>OZ018392.1:14298377-16824998 GCA_963969525.1 Ontholestes murinus | reverse complement strand
ATATATATATATATATATATATATATATATATATATATATATATAATATATATATATATATTATATATATATATATATATATATATATATATATATATATATATATATATATATATATATATATATATATTATATATATATATATATATATATATATATATATATATATATATATATATATATATATTGATATAATTTTTGTATATAAGATGATTAATCCTTAATATTACTTATAAAATCTTTACCTGTTATACCTTTTTACCTTTTATATACCATAATACGAATAGTTATTAGATAAGATGTTGCAATTTTATTAGGATTTAAAAATTATCGATGTGTAGTTAAAGGCATTTTTAAAACATATAATCACACATTGAATGACACGAATCAATTTTTCGTTTAATAGTTTGCAACAACACGATATATGAACGTGCCGGCAGGTGTTCAAAGTTTACACGGAATATCTCGTTTACTTGTAATAACTTCCTATAGGTCATGTCTATCAAAATGCCTTACAGTTGTTTATTAATGACAATCAGGCCAAACTAATTGGAACTACGAAATAAACTGTAGTGGTTAGAATATAATTAAAAATTATAATTGTTCATAACAATAATTTAACAAAATATAATTAATATATACATCTTTAATAATAAATTTAAAAATACGCGAAAACATTTCGTGAATCTACAACAGTGAGTCTTACTAAGACTACATAACAAATTAATTTGAAACAACTACTTCTCTGTCTAATACCTCGACAGACGTTGAATTTTAATGTTTTCGTATTTTTAAATTTATTATTTAATTTTCTACAACGAACTAAAGGATTTTAATACATTTAATATACATCTTAATTCATTTGTGTCTTTATAAATATACGCATTTAAAATAATATTAATAATAGGATATACGGAGACACTCTTCACGCTAAAGGTTATTTCGAGGCGACTTTGAACACAAATAGGTGTACCATAGTTTAAAGGGTTCTACCACAGAGGGTTAAATGCAAGGATTAGATTTTAATATTTGATTTCCGTAAAAATTTGAAGGCTATACATCGATATATCATTAAGACTTAATGAATAGTTTGCATTGAATGAAGCTGATGACTATCTTTGAAAATATATTTATGTTCACTAGATTTAATGGATATTCGAAAAGGATAGTTCTTAATTTAAAGTCGTTATGTTATAGAAGAGTTATATTTGATATATGCTATGGATTTAAGCTGATCAATGGTTTGGTTAACTGTAGTAATTTGCTAGCTAGATTAAATTTTAACTTTTTATTATCGATGACGTTTTAGACTATTGTTCAGGCTGAATTTTCAACAAACAAAATTCCATTGTCTCGTATCATGAAATATTGTAATATGCTCTTGTATTATTTCAATGTTTTTTAATTTTGTAATTCTTATATATAATTTTTAAGCGCCATTTGTCATATATTGATCTTTCCTTTCTTTGCTGTTTGTAATTAAGTATGTACATTGATTCTAAATTTGTTTATTTAACTTCAGAGTAGTTTCAGGATGGTTGTGACCGTTACTAGGTAATTTAAACACATATTGAAACACTTACTATGTTTTTTCCACAATTCATGTATTATTATATGTTTACGAGGTTTACATATATACAGAAAATTGCGACTTAAGTGACTTGATATTTATATTGATATTATAATTGTGGTAAAAAAATAGCAAGTGTCTTATGTGTATTAATTATATTTGATAATTGTTAAAAAGGGGATTTCCGTAATAAATAAATAAATAAATAATAAATAAATAAATTCCCTTATTCCTATTAATGATCTATCTAATTAATAATAAGTGGTTGATATTAATTTTTTTAATTAAATTTATTACAATTTGTTCGTCATACTGTGTTTTCTGCAGGTAAAGAATGTATATTCTCTCAATCACTTATTATTAATTAGATATAATATGGATTTTCAACCAAGTACCTCCTCAATTAGTTCATTAAATGATCTGTATTAATTCTAATATAATTTAAATAGCCGCAATTTTTAATGTATGCAATATTCTTTGGAAGAGAATAACGAATTATACAACGTAGAGTGTGATATAAATAAATTCCATGAATTTTTAAGGTATGATAAAAAAATACTTGGTGGCACTAAATAGTGTCAGATATATATTATATTTAACGACATTAATATTAGCCAATTATTCGTTTATAAATACCATTCGTTATTGAACAAAATTAATGGCGCTTCTGGGCAATGCAGGATATCTATGCGTATATGTCACAAGCTCATTTATACATACATAAACACCCAATTAACATGGCTGAAATATCCAGTGATTGATGGCCAATAATTACTACTATTAATGCCAACACTAAGTTTCAGTTTGTTATTATTAATTCTATCTTATCAGTAAACTATGCAGAGAATATTTATAACCATATTTTATGTACATATTTTATAAATGATAATTGATAATAAGATTGTTACTAATATTTGTGTTTATTTTAATAATAAGAATAATGTAATAATATCACCTTTATAAATACAATAAACTTTATTTGAACAAAACATAATATATAATAACAATAAATAGACAAGTCTTTCTGCCCTGTGCTGAATTTAATAGTGAAAAAAAAGTGACTAGCTAGACGAACTGTCCTGATGATTCGCACAAATGAATTCATGAATTATGAGGGTATCACCTTTATTTAGCCTAGATTTTTTTTAATATATAGAAAATTCTATTATTCAGCTATAAAACCTACTTTCAACGCGGCTCTTGTCTAAGGGGATTGTCTTATCATATATTTAATTAATTCTGACTATAGAAAATGAAAATAATAACCCATTTATTATCATAAATAAAAAGAAATAACAAATAATTAAATAATGGTATAATGTCAAAAAACGTATTAGGAATAATATTAGTAAGTTTAGTAAGTTCTATGACACTAACCTAATTTTCTATGACACTAACCAATGGTACTATTTATGGTTTTAAAATTGAATATCGAAATAGATTTATGAATGTACCATATTATATCATTTAAGATGAATATTTATTTAATAGTGTATTACAATTGAAAGAAATATTAGTTTTATTTTAAAGTAAACGCTGCTTAATTAGTAGTTACCAAAATAACATGAATTAAAGTAATGTAGCTGTAGTTTTTTTAAAGATATTCAAACTCCATAACACATTGAAAGAAAACAACACAGTTTGGAGGGTTTTACATTTATTGTTGAACAGTGCAACATGTTTCGAACTATTCATATGCCTCATGTAGCCACTGTGTGGCGAAACATGTTGCAGTGTTCAGCTGTGTTGTTTTATTGCAATCAATTAAAGTTATTATGTCTACTTAGTCTTAATAATTAAATACACACATTATATTATTTGTATTATAATAATTAAATACATAAGGTATATTATTAGTAGTGTTTATTAAATTATAAAAACTATACTGTCACTCTATTCATAATAAATTTGTTAATGCATGTGTTGCCTATTATCTTTATACTTTTTGAAAACATAACTAAACTAAATAAATAGTATCGTAAATTTAAACATATCAAAACTAAATTGCAGTGTAGTTTATACATTTATAATATCATATGAGAGAATTTGATGAAACACAAGCATTAATATTTAATTAATTGCTCACTTAACCCGTGGTGAAACATTTTTGAAATATCTTGATTAGAAATGAAAAACACTTGGTTTGTTTCACAGAAAATTAAATACTTCTTTTCCAACTAGTTTCAAGAAGTAATCAATGGGGTACAAAAGATTACGCTAATATATACGGAATACACTCTAAGGTAATACACAAGCATTAATATTTATTTACTCGTCTAAATCTGTAAATCGTATAATTTTTTCCATATACGGGGTGTTTCTAAATAATTATCATGGTTTTAACGCTTTGTAGTATTTATTACGTAAAACTTAAAATAATAATTAATACTCTAGTATAAATCCTAAATTTAAAAATCCCAATTCAACCATATTCGATTTCATATCATCATTTCATCCTTTTACGCATTAAAGACTGACGCCATATGACTGGACAAAACAAGGAAGAAAGACCTCTGGTCGATAGCCTTTTGACAGATTAACTTAATTAATACTTGCAATGAAAGAACAACTAAACATTTCTGCGCTTGAGGGCGCTAGTATCAAAATGGTGAACAGCCTGTTTTTTGTGTTCTATATAAGTTATCAAGTAACAACCTCGCGAATTCATTACTTTTTGTGTTCTTCAGTTCAGCAGAATCTGAATTTGTAGTTACTGTGCAAGGTTCGTTCCGGATTAAGTCTAGTTGTTATCCTAGTAGATAGTTTGAAAATACCAGCTGCCTTTGCAAAAGGAGGAGTGTTAGAACGCTGTCACACTCCTGGTTAACCATCGGGTACGTCCACATCACCATCATCTTTTATTGAAAATGGAAAATAGTCTAAACCTAGCACCAGTAGAATAAACACCATTAGAATACAATTGCAGTATTATTACGATGAAGCCATCCTCTAAGATTAAGCCGACACACCACACCACAGCCAGCCTATACAAAACAAAGAGTACGGGTCCACTAAATGTTTCTGAAGAAAGTGTTAATCTCGGGAAGGTTATTCGTGAATTTGAAATTTCGGTTTTGTTTAGAAAGTTTTACGTAAAAGCAAACCTAGGACCCAGGAATGAGATAGCTGTTGCAAGAATTACACCACAAACACTAAACAAAATTTGGGAAGAACTGATCTATAGACTTGATATGTGTTGTGTCGAAAGGTGCTAACATTGAACACTTGTAAGCTTGTACAATACATTTCATGTATTAATTATAATTTTAAATTTTATGTACTAAGTATTACAAAACGTTAAAACCCCGATATTCATTTAGAAACACCCTATATTAATAGCCACTATAATTAAAGTTATATTATTTGGTTTAAAATATTTTGAAAATAGAAAGGGAAAGAATTATTTGAAACGTGAAGAGTATATACTTAACAACTAATTGAAACTTGAAGAAACTAATTTAAAAAATAAACGTCAGAATTGAATATATTATGCGGATACTGTTTGTGTGAACTGAAAATGTTAGCCCCAGAATTACTGTTGGATTAGGCTAAATGTTGTTGAGGATATCCTCAAATAATCCAGATTTACACGTGGATTACCTTGAAAGATCATTAGATGAACGCAAATGTCTGAATAATTATTGAATAATCTTAAAGCAGCTTAAATTATTTCAACCTATCATTGAATATGACCTTAAATATTATTAAATGATTGACGTTAACATTATTACATGATCTTAAATAACTGGAAGAAACATCAAAGCACCTAAAATTATCTTTAATAACCATTGGTTAACTTTAAACGATTGTTTGATTATAAAAATTACTTTGAATTATCTGCAATTTACGGCCGTTTGATGAGATAAAAAATGTGAAAATTACAAGATCAAATACACTAGTTACCATATTGTCTCAGTTAAAGGTTTATTATTTGATTTTATGTTATGCAATTATATTTAATTATGTTGTCCTGCAATTGGAATTTGTATTCTGTTTGACACATAAATATTATTATTACTATTATGGCCGTAAAGTACGTTAAATGTTTTTAAGTGATTATTATATGGTAATAAACTTGAATGATCTTTGATTGGTTATTTGACCACTGATTAAATGTAATACTAAGAACGTTTGTATTCCTAGAAATATTGTTTAATTTTCGTTAGAACTTAAACATATTTGAATAAAATTTGGTTGACCTTGAAACACCCTTTAATGAATGGATGCCTATTGGATTTTCTTAATGGACTATGGATAACTTAAATCATCTAAATATTAGATGGATGGCCTTAAATAACCTTAAAAAATGATCGAATTACATAGCATACAGTTAGACCATTATAAGAAAATCTTCTAGTATGACCGTTAAGAGTCTATAAATCAATTATAGTGGTAGTGAATTTTAATGGAACTTTCTAATGTTTTGAACCAAATAAAACATTAAAAAGTGTCTTCTTTTCTTACGAAAATATATTACATGAATAATTGTGGGATCAGCCAAAACGTTAAAGTTCACCAAAAAAACCGTTACGTGACCTTAAAAGATAGTGGAATGATTTCGGTCGAAGGAAACTGGAATAACTTTCACTTTCATATTTTCATATTTTCATTAGCCATAAATAACCTTGATTGAGCGAGGCAAAAACTATTAAAAGACCTTAAATAAACGATAATCTAAAATAGAAATACGAGTAACTTTGTCAATATCATATTTAAAAATTATGTCGTATGTGAAAGCCTCCACAATTACTTATTTAATCTAAAATATTCTTGGATTTCTTTAAGACATGGCTAAAATTAATTAAAAGAGGGTCGTATGAACTTCTTTTTCTCTTAAACTGCACCAAGTAAGTTACAAACTAGTAACTACAACAGTACTTTATCTACCATTGTCTCAGATTTTTAAGCCATGGCGTTTTTCTGCCTCATTGGCTCTGACCGGCGACAATTCTGCCCTGGGCTATGTTTTGAAGGAGTGTTTACTTATCATTCCGCATTATATGGCTGAAATACACTAGTTTCTGCCGCTTTGTTGTTACTAGTACCTCCGCCTTTTTCATATATTGAAATTGACGAGGCAGGTACATGATGAAACTCCATAAAAAATTGAAATAAAACAACACAGTTGCAGCGTTCAACAGTAAATGTGAAACCCTCCCAACTGTGTTGTTTTATTTCAATCCGCCTTTCTCTCCAATTCAGTCAGAACTTAACATTAGTTCCACGCGACATCCATGAAATTCTCAATATTCTTCTGTATGATCACAATTCCAATGCTTCGATTCGTTTACACATAGCATTTGCAAGAGTCCAATCTTCCATCCATACTAAAGTATACTGAAAACACAACAGCGAAGCAATCTCAGGCAAATGGTTTTGATAGATCACGAAAGGTGAGAACTTTCTTCATTTTCATAAACGCTACTCTCGCTTGCATAATCCTGCATTGTATTTAACAACCACTTTCACCGTTTTCGTCCGAAATATTTAAAAAGTAAACTCCCTCTATAATACAGTTGCCATCTGTCAATTCATCTTAAAAATTTGGGACTTTACCAAGAAATATCCATTTTGTTTTCTTTACATTAAGCTTTAATCTCATTGCTGAACTGTGATCAATCACTTGCAAATTATTGTTTTTGAATAATTTTGAACTACTGTGGTTAATTATATTATGACCTTGAACAAGATTTAGGAGCAATCTTAGAAGTATTAGATGCATCACGTGATTTTGTCTAAATTATTTCTTTTTATAGAGTACAAATGAAATAAAGATGATGATGTTACTATGTGGTACTTCATTTTACAAAAAAATGTATATACTTACTAAAAACTATAAATGCAAACAGACGAAATATCTTTTAAAATAATTGTTATAAACATAAACTTATGTTAAAATTGTTGACGAGTGTAGAAAAATGAATTAACAATAATAATTGTAAGACATTCAAATTGACTATCCTACAATTATTATTAGCTAACCTATAATGAACGTTAGATAACCTAAAACACATTGGATAACTGATGGATAACTTTGAATAATGAGATAATTATAAGTCGTAAAATAACTGATAGATTACCGTTAATTGTCGTTCGTTGTTTTTAAATGAAATGGAATGTATTAGTTGATAAGTCAAGAAACAAAGATTTTTCCTTTAGAATATTATTTGATTCGATTGTATTTTGTAACATAGTTGTTAGTTAAAACACTATTTCTATCTCAATCGAATGGAAAATAAGTCTAAAAATCAGAACTTCCAAGAGTTCAGGCAATTTTGTTGATAATATATTTAACGCTTTATTAATTCCTTTAAATTCAAATTATTCTATGATAGTTATGTTGATGTTATATGATTATATTGTAGAATTTATCTAAATTAACTATTAACTATTCGAGAATCAACGAAATATTTTTTGTTTAAAGTATATATCAATCCAAAATTTTTGAGAGTGTTAAAATGCGTTAGTGCCAGAAATGAGTTTATTTGCATGTTTTGATCATTAAATTTATCATTAGCCATTTTGAGTTGCATTCCATTTGCTGTTGCAAATGACTCTTAATTTTGAGTTCTCGCTTTTATGTGTATGTTGTCCTTGGTATCTACGTTCATTATAATCAAACAGTTTGTTTTGATTATTTTCCTTTGTGTAGATCAGTGTTTCCCAACCTTTTTTTTACCCCCCCTATGTAGCAAATACATAATTTTAATATTAAAAAATTGAATTGTTCTCTTAAGAAACTTAAACAATAGGCTTTAGGAAGAAATCACTAGGACATTGCTAACGAAACACTAAGTAAATTTTCAAAACATATAATGAAAAACTAAAATTCTAATTTGAAATTCTCATAATAAAGATTTTTCATTATTTTAATTTAGTGAGATCCTTACGCTTAGTGCTTTCTGCACAGAGATTTTATGTTAGGTTCCCATTCCAGTCTCAAGTCTCTCCCGATGTGTTATATCCACGCGATTTCTTTTTTACCAGTAAATCATTTACAACACTACATCGACATTCAGCTAAATATGAAGATGGAAACGGTAACAATAGTTTTCTTGTACATTTGATTGAATTTGGGAATTTTATTTCTCTTTCTTCACAAAGCCATGCAACCACTCCTTTTTTATTAAATAAAGTTAAAATCAGCCGATAGAATTTTCAGATGATTGACAATAACAATTTTGGAGCCAATTAAACTGTTGAAAGTTTTAATAAAATAAGGGTAATCAAACCAAATATCTTCGCCCTGGCATCGACAAGTTGTATTTGTTCCTTAAAGTTGCTCATTTTTTATATTTAGTTTTTCAAGGATATAGGGTAAATAACTCACCAATGCTTTACAATAGACTGTTAACAGATACTTCATTTCATATTTGTTGCTTAAAAAATCACTAAGAGTATCAAATAGTTTCATACATAGTTTCAAGCAGTTCCCTTTAAAGAGCCATCTTACTTTCGTGTGAAGTAAAAGTCTCACATGGTCTGCTATTTGTTCATCACAAAATAGCTTGAAGAAAAGAAACGCTCACATTTGGCATTAGCTTTGATAGCATTGATACGCATTATTAGTGAATGTAGTACTTCATTTAGAACAGGCAAGATGTTTTTAGTTAACAAGCTTTCCCTATGAATAACACAATTCACAAGAATAATTTCTGGATTCTCAGCTTTACCTTTCATCAATTTTAAGCAGCTATTTTTCGTGCTTATCATATTAGGAGCACCATCTGCAGCACAGCTAAGTAGTTTTTAGCTTGTTATATATGGTATATCTTTGGGGGAAATGGTGCTTTCTAACCTTTTACAGAATATTTCTTCAGCGAAGTGCCAATCAATATATCTTACGAAAGTTATCAATACTGCCTTACTGTCTCTTAAAGTTGATTCATCCATTTGCACTGAGAATTTTCTGGTTTTCAGCTTTTCAACAAGTTGTTTTTTAATATCTTCACAAATTCCGTCTATTATTCAGCTAACAATATTGTTACTGAGCTTCTACATCTTTGTCATCTTTTTCAAGAACCGTTTTAAGAAATGCAGACATTGACGGTTTTGTTAAATTCTCTCTATAGTGTGATAATTTTCCAGATTTAGCGATGAATAACGAAATTTAATAACTTGCCCCAAAAATACGATTATGAGTTGAAGTATCAGCAGTAAATAGAGAGTTTATTGTTTATTACCACGCACCCTACATTTACACATAAATTTAAATTATAAGACAGCTTTTAAATTTTATTAAACATAGCATAAGCAGTAAATCTTCGATTGATTCCAGGAAACAAAAAAGTTGATTGAGGTTTAAGTAAAAATATATATGTAGGGTCGGTGGGTGGCCTCTATTCCACCCTCCAATCGCCAAAACATAGGCGAAAGTTGTATCAAGCTATTTTTAATAATAATACAATAAAATAAAATTATTTCTGAATATTCTTTCCTATAAAAATGTATTTCTTTATCTAACACACTTTTAGTAAACAGTAAACTGGAGGGTAGGATAAACGCCACCCACCCACCCTACATATAGATATAAATTTAAACATTAAGTCACATTTTATGTTCTTTTTATATTAGCAGTAACTCTTCAATTGTTTCAAGGAAAAAAAAAGATCATAGTGGTTTAAGTGAAAATGTATATGTAGGGTGTTTTTAAATATTTATGGTAATTATACAGGGTGGGCCACGAATAACGACCATTAAAAGTTTACGGGGTTCCTGCAAGAGGAAAAATCTGAAAAAAATCAACAGTTTCTATCACTTCCGGTTGTACCGGAAATGGCTACCAACTTTGTTATTTTAAATGGAACATACTGTATATTATTTTATTTTTAAATTCCTTGTTCGATTGCCTACATCTCCATATGGGTTTATGTCCACTTAACTTTTACAGTTTTTGATTTAAAAATTTATTTGTCAAATATTGACCTCAAATAGGCGTTTAGAAAAATGCCTATAACTTCTAGTAGGTACAAGATAGACACACGAGCTGCATCTTGTATTGTACGTAATGGATTCCTCTACAAAGTAAAAATATTGACATGTGTCAATTTTGACAGTTGGTATTTCAAAAATATAAATATTTCAGCGCCTACTTAAAAACATCATATTTCAATTTTTTCAAATGGAATAACCAATATTTTATCTCATAGTGTTATTCGCAAGACCTTTTGCTACAATAAAGTATTATACATCCCTATATCTAGAGCCAGTAGTTTTTGAGTTATTTCGAAATTAGTTTCCTCTCAGAATTTTTATTTGAATGATTCCTGTTCTATTTACACGGGCACTATAGTAGGCTACTGTCAATATTTGTTGAATCCAACGTATTAATATTTGTGTACGCTTCTTTCGAGTAATAATAAAATGAATACCTATACCAATAAAGAAATTATGAATTTATTTGTCATATATGGCCAGTGCAACAGAATTGTTGAGAGAACTTGCAAAACTTTCAACAAAACTTATCCACACTTACCGCCGATGGATAGAAAAAAGTTTCGAAGTTTGGAAAACAAAACGCAGAAAAAAATGAACCAAAACTAATAAGGAGGAAATTCAAGTAAATGTTTTGACTTATTTTCAAGCAAATCAACGCGCATTAGGTTGCTAAGAGGCTTTGAGAGTAAGCAGAACCCCACTCCAAAGAATTTGGAGAATGTATCGGATGCATAATTATAAATATAAATTATTTTCTCAAGATGCAGAGAACAGGATTGATATTTGTGAGTTGTTGTTGCTTAAAATTAATATAATTTGGATGAACGAATCAAGTTTCTCTCTCATGAAGGTATTTTCAATAGAAAAACCAATCGCATGTGTGTCAATTGAAAATCCACATATATCTTTGAGGTCGTATAAAAAATAAAGTTTATGCAAATGCCGACAATACCCGAGAAGAATTGGAAGAAAGGGTGCGAGCTGCATTCGCGGAATCTTAATTCAGAAAAAATCAGGCGAGCAACATAAGAGGGTGACACAACACGTGCTGCACAGTGTTTACATGTTAATGGTTATCATTTTGAACAATTGTTATAATTTTTTTTCTGACAACTTTTTTCAGTTCCTGCATTTAATTACTTATTTAAAAATTATTTTATTCCAGTCTTCTTCCTTCAGTTTTATTGGTAAGTTGTAACTGGGGATAACTAATCATTTTAATAATATTCGGACGAATTTTTCCTAATTCGATTCAATAAATATTGACAGAAGCCTACTATAGTGGATGTATGAATATAAGAGGAATCATTGAAATGTGAGAGGAAATACATTTCGAAATAACTTAAAAACTACTGGCTCTAGATATAGTGATGTATAATACTTTTTTGTAGCAAATTGTCTTGCGAATCACCCTATAAGATAAAATATTGGTCATTCCATTTGAAAAAATTGAAATATGATGTTTTTAATTGGGCGCTGAAATATTGATATTTTTGAAATACCAACTGTCAAAATTGACACATGTCAATTTTTTTCCGTTGTAGAGGACTCGATTAGGTAAAAAAAAGATGCCGCACGTGTGTCTATCTTGTACTTATTAGAAGTTATAGGCATTTTTCTAAACGCCTATTTGAGGTCAATATTTGACAAATAAATTTTTAAATCAAAAACTGTAAAAGTTAAGCTGACATAAACCCATATGGAGAGGTAGGCAATCGAACAAGGAATTTAAAAATAAAATAATATACAGTATGTTCCATTTAAAATAACAAAGTTGGTAGCCATTTCCGGTACAACCGGAAGTGATAGAAAGTCAAAAATATTTTCTATGAGGAGATCGCAATCAACCGTACAATGTTGAATTTTTTCAGATTTTCCTCTTGCAGGAACCCCGTAAACTTTTAATGGTCGTTATTCGTGGCCCACCCTGTATATTAGTGTAGATATAATAATTAAACTTTGAATACAAGACTATCATTTTGTTAACAAATAATTTTTATTTGAGCTACCTCAAAACCTATTCAATAGTTTAAATTGTGCCAGGTATTATTTTTTGAGATCAACTGAAAAATATGTAATAAGTTTTAATTTAAAAAAAAATCCATTTTACTATGCATATTAATCATCCTTCTGACAAATTATGCAAATCATTTCGCCGACATAAGGATATTGTATTAAAGTCGCATGTTTTTAAAAAAATTCACTGAAAGGAGGCTGACTGTGAAATCGAAAAGGGATCGAGGCGTATCCTATTTTTTTTTTTTTTGCTCTTCAGCTCCGCCCGACGAGAATCGACAGGACGACTATCAATCACGGCGCCGAGGATAAATGACTGTTTTGCAGACTTACATTGAGCGATCTGAGCGTGATGAAGAGGGCGAACTCCTTCGGGAAGGGCCCGCCCGTCGTCGTGTTGGCGAAGAGCTGCGCCGACGGCAGCCAGATGTACGAGTTCGGGGTGAGGCGCCATGCCGTCGGCCTGTCTGGCACCCTTGTCCAGTAGTCCTTAGAGGGATGGAAATATCGGGACTCGTCCACGGCCAGCGGGTTCACTGTATTATAGCACCTGAAATTAAGTCGAAAAAAATATATTACAAATCTTCACAGAACATGTTTTTTTTTCTTTAATCGGTATTTTACTATTTAATAATAAATCTGGAGTATTAATATCGATTTTTTTTATTTGAAGTAAATAAAATCACTTTCAAAACTTGCTGTTTAAATTTTTTTCTATATATTTATTGTAGTGTAATTATAGAATTTACTAAGCTATGATTTTAATAATATATTAATATAATATAATTTTATAGTGTGCATGTTTTGCAAGTAATGAGTTATAAGTGAACATCTACACTGCGCTCCCAGAACAAGGACTTTCCACCGGAGCTACATGAGAACTCACAAGAAGCTCAGCCCACGTCTGTAGAAGCTAAGGGCGTAGAACTGACATTAAATTCCAATGCCAATGCACTATCGAAACACGTTACTCAACAATCATTAAACTTTTTTTATTATTAAGTGTTGGAAGAAAGGATACTGACTGTAAAAGAGTAAATTATTTTTCTCTCTTTGTGAGAAAGAAGGTAAATATAAACCACAAATGATTTCATAAATAAATATTGCATATACGTTATAAAAGTGAGTACAGATTAAAATAAAATAAAATATACACTTCGCAATAATATATTTATCACGTATTTATTTAAGAGATGTTGTTTATAAATACAAACATAAAATAGTACCTGTGGATACCTGATGTGGATATTTTGGGCGGTGCGGTGAATTTCAGTAATGGATTTGCACAGCATTCGTTGACCTTAGGGTGAAGGATGGGAACGGTCCGTTTGTATAGGGCTGAGTAAATATTATCTTTGATGCTCCATAATAGCAGTCATCAAATATGAAATTGCCTTTATTCTTATTAAGTCGAAATGTTTCTGGCGGTAAGGTACATCAAATAGCAAAGAAAATATTTAGCACACAAAAATTAATTAATATGTATGGTAATTATCTTTAAAATTATTATTTTATATTTTTTAATAATTTTCTCACTTATCTCTTAATGAAACATTATGAAGTAAAAGTGTTGATCAGTTCTTTACCCATTAATAAAATGTATTAAAGTCCTTTACGTTGTAGAAAATTAACTTAATAACAACGTATGTATTAACAAAACATATTAAATAACAGGAAACGTTTTTGTACTTTCCTACCTATTACTTTACCTAGTATTTAATATTCTTTGTTAATACATTGTTTGTTATTATTACTTTAGTAATGTTTTATTGTATGTTAATGGAAATAAATGCTTACCAACAAAGACGCTTTAAAGAGTTAAGAGGGGCAAACAAATTTTAAATTTTTATTTAAAACCCAATTTATTTTATGAGTGATGTGAAACATAAATGTATTTAAACAAATCAATGTATAAATATAGCACTATTAAAAAAATATTAACATGCACATTTTACAAAATAAAAAAGTAATTTTAATAATAATGACGTTAATTAATAAAATGTACAAAACTAAACAACTAAGATAAAATTTACACATTAGATGCAATGTGTATTTTTTAAAGTCATCCATTCAAATAATTTATAAATTAAATATAATGGATTGGATTATTAAATCGTAATTTTAATTTATAAGTTATTATTCCTGTTCCTTATGTTTAAAACATATTTAAAAGTTGTTTGTGCAGTTTACAAACGACCAAAGTACGGATCCTCGCCCTCAAGAATCGGTGGTGGTTTATGTTAATAGCGGCGAGTCCATTTCGAGATTTGTGGTCATAAACTTCGTCAGGCTTTATATGTAAAATAGCGTTTAGTAAACTACAACTTTCCTTTTATAAGGGCATGTCAATGTTAGAACTTTTAATTGGATAAAGCAAGACTTGTGTATATAGTGTACAATGGCCCTATAAAGATTCTAAAATCCTTTATTTATAGATCGAACTATCATGTTATAGAAGCGAGTGGTTTATTTACGTTTGTCAAAAATTAGTCTGTTTGTATCTTTATACGCTACAAACATGAATTTATCACTAAAAAAAAAAAACCGAAAAAAAGTGATCTAACTATAACTTATATAAAGAATAAATCACAGTAAGTTAAAAGTAAAGTTTTTGTGCTTTTATCGTTTATTAACCTCTTATTGAAAATATTATGTAATGCCAATCTCTAGATACATTTTTTGGATTTTTTTCTGCAGATGAAAAATGATTTTTTATCTACCTGATGAAAGCCACTACGTGCGGAAACATTGTAATTTTTGAAACCATATACTGTGCCAGGTATTTATTGAGTGATATGGAGTTTAAACAAGTAACAACCTCGCCCATCCAGTATTTTGATGATAATGATTAAAATATCTTCACAGAGATTGTAGAATGTAATACTGTTAACTAGCCAGTTTTTTTTCTTTTTTTGATAAAGCAAGGAGGGAGTAATCTAAATACAGATTAACAAATCACTCTGGCAAGAGGTCTATAGATGTGTTAAAACGGGCACCTTTTCTGTAATTTACAAGAAAGTTTTCTCCTGAAAAGCGAGTCTTATCAGTTCTCTATTTTGATTTAAGGAGTTGATAACAGATGCCTTATTGAAGTAAGAGAGGTTAGTAATAAGGCCAATACAAGTCAAAAAAATGGTGAGGTGGACATCATAATATCCCTATATTTTTCTCGAAATCCATGAGGTTATTCTTAATAATTTGCTCAATTTTGAATTCTTTACAATTAGCTCCTTATTAGCAATAAGCAAAAACATTTTTAAATTAAAAACTTTACAAAAAAAAATATTTCAATAAAACTTTTTCAGTTTTTTATTCTCGTTAACTTCTGTTTGAAAAGATGTCTTATTTTTTCAAAATTTCTTAAATTTCAAAATTTGTTTGAATAAATCTATTAAATTTTGCAATAATGTTATGTTTATTTATGTTTTACAACTTTTAATGAAAACCCTCGCTTATGTTTTACTGATTGGAAGGTGGGTTAGAGGCCACCCACCTCTACATATATACATATTAACTTTAATTACTGATCGCCTCGTGGTTTTCAATAACTTTAATTACAAAATTTGAATAAAAGAAAATTGACTAAGTAAAATTTTTGATAAATTTAATGGTTGCGACCGTTACTAAGTGGTAATCCATACTATAGAAGGAATTATTAGATTTCTAGAAGAAGTCTAGAACCCTCAAGAAAAGATTTCTACAATCAAATTTGCTAAAAAGTTCTAGAACCTTTAAGAAAATTTTTGCAATTTAAAAGATAAGATCATAAGGATTGTGGTGACCGTTACTACGTGGTAATTCATGATAAACACTTAACTAACGCACTTACTATGTTTTAAGCACTAAAAATTATGTAATATACATATATTACTTGATAATGACATTAAACCGTCGAAACTTAAGTCGTGCGTTTTTGTAATATATGAATATATATTACATAATTTTTAGTGGTTAAAACATAGTAAGTGCGTTAGTTAAGTGTTTAAAAGATAAGAAGATAACCTTGAAATCTGAAGGAGAAATTTCTGGAAATTTCCTGAACCCTTGGAAAAAAGTCTAGATTTCTAAATTTTCTAAAATTTCTAGAGCCTCCTAAAAATTTAAAAGACCAGTTAAGTTAAAAAATAACTTGAAATCGGGAATGGAAATTACTGAAAATTCCTTAAACTTTCTCGAAAATAAGAAAAGAGTCCTAGGGGAAAATTTTCTAAAAAATTCTAGACCCTTCAAGAAACATTCCGCAATTTAGAACTATCTAAATATTTTTAATGCCTCTAGTTGAGAACAAAATGCTGTATTCTAGAGAAGCAATTACTTAAAATTACCTGAATTCTCGAATAGAAGACGAATTAAAAAAACATTTAGAGTGAAAGAAAATATTCACAATTTATAAAAAAGAGTTGAAAAAAAAATAATTTGGGGAAGCAGTTATTGGCCATTTTCTAAACTCTAAACTTTAAAAAAAATTCTAGACATTTCCTGAACTCTCGAGAAAATAATCTAGATTTCCAGAGGAAAATTCTAAAAATTCAAGAGCCTCAAAAAAACTCTGCGATATAGAAGTTGAAAAAAAATTTGAAATGTGGAGAAGAAATTATTACTCTCGAAAAAAAAGTCTAGATTTTAAAACCAAATTTTCTAAAAGAGCCTTCATTTGAATCTTCGCAACTTACTGGAAATGTCATAAATTCTACAAAAAAAACTACATTTCTTGAAAAATATTCTAAAAACTTTGCAATTTAAAAGATAGCTTAAAAAAAAAGCAATATTGATATCTGTAGAAGAAATAACTGAAAAGAGTCTAGGAACAGATTTTCTAGAAAAAGCTATAGCCTCCAAATCTGTTACTGGAATTTGTGAAAAAAGTTTAAAATATTTGAACACTGAAGGAAATCTTTGCAATTTATAAGACAATATTAAATCTGGAAGAGAAATTATTGGAAACAGCCTCAAAGAAAATTTCTATAAATATTGAAACGAACTAAAAAATCTAGAACTCCCGAATAAGACCTTTGCTAAAAATTCTGGAAATATGACGATAAAATTACTGTAAACTTCTAGAATCCTCCAAAAAGCTTTATAAATCTACAAAGAAAACTTGTGAAAAATTCGAGAATCCTCGATCAAAATTCTTTGGAAAGGAAGATGAAAAAACTAAAAATATGGAGGAGGAATTCCTGAAACTTCTAGAAGACTCTAAATAAGTTCTAGACATTTTGAAGAAAATATCCTAATAAATTGTAAAGTTAAAAAAAATCGTGGGAAAGCTTTCTGAATAATCTAGAACTCTCGAATAAAATCTTTGCTAAACATTTTGGAAATATCTATTCATTTATTAGATAAGAAAAAAATACTGTACACTTCTAGAGTCCTCAAAAAAAGTTTTATAAATCTAAAATGAAATCTTGTGAGAAATTCTAGAAACCTCAATGTAAAAAAACTAAAAGTATGGATCATATGAGAAATTTATAGAAATTTAGAAGAAAAATAGAAAAAGTTGATCAAAATCTTGTATAGAAACCACGAAGTAATTTCTATAAATAAATATAAATAATGATTATCTAAAAAAAAAATTAAACTCTTAAATAAAATCTTTGCTAAACTTGTAAACATTTCTAGGCTTCTCGATGAAAATTGTTTGGAAAGGAAGTTGCAATAAACAATAAAAGTATGGAGGTGAAATTACTGAAATTTAAAGAATAATCTAAAACATTTTCTGAAAAATTCTGAAGTTAATTTTTAATTGTTAATGTTAATGTATAGTTTTACTGTATTTTTAAACAAAGCAATAATTTTTGAACCAAAGTTACAAGGTGTAATAAACATACATAAATTAATTAACTGTATGCCTATTGTAGAATATTTTTTTATTTTTTTATATCAGAAGACACTACTAAACTCGATTGCAACAGCAAACACTGCAGAACTTCAATCCTGATGCCCATCGAAATGATCTCGCCCTTTATTTGTGTTTTGGCTTTCTTAATCGTTACCAAATAAAAAACATAGAGATTCTAAAAGAAATGTGTATTTTTTCGAATTTTGACTTTGACTCGCAGTCCGAGTAAATCAACAAGAAGAGTTAGTGCTGAGTTGGAATTTCACGTCGATCTGTGTAAAGAATTCTTAAATTCGATCTTCGCTTGGATCCATACAAGCGGATACTGCAGTTTACAAGGTGGGAAATCAAGCAAGACCAAGAGGCAGTGCTACACACACAACACATGATTTTCTGACGAATCAAAAATTATTTTTACGTGAATGATATTGTGAACAAACCAAACGTTCGATTCTGAACACGTGAACCTCCGCGAATAATTCACACGAAAGACCCCTACGGGCAGAAAGTGAGCATGTGGGTCGCACAGTCAAGCCATAGAATCATTGGTCCGTTCTTCTTCGATGCTACAGTAACCCGTGAACGATATTTACACATGCTGCGAAGTTCTTTCCTTCACTCATGGCCTCACCTCTTCCATTGTAGACACAATGGTTCATGCAGGATGGAGCACGCCCCCCATACTGCCAACCTTGTACTTGATTTCCTACACGAAAAACTAAGCCTTAGGGTATTGTCAAACAGATTTCCAGAACGTTATGCAGGAGGAGGAATGTGGCCGCCACACAGCCTAGACATTAATCCAGGCGACTTCTTCTTTTGGGGGTTCCTTAAAGAGAAGATGTACCACAGAAAACCCGAAAATGCAATGGAACTTAGGACCATCATTGAGGAGTTATGCGCTATTCCAGAAGATTTGTGCCGGAGAGTCATCACAAATGCACGTGTGCGACTTGAAGAAGTTGTACACCAAAACGTCAGTCATATTGACCATGTGATTTATTAGATTATTTCCAAGCTGTATTTTTTATTCTACGTCAACAAATAAGAAATGTGTTATTCATCAAAAAAATCAGGTGACTTATCGTGCGCCACCCTGTATATTCAAAAAACAAACAGCTCATGAATTAGTAATAACAGGACGAGGAAATTAAAGTTTAAATTAAAAATCAATTTTATACATGCACATGTTGTTATTTCTCTAATTATTAAACCCAATTTGATCGTGAGTTAGTGTTTAAATGTATAAAGGTACGACTACTGAATGTTATGTTAAAATGCAGAGAAGTGTCCATATGCATTTGGTTAAACCTCCGAGAACAATCTTTGCAAAGGAAACAGAATTATCACACATAATACCATAAGTGATGGCAATTTACTCGAATAAATTTCGTTATTGCATGAAAGTTTGTTGCTTAGCGATTTTTAATGGGAGCAACTGTTCTGTCAGTTGCTCGAATAAAAATCGCGAATAAGCAACAAGACTTGAATGTACTAAAAACAATATTTATTGCGAGTTAATTGCCATCACGAATGATATTTGGAAAGACCACTTGAAACGAATATCGCCAGACGGTTCAATATTTATGTTAATTTTTTTATGATACAGGGTGTCCCATTTTAATCCGCCAGTAGCGATAATTCTGAAACTTTGCATTGAATCAAAAAGTGTTCCAAATGAAAAGTTAATGATTCTGAGGGGGACATCTGATGCCGTAGACTTTGCCCCCCCAGCCCCCCAAGGGGGGCGGGAACAGGGGGCAACTTTAAAATTTTAAATGGAAACCCCTATTTTTTATTGCAGATTCTAATAGACGGTTAAAAAGTATGTAAGTTTTATCCGAAACATTTTTTTATTGGTCGAGAGATGGCGCTGCAAATGTAAAAGTTTTTTATCAATTAAATTGCGAAAATCGTCACGTAATTAACTGTTATTATTACTTAAGACTTACTCACAACCTTACAAGGTTGTTTTTTTCTCAGCCTGCCCAAATACTACCCCCACCCTCCCTACAAAGACGTAAAGTACTCAAAAATAGCGATTGAGTACTTCTTTTTCAAATTAAATAATGGTAAAATAATTTAAAAAGAATGTCATTTTTTTTTTCAAACAGTGTTTGACCTGCCCCCCCTCATAGCTTCATTTTTTGAAAAAAAATGACATTCTTTTTTGAATTATTTTATCATTATTTAATTTGAAAAAGAAGTACTCAATCGCTATTTTTGAGTACTTTACGTCTTTGTAGGGAGGGTGGGGGTAGTATTTGGGCAGGCTGAGAAAAAAACAACCTTGTAAGGTTGTGAGTAAGTCTTAAGTAATAATAACAGTTAATTACGTGACGATTTTCGCAATTTAATTGACAAAAAACTTTTACATTTGCAGCGCCATCTCTCGACCAATAAAAAAATGTTTCGGATAAAACTTACATACTTTTTAACCGTCTATTAGAATCTGCAATAAAAAATAGGGGTTTCCATTTAAGATTTTAAAGTTGCCCCCTGTTCCTGCCCCCCTTGGGGGGCTGGGGGGGCAAAGTCTACGGCATCAGATGTCCCCCTCAGAACCATTAACTTTTCATTTGGAACACTTTTTGATTCAATGCAATGTTTCAGAATTATCGCTACTGGCGGATTAAAATGGGACACCCAGTATATCTCCTGCAGTATTTTGGCCGAAAAATTCGACATTGTTTAAATGATACCTTCCTTATAATGATTTGCATTTACCTTCTTCGTATTATACGACAGTCGCCCAAAATCGTGGTAAGAGTTTCCATTGAAGTAATCGCTAACAATTTGCAGTTTCTGTCGGCGCAGAATTATTCAAATTGCTTCCAAACACATGATTTCGTTCTTATTATATTTTTTGGTACGGAACTTACCACCCCCACATTTATTGTGAATAATGAAGCGCTACCAAACCTTCCCATTTTATAATTTACTTACAACTGACATAAGTAAAAACAACTTTTTTCGCTTTGTTATCAAGGCTAATTCAATTTGTTTGACAGGAAATAGATAACTTTCACAGTTGAAAACGCTAATTTCGGTTTATTCACTTAAAAATTAACTTGATTGGCTAAAAAAGCCTTTTTGTTATTGGCTACATGCAACAGAAGTGAAATAGTCTGAGTTATCTTAGGAGAGAAATAATGAGAACCAGCATTTAGACGTGTTTGAGTGCTTGGCGGCCTTCAGGCTAACTTGAATATGTACCCATGCTGTCATAACATCCTATTACTGAGAGAATAAAGTTTACGTCATGTTTGCATATTAAAAATATTAAAAACGACACAAGGGTGATTCAAGAATAGGGGACGTCGCAATACAAATGGAAGAGGAGAGTTGTATGTCAGCTACTCCCTAAGGGCAAGTCGCAGAGTGGAGAAAGGCAAATAGCTTGTTAGTAATTGGAAGCGAAGTAAACAAAATCATTCCAAAAGGGTAAAACGAGAAAGAGCGCTTAAGGATAAGCCTTGCTAAAATCATTGATGTTTCATGAAATAAACATAGTTAAGAAGACGGTATTATAAAACCCACGCTCATTAGGATAAAATATCTTATTCATTTCATTTAGACCTTACATCACCAGCCGAATTATTAACAATAAAAGAGTGCCTAAAGAGCAAAATAACTACCACTATCTAATCAAAATTTTCATAGACAACAGAAAAATTTTCTGATAAACTCCAAACCTTTATATAAGGTGACGGTTCAGAGGATGCGGAAATAGAGTTTTCGTATTAATTTTTACTTGCGAGGTGAACTTCGATACCCTACAGTTTGGGTACTCATCTAATGGACACCGAATGAAGTAAAACCTAGGTGAGTATTATAACTAATACCAGGCTTACAGAAGTTTGCAACACATGTATTAGAAAAGGCATACTGTAATTTGCCGAAAAATACCCAAGAAGCCAGTGAGAACACAAACTAATATAGGTAACTCCTAGGTGATAATCCTTACAGAAAGGATTGTGGAAGAGCTGGTAATGACTTATATCTTCTCAGATTTTCATTTTAATATAACGAGCACAAAGTTGATAACAGATGCCTTCTTGTAGTAAGAAGTATTAGAAATAATCTTCCCCAAATTGCACAAAGCGATTATCCCATAATAATGCTTCTTCACTTAAAATGTGTTCCCTTGTCAACAAAATTCTTCCAGAAATAATTCCCCTCACATCCAAATACAGCATAAAAATGTCAATCGATTTCATGAAGTAAAAGTCAATGACAATGAAATTATTTTTCTTTCGACGCCAAAAGTCTATTTACATCAATTCTAGTACTAGAACTTGATGTCATCATAATGTTAAATAATAATATGTTAAATGCTAGAGGCAATCAACAAGTTACAATACCACGAAATTGAGAAATCTTATGTATGTATGTTTAGTTCAAAACTACTTATACTTGAATAACCTTTTATATTCAAAAGGAAGGACTGATCATGGGATCTCCTGTTTCACTACTCTTTGCAAAAATATTCTTGAGTGACTTTGAAGAACAACACCTCTAGAAAATCTCTATTATTGGTGCAGATATAGCGAGAATATTTTCTGTATTTGGTAGTGTACAGACAAACAACTGGACATATTTTTAACTCAAATTAATTAACGGAAAAGTTCCATTCAAAAAAAAACTAATGAAACTCTCAAATTTTGGACCTGAACATCTTAAAAGAAATCGATACATTAAAATATTCTAATTAGAGGTTAAGTAACATAAAAATGTTTCAGCACGGGTTAAGTGAGCATTTAATTCATCGTAAAATATTCTAAATACAAAAAACCCACCACCACAGATACAATCATTCTCTTGACTCTGTAACAATTTAAACAAATACTATTTTTTACACTTAATTTACATATTTAATCAACATTCCGTTGAGCGAATATGACTTCAACTGAGAATTACACATTATATACGAAATAACCATAAACTGTAGTGCAGTGATGCACCGCGGCTGCATAAAATACTACACTGATATTGAAATAATTGACAATAATCAAATAAAATGCTGTGCACCGATTAATGAGACGACAAACATGGACGACATATTGAATGCAACATTCCAAACAATAATAAATACAAATGAAAATCAGGATGCTTCTTTAACCAAACATCTAATTACAAAAATCGAACATTTTACGAGTGAAAACAAACTATTGTATAAACTAGTAGCTGAAATGGAGGAGAAACAAAACTTGCTACTTTTTAAAATCCATCTGTTAGAAAGAGATGCGAGCGCCTCAGAAAATCGACCACCTATTTCAAATGCATGGAATGAATCACAAAATATCGATACGACCTTATCAGATACTCGAAAAGGACACTCTCAAACTGAGATAAATTCGAATGCACTGACAGAAGACATTGACCCCAAGAACACTGGATCCGAATCATCGACAACACAAACCTCATCCGACGCTGAAAAAAAATCATCGAAGCCTAGCAATCCAGGTTTATCGGCAGCACCGGGATCCGGATCTACGCAACTGATTACAGGAAGGAAAAAACCAGAAAAAAATGAAATTGTTTCCGCCACTCCAATGACTACTCTCTACTTATCAAATCTTCAATTAAACACCATCGAAGAAAATGTTATGGAATATCTAGATAAAAAACTTCCATCACGTTCATTTTACGTAACCAAAATGAAACGGAATGATTACCACTCCAGTTTCAAAATAGCTGTGCCTAAAAAAGATACACAAACTATCCTGAATGAAAATTTCTGGTGCGAGGGAATAAACGTGCAGTTATTTCGAGGAAATTATCGACGCGGATGGACCTCTAATCATTGAAGAAATACCAACTACAAACAACGATGGAATCAGGAGAAGACACCCAATTACTAATAAAAATTATTGTCCTATAATAAAAATATGCCATATTAATATACGCTCAATTTTAAAAAAAATCTAATATGATTGAACTGTTTTGTAACAATCACGATCCGGATATTTTGTGTTTTACTGAAACTTGGTTTAATGAGGCTCAGTTGGGTGCTTTTAAGTTAAACGGATACGAATTTATAACACATTTTTCTAGAGAAATTCGTTCTCATGGAGGAACCGCTATATTCATAAAACACAAACATTCACACTTAACACATCCTTTAAAATTCCTTAAAAACTTTTGCATTGAAAATACTATTGAATGCTGCGGAATATCAGTATCAACAAAAACATGTGTGTTATCGATTTACCGACCTCCCTGTAATACAAATGATATATGTGCATTATTTTTTAATCAACTAAATCAAATTTTAGATGTAATAAACCAACAATTTGAAAATATTATAATATGTGGCGATTTAAATATTGATAAAGCCTATGAAAGTAAAATGCATAATTACTTAAATGATATTTTAAACGCTCATAATTTAATCTCGATTATAAATGACATCACTCGAATTCAAAAATTACCTAACACTGATGAACCGATAATGACTTCCATTGATTATATTATCATAAATGATATCGATATAGTAGCGGCTACATATAATTTTAATCCAGGTCTATCAGACCATTATGCACAAATGATCGATATAAAATTAAAATCACATAAACCTAAAGAGAGCACTTATATCACGGCACGGAACTTTTCAGTAAACAATATGATACAGTTTAGACAACACTTCATCAAACACAGTATGTATATACAATGGTGTAATAATGATGATATTGACGTTATTTATAACTATTTTTATCAACAAATAAAATGGAGTCTAGAAGTAAGCTTTCCCGTAAAGAAAATGCTAAAGTCCAATCAGCAAAAACAACAGAAAATTATTTTTTCGTCAGAACTTCAAAATTTATATAATGATGTTAAAGCTCTAGACTCGCTTTTAAAATTAACAGGTTCAGAGGATGTGCTTCAATTATACAAATCTAAAAAGAAAAAACTGAATACTCTCATTGAAAAAGACGTTGAAAAAAAGCAGTATTCAGCTAACAAAATCTATAACTCAAGTAATAAGGTAAAAGCATTATGGAACCTTGTTCAAATTAAAAATAAAAAACAACATATAATTGAATCAAATAAAAATAATCAGGAAATCTCAAATGACTTTGCAAGTTTCTTCAAAAAATCTATAACTGATTTAAAATTTACTACTGATGATACAAGTGATTTAACCAGTAATATTATATATCCTAACACCTTTTCATTTGTACCTATTACAGAGAGTGAAATAATTAATATCATACACCTACTACCTAACAAAAATTGTTCAGGATTTGATGAATTTCCGTTAAAATTAATCAAAATAAATGCAGATATCATTGCCCCATTTTTGGTAGACATTATAAATATCTCGGTCTCGCAGGGCAAATTTCCAACAATACTTAAGATAGGCCAAATAATCCCCATATTTAAAAAAGGCGACACTTCTGACATAAGCAACTATAGGCCCATATGTATTCTTAGTGTCGTTTCAAAAATTATAGAAAAAGTTATGTGTACAAGAATGTTCTCGTTTCTGAATAAATTTAATATATTAAACAAATGTCAGCATGGATTTTTGCCAGGAAAATCTACCGAAACTGCGGGTATAGATTTAGTAAAACACTGCCTAAACCATATGGACGACAAAAAAGAAACGTTCCTAATACTATTTGATCTTAAGAAAGCATTTGATACTATTAATATCGAGTTGCTGAGCAAAAAGTTATATAATATTGGTTTCAGGAGTTGTATTAATAGCTGGTTAGTATCATATCTCACTAACCGTAAATATATAGTTAAATATGGAAACACTAAATCACCTGAGTATACATTAAACATGGGTACACCTCAAGGGAGCAATCTAGGTCCGTTATTATTTTTACTCTTCGTCAATGACTTACCAAATTATATTATTACCGGGCAAGTATTTATGTATGCGGACGATACAGCAATTGTTGTATCGGATTATACTCTAGCAGGAGCAAAAAATAAAGTTACTGACGTTATCAATCAGTTTACCAATTGGTGTCGAATCAATAACTTAATTGTAAATATTGCAAAAACAGAAATTATGCACTTATCCAATATACATAAAAAGTCAAATAATATCGCATTCACACTTGAAAACAATAACATTGAAACTGTCACATCATCAAAATACTTAGGCATAATAATAGATCGCTTCTTTTTATGGCATGAGCATATTGATCAAACGTGTAAAAAAGTAAATAAAGCATACTATCTAATATCCCGCCTCAAAAATCAGTTAGATCTTAACTGCATTATCAATATTTACTACGCCGTCGTATACTCACATTTAGCATATAACATTGTGTTATGGGGTTTGTCGAGTGATATGGAGAGATTGTTTATAACACAAAAACGTATTATAAGATTAATATTCAATCTAAAGTATACCGAAACATGCAAAACTAAATTTATAGAATATAAATTATTAACGTTACCCTCCATATATATATATATATTAAAAATATTGTGTTACATCCATTCAAATAGGGAAAAATTTACTAAACATAGTAACATACACGACTACGCGACACGTAATAAAGAGAAACTTGTTTTAAAGCAATGTAAGCATTCATATTATAAAAAGTCGCCATTGTATAGCGGAATCACCCTATACAATCAACTCCATAAGTCGATGACTTTATTATGCACCAAAAACTTTAAAAACACATTAAAGGGATTTCTACAGCAATCGGCTTTTTATAATTTAAATGAATTTTCTAATTCTATCTGTCTAATGGAAGCACCCAGCTGAAATCACATATTGACTTTAACTATTTTTGTTATGTATTTACCCTAATTTTATATTTGTACTTGTATATTTGACATGTCTCTTGTTGTTAACTCAACTACTAAGACGAATAAAAAATAAAAAAATAAAAGAAAAACAAAACAACGGAATCAAGTAAATTAAAATGCATAGAATCTTTAATCAGAAATGACAGTAGTTAAAGACTATTATTCAATGAAGAAGAGTCAAAAGCAGCCAAACAGTCGACAATCATTCCTTACCTTCCATATATAAGCCAGAAAAACATTGAAGTAATTGAAGTTAACAGGGAAACTTACGATAATAACATATAAGAATCAATAAACCTACTAGAAAAACCTGATATTTACCAAATAACAAGTGAATAACAACGGAAAATATATAGGACAAGTGGTAAGAGACTTCAAAGCAAAGCACAAAAAATATAAAAAATCATAAAAAGCAAACCTTGGGAATAGGATTGTCCGATCATTGTATTAAAGAGCACAAAATAAAATTCTAGCTTCTCCTTGAATGAAAATAAATGAAATATTTACTTATTATTGCCACTTCTTTGAACCATAATATATAAGGGCGCTTTCAGAGTTCAGTATTTATGGGAAATAGAATAAATAGTATTTGCCCATACTTATTTTAGAAAAGACCTGCTCGTATATGGTGCAGAGAAAGATCTAGCGAGCTCGATTGAAATATTTGCGATATGGAGAACAATTAAATACCCAGAAGTTGCCATTAATGTCAGGTTCAACTCCCAGGTTTTGAAATTTTTTGGCATCTATGGGGTTCACCGGAAGATCCTAGAAGATTATTTTAGTCGCGATCTAAATTAGGTGTAAGGACATACAGCAAAATATAAACACTACCCAAGTGCTATGATAACAAAAGTGCTGTGCATTACCAGAAGGTACCAGAAGATCTCAGTCTCAGTCCTGTCAGCTTTAAGTCTAAAGTCCCAGCAGGAGAGGTGATTAGTTTCAAGAAAATATTAGTAGATTCTGAATCTAAATTTTAAAATTGTACAATGATTACAGAGAATACTAGAAGAGATAAATTACTTTTTTATCCAAACTTCTCTTAAAATAAAGAGTTTTTGATTAGCTCGCTATCTGGGCAGCTGTCACTTTTGCAGCTGCCATCTTTTGGAATTTGACAAGTAGAAACTACGCCATTAGTAAAAATGAAAGGATACATGCTTCAACAACGCATTTAAATTGTTATAATTCGCTACAGAAATGGTGAAAATTATGCAATCACAGGTTGCCAAACTAAAGCAGTTTTTGGTCGTCATGAAGCACCTTCTCGGTTAGCAATAGTAAAAGTGGTTAAAAATTTGAGCTGTTGGGACAACTTAGTGATGTGAAGAATCGAAACCGTTTGCGTCGCTCAAAAACAATTGAGAATATTGCTGCTGTAGCAATTAATATTAACGAATGCCCAGATTTGTCGCTTCCTCGTCGATCTTTGGAATTACACAGTCCAAAAGCGACATTACACCGTATTTTGCATAAAGACTTAGGTTTGAAGGCTTTTAAAGTTTAGTTAACACAAGAACTCAAGCCGGTCGATCACCAGAAACGTCGTATCTTTGCAGATTGAGTCCTTGAAATGCATCAAAATGAGCCGGATTTTCATCGAAAAATCATCTTCAGTGATGAGGCCTATTTTCACCTCGGAGGCTACGCGAAGAAGCAGAATTGCCGCATTTGGGGCTCGGAAAATCCAAGAATTGAAAAGCTTTTCCATCCTCAGCGTGTCGCTGTTTGGTGCGGTTTTTTGACTGGCGGTGTGATTGACCTTACTTATTCAAAAATGAGGCAGGTTCAACTGTTATGATGAATGGATTGCGCTATCGAGCTATGATTAATGATTTTTTATAACCGGAATCGAAGATATTGATATGGACGACGTTTATTTTCAACAAAACGGCGCCACGTGCCACACAAGCAACGAAACAATCACTATTTTGCAAGAAAAGATTCCGTGTTATTTCGCAAAGAGGTGATCACATTTGGCCCCCGAGATATTGTGAGTTAACACCTTTCGACTTTTTTCTTTCGGGCCACGTGAGATGGTATTCGTGAAGTTATCGAGGATATACAGTCGCAAATGTGATAATTGGTCATGGAAAATTTCATGAAAAGAATATGATTAATGGCATACCTTTCTCTTTACAATGAAATAAATATCCATTGATATCTCTTAAAAAATACTCGTTTTTTTTAATATCAAAATGAAACCTTTTATTGGAGAACCCATTATTTAGTTGCTGACTTCAACGTTAGATTTAATTCGCACCATCCTAATATATGGTCTGAGTGTAGGCGTAGTCAAATCAGTAATGCAATCCATCTTAATACCATTGACGGAAATAATAAATATATGTATTAGAACAAATTGCTTCCCTGATTCGTTAAACGCCGCCTTAGTAATCCCTATTCACAAAAAGAGTGATCCAAATAATCCAACGAACTATCGTCCGATTTCTTTGCTACCAATTTTCTTCAAAATCTTAGAAAAAATGTTACAAATGCAATTAATTGAATATTTGCTGAGCAATAACCAATATGGATTCAGAAAGGGAAGATCTATAACGCTATCTTAAGATTTACCAATAGCACCTTAGACAGTTTCGAAAAGAGATTAGAAACAACAACAACTTTCTTTGATTTGTCAAAAACATTTGACTGCGTGTCTCATCCCATTCTTATCAGAAAATTGTACTGATATAATTTACATCCGGAGAGCATTAGAATTATATCATCCTATTTAGCAGGTCGAACTCAATGCACCATGTACAATTTCATAATATTATCTCCCATCAAAATCACAACGGGTGTCCCATAGGGATCGATCCTTGGACTACTACTATTTTTGTTATTTATTAATGATTTCCCAGATTGCATTCCTTTATCGGAAGTGATTCTTTTCGCCGATGATACGACTATTTCTAACGTAAATCAAATGTCAACTGTTTGAGAGTAACCATCTAAAACCATCTAAAACTAAACACAGAGAAAACAACGCAACTTGTATTTACACTCAAATCCACGAAGGTTGATACAACCAAATTTCTAGGCGTACATCTAGACACGCACCCGAATTGGTCATGTCAAGGTGAACAGCTTGCAAACAAATTAGCGAAAAACATATTTGCATTGAGAAACATTGCAACTCAAGTACCTAATGAAGCTCTTCGACAGTACTATTTCTCACACATCCAAAGCCACCTACAATATAGTTTGCTTGCCTCACTCGGCCATTAGGTATCGAATTTTTGGCCTTCAGCGTCCTGCAATACGAATTCTAAGCGGATGCGGATATAGGGATGACTGTACAAATAAATTCAGAGAATATAATATATTAAAACTGCCATGCCTCTGCATATATGCATACATGTTTTTATTTTATTTATATATTTAAATTGTATCTGTATGTTATTTATGTCTTTTATGCAAACACGCAATTAGGTTAGGTTAGGTTAGGTTAGGTTAGGTTAGGTTAGGTTAGGTTAGGTTAGGTTAGGTTAGGTTAGGTTAACACGCGATTTTCTAATATTGTTCTTTTTCAGTAATTGCCACTTAATAAAATTAACTGTACTTAAATTAATTATTATATTGACAAGTATAAGGCTGCCAAGCTACTAACACAATAAAAATTATTATTATTATTATTCTCTTGAACAACAACTAGTATTTTTTAATATCATCAACAAAGAAGCAAACAGTGCAAATCGAATGTTAATTAGCTGCAAGGTTTGCGAAGAAAGAAGAATTAAGTTAAATACAGGCACTTGTATCATAAATAACTAAACTAGTAAAATAATTCATTGTATTCAATTGTTTAACATGGTCTAGATAAATTATAATTAAATAATATTACAATGAATCTGTTATAATATTAACAACTAAAAAATAAGAAGCATCATAAATGGTTTAAAGAGTTTAATAGGTAAATCTTTGAGTTTTTGTTACTTAGACTAATATAATTTACTCATAATTTACTATAGTTTCAGAAACTAAACTTGTTCTTATCAAAACATAATAAATTTTATCTCTCCGATTTGTTACCAATTCCATAATTCTTAATTATAATTACAAAAGTTAAAATCCATTGAGATATAATTTTTTAAATTAGGTTTAAACGCAGAATCTCTTAAAGTGAAAAAAGTGCGCAAATATCTGGCACTTGAATATATGCTTTGGAAGACATCCAATATTTTAATTCGTTGGCAAACGGCATGCCCCTTTTTACGTACGTCCCTAAAAGAAGTCCTTATCGATAATTGGCAGTTTTACTGGCCTTTGTAAATTGAGCGGGGCAGTTCCTATTATCTATGCTCAAGGTTTGATTAAATTTTCATGTAGACTTGACAGTTTTCCTCCGTTTAAAATTGGAAAATCATATCGGCATTTCCTATTATAAATATAATTTTTATATTAAATTATCTCTATTTAAAATAGTTAATATTATTATAATGAAAATATATATATATATATCATAATTCAAGGCTTAAGGGATTTATCTGTTATTTTATTTAAGTATTCATGTGCCTGATGATGCAGAAACATGTTGCAGTAAATGTGACTATGTTATTTTATTTCAACATTCTTTAACAAAGATGAAAATAATTTTATTAAAATAATTTTTTGACGAAATAATTTAATTTAATTAATGATACACCATACAATTATTCAACTTTCAAATTTAATTCAAAAAACGAACTAAAGGCATTAAATTACTCGTTCGTATTTCAGACCAGAAGAAATTAAAAAAATCTACCCTCCATTTAACCGTCGTTCGGCCTAACGTTGTATTTCCGAAGTCGCGTAATTAAAATCAAGCCCGCAGATTAGGAAAATTTAGGGATTCGCAATTATTCGAACGGTGAAATATTCATAAGGAGAACGAACAAAAGGAAAGGAACAAAATTAAAGGCGAAGCAGCGATAATTAGTGTTCGGGCAATAACAATCCTAATTAACGGTCAGGCTCTCCGAAGACGTTAACACGTGCACCGAAGGGAGGGCGATACGAAATTACGTTCGAATTTCCAAAAGAGAGAGGGGCGAGTTTAATAATATTCCCGTGAAGGGGCGAGCGCGGGCCCCTTTCCGGCGTTAATTAATACCGTCTTAAACCTCACCCCATTATGCGTGCACTGTAATTGCCTGAAATTTAATATTGTGTTATATTTGTGAAAATTAGAGATATATCTGATTAATTAAGATATATAAAAATTATATTTTAAATATATCCAGTGGTATGGAAATCGCAACACTAAGAAGTGAAAGAACCAATCATGACATAAACGTTAAAATTAAAGAGAATGGTTGCAACTACGACCACAACCATATAGCCATCCAAACTTACACTGAATTACACATAGTGAATTTTTCAATTCAGTTAAAATTAAAATTGAAGCATATCAATTGATTAAAACTTCATACATGTGGATCAAGTGGTATTAACTTATTTGACACTTTTTTCTAACAATATTATTTGGTGTATATTTGCAAACTTGTGTTCGGTTCTTTGCTTTTTTTTGCTTTTCATCGTATGATTATGCCTAGAGTGAATCAACGAGAAAATTACCGCGAATTTGTCAGAGATCATTGCTTTGTACCAAGTTTTTTTTCTTATTTTAGAGAAATTGTCAATCATCTTAGCCGAAAACAATCCACCACGATGTGCTACTCTCAGGCATGGACTTAAAAAGGTCAGAAACGTCATAGAAAAGGAACTGGGAGACAAAGAAGAGCAAATCGCCATCTTCGAATTATGACAACAAAAGGCCTATTCTCCAGTACGAGATCAATTGCCGACCTATAGGTAGCTGAAGCAGGTCATCATATAACCCTTCGACAAGTTAACCGTAAAATCAGAACTTTCAGCTTACAATCTTATCGGTTATCTCTTGTGTTACCACTAATGTCTCAATATCAAGAGCAACGTTTGGAATGTTGTAGTTTGTAACCTTCAAAGGAAGTGTTTAGTAATAAATCCTTAATCTGTTTTAGGATGCATGGTGGTGGTATGAGGATCAGATGAACACGTGGGGAACGTCACAACCTGAAATTTTCTTTGGAAAGGCTTGAGCGTCGTTAAGTTGTATTACGGAAGTAAGTCTTGTTTAAACTTTTTCCAAGGTAACTTAAGTGGCCCGCGATATGTGGATGAGGTGATAGAATTTTGTTTACTTTCATTTCTAAGAAAACGTTTCTAACTAAACCAAATGATTGAGAAACATACCAGACTGAGAATGGAGGCAATCACATAGCTCTCTCGCCGCTCCATCTATTAGTACAAAAGGAAAGATTTCATATCCAAAAAGGTTCGAATTCGAAATGCCATTTAAGGTGTTGAAGACCCCAAAACGGGTTCGATGAGAGTCAAGGAATTTGGTGGAGGGATATCAGTCTAATATACGGATAGTGCCAAGAATAACAGAGGTATAGAATAGGCATTTACGGCCCTAACCAAAACCACAATCAATTGCAATTTATATGCGCGCCAGGGAATGCCTGGATAGGCACCTAAAGCCGCATTAAAGGCCGTTCGAGCCTACTTCCACGGCTCACGGACTGCCTGGGAATGTCAACGACTCATCTTGCAACTGGCGAAGGAAAACTCGTTGAAACTCACATAGGTTTCAGGGCAAGAGTTAATCGAAGGCAACAAAGTGGCAGATGAACTCGCCGAAAGAGGCGCGTCCCATGGGACCAGAGCCATTTTACGGACTCTCCATGGGGCACAAGACGAGAGGTGGTGCAAACATTGGAAGAAGACAGAAGACTCAAGTACTGGAATAATGTCCCAGGCCTACGTCAATCAAAACGATTTATCAAACGCGATCATAATCCTAGAACTAGCTGAGAACATTCACGAGACTCATAGCAGGACATTGTACCCTCTGATACCATTTGTGGATAATTGTAAAGAAGAAAGTGGAAATTGCAGATTATTTGATTCAGCAGATTAAACGATGCTATGTACTTGTGCCGCGATTGCACACAAGCGTTTTTCACAAATTGGCAGGGACCGACTATCCCACGTAGAAGTGAGCAACATCACTCCCAAGAAAGTTACTAGATTCATAGAGGACGTGAGACTGATTGGAAAGTGATTGGTGAAGGGTAGAACAATAGATCTGTTAGGTCACAGTTTACAAGTGGTTAATTCACCTCACAATGGCGCTATGTAACCTGTAACCTGTATTCTTAATGGATATCTTGATTGGAAAAGTATGTTCAAAGATAATAATGTAAATGTCTGTTTACAATCATTCTATGATATTCTGAATTATGGCATTAGTTTGTTTATCCCACAGTGAATTTGTTTTCAAAGCACTTTTCCTAAATGGTTCAATTACCAATTAAATAAATTAATTAAACATAATCGTCAAATGCATTTGGCATTAGTCAGTTAAGATCACAATGTAAGGACCTGAGTGAACAATTATATCGCAGATTTATATTACGAGTCGAATCTAGTATAAATGATAATGCCAACTATTTTTGGTCTTTTGTTCGTGATCAAGCTAGCACAAATTATTACCCTGAAAGTATGCATTTTGAAGAAGCGGTGTCAAATAATAGGAACAGTTGTGCCCATTTATTTTGCATCTGTTTGTGGTAATTAAGATATGAAGTAAACTGCAAGGTTCAGAACATGCGATTTATTAAATTTTTAAAAATTAAGGACTGACGTAAAGGACATAGATAAACCGCATAAATAAGCTTGTTAACACATGTGCCTCTGAACCGGATAGTATTCCACCCTTTCTATTGAAAACATGTTTTTTTTAAGATTCCAATGCCTTTATTTAATTTATTTACATTATCTCTTGAGAATTGATGTTTTTCTGATTTATGGAAAGTTAGCTATATTACTCCTATGTATAAATCTGGATCTTGAAATAATATTAAAAGTTACAGGGGTTTATCTCTTCAATCAACAATACCTAAAATGCGGGACTCTATTAATGCAGAGCAATTAAGCTGAAACTGTCGTGGTATTGACCAATAGCATGGTTTTGTTAGTGGCTGGTCTACTGATTCCAATCTGCTGTGTTTTAAATATTATGTCATTTATGCCTTAGAGCAAGTAGACACTATTTATACAAACTTCTCTAAGACCTTTGACAGAATTAATCATAATATTTTGTTAATCAAATTGGAAGCGATTGGTCCCTCAATTATTAAATGGCTAAAATATTATATGCTTAAACGTCACCAGATTGTTCGAATTCAAAATTATTCCTTAGACATTATTAGTGTTACCTTGGGGTGTACTGCAGGGATCTCATTGCGGTCCGATACTGTTTTATTTATTTTTAAATGATGTAGCTTAAAAGTTTTATTAACCTCAATGCCTTTTATATGCTGATGATTTAAATCTCTTATTTAAAATACTTTATTATGATGATTGTGTAACCTTGTATGAAGATTAACAATAATAATAAATAATAATTACACTATCCATTTCCCACTATGCTACTTGGATCAGGTAAGATCCAAGAAAAACCAAAACCTGTCCGTGACTAGTTTCGGCTTATTGCCATTATCAAGAATGATGTACAAAATAATTTTTCCGGTATTTAAATACAATTAAATACATTGTATTAATCAGTGCTACTTTAAGTTCAACAATAAGATATATACTCAATCAGATGGACTACCAATGGGATCGCCTTTGTCACCATTACTAACAGATATTTTTATGGATGAATTTGAAAACAATTTATTTAAACAAACAGAAAGCAAACATATATATTTTTGGACAAGATATGTAGATGACATATTTTGCATATGGACAGGATCATTTAGACAATTAGATATATTCACAAAACATTTGAATAACAACATACAATTTACAATAAAGTTAATACTTGATGTAATGACGTAATTTAAAATCTCACAACATTCAAACAATTGCAATTAACAGGTCTAATTTAGGAAGAAAAATAGTCAATAACAAGATTGATAAAAGGGATAAGGAAAAACGTTCAGGGGTATATAAGATTCACTGTCAAAATTGTAGCGGAATTTATATCGGCCAAACAGGAAGAAATTTTCAAATAAGATATAAAGAACACCAAAAGGCAATTAGAGTTGGAAAAACAAATACTGGATTAGTAGAACACTGTATCAACACCGGCCACCACATGGGGGAGATGTCCGCGATTAAAATTTGCCGAAAAGGGAAGAAGCTTAACCTCCTGGAAGGGTTGGAGATTAAGAAAGCCATCGACAAGGGGATTACCATTTTGAACAACCAGCAGGAGCTAATCCAGTCCGACCAGATTTTAATTGCGGGACTACCCTCCCAGTAAATTATCTGCCTTCGTATATATATTTGTAAATGACCTCATTATAAATTAGTTTAACTTTGATAATGGTCTGCGAAGACCGAAACACGTGTCAGATAAATGAAAATAAAATGGAACAAAACAAGAGTTACTATTTACCCAATATACAATTTACAGTTGAAAAAGAACAAAACAATAGCCTAAACTTTTTAGATTTAAATATTTCGAGAACCACAAACAACACATTATCATATAAAATATTCAGAAAAGAAACCTGTACCGATACAATCAAATTAAATTTAGTACTTTCCATTCATTTTTGCACAGATTAATTAATATTCCTCTTAGTAATATAGATTTTCAAAAAGAATTAAATACAATAAAAATTATAGCTGTCAATAATGGGTACGAAGAGCAACTCATTGATCATATGTTAAAAAAGAAAAAACGTAAATCTTTACAAAAATACTTTTATAATGGGACAAAGTTGGAAAATAATAGTTGGAATAGATTAGAATACATTAAACATCTCTCACAAAAAATAAAAAATGTCACTACAGGGAAAGAATAATAACATCATTTTGACTAACTCGGTTAATTTAGGAAAATTGTTAATAAACAACAAAATAAAATCTAATAATAATAATAAAAAAAGCGGAGTGTACGAGTTGAAGTGTGATGGATGTGATCCAATTTATATAGGACAAACTGGTAGGTCCTTTGAAACCCGACTAAAAGAACACCGTAACGATATTTTAAATAAAAAACAAACCACGGGTTTTGCAAAACATTGCATCACATTTAATCATATCTTCAATTCAAAGGATTGTAAAATATTGCATTCAGCTAATAAGGGATTATTACTTAACTACCGGGAGGGACTTGAAATTTGTAAAGTCGTAAAAGCTGGAAAAAACGTGGTTAATGACAACGACGATATTTGGAATTCCCCGATATTAAACGCCCTAATTACCTGATGCACCTTCAATGTATTTAAATACCGGTAAAATTATTTTGTACATCATTCTTGATAATGGCAATAAGCCGAAACTAGTCGAAAATAAAAAAAATATTTGTGAAACAAACCAAGTGATTTTAATTATAAAACCTATATATGCAAACAAACACAGCTATGCGTCTAGAAAAAAGGTACTAAGAAATCTAAACCAGCGACCGTACATGGCAATGCAGAAAGTATTTTATTTAAAGGCGTCTCCAAAATGGGGCAAATACACGTATTGTCTGAAATTGAAGATATAAAGAAATATTTGGAACAGAATAATATATAAAATAGTTATTATGAAATATTGGTTTCAATTTATCCGGACGAATATCAGCTCTTATACAGTTACTGGAAACTTTAAGGACCCCTCTTTATGGCCTACAGGAGCTTGCATAAACATTTTTTTCTTTGGCTACTCATGTAGAAAGCTGCATCTTAATGTCTAAGACACGGAGATAAAATCAGTTTTAAATATACCCCTTTGTTCAACGCCATCTAAAATTGTTTGTAAAATTGTTCGTAAAAATTGTTTGTAAAAATTTTGAATTATAGTTTTGAAAATGACAGGCTAAAGCTGTCGAAACTATAGTCGCAAATAAAGTTTAAAAAAGTTTGTGATATTCAAACAAAGGTATTTTCAATCATATATAGTTTTAAATGAATATAAAAATAAATATAGACAAGCTATAAGAAAAATGCAGAACAATGATTCATACGTATTAAAATAGCGAAATATACTCAATTATGGCAGAAAATCAAGTGAAAATTCTATTACCTGTAACTTAATTTGATATCATTTTATTTCTCCCTCTATATCATATAAAATAAGGGGTTTGAATGGAAGAACACTTTGTGATTGTAAACTTCGCCCGTGCTTCTTTCGTCCAAAATTTGAAGTACTTTTTTTAAAATTGATTTGTTGTTTATATAATTTTTAAGAAAGGAATCCGAAGATGTATAAATAAATATTATTTTGCCAAAATACCAAATAGACTAGTACATCACGTAAAGTAATTAAACAAGACGCGAAGTCCTTACTATGTAAGAGATATAATTACAGGCTTAAAAAGTAAAAAGAGCAAAGACATATATGGAAAGAACAAAAAAAAAAATACTGCTAAACATGGTAAAGCAAAGATATTTATTTTTATACATAATTAGAGTTAAGACAGAGCAGAAAGACCGATGGTCGTTGGCCCAAACGGACAGACTAACACATTATATACCATTTGTAAATGTTTTAATTTTGTAAATATCTATGTTCGAATAAAGATGTTACTCTCTCTCTCTCTCTCATGATAAATATTATTATTGTTCCTCTAACGAATATGATTAATGAGTGTATTTGGGAAGGTGTATTTCCAAATCTATTTAAATTTTGAAAAGTTGTTGTTCCACTATATAAAAATGGTTATTTTAGGCCAATATCAATTATTCCAATTATTGGCAAAGTTTTTGAAGTTATTCTCAAAAACCAACTGCAAGTCTATTTAAAAAATTCACATATTCTCAACGACTGACAATTTGGCTTTCGAACCCGTAAATCAACAAGTGATGTAATTATTAACCTAATACAGAATTCTATCAATGCATTTGAAGCCAATAGTTATACCGGGTATATATTCTATGATCTATCAAAAGTCTTTGATTGCGTATCGCATGAAATTCTCATGGATAAACTGGTTTATTATAATTTTGGGGATCAATTAATAAAATTACTTAGGTCAAATTTAATGAACCGAGAACAAATAACTAGTCTACACATCAGCGCAAATATACAAGTGGTATTCCACAAGGCTCAATGCTCCGCCCTCTAAATTCACGCTTTATGCCGATGAAACTACTTGTTGTCAATCAAGGCGGTATTTGAAGGATCTAATCGAATCTCTTGAAATTATACAAACAAACGTTAAAGAATGGTTTACATCCAACTTGTAAATTCACTAAAAGATCGGTCTACAGTTCAAAACATAAATTTAAGAAAAGGTTTTTAGGAGTATCTCTTGACACTGGATTGATTTGGTTAGAGCAAATTGCTCAATTATCTCTAAAATTAAATATTTATTAAAAAACTTGACCAAAGTCTGTTCCATTGAAATTATTATAACTAATTGCATTGCACATAAATTACGCAAACGAGAAAATACTCGTTTTGCATTAGGCGAGTGTTCTCACAATGCAACAACGTAGATGTTTGAGAGCAATGGACTACAGATATGATTTTCGGGGTCATTTTATTGATTTGAACATATTGACTGTTCCCTTCATGCACCATTTTCAATCAAAATTACTATTGACCATTATTTTTTAATAAATTACCCGCGTCATTAAGCTGAGAAACTATTTCTTTATTTAAAACTAAATTAAAATCCCTGTTACGTAAAAAAGAACAATAATTGGAAACATTTCTTTGAAGAAAACTTATAACCAGGATATGTATAAATATGGAACACTAGAGTCGAAGCAAAGACCTAAACCATACAATACAAAATTATTCTAGCTGTGAAAAAACTCGTATAATTGTGTAACATATAGAGCTATGGTATAATAGAACAATTCAATAGTGCATCGATTTCCCAGCGTAGTTGGTAAATAAATTTTTAGTCTCAGAGCTATTATTTTCTGCTAGTATCTCTAATTTGTAGGCTAGTTTAAAATGTTACCACCATCAGACTTCTAACACCAAATACATGTTTTCGAAAGTTAATACTAAACAAGAGGCTGCAACTCATGGCATTGCTAAAAAAATTATAATTGCATTAGCTAAAGAAATGTGTTTAAAAAGGTAAAATTTACTAAAAATTGTCAGTTTGCCAGTAAGTCCTATAGCTTTAAGGGTAGATCATAAAGCATATATCATCTCAGCGAAGAATTGTACATCTTGAATGGTTTCCTCTAGCCTTTCCTTTAAGATAATCCAAAATTACCCCAAAGCTGCTAGATGTTAATATTTCTCATGCCACGGCTACTAAAGCAAATATTTATAATGGAGCTTGAAAAACCATGAATAAAAAGTGCTTTTCATAGAAAAACTTAAAATCTATTACTATTGATGAAGGCAAAATATTTATACTGTTGAAAATAATGGTAGTTTAAACTACTTAAACTGTACTTGATCGTATAGGCATAAATGGTTAAAATTCTTCAAAATTCTCTCTCAATACACTTGGGGAAACGTGTCTGTCTGGCGTGATGGAAAAGTTGTAACATGTTTTGGAATGTTTTCCACATTCTTCCAATTATTTCCTTCTCAGCTTTCTTTGGTCGAGGAAACAAAAAAAGAGTCGCGCGGAGCCAAGTTAGAACTATAAGGAGGGACCAACTCTGGGCCAGGAAATTGGTAACGATAAGGCAGTTGACCGTGTCTTTGATGCCGTGTTGATTCTGGGTCGTACTCAAACATCTAGAATTCATTACGACAGAGCTAAGAAAGTCCAGTTCATTTTGAATCAAATCCAATAATTCTTGAACTCGAACTCTGGTCTTCCGTCAATACTTTCGGAACAAGCTTCGCGCATACCTTATTCACAGCGTATTTGGACACCTAGTACCCTCTCCCGGACTGTAACCTTGAGATGTAATCATCACTGAAGGCCTCTTAATAATAATTATAATAATTATAATAATAATAATAAGTTTATTGTCCCAACAGACATACAGAGTACAATAACAGGGAAGAAAACAGTATGAAACGATAAAGAATAAGTACACAGAATTCTTCATATAATTGTGTTAAATAACAGATAAAAGTATTCAAGAGAAACAAAAATAAATAAATTATGTGTTATATAGTTTAAATTATTCAAAATCCAGTCCTAGTAAACTAAATTTGATATAAATGACAAATTTCTAATACTTATAATAAATCATTCAACATTTTAAGAAGCTGTGGTAGACTATTATTAAAAAACGAATTCGTATTTGAATAATTACAAAGAAGTGGTTGACTATTATGAGAGTTTAATCTGGGTACATTAAAATTTAGTCTGCTTAATATGTTAGGGTCATCTACAGAGTTTTGGAGAAGACCGTGCAAGAAAAGTATTCTTGTTCTATCACAGCGATGTGCCGATGATTTAATACCGAATTGTGTGAGCAAATCATTGTATGTGATAGAGTTGTCAGGATATATTTCATGCGCCTTAAAGTATAGAGCTTTCAAGATATTTTTTTGTACTTTCTCAATTCAATTAATGTATATATAAAAATATGGCGACCAAATAAGTGATGTGAACTCAAGCTTAGATCTTAAAAACGCAAAAAATAGTGTTTTTAATACTTTTAATAGCACTAAAGTCCCTACCAATTCTGCTGATAAATGTTGAATTTTAAGAGTACGTGAAAATGTTTGCCAAACTAATGTTTTATTTAATTCTGCTGATAAAGCCCAACATTCTAACATTTGCATTGCACATGTTTTAATATTTTCATTAAATAATAACCGACTGTCAAATATCACACCAAAATCACGAGTTGAATTAGCTCTTGTTATTGTGGTACTATACTAAATGATTACCAACTCATTTTCCACAGTCAGTTTTTTTACGACTCAACGATAAACACTAAGATTTAGACACATTTATTAGTAAAATGGTTTTGTTACACCACTGTTGTACACGTTCAATATCATGCTGCAGAATTCGACAGTCATCAATAGAATTAATTACCCTATATCTCTTCATATCATTCGCATAAAGTAATATCCAAAACAATGTCATTAATGGAAATAATAAAAAGCAGAGGCCCCAGGTTGGATCCCTGTGGGACAACGCTAGTGGCGTAATATTTATCAGAATTATAACCCATATAATGAACATATTGCGCACGTTTTTTTAAATAAGATCCTAGTACAGAATTTTCTGAAAAACTTTTTTAAATAATATTTTGGTCTAGTATCGAAAGCGTTTCGAAAATCTTGTTTCATTTGATCCAACCATCGGGAAATGTCTCTTAAAGCATCTGGAATATTTCGGTTGCATTCTTTCCAAGCCGCACACAAAATTATAATTGATGACTTAAAAGGCCGTTAAATAAAGAAGTATCAAAAACTATTATAAATAATTATAATAACAAGACGCTTACTATGGTTATTATATAATTAAATTTAAAATAAATCTTCAAGAACCAATTTTCTAAGAAAACTGAAGGATGCTAAACTAGTAAATTGCTAGCTAACAACAAAGATAAATAAAGTATGATAAATTAATAATCAATTTTGATATTAAAGTATAATTTACACAAAAAACATACTTACGTTTAATATTTAAACAACGCTACCAAAAAATTTAAAAAATCGAGTGGCATTTCAAACTAAAGCAAAGGTTTGAGGAACATACCAGACTTATATCAATAAGGTGATATTTTGTTTAAATAATTGCAACGAATTTCCCTAATTAGACTGATACACAATAGGTGTTTCCTAAATCTGCCGCAGGAATGGAGGCAATCATAGCTGTCAGACCACTTCATCTAGTGGTAAGAGGAGGAAACGAACGGACATTATGTCTAGAAGGCTCGAATTTGAAATACCGTTTGTGTTGATTGAAGAGCCTAAAAAGGCTTCGTCTGGTATACTGATGGTGCCAAGAATAACAGAGGTACTAGAATAGGCATTTACGGCCCTAACCAAAACCTTATGAGCTTCATAGCTTCGAGTTGCGTCAGGGAATGCACCTAAAGCTGCACTAAAGATCGTTCGAGCCAGCCACGTACTGCCTGGGAATGTCGACGATCCTCTCGCAACTGGCGAAGAACAATTCGTTAAACCTCATGTGGGTTCCAAAGCCCCCGGGGGTATCGAAGTCAACGAAGTGGCAGATGAACTCGCCAAAATAGGCGTAAAAGACGAGAGGTGGTATAAAATTGGAAGAAGATAGAAGACGCAAGTACTGAAATAATGTCACAGCCCTACCCCAATCAAAACGCCTCATCAAACTCGATCACAGCCATAAGGTGCTTGAACTTACAAGGAACGAGCTAAGAATATTCACGGAACTCATAACAAGGCATTGTGCCCTCAGGTACCATTTGTTGAAAATTGAAAAAGAGGAAAGTGTAAATTGCAGATTATGAGATTCGGCAGATGAAATGACCGAGAAAATACTATGCACTTGTGTCGCAATTGCTCACAAACGTTTTTGACATTTCGCCAGGGACCGTTTATGCCACGAATAAGTAAGTAGGTTCACCCCCCAGACAGTTGAGTTGAGACCAGAATTATAAAGAACGTGAAACTGCTTGGGAAATGATTAGTTAAGGACAGAACAATGGATCTGTTAGTTCGCAGTTCTTCAAGAGGTTAACCCACCTAACAGCGAGCTGTAACCTGTATTCTATCTTAAAGGACACCTTTTTTATAGGGATGGTATGGCCGCGCACGACCAACAGAAGGGGGGAGGCGCACAGCGAAACTGTTACAATACCTTACTGGTGACCCTTGGTCATCAATCCTTTAGTCCTTTTTGAAATATACATGCATTACATTAACAGCCAGAAAATTCTCTCCGAAAAAGGGAAAAAATACATTACACTAAAATAAAAATCGAAAATTCCAGATGTCCAAGAGGATACTAGCTCCCTCAACATCATGGTAAAGAAAGGGTTTGAGTGAAAGACCATATTTAATTGTGAACTCCGCCTGTGCTCCTTTTGCCCAAAATTTAATGTATGTTTTTATTTTTATTATTATGATTAATATGTATTATTCAAGAAAGGAGACCAAAGATAAATAAATAAAATAAATAAAATAAATAAAATATTTAATATTTTATCCTAATGGACACCTAGCATTATTAAACTATTCACCTCCCACTGCGTTAAGTTGATGAGATCCAATAAAGATCAAAACCGGTCTGTGAATCGCCTTAACAAAGAACTAAAACTTTAATATTTCACACCAGATTTTGATACCTACTCTCCTTCTTCTTCTTCTTAGACTCACTTCCTCGTACACTCGAGGTCGTAAAAACTATAGTTTTCAAAAAATTAAAAGTACGTTGGATGTTTTATGAAATCCTAAAGTTGATTTTTTACTGACGAAACAGATATCACAATTTAACCCAAAATAAACTGCTACTATTAACCATTATAAGAAATCAATTAAACAATTACTATATGCAACACATATTTCAATATTAACTTATTAGAAGGTTGATGTTTATTGCGCTACACTTTTGTTGGAAAGAGAAATTAATATTAACTTGTTTGTGAACTGGAAATAAAAAGATTACGCAACAAATCAAGTGTTACTCTTCACCTAATATTAACGTATACTGGCTGATACAAAATTATTAATTCGTAAGTATTCTTTGTCAATTGTAAAATGTTCTAATTAGATCTGAATTATAATTTTTTGAAAATTAATAAGGAATTCATCAGATCTAAAGAAATATTGAATTATTATTATACAAAAGATCAAGATGGCGCCTATTGTGGTGAAAATCTTTATTTATGTAAAAATTCAATTAAATTCACGTGATGAATGTATATTTTGTTTTATATGTGCAGTGGAATTTAACATATCATGTGCCATGAACAGAGTCCATCAGACCTGATGACAAGAACTACAAATGTCTATGTTTTTAATTAGGATACCAGTGATAACTGTGCAAGAAATAACACAGATATTAACGTGAAACCAAATACTTTATATCATATTGTCAAAATATTGAAATTGAGATTATAATATTAAAAACGTGACCATAACGATCTACAACCCTTCCACTTACCATCCTTACCTCAAACATCCAAACTACACACCTTAAAGGAAAGTCACCAGCCGTCTTACTACTAGATATCCAAAAAGCCTTCGACTCTGTATTGCATCAAGGTCTGTTGTACAAATGTTACCTCCTTAATATTCCTACCCATATTACCTCCATTATCAAACAATCCCTTTCAAACAGATCCCTTAAAGTCAAAATCAATAACTCCAAGGATCTCCTCTACCTCCTTTACTCTACAACATTTTCTGCTTTGATATCTGCAACCCGGATCTTCTGTATTTTAATCATTCTAAATACCTCTTTCAATTTGCAAACGACACAGCCCTAATTTCCCATGCACCCTCTGTACCTAAAGCTCGCCAATCCCCACAAATCCCAACTTCTAATTCCCTATCACCGTGACAATAATCCTGCTCACATTATTCATATCTCCCACACAACTGTTTCCCCCTCTATATCCATAAAATACCTAGACATTACCATAGATACAATTATTAACCTAACACAGTATATCATCAATGCATTTGAAGCAAATAGTTTTACTGAGTGTATATCGCACGAAATTCTGATGAATAATCTGGCTCTAACTTCTCAGTACTTCTGTGTCTATAAAGTTCAACGCATTGTCTTCTATTGTTAAGATAGGATTCTAGTAAATAAGTAATTGTGGAGGCTTTCACTTCGTGATACATTTTGATAAATTCAAAATAATAAAACAATTAACTTCTAGATTCTAGTAAGTTGTTTGTTAGTTCTCTTACGGCTATTTTATTTAATTTTTCTAGAAGGTATTTATGATTTACAGTTTATAAAGCCTTCTGCAGATATAAGAAGACACACAAGGATTTCCGGCTCTTGTCGAGACATCTTAAGACTTCTTAAGTAGCATATTTAATTCAACCTGAATTATTGAATAATATTTACTGTTCCTTTTTGAGGATTATTAAGAGTGTGTACATAATATTAGAGAAATAGGTTAGCTGATTATATAATTTAAACTTAAAACAAAATTTAAAAAGATGACAAGGATGTATAATAATGTACTCAAAGCAAGGACCTAAACCATATAACACAAAATTAGATTAGATGTGTATAATTTTGTACCGTATAGCGCTATGGCATAATAGAGTCATCCAGTTATTCGTGGACCTCCAGGTGTTATTAGTAAATAATTTTTTAGCCTTAGAGCTATACTTTTCTGGCATTATCTATATTTTGTGGACTAGTCTTCGAATAGGCGTCTTGAACGAAAATACACTTTCTAAATTCGCTAGTTTGAAACATTACCATTAGCAGACTTGATGACATCAAATACATGTTTATGAAACTCAATACTAAACAAGGAGCTGCAACTCATGGCATTGCCAACAAATTTATAATTGCATTAGCCGAAGAAATGTGTTTCAAAAAGTTCAATTTTCTGGAAATTGTCAGTTTGCCAGTAAGTTCTATAGCTCGGAAGGTAGATCACAAAACATATATCATCTAAGTAATTGTACATCTTGAGTGGTACCCTCTGTTCTTGCATAAGTGAACGGATGTGTCATATACGAACTCTGGCATTAATATTATTTACGGCACGATTGCTGGAGCAGATATTATTAACGGAGCTTGAAAAAACCTATTATTGAAATTTAATTATTTTAAATTAATCCAAACACAGCTACTGGAGAAAATATTTATAATGGAGCTTAAATAAAAGATGCTTTTAATAAAAAAATTTAAAATCTATTACTGCTGATAAAGGCAAAATATTTATACTGTTGAAAATGTTGATAGTTTAAACTACTTAAACTGTACTAGGTCGTACATGCACAAATGCATAAAATTCTTCAAAGTTCTCTCCCCTAGCATCAATACAATTGGAGAAACATGTCTGTCATACGCGATGGAAAAGTTGTAACATGTTTTTGAATGTTTTTCACACTCTCCCAATGATTTCCTTTCAGCGCTCTTTTAAGTCGGAAAAACAAAAAAAGAGTCGCACGGAGACAAATTGGGACTGTAAGGGGGTGTTGTTGCTCTGGGCCAGGAAAATGTTAACGTGTAGCTGGGGGCATTATCATGATGTGGCCTGACCATGTCTTTAATGTCAGCCCTCACGAACGCGAACCGGAGTTTTAATCTCTCGAGCACGCGATTCCTTGGATGTCTAAAAGCACACTGAGCATCGTTTAGATGCAGTATTTTCTTGGGTGGAGGAATGATTTTGTGTTCCACCTTCTCTGAATTTTTGATTCTGGGTCGTACTCAAAGGATTCGCCTCCGTTTATGATAGAGTTAAGAAAGTCCAGTTCATTTTTAATCAAATCCAACAATTCTTGGACTCGAAGTTCTATCTGGTCTTTTGTCAATATTTTCGGAACAAACTTCGCGTAGACCTTATTCACAATCCCATACACTACAAATGTGGAAATGTTTGGTGGTGTTATTAATTTCTTGGATGCTCAATCGAGGGTCGGAACGCAAAACTTCCCTCAATCGATTTTGTCAGTTCTACTCGTTATTAGGCGGATTTGTCAGCGTACTTTGACACCTAGTGTCATCTCCCGGACTGTGACCTTGAGATGTAATCATCATTGAAGGTCTTTTAAAGCATCTGGAATGTTTCGGTTGCATTCTTTCCAAACCGCACACAAAACTTGCGTATCTTTGTTTAAGCAAAGGCAAAAAATTGCAAACATCTTTACATTTAGACTGCTTGAAGCAAACTGATAGTCGTCTCATTACAAAAGCATGCGCATTACTTTCATAATAAACCCTGTATATTATTTCAATTATCAACAGTACTTGTACGGAAATTTTTTAGATATGTCTGAATTTCATCATTCGTCAACTTCACTACACTAAATCAGAGACAATTCCGCGAAGAAATAAGAGAAAATGACCTACCATAGCATATGCCGTACGCTGACTTATTGGTCATTTTTGAACTTCAAGCAATGATCGATTTTTTTTGGTTTAATATAAAGAGCATTGTCTTTTAATCAAATTTTAAATAGGGTATATCTGTAGAAGTTAAGATTGTATGTTTATTTACTAAAACATATGAGAGAACTGAATTTAAAATTTCAATAAGAAAACAAGCTCCTTTCTGTAATACTGCTTCAATCACAATTAATTAAAACGTGATTCATAGACTTTATAATACATGAAATATTTAATTATACTACTGAGACTAAGTTCCTCGTCTATTTTGCAATCGAATATTTGAATGCAGTTAAGTTAAATTTTAATACTCGTTTTTTAGACTTAGGTTTCATTGCGTATGAATTTAAGATTTTTTTAAATACTTTTGATGCTGATATTAAAACCACAATAATCTGGTAAGTATGAGCCTAAAAGGTTAATGCAAATTATCAAATTGTACCAATAAAAGAATTTTAAGATTCCAACAAATGTTAGAACTGATACTTGTCCTTAATTATATCACTCAACCGTAAATTAATATTTTTCATTTAAAGTTACAGGTATACTTTAAATGAAAAATATTAATTTACGGTTGAGTGATATAATTAAGGACAAGTATCAGTTCTAACATTTGTTGGAATTTTAAAATTCTTTTAATTGTACAATTTGATAATTTGCATTAACCTTTTAGGCTCATACTTACCAGATTATTGTAAACATTACTAAAATTGCTAAAGAAAGCACTTATTTTCTCCCTGCACCTAACGACACTTACATGCATTCACATAACTTCCTTTTTTTTCGACGATTGATTATGAAACTAGAAATTAACAAGATAAAGTAGCTCTTAGAACCAATAAAAAACACCATGAATAGTAAATTTGGTGAAGAAAAACACTTGTTATATTCCATGATATTATTCTACCTCAAGTATCAATTCTACCACGAAGAGTGTTATGTAATGAAAAGTACACTAAAAGAACTATCATATAAGACCTGCCTGATATACATTGACGAAAGAATTATGCTGGGAAAATCATATAGCGTACTTGAAAGTAAGATATCAACGTATAAAAATTTTTATACTATTTATAATTATAATTATTTACGACAGTATCAATCAATTGTTTAATTGTAGCTCCACTGATTACATCTCGTCTTCTACACGCATTTAGTTGTCTGGATTGATGTCGGCATTAGAATAATAGTTGTTAGAACAGTGCTGATGATTGATTGCGCCTAGAGCGCGGGGTGGAAGTTGCGGGGACGGAGTCGACGCCGCGAGTATAATTATTTTGACACCTCCGGGGGGTTGTTTAAAGTTGTGCCACTGTTTGCTTTATTCGCTAGTTGATGGATGGTGGAAATTTGTCAAGGGCGGAACAGGTGCTCGCTGTTGCTTTTAGAGCTCTGATTTAAACGAGCCCTAAATGCCGCATTAAGGACCCATTTAAATGAGAGAGAGAAAGAGCCGGCGGCCTTAATTAACCCCCTTGCACTTAGCATTCGTAAATAGGGAACTTATGATCTGCTGCATGGAACGATTATTATTAAAAGTTAATTAACTAATCGACGAGGCACTTAGTTGAAAATCCATATTATATCTAATTAATAATAAGTGGTTGATTTAATTGTTTTTATTTAACTCACTACAATTGTTTAACCACACCGTGGATGAAGAAGCCAATCAAACAATTATTAATTAGATATGAAAGTTAATTTATAATTTATTAGATAAATGTTTGATTAATTAATTAATAATAATCCAGTTTGAATTAATATAAGTTTTAATGCTATTAACGCTAGATCCATTAACACAAGGGTTGAGCATACTAACTGTATCCATCCTAAATTCGAATCTAAGCTTTCATATTGATGATGTGTTCATCAAATTAATACATATTAAGATAAATGATATAAAATCGATTATGTTTAAGACTTAAGCCTAATTTGCTGGTTCTATATCATACCTTGTAAGATGAAATATGATAAATTTATAAGAAAACTATTATTTTTCAATCAATCACTATGGTTAATGATTATGAAACTATAGTATTATTACTACAGATAATTTAATATAATTATATATTTACCCGAATAAATTGCAGTGTCTTTGTTCGACGTTGAAGCCAGGACAGGGTGGATGCAGGCACCTCCTGACCCGTTGTTGGATCCCTGCTGAACACGACACGCTGCATCCCGACCATTCCGACCAGGGGCTCCAGCCTGCAGCAATATAAAACCATGGCCATATAAAATCTCATTCCTGAAAATTGCCGCGATAAATGTGTAAAACGGGAACGGGTTGAATCGCCGGCGATAAACGTAAAATATTGCTTGCGTCCACCGAAAAATTTACACACTTCGAATGTGCATCATTACATTACATTTTTTATGCCCGTCCCACGCAGTTAGTAAAATATAGTGTGCGTAATAAATTTGTTACATTGTTGTAAATTACTTCAGGAAGTAATAAATTTATTAGTGAGCCTATATAAAAACGGCCATAAATATTATTTATTAAATTAGCTACAGAGGTATATTATAATAAGCAACGAAAGATAAAAAAACAGGTCGATGAAAATCTCATTAATTAATGGAAATTTATCCTAAGAAATAAAATATTTAAGGGTTTGTTTATTTTTAATGCTATAACACAAGTTTCATGTTATATTTTAATCTGTAAATTAAAGTACAGATAATATTTCGGTTGTAAAAACATACAGGGTGTGCTAATAGTACAGCAGTTACAAATTTTCAGGAAAGATAGAGTACACCTAGTTCTTGGCAATGTATTAAAATTACTGTTATTGAAGAATTAGATTATTGCTGCTGCTCTTCTGCTCTAACTCTATGTTATTTTTTTCCTAGTTTTGTTTGCTGTGTTAAAAATAACCAACATGTATCCTTCTCTCTTGATGTTCACTCTTTATTTTCCTTAATCTCATCACTAAAGTTCCATGCATTACTATGGGTAATATCCTATCATATAGATGTACTCAATACCTCTCAAATTCTTATAAACAGTTTACTGATACACCCTGTATAATAATTATAAATATTTAAATAAAATGTTAAAATAGAATGACATTAAAATTGTTATAATGTATATATCGTATATTAACATTATAATAACATAGATTTACAAGATTACCTAAAATTCGTAAAAAGTACAATATGTTTATATTTTTAATTTACGAAACGTTGTTTTTTAATCTCTAACACAGAGGCCTCACCTGTTGATATAGGACTGTACATAAAAGAATATGGGAAAAGGTTATCGCAACGTTGACAGCACCATTATATGTATATAAAAAAAAACGTTTCGTGCGTATGTTATATGCTATAATAATTCAGTACAATTTAAAAATATTTGGAATGTATAAATTTTAATCTCTCATCTAACTACTACTAGCCTGGATGTGTTATAAGCTATAATTTATTGTATATATTTGTACCAATTACATTAAAAGTTAGTTAATTATTAACATTATATCTCTAAGCTCCATAAAATTTATATATAAGAAAAAAATTACATTGATTTCACAATAAACATCTTTATTTATTAATATAGTGTAGTATAGTATAATTCATTTGTCTTTCAATATTACATAATGTTATTGTTAGACCATTACTTACAGATAAGTTAAGTTAAGATGGCCGACGGTGTAGACGTGTCTGCTACGTCTAAGCAAATAAAAGTGCAACCAAAAATCAAGTGCGTTGGAAAATGTGGCCAATTTGTCTCTGTGTACCTGTAGTTTTCCAGCATGTTTAAAATTACATTCATGTGAACCCATTACACCGGTGGATTTTGAAGTTAGTGGATTAAAACGTGAAATCGATTTACTGCGCACCCTAGTAGCGGAACTCCAAAGCAAACATGAAGTCCTGATGGAAAATAGAACTTTCCAAACAGAGAAAATCATCAATCTAAAGGAAAAAGTTAAGCCGTTAAATTCTAATGCAACGGAACAAAAATTAATGAAAACTCCAAGCAAAAATGATAAATTGTACGTCGATAAGGTCAAGCGAAATTATGCAGACCCAGACAGTGAAGGAAAAACTATAAACAAACAACCCGCAAAAACACAGAATAATCCAAATATTTATGAATTACAAACAACTGAGGAAGACACTACTCCCTTTAAAACCCAAAGGAAATATTGGTACTGGAAATGATTCGATTAAATCTGTAAAGAATATTTTAATACTTTATCTAACTATACTTATAAATGAAATAATAGCTACAGGTGGATTTCCATCAGTATTAAAACAAACCAAGGTAATTCCAATATTCAAAAATGGTGTTATAAATCAATTGAATGATTACAGACCTATTTCGCTCCTTCCGCTGTTTTTAAATCATTGAAAACATACTAAAAAGTCAAATAGTCGAATATTTTGAAACATATAATCGTTTTAATAAAAATCAATTTGGGTTCAGAAGTTGTCTCTCTACTAGTGAAGCCATAGTGGAATTTACAGAATATGTTCTAAATGCGTTTAAACAAAAGAAGGTAGCGACTGCATCCTTTATTGATATAAGTAAGGTATTGTGTTAAATATGACATAATTTTAACTAAGTTAAAGGCATATGGCATCTCTAGTAAGAGTATTAATTAAATAAAAAGTTATCTTTCTGATAGGAAACAAAAGGTTTTTTTTTAATGGAAAAATATCTGATAACTCTTCATTACATATAGTTGTTCCACAAGGGTCTGTCCTAGGCCTAATAATATTCTTAATTTATATAAATGCTATGCCGAAAGAACTAAGTATGGCCAATGTTATACTTTTCGCGGATGACAGTACAATAGTCGTCAATGGAAAAAGCATTTAAGAAGTATCAGAAAAAAAAAAACAAATTGCGACCAAATCACGTTGGTGCGTTGAAAATGGCCTTATCTTAAACAAAGCAAAAACTAAAACAATAACTTTCACCCTTGCTAGAAATGCCCAAATAAATAGGGATCAAACAACGTGATTTCTTGGACTAAATATTGATGCAAAATTGAGGTGAGATTGTCACGGTACGGATCTTGCCAAAACGCTAACAAACATTTGTTTTGCAATACGTCAACTTGCCAGTACAGTTTCAAATTCTACTCTCCACACGGCGTACTATGGATATTTTCAATCAGCTATGGCATATGGTATTCTGATATGGGGGCATTTATCCTGTCATCATCGAATATTCGGAATTCAAAGAAGAGCAATTCTTATCCTAGCAGGATTACGTTTTCGTGACAATTGCAGAAACAATTTTACAGAACTCGGAATATTAACTATTCCGTCGTTGTATATATATGAATGTCTTAACTACATTAGGAAGTACCCGGAAAGATACATTAATCTTGGTCATATACACGAAACACGATATAAAGATGATGATACTTTGGTGTTAACTGTTTTGCTGTAAAGTTTTATAACAAACTACCAATTCACCTTAGAAATTTAGCAATTCCTATTTTTAAGTATAAGATCAAGAAATTATTAATTAACGGAACCTTCTATTCAATAGAAAAAAAAATAATAATTAAAATTTACAGAACATATTTAAAATGATTTTTCAATAAAACCTTGAGTAACTATTTGCGAAGCAATGATGCCATTTCTATTGCACACGCCACCCCAAATATTCTTTGATCAATGAAAATAACTAATTATTTTAACATTGCCGAATGGCAGATTTTGTATGTTGCTATCAGTCCAATGTTTGATGATACATAATATAACAACATCATATTCTGCAGTTAGAAGTTCGAGGGTTGGAAGTTTACCATTTAATCCCTGTATATTAAAGTGCATCGCATTGATTTGTTCTTTGCTCTTTCTTCTTTAGAAGTGGGATATTTTGCTGTTCTTTCATCGGTGATTTTGGGACAATAATACCTGCTGATACAAGCTCCTTTCGGTCACAGCTGCTCGCTAAATACTTCGTCCTTTTTTTTCGTAAGAAACATATATTTTAGATGATGCAACTATATCGTTATTATTAAATTGCAATTTTTCGCATTACGCTTCGCAAATTGGAGATTAACATTATTTCTGCTGGTATTTTTATGATTTTGTATAAGGAAGATCCAAGCAGGATTATATACAGCTTTCAGGTATGATGTATTATTTTTGATTCTTCCGACAGTAAAATTTCTGTATTTAATATTATTCCTTCGTTTTCCTTTAACGATTTTGAATCCTTATTCCTTATTTTTTCCTTTTGCGTGGCTAATAGCCTGAGTTGTGTGAGCTGAAACCTTTCAGTTGATTTTGTTATTGGTTGCACATCATTTAAAAAGATGTCGGTATCTGCTTCAAAATTACGCTTGATATTCTGCTTTCTAGATGGTCTTGGTAGTTCTTGATCAGATCTATTATTTGTGTTGAAGTTTACATTCAAATTAGGCGTCTCCTTAATAGATGCCGCTATGGGCACAGAATTATGATGAATGTTTACATTTTGATTTTATGTCACTTGAAAAAAAATTCTAGTGCTTCGATTTGAATGCTTTTTTTCTTTATGGCACTGATTTGTAAACTTACAAGTTTCTTTAGGTCTTCGATGCTATCCAGAATTTCCTTTAACATCTGCCACATACTCGTGTATACATAGTTTGGAAATCCATTTGAATTTTCCGTTGCTTTCGATAACGGTTTTACGTTTACTTCATTCAAGGTTTGTACCTAAGTCCACAGTCACCGTCACATTTTATAGAAGAGTGGTTTTGCGTAATTTTGTTATTGCGCTTACTACAATTAATATTACTAACAGACGTCGTCATCTTATGTATATCTAATTATAAGAATTTTCCGGAAACCAAATTGTCTTAGGAGGTACCACTGTGCATAATTCCAAAAATTTCTTAGATGAAGTTGAACAAGCTGTTAAGGGATCGCATAGGAGGGGTGCAATGTGAATTTTATGATCAAATGTATTTATTGTATATTTTTTATCGAGCTTTTCTGGCGCAGTGTGCAACCAAATGTATATGTATCTTATTAAATTAAATTAAATTAAGAGTATATTCTGCAGTTGTTCAACTCTATAAATCTCTGCTTATGCCTAATACAGATTGGTAAACTTCAAAAAGAAAACCAGAAAAAACAACAACTTATCTTGTTCTGTCAGTTTTACATTTTCCAGAAAATAAATTCTTTAGCATCTTCGTAAAAATGAACCTGTCAGCTTTACCTCCGAATCCCATTTTACCGACTTTTTTAATAATGGCTCTGTGTGCAATTTTCGGCAATTTTTGTACCTAGCATCAGCTTTAACTTTCATCCCATTTCTATACCTAGATTTTCCATTTAACTTCTTAATCTAAACACAGAACGATCTTAAACCACAGTAGTACTCATCATAGGCTTTGCCAGTTACTTTATTTTTCTTAATGAATGAGCTTTATTTTTAATAATTGATTATTTACTTTTGCTCTGTTTGTTAGAGGCTTTAATTTCAGACATAGCCTCCTCCAAATCAATTTTGATACCACATTCCTTCCTGTTTCCCCTCTAATTTCTTTTTCATTCTCTAGTTTAGAAAATGTATCAAATATATCTAGGTTAATATAATCAGAAATGTTGTGACTCACGATTTCACGATTGATATCTGTGTTCTTCAGATTTTTTTGTAATGTTTGTGAAGATCGAAAATGTAATCATCTCCTTCCTCAACCCTATCTTGTTTCTTCTTTCTTTTCTCTCCAGTAATCTCCTTCCTTTTAAAGATATTTTTAGGCTTACAAGGAACCTTTTTTCATCTCTTGGTTTAGGTATGGAAACACCTAATCTGTTAAGTACCTCATTTTTTAATTGCGCATGAAACTGATTAACTTTTCACACTCTGAAGTGATTAGATCTTTAACAACTTTATCACTAACTGTAAAAATTTGAAGAATTATTAGCTCCGGCTTTTTTCTGACAATCACCAGTTAAGTCCTCTCTTTTAGTAATATTAATCTTATTAGCAACGACCAGCATGGCTTATTTGGCCTAGTTGATTTAAACAGCTTTAAATGTTCTTCAAGGGTATGTCCACATTGTTTTAATAAATCCATCGAGTACAGTATATGGCTCTTAAATTTACCAGAGCCACGACACTTTGCATTTTAATTACATTACGTTCTTCTATAGAGTGATCGTCGATTCCAAATGAGTCTATTATTTTATTATTCCAGATTTTATAATTTGTGTAGCCAACATATAATGCTTTAGTTGTAAAGGCGTATGGTTGAACTTTTACATTGGCTCTTTCTATTTTACTAGGAGTAAATGAAAATGTTCGAAACGACACTGAGGGTGTAAATGAAGTCTTTATTCAATATATATACTATAGAGTTGAACAGAACGATTCCACTGATTAACAAACTAAAAGATTCCATGCTGCCAAAACTCTTGAAACTCCTGTGGTAGTTAAGAGACTCAGTCCATCGTAGTGTCCTTGAGTTTTTCATCCGAGCTGAAGCACTTCCCTATTTTTTTTATTGAACCAAATACACGGAAATTACAACGCGACCAATCCAGGTTCTAGGGTGGATGATCAAGCTAACCAGTCAACCACAACTTCCGTAAGCAGCCAAACTTTTTTTCTTTATGCACCTGCGTACTCTTCAGAGTGTCTTACAGTACATCGAAGTGAATTTCTTATTCTTTTGTCACATCCGCTTATTCAACATAGTGGCGTCAGTAGGAAAGGTGTTGCTCTCACTGTCCTTTTTGACATCTAAGTCTTATTAAATTCTTCGAGCATAAAAAAAAACATTAACACCGATGTATACTGTCAGATACTCAGAAGATATGCAGATCCATTAAGAACAAAAGACCGGGGCCGCTTACGGAAGGTATGGTTCTGCTCCATGATAACTGAGTACACAAGTCTCTAGGTTTACAGACACAGAACTGGCAAAATTCAAGTGGAATCAGCTTGACCATCCACCCCACAATCTGAACATGTTCTGCGATTTTCATGTGTTTCGTGCTCAGAAAAAAACATCTAAAAGGGCAGCGCTTCAACTCAAGGAGGCTACGAAATACTGGGTCTCCTCACAGCCACAGGAGTTCTGGGAAATCCTTTGGCTCGATAATCATTGGCATCATTGTGCTGAAGCCTATGGTGTATACTCTAAATAAAGCCTTCATGTATACTGACAGTGTCGTTTCGTACCTTTTTAGTTGAACGCCCCTTGTAATAAAGAAATATGTTTTTTCAACATTTTAGAAACCGCAAATTTTAATCATTCAAGTGTAAGGATTTATTAATAGCAAACATGTCAAATAACTTGTTCTAAATAAGTTAATCTATTACTAGGAGATTGTAGATAGAAAATGAAGGAGGCAAGAAATAATGCAACGAGAGGGAGAGCAAAGGGGTGGAAAATAGTGGGAGTAAGGACAGGCAATCAGAGGATGGAGTTTACGAAGGGGGGAGAAGAATATATTGGATCAGATATGGTCGGGAAAGGCAAAGGGCTGCGGTGGTAGTGGTGTATGTAAACAAAAATTGGAGGGAGATAAGAGAGGGAGGAAATTAAGAGAAAGTCCTAGGATAAATATATAAACGTGGAGGGTAGGGGGATGCAAGAGTGGGTGATGGTAGAAGGGTGAGATACTAAACGGATATGCGCAGTGGAAATGGAATAGAAGGATAACGTATGTAGAGCCGAAGGGAGGATTGGTAATTAATAATAATAGGGAAGAAGTAAAGATGACGAAGGTGGTTGAGACGGGAGGCTTATACCATATGCTACTGAAGGTAGAAGTAAGGATTAGGATAAGGGGAGAGGAAGAAAAAGAACGGGAAGATGAGAGGCTGGTGAGCGGGGAAAAGTTAAACTGGAACATTGTACTTTCATTATAGTAGCCAACCTACCCAAACATTCCTTTATAATTGTCTAGATATGTCTGCATAATTAATCTTCATATTTCATCAACTATGCATAATTTTTAGCCATTATTTCAATTAAATAATCTTTATTCATTCAGGATGTATATAATATTATTGAGAGAAAACTGAAGAACTCGCAACATCCCCTGCAGACAATGCAAGCTCTTAAGCACGAATTGCAAGTTGCTTGTAAAACAATAACTGAGGACATTATTGGCCACCTTCTAGAAGATTAGGGTAATGTGCAATCAATGTGGACTAACATATTATTCATTAAAAAATGTTTATTTTTAACGGTGGAGGCTTCTACTTCTTTATACATCACAAATCATTCCATTTGTGATGTTTATTTTTGTTGTTTTTCTTTCAAATTTTAATCAATTGCTATCTTTTTTGTATAATATCATTTGTTGTTGTTGTTTGTTCCTTGTAATTTACTTGTTTGTGGTCTTTCCTTCCATTCTGACCTCGTGAATTTTGGGTTGGACTTTATCTCGGCTCATCAAAAAGACCAGCAGCGGACCACGGAAGAGTCCAGTGGACATGGATGGTTTCCAGCAATGCATTACGAGTAAGCTAGATGATACTGAAGAGGAAGAAAACATCAATGTCTTAAATGAGACCATCAGTACTGACCTACTAGAGAGCCAAAACAGATACTGCGTAACAACCAAGAAAGAATCAAAATTAAGTGAAGCTATTATGCGCAAAATGCAACAAACAAGAGACATGAGTGATGAACTAACTACTATTGAGGAGCTAAGACAGATTAACAGGGAAATATCAAAGGCTATAAGACATGACATTAGAACATACAACCAAGAGAAAATTGAATAAACAATAGAAAACAATAGGAGCACGAAGGTATTACATAGAAAACTGGAAGGCGGAAAAAGGCAAATGACGAAGGTGAAGGACAAACAGGGATATATTACAACAAACCGGAAAGGTATTCTAAAAATAGTTGAGGACTTTTACCACCTATTATATAAAAGCCACAATGAAGTAAATTTAGACTCAGAAACAGAACCAGAGATTCTTGAATTTTGGAGGCGTTTACTTCGTGGTACATTTTCGATGTTTCGAGAACCAGAGATATTGACAAGTAAAAAGGGCTTCGTTAATCAACGGTCAGAATCAGAATATTACACTGGACGAAATAAACCTAGCACTGAGGAAAATAAAAAAAACAATAAGGCGCCTAGAGAGGATTGCGTGGTTGTTGATACAATTAAGATAGGTGGTAACTGTTTACTAAAGAAAATAGCAAAACTTTTTAATCTCTGTCACTTTAGAAGCACCGTACCAGACAAGTGGTACAACGCCATCGTGATCTTAATTCATAAGAAGAGAGTTACATCCGAACTGAAAACTATCGACCAATAAACCTTTATAAACTCTTCACGTGAGTTGTTACTACACGACTGGAAAACAAATTAGATTTTTATCAACCAATGGAACAGGGCAGGTTCCGCAGAGGTTTTGGAACCAATGACCATCTTCAAAGCATCAAAACTGTGATTTAAAAATCAATTGAATACAATAGACCGCTTGTCGTTGGCTTTGTGGACTTCCACAGGACTTTTGGCACCGTTGACCTGAATGCAGTCTTGGACTTCTTACAAAAATACCGTGTTGACTACCGCTACACTAAACTAATATATAACATATATAAAAATGCTACCGAGATGGTAAAGCTGCATGAAAACACCAACCCCATAAGAATCGGTATAGGAGTACGACAGGGTGATACTATGTCACCCAAACTCTTTATCACTGTTCGGGAATACGTCTTCGGGATGCTCGAATGGAGAGGAAAGGGTTTAAATATAGATGGTCTAAACATAACATATCTGCGTTTCGCGGATTATATAGTTTTGCTGTTCGACAACCTACAAGATATTAGGAAAATGCTGGAAGATCTTCAGGAAGTATGTACCTAGGTCGGGCTATAGGTTAATATAACAAAAACAAAATTTATGACAAATCTGGTCCTTAGTGGAAATATTACTACTGGTGACGGTGATGTTTTTGGTGTTATCTAGTCAACACAAGATAGACTTGCTAATATTTTTAGTAGAATGAAACTGATATAGTATTCATGCATTCTGATTTATATTACACACTGTTTTAGACTATAAAGTTGTTACATATCGCCTAAGCTATTTTAAGACGATAGTTGCCTCTATGGCTCTATAAACATAATTATATACTTAACTGGTAGTTTCGTATCTGATATTAGGAAGTAGTTTATTCATAAATCAACCATTTGGCATTTAGCTGCTAAGAACATTTTTATCTAAAAATAGAATCATGAGGTAATATAAAGTAACGACACTTTTCGAAACTCGTCTTAACTACGCAAATTTTTAAGAGTTTTTTATAACTTAATGCCTTAATCTTAAGAGATTATAGTTGTGTATCTAGCATTTACTACTTCCCGACTGCTGTATGTATGGTTGATAATCTTGCTAAAGAAACATCTCACCCACCTTTCCTATCAACAAATCATACATCATAAAATATTATTAAAGGATATATTTAAAAAGAACCTGCATGAAAGCTTTGAACAATAATGAAATACTTAATAAATTATTATGAATAATTACAGTAAATAAATTTGGATTTAGATTATTAATTATGCAAATTATAAAATTAATTCAATAAATATGGTATATGTTGACAGGTTTTTATTATTAATTATTTTATTAAATAATCGCGCCCCGCCTAATATACAGGGTTCATTATAAAAGTAATTTTCGAATTCTTAAAATTTTTAAAATACTCTTCCCAGCAACAATATATTTGTGAAAACGCGTTTGTCATGCCTGGAAGCCACCCTGAAACTCTTCGACGGTAATGTCTTTTAGGAACTTCAAATGCTTTCTTTTCAGCTCTTTCTTTAATCAAAAAGTCGCTAGGAGCTAACTCCAAACTGTCTTTCTACTCAGACTGGTCAGAGCAAACTGGCGACTGATTGCATAGGAAGGGAAAACCCTTTACCACATTTCCCAACCCGTTTTATCCCGCTACGTTAGAGAGTTACGCCATGTACATAATAGTTAGTCGCGCCACAATAAAATCACGTGTATTACCTTCATAATAGACCCTGTAATGTGAAAATTAAGATTTTAAACTATAGTATAGTATTGCACTACCCTTTTCGGCCATAATATAATTAACATGTGCTTTTCAATTATATAACCTGTGTATTTTTCTCCTATGCTCGGCAGCCCTATTGTCTAAAAAAAAACAAAAGAAAACTTGCGACGGAGTATTTAAATGGAAAAATTTACAGATAACTACGAAACAAGGCTGAAGTTCTGGGTATTATATTAGAGCCAACTTTTGCTTGAAAACTAATGTCGCCAAATGAGCTACTTATCTGCTTAAAGTTTTATATACTTTCACGAACTTGTTAAAGCCGGCATGCAAAAAATATGAATCTCTTGTATTATAAAAATGTTCTCGCCATGTACATAATAGTTAGACTACAGTCTATGGCCCAACATCAGAACAAATTTTAATAATGAAATAAAAATTTAAATTTAAAATACTCGGAAATACAAGATAAAAGATTATCAAAATGAATCAATTTTATTAAAAATAATGGTTCTGACAATTACTACATGGTAATCTATAATATAGGCATGTAAATTTAAACAAAATTTAAAGCCAATTAAATAACCAGTCTGAGTGTTCTTATAACTGAAATTTATAACTAATGTAATAAATTGATTTATGCCACAACACTTAAATTATTAAAATGTACGAGGGCTTCGATTATAAAATTTTATTGTAATGTAATTTTGATTTGACTACTTTAAAATTCTAAAATATGTAATTTTTTATATCTGTTTATTTAATATTATGTAAACTGTTACTAGATATGATGAATAAATCTATTGATAATAATTACTATGTGCCCTAAATGTACATTTGTTAATTATAATTATAATGGCTTTAAGCCGAAACTACTTAAAAATAAAAAATTATTTGTGAAACAAACCAATTGAATTTAATTATAAAACCTATATATTAACATAATGTTTCACCAAGTTATTAATGAGAAACAAGTATATGGTACATTTGTTAATACAAATAAAATGCGAAGAAATGTTATTAGAGCATTATTCGTCAAATTAATTTGATCTTCATGTAACTCAATCAACCAATTTAAGTTATTAGATATGATCGATCATTTTCAATAGGTGTTGATGTTTTTGATTGTCAAATTTACTTATCTTTACATATTCCTCTTGGTAATATAATTTAGTAGATTGAAGATTTAAACACATTAATTATAAACTAATTCAATAACAATGATTCATTTTAATTTTTAAATAAAATCCCTGAAATTTGTGAAAATGTCAACTGTACACCGGCCTAATAAAGTTACCCTTTGCAACAGATGTCGACGCGGAATAATTCCGACAACCTGCTAACTAAAAGGATTAAAATGTTTGGCCCATAATTAATTTATTTAAATGGGAAAAGCGACACAATGCTTTTGTAATGGAATTAAACATTCATAACTGAAACGCGTAAATGTTCCGCAATTACAAAAAAAGGATGAAAGCGAAACACACAAATGCACACGTGTGCATTATATGGTGCACTGTTTAATTGTAATATTATATTTATTTATTTTTGCACGACCGAGCATATATTACACATAGATAAATATTAGTTTAATGCATCAAACGCAAACTCGTTATTTGGTTTCAATTATAATATCGAAATTGCCTATTTAAATGTTATTATTATGCAAAGTGATATTTAATTAGAATAATACCCTTTTAAATAGTTTTTAAAATAGGACGATATAATTGAAATGTAAAAATTATGATTATATGTATGTAATTTCCCTTCTTGTGCCTCAATTTTAAGAATACCATCATAAGATACGTTTTTCTTTTCTTCAACACCTTTACCTAAGTAAACTCAAAAAATTTTCCTCATTTTAACTTCAATACTAACATCGAAGTCAGATTTTAAAAATCATATCTGCCATATCTTTAACTCTTATATCATAAGATAATGATGATCTCTCTTAAGAAGCTCACACATCAATGGATGCCTTGAGTTAATCTGAGGGTCTTCTTCTAGTTCAAATAATTAGATTTTCGGTGCGCATTAGAAGCAGCTAACTGCCCTGTATTTCCAGTTCATCCAAAAATATTGGCTACAAAGGCACATAGAGGACAACTCTAACACTTTGAAACTTTTGATTTATAAATATGTTTGTTAAGGAGTATCTTCAGACAGCCGTATAATCAATTTTACTTTCATTTTTTGTCCTTTATTTTTGTAATCAACAATAGCTACTAGAAAGTTCAACGATAATCATCTGTTACCTTCTAATTATATTCGTTGAATAACATTTATTAGTTATATTTTAATATGGCATTAAATTTATTTATTTAACTCCGGCACTTCTCTAATTAACGTAACCGGCTAATCTAATTGTCGCTCCTCGAGATGCAATAATGAATTTTGGAGTCGTGATGTAATGAAATTTCTTGCGGTCCACAAAAAGGGATCTCTTTTGTGTCGGAAAGGCGACGGTGCGTAAAAAGTAGCTCTGTTTTTGTTCGTACTTTGTGAAAAGAGTAGATGGAATTGCCGTTGTAATTTCAGAGGCGTGGCCCTCTTTTTCAACAAAATATATTTTAATTTATTTTCTAACCGAATAAAAGTATAGCAATTAATAAATAGGTCATGCTGAAAATTAATGTTATCTGTGTCTGAGTTAGTCCGTAAAGAAAATGCATGGCTCGGACTATACGAAAATAGATTTTCTCCGAAACAAAATCGCATGTTCTGCACAATCCACTCTTCGCCATTCCATTCCATTTACGTTGTGGCATGTTGTCGTATGTCTGCACAAGCGATTTATTGCACAATTGCATGAGGCATGAAAATCGTCTCCGGGTAGCGACGCGGAAAATTCTGGGGTGACCTACTGGAAGGACGCGCGTCACGGCGCCTCGCGCCTCCGCCATAACGCCTCGATCTCGGGGAAAGCGGAGAAATTTTATTTAATTCAGAACGCCCTACATCCACGGAAGGAAATGGAGTGATTTATTTGAGGTATGCGCTGTTTGAATGCACGCTCCTTATTCGGTTCATATATTTTCTTATTCGGGTCCCGGGTCCTTCGAAAAAAAAGTGTGCGGGAATTTTGTCGTCGTGGAAACGCTGAAATCTCACGTTGCTCCGTGCATTCCCAACATGGAAAATGTTTTTTTTTGTTTTTTTTTTTTATTTGAACCAGAAGTATGTAAAATATGTAGAATCCTTATAATATCATATTCTTTTACTCGTATTATGTTTATGTGTAGAAGTCCAGCGCAAATATGGAAGAAATAATATAACTTGATACAAAACAGGGCAATGCAGGAACTTTGAAATTTTTAAAGTATATTTTAGCATTTTATAAAATAATAATATAATAAGACATGCCAATATTTCTTAGAATATTATTTTGTTTACCAAATAAGATTTTCATAAAAACTTTTGGGAATTACATATTATTGGTATTTTATTATCTTTAAAACATGGAAATTAAGTACAAAATTATTTAGCTAAAATGAGGAGTATAATTTCTTTAAAATATAACATTTAAAAATTTTAAGGGATAGTCTAATAGTCTAACAAAACTAAATGCGTTTATTTAGATATACATACAATGATAAAATCATTCGATACTGTTTTTTAAGCAATAACGCATTCGTTATTATTCCCTATCAACAACAGCAAAGGACCGGTTTCTATCTATTTTAGATCTCGTCAGCATAGCGCAGTTGGAGATCTGGAGTTTTAATGAGGAGTATTTAACTCTTATGATTTATCAGTGATTTTCACCCAAAATGGGATGTAGTGCAAAGCTTAGACAATAAATGAATAATTTTATCATAATATCTTGAATAACTGATTAGGTTTTTATACCAAAGTATAAAATAACAGTAATAAACATTCAACCTCATTGAAATATGCCAAATAAAGCTTTATAATTTCATTACTAATACCAATAAAGTGATTCTTAAAAGATAAACGGCCGTCAGATAGTACTCCTAGTTAATTTACAGTATTTACATACTTTAAATGAGGTAACTGAATTACATAATTCACGCATAACGAAGGCATACTTTTCGAAAGCGAAATAAAAACACATTTGTCTAAATTGTTATCCATGCACAAATCCATTAAAATTTTTATATTAATTATTCATTTACAGGTTTCAGTCTTTACTGCATTTTGTAATTTTATATGCATATAATAGTCATTAACTCAACTTTATAACCTCCGCTAAATCACTAATGAAAGATATGTTATAAATAATATTAGACCAAAATGACACTAAAAAATAATTTTTGGTTCAGATATGAATCTGTATACTAACAGTTTGAGTACGATTAGAAAAAAGAGCGTGATTAATTCTGTCACAGGCCTACGACAAATCTGTATATATTGTATTAATCTTTAAATTCTGTTAAATGTGATTAACAGAAAATGTTTAATTTGCATTTAATTCGTAGATGAAAATTTGCTTCACTGAAAAACGGTAATATAATTTACTTGCACAGCCATGCAGTTTGCTTACTAATAATCTATGCAAGTAACTTAACAATGCGTTCCACTTACTAAGGTAACATAACACGTATTCTAGAAAGGAATAGGAAAGTAAGAAGTTTCCAGGAACATTTAAACAGAAGATATAGATTTACATTGTGAATAAATAGAATTTAATAATTGATCAAAGGTAGACGAATGAGCCCAAAATAAACATTAACTTTAATTAAGGTCAGTAGTGGTAATTCGAAAAGTCGCTGTAGGCTTGTACAACAACTCGTTTTTCTTTTAGGGTGACATTTTCCGTATTCTGCTACGTATTCTTGCTTTGTTGTTTGTGTTCGGATTAATAGGTTTGCTATCAAAAATATTTTTTTAAATTATAGCAAATTTGTGAAATAATTCTCATAAATTTTGATAGAAACTTAAAGTAAACATTGAATTGAATAAAAATGATTGGACTTTTGCAGCACCTATCTCGAAAATCCGGCGTTCTATAATAAAAATCTCTATAAACGCGACTACCTCCCACTTGGAAATCCACTTTATGCAATTCATTACCCGCACTACCCATTTTTCAAATCGGTTTTTTTTTAAACTATTAAAATTTAGTAAATTAGAGAGCAAGAAAGATTACAACAACGCTTCCTATCTGTTTTGGTAAATCATAAAAGCTGAAGATTAAAATTTTATAAAGACACACACACAGAAAATGTTTAAAAAATTAAGAATTGAACTCAGGAAACCTTACAAAATATATTTACACTTATATAAGTGTTTGTATGTGTTTCCTTTTCCCTGTAAATATTAGTTTTTACGTAATGCTATAATGTTTTAACCTTGTCGTGGTGAGAGGGCTCAGTAACCCCTAATATCCAGGAAGCGATACCGGCGGTAGCGTAGCAACTGGTAGGGTCACCCATGCCGGTAAGGTCTCGTGAGGCTACTGGTATAGACAGTCCCCTCTCATTGGCCAACAGCTTCGGGTAGATGAGTCAGTAAGACCAAGGGCAACTTCCTGCCCTAGGCGAGAGAAATCGTGCCAAAAGACGGACCAACCAAAAATGGTCAACGGGAAGGAGATGTAGAAGGCAACAGGAAACCACTGCATTATAGATCCCTATGGATTTCCCAAGACAAACAATTATGGCGATACAGTATAATCAAATGGCCCCTAGTCCGTGGCAGACCTTAGATGGTCAAGGGGTGCGAAGAATCCCCACGTTGAAAAATATTAATGTTGTAAAGACGGAACTTAAGGAAATAAGACAAAGACATTTACCACATAACGAAGTGAGCATTATGATGGATTTAGCGACCAGCGGTTCTGTCATGAACTTCAATCCACTCTCTGGCAGAGCAATGATGGTACAATTAAGGGCAGCACCAAAAACCCTAAATATTATTCAAACATATGCTCCAACAGCCGATAAATCACAGACAGAGGTGGAGGCATGGTACTCAGAAGTAAAACAACTAATAGCCGTTACCAATAGGGACATCACTCTTATCCTCGGGGATTTCAATGCCAAGGTAGGCAGAGGAAGAAGCGGGGATACTGTAGGTGAATATTGTCTGGGAATTAGAAACGAAAGAGGCAATGTCTTGGTCCAGTTTTGCCAGGAGGAAAAGCTGATGGTTTTCAACACATGGTTTAAGCTACCGGTGCAAATCCCCTCAGGATACCCCGGATCATCCAGTCAGGAATCAAATTGATTATATATTGGTTCCAAAAAGGTATAGAAATGGAGTTCTTAGTGTTAGGACGTACCCAGGAGCAGATGTCGAGTCAGACCATACTCCCGTAGTTGCACGCTTTCGTATTCGACTTAAGGAAGGCAGTTCTTACACCGTGAGCCCTGACAATATCGAAGGCACCTGGAATTTATTTAAACATTCTGTTTTAGGTGCACAAAAGTCGCTAGTAACAACAAACAAAACGAAACAACACAAGGACTGGATGACTCAAGAAATACTCATATTGACGGAACAGAGACGTAGCTTCAAAAACGCAGATCAATATAGAAAAACCCAAAAACTTATCAGAAGAAAAGTTAGAGAAGCCAAGGTAACATGGATGAAAGAAAGATTCCAAGAAGCAGAAGATCTATATAAAAAAACGACCACTTCAACCTACATAATAAAGTCGAGGAAATCACAGGTAGCCGAAAATACCCAGTCTCATTTTGGTACAATTATTTAATGATATATATAATTCAGGATACATCCCTCGCGATTGGTTGAAATCAACCTTTATACCCATACCTAAAAAGCCCGGAGCACGGAAGTGCGCAAATTTCCGATTGATCAGCCTAATGAGTCAGGTGTTAAAGGTGTTCTTGAAGCGCAAACGTAGAAAATGCGAACAAGATGTAAGCGAAGTACAAATGGGTTTCCGGGAAGGAATGGGTATCAGGGAGGCCTTATTCGCACTGCCTGTCCTGCTGCAAAAATGCAGAGATCAACGGAAGGAAGTATATCTATGTTTTATAGATTATACAACAGCTTTTGACTGTATCAATCACACCATACTATTAGAACTGCTGGTGTCGATAAATATTGGTCACACAAAATTTACCCTACATAGAAAATATTCAGTGTCCTAAACTCTTGACTTAACTATGTAAATAATCTCTTCGCCTAGTGAGCCCTTGACTTATCTTAAATAATAATTTATTGTATTAGAATGCTCTTACACTATCTTTGTAAATAATGCATTACCTTAGCGTACTTTTGACACACCTCAATAAATTATCCATTGTATTAGCGTATTTTTGACCTATCCCAAGTAATAATTCTATCCCTAGCGTATTCTTGACTTATTGAACAAGCGTGCTCCAATTATTCGTTATTCTAGCGTTTTATTATTAATAATAATATGTCCTTATTTACCAAATAATATACATGAAATAACCGTAGCTTATAAATAATTACGTCACAAATAGAATATTAAAACATATTGTATTTTACATACCATAAACTAATGTGAAAAATGAAACACGCATTTATAATTACAAGTCAGTAATTTTATGTAACTCTTTTTCAATTAAAAATAAATACAATTTGCGTTTAAATAATCTTAAAATTATAATTTAATGCAAATCACGAGGTTATTTGTTAAAAAGCTGTAACCAGTTGTAAGCAGGAGATTTTTCTGTTTTGTTATATTGGGTGTTATAGCTGTGATCGTGACCATAGTGAGTAAATTTTAATTTAATATGTTGGATGCTTGTAGCTATAACTTTGTACTATTTAGATAACAAAACTGTTAGATTTTCAAATTGGTTTTATTGTAATACATACTACATATGTTTCGCCACACTGTGGCTTCTTCAGATGAAGAAAATATAACATATTCTAATAAATTATTTATTGCCCTAGCGTACCACTGACCTATCCCAAATATCAATATATTGTCCTAGCGTACTCTTGACCTAACCCTATAAATAATGCACTGCACTAGCGTAATCCTGACCTTGCTCTAATAAACAATTAATTGCCCTGGCGGTCTCCTGACCTCAACAATAAATGATCGATCCATTACCCAAGCATGCTTAAATTAATTCAGAGGTATTTTTAAGAATATCCATCCACCTTAGATATCGTTCTTATCACTGTCACTGATATATAATTTTTTTAATTTATTATTAAAATAATACAGGATTTGCGTTTAAAATTGTTTGCATATGTAGGATAGATGTGTGTCCACCATAGTACTAAGTATTTTTTAATACTAATAGGAGTTTAATCAAAAAGTTAGTTACCATAAAAAATATAAAAAAATGGTGATGTGGCCATAAGAATACTTTCGCTAAATTTTTCTCGAAAACTATGAGGTTTATGCAAAAAGGCTATTTTTAATAATTTGCTCAATTTTGGATTCTTTACAATAACTTGTTTTATAAATTTAATGTAACTATAGTTTATTAGTAATAGGCAAGCTAAGAACTTTACGAAAAATATGTTTTAATAAAACTTGTTCAGTTTCTTATTCCCTTTAACTTTTTGTTAAAAAGTTACATTATATTTTTCAAATGCCTCCATTTTCGCTTTATGTATGTTGGCCAACAGTTTTTGAATTTCAATTTTTAACGTTAAAACCTTAAGTTTAAAGTTTCAACTCAATAGGATCATTTGTTTTTAGATACAGTGTCCACTGACAGAAACACAAATGAACCAACAGAGACACAGACACAACTTTTTCCAGAAATTAGTGAAATGGCCTCAGCAGACCTCAAAACGAATATTTCCGGTAAAAAAAATTAAAAAATGTTTACGAAAACAATATTTCCCTTATATTCTATATAGGTAAAATAAAAAAGAAAGAAAAAGATTCCAATCAATAAAACATAAGCGAGGGTTTTAATTAAAAGTTGTAAAATGCAAAGAAGCAAAAAAATGGTGATCACAGTAAATCCTTACATTTTTCTCAGAAAAAAGCTATTCCTAATAATAATCCTTATGATTTACTAAATGTTGACGATTTTGCTGCAAAAAATAATAAAACCTGCATAATCCAAATTAAAGTTTAAATATAAATTACTTTCCATAGTTGATCACATTTAGGCTTGATTTAATGCCTTTCCACGAATCATGTATATTTTTTTAATTAATTTACAATATATAATTTTTCTCAGGGGTTTGAGAATTTTCTAATTAATTAATTATAATTCCTAAAAATTTTCAAAAATGTTTAACAATTGTTTTTCGATATAGTTTATATTAAGTTGTAAATTTTTCCAGCAATATATTTTCAACATTTCGATAATTTTCGAATTTTTTGAATTTTTTTCATGTCCAAATTTCTTGAATTTTCTTCAAGGGTTCAAAAATTTTCTAATAAATATTTTTATATTCCTAGAATTACCAAAAATTCTTCTAAAAATTTGCAGATTTTTCTATCAGCAATTTATTTCCCAAATATTAAAAACTATTCAGCAAATTTCTAGAATTTTCAAATTATTTCTTTATAGATTTCTAGAATTGCCATATTTAGATTTACAGATTCAAAGACTCTAAGGTATGTAAATATGTCTGTGGACTTTTCCAGCAACATTTCTTTTAGTATCCACAAGATTTCTTTATAATTATTAGAAATTCTCGAAAAAAAAAATTCCAGCTGATTGTTTCAATCAGATTTGCAAACTTTGCTTTAGGCTTATAAACTATTTTGGTAATTTATTTTTCAAGTTTTTAAAGTTTTCCACATTTATAGAATTTTACAGCTTCTTTTATTCCAGTCTTCAGGAATTTATTTGCAAAGTTTCTAAAAAATATTTATCAAATTCCCTTGCAAAATTTATTTTTTAAAAATTTGCTTCTCGTCTTTTCTGAAATTTTCTTCTCTGGACTTCCAAAAACTTGTTAGAAATCTAGGAAAATCTCTTCCAAATTTTTAGAATGTTCTTTAAGTATTTCAAATTATCCAGCAAATTTTCTTCAAATTCCTAAAAATTTCCAATTTATTTTCTTCTAGATTTTCAGAATTTAAATTTAGATTTTTAGAACTTTCCACTTCTTTAATTTTTTATCATTATAAAATCCAAATCTGTAAAATTTTCTTGAAAATTTCAGAATTTTCTCTTTAACATTTTTCAGATTTCCAGAATTTATGGTAAAAGTTAAAAACTTTTCAGATGTCTAAAATTTCATTTTCTCTTACAACCTCCAATTTCTCTTACAAATTTAATTTTTTGTTTTGAGGAGTTCCAAAGTTTTTTATTAATTATTTTTAATTCAGAAATGCTTTTCAATATTTTTTACATTCGTTTAGAGGTAATTTTAAATTTTTGATCAATTAATTTTCCAACTTATTTGTAATTTGATAGGAATTTATGGTAGACTAGAGAAATCTTCAGGTTTAATCTAAACATTTTCCTTTTGGCCCTCTCTTGTGAATCTCTTTTTTCTAATCTGTAAATTCTGCCGTTGTAAACTTAAGTGATCAATAAATATACTAATAATTATAATTATTATCATTATCATATTTTAAAAATTTTTGAGTTCTAGAGTTTTCTTTATTATGCCTCCAGAAATTTCCCTTCCAAATTTCTAGAATTTTCTTCGAGGAGCCAAAATATTTTAATATAATTTTATTTAGATTACTAGAATTACCAAAAATGTATCTACGAAATTTTCAAATTTGTTTTCGAAAATTTTTCAGCAATTTATTTTCAAAATTTTAAGATTTTTCTAGTCACCAAATTTCTAGAATTTTCTATGCGTTCAGAATTTTCGAATAATTTTTTTTATAGATTCCCGAAATTACAAGATTATTTCTAGATTTATATATTCATAGACTCTAAGGTTTATAAATATTTTCATCTTTCTAAATTTGTTAGATTTTAATAATATTCCAGTGACATTTCTTCCAGTCTCAGGAAGCTCTCCTTTCTGAATTTCTTAAAGAAAATTTATAGCAGTATCTTTTAGATTCCTAGAACTTTTCTACATGTTTTATGATTCCCAAATTTACGTTAGGCTTATAAAACAAATGTCCATTTCATTTTGAAATTTTGAAGTTACACTTAGTAGGATGTGGGTTATACTTTAAAACTTTATTTGTTATGACGAGTGTAAATATTTATTTGTAAATAATCACAGTAAACTGTTTTGGCAATTTATTTCCCTGGTTTCTAAAATTGCAGGATTTTACAACTAATTTTATTCCATTCTTCAGGAATTTCCTTGAAAATTTAAACATTTCTTCGATCATTCCTAAATTTTGCAGAAATTTCTCTTTAGAATCATTTCATAAAGATTTCTAATATTTTCCTTTTTCCAGATTTTTCCAGAAATTCCTACATACACCTTTGAACTTTTATTACTAATAATCCAAAATTTGATCAAGAGTTTTAAATTATTTTGGATGGAATATTTATTATTTCCTAAGATTTTCTTCAAGTATTTCAGATTGTCCAGTAATTTTTCTTCGGATTCCTAGAAATTTCCATTTCTTATTTTACTTATACACTTTCAGAATTTGCTATATAAACTTTACTTTTTAGAACTTTTCAGTAACTTCTTTAATTTTTATCATTATAAAATCCGAATATTTAGATTTTTTTAGAATTTTCTTTTTAAAATTGAAAAACTTTCAAGATTTTTTTTTAACTTAGTACAGGCATTATATTGTCATTTTATAACTAAGAATATTTACTCCTGGAAACTAAAATTACGGAGTTACAATATTAAACGATATTAACTAAGTTTTCCTCCTATTTGAATGAATAAATTATATTAGGGAATTAAGTTGTACATGTCTGTTTATTATTCTTTTATTCTGTATTGTCTTTACTTCTTATACTTACAAAATTTAAAAAAATGATTAAATGATATACATACATTTAATAAAAAATAAACAAATAAATTAGGACACATGATATATAATATTGATATAATGTTACTACCAACATAAAAAAATAATATTGGAAGCCTGTAGCGATTATACCCTTCACGTCTATCATCATTAACCAAACATTTCATTAAACATGAAATTATTAATAATATATCCCCGTCGTCCTATTCGAATTACCAAATTACAATTTATTACATTCAGACATCGGATCTTTTGGGAATTGATTGTACGCACTCGAGTATAATTCATCCATAAATATTAATGGGAACGATACGATCCGTCCTTTAAAAACACTCGAGGCTCTGAAAAACGTGTGCGCGATTAAATTACAGCCGCCCCCCATGGTTGCCGCCCCTATTCGACCTTGCGCTGCAGGGCTAATTGGCCCTCAATATCCGAAGATAATTGGATTTCACTAAGAGGGTACGGGAAGCGAACGGGGAAATTCCCTGTGCTCGAGAGGCGAGAAAAGTGTCCGACAAAAGGGATCGATCCGCACGGGACGCGGAGAGGGATTAACGGTGTCTCATTTAATGTAACAATTAATTAAATTAGCTCTCACATGAATAAATACATTATGATGAACAATTTTAAACTCGAGATTTTTCAGTGCTTTGAATATTAGCTTAGATGAAAGAGTTTGTATATCATTATCACAAATAAATTAATGTAATTTTATTAAATGTACTTTAGTCAAAAATATCACATACTAAAGGGTTTAAGCTACCAAAAATATTTACGATTGGAAAAAAAAAGCGAAGACTTTAAATATGTTTCGGAGTTGCTGTAGCATATGTCCTGTTTTAAGCAAATATACGGCCGAGGGTTGAAATAATTCCTAAGGGATGTTATAAAACAATTAGGACGGTGTTCTCTTACCTAGAGCGGTCCAGACCCTTTGGTCCGTCGGCTCGTCCCACTTGGCGATGGCAAGTGCCCTTAGGTGACCGTTCAGCACTTGGCAGAAGACGATGTACTCCCGCGGGATGTCGTCCTTAGCCTTGCAGTCCGCCACGGGCCTACTGAATATCGTTACGTTTATTTGCCTAAAAAAAAGAAAACAAAAGTTATCTGGTTGATTCGATTTACTCAACATAATTTTTAGATACGATGTAATAGAATTTATTATAACCTAATAAACTAAGGGTGTATGTGTTTATTACAAACTTATATTGGTATTAAATAATCATTATTATAATATAAATTTATTTACAGAAATGAGTAAATAATTAAATTAAATACTTAATTCAATGAGGTAGATATTATTTCTTTTCATTAGCATAATTTCCACAAAATCCCAGTAGCAGACCGTGTAATCTTGGCTGATTTATTAATACCTTTAATTAACTTTCTAATTAGTATTTGAATATATAAGGTAGATAATTTTAATGCAATAAAATAATTCTATAGAATCGAGAAATTATTTAAATATAATTACCTTCCAGAGGAAGCAAATAGTCATACTTAATTTATTCTAGTCTGTACTTATTAGCGTGTCCATTAACTTTTCTGTTCTCTGATTATTTCAAATATGATATAAAATATGAAATCAAAACCTGCTGGATTATGGAATCATGCTCACTTGAAAGATGATATCACTAGAATACCGAGTATATTAACTCATGAAAGTCAAGAATATTCTACTCTTAAAACAGAGTTGATGGTTTTGTCTCATTATTTTCTAAAAATTATAGACCTGCTCACAATAAGATTATGTCTGAAACCCATAGTAATTGTCCATCGTTTACACTAAATGCAATTTCTTAAAGCTATTTAATAAGTGTCCTATTACCCAATAAAACATCTACTGGGAATAACTCTGTTCCGTTCTTGTTAATCAAAGATTGTAGATTTGTTTTTGCTAAGCCGCTTCATGTTATTATACACTATTATAAACCTTAAGTAATTTTTCAAAAACATTCGGAAAAGTAATCTACTCTACAATTCATATGAATGTATCCTTATTCACATCCTCCAACCAACATGGATTTATGCATGGTAGATCAACAACAACAAATTTGGCTTCATTTACTCTGTATGTATCTGAAGTAATAAGAGAGGCCAAGTGAATGTAGGGATTCTTTACAAACCTTTGATGTCATGGACCATAACATAATCCTAATAAAACTTGCCGACATTGGGGCTGCTTCAAGTCTCCTATAAATAATAAAATCTTACTTATCTAATCGTTTAGCATATGTCGCCTATAATGGTTACTGTTCCTACAAATTTTCCTACAAATGGATTTTGGTGCCCCGCAGGGTTCGAATCTGTGACCATTACTTATTGTTATTTTTATAAATTCCTTACTAGATTCCTCAACCTGTCATGTACAGTGTGCGGCAGGGAAACTTGCTGATTTTAATTAGGCGCCAATGAGCGAGACGTGGTCAGGAAGAGATAGGAAGGATCTCATTTGAAAGACGAGGTCTTGAAGCTTGTTACCTCTCAAGCCAGTTGTCTTCATGCATTGGACAAAGGAGCAGCGTACGTTCGCCGTCGAGACCTACATTTCGTGCCTTCCGAACTCGGTTCAATATTCATCCCGTGGGTCTGTTTCTTGGCCGGCAAACGATCGTTTCGTGGGTGGACGCATTAAGAGAAAGTGGCAGTGTGGTAAATAAGGGCCTGGAGGTCAACGGACTTCTAGAACCCCAGAAAACGTCGAGAGGGTGGGGCTGTCGTTTATGCTCTCACCCGGCGTTCGGCACGCAAACAGGCCGGTACTCTGGGAATTTCTGATCGCAATATGAGACGAATTCTTCACAATGAACTCAAATTTCATCCCTACAAACTTGCTGTGGTACAACAGCTCAGTGAACGCGATTTTGTTTCTCGCCAAAGTGCATGTGAAGCGCTCCTTATCTTGCCTCATGACTTCCTCATTTTTTTTTTGTGATGAGGCCCTTTTCCACCTTTTCGGATGCGTAAACAAACAAAACATGCGCCAATGGAGTGGTGCCAATCCCCGTAAACTTCATAAGAAACGACTTCATTGCGAACGTCTTACTGTGTGGTGTGCATTGTCGAGAGTTACGATAATTGAGCCTTACTTTTTCGAGGAAGAAGAACACACTGTTACTGTGAATGCAGTTCGCTACAGAGAAATGATTGAGGTATTTCTTCTTCCTAAACTTGAAGAAATGGATCTTGAGGATGTATGGAGCCACGGCACACACAGCGAGAATTTCAATGAAACTTTTGAGTGAACACTTTCACAAGCGCCTAATCTATTTAAGGGGTGATGTACTGTGGCCGGCCCGCTCTCCCGATTTGGCTTCATGTGACTTCTTTTTACGAGGATATCTCAAATTTATTGTTTACAATGACAAACCACGGACCCTGCAACACCTGAAGGACAATATTCGCCAAGCCATCGCAGACATTCCCGTCGATATGCTCGGAAGAGTGGAGCGAAACTTCAAAAAGCGGGTGGATCAGTGTATCGCTAATGAGGGCCACCATTTATCCGACGTCATTTTTAAAACCACTTGAAACAAAAATTCAGAATGTGTACAATACGATAAAGAAACAATTAAAACGATATGTGAAATACTTCTTCTCTTATTGACCTTTCAATGCAGCAAGTTCTTCTGCCGCACCTTGTATTAGCATACGCAGATTATAAATAACTCTTAAGTCAATTTTTTTTGCCAAATAATGTTGTATGTCTCCAGATGACATACATAGTTAATGACTTGTAACTTACAACCTGTGCCAAGATTAAGGACTTTATTCACCCATAACTTAAATTTTACTAGTCATACTAGGGAGCGCTAGTTCAAGTTATATGTCGGAACGCGACGACTCTATAGAAGTACAGAAAATGTTGATCACATAGTGATGTTGCCTATTAGTTTTAATTTTTCATTTCGTTAGTATAGTTAAATATTAGTGTATTGTTCGGTTTGTTCATGTCTGATAAATGGGGTTTCCTGTTAGACAATAAAGTGCTTTATTATTATTATTATTAAGAAGAACTTTTTTATTTTCGTTGTGGATTATTAATCCAGAAACTAGATTCGATTAGATTTAAATGAGCCTCGATATGAACGATATGCTCATGATTGTATCAGACAGACCGTCAGTTGGCAGAACCTTTAATGTGTCCATTAAAAAACTATCCGCACACCTGTGATTTTACCTTGGTTTGTAAACCAAATCAACACGTTTATTAATAATTCCACTCACCATTACAAAGAGTTCTCTAAGCCCTCAACAGTCTCCATGCAATACAAGAAAACAAAGCAAACAAGAAAAATAATAAATTATTATGTGCCTTTCAAAAATCAGGTCATTTCTTTTGATCGTAAAAGTCGCATAATCAAGGATTCAAGTGCAGCTGCAGCAATTCTTGCAGGTATTTCAACTAAATAACAGAAGCACGTCCAATAAAGTTCTAGAGAACTATAAATCAAGATATTGTCCAGGTAAACAGAGCAGTTTTTCTTAATAAGAAAATAGCACGGAGGAAAACGTTATTTAAGAAATGCAGATGTTGTTATACTTTATTGTAGACACTTGGGACCTTTATGCATTTTTTCTTTCCAGCACAACAATCGGAGGAGAACACGTATGGCATTATTGTATCTAAGCCAGAGTTCAATTACAAACATAAATGTCATTAATACATTAAGCAAAGCCCCTTAGGTGACTCACCACCAACAGTAGTACAATTATGTTAAACGGAGGTTTAAATAATGAAAATATTATCTTTAACATGCACATGCAAAGCAACTGTTACAAGATACATCTGCACAGAGGCCTGATCTTGTCAGTGAAGAACAATACAAACAATTCTAAAATCAAGACAGTGAAGCGGTTACAGTAGACCCGTAGTTGAAATTGTCCGAACATTGAGTTAGCTCCATCTAATATTGAACAATGGGAACATGCGTAGTTGTTAGAGGATTTACGTATAAAATCTGAGAACGTGATATTGAAAAATTCTTCCAAATATATAGACGCTTCGATGGAGTTGCAATGAAAACGGATTCGTTTTGTGGAATTTGATGATCACAAAGATGCATCATCTGAATCTCTATGTGTACGAATTATTAAATGGTAAATAACTGTTAGGAGAGAGGGTATCTGTTGAACGTGCTCCTGGAACCCTTATTAGCAGTTCAGACCAGTGCCGTGGTAGTGGTGGGAGAGGTTATAGCTCTCCACGTCGACGCAGCTGTAATAACCGTGACCCACATATGAGAACTCATGATAGGTTTAGATACGGACAGCCGACAAAAACAGATTACCGGCTGCTTATTAAGAACCTCTCCAGTCGTATTAGCTGACAGGATTTGAAAGATTACATGCGACAAGCTGGAAAGGTGGGCAAATGCCCACAAACAGAGAAGAAGTTAAGGGGTAGTTGAATTGTAATGATATAAAAAATGCAGTGGACAAATTGGATGATACCAAGTTGAACAGTCTAAGGATTCACTTAATTGAAGACAGAAGACGTGGCAGCTGAAGGTCTCGCTCATCTAGTAGCTGCAATAGATCAAGATCCCGGTCGAGACGCCGTTCTCGCTCCCGAAGCAGATCGAGGTCGCACACTAGAAGTCTCTCAAGGAGCAGGTGGCACCGCTCTAGCTGATCCAAGTCCAGGAGACATTCAAAAAATGTCACCTGCTCATTCCAAATCAAGGTCAAGATCCAAGTCTAAATAGCATGACTCAAGGTCGCATTTGCTAACCCATAAGAAACAGTCTAAATCAAGATCCCAATCTAAGGACAAAGGGTATTCAGCCCTACTTTGAATTCCCTTTGTCCTTAAATAGGTCAAGGTCTATCAGCAAGGATAGAAGTAAATCTCGCAGTTGTTCTCCTACGAAAGATGGATCACCAGAGAAAAATGATTGAACAAAATGAATAAACCAATTAATTAACTATATTTTTAAAATTCTAGTATTGTAAATTTGTCCTATAAGTAATATTTACATGCGTACATATTTTACAAAGAAACTATATTTTTAACAGAAATATTTCTTTTTTTACATAAACAAGCTTTGATATTTAAAATCGCTTGCAACGAACATTTTCGAAAGTTTAGTGCTGGCAAATAGGTCCACTTAAATTGTAGTATCTATATGAAACTTGAAATTCGACTAAGTGATGTGTGTGGAGGCATATTTTTTTAAGATTGCATGTATTATTATTTATTTTACTATTATTATTATTATCTAGTTAGTTCAACTGATTTACTTGTAGTCCATTCATTGGATCTTCAGTCCTACATCACAAACTATTGCTTCAAAAGACGACGAAAGTTGCACAGTGCGTTCATTTTGTGTACACACTAAATGTCTAAACAAAGCTAATAATTGACTTCACGCAAAAAGAAAACCATTACTTCGCAATTACAGGAGAAGCAAAGACAATAAAGAATAAAGAATAACCTTAACTAGGAAACTAGAGACAGGGAAAACGAGGAAACCTGCAATTTTTCAATTTTCATGATTCCATGGTTACTCCACTAGAATCGCCGAAATATTTCTATGCCTTCTCAAAAAAAATTGGAACGGACATGCTAATAAACATAAGATGCTGAAATTAAGGCAAATTAAAATTAACCTGTTTTTCAAACAAACAATTAAGAAATTGGTTGCTTGAGTTACGTGAAGATCAAATTAATTTGACAAATAAAGCACTAATAACCTTTCTTCACAATTTTATTTGATTACCAAATGTACATTTCGGACACAAAGTGACCATTATCAATGGATTAGCACTAGCTATTTTGTCAGTAGAGAACACTAAAAACAACTCCGATAACAGGAAAACCAATCCTATGGGTTGTCTATTGTCAACTCATAGGATTGGTTTTCTTGTTTTCGTATTAGCATCAGACTCCGTGATCCAAAATAAATTTTATGTATATTATTAACACGCTAAATGCCAAAATAAAGGCAAGGATTGACTTTACAAAAAATTACAATTAACAATTACCCACGATATTCTTAACTAGAAAACGAGAAACCTGCAATTTTGCATTTTTGATGATCTCATGATTACTCCACTACAATTGCAGAAATATTTCTTTGTTGGCGCCTTGGAAACTCCAGTACTGAAGATGAGTATAACACAACTGACGAAGAAAGCAGTGATGTCCTGGATGGTGCAGTATGTGACAATAAAGATGTTGAAACCAATTTGCATTCTGATTATGAAGAAGATGGAAGAGGTTCTGTAAGTGTACGGAAGAATATTGATGGGCCTGAGTAGAAAACACCTAGAGGTAAGCAGCCCGTATTCATCCAATTTATGAAAGCACTCTACATTGATTGACGATCATATATTTGAATTAATTACCGAACAAACCACTTTATATGGAACGTAAACTGTTGTTGCTGAAAACGATGCTACTGCTCATTCTGGATTACACAATTGGATTCCCACAGATATATATATATATATATATATATATATATATATATATATATGTTGGTGCGGATAGTTTCGCGAAGATTATTTTTGTACATTGTCAATGTTCGGCTTTAATCTTCGAATTTGCAAGTTTTGATGGTTCTAAAAAGAACCGATTTGCAACGTTTCGACCAAGTCGCATTGGTCTTCTTCAGGCGGTGTTCGATGGGGAACTGCGATCGTGCTAAGTGGAACTGCGCTATTTATACCTGCGGTGTTGGCGGTTGACGTTTGGCGGCGAGTGTGCGGCTTCTTGTAATAGGGCCGGTCGGATTAACCGGGATTACGTTGGGGGTACCTGTGGGGATTGAAATCTGTGGAGCGGGTGAAGAGATATGCATTTTGCATAAAATGGATTTCCAAGTTGGGGGTAGTCGTTGGGCGTCGTCGCGTTTATTGAGATTATCGGTGTGTTTTTCTATTTCAATTGCCTCGCGGATAATCCTCTTCGTGAAATGGTCTAATGCTGCGATGGAGGTCGTGTGGTCGAAATTTATCTTGTGTCCGGTGGATTTGGAATGTTCGGCTATAGATGAGGATGGTAGATCTTTTTCAACGGCTCTGATATGTTCGTCTCGCCGTACATTCATACGTCTGTTGGTTTGTCCGATATAAACTTTATTATAATCGGCACAGGGAATTTTGTATACTCCTTGATTTTCAAGGGGAATGATGTCTTTTGGGGAATTTAGGAATTGTCCAATTTTACGCGAAGTGGTTTAGGGAAATCGAGATGGCAGCTATTTCTTCTCTATTGAAGGAAGCATCTTCGTATATATAATATAAGCTAAGTATTTTTTTGATTTATAAAGTAAAAATCCTTTAATATACAGCTTCTTCAACACTATACAAACCTATCGATTCAGAAACCAAGGACATAATGTTGTGAAATTTTATCGGTACATAAAGATTAAATTTATTTTTCGTGCGGTCTACGATATCAACTCCGAAGGATGACATTCAGCGAGCTATCAGCTTGTTTTCAGACTATCGCTTTCATTTATAGTTCACGGGGGAACTTCCCCGCCCTGCAGGCATCAGTGTGTGTGTGTGCGGCCGTCTCGAGGGGCGATAAGGAGACGAGGATAAATTCTTGAGCATTAAGCTTTATTACAGGAGCCTAGGCAATTACGTTCCGGGACTGAAGGGAATTGATGCGGGATTATGTCCCTACTGACGGCAGGAAATTATCCGGGCGGGTTCTGGTCAGCGGCCGCCATTGATACTTGTCTGCGTCTCTGGCCGATGGGTGAAAAAAAAAAACGCTAACGACGCCTCTGCAAGTCAAGGATGTTTGGGTTTGTACGTATTGCTCTGGAAACGGGGTGCGATTTATTCGCGGCGATGTATTTGTGTGTTTAACGGGTGATGGATTATGATGGATGCTGGAGGGTTGGTTGTGGAATTATTGCGGTTTTGAGATGTGTTAATAATTCCAGTGGTGAATTTGGAGATATATATGGAATTGTATCTGCGGATTTCCGCATTTAATATATTACACATGCCTAAGTATACATTAGATATTAAATTTTTGTAAGAAAATCTGTTTAAAGTTAATAAAACCTACAATTAATTATAAAATTATTGTAAATTTAAAAATAGCTTAATAAAAAGTTAATCATTTCCTTGATTTGAAGACTTAAATTACAAGTATAAAATAAGTTTCCAATAATTAAAATAAAACAGAAATTCTTCACAAGTATTTTCATGACTTATAAAATATAATATTATCAAATTGGTAGCTTCAAAATGATTTGTTAATGGATTTTGATGGAAATTTTAATTTATCTTAATGGTCATTAATATAATATAATACATAGTAATTTGAATTGTAATGCCGTCTATTAACTTTTAGGTACTCTCCGCTGTTCCTTTTTTTATTTTTGCAAAAAATGGAATGTAGTAATATTATTGCATTATTTGCAACAGAATATATATTATATTTTTTTATTTTATATTTTCTACAGAATTTTAGTTCAGCTTAAACTGCAACATCAGTTTTAATTTAGAAGATTCAAAAGTTCTTTCTCTAATATTTACATCAATAATTATAGGTTAGATATCACAAAAATTTCTCCCGCAGTACTTGGTGCGAAGACTTTTAAACATTTTATAAATGAAATAAAATTTTCTTCAAATTTAAAATTATTTAAAGCCGCTTTACATGCATTTATCATTGATAACGCATTTTACAGTACTAATGGGTTTCTTACCTCAAATTATAGTTTAATTTAGTTTTATATTAATTAATTCTAATTTTATTATTAATCTATGTAATCCGACCTGTCTGTAAATATTATATTATATTATATATATTTATTAAATCGAATGCTTCCCTCAAACCGTATTTGCATAATATTTTTTATGACACACAGTGTCGAAAGCTTTCTCTAGATCTACAAATCATTCAAATTCAAATTCTTTTCAAATGAGGGATTTAAGGTTTAGCATATTGTATGGAAGTATTCTCTATGAAACCGTACTGACTTCATGTTTATCTAAGAATGAAATGATTTGAACTTTTAAGTTTTTCTAATATTATAGCATTTTTTTAACAATGGTTAATTTCCCCCCAATGTATTCTAAACTGAGAACAATTTCTATTACTAAGAATTGTAAATTAAAGACGTTGGAACGATAAAATTTGAATTTTGTTTTTTTTAACTTGTTCATTTACTTCTGCTTATCATTAATTTCGCTTATCCTTAGTTCTCCATAGTTCACCAATCTCAATGTAATGAGCATTGAATTTATTTGCAATGGCCTTTACTATCATTTATAAGTATATTTTTCACTAAAATTTGATTCATCTTAGTTTTATATTTTTTTTCAATTACATATTTCACCAACGAGATTGATATGATATAACCATACATAATTATATGCTCTTTAGCATTTTGTTGAGCTTGTAAAAGTCTTTATTGAAGTGTCTGATAACATTCAAGTAACGTCAGGATTACCACATGGACATCTTTTACTTTTACTTTTTTATAAATCATATCAGATTAAGTTTACGATAAAGTAATTTTCTAATGCTAATGATTTAAAATTATGAATTAATATTAATTTGAACTTAATCGAAAATGAGACGAAAATGTTGTTTTATGGTATCAGGAACACGATCTTAATTTAAATTTATAGAAGGTATATATCATTTATTAGATGAGTTATATTTTATTTTAACTACAAGATTATTAATCACGTATTATCACATACCAAAAAAAAAAAAGACTTTAGAGTGATATTCACCTCAAAGTTAAATTTGAAGAGTAAATTGCTTGTGTATGTAAAATATCTTTAAGAACATTATGTTAAATGTTTCTAATTAAATTATTAAGAAATTACTTTACCTAGCATTTGTTATCCCTTATATATTTTTAATTTATTTTTATTTATTTATTTAAACGTATCAACATTATAATCTCAGATACGGAAAAAAAACATAATACATATATGCTACAAATTTCAAGAAAATAAGTAACATAAATGGTTGCGTAATAACGAACTAACGTTAAGTATAAATATCGTACAGTATTGGGTGTAAGTAAAACTGAAAGAAAAACGATTAACGAAATCAAGCCTTTTGTTAGTTCTGTCCGCAAGTAAAAATATATGCTCCTTAAACATCGATTTTTGATCAAACAGAACACCTAAGTCTTTAACCAAATTTACAGATTTGACTGCGATGTTATTAATATTATAACAATATGTAATATTGCGCTTCTTCCGATAATAGGTAATTTTACTACATTTTTTCACATTAATATCTAACCTATTGCTAATACACCAATGTTCTAGAGATGATAGATCTTCCTGCAGAGCCTCACAATCACTTATATTCAAAATTGACTTAAATATAAATAAAACACTTTGTAACTTTGTTTGTATAACACTATTTATTTTCTGTTTACTATGAGTATGGTTTGATAATGGCACGTTGAGATGCCGAAATTATAGTAAACAGAAAATAAATAATGTTATACAAAGTTATAAAGTGTTTTATTTGTACTCAAACATGTATAACGAAGTAGAAGCCGCAAAAATTAATAATATTTACTTAAATAATTTTACATCATAAGCATAAATAAGAAATTAAGAAGATTTAAAATTTGAAGCAATATCGTTGACGAATATTAAAAATAATAAAGGCCCACAGTGCGAGGCCTTGAGGGACACCCAATATAACGTTAATTTAATTGGAAATGTGTTTATTAATTTCAACGAACTGTGTTGTGTTGCTGAGGTAACTCATTATCCATTTGGTTGATGCTTCATCTAATCCTATATTAGATAATTTGGATACCAAAATTCCATGGTGGACGCGATCGAATGGCTTGGAGAAGTCCGTGTAGACGCAATCTATTTGCATTCCATCCTCGAAGGCATTAAGTATAGATAACACAATTAGATTAGATAGAGTCGAACGTCCACTACAGAACCCATGTTATTCCGGTATTTTTATATTTTGAAAGAAGAAAACCTTTAATTGTGATACAATCAGACCATCACATATTTTAGCAATGCATGACTGTATTGATATGCCACGGTAATTTCTTATTTATCACGTTTACCAGTTTTAAGTGGCAGAGTAATAAAACTTGATTTCCATAGCAGTGGAAATATTCCAGAACGAAGCGATTTTTCAAATAAAGTGGTAATAGGTACTGCAATTGTATAAATGCATTTCTTCAAGAAATATGATGGATTTCCGTCGGGTCCACAGCTAAAACTCTCTTTTAAATTAGGTATAGCATTGAATACGTCCAATATTGATATAGGCAAAGGATTAGATTTAAGAGTGGCATTGTGTATTTAGCAGCGGGAGTGGTAGTAGCATCAACGTCTATGTATACGGAAGAAAGAAATTCTACAAATAAATTAGCACTATTCTCAGAATTTTCAGATATTTTCTCATCTAGCCACATATGTTTAGAAAAACCATTAGTCTTGCGTGAGTCAATCACAAACGTCCAAAATCGTTTAGGGTTATACTTTAACTGATTTTCAATTTTATTTAAATATGTTCTACGTAACGTCTTACTCAGTGCACTACATTGCAATCTTAAACAAGCAAATTTGTTGTAATCATCAGCACCCAAAGTATGTTTATATTGAATATGAGCTACTTTCTTTTCTCAAATTAGATTAGATCAGAAGTAAGCCAAGGTAGATATTGGCAACTTTTCATCTTCACTTTGGGAATATACATATCAATGGTTTGGAATATACTACCTCATTAGTGTCTTCAATACTAAGTATACTAACCCAATCAATACTGGCAAGAAAGTTGTTTATTGACATGAAATCACCCCGTTTAAAATTGTATATACAATAATCATATGATAAATTTATTTTAACTTTAAAGGGGATAATAATGTCATATGAAATTTGATGAATAGAACTATGGGAAATAGGATCATTGCTTATGTTTGTACATAAATGGGTAATATTAGAAAAAACAAGATCTAATTGTACTCCCCTCGAATTTCGTATCGTATTTCTTTGAAAAAGGTCATGGTAAATAAAGCACTCACTAGTTATATCAGCTAATTGACAAGAATTATTAGGTTGGGTTACTAAATCAAGATCATCAGACCAATGAGCATTAGGCAGATTATAGTCGCCGCAAATTAAAACTTTATTATTTTTAAATAATGTTAATAAATTGTCTACACTTACACAGTGATTTTCAAGAAATATGATTAGAAGCTGGCGGTATATAAACAGCTTCGACCAATAGTGAATTATTTATATGAATATACAATTCTTCAACTTGAATATTATCTAAATTAATTTTTACAGAATGCAGATTATCTCTAACGGCAATCAAAACGCCGCCTCCTTTAGATTTAATACTAGTATCAATGGTCCTATCCTGTCTATATACAAAATCCTAAAATCCAAGTTCCGCATTATTTACAGAAGAATCCAACCATGTTTCGATTAAAATTATAATATCATAAGATGAGCAATTTATAGCGTTTGAAATAACAACAAGTTTAGATTTCGTGCCACATATATTTTGAAAATATACACTTAGTTTTTTTAATGAGGAGCTACCACTAGCAACATTGTTGCCAGAGACAATTACAGGACGTTTACGAATAAATTTGATGTGTGCATTAGTTTCCCCATTGTTTTTACGAACTATCAATTCTTCATTAAGTTGTTTCAATTCGGAACGTTGACATATAGTAAGATCGGATGACAAATTGACGTTAGAATTATTTACCTTTAATATTTTACGGTTTTTTTAAATCATTGAAACTTGTGATTTATTTGTCAGTGTCACTTTTTGAGGCCGTGGCTTACTGTATTTGCGACCTAAACGAATGATTTTATTTACATTAACACTAACCTCGGGAACACAGCCAATAATACTATTAAATTAATCAAGATCGTGATTTCTTCTTACATCAATGTTGGAATAGGTAGATTCAGTTACATTATAGATAATAACGTTATTCTGCCTCTCTTGTCTATCAATTATTTCGGTTATCAGTTCTTCGTTGGGAGTACTCTTTAAATTTTCGACATCGGCGTAATGCTTTGTTTTCATTTTCTAATTTAAGCATTCGGTTGCTTAAAATAGACATGTTTTCTAAAAACATTTTTGATACTTGCATTAAATTCATTCCTAAACTCCGAAAATTCAGTAGTGATTTAATAATTTCGCATCTTGGGCAAATCCATCTTGCGCCGCCATTTTTCTTTTCTTCAGACTTATAATGTGCTGCGTCTTTTTTAGATAAATTTTCACATTTAATATGATACCATAACGAACATTGTCCAGAACATTTTTTTGCAGAGGTAACCTTCTTTGGGAGTATCGTTAGATGGCAGTGCCCACATGTTAAAGACATAATTAGATTTAATGAAGTAAAAATTAGTATATATTAATAAAAGAAAAATTTGACTGTGGTGGAAATAAACAGGGACACTCGCTTCACACCCTGGGATCTGTCAGGGTGACTGACGTAAACAAACAAGAAGACCACAGTAGGGAAATTAAATGAAACAAGAGGATCACAGTCAAATAAGTAGGCAACTGTATATACAATTAATAAATCAAATTAAATAATCTTTTAGGTTAAGTGGACTAAATAAAATAATTAATCACTTAGCACTTACTGTATTTTGTTAAGCAAGAATTAGTAAATAATGACCTATAGCTTTCAAATAAAGACCACCAAATCATTAACGGAACAAGGAACACAGTATTGATACTATATAGAACCTTCACCAATAAGATTAAAATTGAAATTCGCCAACTAGTAATGGAAAAAAGCAGTTTAAAATTCCGATAATATTTTTCAAATTAAACGGCAGCAGGTAATTTAATCATTGCAAAATATTTATTCAACTGAATATTAAATAATTTTCCGAAAAGTGAATATTTGATATATCATTTTTTTCAATTAGTTCATTAGATTTATGTAGAATAATAATTTACCCCAAAAACTCTCTTTTAATAAGCCGTATTGTCCTTAATCTAAACACAAAACATTATTTTGATCATCGTTTACTCTAATCAAACATAGTATGTATAACACAATCAGATGCACATTACAAATATTTAAGAAAACCCAAATTTTCAGTTTTGTTTCTTCCAAATTCACAAAAACTAATTATTTACTGTTTCTGTAAGGGTAAGGCCAAGTAATCTTCAGGATTAACGCCAAAGAAAATTATTAAACAGAAATAGAGCAGTAAATAATAAAAACATACTAAAAAGTTTGACATATTGTCACCAATAAAAAAAATATCCACTATTAAAGGATTGATATAAATAAATAAATAAATAATACAGGCTATACTTCTTAAACAAAAACACCGTGGTTTATTTGAAAAATTTCATCAAGACCAAGTAATATTGGCCAAGAACTAATAGCCATTAATATAAGTCAACACTTGATACAGTTAAACGAATTGCGTTCAATAATAATAAAAATATTAAAATTCCAATGTACACTCATTATTTGAATAACTCGATAGTGGAAGATTCTATACGAACGTCATTTGCAAAACTCGAACGAATATTTAATTAGGCATAATTTTATCTGGCTAATTATTCAGAACGCAAGGAATTACTTTAAAATGCAAAAAAACGCCTACCTCATTTTTCTGGATTACCCCTTGATTGTTTTAATACCGACGTGATCACTTATCTTCGCACAATGCACAACTGAACATTTTTTACACTACCTTAACGCCAGAGCAGCACCACACAAAATGGTTTTTTGAGAAGAAGGAAGAATGAACCATGCGCGCTCCGATTAAGTCCGATTCGAATTCGACAAAAAGGCCACGCCTTTCAGAAATTCAAATTTGAATTTGAATTTGAATTAAGGTGACAATGGAACCGCCACCGTCACATTTATTATTATCGCCTTTAGTAGTATTCCAATTTCCAATTTAGCTTTAATATTATTATTATTATTATAATGTCTTTATTATTAACCAAAAAAGTATGTACAAAGATAAAGAAAACAATATATAAGAGTAGGCGAAGTTCAGTCAGGTAATGATGCCTGTTACTGCTCTACCACTTAACCTACTTAATATTAATAGATTACCCATTTATGACTAGATATATCTTAGTTTATATATATTTTTTAACAGAAATATTCCCTCTATATTATTTTTTATGTTTTAGAATTTTCTTTTGTATCAGTTTATATGTGTCATTATTATTTGTCAGAAGACCTGAAAATGCAAAGTATGGATGCTCGCATATGCGGATGATATGGTATTAATGGCGATAAATTGGGAAGAAATGAAGAACACCTTAAAGAGGACGAAATGAATAAGGTTAAGGAATAAAGGAAGGGAAGGTAGAGTAAAAGAATCAGAAGGAAATGGTTAAAGTATTCAATATTTGATGGTAGAGGCGTTTACTTCGTGGTACATCTTGAATGACTTGTAATTGAGACAAAATAACTTTGTTTTACCACTTTATTTTATTTAAAAAATAACAATAATAATAGTCTATATGAGTCTGAATTAAAGGATTCAAGTTTTTAGAATTTATTTTCAAAAGTACATGCTGGTACGTGGAATATGTAAAATAGGTGCAAGGAAAGTTTGGTGTGTTATGAGAGGGAGGTGGGGAAAAGGGAAAAATGGTTGGTAAACAATTTTTGAGTAGCATAAATTAAAGGATGCGTGTGTGATGTCGATTTTAATGTATGGAGTGGAAGTATGGAAAACAAGAGTATATGAGTACCTAGAGGGAAATCAACTATGAAAATTCTACTCCAGCATACATTATATTTCAGGTAACAAATAGAGTAAGTTTATAGTGTAAAGCAATAAATAGAATAGCGAGTTATGATATGACGTTGTGTGGATTAGAAAAGGAGAGATTAGAAATTCATGGAAAGAAGAGATATATTGATAGGAGTACATATGAGGTTGCTAAAGAATTCTAAGGTAATAACAGCTAACTAAGTAAAGAGGATAAAGTCATTAATTGTAATTAAAGTATTATTACCTTCTTCACAAAATTTTATTGGCAAAATGTACATCTAGTCAATAAAAACAATTTTGTGAAGAAAGTGATAATACTTTAATTACATAATAAATTAAAAAAAAACTATTATTACTATTACTTTAATTACAATTAACAACATAATAATCTTCACGTAACTTAAAAAAATATATTTCTAGAATAAGGTCACCTTAATAAGATGTGAAGGTAAATAGAATTTTACCAAGTAATAGCCTCGTCACTTCAATAGCAAGATGTCATGAAACATTATTCAGATTATTCACTAATTACTATTTACATTCAATATTTGAAATATAAGTTAAACAGATTAAAATATAATTAAATCTGTTATTTGATTAGTCAGAATGAATTATGACAAATATTAACATAATTAATTAGAATGGCACATTTTAATAACGCCCCTTATTAATAATTCAACTTATCCTTATCAGCGTAATTGGCGCTAAATTATTCAAAGGGGTGCTAATTAATAGGTGTACGTTTAATCAAGGCGAAACCAAGTTTTCAACTTTTTTTTTTCAGCAAAAGATTATCAGCGAGGAAAAAAGTTTATTCAGTGTTTGCAGTAATAAATTCATAACTTTGGAAAAGAAAAGGGTGTCTTCATATTTATTCATGGCGTGCCGCGATCCCGGCGTCTCCCCTAAATCTCAGGCTCGAGGTTTTTTGAATTAGTACAAATCGCGATAGGATCGCGCATTCTCCCCCGTGCTCGCAGCCGCTTGTACATCAGGTCCCCCGCACCCCGGGGTCGGTTATTAGGTCTCTCTGCGCCCGGTGTTACTATCAACTTTCCCCAACTTTTCCATCCCCAGGAGAGAGGACATAGGAGGGTAAAAAGTAGCGGGCGGCCGCGTGGTTCTCATGAATTATTCACGGCCTGCTTCGAAACGAGTTTTCGAACATCGGACTCGATACTCGACTCGTCCAGTTTCGAGTATGAATGGTGTGGGAGAAATGAGATTTCGGGCATGTCTTTTCCGCACTCTCGTGAATTTCCTGGGCCGCTAATGGCCTCCTGAAGGAAATTTCGTGGGTGAGTTATGAAAATGGAAACGGTAAAATTTTTGGTTGTGTTCCAGTTTCCTTTAAAATTACGGCTTTGATTTTATCTTCTGTAAAAGTTTTGTTTGACTTACGTCTTACATTTATAAGTTAAAGCTCTTACGCCGTCAAGATGGTAAGATTTTAGTGTGTTACTATCTATTTATGACCATAATAATAATAATAATGCCTTTATACTATTATAGTTTATTGCAGGAATTGTGGCATGTAATTACATAATTCGGTACTAAAAATAGTTTATAAAGAGGTGGAATTATACATTAAGGACTTGTTTCGTTACATAATTAACACTTTAACCGCCACATGTACCACCGGCGGTCATAGTCGCCTAAATTCAATATACATACAAGATCGCTTGGCGGTGAAAGTGTTAATTTATCAGGTTCCTGGCATATGTTTCGACAATTACTTGTCATTAGTTTACACATCCATCATTGTGATATATATGTTTCATGAAGAGTATAACAGTGGAATTATTAAGTTTATAAAGATGTATTAGAGCAGAAGTTATATTCGATGGCGAAGGCGAGGGTGGAAAGTGTATAATTGACGTTGGGCATATACTGGGTGTTTCAGAAAACACCATGAATTTTGCCACTGGTTTCATACACATCTCATAATGCAGAGTTTTCAATAATGATTGATATACAAGGTGTTTCATTTTTTTTGTATGCAATGGTTTAAAAAAATCGCTCGGAATTTCTGCCGTCATACAGGATGGCTTCGCCGTTAATATACAGGGTGTCTTTTCGAAAATGATGGCGACCAAAATTATACAACAACTTGACGCCACTGTATGTGACACGTCAACATTTTCGTGAACTTCACACACAATTGCGACAAGGTGCTTCGCTACCGGGTATAGAGGGTCAAACGCGTATCTACGAGGAGAATTTTCAACGGTTGGAAGATTCCATCGCCGAGCTAAACAGCCAGCTACCGCCCGATGACCACGTAGCCATTTTGCCGTCCGAAATTGCTTTTATTGGTGTTGTAAACGCCATACGGTCCAAAATGTTGTCTTTTTAGTAGCTAGCCAAACTGACTCCGGTCGCTTTCCCACCAACTGCCACCTCTATGCTTCCTACCATTGCCCCGCCGTCCTTTGTCTGTCATTCAGCCTATCGTATTCAAGGTTCACCCAGTTCTCGCTCATTATGATGTCAGTCGCGTACCTTATCATCTGTGGATCACATCGAAGCCAAGGATCAGTTGTGATTGTTTTGCTCCTCCGCGCAGCACACCATTCGCCAATGCCTTCGTTTTAGGGATATACGTGCTGCCAACCGCCGTACCACCGCCACCTCCCATCGCTTGTGCCAATGCCACTCGTCTGGCCACATGTGCCATGCCCTGCATTACACGTTGTTGCATATAACCGATCTACTGCCGATCCACTATGCATCCATCTGCCTCCATTGGCCGTGGTTGAGGCTTCAAGTTTCAAGAGCCAGAGGAAGATCCTGTATGCGCTCTTTGCCCTCAGACATTGCCGCCCATTTCCAGGTGGCGTTTCTCCCGTCTAGAGTCCTCTGAGCTACAATGACTACATAATAATATTGACGCTCACTGCCCGTTCACCCAAAGGTATGCTGCTCGCCACGGCTAAAGTAATTGCCTTCGATGCTACCGGCCGTACACATCACCTCCGAGCATCACGCTTTAACGTCTTTATCTGCGTTTTCAATCTGCACAACTGCTGCTTAGCGGCCTCGGGAGTATCCCCTAACTATCGGTTCACCACTTCGATTACACATGATGGTGATCCTTCTCGCTCACCGGCGACTTTTTTGTGGTAAATTTGGTCATGTCTCGCAACCCTTTAACCCATTACTCGTCGATGAGTGACCGCACCTCCGTCACATGACTCTCGAAGATCCAGAATTTCATCGACTTAACCACATCGACTTGATACTAGGTGCTGATGTATGTTATTGCATCGTTTGGTTTATACTAGCCCCAGACGTCGGTCTCTTGGGGCTGTAGAGATTACCCTTGTATGGGTTCTGCAGGGGCCGTATGGAGACCCTACTTCCACCCGTCGACCACCGACAACAAAGTAAACCGGCCTCCTGTCCTGTTGCTTTACCTTTAGACACTAATATCTCCACGCCTTTGTTAGTCATGTCCTTGGCATTACCAACTGCATCTACTATCGATAATCGTGCCGAAGCGGTCACACAACTTTCGGATGACATCAGCTGAATGGCAATGCGAAGATATATAAGTAGTCTCGACCATCCGTGAACAAACCGGGCGATACAGCGTTGCCATCTCGCTTGCTGAACAACACCTTGGTCAATTCCATACTGTCGCCTTTCGTCAATTTCATCGTCTCGAGGCACGCTTTCAAGATCAACTGAAGCTTCACAACGCCTGTCATGCTTTCATGCAAGATTACCTGGACAGTCGTCACATGGAATGTGTAAAGACATCGGATTCTTCATCAGTTGTTCCTTACTGCATTCCTCATAAACCAGTACATCATTCTGAAGATCATCCGAACAAAATCGGCATCATCTATAATGCTTCCTGCTGCATCTTTTCTGGCAAATCCCTTAATGACATTTATCTCACCGGTCCTAAAATACAAACTAACATTTCCTCGGTCATCAACCGATTTCGCCCCTCTCAATTCGTCTTCACCGCTGACATCGGTTTATGATCATGGAAGACCTTTGAGACCTACGTATTTCACAGGAGAAGCCCTGCCTATATGCGTCGGTTTTGATCATTGGGGCGCCCTCTGTTGGCGGGGTATTCTACTCGCTTTGCGCCCCATGGCCTATTCCGTCGCCCACTATTCGCGGTTTATGCTACTGGACCTAAGCGCATGGTGCTCGCGAATCCGGGCCTCCACAATCTCTAAGTGAAAATAACATTTTAACGGTTTTCTCTTTATTGAGACACAATTTAATGAGATCAAACCAGTTTTTACCTCGTTTAAAAGCATATGTATGCAATTATTTAATATTATTAATATACATATTATTAACAGGAATCATTGTGTCATCTACAAACTGTGAGACGTTCATACTGGGATCCGATAATGCAAAAGAAACATCATTCACATACAAAACAAACAATAATGGTCCCTTGTGGAATTCCACATGTTACAGGTATTTCTGTTGACTTATTTGTATCATAAAAGGTCACCCGTTTATGTCCAGAGAAGTAGGACATAATCATTCTGCAGCTCGTTGGTAAGAAGTTGTAGTAATAGAGCTTTGTAATGAGTACATCATGAGAAATGCAGTCGAACTCCTTAGACAAATTTACGAAGGATATCAAAGTATAGGACTTGGTTTACAGGCCACTTAAAACATCATTAACTAATTTTACTATCGCTTGTACAGTATTCTTTTCGTGTGTAAATGAGTGACGATACCCTGGGCTAACTATTTTTTCAGAAAAGCTGCAGTATAACTATTGACTAATATATTAATTAAACACCGTTTATTTTGCAGAATTCAGCTTCTTGGTTTTGACATCCAGTGTTCAGCCACCATTAATATGCGATATTTATTCCCATTTTCAAAAATAAAATGCTCCGTTCCATTTATTTTATTTCTGATGGACAGTATATTGAGGTTTCTGATTTTTACGTCGCTGTTTGTTTTTCCTCAGTTTTTGAAAAAAACCATTCATATTTCTGGGTTTTTGATATCTGTGAGTTATTCAATGATATTTTTAAAGAGCTATACTCATTTGGATGTTTCGTTGATAGTTTTGTACATTCAATTATTATAAAGTTTTTTCTTCTCTGAGATATTTATACATCATTTCTTCTGTGGTGTCGATGTAGGCTTTGTATAAGTGTAAATATCCTTGTCTTTGATAGGGAACCCCTTTTATAGATGAGTTTTCAGCTACTTCAATACATGCATATTTTTTCTTCTTATTATAACGGACCAATTACCATTCGTATTGAGCAGGATGGATTGCTGATTCAGTTTGTGAAAACTTTCTCTTCGGAGGTTTTTTCATCTCACCTGCGTTTTGAATTCATTCATCTCGGTGCCCATCCGCCATGACTCACACTGTGCATGATTTGAAGGTATTCCAATAGCTGTCGCTGATGATTTAGGCTGCATTTAACTGTTTATTTCACTGAAAATAGATGGCGTGCCATGATTTTCTATAACCAAGGTAATGAAGTCGCACGAATTTGGTATTAGTTCTGGTAAGAACTCCCGATGCTTGAAACCATCTCTGTTCCGAGATATCTTTCTGCTTGCAAATCTTCTGACGATATCTGTCTTGTTGAATTTTGTGATGCTTCAGAGCTAATATTCGACGCCATAGTTGCAGATATCACCTGAATAAGATGCACTTTACATAGCTCTCCTCGTCTCCATATTAAGCGTTGGTCCCTTAAAGAAAATCACTCTTCCTCGGCTGGCTACAAAATCCCTGTGACCAATGACCCATAGGCACACTAACTTACCCTCGCTTACTTGCCACTTCGGCAATGACATGAATTTTATCGGAGCTCATCAGGAATTCACAGCCCTATCATGTCTCCTCATTTCTCCAAAGAATTAAGCTGCCATAACTGCCTCTATTGGAATTGAATGGCTTTTAATACCAATCTCTGCTCCTAACTTCGGAGAGATATGGGAAACCTCTGGCAAATCCATGAAGAACCATTTTCGATGTATCATCACTACACAACTGCTCACTTACAAAGAATTCGTTACTGTGATCGTTAAATTTGAAGCAGTACTCAACTCTGGTCCACTCTGTCATCTGAACTATAATCTGATCTGGGAGCACTCTCGCCAGGCCTCTACCTCATCCAGTGTTCCCCCCTCAACGCTCCACCTGTAGTAGACCTTCCAGAGTTGTGCTTTTTGTCAAAATCCCTACTACCACTGGGATGTACAATCGTCCGCTCGCAAAATGTTGCCTTCTTCCCAGTCGATTATTACTGTATCCAGTAATAGGAGGCGAGATGTTCCGTCAGGCATAAATTAAAATTTTTCGAGCCCGTACATCGCATATTTTTTCGCCGAGAAACAATTACGAGTCCCGCGAAAAAAGTGATTATTCTTTCACCTCCTCATCCCACTTTTGTCCCTTTGTACCATCACCTTTTGAATTGTACAATTTTCATTTTATCACCGTTTTCGCCTTTTTGTGCCGTGATTTTGTGAATTGCGTAAGGTTTAAAGCCGCCTGTGGAGAACGCCGCTACCTTCAAGCTCCTCCAAAAGGTAGTGTGCATTTTATAAACCATTTAGACAATCATTACTGCCTAAAAACAATAAAGCTGCGCGCACTCTTTTTTTCTGTTGTTTTTTTGTGGTATTGGTGACTAAGTGACTTACAATAGTAATTAATTCCTGTAATAATTAAATAACGGTATATAATTCATTTTAATCTATAAATCATTAATATAAATGTAATTTAAATGTTTTGTTAATGATTAGTAAGATACATAAAAATCTTGCTTTGTTTACATTCAGCAAAATAATTAACAGATTTACAAGTTTTCACTACATATAAAAAAACATATACTAAAATACTAATATGCACATGAAAGATTTCATTTCTTTTCCTCGAAAAAACAAATAAAACCTTTAGAATTGAGAAAGTGGCTTACTTGTTTATGCAATTTTAAAATAAAGTGTTATTCATACTCTGCTTTATTACGGTTGAAATAAACTTTTTAAGGGATAAAACACGACGCCAAATCTCCAATGACCAACCGGTGAACATTTACGTCTCCGAGAATGCCATCTCCCATTTGCTAAAATACTAAAACGCAATTTGAAAATGTAATTGCCGTTCGAGAGGAAACAAATGAAATATTCAGGACGACGAAAAGGAGGGCGCCGAAGGAGTCAAAGGACTCAATCCGGCTTCCTGCGTCGTCACTAAATATTTGCGGTGGTTTAATTTCCACTCGGAACACCGGAAACGGAAACGCGGCTGAATTTTTAATATGGCACTAATTAAACAATAGAATAGAGAAGGAAGGGAAACGGTTAAAACCTTCCACTCGTGTTTAATGGATTGGCTGAGTTTGTGCGGTACTCTTGAATAATTAAGACAGTTCAGGTACATGCTATTTGTTTCAGAGTTTCCGCTTTCACGGAATACAATTAGATGTCCTTATTTTTACTTCTATCTATTTTATATCCACATACGAGTTGTGTAAGTTAGAAATAGTTTATTTTTTTCTTATATTTTAAAATTACGAATCAGCAGAGAGTTTTAAGTTAAATCGAGTTTTGTAATAATTTTAGTGTACAAGATATTTAATGAAGAGAATTGTTGCGACAGTTACTATTCGGTAATCCATACTTTTTCTACAAAATCATAATTTTTATCTAGAAAATTTTAGGATATTCTTTTAAATGACATTTTCAAATTTTATTTTGTTTGTGTTTTTTTTTGTGCAGTTTCTATGATTCAAGAAAAGTAATTTTCAAATCTTTTATCTTAATTATATTTTTTAACTGTTTTGAGTATAGCAAGATAAATGATTATTTAAATGTATTTAAATATTTTTAATTTATCAAATTTTATTTATTTTCCAATTTTAACTGTTTTTATGTAAATATAAAAATATCTTTAATTACCTAATTTCAAGTTTTTCCAGAAGTATATTTTTATCTATTTATATTGTTGTTTTTTTTATTTCTAAATCATTGTTTGCTTTTCTTTTCGTCTTAGAAAACCTATTATTTAATTTCAGCTTTAAATTTTTAAAACCATTTTTACTAATAAAATTTTTAGCTTTAAAGAATGTTTAATATTAATATTAATAAATAGTTTTGAACGAATTTTTACTGAAATTTTGTAAAATTTTTGTTTGTATTTTATTAATAAATTAGATAATAAATGAAATAAAAAATTATTTTGACTTATCTCATTAATTGTTGAAGCACTATTTTTTTTAAATCCATTATCACTTAATATATTAATTTATTTTTTTACTATGATGCTTTAGCTTTCTTCTTAAGAAATATATGAATATATAAAAGAAATAATACAAAACAAACAAAAATTTAAAAATAGTAATCCATTATAAATTATATTTAGAATTTTTAACTAATTTTTGCAAATTTCACGAACATAAATAAAATCAATCAAGCCTTTTGTCGATGTTTTTTCTTGTAGAATTCAAACTATGCTGCAAAAATATATTTTAACTTAATTTTCATCTTTAATAAAAAGAAACTTTAATTAGGTTAAATAAATTGTATTGTTTACAATATTATTCAAGTTTTTAAATGTCTTTGGAAGATTTTCAAGTATTTCTTTTTAAAATTTCACTAAAATATTAAGCAAATTATTTTCTCTAGAAAACTGTATTGTATTCTTTTATATGAAAATTTAAAATTTTAATTATTGTTACTTTATTGTAAAATTTTTATGATTTCAACCTAATTGAAACATTTTACCATAACTTTTTCAAGTAAATTTTAACAACAACATGTTATTTTTAAGGATAATCAAATATTTTCTTGCCAAATTTAATTTTTTGATATAATTTTAACTGTTTTAATGTTAAGAACTTTATCAAATGATAAATAAAACTGTACGATTGATAATGGCCTTGTAAGGTTGAAACTATAGTTACTAAATAAATTCCGTGTGTCATATTAACAAAGTAAGTTTTATTTATCATTTGATAAAGTTCCTGATTAAATATGTATCACAAAGTTATGGCTTCAAGCATCCAACATGTTTTAATGTTATTAAAAAATATTTTAAATAACTTCTCAATTATTTTTATAAACATCAAAAACTTCTCCCCTAAAAATGGAATAAAAAAGAGAATATTTGCTCTCTCAGCATCATAGAAGAGGAAGGGTTTGACTGGAAGAACACGATTTGCAATTTTGAACTCCGCCCATGCTTCCTGCTTCCTTTTCAAGAAAGGAGCCAAAGATTGATAAATAAATAAATACATATATAAACATCGATAGTAATTTAATAATATTATGACATCTGCACGCTGCTAAAAGTCCTCTCCTTCAAAAAATCTCTTAGGATTAAAGATATTACTAGTGTTTACATAAACATATTTCTACTCAATCTGTATTTTCAAACCTGACGCTAATCATAAACTAGTAATCAGCTAATGTTCCATTGCACTTTTTTCAGTAATAGGTAAACTCTTACAAATCCCCTTTGATGCGCAAAACTCCTTCAATCATTCAATGATTATACATTCCAGAATATAAGTTTGGTTTTCTGCACCAAAAAATCAACCATTTTCCCTCTATCCAGTATACAAACCAATTAGCTTGAAGGTCATAAATCAATACTTTTATTTCTAGATGTTCAGAAAGCCTTTGATTCGGTTTAGCTTGCTGGCCTCCTTCATAATTGTTTCCTCCTAAATATCCCACATCACTTAGTAATCCTCATATACAACTTTCTTTTTAAAAGAACCAGTAAAGTTAGCAAGTTAGCAGTCATTTAGTTGATTTGGTGTTACAAAATATGTTTTGAGTAATCATATTTCACTTTCAGCATTTGTAATTGATTTAAAATTGATTTGCTAACCTGAGATATACTTGTTATGATTTGATTTATTATGTTAATCAAATATCTTTAAAATAGCTTCATGTAAAATGGACTTAGATAAGCCAAAATATTACCTGAATGTTAAAAATACATTGACATCATTGAATATTATTATCTGAAGCAGAAGAATCGGCTTAATTTAAAAAAATGATGAATAAATGAATAAATAAATGATTATTAATCATTCTATTAGTTATATTAATCTGGACAATGTATTTTGTAATCAACTTATGGCTAATCTTGGACTCTCTACTTCTAATTTTATGCTGTCGCGCATTAGTATTTTTTATTCTACGCTAGTTGCACGTTCTAAGTCTATTTGAGTATATTTAATTTAATGATATAACTTGAGCATACATTTCCAATACGTGTATTATCAACATTATATACCCCATTTAACGATATAACTTGAACATATTTTGATTCTGCTCAACTAGTGCATTTAGCTCTAAAAAAATTCAAGAGTTTAAAACCTAATCTGAATAATATTATAATAAATGTTTCATATGAAAAAACGAGAAATCAAAATGAATTATACAAAACTGTGAGAAACGCGTTTAATTCTCGAGTTAATGGCGGTAAAACTAACCTAAGAATTGTCTATAATTAGGTCATCCCCTCTATTATAGAGATAAGAAACTAAATAGTCCCAACAACACAGTGATGTCAAACCCCGCACAGAAATCGTTTTATTATCAAAATGTTAGAGGTGTAAATTCCAAACTACATGATGTCTATATCAATGCATCTGATTTGTCTTTTCCTTTTCTATTATTTACAGAAAATTTGCTGTATAATAGCGTTTTTAGTGGGAATTGCTTTCCCACAATTGTAATAATCGAGCGTTGTGATCATAGATTCTCTCTCGTGAATAGAACTACGGGCTGCGGTGTTTTTTGCGCAATTGCATCCTCAATATATGACGTTTTTGATGTTAATTAATTATTAAATCTCAAACTATCGATTGATTTTGTTTTGTACCAATACCACTTTGATACTTCATCCTGTATCATTGGTGTTATATATATACCACCTGATACTTCGACTGCTGAAATCGAAATTTGTCTTTCAGCATTAGAAATCCTAATGCTAAACCAAACCTACATTATTGTTGGTAACTTCAATATTCCTAAGGTATCGAATATGCAAGGAATATGTCTTTAACAGTTTTATAGCTTCAACTAATTGTTGTCAATGTAACTCAATCAAAGCATACTAGGAAAAACTCTCTTTTGGTACTTAATAATAATAATAATTGAAAGTTTCAGTGAACAAAGCGGATTTTCTTTTAGTACAAGTAGGCATATTTGAATTTTCAATTCAGAAATCTCAGCCTTTTTCACTAGCTGACTTTGTGTCACTATATCGTGCTCTAGGTAGATTAATTAATCAATTTTAAATGCTAACTTGTCTGTAGAATTTTTCTATAGTATGCTTCGATATAATTCTGACTTATACATCCGAAAGCCAAACCTGTTAAATTAACTTATCCCTCATGGTTTAATCGGGAAATAATCAATAGTCTATAACTTGACGCACATTATAGACGTAAATGGATGCATACTTAAATTCCTGTTTGCTATAAACCATTTAGGAAATTGTAAATATTATCAAAACCTCAAATTAAGGCAGCTTACAAAGCCTACGTTACTGATATTGACAACGATGTTATATCGCTTACTAAGAACTTATGGTCACAAATAAATCACCTTAGGAGGAAAACATAGATTCTGGACAATATGCGCGATGAAACCGCGCAAAAAGTTGTTTGCATCTCATTTTTCTAAATCATTTCTGAATGAAACAACTTCTTATCATATTCATTCTTTACAACTTTACAGCGGGTGACAAACTTTGACGGCAACAACTTTACAGCGGGTGAAGACCATATTCCTAATTTTTTGGTTAGAGACTGCCGATTTATACTTGCCAAACCCCTTTCCGTAATATTTAACCTATCCATTAATTCAGGTATCTTTCCTGACAAGTTTAAACTGGCAAAAATCAGTTTAATCAAAAGAGGCGATAAAATAATTATACTTAACTACAGGATGACTGCAATCTTATCCAATGTTGCCAAAATATTTGAGCTAGTAATTTACTCTGGTCTCTTTAATGGTTCCAAGTCAAAGATCTCGCAATTTTAATTGGGGCTTATGTCTGGTCGCTCCACAGTTACCAACTTAACACAATTTGTATCGTGATGATTGTAAAAGATTGAAACACATGTAAGGTAACTAAAAATATAAATAAATCGCAATAATTATCCAGTACTATAGAAACGTTTGCAACATTGAGAATTGACATTGATATCCAATATGTGAACATAGCTATTTCAAAAGTCTATAATAAATATATTCAAACATTTTGACTCCACTTGGAAAGGCTCAAATTCCTGTTCACATGATCATCCACAGTTGCCTAATACTTCTTTGATATATTCAAAATAGAAACGTTCTTATCAAATATATTATGTAAAAGCATGTAAAGCTTCGCGTGGTGTTGTTTCTCGATAAGACACATGGTTAAAATTTCGAATTTTTTATTTTATGCGTTTTTAATAAATCCTCATGCAAAAGAAATCCGAAATATTTAGTTTTGGAGATCTTACAGCCCACTCTACAATAGGGGACTACCACAACTTCGGACGGTATTTTTCATTTAACCATATTCTGACACCACAATTAAAGCAGACTATTGCATCATCATGCTGGTATATTAAATTACGCCTAATACCCACTGTTATATTCTTAAGCAAAGTTTTTCTTTGAGAAGTGAAGATAACTCCAAGCATTTAAGCTTTTACAAAAAACATGTGGTTCAACTTACCTCGTTCCAATTATTCAGGTAAACATTTAGTGAAAAACAACATTGATGGCCAGTCAAATGCTTGTTTACTGTGGAGATCTCCATGTATCCATTCGTGTAAATTGTGGTTATGAAATACTTCATGCCTAGTGAATTTTGATTTTTCGGCAATTGCAAAAAAATGTATTCTTTGCCTATAAACCCTATGTATCAAAGTGTGTACTTTACAGAAACTGCAAGGATATTGGTGATCAGCTTCTTAAACTTGATGAACTGTTTTATTGTTATTTGTGTTAAGTAATCTTACAATTCTTCTAGTACTGCTGCGAAAACATTTAGTGACAAGACTTATAATTACTTGCTATAGATTGCGTGTGAGAGTTAGTGGTCGCCCTGCATCCTGTCTTATTGGTATTTCACGTCTACTTTCCCTTAATTTTCTTGACTATCTGGGAATACGTTTCTCGAAGTTAATCTTCGAAGGAAAATCATTTGGAAGTAGTTTATGTACATCTCCAATTAGTAAATCTTCTGGAAGTAGTTTATGTACTTTTGCACAAAATTTTATAGCTTAATGTTCCTGTTGATTCTATTAAATATATAATACCGGTAAATCCGAAACAAATACTTAATCAATTTCTTAAGACACTATTATATCTGAATTTAGATAATTAGCTGATAGTGAAAACAGAAATATACACAAATTACTCTCTGTAAATTGGATTACACTCGTAGATTATTTAAAATAAGGGCTCTGAAATCAATTTGGCCTTTTCTCTCCATATGTATATATGTGCTACATAACGTTTTATCAAAAATGCAATATTTCACCTATACTATAATACATCACATTTCTGTGTGTTTGAAATGCACTCAAATTAGGCTTCCGTTTTGCAATTGTATTGGAGATAAACATAGAAGCAAGTAAAAGTTAAAATATTTGGTAGATATTTGACAAAGATTATTATTAGACCATGTTTTCTACCTATTGGAATAATTATGAAAAGCACAATATCATTACTTCTTAGACCAAAACACACAACAACTTAATAGATTGGCAGAATACATCTCATAATTATTTGAGGACAACAGATCTGACTACAATTCAATAAATGCAATGACGGAACCAGGGATCAGTAAAGAAGAAGTAAGTGACGCAATCCATTGAGCAAAACATGGAAAAGCAACTGGATCGGACCAAGTGAGTAGCGAAATATTAAAGTTATAAGGTGATAATGACATAGAGGCATTGACAAATCAACTGGAACCATACCAACCGATTGGCTCAAATCTATATTTTTTATGATGCCAAAACAGAATAAAGCAAGGATATGCAGTAACATTAGATCTATTAGTTTGATGTGCCATGTATTGAAGGTGTTCCTGAGGGTCATACATAAAAAGATCTTTTGTATAATAAAAGAAAAAAAGAACTATTAGGCTTTCGAAATGGACTGGGAACTACGGAGGCCTTATTGATTTTGAAAAAGCTTTTGATAGAGTATGCGATGACAAAATGATACATATACTAAAAACAACTGGCCTAGATGACAAGGATATAACGTACGTATCATAGCTCTACTGTACTGGCATTAATCAGCAACGGAACGAGTCGAAATAGAAGTCTATATAATATGTACTCGGAAGAGGTATTCAGCCAAGCTATTTCGATTCACACGAAGGAATAATCGTTAATGGCAAAAATATCAACATCAGGTACGCTGATGATACACTCATACTAACCAGCAGTGAAGAAGATCTACAGAACCTGATGACAAAAATAAACCATACATGCGAAGATTTTGGCTTAAAGATTAACATAAACAAGACAAAGTGTATGGTTATAAGTAAGTAAGTTAGTAAGTATATGGTCATAACATTATAAACAATAGAATCAGAATCAATGGTACAAGGCTCGTGAACGCTAAGAAACTCTTTTATCTCGGAAGTATTATCAATGACCAATAGGACCCATCGGTCGATATAAAGGTCCGAATAGAAAACAACAGGGCATCCTTTATCAAATTCAAAAGTGTATTATGCAGTCATACTAAGGATGAGAATGGTTCGCTGTTATGTCTTACCAGTATTGCTTTACAGAATGGGGCTTGGACACTCACGGAAGCTACATTAAAAAGAATAAACGCCTTCGAGGTGTAGGTATATCGGCGTTTATTGGGAATCAGTTGGGTGGATAGAGTCACTAACAACCGAGTCGTCGATATAATGAACAAAGAACTATAAATAGTAAAAACGGCTAAGAGAAGAAAGCTTGAATATTTTGGCCACGATATGCGACATCCGGAAAAGTTTGAACTATTGAATTTAATTATAGAAGGAAAAATCGAAGGTAAACGTCGACTGGGTGCAAGAAGAACTTCCTGAAAAACTTATGAAAATGGTACGAGAAAACTATAATACAGTTGTTCCAAGCAGCGACTAATTATTCTCAACATGGTAACCAACATGATGTTAAGCAGCCATGGTACCCTAAGAAGAAGATCTTAACAAGAGTTTGTCAGACTGATGAATAAGACCAATAAATAACCCAAAATCGATATCGAAAATACATTTAAGGTCCTTGGATTTTTGCTTGTAAGTTCATAATTTTTCTACAGCGACCACTTAACCTCTCCATAAAATCAAGGAAACGCGTTAAACTTCAAACAGTTACTGTAAGTGCCAAATAAATTTTAAATAAGTAATCATCATAAATAATTAATAATCAAATAATAATATATAAAATTAATGCGTGAGCAATAAATCTTCTAATTAAATAATAAATCGTATTTTGAACGTTTAGAATTTAATGACTATAAAAATTACCTGTTTTAGTTCATTATTTAATTAATAATTTCTACTGCAATGTTAATAACATCATTAAATTAGAAAATAATTACAATAATATTTCATCATAAAATAATTACGATAATGAAAATGAATAGCCCAGGAAATAATTTACTATAATGTATTTATAGCTCAGAAACTTTTGAGGGTTTACTATAATTACCTATTAATACAGAAATTTGATTTTAAGTATTATTACTATATTAAATATTCTTCTAAAGTCAATTTTGTGTTCACTTACATTTACCACTTCTAGACATCTTTGATGCAGTTTAAATGTTTAGAACTTAAAGAAAATAAAATTTAATACAATAGAATACGTTTAAACTACTGAAGAGTTACACTGTACCTATAACTTTAACTGACTTACAAAGTTCAACACATAAACAGATAATTAAATTTATTTAAAACTTTAGAAACTACAAGTAATGTACTAGAAGCGGTATTAATACAAACTTTTGTAAAATTATTTGTAGTACCTACAAAAAATTAAATGTGGAACATTTTAATTTATAGTTATATTTTTATGAAATTAGATACGTCAATTAATTAAATATTTAATTGTAATATTATAATATATCTAAAACAATGAATATAAACTTTGTTTGAGAAAATATATAAATTAATACTCGATAGATAGAGCATACAAACTGATAGAATAATTATAGACACCTATTATTTTACTATTTACTAGAAGTTCCATTAAGTATTATTTTGTAATCAGTTTATTATACATGCTATTGCATTTTCGCTTTTCGAAAACACAAGTATTAATTGATTGATTGTTGAGGCACTTAGGCGTTGAAAATCTGTTTGCAATTTTAAGATAACGACATGGTCTGATTTTCAAATTTGTTTTATTTTAAACGCAACACTGTGGCTTCTTCATGTAAAGAAAATATTTTGAAAATCAGACACAAGTATTAATAAAATATACTTAGTTGTTTTCATATACGATTTAATAAAACCAAGTATAAATACTTGATTGTAGATGCTCTTCGTGATACATTCTAATAAAATTGTACCTTTGTAAGTATAATAAATTATACCTTTAAAGGTATCACAAAGTTACAATTTTATTGGAAATAAAACCAAGTATATTTTTTAATCTACGTGATACAATTTTTATTACTGTAATGGCAACAATTGCAATGACAGTATTATTATTATTATTACCTAAACTATTTATAAATGAAGGTTATAAACTATACTTATAAATTTTTTTAACTAACCTGTAGCTGTTGATATCCCAAATATCTAAGGAATCCCCTTTGTAAGTGTTGATGAGTTCGAAATACGCGGTGTACACTCCTCTTGCATCAGAAAGCGACGGAGTAACCACTGCGGCATTAGTGCTCAGTCCGCGTATAACCACGGTCGATTCCTTCGTACTGTCCTCCACGCTCACTTGTTTTTCGCTGAAGAACGCCTCTAGGTCACAGCAGGAGGCGGTGCATACAAGCAGCGCGGCGGCGACGGCCGTCGTCGTCCACATCCTCCGGAAGGACATTTCACCGTTTCATCGCGGAAAACTCGATACTGAAACAGGCAAAAAGAGTTTCGTTGTTTATTGCGTGCGCCACGATTCGACAGCCTTGGAGGAAAAGTTTGCGTCACCGTTTGTAATTTGCATGTGTACGCCTGTTGTGCGAATGACGGAGGAGTTAATAATGGTTTCTATTCGTTCGACTTTTTAAGCGTGACTTTGTTTTTCTAGAAAACTAATTTTACGATGAATACGCCGCCGCGCAACCAAGTGGAATGTTTTCGAAGTAAAACAAGTTTACTGCTGTTCGCAGGAAAAAAAAGTTCGTTGAATGATTACAATTTTAGTTAATTATAAGTTTTGGATATATTTATAAATATAATATAGTATATTATATGTATACAAGGTCATTATATAAGTAATGCGCATTTTCTTGGAAAACTATATTTTATCTAATTAATAATAAGTGGTTAATTTTTAAATTTTTATTTAACTTACTACAACTGTTTTTCCACACTGTGGCTCTTTATGTGAAAAATATACATTAACAATATATTTTATTTCCTAAATACTTTGGTGGTTTTTGTTGGTGTATGTGGGAAGAGCGTGGGGCTTGCGCAATTGTCTCCGAGATGAACATTCTTATAAGAGGCGAGTTAAATTCCGTTGATCGCTTAAGAAATTTTATGTACTATTTTAATAAATCGGAAAATTAGTTTGGGTGTTTTTCAGGGACTTTTCCTTTCAGCTCTCTCTTAAGTCAGGGAAACAAAAGAAAGTCGCCGGAGCCAAGCCAGGATAGCAATTGGATGGTAATTAGCAATTATTATCATAAACTTAGAAAAATAGGACAATCTATGAACCGTAATGTGTTTGAATAAATATTTGTCAAAATAAATCAAAGTTTAAAAATCTGTAGAAGAGTAAAGACAAAAGACTGCCAGTAAAATCTGAACCATTAAAGTGTATAAGAGAAAACTTTTTAAGAAATCATACACTGTACTTAAATATTTAAGGTTTAAAACAGTCTCACACGAGGCTTTCAAACAAAGATCCTACAAACCTCAGAAAACAATATCTTCCTCTAGTTGCTTCATCTCTCCTCAGTCGTACAACCGTCGTTAATAAGCTACAATGGTCTTATAACCGGATATGCGAATTAACAACACATTTACGAGTATACTCTATAGATCTATATTAGTACAAAACCTTCTTTATTTTGTCAGGATTTAAATCCTTGCATAAGAAGTTTTGACAACATCCAACTACCAAAATATATCAAAAGAAGAACTACATCTGGTTTGGCTATATATATATAATCTAGAAAACAGGAAATGGTACACAAGAAGATTCCACTTGGGAGAACACCAAAATAAATTAACACATGGAATTGACCAAACGTCTGGATAATATAGAGGGTGACTGACGAAAAACCTTTGGTGCTGTATCTCGCTTATTTTTGATCCGATTTGAATAAATAAAACATCAAATTAAATGATTTTTAAAAGACTTTAATATGGACTGTACTGACATTTTTTCTTGCATCCAGTTTTTGACAAAAGACGATCAACTTTTTTTTTCAAATTGCACTGTATATATATTTTGTACTGATCCGCAAGGAGATTTTTTTCTGAATCTAAATTTGTAAACGATTTTATCCATTCATCAAACCAAAGTCGAGAAATTGATGATTAAAAAAAAATTAAAAATCAAATACCCATAGCAAACAATATACAGAGCCTATTCCAAATGTCAAAAGTGACAGTGTCAGTCATTGGTACAATACTGCAATGATTTTTAATAATTTCATAATAAAAATGTTGCAAGATTTCAAAAACTGAAAAACGATTTCTGTAGAAGCACAAAATTCTAGTACAGTGTTTGAAATATTGCAACATTTTAATTATGAAATAATTAAAAATCGTTGCAGTATTGTATCAATGGCTGTCACTGTCACTTTTGACATTTAAAATAGGGTCTGTATATTGTTTACAATGGATACTTGACTTTTTATTTATTTTTTTAATCCTCAATTTCTCGACTTAAGTTTGATGTATGGATAAATTTGTCTACAATTTTATATTCAGAAAAAAAAATCTCCTTGCGAATCAATAAAAATATATATACAGTGCAATTTAAAAAAAAAATGTTGATCGTATTTCGTCAAAAACTGGTGCGAGAAAAAATAACAGTTCAGATCCTATTAAAGTCTTTTAAAAATGGTTTAATTTGATGTTTTATTTATTAAAATCGGATAAAAAATAAGCGAGATACAGCACCAAAGATTTTTCGTCAGTCACCCTGTATCATTGGATATCTGTCTTGCTGAAGCCAATGAAATCGTTAACAACAAAACACATGAGCATTACATCAACCAGCTCAAAAAATTAAATAACCTACAACAAAGGCAAACATCAGACGTACACCAAGGAGCAAGAGCGGAAAAAACTTCATATTTGAAACATAGTTTCTACCCACGAGTTAAGAACTTATCTAAGACCGACTTCAACAATAGTGAAATGGAACTCCTGAATAAGGGACTGAAATATTCTCCAACCCCACAGAATCCAAAAGAAAACCTGGAAACTTTAGCGCTTGAAACTGAACTAATACTCAACCGGATAAATATAAAATCAGATCTGGATAAAATCCAATTCACATTCTAGTAATACCCATTGAGAAGCAAACGTCATAAGAGGAATAAAAACAAAATGCAGGAATAAAAACTTAATTATTTGCAAAGCAGACAAGGGTAATACTATTACTATTCTGGATAAGGAAACATATATTGAAAAAGTGAACACATTTATCGATGAAAATAACTTCCACAACATAAAAAAGACCCTACTGTGAAACTCCAGAAGCAGATTGTTGAAGCAATTAAAACAGCAAATTCCATAATCCCAGATAATGAAATCTACAAATATAGAATCATGAATCCGAGGGCACCCACACTATATGGCCTGCTCAAAGTACACAAACCAATCATCACGATAAGACCAATCGTCTCCTACATCAATGCTTCCTCATATAAAGTTTGTTCCCTGGTCAAAGAAATACTTCCAGAAATAATTCCCTGCACATCCAAATACGGAATAAAAAAACTCCATCGATTTCGTGAAGAAAACCAAAAACTTTTGGTTTTGGTTTTGGTCTCCTTTGATGTTAAGAGCCTCTTCACGTCAATTCCAGTTCCTGAGCTCAAGGAAATTTTGTATAAAAAGTGTCAAGAACAATTATCGAATTACAACACGTCAGAAATTACCAGTTTGACAAATGCTTGCCTCAACCAAAATGACTTCGGTTTTAACGTCAGCTTCTACATCCAACATGAAGGACTGCCCATGGGATCGCCTATTTCACCGCTCTTCGCGGAAATATTCATGAGTGATTTCGAAGACCAAGTATTTAAGAACAACACACCAACAAGAAACATACAATTCTGGTGCAGATATTTTGATGATATTTTCTGCATATGGAATGGCACAGATAGACAGTTGGATACTTTTTTAACAACCCTTAATTCAATTAATAGATAAATTCAATTCACCATAGAAAAACAAGTCGACGGTATACTCAACTTTTTAGACCTGAGTATTTCAATAGAAAGAAATAAACTAAAATATGGCATATATAGAAAACCAACTGCCACAGACACACTCATCCCATCAACATTACTACAATCTGAACAATTCAAATCCTCCGCATTAAATGCATATATTCATCGTCTGATCAACATTCCACTAAGCAAAGAAGATTTTAACCTAGAACTGCATACAATTTACAAAATTGCCACCAAAAACGGATACAAGAAAAACAAGGTAGACAGGATCCTGAAAGGGAAAAGAAGAAAAGTAGTTCAAAAACTCTTGTTCAATGACGTAGGAACTAAAGAAGATAGCAAGTTCGCAGTCATTCCATACATCCCATACGTGAGCCAGAAGATTGCAAAAGAACTTACCAAAAACAATATCCGAGTAATAGAAGTCAACAGGGAAAATTAGAAAAAAACACTTAGTTAACAACAAAATAGAGACGAGAGACCCACTCGAAAAATCCGGCATTTATCAAGTACAATGTGAAAATTGTGACGGAAAATATATAGGACAGACAGGAAGAAATTTCAAGATCAGGTACAATGAACACAAGAAGGCAATAGAAAAACAAACCACGGGAACAGGATTATCCGAGCATTGCGTCACAACAGGACATTAATTAGCCGACATCAAACCAATCCGCTCTGCAGAAAAAGCCGAAAATTAAATCTCCTTGAAGGTCTGGAGATTAAGAGAGCAATTAGGAAAGGTAATAATCTCCTAAACAACCAGAACGAACTATTAACAAGTTCGAATCTCTTAATCTCTGGACTTTCCCACAATTAACCCCATAATATATATACATTGTAACATCTTTTTAATTAGTTATTTTGTAATTCCTTTGAGAATGGTCGTCATTGACCGAAACACGTGTCAGGAAACTGAATATTACAATATGAAACTAAACAAGTGTTTTAATTTGAAATTACCTAAGATTAAACTGGATATTTCAAAATAAATAAACAATTAAATTTGTTGGTATCACTTTTTATCCACATCTGTAACTATAGTTTCGACAACAATTTTTTATTTGATAATGACAAGCTGAAGTTGTTGTCATTAAAGAATGGCATGTACCGAAGTATGCTGTTTTCAAAACTGATGGAGATACTGAATGTGAGATATTCCGCAGGAGGAAAATCTTGGAACTCATTCTCCCTGCCAACATATCACCATGAGAACTCCAAGTTAGAGAGGAATTCAATACCACACCTAGAAATTTAGAAGAGGTTGTAAAGTCATGTTCACAAGGTCTTAATGTGAAGCATAGGTCAATCGTTTTTGCGTCATTAATTGTAAGTCCATTACTGCTGAACCACTCATATGAAACCTGCTTTGCATCATGGCTCTGACGCGCCAACTCAGGCAAAATGCGGTCATTGTTTAGCAATGAAGTGTCATCGGCATACAAGATGGTTTTACTTATTTTTTGATATTTGGTGAAATCAAGAATATTAGAGTACCCAAAATGGATCCCCGAGGAACACCGTATTTTATTTCAAGCGTGGAAGACACTTCATTGCCAAATTTAACAATTTGGCTCCTGTTTGATAGGTAAGATTTAATTAGTTATATGCTGACCATGTCAAAACCATAATGCAGCAACTTATCACACCTTATGTTATGATCCACACAGTCAAAGGCTTTGGTCATATAAAAAGGTTGCAATACAGTGGTTGTGACGTTGTCGACGAGGTGTAATACCCCGCCTTCGGTCGATTTTCCTGTTCTGAATCCAAATTGATTATCTGCAATAATCCCCTCATTTTCGAGATAGTGGTACATCTGAAGAAACATTACTTTTTCCAGCACCTTCGAGAAAACTGGAAGTAAAGATATTGGTCTATAATTAGTTGGTATGTTTGAGTCTTCTTTTTTACACAAAGGTATTACCATTGCTACTTTCAATGATTCAGGTAAAATTGATGTTAGAAAACAGGAATTGATAATATTTATTAGAGGTAATATTATCACATCTATGTAATTTTTTACTAGATTCATATCCTTACACTTGACATTCTTTAGTGAGCGTACTACATCTCTAACCTGTATACAAGAGACTGGAATAAATGTAAAAGTACTGCCCAATTTATCCTCCAGAAGTCGTAGAGGGTTATGTATGGGAGAAATTGCATCGACTAAATTACACATAGAGTTTACAAGTGTATGATTAAATTGATCAGGTGAAAAATTACATTTTGTATTCGTCTTTTATTTGAGTTTATGATTTGCCATAGTGCTTTATTTTTATTACTTGAGTTAATGATAAAATTAGAATCAGCGTTAAGTTTTGCTTTCTGGATTGATTTTCAGTATTGGTTTCTATGATAATGCAGAAGTTCTCTTTCGTTTTATATTTACTACAATATTCTTCAATACACTCTAATCCTTCCATCGTGTGTTTCAGATCATTTGTAAACCAATGTACTTTATTAATATTTGATAGTTTTAGTCGGAAATACTAAATTAAAATTATTAGTAATAATATTGTGAAATACATTTTAATTGGCATTACTATCAGTTACAGTATATAATTTCGCCCAAATCAAATTTAATAAATTAAAGAAATTAATTTTACCTGATTCTGTAATAGGTTGTATTACTCTATTTGAATACTTATCTTCCATGTTTATATATAGTTCGATAAACTTATTCTTTATACCTTGCACATTGATATAAAAACATTTAGAATTTCCTCTTGTGTCATGAATATTACACTGAAGAGTTGTGTAAACTGCCCAGCGTTTATATCTCCGAAAAAATTCTAATATAGATCCCGAAATTAGAAAAAATGTGATGAATTCGAACTCTTATGCATAATGCGCGAAAAAAACTACACCTATTTATTTTAGGGAAGCCCTCTTACATATAATAATGAAATATTATTAACCTTCAATTTTGTCAATTTCATCATCAACTCTGTAGTTATTTAAAAATAAATGCATATCATATAATCCAGCAGTCTTGAACTAATCCATACTAATATTACATAAGAAGACCAGAAAAGCAAATTTTTGATATTGATTTGTAGCCATTTTATCAAGAATATTTCAGAATTCGATAATACTAAAAAAAAGTTTTTTTATATGCTCAAATAAAATTAATTGTAATACTTCTAATAAATTTTACCATATTATTGTATTATTAAAGAATATTATAATTACTTTTATATGGTTTATTCCTACATATACTTTGAAATACTGATTTAAACTTATCAAATTTATGTAATGTCCTGTTGTGTATTTTTAATTATTTATATTAAATATATTTAGTTGTATGAATATTTATTATTGCGATAGAAATGAAAAGTAACGTTATATATGTAAACTGAAAAGTGTAATCACTTTGTTCAAATCCTTGCTGCTGGGAAAAAAAGTTTAGCCAATTTGGAAAACAAGAGCATAACAACTCCACTCCGTACTTGCGAAATAATACAATATTGATTGCAGTTAAACCCAATTCACGCGAGCGATATTGGGTTCCCGCTGTTTTCGCACGTGAAGTTAAATGTTGATTTCCGCGAAAAAGAACAGGCGGACTTTTATTAAGTTATCGCGCCAGTTGTATCGCCGCAAAAACTTTCGGACGTGCAGGAGACTCGCGAACAACGGAATCCGGAATTAGAAAATTAATCCCGTCAGGATTAGGCGATGATTTAATTCGCGACCCAGATTCAAGGATTTTCCGCACGTCGCGACTAATGGGATAATGAAGATTGTAGGACGGGGTGGGGGGATGGGGGGGGTCGACATGTAAGCAACATTACGCCTCGACTAAATGGGATTTCCTGCGCGACGCAATTTTCTCGGCGCGCCCGGAAAATTGTAAATTTGCATCTGCGGAAACCGACCAGGGCCTGCAGCCCTCCTCACCTCCACCATCCGCCGGCTTTGACAGGTTCAAAAGGAAAGACCGCGAGAATATCTAATTTTCCGTTTCTATTAAGAAAATTGCGTTTCTGGTTTGTCTTAGGCCAAGTCTGTTCTCTGTATTTAGAATTATTTTATAATAACTCTGTGTAGACAGGAATGGGATGGATGAATAATTAAATGGTTGATTAAATACGCTGTTAGGTATCATTTCTTGAATTTATAATAAAGTTAATATTTAAATGAAGACGCTAGTTTGCATAAATTATGTGTGAAGTAAGTTGTAAATATCTCCGATAAACATGCAACTCAAAAGCTATATTAAATATAAAACAAAGAATTTTGTATGTGTCTTGGATTTCAGCTCTTATCCACGCGAGTTGGGCTGCTTTTACGGCTTAGTTTTGGTATTAAATTATTTTGGAATTACCTGCTGATGGATATATTGTGTGTTAAACCAAATGTTCTGTGAGATTATCCTGTATTTCTTCTTCAGTTTGAAATAAATTCTGATCTAGGTTGCCGTACAGGCTGATTTAATGAAATTGATGGTAGCGACCATTACTACCACATAGTAACGATGTATATTTCAGACACTATGTGTCCATTATTAAGAGTACTAATAGACTACAAATTTTTACAATGCCAAAATCTAAATCTTAATATTGTTCAAAAAAGAATAATAAAAATAATCTGTAATAAACCATTTATGTACACGAGAGATAAGCTCTTTGAAGAATCACAAACATAAAAATTACATAAATATAAAACTAATATATGTAACACCAGAAATATTGAAAACAAATTACTACTGCCAAAATTGAACACTATATTTGGCCAAAGAGGATTTGCTTTCTTGGGACCAAGAATCTACAATTTTCTCCCGAGAAAAATAATCACTATAAAACAGTACATTACTTTCAAAAAATACCTTAAAGAGTTTTTAAAAAACAAAACTCGACTAAGTATCCACAAATGTATTGGCTTCAGAAATAATTAAAAGTTATAATCATATTGATAATTGTTTAATGTTAATTGTTAGTACAGGCATGAAATTTGTATAGATATATTATATGTATAGTATAGTAAGATAAGTATTGGTTTTTGTTAGTCGTTTTGTTTTAAAATTTTAAAAATTAATATATTTTTTTTGTAAATAATCACACACAAGTGCACTTCAGTGATTTATGTTAATTAGAAGTAGACATACAATTATGTATTTTAAACATATAATTCTGTATTCTTGAATTAATCAATAAACATTATTATTATAATTATAAACAATAAATAACAAATTTTAGACGACCTTCAAAAATTCATTAAGTCAACTGCGACCTCGACTGAATTCCGTATACCATCGATATATAATGGCTTTTGATGGTGCTTAATCGCTTAAAGTTCATCTGTACACTATTGTTAAGATTAATCTACGTCGAAAGTTGTAAAAGATGAGCGCACGAAAATGTTCACGAGTTAATTTAATTTCTTGGTCATCTTGTGTGATCCTTCCTTAAAAAGGCAGGGATGTAATTTTTTAAATTGGTATGTATAAACAATTTGTGGTGGGTTAATAGAGAAATTGTGGGCCTAATTTTATTTCTCCTATCTGTCAGACCGTCGATAAATTTTAGCCTAAAGGAATGATTTTAGTCAAGGAATTCGAAAATAAAAAATCGCCTGGTAAACGCAATGTCTTACAATTGACATACTCTGTAGTCGTAGCCGAGAGGGATGTTTATAAGACAGTTCAAATTGCTAATAAAATTAAAGTAAGTTGAGAAACCTTACTTTTTTGAATAATTGCTAATTCGAATTTAATTTTAAATCCGTCGATTAAAGTAAGTTAGGTGATTGTGGATTTGTAAGTGAACCCAAGTATATGATAGAATTCCTTCTTAACCTTGGACTGGAACTGTTTTTCGCGATTAGTAATGGTCGCCGATGGAGTTCCATAGCTTGCAATCCAAATATGTAGAAATGCTTCAAAAACGGAATATGCCGTAATCTAGACGAGTGGTTGGGATTCTAGACAACTTGTAAATCGGTTGATACAAACTAGAAGCTATCTGTAGTTGTAAACTGACAAAGGGCCGATTATGTAGAGATGTATGTCGATTAAGTGATCATCCGCGATAGAAGATATTATGATGGTTTGTGGAGGGCGATCTGATGGTCGCAGCACTTGGACCATTCGTTGGTTCTTTGTGCCACCTCCAGAGCCCTACTCCTCAAGCCAGCTTACATGCAAGCCTAAATCTGTCTGGGAGTGCAAACTATCCCTAAAGAAGCTGGCCAGGAATAACAGAGTTCCAGGGATCAAAGGCAATAAAATCGCCGTCAGTCTCGCCAAAGAGGGCTCCAAAACTCCATCTGTTGGACCAGAACCGCACAGTGGAATAACTAAAGTCTTTATTAAGAGGATGATCCAAAAATGGGAAAATACTACAAAAAGTGGAGAAAAAAAACAGGATCACTTTGTTTTACCACTTTTCATTTAACAAATTACAAGGGACTCTAGTTTCGACTATCAACTAGTCATTATCAAACATAAAGTTTTTGATATTAACTGTTAGTCAAATACTTTATGTTTGATAATGACTACCTGTTAGTCAAACCTATAGTCACGTGTAATTTTAAATAAAGTCATCGTGTCACCTTCTTTACAATATGTTTGTGTATGCCGATGATACATCGGCAATTATAAGTCATTTCTCCAGCAAATCTTTTGAAGAAAGCTGCAACATGGTTATGAATAAATTGGTAAATTGGTTTATACAAAATAGTTTTGTTTAAAACCGTTTTCCTTCTATTCCAAAATAGACAATGTTGAGGTCTTACACGTAAACTTAAAAATAGAAGCTTTTTCAATATTATCAAATGAAACATTTAAATTTCTAGGAATTACAACAGACAAAAATTTAGATTGGCATACAAATTGCCATAGTTCATTTAAATGACTATAAATCGTATTATCAAATAAATATTTTAAGATCTTTCTTGAGAACTGATAAACGTAAATATTTTTATCTTTACCACTATATAATCTTGACTATTCTACGGACCTTTTTTGGGGGAAATTCCAGTTCTTCTCAATTGGTTTTTATAGCTCAAAATTAGAGGTATGACATTTCACAAAAAAACTTCGTGTAAACCGTACTTCAAAAATTTTGAATGCACATGTTTGCATACGTCATAGATATTCCATGCGTGATCTAATGCACACACGTAGTAGAGCGTATCTTTCTCTATCGCTGAGATCGACATTTAGTAGCAAAAATTCTCTACTTTCTTCAACAGGACAGTCGAATCCCATAACATCCAAATTGTTTGAGAAGAAGAATTAAGATGTAAAAATCCTGGCTGTACTTGACTGGAACTGCACTAACAGCAGGCGAATGCAGACATCAAAAAGATAAACAGTTTAAACGTCGATTTCATTTGAATACTTCTCGTGATTGGTATTGGTCGAATTTCTTGAGACTGAATAACGTTTGGTGGTTTGAAGTTTATTTTCTGTCTATAATAGTTACACTTTTATTAGTAAAGTCCTTTATCTTGAATTGCTGTACAAACGCTGAAATAACTGACATCTATTTCATTTATAGATTTGTTGGTGGCAATACAATACAAGCTAGGTGATTGTTTGACGATAATGTTCTTGATTGAAAAAAACCTTCCAAAATATTCATTAACGTCTTCATAAAACAGACACATTGACATGAAGTGCGGACCAGGAAGGACAATGACATTAAACATTTTAGAAATGAAAGAGGATGTGCCGGAAATGATAGAGGTAGATCTAGGTACTTATACACAAAATATTGCAAATACTATGGATGTAAGTAATGGGAAAAATGCGTAATAGGATAATTGCTGAATGTAACACAATAAGAAACTGATCGATTGTTGAGGTATTTAAATGTTGAAAATCCATATTCATTATTTAGATAACAAAACTGTTTGGTTTTCAATTGGTTTTATTGTAAACACTTCACCTGAAGAAGCCACAGCGTGGCGAAACATATATAGTGTTTACAATAAAACCAATTTGAAAATCAAACAATTTTGTTATCTAAATAACAATAAGAAACGACCCTATTGATTTTGAAAGGCTTTTGAATGGTAAGAAGATTGGATTTTTTCATCCTTTTCAAGATTAGATATCTTCAAAACCACCATAGGAGGTAAGTAGACTCATAGAGTGGTCAGAAGACACAATAATAATAATAATATAAATAATACCGATAATAAAGGAATTTCTTGAATTCATTATCCCTAACAATTTAGATAAGGTTAAGAAATTATCAAAAAATATCTTGTGGTATCTGGAGACTCCACTAATTGTACCAACTCCAGTACAACTTTCCCTCATAAACCAAATTGGTTTTTCTCTGTTGTTGCTCCTCCATAGGGAATAAATTGAAATAAGTAGCCATCCGAAGAACACAGTCCCCACAATTTGAAGCCGAATCGTACTGGTTTTCCTCTGATGTACATCTTGCACGAGTGCCGTCCAAAGTATAGAACCATTTGCTCATCTATAGCAAGGTTCTGGGAAAATACACCGAACTGCACAAATCTCTTATTGACTGCGTCAAAGAATGGCCTCATTTTAGCATATTGGCATTTAAAAAATGTATCTATTTATTATATATTCTGTAATTAACTTGTTTTCTGCTAGCTTCAATCTCGTCCAGCGTCCATTCCAATTCTTCAGCTAATTCACTTTGGGTTGAAAAAAGCCTTAAATTTAGACATAATAATATCTTCACTTATTTCACCGATGTAGTTTGCGTAATAAGAATATAAATTACATTGAACAGTATGCAAAAATTGCAATCCTTATATATTAGATATAATAAAGCAGGTATACCTCCTTTGGCCAACGGTGCGTATACGCACCACGAAGTATTAAGGGTCATTATCTTTTTCCAGAAAATATTATATCTATTTTAATCACTTCTACCATAATGCTTAATGTTTTTACTTGGAGTTCAGGCAATGAGCACTTAAAATCACATTATCTGGAAATTGTAAATAATATTTGCATAAACCCTAGTAAATCCTTCTCAAAATCGGACTTTTCAATAAAATATTTGCAATAGTAACTAATGGGAAAAATTTATTTAATCTACATGTAAATTAAGTTTATTGTGTTTACTCTTAAAAGCACCAACAAAAAATTTAATTATAGAATATTATTAATTAATGGTGCATTTTGAAATTGTGCGTTGGTCAAAGATGGGTTAATTAATAGAGGTAATATACCTATCTTTGTGAGTGCAATCAGACAGGAGGTCACCTTATTTGATGCCTTCATAGCAAGCACAATTAAAAATTGGCATATTCTGGAAGAACCTTTTTTTGACCATTAGAAAATTGAGTTTCGACTTAGAGACCACCAAAGAAGACACAATGGAGCGTAAAAATCTAAGGAACATAGACTGGAGCCTCTATAGAAAGTGTGTTAACCGATAATCTCTATCTCAACATACAAACTACAGAAGAGAGGAACAGTAGCGGATCTGCTAAAAATAGAATCCTAAAGGCATATGAATGTAGTTATCCACTAAAGCGGAGATTTCCTCCCACAAAATGACCTGATGGAACTAGGATTTAGGCAGCCTCGAGACGCAAGCCAGGAAAACTTTCAACAGTGCAAAGAAAACAGGCAGACATTGTCGGAATATAAGGACTTGAAGAAATCAAAAGACTGAGACTAAGCAAGGGCAACCTAAGGCTAATAACCAGCCTGCTAACCAGACATTGCTCTCTGAAATACCACCTTAGTAAGATGGGTCAGATAACAGATGCCAACTGCAGATTCTGCAAGAAGGCACAAGAAATATCAGAGCACCTACTATATGATTGGTCTACCCTGTCGATTGAAAGAAAGACCTACCTGTCATCGGCATTTTCAAAACCTGATAAATTGGTAACCCTCAAGTAGGTCAGGGATAATTACAAAAGATCTCTTAGATAACTAGGGAAGGCTTAGAGAGGCTATACGACCCACCAAACTAAACTTTTTATGAAGTAAAGTAATTGGCAATATGGAATATTGCCTAGCTTTCATACAGGATGTGTCTTAGGGTTTCCTCTCCTGGCAAACTTTTTCTTGATAGTTCAATGTATTTCCCGCTCAGCTTCGGTATTGGTGCCATTCCTGTTTGTATTCCTCAAGGGAGTTTCTTTTCAGTATTTAGGACATAGTAAGTCTGCCAGTGGCAGAGACTTAGCGCCTACCCTTTCCAAGATAGCCCTTCTAGCTAGGCTATTGGCCAAGTCGTCCCCTTTATTGTTTAAATGTGCTTTAATCCTGGATATTGTAACTCTGTTTGTTGCGGAAAGTTTTTCGAAAGCTTGCTTGCCCTCCAGTATTATAAAGCTGGTAACCCTTGATCTCGATAGCGCAGCTATGCTTGTCAGTGAGAAACAAATGGATTTGTTCGAAACTGCCAGTTCCAGTAGTTTTCGAGTACCTTTGAGTATACTGAGATACTTAAATTAGACAATCATCACATTTCTACCTAGGGGGATACTGATTCTTAGGTAAAGTTCTTGGCAGGCAATGCCTGTCCTGCGCCTTCATAATTCTATACCTCTATGGTATAAACGGCAATTTCTGATTTATCGTCAATCTGAGAACGTCGAGGAATTCATTGAGTTCAGGCATGATCGATTCCGCCTCTCTCAGTATTCTCCCGTGTCTCATACTGTGTGCTTTGTCAGTCAGTCATTTGCCAGTCTTACAGCTGTGTTTACTGCCATATCCATAACGTGTATAAGAAGGGGAGGTTCAGGTTCAGTAGAATTTCGATTGCAGACTTGGGTGGTATGCGTATTGCGCCCTTGATGGCCAGGAACGCCTATCATTGTAGTTTAGGTTCTTTTAGGTTTAGGTTGCCGATTGGTTTATTTTCGGCCACCAGGCTGACGCTCTATATGTCAGAGCTGATCTGAAGATTTTAATGTAGAACCACTAGGCCACGTTTGGTTTGAAACTCCAGGTTGGTCCTAGAGCACATCTGCACTGCCAGAAGATGACACAGGCTATTTTAAGCTTGTGTTGTAAGCATTTCTTTCAGTTGAGCTTGGAGTCCGATGTTATAACCAGGTATTTCACCACGTTTGCCAAGAACAAGTGGTTGTTAAAGACTTTGGGAAGTCTGTCTATGTTGATCATCTTTTTTCTTGTGAACCGAGAGCGACCTTCTTTCGCATCATTCCTCTATGATTTTGAGAGCGCTCTTTATTAGGCTAGACAAAACACTCTTGTGTTTTTCAATGAGTAGGATTACTACGTCATCTGCGTAACCCACAGCATGGTATGCTGCCTATGTTTAGTTGCCATAGTAAGCAACGATATTCCACAGAAGCGGAGCTAGCACTCCACCCTGTGTACATCCTTTTGTGGCAGCTACTGTCAGGCTTTCTTTTCCTATCGAGGCAGTTACAGTTCTATTCTTCAGCATGACCCCAATCCATCCAGTGATGGTTGTGGAGAATGCAAGCTTGTTTAGACCCTGTTCTTTATTAGCGTAGAAAACCTTATCAAAGGCATCTTTAATGTCTCTAAAGGTTCCTAGGACTGACTGTTTATTATAAAGCGATCTAATCTTGCATATTACATGATGAAGGGCCGATTCAGTCGATTTCCCTGGCCTCTAGGCATGTTGGCTGGGGTGCAGCTCATTGTTAAAGCAACACTGCTTTATGATACATGTCCACAGCCTCGCTAAGGTCTTTAGAAGAAAAAACGTGAAGATGATTGGTCTAATTGATTTGAGGGCGGTGTAATCATTTTTTCCTGGTTTCGGAATAAAAATCACTTTGGTTTCGATAAGAGATATATCTATAGATTTTGATACTGGCATTTCAAACAATATTTGATAAGTCTATCAAATGCTTAACTCCACGACTGGATCTAGTAAATCAAGAATAGCCCAGTTGGTTGTGAGTATCGGTCTATAATTGGAGTCCACAATAATGCTTCATGGGCACCAATTACCATTTGAAATAGGTACTATATGTAGCGGTTTAGCCCTTAGAGCAACTTATTGAATTCGTTTTTAACAATTTGAAGTTTGTTAGATGGTAAACGACGTAATTCAGATAAAAATTCAATTTAGTATTTAACTATGCATTACGAATTCAGCTGGGTTAAACAGAGTCTTTAGGTCAGAAAATTGTGGTAATTATTTTGTATAAAAAGAATTTTGAGTAGATAATGGATTTAGTTTGAGTTTTTCTCGATTATCTGGGTTAACCACAATGTTGAAATACCGAACGAAGGCAGCGTTTAGATTCGAGGGGTTTATGTGTACAAGCACGATAGAACAACTCGATAAAACTTACCACTAGAATTTATTATTCGGGAGTTCAAAAATTCTGTTTAAATATGCAGAAACCAAAGTAAAGAATCTACCGAAAAAAAGATGGAGACTGGAACTTGTCACCTGTTTTTAAGTTGTTTGACGGTTCGACTCTGTGTCAACTCCAGCTTGTACTGGATTGTTGATACCACTTTCAGTTTTTCTCGTGTGAAAAGGGAGCCTTGGAGTTGATAACCAATGCAGTTAAAAATAATTAAATTAGCGGTTGCCATTTAGATCAGGGAACATCTCGATTGCCTACTAGTGTCGAAGAATGTTATTAATGTTGCGGAATCAGGTTGGGTGCCTCCCAACGTTAAGAATGTAGTCGATTTATATTACTTCGGGGTCACCAAAGGGCTTCAAAGAAAGTAATCGCATATTCACGAACGTTAAATGTTTTTTTAACATTGTTTATTGCTTCTTCTCTGACATTTTCCGTTGTTCACTCCTTTCAGAAGTTCTTATTCTGAATATTTTGAAGAAAACTGGTGTGTACTCAAGAAATTGGCCGATATGGTTAATTAGTCGCCAGTTATAAGCTATTTGCTTTAATTTGATAGATGAATTAAAACACTTGGTATGATTTCACTTGTTGTGAATAATAAACAACAAGTGAAATCATACCAAGTGTTTTAATTCATCTATCAAATTAATTCAAAAATGATTCACCACGGGTTAAGTGAGAAATTAATTAACTATTTGCTTTATTTAAGGTAATATAAGTCTAAGATTTATTTTCTTAAAATGTTACTTTTATTTGAAAATTATTTAATACTTAAGGTTATTTAAGCACTACATAGTTCGTTGATTTAGGTCAATTCTCAAAGTATCATTAATTAAGATTGGTCAATAATATCGTGGGCTATAATAAAATAATAATACTAAAATATTGAGGTAGGTCGAAAGTAAACTAGATCAATTCATGTCTAATTAGGGTTGATCAAAATTTTTTGGGATAGTTTAAAAGTACGATCGCCTAATAAATTATTGATTAAGGCAGGTCAAAAATGAGTTTAGTTGATTTATAATCATTTGAGGTTGTCAAGTACAAAGATAAACACAGTTAATAATTAATTTACTTAAAACCGTTAAAATTTTGTTAAAAAACAATTACAAAGAGAAATGAAATGAATATAAAAAAAAGCAGTTTAAGTGAAAAATAATCGAGAATTTTTAAAAACAGAACAAAAAAGTGGTAAAGATATTAATACAATTTATTTTCTAAACATTTTAAATTGAATTTTAACATATGCAGCATAAGAGTCTCAACCATCCTACATATATAAAAAACCAAAACTTTAACTCTCCGATTTTTGGAAAACCAAATCAGCAAAAAAAGACACTTTTGATTATTTAAATAAAATTTATCTTTGTGATTTATATGTAATTCACTTAAGCCTTTTTCTCTATATACTGTATATACTATACTATAATTAATATTACATTAAATACTTAAATATACCGGGTGTAGAAATTGGTAGTCGCTAATAGATATTTTTTGAATGAATGACTCCCCATGAAATTATAGCAACATTTTTCAGGTCTTCTGACAAAGAATTGAAGCTTCGATTTAAAGTTTTACTTTAAAACATTTAGAGGGAAAGTAAAAATAAAGTAAATCTTTTTTATAACAAGTTTTATTAAGAATTAATTTATACAAATTGCAAAAAAATCTTAAATGCTTATTGATGTATTACTATATACGTATAATTCTACTGACAGCTAGGATTTAAAACGGTGTTGGTTACATTTCTTTGCCGACTAAATAGATTACCCTAATCGACCGTTATCAGTTGTCTAATTTAAGCATCCAACACGTCTAACACAAATTTGCATAGCCGATGCACCAGTATGCCTCAGTGTACTGTTTGTGCATTCCTAAATCGGTAATTGTAGCGATAGCACGAGGCACGAGTGGTATGTTAGTGATACGGCGGTTAGTTGTGTTGTAAATGCACGTTTCAACTGCAGAATGACCGTTGGTAATTGCACCGAGGACGGCGAAACTCCTACCACTAATCAAGAAGGGCGCAGCGACATCTGTATGCGGGTTCGTTTAACGCTCCGCCGGATGCGATGTAATTAAATTGACCGAGAGCTGAAAACTTTCTATCTTTTTCCAAGCGGAATTCTTTCGGCCGGCGGGCGATTCATTAAAATTCACACAGACGCCATCGCTGTAAAGTCTAGTTAGCCTTTGAAACGATTGTGAAGTGTTGTCTTTTTTATGAAGGAAGTTATAAGTCAACTAATTATAAATCACATATTGCCTATTATAAAGTATCTGCGTGCAGCCGCTCAACTAAGATGCGGTCATATTAATTCTGCGGCTTACGAAACTCTAGTAAATTGGAATTTCCGTCGTACACTGTCATACATAACGCCACTGAAACGAGACAGTTGCGTTATTTTCTTGATTACTGGTAATAAACCACAAGTTTGTATTACGAGACTGTTTCTAACTAAAACTCATTTTGTCTTGAAAACATACTCTTAAATAATGTTAATATATATTAAATAGAAAATAATAATTATAGGAGATAGAATTCAAGATGTACCACAAAGTAAAACACAATTAAACATTTAATAATTATAGAGTCGTAGTATGTCTAGATGTACATATAAGTTCTTTAAATTAAATTTTGATTACTATTGGATCTTGTTCTAATAAAAGTATTAAAAGCAGCAATGTTTCATTTTTTACTTACTGCAAATATTTTGCAACTTTATGTATCCTCAAGAAATAAACATTACTATTATTATAAATACGTATCTGTAAACATTATTGATCGGCTTTCTGAGGATTTATTAGTGGGGTAAGCTGATAACGTAAATTTGTACCTTATTTTTAGATAATAACTATATACGGAAATACCAGGTGACTCAAGTCGATGTCGTTAAAACTAACAACCAAAGCTACTAAAGATATGGAGATATGGTTAAATGCAGATGTAGTAAATATTTAGTACCAGAGCGATTATGGCAATTTTAAATTTATCAGTTAAGGTAAAATGGCAAGAAAATGTATGGCCCCAAGTTGGGCACCAATTATAACGTTTATTGTTAACATAAAAAATAACAAACTGTAAAGGTAAAGTAGATCATAGGCATGCCGAACCAAAGGATAAAAGTTGTATTTGATAAAACATTAGCATTAAAATAATCAGATTGATGTAATATTTTGAAAAACATTATTTTTTGATGTAATTAACGATTCATGTAAATGTAAAGTGTTTTTCTTTCACTAAATTTTGAATGCAGTTGCAAGATATATTTTTGAGATTAGGGATTTTAAAGTATTGAAGAAATCAAAAATTAATTATAATTAGTTTTCCAAGGAATTATTGTTTCCTTTTTAGTACAAAAACACTTCTTATTGTTTTTCTTTTTTTAATCAGTTTGAAATATTTTTCTTCGAACATTTTGAAATCCACTCGATGAATTTTAATAGGATTTAAAGAATATATTATGAAATGTGCGGATTTTAAATATTGAATAAACCAAACATTAATGAAGACTAATGTCTTTTAGAATATCCTTTAAATTTCGTTGTATCTTTATCTTGAAAACACTTTAGAATTGTTTAAAAACCACACAATGAATTTTGATAAAATTGGTAAAATTTATTCCTAAAATTCGTTGCTTTGAAATGTTGAAAAAACCAAAAATTCACTGGTTTTACAAGAATTTCTTCTAAAATTTATTGAAATATTTACTACTTTTTTTTATAGAATTTGTACTAATTGATTTAATAATAATAATAACTTTATTAACAGGATTCACCCTATGTACATTAGAAAAAATTTAAATGAATCAACATTAAGATAAATAAATTTAATACTTTGAAGTGTTTTCCTTTAAATTTCTTTAAAATCAGCCTATGAATTTTCATGGAATTTGTATTCTTGAAATATGTGTCTTTGGAATACCGAAGAAAGTAAGGATTAATCATCACTAGTTTTTCAAGAATTTCCACTCAACTTTATTACTTTAGGTTAGAATATATTCTTGAAATATGTGGCGATAAAATATTGTAGAAACCAAAAATTAGTTATCACTTTGAGTTATTTTTGTTATTTTATGTGGCTTTGAAATATTTAAGCAACGAAAAATTTATTGTTCCTTTTTCTTATAAAATTTCCACTAAAATTTGCTTTTCTTTAAATAAAAATCACTTTGAATTTTGCATTTTGATGAAATTTTCAGGATATATTCCTGAAATGGCTATGAAATATTTAGGAAACCAAAAAAGAAATATTTCCAGTTTTTTTCTCACAATTTATACTGAAATGTGTTGTTTATTTTCTTATAAAAATCACTTCTCATTTGGATTTTTTGAAAACCACCCTATGAGTTTTAATCGAATTTGCAGAATTTATTTCTAAAACAGTTAGATTTGGAATGTTTAAGAAAACAAAAATTAATCACTAGTTTTTCAAGAATTTCCACTTAAACTTGATATTTTTGATAAAATTCACTTTGAAGTGTTTGTGAAATCTGCAGGATAAACCTACTTTTAAAATGTGTCGCATTGAAATATTGAAGAAATCAAAATTTAGTGATCGCCAGCTTTCCAAGAGTTTCCTCTAAAATTTATTGTTTTTTATAAAAAAACCTATTTGAAGAATTTTTCTTAGAATTTTTTAAAACACGTGGATTTGAAATATGAAGATACCAAAAATGCTCACTAGTTTAATAATCTTCACTAACATGGTTTGCCCTTTTTTAATCATTTTGAAGTCTTTACTTTGATTTTTTTTTAACCCAGCTTAGGAATTGGAATTTACAGAATATATTTCTGAAATATGTGGCATTGAAATATTACAGTAACAAAAATTAGTGATCACTAGTTCATCCAGAATTTCCACTAAAAATTTTTGTTTTTTAAAAACAATTATTTTATTTGTTAATAACCAGTTTTCGTTAATATCGCCGTTTTTTAATATACATAAATTGAGCAGTGCAGGGAAAGTACTATGAAAGCCACATCGCCATTTTTTATTGTAGTATCAATGCATAACTTAAACATATTTTACTGATTCTTCTAAATTAGTCTTAAATTAATCACAAGTAATACCATAAGTGATGGCAATTTACTCGAATAAAGTTTGTTTTTGCATGAAAGTTTGTTGCTTAGCGATTTTAATGAGAGCAACTGTCACGAAAAAATCACGAGCCGCCAGGCGAGTGATTTTTTCTATCAGTTGCTCGAATAAAAATCGCGATTAAGCAACAAACTTGAATGCGCTAAAACAAAATTTATTCCGATTTAATTGTCATCACGAATGGTATTTGGAAAGACTATTCCACGACTTGAAACGAATATCGGTGAATGGTTCAATGTTTATATTAAAATTTTTATGATATATCTCCTGCAGTATTTTGGTCGAAAAATTCGACATTGATTAAATAACACCTCCCTTATAATCATTTGCATTTACCTTCTTTATATTATATGCCCAGTCATCATAATCGCGGCAAGAGTTTCCATTCAAGTTTTGCTGGTAGTTTTTATCGGCATTTCTTCAAATCTTTTCCAAACACACGATCATGTTTAAGTTTGATTTTTTGTTGTAGAACTTGTCACCGTCGCATTTATTATGTATGATAAAGTGTTACCAAACCTTTTGATTTTATAACCTACTTGCAACTGACATACGCATAAACAACGTTTTTCGCTTTTTTATCAAGGCTAATTCAATTCATTTGTCGGGAAATAGCTAACTTCAGGTTATTCAGGTGAATAAATAGCAAGTTGGTGTTTATTCACTTAAAAATTGACGTGATTGGCTAAAAAATATCACATGCCTCATTTTCATTGGCTACATACAATAGGAGTGGAATAGTCTATATAATATCTTTGCAACTGCTACCGTTTTATTAGTATAAAAATTCAAGGAAGTTTTTCCATTTTATTAACGAATCTGGGGCATCGCCTTTGAAATTATTAATAATTCCAAGAAAATATGTTCATATCCATTTCGTACACTCTCATGTTTTCTTTTAAAAACCTTACAAAGCAGAATTTCCTTTTATTTTATAGTGCTTTGGTCTCAAGTTACGCTGAGCGTCTTACAGATGCGAAATAATATTTTAGTTTATTCGCCGTTGTGTGCTGTACTTTCATAAATACATATTGTTTTCCTAATACTAGGGATAAAAATGTAAAAAAAATATATAATAATACCACTGAATGTCCTCGTTGCAAATGCCTTGAGTCTTAAATTAATAAATACGTAAATTTATTTTATGTTTAGAAAATAAAGATAGATTCATTAAAATATAATATATACAAATTTTTAAATCTCATATACAGGGTCTATTATGAAAGTAATGCGCATTTTCTGATCCAAATTTATTTGTTGAAGTTTGCTATTGATAAAGGTCACTTAGTGACCGAAATGTACATCTAGCGTTTAATAAATCAAGTGAAGAAAGTGCCAAACTAGTTATTTATTTAATTTAGCCAAATTTATTTATTGACCGTACCGGTACAAATGCTTAAAATTCTTCAAAATACTCTTTCCTGGCATCAATACACTTTCGAATTCGTGTTTTTAATGCCTAGAGGCACTCCTCAGAAGCAATGTTTCTAAGAAAAAAAAATGTGGCTTGCTTTTCGATGAAATAAAATAGAAAAGAAGTCACTCGGAACGAAGTCTAAATTGTAAGGGGGCTGGGGGATCACCAGGGTATTGCTCTAGGTTAACAAATTGGTAACAATGAAGGCCGTATGGTTGGGAATATTATCATGGTGAAGCCTGCCCGTGTCTGCAATGACAGTCCTTATATGCGCAATCCGGCGTTTTAATTTCTAGAGCACCTGCAGGTGAAAGGCTGAGTTAACAGTTTCTCCCTGCAGTACAAATTCAAAATGGAAAATATCTTGGGCGTGAAGACAATAAGCATCATTTTGATGCAAGACTTGCCCTTTCGTGCTTTCTTAGGACGGGGACTGATTTTGTGTGCCTCGTGCTGCTCTGCCTTTCCGATTATGAATCGCACTTACACATTCAGGATTTATCTATGGTTATGACAGAGTTAAAAAAGTGTGGTTCATTTTGAATCAAATCCAGCAATTTTTGACAGCGCGAAAATCTTTCTTTCTTTCTAGTCTTTCATCAATCCTTTCGGCACAAGCTTCGCGCAGATCTTTATCCTTCTTTGACATTTGTCGGTTCTGGTCGTTATGTTCATCAGCCATCTCCCACGACTCTCTTTGAATACCTTGTGCTGAAGATTAAAGGCTGAGTTAACAATTTTTCCCTGCAGTACAAAATCAAAATGGAAAATTTTCGTGCGTGAAGACAATGAGCATCGTTTTGATGCAAGACTTGCTCATTTGTGCTTTCTTGGGACGGTCGATGATTTTGTATGCTTTTTCTGTTCTGTCTTATGGATCATACTTTCACATCCATCATTTGTCTCTGGTTACATCAAAGTTAAGAAAGTGTGACTCATTTTGAATAAATCCAGCAATCATTGACACCGCAAAAATATTTCTTTCTGGTCTTCTGTCAATACTTTCAGCACAAGTTTCGCGCAAATCTTTGTTCTTTTTTGACCTTCGTCGGTTCTTGCCATTGGGTTCGACAGCCATCTTCCACGACTCTCTTTGAACACCTTGTGCTATCACCCGAACTATAACGTTGAAACATGGTCATCCTTGAAGGCCTCTTAAATAATCTAGCATATATCGCTTGCATTCTTTCCAATTCGCAGAGAAAATTTCTATAAACTGGCTTATTAACGCTGAAGGAAACAATTAGAAACTGACGAGGAAACTTTATGATTTTTAGGAAAGTAGATATTAAAGCATTTATTATCACCATTTAACTATTCAAAGAAACAGAGAAAATGACAGGCCAAGATTCAAAGCCTGCTGATTCTAAACAAGAAGTGACAATATCAGATACTATTCTATCAAATTATTGCAAGAAATTTTTGAAGGTGTTGAAACAGATGCTTTGTTAAAATCATATTAAGCGCAAAATAATAATTATGGAAAAGTGTTATACTTAAAATTTTTTAGACAAACTTCGAGAGCATATAGAGGTCTAAACATCGGCTAAATACCAGTGCTAGTTATGACTTCATGCCAAAAATATTCTTTCAAAATTTCGTTTTTTGAACCTTTAAAATAATACAATTATCTTTGGGTTATTTACTTTATGCCAACATGCCTCACTTGCTAATTACCATAAAATTAGCAAAATACGCCACGAATTGATATACCTGATGATCTTTGCAGTTATTTGTTGCATGCCACTGGGTATGTGGCCACTTGTTGCTCCGACTTTTAAGAGAAAATTAGATTTTTAATCTTCACATGTATAATTGTCTCCCACTACTGAGACTTGCCGGTATTTCTTCGTAGCGTTGAAACGTTTTCAATCGACAAAGAAATAAAAGGTGGAGTTTATCAGATACTTGTTGATACTTATGAGTTATGGGGTTCACCAACTGTATAAAATTGTTAATGCAAGATACAATAATATCCATAAGCCCTTGCCAATTGTCTTTCTCTAGGTTTGAAGCAGTTTTGCTTAGTAGTTATGATCTTATTGTCATCAATACAGGGCATCAAGTTTAACTCATCTTGTCACCGTTCTAGCCATTTATCTACGTACATTAATTTTAAAGACAAACCACAAATTAATCAATATTAATCTACGCACCGAATATTAACAAATCCCAATTAGAATACAATACTAATTAAAAAATCTTTTATCACTCCGTTTGAATGTTATTAACTACAAAGAATGCTGTTTCAAAATGTGCCTTCAACTTTTCAACGATTCATAGAAAAATTCAAATTTTCTGAAATAATAAATCAAGTCTCTTTTTCTGTTGGTTTATTTGTAGAGTTACATGAAGGGATTAAATAATATAAGTTAGATTTCTTTTTATACTGTGAAGAAAGTGAAATCTACCTTATATTAAATAGAATGTCATTTAGAAATGGAAGAAGAAGATATGACGTTTGATCTCATTTTTTGGATAGCCGACTCAATGAACTTGTTCACTATTTTCATAAATGCTAGTGCTTATTACGTTGTTGGTGTATTTTATACCAGTAGAAAGGTGTGAACAAATATCCTGTCAATTACGTCGGCTAATGATTCCTACAAAACTAGATTACAAGAGATATCTTCTCAGCGTATAGAAATTTTGGCTTCTGCATCCAGGAACACATCGACTTGTACAACAAGTACGATCCCAACATAGGTATTTATGGGTTTAACATCGCACACGGGCGCAGGAAATAGGAAAATGTCATGAAATAGGACGCAATGAAGTGGTTCCAACAGAAATACGATGGTATCATTATTTCTAGTAAGAACAAACTCCAGCCGCGACGATCATTTTATGTTATTAACTGACGTATGATTTACGCTTAAGCCAATAAAAAATTATTACAAACAAAATAATAATAGCAATGTCCACCCATTATAATTACAAGTACGAGTATATAAGTTATCCTTTAAAATAGATGAATCATGTAACACCTTATTATTCCTGGTTTCAACCACTCTCAACAATAAGCCAATGGAAACCCCGCCACTGTTCATCCATCCCAAATATTTGACTGTTGACTGCGTAATAAGCTGAAATTTAGAAGAGGATGACTGAAGAAAGGTCACTAGTGTCTGTCCCGCTGTTGTATCAGCTGTATGCCTTCAAATTCAGAGGAGAAGATGTAATGACCACTCTCAATGCTCGCTCACTTATTTACTACTTATGTATATGCTCCAATAATGACTACCTCACCGCAGTGATCATTTTTGCTGTTATCAGGAGCCCAAAAACTACGTACTTTGCTTGAAAAAAAACACCTTTTAACCACCAAATATGTTTATTACCATCAGTTCCGCTTCTTTCATAATATTTTGGAACATCGGATTAATAAATGTCTCAATTAGCTTAGGCTATTTATTCAATAGAATCATATGAATATTAGGCTCCTGAATCAACCGAAGTTGATTTTGTCATGAAGGTACAACAATATTTATCGCCCCTAGATTCCGTTTGATAATCTCCCGCGGTTGTTTTAAACTCCAAAAAAGATCTAAGACAGTCGCGACTTAATAATTGATATCTAATATTATATCTCATAATCTTATATTTTATATATTTAATAATAATCTGTCAAAAACCATAGATCAAAAAGTAAACTTGAAAAGTCACACAGCTTCAAATAAGGCTAAAATCATTACAAGGGCTAAATTATTTAGGAATCTAACCTACAGAAACAACGGAATATCCATGAAAACAGCCGTTAAAATTAATAAAATGATTTGCCGCCCTTTACTTGACTATGGTAATGTTCTTTTCCTAAACTCCTGCAATCCCACTATCCATAATATCCAAGTTAGCGAGCGATCCTCCCTAAGAGCTTTAACCAAAATCCGCCATCTTAGCAATCCTTTACATAATCCTTCTAACCAACTCCTATATGACACTACCTCTGTTATTCCCATCAACGAACGCCTTCTATACCTTAGCGAAAAATTTTCCAAAAACTCCTTCAACCAACACATCCTTTCCATTTACTGCTTGCGCAGAAATCCTCACCTAATCCCTAAATATAAAACCCCTTCATTCACAACATACGAATTCATCGAATCACATCATTCATCATCATCACCACCATCAAAGACATACTGACGAGACATATATAAAGACTGACAAATCCGGGCTGAAAAACCGCTGGTCGATAGCCATTTAACGGACTAATCCACTAACTTCATCTACCATACATGTATTATATTTATTGTTATTGTAAGTTTGTCTGTTAATAAAGATGTTGTATATATATCTCTCAAAAATATTGATGAAAGGTTTTAATTAAAAATGTCCTGCATTTAATAGTAGAGTCACAAATAGGTCATCTACTTTTTTGCTTTAAGTTGTTAAGAACTAACATCAAAGAGGTAGTTCCTGAAAGCCATATTCCACTTGATTTTGTATTTCAGGCTCTTTATTCTTAATCTCACTGCTCTTTTGAATATTAACTTGGACCACGTCATTGGTTATATAATGAATTAAGTTTCTGGTAATTGGTGAAGGTCAAATCTACAATTACTTCTCTTCCTATTACGAATACAATGATTCGCTGTAAAGCAGCTGTTTTAAAGCTTACATCTTTTATGCTAATAGCTTTCAAAGGATTTAGTGTACTCTCAGAGCTGGAATTTTTCTCTAAAGGAATAATATCACCTACCATGGATAGGAGAGTACACAAGACCTTTTCGTTCAGAAGTAACTTTGTAAAATGGCTCACAAAGTGAGATATAAATTCTATGTACTAAGTAATGAATGATGGAATTGCCGAATTCAGACGATGAAAAAACATATACAATTTTTGTAAAGCAATTTTAGCTGCTTAAGAAAGGTTATTTTAGCATTCAAGCTTTATCAGGGCAATAGAGAGCTTACATACGCAAAATACCCATAAGGCTAAAGATTTTACTGAATCACTAGAACATAAGTTAACTATAAGCCCTTATGATAATGATTGTAGTATTTAGTGATAAATGGACTAAGATAATTCGAGAAGCAAATAAAGCCATTAAGTGTCAAAAAATGGAGTAACAACTAGAAGTACATTCATTAATAAGAACTGGGTCGAAGTACAGAACGAGAAAGATGAAGGAACTAGATGTGTTATGGGGGGAGATTTTAATGCGAGAATGGGGGAGTGAGGGGGATGAATGAAGGATGAGGGTAAATTGATAGTAAGAACGACTCAGGACCAATTGATAAACAAGGAGGGTGAATTGGTTAATAGAAGAGGGAAAGGGTGCACTGAAAGTGAATGGGAGGAGGAGAACATATGTGGGACAACAGTCATTGATTTTATGACTTAATAAAGGGGCAAGAAAGTTAGTAGTAAAGATATGGATAGGAAAAATTGAGGAAATTGAACAAGAACAGGAATGATGGAAGCTAGAAGTTAGGGCAAGGGCCATCGAGAATATGGAAACACACGTAGGGAGGATTGATTGCAATGAAGTAAAAACGATGCAATAGATGGAAGAGATCATTACAATATTGGATTGATGCGGCTGTTACATGTCGAAACTCCATAATAACACTTAAAGAAATACTGACACAGTATAGGGTTTCTGAATGTTTTTAATATTGTACTACAACAATGTTTCACCACACAGTGGCTTCATCAGGTAGATGAAGAACATTTTCCTAAATGGGTTCTGGGAAGGCCAGGAAAGCATGTGGCAATATGTGGAACCATCGGGGAAATTCGTTTTCATTCAACTTCCAATTGGCAATGGAGAAAAGCTAGGATAGGAGTTTGCTGTACACGAATAGAGGTGGATACATGAAGTCATTTGGAAGAAGAGTGTGAAGGGGTATGAGGAATGGTTGGGGGGGGGCAAGAGGGTGCGAAGGTATTGGAGAGGGTGGAGCTTGTGTAAAGGTTTTGGCAAAACTGAGATGAGAGGGAAATAAAGGGAAAAGTAGAATAAAGTATTTTTATGTGACACGTAGAATAGAATGCTTTTTATATTAAATATTGTTCCCCGTCAACAACAGCCACGGACCAGTTTTGATCTTTTTGCATCTCATGAGCGTAGTGCAGTTGGAGATAGGGAATCTAGATCCACTTAGGAGTATTTAACTCTCCGCGTTAACCATCTCGGAAACCGTATATCCTAGAATTAGGGAAAAAAAAATCTTATCACATAATCGGCCAAAAGAAAATGCGTAGAAACATTTTTAAATGCTTAGCTTTCCGCTAGGTGGCGCATTTTATCATTTACATAATTAATTTGCGTTTTTTACAAAATATTACCGCATTAAGGTTATTGAAAATTATCAAAATTAGAAACTACTGTACTTGGTTTACAATTTTTGCTTAAGTCATTTTTTTCTATAACCTACAGTTAAGTGGTGGAGGAAGTATACTTTTGTTTACAGAAAATGGTCTCTCACTTCCGTATACCTTAACCGATTTTGACAAGCTTAGGCTCAATGGAAAGAGTATTAGAAGTTGATTACAAAAATAAATAACATTAACACATTTAATCTATGCTCTGGCAACTAGAGGGCGTTATATAACACTTAACCCTATTTATGTATTTTTCTCAGAAATATCAAATGGAATGATATAACTCGAAGCAGCTTACAAAAAAGAAAATGAAATTACATATTGTTTCGTCAAAACCGCAAACTGATTTCTCTTGTCATTCCAAAGATATTTAGATTTTTTAAATTTTCGTTGTTGTTTTTCGTTGTTTTCGAAGTGTTGGTTCACCCTGTATGGTGTAAATGAAAATATATAGCTAAAGTTACTTTTAGAAAAAATGTCATGTAAAAACAAATGACAAAAATATTTATTAGCATAATTAATGAAAAATAATAAAACTTATTACCCATAACAGAAATTTACAAAACGCTGAAATTTCTAAAAGCACCCATTATCTAGTTATTTTAGAAACTCAAAATGTTTCCCCATATTTGCTGTACCTACACAAATTCAGTCCTTCTAGAGTGAAATTTTATCCTAGATTCCTTAAAATTTCTTCAATGGTTTTATATGGATAAGCTGAGACATTACGAGTATGTCAAACTATTTTCGTGGGCGATGTTGTAAAAGTAATCAAGTCACCTTTGGAAATGACTTTTCTGTTTTGTGATTGTTTATTTATAATTTGTTGTTGCTGTCAAAGTTAATTTGAACGTTTGAAAAATCACTTTTTTATAATGCTTTATTTTTCAAATGAAGAAGCATATGATATGCTAGCAGTGTATTTTGAAAGTCTACAAAATGCAGTCATTGCTGAAAGAGAATAGGGGTTACGATTTCCTGAAAACGGCGTCATTCAAGAAAAGTTTTTAAAAGACTGGCAGAACGATTACAAAAAACAATGTTCAACCTGTTTCGGTAAGAAATAGGGTACGTAGAAGACAAAATGAAGAAAATGTTATTAACATCTTGGCATACGTTAACGCTAAACCACGTGCAAGTATTAGGAAAATTGCAAGAGATCTAGAATTGAATTATTCTTTGGTGAATAGAATACTAAAAGAACATAAAATGCATTATTACCATGTTGTTTTACATCTAGAGTTAAAAGACATAGATTTTGATCGCCGACTAGATTATTGCAACTGGTTAAAAGGAATGTTAAATGATAATCAACAATTTCTATCTGCAATATTATGGACGGATGAGGCTACATTTTCAAGCTCTGGTAAAATTAACTTGCACAACAGTCACTACTGATCAGAAACAAATCGACACTGGCAGAGGGAAGTCAATTACCAAAATCGCTGGAGCATAAATGTGTGGTGTGGTATTTTAAATAGGAAGATAATAGGACCTTTTTTCTTTGAAGAAAAATTAACGGGCCAAAGGTACTTAGATTTTTTAACTAATGATTTTCCCATCCTCCTAGAAGACGTTCCAATTCGTAACAGATTAGACATGTAGTATCAACAAGATGGTTGCCCAGCAAATTTTGCCGCAGGTGTCCGAAATTATTTAGATATTGTATTTTCAAGTAAATGGATTGGAAGGGGAAGTATTTTTCCATGGCCAGCAAGGTCACCAGATCTTACGGTTTTAGATTTCTTTTTATGGGGTAGAAATAAAGATTTGGTTTTTAAAACACGTCCAATTACACGTGAGGATATGAAAGAAAGGATTTGGCAAGCAAGTAAGAGGTATTTCTGGTGCTAAAATTGAGGCCAGTGTCAATTCCACTATAAAAAGACTGAATTTGTGCATAGCAAATGATGGAAAACATTTTGAGTACCTAAAATAACTAAGTAATAGGTGCAGTTATCAATTTTAGTTTTTTGTATTTTTTTTCATTAATTATGTTAATAAAATATTGTGCTATTTGATTTAACTTTATATTTTTTTGAAATGTAACTGTAGCAGTATGTTTTCACTTACAACTTACAGGGTGAACCAACACTTCGAAAACAACGAAAATTTAAAAATCTAAATATCTTTGGAATGACAAGAGATATCAGTTTGCGGTTTTGACGAAACAATATGTAATTTCATTTTATTTTTTGTAAGCTGCTTCGAGTTATAATATTCCATTTGATATTTCTGAGAAAAATACATAAATAGGGTTAAGTGTTACATAACGCCCTCTAGTTGCCAGCGCATAGATTAAATGTGTTAATGTTATTTATTTTTGTAACCAACTTCTAATACTCTTTCCATTGAGCATAAGCTTGTCAAAATCGGTTAAGGTATACGGAAGTTACAGACCATTTTCTGTAAACAAAAGTATACTTCCCCCACTCCTTAACTGTAGGTGATAGAAAAAAAATGACTTAAGCAAAAATTGTGAACCATTAATTAATTAATAAATTAATTATGCAAATGATAAAATGCGCCACCTAGCGGAAAGCTACGCATTTAAAAATATTTTAACGCATCTTCTTTTGGACGATTATGTCATTAGAATTTTTTTCCCCAAATTCTAGGATAGACGGTTTCCGAGATACGGCCAGTGGCCACCCTTAATGAATCACCCTGTATGTTAAAGTTTTTATAACAATAAAGGTTTTTTTATTAAGCTATCAAATTAAGAACAATTGAGATTGTTACCTTAGATAAGATGTGTACGAAGTCTCACACCCAATGGAATTTGAATAAATATCACAACTTATACTGAAATATAATCCCTGCTTTCTTATTACAACTAAACAAATGCCTATCAAAAAGGTTTAATTAAATTCATTTCAATTCGATAACTTTAAGTCCAATCTCTATGTAAATCATACAACAAATGACATTAATTCTGGCGGGTGGGTATACATGAGCAATTAATTAAGGCTGACGGGCGGACCGTTATTGTTAGCGACCCTGTTATTTCAGCGCGCTTCGTGTCACTTATTAGTTGCCACCCCGCCTCCCCCGTTTCGTAATCATCCCTTCACCTAAACTCTCGAAAATGCCCAATTCGAACCCTTTTCTTTTGTCGTTCACTTTAATCCCGTCCATAAAAAGGAATCGATTCCTCCAGTCTCCTCGTGTCATTAATGGAATCCGCCTGTAAGCGCTTAAAGGGCGGCCTTCCAAATGTAAACAGGACAATTTCCGACGGAAAATTCGAAACTCCGTCACGCGATATAATCATTTATTCAACTGGCTTTCTAATTCTAGGAATGTAATGATTATTTAAAGCCGGGAATAATGGAATTGTTTATTATAAGGTCGCATCCTCAAATTAAGAGGAATCAAGAGAAATTATCAATAAAAATGTGCTTAGTAATAAAAATAATTTAATATACCTGGTAAAATTATATTAAGACTTTAAATTGTTTTTTTTTTAATATGATAATATCAATTTAAAATAAAATCATTTATTTATTATTCCCTGCCAACAACAGATATAAACCAGTTTCAGTATATTTGAGTCTAGTCAGCGAAGTTGAACGTTTAGACAATAGACATGGTCTTTATGCTTAATAAGGTTTTCAATTTACTTTTCGGCATCTCTAAGACCTCTAAATTAATCACATAAACTTATTTTATTTTATGCTTGAGGCAAATACTTTGCGATATATTTTGAATTATTCTTCGCTAAAATTGAAAATTATTGTAGCGACCGTTACATGTGGTAGGTTATTTTAAAATCTCACCTATAAATTGTTAACACCTTGCTTTTTTCTTTATTTAACACTTAATAATGATCTGCGAAAGTCAAAATTATAGCTGTGTCAAAAATTGATAATATATTGTAAACTTTGTTTGTGTAATACTATACAATAAATAGTAGTATACAAACGTCAAAATTATTATCATTTACCCTTTTCCCATCAAATTATTTAAGAATTACTTGTGATTTCTATTATGTAGTATTTTTAATATAGTCGTTATTATATTCACATAAAATTAATTGACTACGTATTCAATTATTACTTCAATTTGATCCATGTTACATGTTAATACTTTTCGCAGCTTTGATCTTTTTCGATCTCGGTGGAATTACGTAAACATGCGTTTTTACGATCTCGTGATAGAGATTTTACGGGATAATAAAAGCGCGCATTTTATTATCTCCTAAATTGTTAGAGATTCTCGCCGGGCCCTAAAAAAGGAGGCCGTTTCTCCGCACAATGCAGAAATTTATGTACTCTTCTCGCCGGTAACGTACTCAACCGTTTGACAGAAAATATTTTACGGGACAGAGAGATATTCGACGCCGCTTTATTGCGGATGACGATAATAAAAGTTCAATTACCTGACGCAGTCAAAAATTCATGCCGAAAAATTCATGCCGCTACAAGTTGTAAACTTTTATCACAAATGAAAATGATTTCAAGATAATTCTCATTCATTTCAAGAATTATATAGATATATGTATAATAAAAAATCCTTTTTTAATATATAATAGGAATCAGATAGCGTCATATAAATGGACGATTAAAGTATCAGCACTGCAAAATATTATATCCACTAAATGTCTTCTGGCATCAGCGTAGGTTTCTACTATAGAGAGTTTTAAGGAAGAAACTTCTATGTGAAGTTTCTAATTCTCAAGGGATGCCACATAGAAATATAAAAGCATCTGAAAGTTTTTCCAAAACATACCAACAAAATAAGTCCGTCCTTTTGACGAATAAAGCAATGATAACCTTTCTTCTTTCTTTCTTATTTTTTAATTACCAAATGTACATTTCGGACACAAAGTGCTAATCCATTGATTTGAATGAGAGTAGAGGTGATAACAATGGTGATGATCTATTAGTTGATATCATACAAGGAAATTATGAAGAAAAGATGCTAAAGGAGGAACCAAAACCTATTTTAGAAAACGCGTTAAGGTTCAGTGATTTGTTTCTGGATCTAAAAAGTATTAAACCAAGTAGTATTAAGCAGGTTAGTTGAAAGAAATGATGTATCAGTGACAATACATATTGCTAAAGATAAGCTTCGTGAGGATGTTACGGTCATTGTAGTTACCTATAATGCTAACCAAAAATGAGTTACCTATAAAAAATATACTTTTCCAAAGCACTGTTAAGTTAAATTACAACCACCGACTGACTCTGACCTACCACCGTGCAATCCATTCCTACCACCAGTAACGTAAATTGTTAATTGCAAATCCAAATAAAATTTAAGCTTCAGTTAAATTCATACTAAGTTATAATATAGGAAACGAGATGGGGAAAATTGAATTTCTACCTACTGTTCTCTAATACTTAAGTTTTATATTTCCCAGTTGAGATTACTTAGTCAATGTATTGCTTATTATGTACCTTTTTGCAGACGTGTATCTCATAGGCAATTTTGTTCATACGACGATACCAAAGTTTTACAAGTGCAATCGTAATAGTGAGTATTATGTCGATCGTGTGAACATGTTTGTTCTTCAATTTTACGTTGGTTAGTCACATTTACAGGCAGCGTCAACTGTTAGGGCTTTTGTTTTACTTATAATTGCTAAGATTTTTGTTTTGTATAAAATAATAGTGTAAAAAAAGGTTACTAGTGCTTTATTCGCCAAATTAATTTTATCTTCACGTAATTGAATCAACTAATTTAGGTTCGTTCTGTTTTTTCGATCGTATGGCAGATAATAGCGTCGAATTTGTCAGTAGAGTTTTCTTTGTTGGAGAATGAGGAAAGTTATTTGAGGAAAAAGGGATAATGTAGATAGAGTAAAGAGAAATAAAGCGAATTTTTGATAGACAGATAAAGATTTAGGCCATAAAGATGTTGATATTTAAGATGGAGGAGATTTTCAAGAGGTTAAAACGATGATTTTTTTTAACCCATGTATAAATAAGCGAGATCTATGAAAGATAGGAGTTTTCCTATAGGGTTCTAGAATTTCCTTAATTTTTTTAAATAGATTTCTAGAAGCAGTAACTTTCATCCCTATTTTAAGAATTTCCCTATTGCCTCTAGAATTTTTCTTAGATCGTTTTGGTAACTTTTATTACATTTTACGAGTTACAAGATTTTTCCAAATTTTTTTTGTAGATTTCTAGAATTTTTTAGAAAGTTTCATTCAGTATTTCAGGATTTTTTTAGTTATAATACTTTCTTTAGATTTTTTTTTGTAGATTTCTAGATTTTTTTAGAAAGTTTCATTCAGTTTTTCAGTAATTTTCTTAGAGACGTTTCGAATTTTCTTCAAGTTTTTTTTGTAGGTTTGTAGAACATTTTTTAATTCCATTTATCAAGAATTTTGTTATGAGCTTCTAGAATTTTAATCGATATTTTCGTAAATTTCTAGGACTTCTTAGCAACCTTCATTGCATTTTTGAAGAAGTTTTCTAAAACGTTCTTGAATTTTGTAGATTTCTAGAATTTTTAGAAAGTTTAATTCAATATTTCAGATATTTTCTTAGAGTTTCAGAATTTTCTTCCTTTTATTTTGTAAAACCTTCGAGTATCTTTCATTCCATATTTTATTAAATTTCCTTATGTGCCTCTAGAATTTTCCTCATTTTTTTCTTGTAGATTTTAGATAATTTTAGTAGCTTTTATTAAATTTTATCAGTTCATGAATTTTCCTGTTTTTTTTTTGTTGATTTTTAGAATTTTCCAGAAAGCTTATTTCAGTTTTTCAGTAATTTTTTTAGAGACTTCTAGAATTAGTACAGTTATTTTTGTAGGTTTGTAGAACCTTTTTTTCATTCCATTTTTTAAATTCCTTATGTTCCTCTAGAATTTTCCTCATTTTTTTCAGATCAAGAATTTTCTTGTTTTTTTCTTTTGTTGATTTCTAGAATTTTCCAGAAAGCTTATTTCAGTTTTTCATGAATTTTCTTAGGGACTAGAATTTACTTCAGTTATTTTTGTTGATTTGTAGAACCTTTCTTTCATTCAATTTTGTTTTTCTTACGGTCCTCTAGAATTTTCCTCAATATTTTTTTGTAGATTTCAAGAATTTCTCAGCAACTTTCATCACATTTTTGAAGAACTTTTCTAAAGGGTTTTTGAATTTTGTAGATTTCTAGAATTTTTTAGAAACTTTCTTCAGTTAATCAAGAATTTTCCTAGAGTGTTCTAGAATTTTCTTCAGTTTTTCTTCAAGTTTTCTTATTTTTTTGTAGATTTCTAGAACATCTTAGAAATTTTCTTCACACAGTTTAGAAACCTTCATCACACTTTTGAAGAATTTTTTCAGGAATTTTTTCAGAGACGTTTCGAATTTTCTTCAAGTTTTTTTGTAGGTTTGTAGAACTTTTTTTAATTCCATTTTTCAAGAATTTTCTTATGAGCTTCTAGAATTTTAATCAATATATTTGTATATCTCTAGAACTTCTCATCAACTTTCATTGCATTTTTAAAAAAAGTTTTCTTAAGCGTTCTTGAATTTTGTAGATTTCTGGAATTTTTAGAAAGTTTAATTTAATAGTTCAGATATTTTCTTAGAGAGTTTCAGAATTTTCTTCCATTTATTTTGTAAAACCTTCGAGTATCTTTCATTCTTTTCTTGTAGATTTTAGATAATTTTAGTAGCTTTTATTAAATTTGATCAGTTCAAAAATTTTTCTGTTTATTTTTTGTTGATTTCTACAATTTTCCAGAAAGCTTATTTCAGTTCTTCAGGAACTTTCTTAAGGACTTCTAGAATTTACTTCAGTATTATTATTTTTGTTGGTTTGTAGAACCTTTTTTCATTCCATTTTCAAGAATTTTCTTATGGGCCTCTAGAAATTTCCTCAATATTTTTTTTGTAGATTTCAAGAACTTCTCATCACATTTTTGAAGATCTTTTCTAAAGGGTTAAATTTTGTAGATTACTAGATTTTTTTTTAAGTTTCTACAGTTTATCAAGAATTTTTCTAGAGTGTTCTAGAATTTTCTTCAGTTTTTCTACAAGTTTCCTTATTATTTTTTTTTTTGTAGATTTCTAGAACATCTTAGTAATCTTCTTCACACATCTTAGGAACTTCATCACACTTTTGAAGAATTTTTCTAGGGTGTCCTTGAATTTTTCTCAATATTTTTTGTAGATTTCAAATTGCAAGATTCCATCCTTAAATAATTTTCTTAGAGTTATAAAACTTTCTTTAGATTTTTTGTAGATTTCTACAAATTTTCGGTAACTTTCATCACATTTTTGAAGAATTACTCTATAAAGTTCTTGAATTTTTCTTTATAATTTTTATAGATTTCTAGAACTTTTCAGTTACTTTCACTCTACCTTTCAAGAATATAAAATATTGATATTAGTTGTCTGACAACGTTATAGAAGTAAGATTTATGCGCCATCTTATAAAAAAAGCTATAAGTATATGGTAAAATTTCGATAAATTAAAATGTGACCTGAAAGTTACACAGTCCCATAGAGGGTTAAATTACGGATTGTGCTAATATTGTCTTAATTATTGATTATGGCTTTTACTTCGTTTATTTGTATAACTGTTTAATTCTTATTAACTATAGTTTTAGCCAAAACTATAGTCTTTCTCTGAAAACCTTATCCATTAACATCAAAGGGACAAGAAACAAAATTTCTTTAACCCAACCCTTCCTAACTGATTTTATCACCCAGTCCTTTTCCCCATATCTCGCTTTTTCATTACAATTTAATTTTGAGGATGAAGTGGAGGAAAAAGTCCTTTCCAGACATTGGATTTTTGCTCCCTAAAATTCACAAATTAAACACAATAATTACTTTGTTTTGTATAACAGTTAACAAAGTAATTATTGTGTTTAATTTGTGATTAAAATATATAACGAAGTAGAAGCCTTCGTAGTCAATGAATCCCTAAAATTCAGTCTTGTAGACTACTCATCCTACATTTAATTTCGCACATATAAAGCTTTAAGTATGTGAGCTTACTTGTTTACTTTCAAGAAGTATAGCCGTCTCCATCAATCTTGAACATAGAATTGTTTAACAAAATGGGCAAGTTTGTTACCCATAGTCCCAACTTCAGCTCCTCTAATAAATCACGAATTGATTCAATTCAATAGCTTGCTACAAATTCTTGAAGAAACTTCCGTATCCTGCCGTCTCCGCACATACTTTCAGAGACAAAATAAGAAATAAACAGTTATAAAGAAGTAACTATGTATTTAATTTTGTATTTCAAAATCTATGATGAAGTAGGAGCCTCCCGTATCAACAATAAGGACAATAAATAGAAAAAACACGAAATTATTTTCGTAAAATCTACAACAAATGAGTCTTATTAAGACTACAAGAACAAATCACTTTTGAAACAACTAATTCTCTAGCTAATACTTCGACAGACATTGAATAATACAAAAGTAATTTGCGTGTTACAAAATAGCAAGGCTATCAAAGCAACACTAGTTTGAACGTATTTCTTTCTGTAAAATAAACTAAAAATGATTGAATGTACGTTAAAATAGTTTGTGAGTGACTATACTATGGTAATTTGGAATATATTTCAATCTCTTCAGTACAGCTTTATTATAAAATTGATTCTAAACATAAATAAAAACGTTTACTAAAATAAATAACCTAAATTCATTTCTTGTTCCAAATTGCAACTTGCTGCTTACTATTAAACGTCCTATGTTGGTTTTATTAACTTGAAGGGCCAAATTGTGATGTTTTTTGAGTATTTTGGTGATTCTTTTGCTTGTTTTTGCCATGTAATTAATGTCGCAATGATGTGTTTGTTCTGTATAGGTTTATTGTTCTTGGTATAATGTTTTGGTGATTAAAGATCTGAATTTCTTCTTTAGCCGTTATTTTTTGGATTATTTTAAAAATGAATCTCAGTCAATTGATGGGAACTATTAGTCTCCTTCTTCTACTTTCATCGTGAATTGGATGTTGGTGTTGATGTCGTTGAGGGTGTTGATTCAATTGATCTAATTGTCTTTTTATGCCTGTCCATATACAAAATATGTCGTCAACATACCTGCACCAGAAATATACGTTTGACAGATGGTAAAATATTTGTTGTAGGATGTGAAATAATTTTTATTCAGGCAGGTGTATAGCAGATATAATATTTCCTCATGACTTTTTGTATTGGATTCTCTTAACTTTTGTTGTAAGATTGGTCTACTAGAATTGAGGGAAGGATATTTTTATCATTGAATGATACCAATATGCTTCGTTGTGGTATAACCAGGTCGTAAGGTTTATTCACGAAATCTGTTGGATTTTTCATATAGAATTTTGGTGTACTGCAGGTGTTAGGCGCGTTGTATATAAGAGGTTGCTGAACGAATAGAGATGTTGGAAATATGTAATTTTGGTAAACCGTATAATATGGTAGCTGCTGGATTCATGACCTTATATCGGAATATTTGTTTAGGATCGATTAGCGATGATCAGTTCTTCAGTGTTTGTATGATGCTTTTGATACTTGTTGATCGGGTCCGTTCTCAATTTGGTGACAGTGGTATTATTTAGGAAATCCTGCACTTTGGTGACATATCTTTTTCATAATTATAGTATTATTATCCGATAGCCGGATACGTCACCAAAAACATCATGAATAAGCTACATTACTAATAAGCTACTGGAGCTACTGAAATGAACCAAAGGTGCGAAAATAAACGTCAACACCTGAACCAAAGCGTCGCTTCCATTTTCTGCTGGTTATAATTCATCTGTTTGTACAATTACTTTTAAAATAATGGTTTTAATAGTATTTCATTCGTTGGGTTTTCGCTTTCGAATCGATTTCCAGATATTAGCGTTTTTGTTTCTGACTTGTTGGGTATGGAGAAAACTTTTAAGCTATTGTTCATTGATGTACACCCTTCTATCGTGAATTCAATGTCAGACAGAATTTTTTACCCTTGGATAAAAGGTTGATGATATATTGATGATAGGTGCTTTTTGTACTTGTTTGGTTTGGATGAGTTTGTTAAGTTTCTTCCTTTGTATTTTGTAATGTTCATGAATAACATTGTCAACTATTTCATTTGTTGGAAAAAATTAGCAGTCGAAAATGCTATTGACGCAGCGTTTTAATAGTTCTGTGTGGATAACCTTTAGATGTTGAATCTTCTACCATACTATTTACGGTTTCCAGTTGGAGCCAATATAGTGTTTCCTTCTTGACCGAATTCCATGCTTCCACTGGTTTATTCGCAGTGGTAATTTTCATGTATTTAGGAGTTTGTTTGTTTTTGATATAGTCTGTGTTGAAAAATATATGATTATTACACCGTTAAGTCAAGGTCAAGGAGATAAAGGCAGTAAGAGTAAAGAAGCGAATTGCGCATGGAAGTTTCTTGTATGGATGTGTAGCCAGATATAGTATTGAGTCGATTCAATATGTTTTAGAGGATACTTCAGAAGATCCTATCAAGGGATAGTACCAGTGCGATCGGCATCTTAAAAGAATTAACGGCAGTCACACCAAGGATCAACAGGAAAGCTGAGAGCTGCTTCTAAGTACTCACTTCCCGGGAGTAGTAGTAGTAGTAATAGTTAAAGACACATTTTAGGTTATTACCGGCTCATTTTTCCATTTAAGACAGCCGATGCTCAGCAGGAAAAATATTCACGCTCAGTAAATTGGACTATAAATAGCTTTAAGCTTTATAAATCCCCAGAAGGGGACGGAGTTCTTTCCGCGTTACTGCAGCGTGGCTTGAAGGGTATTGAGCGATATCTCAGGGAGATATATAAAGCAAGCTATGGACTATGGTATATACCCTGGTTGTGGAGTAAGGCAATAGACCAATAACTTATAAGAGCACCTTTAAATGCCAAGCAATTCGAATTCCAGGCTGGCAAATCCGCCGTCGATGCTCTACACCACCTTGCCAAAGAGGCAGAACGAGCAATCCTATATAAGTAAACAGCATTCGAATTATTTGTAGACATTCTGTGCCTTAAAACGAGAGGCTATAAATAAAGGAATATATCCTTTCATCATAAGATAAGTAGAGTCAATATTTCAAAGCCGGCGTCTCGAGCAGAATCCGCAGTATCTATGACTGTAGCAAAGGGGTAAATGGTCAATAGTGATGGACGGATACCTGGATGAATTGCAAGAAAAGAGCTTCATAACCCAAGACTAAGTTCCAATCCGAATAAAACGATCATAGTTCCATTTACTCCTTAGAGGAAGCTGTATATATAAATAAACCTCTCTAACGAATTCAATTAGCATATCGATAAAATCATGGCCAAATTAACGGCGTCGCTCTGAGGGTGTCGGCGGCTAATGGGAAAAATCTGGAGATTAAAGCCCAAATTCACGTATTGGCTGTATAAAAAGGCGGTGGTACACGTTGTCACCAATGCTGGCCTTGTGCGATAGTTAAAAATCCAAAAATTAGACACGCAGAAGAAACTAGGTAGGCTTCAAAGTTTAGCATGTCTAATCATTACAGGGGCCATGCAAATGACCCTTACTTCAGGTATGGAGGCAATTGTAGGTCTCCCACCGTTCTATTTAGTTGTACAAAAATAGGGACTTGATGGGACACTTAGAAATACTTATTAATGCTATATTGCGGAGCATTCATGGCGCACAGAAGAGAGGTGGTGCAAAAATCAACTGGAACAATGTCCCAGGCCTACGTTAATCAAAACGACTCATCAAACTCGATCACAGCTATAAGGTGCTTGAACTCACAAGTAATGATCTGAGAGCATTATCTGGACTCATGACTAGGCATTGTGCTCTCCGGTATCATTTGTGGAAAATAGGAAAAGAGGAAAGTGGAATTTGCAGATTATGTAATTAGGCAGATGATACGACCGAGCATATACTATGCAGCTGACTCGAGATTGCTCACAAGAGTTTTTGACACTTCAGCAGGGACCGATTATCCCATGAAGAATTGAGCAGCATAACCCCCCAAAAAGTTGCCAGGTTCGTATAGGACGTGAGTCAGCTTGGGAAGTGATTGGTTAACGACAGAATAATTGATCTTTTAGATCGCAGTTCACGAGAGATTAAGTCACCTCATAATGGCCCCTATGTAACCTGTAACTTGTAGAGGAGTTAAAGGTAGAAGTACGGGTCGCAAACTTCGCCATTTGTTTAACAATTCTACGTTCAAGGTTGATGGAGATGGCAATACTTCTTAAAAGTAAAAAAGGACCAATTATTGAATTAGTCGGATGAAAGCTTTATAGAGGGTGCGGCAGGGGAACTTGCTGATTTGAATTAGACGCCTCTTATTCGAAAGAAGGGGTCTTGATGTTTTGTTAACGCCCAAGCCTGTTGTCGTTATGCGTTGGACAAAGAAGAAACGTGCGTTTACCGTCGAGTCCTACTTTTCAAATGGTAGTTCGGTGGTCACCTCCCAACGTCCTTTCTGAAATTGTTCAATATTAACCCCGCGGGTCCCTACAAACTTGCTGCGGTGCAAGAGCTCAGTGAACGCGATTTTGTATCTCGCCAAAGAGCATGTGAAGCGCTTCTCAACTTGCCTCACGGCGCCCTCGTGTTTTTTAGTGATGAGGCCCATTTCCACCTTTCCGGATGTGTAAACAAACAAAACATACGTTATTGGAGTGGTTCCAATCTTTGTGAACTAATCGAGAGTTGCGATAATTGGGCCTTTCTTTTTCGAGAAAGAACACACTGTTACTGTGCTTCAGAGAAATGATTGAGGAATTTCTTCTTCTAAAACTTGAAGTAATGGATCTTGGGAATGTATGGTTCCAGCAGGATGGAGCCACGGCACACACAGCGAGAATTTCAATGGAACTTTTGAGAGAACACTTTCACGAGCGCCTAATATCCTCGAGGAGTGACGTACTGTGTCCGGCGCGCTCCCCCGATTTGATTCCCTGTGACTTCTTTTTATGGTGGTATCTCAATCCATTGTTTACTTCAAAAACGTGTGTATCAATGTATCGCCGTGAGGGCCGTCATTTGTCCGATGTCATTTTTAAAACCACTTAAAACTAAAATTCAGGATGTGTACAATATGATAAAAGAATAATTAAGTCGATATGTGAAATACTTTTTCTTTTATTGAGCTTTCAAATCAGCAAGTTTCCCTGCCGCATCTTGTACGTGCGAAGCTAAATGTAGAATGAGTAATTTGCAAAGATGAATTTTTGTGCAACAACAAGAAGATGTGTAGGAAAAAGATTTTTCGCGGACAAGAGATAAGCAGTATCTTATTTGGTATTTATTATTGACCCTGCTTCGATCAGTTTAAGAGCGATTTCCAATGAAATATTTTCCCTATTTAGCGAGATAATCATTCGTACACTTAGGCATAATATTTATATTTATATAATTATTATATTTTTAAACCGCACATAGATAATTTTATAACGAATTAACAATACGGAAATTAATTAATCCATAGTGGCCTTACTTCAATGCCTAAGTTATGATTAAATTTGTCGGCCGACCACGAAGTTGTTCACATTTAATTAATTTTCACGGACTAAAGGAAAATTCCACTTCAGTCCCCTACTGTAACCTTCTGGACACAATTAAACTAAAAGGCCCTCTGGCCGAGTGCGTCGCCCCCGTTTCCCGCATCATGATTCAAATATGAAAATGATTCAATTCGGCCATCCCCGAGACAAACGTGGGGATTAAATAGCCCGGAATTGTGGAACGGGGACAAGGCTCGGCCCGGAATTAATTCGAGTGGGCATGAAAAGAAGGCCGTAGTGAGATTCCTGCCTTCCGTCTCGCTTCTTTTCCATCAAGGATAAGGGCCCCGGAGCTTGCCTGGGACGTGCAGGGGGGGGCGGTCGGGGTCTGATATGACGAATTCCCGGGGAGGAACGGAAATAACTATAAAAAAAGTAGGCCGGAGACGATTGCCGTTGTCGGAACGAAAACGGAGTATGGGAGATTTTCAAAAGATGTGAAAAGCGGAACTCGCATTTTTTTTAATGAATGTATCTGGAAAGGTGTAATTCAAAGAGGTGCATTGTTGAAATACGTCGCGTGAATTGTATTTGTTCGAGTGTGCCTCGGAACCATTCATTTTCGTTTAGTTCACGTCCGTCAGGAGCTTGAAATATTGCCCCGTAGTTAATGGAATGTATCTTATTTATGGATATATTTAGTTTAATTTACTGTACGTTATATAAAGTAAGCTTATAAATTTAAATCTTCTATACAGAGTAACATATCATCATTTTTTTAATAAAGCGACGTCTAAAAATTGGTTAAATATAAAATTTTAAAAAACCTATGTAAGTCATTAGGTAATTTTAAATTAAATTAATATATTATGTTGGTTGATAGATAAGGCGTTGAGATGTTGAAAATATCCTTATTAATTTGTATATTAATGTTATAAATATCTTAGATTTTCAAAAATGTATGTTTATTTTCACTTTGCGAAACAATTGTAGTGAAAGTAAACACACATTTTAAAAAATAAAAGTAAAAACTACTTTAATATATAAATGAATATGTTATGTTTCATATTGTTGTAATAATTTTCCTGTCTTATGCTTCGATCAGCGATGACTATTATCAAAGAAATTACAAATTTTAATTTTCGATTAGCGACGATAATTTTCAAAGGAATTGCAAATTTTAATTTTCCTTTGAAAATAATCGTCGCTGATCGAAACATATGTCAGGAAAATAAATACAACAATATGATACATAACATTCTTCTGATTAATATAATAAGTGGTCTAATTTAGTGTTATAATTTCGTTTCATCAAGAGTGCAGTGAATAATGTATCTACTGCAGTAAATGTAGTCAGATTACAAACCGGTCTCTAATGCATCTGTTAAATATTGTGGTAGATTAGTTAGAGTAGATCGCCCTTTACAGAATCGTGTTGTTGGGTGATTAGTAAGTGCTCGTATCTAGGCTTTCACTGTGTAGTAAGTAACAAGATAGTCCAGTAGCTTTATAATGGTTGCTTGTATTGAAATACCTCTGTAGTTCCCGATATCATTGTATTTACATAATTTAAATATAGGTGTAATAGAGCTAGACTTACAGGAAGGAAAACATATATTCCAGTTACCAATAATTTATTAAATAATATGGTAAAGTTTAGTTTGTATTTATATGCACTTCTTCGATGAGAATGGACTTATTTCACCATCACCATACTTTTAATATTAATTATAATATAAATGAATGTTATGTTATATTTTAAATTATTATTGCTAGGTAATACATTTTTAGTTAACACAAATAGAAGTGTATTATTATAAGAAATGTTTTTGCATATAATAAATACTTTATGTACATTTTTATCATTATAAAACATAAAAGAAAATCAATACAAACAAATTAGTGATATTTGCAACATCATCAAATGTATATTTTTAAATTAATATATTTCTTGGAAAGCCAATTGATTTTTGCGAATCGTTTACAAACGACCAGATTGAATACAACATTGCTTTCCATATTAAGAATGTATTCTGTATGTAATATTTTACTTAGAGTATTACATTAATATCTAAATCTAGTAAAAATTTTGTAATGCAATGGATTTTGAACTTGTGATTGTTTATTCTCAAGAAATAAATGCATCAGATCAAAAGTAAACCAAATTATCAAATACTACTATTGTATTATTTTGTTTTGCATTTTTAAGAAATCACATTTTTCACATTCAATAGTTGTATGAGATTTTGATGAAATTCTATGGAAACAACTAATATTATATGTTGGAAATAGAAATGTTTTATTAGAGTTTTAATTGATATTTTTTCAAGGATATCCCAATAAACAAATAATTAACCATAAGATTAATTAACTTAAAAATATTTCGCCACGGGTTAAGTGAGAATTTAATTCATCATATAAATAATTCACCTATGATTTCATCTAAATTACACGTATTTGAAGTATAAGTTTATGAATATAACAATTCAGAACGGTATACCGACAATTTCTCTGCTGAAAAGCCAATAAGGATTCAACCGAACATATAATCCTTCAATTTATTTTATCAAGATTTTCGAGGCTTAAACTAAAACACACGTGAATTTTATAATAACTGCTAAATTTTAAAACATGGATAAATTAATCAGTATTCAGTTATTACCTACTAATTATAAGTTAAGATTATTCGGTTTGATAGAAAATTTAAATCCTTCAAAGAGAGGTGAACTAGTGTACATAATACAGTTTCTTTTGCAATCATTGATACCACTGATTTATTTGATACTTTCTTTACAAGTGTCATTTATTTTAAATTGAATTATTTAGAGTTGTTTTTATCATCAAATAAAATGAAAATATTTACATCTTCATTAGAATCTCAACTGACAAACAATTGAAAAAATTAGTTGTTAATTACACAAAATTCATTATTTTCGATAGTATTAAAATGATTTCGGAAATTGTTTAAATTAAACATCTTTGCTTCTTATTCAGATGTTGTCAATTGGAATAAACTGAATATACTTGAGTTCTTTGAGTTCTCATTTATAAACATTCTTTGTTAACAAACACTGAATCACAGGACTTTCAGACAGGCTACACGATGACATCAAAGACTTTGTTAATTTTTGTGATGAACTATCTTTGCTAACGTTGTAATCAACAACTATGGTTGCAATATAATTCCTACGTATCTAGCTGATTGTGCTGTTGATCCTCCATTATCTACTATAAAGTGAAGGATCACAACTTATCCTCCTCTTTCACATCCAAAGTTTTCTTATCCGTAATTGTAAATATGTTACAGCTAAAGTTTCGCATACAACTTTTAATTGCTCAATTGTTACAAGGTAGTTTTTCAATCGCTAAAAAAGAGCCATAAATTATTACATTTTTAAGAAAGGTAATAAAAATATTAATAATAATAATAATAATGTTTATTTACGGGAAAACCCATTTTACATATAAATACATAATAATAACATAAAATAAATTACATATAAACTTAAAACTACAATAAATTAATACAAATAAACTAAACTATAATAATTACTATTAGAAAATAAAAATGAAGAATTATATTAAATTTAAAATATATTCTAAGCGAGTGATTCATTTAAATAAATACATAGCAAACTAAATAATAATTATATTAATACTAGCATATACAAAATAAAAATAAAAATTAATAATAATTATAATAAATTAAAGTAGAATTCTTGGCGAGTGTTAGTTTTATAATTAATACATTAGAAACGAAATCATATTTATATTAATAATTAACTTATAAAAAATAGAACAAGTATAAACCCTAAATTAAATCCATATTCTTGACCAGTGATTTTTTTAAAGCTTGTATACTCGAATTGAACAAATCAAACCACTCATATTTATTTAAAACATTCGACAACCTTAACATACGACTCATCGAATTGTTATGAGAGTAGTTGGTTGTATATGTGTCGATTTTAAATAAATTGCTATTTCTTAACCTAAGTGAAAAATTAGAAAAACCAATGTTAATCTCGGACAATAGTGGCGGAAATTAATGTGACTATTAATTAATCCATGAAGAAAACAAAGGTCGGCCATTTTACGCCGATCACTTAGTAACTGGATGTTAAAAGTTTTCCTTATGGATTCATAGCTACCTTGGATATGGCGAATACCTAGTTTGTATTCTAAATTTCGAAGGAATTTGTGTTGCAACGATTCGATATGGTTAATGTGCATTACTAAGTAAGGAGACCAAACTGGGGATGCATACTCTAGGTGACACCTTACCAATGAACAATATAAAAGAAATAAACAATTTGGTTGTAACTCCTTTGAAATATGTCAAATAAAGCCCCAGAGTCTTGATGCTTTATCACATATACCATTAATGTGGCCCTTAAAAGACAAGCGAGTATCGAAAAGCACACCCAGGTCTTTAACCGAGTCAACACATTTCAAAGGAGATGAATAGATGACATACTCAACATGTAATGAACGCACACTTTTAAAAAAGAAATTGAAACACACTTATCAACATTTAAACACAATTTATTAATAACACACCAACGAGCAACACTATCCAAATCCTCTTGTAATAATTTGCAGTCGTCAACACATTTTATAATTTTATATAATTTCATGTCATCCGCGTATAATAAGCATTCACTGAACTTAATAACCTGCTCTAAATCATTTATAAATAATATAAATAGAATTGGTCCAATATGAGAGCCTTGTGGAACACCAGAACCAATAATAATTGGTTCTGATACGAAAATTTTACAGTTTGTAGTCGATCTGTAAGAAATGATTTGAGCCAAGATAAAGTATTTGAACTAGATCCAAGTAAACGTAATTTGTGCAAAAGGACAGCATGACTGACTCTGTCAAACGCCTATGAAAAATCGGTATAGTATCTACTTGATAATTTCTGATAAAGGCATTTGACAAAAAATGTTTGAATTGCATTAAATTTGTCGTTCTGGATTTATACGATTAAAAACCATGTTGCCTACATGATATTATTGACTTGGACATCCATGCAAGTTGCTCACTAATAATCTTGTCCAGTAGCTTTGGAATAACAGATTGAATACAAACACTACGGTAATTAGATACATTTTCATGGGCTCCACTTTTAAATATTGGAGTAATGAAACATTCTTTCGAAATTTTTGGAAAATAACAATGCTTTAAGGAAGACTTAAAGATAATATATATATATATATATATATATATATATATATATATATATATAGGTTTTGATAATGAATAAATACAATTCAATAATAAATTTGAAGGAATGCCATCGGGCCCAGAAGTGAAGGAATTCTTTAACTTGGGGGTATGGTTAAATACTGCCATTAACCCGACATCCTGCACAAAAACTTGTTCGGAACTGCTGAATTCATTATATAAAATATTGTCGTCGATATCACTATCCATGGTCTTATAAATAGTCGAAAAATAATCCGCAAACAAATTAACGATGTCTAGATTAGATATCATTTCCATTATCAGCTGTTTCATCATTAAGTTTGGAATTCCATTTTCATTCCTGGCATCACGTGCAAATTGCCAAAATTTTCTTGGATTGACAAAAAGATTATTTTAAATATTATCCAAATATTCCTTATGTAAATTTTTAGATAAAGTTTTGCAGATTAATCCTCATTACAACCAGATTTTTTATAATTTGCATGTGCAAGCTTCTTTTCTGTTATCTTTTTAATATGGTCATAATTAAACCATCTAGGAAAATTACTTTTTCTCGTGGTTATAACTTTAGCTGGTATAAACAAATCCATACCTTTATAAACATGATTATAAAATAATTTAACAGCATCATCTAAACTACTACCTTTTAAGATACATTCCCAATCTAAATTATGAAAAAACGTATTGAGTTCCTCGTAATTGGCCCTATTAAAAAGGTATCTTTTTTCGTGTGTTATTAATCTATCGATATTAGCAATGGTTGACAATATGCCACAATATTTAGAATGATGGGAGCTAGTATTAAGTAGTATATCATCAGCCATCTCAATATTCATATTAATGTCAGAGAAACATAAATCCAAAAAATTACCCCTACTATTTGGAAAGTTAATTAACTGTTTCATATTCATAAAACAATAATAATGAATAATTTTTTGTGCCTGAATGCTAGGTGTTACTATATCATATCCCACACTTGACCATATAATATTATGGAGATTAAAATCACCCCATATTATAAATTTATAATTTGCAAATTTGTCACGAAATTGTTCTATAATACAACAATAAACATAAATTGTAACTGAAGAAGAGGGTGGAATATATACACCACCAATAATAATTTTCATATTACCAAAAGTAACGGCAACAAAGATATGTTCAATTATATTAGAACAACAAACATAAACAGATTTGTAGCATTTCTTTATAGCTATAAGTATGTCACCACCTCTAAATTCCCCATGAATTGTCCATGCAACCCTATAGATAGTATAATTTGGAATTAAAAATTGACTATCCAAAAGATCACGATACAGCCAGGTTTCAGTTATTATTACTAACTACATCATATATACAATTATTAACATTAAACATGAACTCTTTCAGTTTCGTTCTCTTACCTCCAGCATTCTGATAATAAAATATTAGTTTTTTAAAACAGAATTATTCTCAGAAGATTTGACCGATATATAAGCAATGTCATTACGGAATTTAATTGAAATACTGGTTTCACTATTGTTAATACGCATATTAAGTTCAGATTTAATTTTTTTATAATATTCTCTTTGTTTTAGTGTTCGGTCACTTCGAAAATGTAGTAGTTTGTTGTTATTTAAAGAGTTTGATTTGAGTACCAGTTTAGCCGAATGTTCATCTTTAAAAATTAATTTTAACAGACGACAGCTATTAGATTTTTTCGAACCTAAACGAAGTATTTTTAAAGGTTTAACTGTGACCCCTAGAGGCTGTAGTATTTTTTCTACTTCTACAAAATCATCCATCACTTTTTGGTCAATAGCAACAGATTCAGATTCCTTTAAATTAAAGAGAGTAACATTAGATTTTCTAATTTGCCTGTCTTCAATTTCAATTATAATATCATTGGAGTCAGCTATCCCAGTAATATTACAACGTTCTTGTTCCAATTTTAAAAGTCTGTTTTCAATTTCACAAAAACGTGTCATTGGGGAATTAATTATTTCTTGTTTTATGTTAATAATTTCTTGTTTAAATGCCGTTAGTTGTTCAGAAATTATTCTATTTAAGTCATCCACAGTAACTGACCCTTTATCTGAAGCGTTGACTTGAGGTGAAAGATTAGTACATTTATGACAAACCCATTTTGTTTTACTATTGATAATGAAAGAAACTTCACTAGCACATAATCGTAAACAACGAACGTGAATAGATTCATTGCACACAAAAAAGGTTAGTTTGGGCCTCGGAAAGGTGTATAAATGAGAACAGTGGAAAAGAGAAATTATCGTACTTAATGAATATATTTATGAATGGACACAATGCCGTAAATTTAGAAATTTCCTGCACTATCTGAAGCTAAACTTAAAGATGGAATTTTTGTTGGCCCTGAAATTCAAACCTTAAAATCGGACAGATTGTTCCAGAATACAATAACTCAGGATGAATCTGAAGCATGGAGTTCTTTCGTAGAAGTCATAGACGGTTTCCTTGGAAACAACCAATCTCTAAACTACAAAAAAAATTTGTCGAAAATATAAAAAAAAAACTAGGATAAATATCAGCGTCAACCTTAATTTTCTGAATTCCCGCGTTGACTCTTTTCCCAAAAATCTTGGAGCTGTCAGCGAGGAACACGGAGAGAGGGGTCCATCAAGACATAAAGGGGGTGGAGAGACGTTATCAAGGAAGATGGGATATTAGAATGATGGCTGATTACTGGTGGTCCTTGAAGAGAGATTCGCTCACAAAAATCTACAAAAAGAAAACTACAAACGCAGTTTTGTTTCGCAAATTTATTGCTTCTTCAGGTGAATGAAAGTTTACAATAAAATTAGAAAAAACTTAGAATTGTCTAACGTACTGACAATAGATTGTAGTGCATTGTTTTTTTAATGAACAACTCAATTTTGCAGTGTAATTTTCTATTAAATAGAGTTTCAATAAATATTTTTTCAATACTATTGGCAATTTGAAAAACCTGACGTGCTGGAAAAAAACTAAGCCCAGATTTGTTAAGAGCACACCATATTAAACCTTTTTTTACAAAAGAAAAAATGTAGGCCTGTGTAATTAATGCTTATTTTTATTGTTCAAAGGCATATTTAAGTAAGTATATGTTTTATGGAATCAAATAGTTCACTATAAAAACGATTGTCAAAGAACCATTAAAAGTTATTAAGTTAGCGTAAATTTAATATAAACTAGAATAAACTTTTTTGTAATATATGTATAATAATATACTATGAATTAAATTCACACTTAACCCGTGCTGAATTTTTTTTAGGTTAATTAAACTCTTGGTGTTTTTTGACAATTTTTAATATTACAATAGTATGTTTAGTTCAAGTACCTGTGTAGGAAGGTTATACTATATTGTTTATATTGTAATTCTTTAGTATTAAATAAATAAATAAAATACTTACTAATTTATTACTTAAGAATATTTTCTAATAGTTTAAAATTAAAAGAAACGAAAATTCATCGTTTAATAATATTCTTATTATTTATATTTGTTTTTTGAAGTTTTAATATGTTTAATTTGATTGATTTAGGTTAAATATGCCCGTTTTGCTATATAACTTATTGCTATTTAAAAGGTAATTTCATTATGCCTCTCTCCTAGAAACCCTCGATTCTATAGGCAAAAATTTAAGACTGTCGATTTTCACAAGCATTTCTTGTAGAGAATTTTTCACCAACAAACTTGTTCGCAGAAACAGATGGTACTTGTACTTATTTTCAGGAATATTTTACTACAAACCCTCGCTTATGTTATAGAAATTGAAGAGTGGGATAGTGGCCACCCACCCACCCTACATATTAATAGAAACTTAAACTAAAAAACTATTTTTTATTTCCTTGAAAACATTAATTGTAATTGTAATGATGTTCTTGGGAAAACAAAGCTGTGACAGACAGTGATAAAAATTATGTTTAATATGTAGGGTGAGTAGGCGGCCACCATCCCATCATCCAATCATTAAAACATATAGCATATTTACAAAATAAATATTTAATTATAAAAAATGCTTGTAATTAATTTATTACATAAATGTTCTTTTATTTAGATTTATATAATTATTATTATTATTACGTAAATAAACTTATAAATTGTTAAATTCGAAAACTTCACCATTATCGGATTTATTTAAAAAAATATTTGCAACATAATACAGAACAACTTAGTATCGCATTCACTACATTTTAGAGAATTTATAGCTCCAAAGTGAAACTGTGCTTACCTGTCTGTGATTGTTGTTGACAGGAAACAGTAATTCACTCAAATGTTTGCTTAATTAGTTACTAAGTGCATTCTCAATTTATTTAAATTAAAGCTTATTTATGTTATTTTGTATCTTTTTTGTTCAATAAGAGCAGATATGTAACATTTCTTGTAGTTATTCTTGGCATAATGATTTCCGCTAAAGGAGTTTAATCAGAGGAAACAGTATTATTGTCTTTAGGATTAAACTTTTCATTTTCCAAGTAGTCACTTTATGCTTATTTATTTAAGTTGTTAAAAATGCTATACTATTTTCATCAACAAATACATTAAAAATATATATTTATATTGAATTAACATTATGAAACTCAATAATATTAAAATAAAACTACATAATTGAGAGGGTTTCACATTTATTGTTGAACACTGCAACATTTTTCGCCACACAGTGGCTTCATAAGGCAGTGTTCAACAATAAATGTAAAACCCTCTCAACTATGTACTTTTATTGCAAATATTTCTATATTTGATATAGTCGATATCGCCATGTATTAATTTCTATTCTCAATAATAATACAACAAGCTGATAAACTATTATTCTCAACTGTTCCAGTATCATTGTTTGTGTCGTTTATATAATATTTCTGAATGATTAAAAACAACATTTTGTACGTGAAGATTGATATACCATTTAGGCGACACCTGTTATCTGAACCATTGTACTAAATTTCCTTATTTGAGTGGATAGAATAAAGTTGCCACCTTAACTGTACATCTATCTTTATGAACAACTGGAGTAATAAAATTCCATAGTAAAAATCTGTTTTTTCTTTCTTCAGCAGTGTTACGATTATTAGATTTGTTTTTCATTTACAAATTGTTCAATGCAATCAATTAAACAACTTGTAAATATGTTGAATTTTTATGTACTGTTAAAAATAAAAAAATATAATCTTTATAATGAGTTAATATTTGCTATCAGTAACTATAAAATGTTCCTTTGTTTTTGATACATATACACAAAATCTTCTGTTATCTTACAGAAATGGTCTTTTTATGGACTTTTTTTCTCCTTCGATTGAGCTATATTGCACATTTTCGTTTGCAATTTCCTTGTAATTTATATTTATTTTAATTTATTTTACTACAGCGACCTGAATTAACGCTTTGCCTAACCCCCACTCAACACCAGTAAGATATAATCAACACGATTTAAAATTCAGCTCCGGTATTCATATATTAAATTTATTAAATTCACACCGAAACATATTTTTATCAATAGACATATCTCCATGTGTTACACTTAATAAAAATAATTGTAACTTTTCTTATTAAAATTCTATATTTATCAATATCTCGTTGAAAATTTGAACAAAACATCTCGTGATATATCTTTCTTAAAGCTTAATTCACTTATGACTTCTTATTAATTAAAATAATTGAAAATGTTGTTGGAAACCGACAGTCAAAGTCAAAGCAAATTAAGTCCTATAAAACATGTCAACTGAATTTCTTCATCACGTAGAAATAAATTCTTTTTTTTCCTTTTATAGAATTAAATGATGGATTATCATTAAATAGAGCCCCAGTTGCAGCAGTATCATCGAATCTGCAGCCATAGTAGATATTTTATTTTACGTTAAAAAATTGTAAATATTAATTAAATTATAGTAGAATATTAGATGATTTAATACTATTACTATTACTAAAAATTTCATTTAATTTTTGTACCGAAATGCGTAAAAATAAGCATAATATTAGTGAAATTATAAAACTCATTTAATAACATTTGCTTTGCCATAATTATGACTATTTAACCACCAAAAAATACACAGAACATATTAAAATATTATAAATATACAAACATCTTTATTGACAAATTGATAAATACATAACGCAAATAATGACTATACAATTGCAAATATGTAGTACATTTGTCAACAAGCTATTGACCAATTGTATATTAATTTTTATTATTATAGTATATTACATTACTAACGTATTTAATTATAATATTATTTTCATCTATTTTATACTACTTATTACCACGTTAATACATTTTAAATTTAGTACTTATACAAGTTTTATATTTAATACTGTATTTTTAGGATAATTTAGTTATCTAAAAACCTGCAGAATAAAGTAATATATACATTTGCATATTAATAAAATAATGTATATATAATGCAAAATACTTACATGAAAATATTTTTAAATTCGCCTCTATGAAGAATTCAAATTCAAACAAAAGTTTTGTAATTATGATTAACAATTTTTCGCCACTGAACAAAACCGCACTAAAAAAACGGCACTCTCGGCGCCGACAAGTCTCGTGTCTCACGTCGACAGCACCTAAAGGATCAAAGATCAGGACTCGACCCACCTACCAGCAAGTCGGGAACGCGTTGACTGTCCGGAATCCGCGAGAGCATCCCGGCGCTCTCTCCGCCGCGGCGACGCGCGCCGTCGCGACCGGCGCCTCCACCACCGATTTCGAATTAATTGACATTCACTAGGTGTTAGTTGAGGGATAATGAAGTCGTCTCGGTATAACTTGCCACCTCCTCTCCATGCCATCACCCAAAATGGGACGGTGTTCATGTAGGGGGATGTGAAATACGCACACACATCAACACACACACACTGACACACATATGTATTCGTACATAGATGCGGGGCTGTATATAAAATCGATTCGTATTCGCACATCCGTTGCCAGAGATAAATTATTATCACGTATATGAATAGAACGTGTTTTATTTTTCGTGAAATGCCTGAGGTAAATAATCTCCTTACTTTTTCGTCTGCTGAATCGCACGGAATTGTATATGTTATCCAATATGAATTGTAACAAAACACCCCTTACTTCTATTACATAATTTATGTGCATATTAGTCATATGCGAAAATTGAAATGACATGTTTTTTTATTTGTTTTCGGATTGAATGTGAAATAAGAGATCCTTTTTAAAAATACATTCTGTACCAAATTTCAACAGTTTGCTTTTTAATAAAATAATAAATATTTATTAGTAATAAATCAATTTGTATTATTTATCAAGCCAAATGCAGGAAAATATCAGAGAATAGATCATAAATTAGGTAACTCTTATCCACATCTGAGTAAATATAATCGAGGAAATTGTATTAATAATTCTACTTTCTAAGAATCCGCGTTGAGTGTTGTTAAATATTTTATTCATTCTAAAAAAGTAATTATAGACTTTAGTATTTGTTGAATAAACTTATAGGTATGCATTATTAATATATGTAGGATAATCTTTTAATATAACCTTGGAATAGCAATTTATATTAGTTTGTCGTCATAATATAAATTTAAACATCTAAACATTTTAACATAATGATATATTATTATTGTTAATTTTTTTATCTATATATGGGACTGTTGTTTATTCTTATCTCAGCCCTTAACTGACTTAATCAATCATTTTTTTAGACAAATGTGAGATAAAAAATTCGAAGAAATTAACAACTACTGGCCAATTTTGCTTTTATCCCTTTTGACCAAAATTTAGGCATGTCATTAAAGCAGATTAATAATTAATTATTATTTCCTGTTAGCCACGATCTATTTTGGATCTCATCAGCGTAGCGTAGTTGGAGACAGGGAAAACAGTTTTTTTTTTCTTCTGATGAGAGGAGAGTAAATCCATTATGGACATCTTTTTAATAAGGTGTTATCGGACTCTTACCGACTAAAATCATTCCTCCGTGATAGATAGCAATTAGTGAATTCTAATCGGGATCTCAAGCGAAAATATCGCTAAGATTTGAGGAAAACCCGTTGTCCTGTGTGGCGCAATGTCACCGATCGGTTACGTCGCCTTCGATATTTGCTGTCAGCAGTGAAATAGTTTTTTTTTTGAGGTTCGGTCGGCTGAAATGTACGAAAACACTCTTATAGACCTCAAGTAGCTATTAGGATACTTCTCGTAGGTATTAAGAGCAGCTTGGAGAGTTTTCTTTTCTCCAGATAAACTGTTGTGCCTCCTCCATTATGTATAGCTGCTTAGTATGCATATAAGGCATATCATACCAGGTACCAGGTACGGAAGATGTTGTATAGTATCGGGGATAGAGCAAAACCCTGTGGAACACTGGCGCATATTTTATGCTCGCTTGACAGCGTGTTGTTAATTTTGTAAGTTCCTGTCATGAAGAAAGTCGTGCATGACTCTGATTAGATAATCGGTAAAATTAAAATGGTTTATTTTATGATCATGCCAAACCCTGTAGAACGCTTTCGAGAAGTCGAGGAACACTGCGGCAGTATCACGTTTTATCGAGAAGCCCTCCGAGATGAATTCAGTTACCCTGGATAGCTGATGGATGGTCATAAATAGTTCGAAATACGACTTGTGAATCAGGAATGTTTATTTCAAGGAGAACCGAAATACAACTCAGTAGATTTTTTCTACCAGTTTATCTAACACGCCGAGCAAGCTAATTGGATCACAGCGGCTAGCTTCCTTGTCAAAGAAAAAAATCTTATACCCATTGCAGAGTTCGCCATGTTTTAGAACGCGTATCTACCTCTGCGAGTAAGGTTTTTAAACATACCGGTAGAAAAGCGTTGATACCTGTAGCTTTTCGGATTATAAGCTCGTTTAGCTCTTCAGAATTGCCCAGTTGGCAGGTCCACATCCGGTTGTTGAAATTTATGAGGTAACTGGCGGCAGGTTCTCTACTTCGGTGTTAAAATCGAAGTTATCTTGGAGCCGACAAACGTTCAGAAGGAATAACTCGGCATCGGTACTGGACGTGACGCTTGTTTCTTCCGGTAACCTGGACCGCCTGTGGGACTGGAAGGTCGAGAAGGAAATTGAAATGATGAGCGACCATCACCTTATTTCCTTCACGTTTGCTTTCAGTTTGCTCGCAGGTGAGGAATCTTCCACCACCGTCAACACCAGAACCTGCTTGGGCCATCCAGCGGGCCAACTGGGAGAAGTTCCATGAGGAAACCCTATCACTGAGGTTCAACACCATCGAACCTAATGAGATCGCCGAGAGACTCTCAAACAGGTTACGATCCACCTGCGATGCAGCCATTCCCAAGAAGGAGGGGACAGCTAACCGTAGGGTGTACTGGTGGAGCACCAAAGTTGCGGAGGCAAGACGGAGAGCGAATGCGGCTCGACACGACCTTCTCCGAAGACGACGGGCGCGCGGCGCTGGAATCGACTATTCACAGCTGGCAGGAACTGCGAGACGGCGGCATGGAAGAAGCTCGTAGCGAAAGTAAACGACGATCTTTGGGGTAGGTCCGAAGGAACCGCAGCATCTCCCAAGGCCGTATTTACGAAGACGAGGAGGGGAACAGGGAAGAGCACTGCGAAACGCGACACCCGGACAAAGGAGCTCATTCCAGCGCTGGAGCCTTGGATAATCAGATGGCATGGCGAGTTATCGTACCACCTGACTCAGATTATGTCAAGGCACGGGTGCTTCGACAACTACCTTCACAAAATTGGAAAAGCCCCCAGTGAGGAGTGCGCTTGATGCGGCGTGCCTGTGGAACGGACCGGGCAGCCAGAGAAATTCTGCAAAAGATGCCACTCTTTTAGAGTTAGCTGGTGCAGATGGAGCAGTTAGGGTAGTAGAGGTAGTTGGGGCAGTTAGGGCGGGTGGGATAAACTATGCCACTGGTGTCCCTGTCTTGTCGACCAGTCCATCCAAATATATAAAGCGGGGACGGTGAATAGACCACATAGGCAACATTGGAGGTCGTGCATACTTAAGTGGGATCAAGTCCATAAAAAAAGTGCATGAAGTGCCGCCTTAGAATCAGATATCAAGTGAAATTCTCCGCTAACCTGTTTGTTAAAGTAATCAACCGCGGCCCTAATCGCTACTAACTCACTTTGAAAAACTGTACATTTTTTGCCCAGTCTATATTTCGTATTAATTATTTCTCTTCCGTGAAGTTTTACTTTAAAGTATTTAACTCTTTAGGTAAACCGTCTGGCCAGATAATACCATAAAGGTGCCATCTATTGTGTTAGCATTGTCTTAGATCCCTCTTTGAGTAAATATCCACCGACAAATCATAATCACTATTAACAGCGACAATTATAACAATAATAACATAAACATTAACCACTATCCTCATGCGCCCGAGTAATCTCGGGCACGCGGTTAATTATTGTTCCCTGCTAACAACAGTCGCGTGCGGTGGTTATCCACCCAAACAGGCATTAATAAAACTCGAAGATAATAGATAATAACTGCAAATTAACAAGTTTTTTCAGTACTTTACAACTGATAAATTAAAACAGGTTCGGTTTTACAAAGGGAATCTTAACCAAAGAAATTAGTATACACAACTAATAACAATAATTTCAATGTCACAGGCTTCTTATTGATTTAAACAACACATTCTGTACTTTAAACCATGACATTCTTACAAAAACTTGAGATAATAGGTGTTAGAAGAATACCAATCAAATTATTAAAATCATACCTAGCTGAAATAAATGAATATGTAGAAATGATAATCATAGTGTATAATATACGGTAAAATGCGGTTTCCTTCAAGGATCCGTTCTCGGAACCATGTTATTTCTGGTCCACATAGAGGAAGTAATTATCTGAATTATGATCAAATGGTACACTTATTTAATTGCAGATGACAGTATGTTTTTTGATAAATAACTCACCTAATTTTGTTCATAGTTTTAGTAGCAGTTATTTAAAATTAAGTATGTAGTAAATGAAAGCTACACAGATTTTTAATGTCGAAACACGGTCTTAAAATTATTTTTTTTTAATAGGTAATTAAATTGAAAACACTTGATTTATTTCACTGACTTCAGTAATTTCAGTGAAATAAACCAAGTGTTTTTAATTTAATTACCTATTATTCCACAATGTTTCACCAAGAGCTAAACAAACAAACAAAAAATATCTTCTGGATTTTTTGATTGCAATAATTATATAATATTATTTGCTTTGTAATTTTAGCAATTTATGTGCAAATTAAAATATATAAATATATATATATATATATATATATATATATATATATATATATATCCGAATCAGGATTTGAACCTGCGGATTACTAGTCGAGTAGGCTAGCGGCTGTACCTGGATGGCGCAGCTGATAACTCAAAATTACTTACTACCACAAAGTTATCCAATACACATACTATTTAAAAAGCTAATGTTTTGAATATGCGATAGGTTGTAAGAAAATTATTTACTAACTGTGTTTGTTTAATTAACACAAAAACACGAAACAAAATGGTTGTGATTCCGAAGATGAATTGTCCTTTAGTCAATAATCACTCAACTGCGTATTACCTGAAGTTTATAGTGTAATATCCGATCATATTAAAAACATAAGTTAGGAACATAAATTCAATTCAATTCAATTCAATTCATTTATTCAAGTGCCACTATTTACAAACATAATACATATTAAAAGGTAAACAATAAGTACTCATTTGAAGTGGATATGAACGTCAATTTAAAATTTAAAAACTAATACAGTAAAATTAATACAATTGGAATACAAGTACACATTAAAATAGTCACAAAATAAAAATTATAAAGTTTTGTCAAAAATGAATTCTGTAAACGTATTGTAACATTTACGTATTAGGAAGGACCGTAATGCATTTTTAAATTTGTTAATGGAGTCACATTTCTTAATGTCTCAAGGTATCTTATTGTACACTGTTATACATGAATATAACGCAGATTTTTCGTACAATGTGCTGATATGCTTTGGAATTCTAACATCTGTAGAATGACGGGTATTGTATGTGTGCACATTATTATTTCTAGTGAATTTATGCTCATATTTATATGCGAATATGGCATATTTTAATATAAATACACTTGTTAAGGTTAGTATATTGTTATTTATGAATATATTTATACATAAATCAGATCTTTTGATTCCAAATATTAATCTTAAAATTCTTTTTTGTGCTACAAAATCACTATGTATGTCTCCTTTTCCCCATATTATCACATTGCACGATATGTGACAGTATGCTAATGCGTAATATACATTGATTAGCGCATGATTATCTAATTTAGGTCTTAATTTTAAAAGAGCGTAGTATGCACTATTTAGTTTGGATATTACATGGTCAATATGCTGACACCACGATGTTTTGTTGTCTATAAAACTGTCAAGAAATTTAGTGCATTCTTCTTCATATTGAATTTGATCAGTTGGTAGTTTTCTATTGTAAAATTGAATTGCAACGGTTTTATTTGTATTAAGCATAAGTTTGTTTTTTTTACACCAATCCGCAATTTCGTTATTGGTTATTTGGATTCTTTCCTGTAGTACTGTTTGTGTATCTGCTTTAAGAATAATTGTAGTGTCATCTGCAAAATTGACCATGTAACCCAAGGAAATAAAATCGCTTAGGTCATTCATAAATAGAATAAATAATAAAGGCCCAAGTGTTGATCCTTGCACAATTCCTTTATTTATGTTACACACTTTGGAATCACTGTCATTAACTCTCACGAATATCTTACGATCAGACAAAAAGGACACTATAAAATCTAAAACATTTCCACGTATACCGTACGAATTTAGTTTATCACGTACAAAATTTATATCGATCGAGTCGAAGGCTCGCGATAGATCATAAAAGAGACCTGCCACATGCTTCCCTGAGTCTACACTTTTTGTTATTTCTTCAACTAAATCAACACTTGCAGTTTCTGTGGATCGATTGAGACGAAAGCCATGTTGCGTTTCCTTGATTAGTTTAAATTGATTTGCATATGACCATATTTTCTTTGCTAATATTTTTTCAAAGATTTTGGAAAAACTGTTTAATATTGCCACTGGTCTGTAGTTTTCAATATCCGTTGTTGAACCTTTTTTAAAGATCGGTATTACTTTAGCAATTTTCAGCGCTGTTGGGAATACACCTTGTTCGAATGACAGATTTATTAAATATATCAGTGGCTCTAAGATATAATCGATGCATTGTTTAACAACTGTCAGGGGAATTTGGTCTTCTCCTGCACTTTTTTTGTGTTTAAAATTTTTTACTACATCCAATATATCTTCCTTCGTGACTGGAGTTAAAAACATTGATGAACGTTTTTGGTCAGGTATGGTTGGTTCCAGGGATATGTTGGTACCGAGGTGATTTTTTAATTTTGCCTCTGTAATATTACAATAGTAGTTTGCAAACGAGTTAGCGACGTCTTTTGCACTAGATATAATATCACCATATTCATTTTCTATATGAATGGGTTTATTAATATGACTACCATTTAATTCCTTGTTTATCATTTCCCATACTGTTTTTGTTTATTCTCTGCATTTGAAATTTTATTAGCGAAATAGGTTCTCTTTATTTCCTGAATAAGTTTTTTGTGTTTTTTCTTTTCTAATTTGTATAGAAGTTACAGATCTTCTGATTGAGAGTGTACCATAATGTTGAATAAGTCCTTGAGTTTGTTGCCAGATTTTCGAACGTCCTCATTATCCATCTCTTATTATTATTTTTGTAATTTTTCATTCGTTTATAAGGACAAGATGTAGTAAAGTGGTGTTTAAATTCTTCCATGAATTTATCAAATGCAGAATTTGTATTTCCAGTTTTAATAAATGTCCAGTTTATTTTTGAAAGGCGATTTCTTAATTCGTTTATATTTTCTCTTGTGATTTGTTTGGTGTATTTTCGAGGGGATGTCCTTTATTTCGTATTTTTGTTTAGGTCTATCTTTATCATTTGGGCAAAATTATCTGATATGTGCAGATTTATATTTATGCATGACCAATGGTTTGTTATATTTGTTACCATATAATCGATTTGGGTTGATGTCGTAACCCTAGTTGTTACTTATTGCCTGGTTGCCTCTTCCAGTTTATTTACAAGATTGTATGATTTAAATAGATCAACTAGTTTCTTTTTCATAACTTTCAACTTTAAAATTTATATTAAGGTCACCGCTCATTATTATTTCTTCATGTTTTTTTTGAAATTTCGCGGCAATAAATCCGTCATCTGATCTAGGAAGATATTCATTCTACCATTCGGTGGTCTATATACCGTAACTATGGCAAACTTACGATTATTAATTTTTACCGAGCACCCGGCAATTTCTATATCAGTTTCTACGCAAAATCTATTTATATTATTAATTTGATTGTATTCGTGTTCGTTGTCTACGAAGATAATGCATCCTCCATTTTTATGTTTTGATCGGTTAAAGTATGAAATTTTTGAATATTTATGTAAGTGTATGTATTGAATATTTTGATCGTTGCACCATGATTCAGTGATGCATATGACATTAGGATTATATTCAGTCATGGTATTATCAATTACATCTAGTTTATTTATTATGCTCCTGGCATTTTGATGCATTACCTTGAATCCAGTTTCTTTAGAAGCGTGTGTTTGTTGTGGTGCTATTGGGGTTTTGTTTTCGAGGGCCTCTTTTGTCTCGAAAAAAGTTATACCTACTAATACTGATTCCTTCTGGCCACAGTTCGGGCTTCTTAATATCTATATTACAGTCCATGGGAATGCCGATCTTAAAGCATTTATATTTTTCTGATGATAGTCTGTTGGTTCGTTCAATTGACTGGACTGCAATATTTTTATTTGGAATTATTGATTTTAAGTAATCTTCTAATTTAGTATGGTCATAATCACATTTAAATTTACCAATGTGATACCATTCCCTCTTTTCCATTCAGTATACTATTATACACATTATCGGAGAAAATTTGATTTTACTAACCTTTAAAGTTATTAACTGTTTCATACAAGGCAGCACCTGATATTATCAAAATATTTATTTTAAAATAGTTGAAATATGTAATAAATCAATGAGTTATATCATAGAAAGCTTTTTTCATAATTATTTGCAAACGATCTCTTACTTTATGCAGCTGTACGAGTCAATCTCTTGACGTATTAAAAAAATACAAGAAGTGCTTTAATTACTGAGAACTTTAACAACCGAGACTAAATACTAGTTAAAATGTTAAAGTAGCACTATATAGAAATAGGAATTCCTTTATCAAGATAGTACTAGTAGCCACTAATGAAAAACCTGTCAATTTTTAATAAAATGTACTTTGGGTGTTAACAAAACTCTGTGTCTATCATAAATATTCATGTGCCTAAAAATTGAATAGTAGACATACGTTTAACACACCTTTGTGGTATATTGCTTTTATAAGGTAGGACTTTTTACACTTCAAAATGCAACATCTCTGGTATCAATTATTTAATTAATTAACACCACTATAGTTCGACCACTTCAGATTTTCATTATCAAACATTTAACGCCTAAAAGAACACATTAGCGCATACAAAAATGGTAACATTCGCTAATCACATTAAAAAAAAAATCATAATTTTGAAGATGATGTACTCGTGATATTCCATTTTTATGAAAAGGAGCTTAAAGTGGATTTATTCGTAATCCGAGCATTAATGACCAGAATAACCTAATATTCTTTTGTTTGTACAGTGTGTTTTAAGAATGTTATAAATTTGTGTATTTACCGTAACTTTAAATATTAACTGTTTAATAAAGACAAGCTAAAGTTGTATAAACTATAGTAATAAGTGTTAATAAGGAAGTAATACCAAACCCTTGTTGGTTCTTGAGCCTTTTACTTCGTTATATCGAAGTGTAAAATGAAAATACTTAGTAAAATTGTGTTTGGATTTAGTCCAGTTATACAAACAAAGTTACCAATAATAATTATTACCTTGTAATTGAAACTAGTTACGAGAAATAAAAATTATATGTGGTATAAAAAGTTAAGTGTTTTCTTTATGTATTAATTTGACTTATTTTTTACTCTTGTCCCAGTTTTATAGTTTTAAATTTTAAAGATATTATAAATCTTGACTTAGTTCACAGCATTGTGTAAAATTTATTTACTATTACAATTATCTAGTATAGACTAGAGCTATGTGAAAAATTGTCAAAATATTCATTCCTGTGCTGATTACGAATTTATTAATGGCTTTTTGAACACTCAGTTTAACCAGAGATAGTATATGCGATATATTAAGAAGTAGCTCTTTACTGGCTTCAATTCAATTGATTAGTAGTTCTGTTTTTGTGATTCGAATTTAAAAGTTATGGTTGGTATACCATATTTCTCACATAGTCGGATTAAAGGATAACCCTTTAATCCGACTATGTGAGATGCTGACATAAGCAGCTAAAATGTCTCCCGTAAAATGTAGATAAAAGCAAGTAAAAGCACATATAAAAGAATTCTGGATGTCTAAGATAATATTAGCTCCCTCGGCATCATAGAAGAGGAAGGGTTTGAGTGGAAGAAAACTATTTTTAATTGTTAACTTCGCCCGTGCTTCTTTCGTCCAAAGTTTGGCGTATGTTTATTTTTAAATTTATTGATTTGTAATATTTGTTCAGAAATGAGACCATAGATTATTTAATAAATAAATTTTTTGGAAAGGGTTTTTAACAAATTTGATTACAAAATTCAACTTAAAATCATCATCTTAACATTCCTCGAAAATTATAATAAAGGAAGATATTTGGCCCCACAAGTTCCTCAAATTTGGTCACTTAGATGTTTCAACAAACATTTAATATTTAAAAACCAAAAACCCCAAAAAGACAATTTAGATTTTTCCATTGCAGATAACTCCATAATTATTTAAAAATATCTGTTCCTCTTAAGATCAATAAACACAAAAAATATCCACGATGGTCTTCTGCCAAAACAATTCGAAATATTAAAATTAAAAATCATTATCGAAAATTATCCAAAAAGAACCTACTTTGCTATTATAGAACTAAATTTAAACATTATCGAATTATTGTAGATAATAATATACAAAGTGATTATAAAAAATATCTCGATGTAACTGAAAAGTCTATCAAAGTTGAACCTAAGCGACTATGGGACTTTATCAATGAAAGACGAGGCAAAACTAGGATACCAGGCACCATGCAATATAATAATAATACCTTAAATAACAGTGAGAAAATAACTGAGGCATTTGCTACGCACTTTTCATCGGTATTCTCTAACACAAATAATACCTCATGCAGTTTTAGTGATCGAATTGTATATACGACTCCAATTTTATCAATAAAGTCATTTAATTGTCTTGATTTTTCACGCGCAGTAAAAAAAATGAAGGCCAGTTTTACCATGGGTTCAGATAACATCCCTGCTTTTATTATAAAGGACTGTCAGCATATATTAGAAATACCCTTGCTTCATATATTCAACTTAATACTAAAAACTAACTGTTTCCCAGATTGCTGGAAGTTATCTAAAATAGTTCCAATATTTAAATCTGTCAATGATAAGGATATTCAAAACTATCGACCTATATCGTTAATAAATAACTTTGCAAAAATATTTGAAATAATGCTTCATCATGTTATGTATTCACACGTTAGGAATATAATATCACCCAGTCAACATGGTTTTGTAAAGAATAAATCGACGGTAACAAACCTATGCTCCTTCACCAACACTTTATCAAATGCCTTGGATAGTAAGTTTCAAGTTGATGTGATATATAGTATATTATTGAAGAAAATAGAACTCTTTGGATTTGATAACAACTTGTTGAAATTACTAACATCGTATCTTGATAATAGATTGAACGTGGTTGAATATAAGGGAACAAGGTCTGGTCAATATATTTCAACAAGTGGTGTGCCACAAGGCTCGAACCTTGGTCCGTTACTGTTTTTATTGTTTGTAAATGACCTGCCAGGTCGCCTACATTCAAATTGTCTAATGTATGCGGACGATCTAAAATGTTTTCGTATTATTAAAAATATTAATGATTGTCGAGAACTGCAGAGTGACTTGGATGAGATAAGTAATTGGAGTACAGAAAATGGACTGGAATTAAATATCAGCAAATGCAAATATATGACTTTTAGTAGAAAACGGCAGAACATTGTATTTGGCTACACCATCAATAACATTGTTTTAGAAAATATCAATTTGTTTAAGGACTTAGGAGTATATTATGATACTAAATTGACATTTAATACGCATGTGCAAATGATATGTAAGGAATGTTACAAAACCCTTGGCTTCATAATTCGGAATACCAAAGATTTTAAATCAGTAGAGCCATTAATTAGTTTTTACAAATCTTTCATTCGAAGTAAACTTGAATACTGTGCCATTGTGTGGCATCCGACATATAACTTTTATAGGAATGAAATTGAGAAAGTACAGCGAAAATTCCTTAAAATACTCTACTTTAGGCTACATGGTAAATATCCCTGTCAAGGATATTCTTCTACAGATCTCCAATCAGAATTCAGTTTAAAATCCCTAAATAGTAGGCGCATTATTTCACAAATATTATTTGTTTGTAAATTGATTAATGGCTCCATAGTAGATCCAGATCTGCTTAGTGGTTTAAATTTTATGGTCCCTCGATTGAACACTAGACATCAGTCGGTATTTTACTTAACTAATATTAGAACTCTCCACTATTATAACTCCCCATTAATATCTATGTGTAATCTAGTTAATATATATAGTGTAAATTTTGATATATTTAATGATAGGATTAAAAATATAATTGAAATTTTGAATCAAATTATTTTTTAAATGTCGAATGAAATGTTAATCTGATTTATTGTTAATATTATTCTGAAATTAGTTTACTTTTTTGTAGACTGTTGGATAATAAAGACTTATTATTATTAATATTATTATTATTATAACATTACATTTAACTTCATCTCCTTACTTGCAACATGTTTTCGACGTTTGTTTGTGAATTTATTTTTAACATCTCTACAAGATTTGAATTTTTCCATAATTCTCATTACTGATGTATGGTGTAAATTTTCCCCTGGATGTCTGTTATTAAAAATTTCAGCTGCTTTTCGATAAGTTTTATAATTTTCACCAACGATTAAAATAAATTCTACTTTTTTCCACACTCAATATTACTGGCATGTTAACAAATTCTATTTGTCACTGTCAAACAATTCTTGCTATCAAGAAATCATTTATTTATCAGTGCATCCTAGATTTCACATAACTACACTTACATTTGCATTGCTATTGTAGATGAAAAGAGAAAATAAGTTTTTTTCTATGTAATTGGATATAATTGCATATTAAAACATAGTTTTTCATTCCGAACAACTTTTCATAATGATAATTTTCGATATTGTCACAAATAAAGGTACTTTACTCTTGAGAAGAATTCATATTTTTTGAGATTACTCTTATATAGCTTAAAAAAATTGATATCTCATGTTGGTATTTCAAGTTTTGGACCAAGCAGAACTTTTTATAAAGAGTAACTTTTTTCCATATGGTGCGAACTTAAGCAGACACACTGTATATATATCATACACTTTTATTTTTAATGTGACTATAGTTTCGACAGATTTTCTGCCATTTTCAAATAATACTTCAAATGTTACAAACAACTTTATAAAACAATTTTACAAACAATTTAGATGGCGGCCGAATTGAGGTCATTCTGGAAGGAGCCGCAGTTACGAAAACACGGATAAATTTTTACCATCTGGTGAAACGTAATTTATTGTTTTTGTACATTTATAAATATTGCCATTATAGATTTAGTTTTTGTTAAAGTACACTATAATATATTAAGCATTTTTTAAACTGGCTTCGTTGTTCTTTGAGTTGTTAGAACTTCAATCTCTTACACTTTATATTCTGCATTTGATACATCCAAACAAACAAAAAATTGAAGTAAAAAATATTGAGCGGTCGTTCACAAAAACATGTTCATTTAGTTTGTAAAATTATTCCTACAATTTTAATTAGTAAACGTTTTACAACAATGTAGACTTAGTGATTTAAAAATATTATTTTACGAAACAATCTAATTTTGAAGGCATATGAGGTTCAAATATCACCCGAAATAAAACCGTAAAATCGTTCAATACGTGGTGAATGGGTTAATTATTTTACACTACAAAGAGATGATTTATTTTTCTCATCAAAAATATATTTTCTGGTGAAGCAGATTTTAAAATTAGTGCTTATGCTATTGACCAGCATTGTCGTATTTAGAGTGAAGAACAACCAAAAGTGATTTATGAAAAGTCTTTACATACTTAAGGAGTTCACGCTGTCTAGTAATCATATTATTTAGAAATGCTGCTCATATTAGAATTTGTAGAAAAAATTAAATTAAATGGTTTACGCCCTAATTGACATTAAGTAGTTCTAGCAAATAATCCAAGAAAATGTAGTAGTACAATACTGTCTTATGGATCTCAGTAGAGTAAGTAAGAAGCTAATCTAGGTTAGAGAAGCACACTTCTCGGATCGTCAGTTTATGACATTGATGTTTGGAGTCACTGACGACACCAGCAAATAAAAATCTTGAAGACATAACTGCGAAATTAAGTCTAATGCAGAATTTAGCAATTGAGGTTATATTAGTGACTGTACAAGCAAGCATAGTGACCATAACACAGAGGGTTACGTAGACTCTTCTGAGAGTGACAAAGAAAGTAATGAGAAATCCAGTTACTTTACTTTAAGGATGAAAATCAACAGTAAGTAAATTACTTTTTACTATGACAAAAATCGTTACAAAAAAAGATGTTCGAACTCTTTTGCGTAATAAAATCACACATATGTTAGAATAGGACCACCTTATACAAATCCTTCTGCACCACATGACGCTTGGAGATTGTTGTTTATGGATTACAAATTGGAGATCATTAAGGAAAGACTAAAAAATGACAAAGATGTGTGTACAGCCCTCGAAGTAATGACCAAAAACACTCAACAAGATGTTCGAAAGGTTACAAGATATTATACATAAAACACTATACTAACCAAATCATGTGTCTGTCTTGTAACGATAACCAATTAAGATATGCTAAAATTGCGTCTATTGGTTCACAGCACATATAATTACATATTTCTTTATTTAGATGATGCAGTAGTTTGCATATTTTGTTCTTGAAGAAAATACTCTTATTATTTTTAAAGCTCTTTTACAGATATTTGTTATAAATAGTTCAGGTTTTTAAAAAAATCAGGCAAAGATTATTGCGTCTATTTATTTATTACAAATAATATAATATTTTGTATCATATGAGACGTTAGTTTTCCAATTAAGGGATAATACTGTAACTGTTGTAAATTGCAAAATTTTGAATAACGTTAATTTCATTTTGTAGGTAATTTATGAAATCCATTTTAAGGGGACATCTGGAATTATTAAAAAATTAACAACAGTTTGCGAGATGGTTATGCTTAAATCATGGATTAATTTTACCATTATTAATTTTATATGAATTTAAATATCTAATAAAATAATCTGCTTAATGAGATTCTCTGTCAAATTACAACTTTTATCCGACGGTCCTCCCTTGTACGCTTATTCTCTCTGCTGCGTGCTATCTAAAAACGGAGGGAAGCGTGAAATCGGGAAAATTTTACATATCTCCGAGCCCGTAGCAATTCACACCGAGATAATTCCCTTATCTCCAGAATGCGGACTTTCATATTTAGTTAATTAAATATAAAAAATATATAAACAGAAACGTTTCCAGTTTGCCCGAGACTGTGTACGACGCCCTAATGCAATTTCCTCTTCCAACGGAGATAAACTCATATTTAATTAACGCAGTTATCTTAAGTAATAAAGTACATTAATATAAATTGAAAGAAATAAAAATACGGAATGAGCTGCAAGATTAAGGGGAGTTGTTAAATAATTATGCATGTAATTAATTAAATATTGTTAGGATTTATTGCGCAAAATGATTATATTACTATATTCTTAATAAATTATCAAGTTTCTTTAAATATTTGATATAATTTTTAATAAACAATGGTTTTACCAAATAGAGGTTAACATTTTTGAATGTAACTCTTCTCAAAATAAAAAAGGACAGATATCTAAATTTCGATGCATTAGAGAGAACTTTGTTCCGAACCCACACAAAATCCCCGTTTTGAAATGGCACCGCCGGCCGTTTTCGCAAATTGTAATGATGTGCATTACGTCGGTAAGCATCGAAAAGACGATTTCTAACTCTCTGAAATAATGGTGATAACGATTTCAAGTGTTGAGCATATTACTCAGAATTCGCTCCCAGCATTACATCTTCTAAGTTCAACACCTTTCCGTAATAATCACCACGGAGGAGCGGTACGTAACGTCCAAAATTCAATTCAGCAGGTGTGAAGCCGGTGACCTCATGCTTGGCGGTACGTAATGCGTAACCGATCTTGTGTATCTCGACATCCCATGTTTTGTGATCTAACTCGTCAACAAACGATCTGATTGTGGTACCAATGGTACGGTTATACCTCTCTACGAAATTTACCTGGGAGTGATACCGGGCGTTAAACCATATCTTTGAGCCGTATCGTTGAGCAAGTGAGTTCATTTCTCTCGAAGCGAACTTCGTACCATTATCACATAAAATAATTTGAGGAGCTCCAAACACCAAGAATACTTGATTTTCTAAAAACTCAAAAATTGCCGCGGAAACGGCTCTACGCAACGGTTTAAATAATGTAAATTTAGTAAACCAATCAGTTACCACCAAAAGATAGGAGTTTCCTTTATTAGATCTGGAAAGGGGACCGAGAATATCGCATGCAATTAATTGCCAAGGGTACGATACATCTTTAGGTCTACCCATTTCTCCGGGGCGTCCACTCGTGGGCTCCTTCTAGGCACCGCAAACTTGACAAAATCGAATGTACTTCTTGACATCCATTCGAAGACGAGGCCAGTAATACAGATCACGGACACGATTTAGAGTCTTGTACACTCCGAAGTGACCAGCTGTAGGTGTATCGTGACAAGACCTTAAAATATCGGTCCGCAACGCCTGGGGAACAACTATTTTCCAGGCAGAATAATTTGTAGCAAGGACGTCTTTCCTTTGAACTCGCTTAAAAAGACGTTCATCAATAATAGACCAGTCAGGATACCTGTCAGGACATTTCCGAACAGCATCAAAAATCTTCAAATACCAACTATCTGACTCACAAGCTTTAGCCGGCACCTCTATCGACTTCACAACAAGAGGAGCACGTGACAGTGCATCTGGAACAGTATGCGATGCTCCTTTCCGGTGCTCGATATCCATGTCAAATTGTGGAAATTTAATAGCCCACGGAGCAATCCTTCCAGTAGGATCCTTGAGATTCTTCAACCAAAGTAGCGAGTGATGGTCTGTTAAGACTTTAAAGTGAGTACCCTCAACATAAGGCCGGAATTTCTCAACTCCAAATAGAACCGTCAAACACTCTTTTTCCGTGGCACAATATTTCCTTTCAACTTGCGACAGGGTGCGGCTAGCAAACGCAATAGGAACCTCATCACCATCAGAATTTTCCTGAGTCAGCACACAACCTAAACCAATATTTGACGCATCACATTGTATGCAGAAAGGCTTGGCAAAATCTGGATTAGCGAGGATTGGAGCAGAAACTAGGGCCATCTTTATATCCTGAAAGGATTTCTCAGCTTCGGATGTCCAATGGATCGCTTGGGATTTTTTCTTGCCCTTAATCAGAGCACTGATAGGAGCTGTCAAGGAAGAGAAATGTGGGATGAACCGGCGGTACCAAGAGCACATTCCGATAAACCTCTTGACTTAAGTGGTACTCCTTCATGGCAGCTACTTTAGCAGGATCCGTTCGCAAACCTACACGGTCGACAACAAAACCCAAATAGTTCAACGAAGCACGACAAAACTCACACTTACCTAAATTGATAGTTAGATTCGCTTCTTTCAATCTTGAGAGCACTTCATTGAATACCTTGCAATGAGTTTCGAAATCAGGAGTCGCTACGATAATATCATTAAGATACACGAAACAGTACGGGTCCAAATCAAGACCAAGGACGCGGTCCATGAGTCTCTGCTGTGTTTGGGGGCATTGTTAAGGCCGAAAGGCATGACCACAAATTCATAAAGCCCCTTCCCCGGTACAGCAAAAGCGGTCTTCTCACAAGAACTTGGATCAAGAGGAATTTGCCAAAAAGCCGATTTTAAATCAAGACTCTACAAATATTGAGCACCATTGAGCTTATTCAAGATGTGATCCACTAATGGCAACGGGTATGCATCCTTCTTGGTTACCGAATTTAATTTCCTGCCATCAAAACAAAAACGCATCTCACCATTAGATTTCTTTACAAAAAGGATAGGTGAACACCAAGGACTAGAAGATCTTCGTATGACGCCTAAAGATTCCATATTTTCAACTTCACGGTACAGATGTTGAAGCATATAAGGTGAGAATGAACCTAACCTGACCAATTGGTACCCTCTTAACTCCTTAAAATCCTTGACTACTATTATCCGCTCGTTGATATTGCCCAAATCTTGAGTTTCGAGTAGAAACAACCTTTGATCCCGAACTAGTCATAACAGAGATCTTGGAAGAATGTTTTTAGCCAGGAGGAGTCAGACACCATCCTATCTAATGGGTGTCCATAATGAATGTCCTCTCCTTAATCGGACAGGGAAAAAGTAATCCAATTGTAATTGTGGAGGCCTCAACTTGTGATACATTCTTATTAATAAATTATTGTGAATACCTTTTATATATCACACACTTTTATTTTAAATGTGACTATAGTTTCGACAGATTTTCTGTCATTTTCAAACTATACTTCAAATTTTATTAGGAGTAGGTTTTTTTTTTATTTTATGATCAGATTTTATTTTGGTTATTTTACTCTTTGCCAATAAATCCATTAGAACACATAAATAATGCTTTAGGCTTACTTTATAAATATGTATCCAGAGGATGAATAAAGGACGAGTTATACATTAAATTATTTTTTACGTGGAATTATTGGATTACACCCGCTAATGGGCGCATATTATACTTTCGGATAAAATTGTATATTTTGTCAGACGCTTGATATAAAATGTTTACAAAGTGAAATGCTATGTTAAAGAGTCTAAAGAGCCCCTCAAATAAATTGCCACGCCCGCGCGTCGAATTACACGAAATGGAACATTTACTTTGGTATTTTATACAAACTAAATAAACATTAGATTTCACGAAAAGCAAATAATATTCGCACAATGTAAAGCACGCGTTTGTATGGAAACAACAGTAAAATGAGTTATTTTTTATGTGCGACATGTAGAAATTAAACCGTGTAATAAATTATTAACGAGTTTAATTTTTATATGTGTAATATCAACGAAATGTATTTTCATTTAAAGTTCCTGAGTTTAATTTTGATTAACATTACAACGTAGGAATTAACAGTACATTTTAAAGCCATAAATAACTAATTTATCGACGTTTACCTTCTACAAAAAAAACCGTTGCTTTCTAAAGTAAATACTCAAAGATTTATTCTTTTCAATCATTTCCCCTCATTGGGTATGTTCTTTTGTTAGGATTTGCATTTTCGCGAACGTAAAGTATGTGCACACACATCGGCAATTTTCCGTACGTGCAGACTGACAGAATATGGAGAACTAGAATTCTCGTATAAATCGATTCCCATCTGCAGCTACGTGTTTGTTTACAATATCCTGTCCTAGTTTACGATATTGCAGCCAGATCAAAGGGATTTTTGTTTACTGGACCGGCTGGATTGATTTTGGTTTTTCGTATTACCATGGTAGATTTTCCGTAAACGTGAATAATCCGCACAAAAAAGGGAAATGTTTGTCAGTAACTGTTAATGGATGCATTATTGAATTATAGCAATGTATACTTTCAATTTAATTAATTAATATATTATAATATAAGAAATTGCTAAAATATACTTTGTCCATCCAAGTATGAATAGTGACTTAAATAGTATAAAAGTTCTAGAATCAATTCTTTTTTGCTAAATCGTGGAGTATCTTAACAAAAATAATTTAAATAACGATAACAATTAAACAATCTGATTTTCACAGGGGTTGAACCACTGTCTATGCAACGGTTGGTTTCACTCAGGAAATATACGAATCCATTGAACATAGTTCCTATTCAATCGCTACTTTTATTAAATTGCGGAATCTATATTATTTTAACTTTCATCCTCACAGTTGTCGCTAAATTTAATCCCATAGAAGTTATGGCAAACAACTATTAGCAATATTTCCTTATGTAAGTTAAGGCTTTCTTGTATGTCTAAAGGATCTATTCTACCTAAGAACACAATCGACGATTGGGAGAAGTACTTCCGGGAGTTATAAGGCAAAGAGGACAACAAGTCATTGAAACGCAACGTGAGGATTGTAGTACACAGAATCACATCAAGGGAAAACATAGGACAATTTGCCATCAAGTACGAAGTGAAATACTACTAGACCAGATTCACGTGATATATAATAAAATACTGCACAAAAAGGGTATACCAGAGGAGTGGAAAGGCAGCATAACATCCGATATTTAAAAAGGGGTGAAATCCCACCTATCAATCTATATAGGAAGCATCATAAAGGTCTTTGAGAAGAAAGTAGCCAACTCTGTAATATGCGAAGAATAAAAGGGGTTCAAGAAAAACAGGTCCATAATCAACGCAATATTCCCTATCCACCAAATCACTCAAAAAGCAATAATTGAATTTAACAAAGCAGCCTTTATGTGCTTCATCGACTTAATCCAAGTCTTCAATAGAGTGCAGCTAACCGACGTGGTATCGCTCCTAAAAAAAAGAAATATACATCCTGATCTCATAGCGGTCATCACAAAACTTGATACCGATTACTATACCTTTAGAAAATTAACAGACAAACTATTTAGCAAAGTGCCTGTATTAACTGAAATAAGTCCTGCCCTATGCCATACTATAATGGACAAAGGATGCTCTGCAAGTTTGAACAAATTGCTTCAAAGTTCAACATGTAGAACTATCTACCACCAAGATATCTAGGGTCCCGCGTAAATGAAAGCTCGCCATATAAAATAAAAGCGTTTAAAAGGTCATGCAATTCAAATAAATAGGGACCAACATAATTAGCAACAGGAACCTAAAAGAAGAAGTGAAAGCCCAAACAACGAAAGTAGATCTAATATCGGTGTATTTAAGCCATATTATATGGCGAAATAGGTACTTGTGAGGTGTGTTAGCCTCGCATGAACTGCGACCTAACAGATCTACTGTTCTAATAATAGAATGGATAAAACCAGACTGCCAGAAATTGCCAAAACTGAGTTGCCGAGATAAAAAATAACACCGGGACTACATACCCATTAAGACGTCCTCAGGAGAGTACAGACAGGTAATAGCACAAATAGCTGCCTATGAAGCAGGTTTAGCAAGTAATTACTCAGAAAATATTACTGTCGTTGAGTCAAATGGCATTGCTGTTGCCCGCCACTATATTTTTTAAAATTACAATGTGCGATTTAAAAAAATATAGAGGTAAAACAAAGTTATCGTATTTTAATTACAACTTATTCAAGATGTACCACAAAGTAAACGCCTCAATTATCAAAATTTCATATTTATCATAATAACAGATCAATCAATAAACTAGACTTGTATCAGAATTGTACTGACGACATGATGGTGATACTCCTGAATTTAGTGAAGTGTCGTGTCCAGCTCAACCCTGATAAGTATAAAAGTGTAGTTACTGCTTTCAAGGTGACCACACAAGGCATAGAAGGCTTGGCCAAAGATTATTAGGCACGCAATCCTCATTCATTAGTTATTCTGCTCAGTGTTTATGTAAATCGGCTTCTATGAAGTTTTTAGAGAAGAAAATACCTACCTTCACCAGGCATGTGTATATTTGGCTGCCAGTGCTAGTGCTCAGTTCATTGTTGGCAATACCGTCTCTTCTGTGGAATCGGGAAGGGTTGAAATCGAGACTACACCTGTCTTAGAGAAATCTTGCCCATAATTTATGTGGGGATAGGATTTAAAGGGTCTACAAAAGTTTAGTCCCACTGTAGATAAGACAAATCCTTTACACCTGAATTTCCATTTCGAAAAGAAAATTGAGCTTCTGTACCAGTGCGTAATACCAAAGTATAAGTCTGACTGTTCAAAGTGAACAATTCATTGTGACATTCGCTACTGGATACATTGCTGATACAATTTGTGCTATTGTTACGGCACTGCGGTATCCATACTCAACCAAAAACAGAGAGATACTGCATTAAAAGACTCTAAGAAATTTGGAAGGGTTTAACTTCTAATATTGTTATAATTGATACGGTTGCAACTAGAATACCACTTCCACCAACAACAGAGATACCAAAATCCTCGAAGAAGACATTATAAGTACAAAAGATTTATTAGGTAATGCAAATCAAGTTGGCAACAAAATAACTTCACTAGTAACTACTACACTACTTAAATATTCTACTCCAGAAAAGGTAAAATCAAAATGACGACCAGCTTATGTAAGATCTTCTATGATGATTATAATGTAAGAACTATTATTTTTCATTAGGTTCAAAACCTTCCACAATTCGTCGTTCGCATCTAGTAGTTGATATAGACTTTGGAAATCACTAACCATCGTCTTTGTAGTCAACGACTTTAAGATGATCATAGAAGGCCTAGAATTCTTAGCAAAGGGATTGCACGCCTATCTTCATCGGTTATTCTGTTCAGAATTTAAACTAATTTGGCTTCTATAAAATTTTTGGAGAAGAAAATCCTTAGCTTTATCATACATGGCTATATTTAGCTGCCAATTCTAGTGCTTTGTTCATTGCTGGCACTGACCTTTCTCTAATATATTACCTTGTTCAATAAATACACGTTCGAGTGGTGGTACATATGATCGGGTAATTTAAACTAAAAAATGCCATTACTACACAGGCAGGTACCCCACTGCATCACAAAACTCTGTATACCGGTGGCTTACCACTCCTCTGGCTATTGACGGAACCATATCAAAACTGCCTGCTGGACTTCAACGTCCAACTGGAATCGCTGTTCCTTGAGTGCCATCCTCAATGATTCAAAGACATGGAAGTCACAGGGTAACAGATACGGGATGTAAGTGAGACCGAAAAGCACATAAGCATAACCTTGCCAGCGGAAGATTGATTTTTGAATTTCTGGTGCCTTGGAGAAGATGGATGTTTTCATTGCATACTATCACGTTTTGACTCAGGCTCTTAATGGTGAACCAACTTTCGTCACCGATAACAATGCGGTGCAGGAAGGAATTTCCTTCTTCACGGTACTGCTGAAGATGCTGCAGTGAAAGACCCATGCGGTTGGCTTTGTGTTCATCAGTCAGTAAATGAATTATGAATTACAGTATGGCTTGTTCCAACACTGATATCAGAACTATCTGAGAACTCCCTAACAGGAAAACGCCTATTCTTCATAATGGCTGCTCACACAGCAGCGAAATTGCATGCCAAGGTGCGCCCGGCGTTGGCAAATTCGCTGTCGATTGTCGTCCTTTACTGAACTTCTGAATACCATTCCACGCCTGTGGTTTTGGAAAGACACTGTTCATCATAAACATCTTGCATTCTCCGATAAATTTGAATATGGGTGTCGGATTCAGCGTTTAAAAACTGTATTACTGCTAGCTGATTCGTCTTGGGCGCTCCAACGATACGACCTGCCTTACTGAAACGCGCACAGCGACTGCGTATTCTACAAATATTAACAGTAAACTGTCACAGTAGACACCTACATTACCGGCGGCCGTCTTATATAACTTTCTTCAGTTTTAGCAAAACTAACATTCGTGCTACAGTGTATTTATTGTACCTGAATGAATTTATAGGTAGTTGGTGTACTTTGTAAGGGTACGTAGTGGTTGACGACGACAAGAAAAGAGTGTTTACTTTAAAAATATATGCTTCTATTAAACGTACTGTACAATGTCTTAAGATATACTGATTATTTACAAAAATGTTACATAAAGAAAACTCTTATTAAGGTAGGGATGGTGGTGTTGAGTTCTGCGATCCCTTACAGCCTCGCCGGGTGTTGACCACGTGTTTAGAAACCCGGACCGGACGGGCGGCACAAAGCACATTTCGAAAACAATTTAATGTTGGATGGTGGAAAAAGAAGTGTCGGAACCCCTGAAAATATGGTTCTAGTTAGGGTAGCTATGGTAGCAAGTAAACATCGATCAGTAGTGCAGCATGCTAGCGTGCTGAAGATAAGAGACAGATCAGTACAGTGAATTTTGTATTTAGGCACTTGTCGCACCTCAAGGGAGTTTATGGCATTTTTGAGAGAACATTTTCCAGGACGACTTATTTTGCTATTAGGAGACATCGAGTGGTTCCCACTATGGCCTGATCTTACGCCTTGCGATTTTTTTCTTTGGAAGCACCTAAATGCCCGCGTATTTATTAAGAAAGCACGATCCCTTGATCAGCTATCCAATGCTATCACAAGAGAAATTTAAGCGATTTCGGCCAACATGCTGGAAGGAAGCATGAAAAACCTGTCAACTCTATTTCAGGACTATGTAGAAAAGAACGGACATAACTTAAATGACATTATTTTTCGTACACGAATGTTTTTTAACCTTTGCTTTGATATGAATACGAAATGGCAAATCCACACCTAACTATTAAACTAATAAAATTTTATGAGTTATGATTATTTCGACAACGTCATACTTCCCTCCCGGATCCTGTATATCACTCTGACAATACTGTGGTATCCAAACTCAAGAAAGGAATTTAAAAGGATCTAAGGATCGTTATTATTGATACACGCACACTTATGAGACCTTTACGGTTGCAACTATAATACCCAGTCTACCACCACAGAAATTTGGAGTTAAGTTTTAAATAAAAAAATGGGATTAAACAAAATTCTTCTTCGTCTTCGATGGCACTACAGCGCAACTTCGGCACTGACCTTCAGCATGCTTTGCCTCCAACGTTGACGATCATTAGCTGACCTATGCCAGTTTCTTATTTTTAGCAATTCTTAGGAGTCTTTTGATACGTTATCCTCCCACCTTGTTCTTTGACTATCAGCTGCTCGTTTTGTTTTTTTGTTTTATTAGGATGACCTTTCTGGCATACGTTGTACATGCACAGCCCACCTGAGTAGCATTAAGTATGTGTTATAGTAGGTAGGTCTCTGTATAGTCGGTACAATTCGTGAATGTATCATATTCTCTACTCTCCATTATCGTTTATCTCTCCATATATTCTTCTCAATACCTTTCTCTTAAAACGGGCTTTGTCTATGCAATTTTTTTATGTCTTATATATGTTTCTAGACGTTATAATTAGTAACAGGGATAAGAGAGCTTCGTTGCCGCTTGCTTCTCATTCGTTTATCTCCATACTTTCATAATTTGGGTATTTACATTGAACCCTAGGTAGCTGAAATGCTTAACCTTCTCGAAGCTGAAGTTTCCAAATACTAGGTTTTCTTCGATGATTTCCCTCTATCCTTGTCGTTGATTTCTAATGAAATCTCTCATACCCCCGCTTCCATTTTTATGAACGCTTTCTTGACTGATGGCGCTGTATTCCATTATTTTGACGGGCTTGTTTATAATGGTGTCATCCTTCTACTCGTACTCGGCATTTGGTGTATATTAAAAGCAAGCAAGATAGAGTAGAGTAGAGAAAATTTATGAAGAGCTAGTGGATATTGATGTCAAATTGATTTTTCGTATATATTTGTGGCTCTAGGTCGTCGACAGTATACCTGCCAAGTCTGAATCCCTCCTGGTACTCTTCAATAGTATAATATTTTTGGCGTATTATAAAAGTGTATTCTTGATTATCGTTGTATATATAAGAATAATAATAATAATAAACTTTATTCTTCTTTCCAAAATTAAGAACAGGAGTAAACAAAATAAATTTCTTAATACATGAAATGAAGAATCCGAGTCTTCTTTCTCGCTATTAAAAAAAATTGCGAAGAAAGGAAAACCGTATTTTATTTAATAGTCATTGTATCTTCACGTAACTCAACAATCATGACACACCCGAATTTGTCTCTCTCTTTATGTATACTGGTGTCCCACTCACTATTTTTTCTTTCCAGATTATAATTATAAGTTTATGCACTATGCCTACTACTTGTTCTCAGCCATCCTCTGAGACATTGTCGACAACTTTTTCTTTATTGCTTTTTACTTTTTCGGGTGTTCTCGATATTACTTTGCAAGTAGGTGGCTCGTCGGCTTCATTCATTGTAGAGGGAGTTGGCCTTCTTAAAATTATAGCGATGTGGGGTCACTTCTAAATCTAGAAATGGGTGCACTGCTTGGAAAAATTATATGTATATCCAGTGCAAGATGGTATAGATCTTTCGGTACTGCTACATCGGATGCATGTACAATATTAGCCACAATAGATGGTGGTGTAGTAGTCTATCATATTTGTTTAAAACTTTGTTACGTTGTAGGAGGCCAGTGTAACTAGTAAAATTATTTAATAGAAGAATATTATTTGACAGTTTACCATTTGTAATAAATTTAACATATTCGTGGAATGTTAAAATCGCCGAAAATCGATAAGTTATCGGTACATAATTTGGTTTCAATAAATTCAAAAAACTCATTATATTCATCAATATTTATTGTAGGGGGAATATATGTACATAGAATATCTACATTTTTTCCATAAAGTCTTAGCCTAGCTGCAACACAGGCGATGCTAGAATCAGTACAATATAATTTAATTTCACTAAATATAATATTATTTCTGAGTGCAAGTAGTACTCCACTGCCTTTTTTAATAGATCTATCGCATCTTAGGATACTATAAAAATCTGAAAATAATTCTATATTCAAAAATCACGCTTGCAACCACCAGAAATATCGGAATCCGTGAAGAAGAAATTAGGAGTTAAGTTAAGCATTAAACGCATTTTTTCTTCTTCGTCGGTGGCACTACAGCACAACTCCGGCACTGACCTTCACGATCATTAGTGTTATTGAAGTATGTTCTTGATTATCGTTGTATATATCTTGTATGTTGTTCTATTAAATAAAATACGAGTCTCCTTTCTGGCTATTAATAAAATTTGTCACAATCATGACTCTATATTGTAGTAAGTACCTTTATTATAGTTGTTCCACTCGAATTTGCCTTCCTCTTTATGTATGCTGGTGTCCCACCTTGTGGTATTTTTTCTTTGTTCCAGATTATAATTATTAGTTTATGCACTATGACTACTACTTGTTCTCAGCCATATATCCCCTGGGACATTGACGACAACTTTTTCTTTATTGCTTTATACCTTTTCGGATGCTTTCGATATTCCTTTGCAAGTGGGTGACTCGTTAGCTTCATCATTAGCAGTTACTTTTAGACGTAAATAACATTCCAACGTTGTTCTAGTTAGACTTTGTTGTTTTCCTATACCAAGGAAACGCTTGCAGATTTGCAAAGTGATGTTCTCGGCCGGTACCTCCTTTTGAAAAAGTTGATGTTCTTGTATTCTTCACGGTTATTATTATTCCTAATGTTTACTTCTGCCTTTTCGATTGTTTCATAGAAACAAAAAAATGATTGTGGTTTAAGTGAAAATATATATGTAGGGTTTGGTGGGTGGCCTCTATATCACCCTCCAATCACCGAAACATACGCGAAAGTTGTATCTAACTGTTTTTTTTTTAATAATAATACAATAAAATAAAATTATTTCTGAATATTCTTTCCTATAAAAATATATTTCCTTATCAAACACTCTTGTAGTAAAGAGTAAACTGAAGGGTAGGATAAAGGACACCCACCCACCCTACATGTACATATAAATTTAAACATTAAGTAATATTTTATGTTCTCTTTACATTAGCAGTAACTCTTCGATTGTTTCAAGGGAAAAAAAGATCATAGTGGTTTAAGTGAAAATATATATGTAGGGTGGGTGGGTGACCTCTATTTTACCCTCCAATCACCAAAACATACGTGAGAGTTGTATTAAACTATTTTTTTTTAATAATAATACAATAGAATAAAATTATTTCTTTGAATATTCTTCCCTAAAAATATATATTTCTTTAACAAACACTCTTTTATTAAAAAGAAAACTGGAGGGTAGGATAGTGGCCACCCATCCACCCTACATGTATATATAAATTTAAACTATAACACAACTTTTACATTTTATTAAACATTAACAGTAACTTTTCGATTGTTTCATGGAAACAAAAAAATGATTCTGGTTTAATTAACAATATATATGTAGGGTGGCTGGGTCGCCTCTATTCCACCCTTCAGTCACCAAAACATACGCGGGAGTTGTATTAAAAATATTAATAATGATGGAATAAAATAAAATTATTTCTTTGAATATGCTTTCCTATAAAAATATATTTATTTAACAAACACTCCTTTATTAAGAAGAAAACTGGAGTATAGAATAGTGGCCACCCACCCACCCTACATGTACATATAAATTTAAACTATAACACCGATTTTAAGTTTTATTAAACATTAGCAGTAACTCTTCAATTGTTTCAAGGTAACAAAACGAGTGACAGTGGCTTAAGTTTAAATGTAAATGTAGGGTGGGTGGGTGGCCTCTATTCCACCCTCCAATCACCAAAATGTATGCGAGAGTTGTATTAAATTTTTTTTCTAATAATAATACAATAAAATAAAATTATTCCTTTGAATATTATTTCCTAAAAAAATATATTTCTTTAACAATTATTAAAAATTAAACTGGAGGGTAGGTAGGATAGTTTTTCAATAAATTAGTTTGTAAATTAAAATAAAGGAATTGAAAGTAAATCTCATGCTTATGTTAATGGAATTGAAGGTTGGCTTAAAAGCCACCCACCCACACTACATATACAGAGCGAGTCTCAAACTTTTTGATGTAATAAAATGTTATACAGGGTGTCCCAAATGAGGTATGACGTCATCGACTATTTTTTAATGGAAATCCTATTTTTTATCACTATTTTTAAAGAGTATATTGATATAACTTGAGTTACACATATGTGCTAAATTAAATTTTCTTGGAACAACTAATACTCTCCTCAAATAAAAATCCAAAATTGTTAAATACAAACATTACCAAATAATTTTATTTTCATTAAAGCTTAAGGGAATGAAAAATATCTTCCAGAAGATTATTCGCATTTTTACTCATTCTGAAAATGGGGGAGTTTATAAGTGAATTAGACTTAGCAGTTGGTAAATTGAACGAATTTGTGTAGCGAGATGTTACTCTGGGGACAGCAATTTGCACCGTGCTAAGAAGATATGGACAGTCAATCACCTTGTGTATGAGTGCCACAAAATCATGACGTGTCAATAAAAAATTATAATCAATATTACTTTGCGGGTATATTCTTTAAATGACAAATATTTTAAAAACCTCCTCTGAATCCGTTCAACTGTTAATATTAGGTATACATACTGTGGCGACCAAATAACAGACGCATATTCAAGTTTGCTTCGAACAAAAGCAGAGTAGAGAGATTTCATAACAGAAGGATCAGTAAAATGTTTGCAAATACGCATGATAAAACCAAGTGATTTAGATGCACTCAAGCATAACCTAGTTATATGGCAGACACATGTAAGTTGATTGTCAAACGACACCCCAAGATCTATCATCTCACTAAGCTTATATAACAAAATACCATCCACGTTATAACAAAAATTAAAATAAGAACGTTTACGAGTATATGTAACAACAGAGCACTTCGTTATATTTAATTTTAACATATTTATCATACACCAATTAGTAATCATGTCTAAATTATCCTGAAGTAAAAGTGCGTCACTCAAATTATTAATAGTGGCAAATATCTTCAAATTATCAGCATAAGCCAGCACATTACAGGTTAAAGAATTAATTAAGTCATTAATGTATAATATGAATAATAGAGGTCCTAGGTTTGAGCCCTGAGAAACCCCGGAAGTAGAAATTAATTCAAATAACTTATAACCATTGTACTGCACATAACTCTTACGATTACATAAATATGACGCAATTAGTAGTATAATACAATTACTTAACCCAAATGCTCCAGTTTACTCAATAAAATTTTGTGATCAATTGTATCAAATGCACGGGAAAAATCCGTGTAAATGACGTCTAATTGACCACGACTGTCTAAGACGTCACTTATACGCTGTGTGATAACTGCCAAGTTCGTAACTATTGATCGACCAGTCATAAAACCGTGCTGATGTTCAGAGATCATGCCCTTAACTTGACAGTAAACCTCACAATAAATGATATGTTCAAATACCTTAGCAAAGTTACAAAGTATAGAAACAGGACGATATATGCTATTTCTATCACCTTTTTTGTGTACAGGGATTTACGTGCGCGCTTCCAGATATTCGGAAATGAGTTGGTACGTACTGCTAAATTAAAAATAATTAATAACGGTTTTACAAATAAACACTTACAATCTATCATTAAAAAACTTGGCACTTGATCGTCACCACAACTAACATTGTTTTTTAATTTGATGATGCTTTTGAGCACATCGTTTTCACTAATCAGAACAATATTAAATGGGACAGCACTAATTGGCTCATCACTTCTTTCTTTAACAGGTGGTGGGAGAGAATCAGAAGAAAACAGCTTTGCAAATGCTGAAACAATATCTTCTAGTACATTATTCACAGCATCATCATCATCTTGAAGTTGAGACGGAATCCTAGTATTACCAGACTTACTGTGCATGAAGTTCCAAATTTCCTTAGGTTCAGTAATGATTTTACGTTCCGTATCACTCACCCAGTTCTCATATTCATCAGAAATTTTTATCTTAATTATGGCGCGAAGTCTATTAAATTCCGAATGATAAAACGCAGAATTTGTTGCTCTCCATTTTCGGCGATACTGCTCCTTAACTTTAATACAGTTTTTAATGTCACTGGTAAACCATGTCAGAAAAGTTGTATTTCTTGAAGTATATCTGGGCACAGAAGCATCAAATATATTATAAAGGGCATTATAGAATTTTTGAACAGCTTTATTAACATCAGTAATACACCCTAGAAAAGATCAATCGGCACAAGAAAGTTTATCATATAGAATGAGGTAGTTGGCTTTTCTGAAGTTATAGCGGCTGTAACTATTATTAGGAAATGAAGTTTCCTTCCTGAGCAACTCAACATCCATAAACACAGAGAGAGCAGGGCGATGCAAATTTTCAGTGATGAATGGCACCTTATCACGTTCCAAAACATCATGTTGTACTGTTGGAGACCCAAAGTGATGATAAAATTATTCAGTATGTTAACAGTATGATTGTGCGTGGTCATTGTATTGTGGTACGTTAAAATCGCCCAGTATTAAAACCTGTTTACCGGCAAGAAATGCTTCTGAACATTCTAAGAAAATGGCTAGACACTAATTTGATATATCTGGCGGTATATAGAGAACAACCGTATAAAAAATTAAACGACCAATTTTGCATCTACAGGCAACTATATCAATTAAGGGAACAATGTTGCCTAAGTGTGTGGTATCTATAGTCTCAGTGACCATACTTTCATCAACAGCAAGCAGTACCCCACCTCCGGTGGAGCGTCCAACAGCAGAAAAATGTCTATCACAGCGTATAATCTTATAATTAGAAGTCGTAAGTTCCTCATCTAAAATGAAATTATTTAGCCATGTCTCAGTAAGTGCTATTATTTCATAATTACTATTGTAACAAGCAGAGTGAAGAGTATGGGTCTTAGTTCGAGGTCCACGAGTATTTTGGTAATATATATTCAATGTAGAAAGGGTACTGTCGGGCATCTTTTGTTTTCCGAATTCTTGATAATAGTGGGTATATCACGAATATGTTTAATTTTTAAATGTTGTTCTAAATCTGCAGTTCTGCGTGTCAACTCGTTCTTTACAGATTTATAGTAGTCGGCTTGCATGCGTGTCTTATCAGTAGAGATGTTAATTCTGTTGAATTTGTCAATTTTCTTTAATATATAACAATTATGAATGGCATTCATAACTGAAGGAAGAATTACTCAGAAGACGGATTTTAATAGGCCTGCTGCTCTTATCACGAGTGGGATCAAATTTCCCTAATCTAACAGGTTGCACATCAGATTTTTCCACATTCAATATAGGCAGAATTTCGTTGATAATGTGAACGTCATGTTCAAAAAGCAAAAAGTTCATTCAGACCGTAAATTATAATGTTATTTTTACGTTTTTCACGCTCCATTATCTCTTGAATAATCAACTCAGAGTCTAACAGAGGTGGTAGAGATGATTGTTGCTTTTGATTTGCAGAAATCTTTATTTGTTTAATGTCTTCTTGTAATGCAACAATCACAGCTTTAAGTCCCATAATATCATCACCTAAATCTATACATTGGTTGCCATAGAGACCTTTTTTAGAATTAATTTTTCGAACTTCCAATTTAGTGAGATCCACACATAAACATTTAAACTTTTTCTTGCATACGCAGCAATGTACAAACAAATGCTTATCAGCAGATGTGTTACAGCAGCAACAAGTATCCATTGTTTAAAATAAAAATATGGTATAAGAAAGTAAGGGAAAATAACAAAGGATACAATTCTTCACACAAACCGCGCCCGTAGTAATGGCTCACAATATTACACAAACATAGACAGGGCAACGGTAAGGTATTAACAATATAAAACAAAGGATAAATACATAAAATCTGCGCCAATAATAAAAATAAAAATATCGTGTGATCGGGATTCGATTCGCCGACCCTCAGATCCACAGCAGCGTACGTTAACGTGTTGACCAACTAGCCAGTAGTATGTAAATAATTTTTATAGGCCGATATTTCAATATTAATTCAGTTCTTCAGTGGAAATTATCCGTACACACGTGTGATATATTTGTAGGTTAGTTTAATAAATTATTGAAAACACATCACCATTTTATTTAAAGTGTTTATGTCCCCCTATGATATTAATTGATAATAATTAACCTGATTTTTGGTATCTTAGCAACCCTATAACGCCCTAGGGAATTAGAATTTTTATAATACGCCCTAAGGCGTACTAATAACAAACTAAATTCTTAAAACTATTGGTGCGGCATATATACTCGTACAGTAAATAATTAAGAATTTATTGATAATCTTCACCTTGTGAACGAAATGTACATTTAACCCTTAATAAACAAGTGAAGTAAGGAATAAAACTGAGTGTCTTGTTCACAATTTCCCTTGACGCATTGTCTGCCTTCACAAAGTAATACTCGTATATCTGACCTAAGTCATTTTATTATTCACTAGCTTCTATACGTCATGGTTTACTAGATATATCATAGAATATATAGGATAATACAAATTAATATTTTTCAAGTAGAATATTTTAGTATATTTATACTCTGATAATTTCTGAAATGTTTAATAAGTTAATATATCGCGAAAAATGCATCGCTATCGCTGTATGAAAAATAAACACAGATTCACTCGTTCGTTTAAAAATAATATATGCGATGTACGTACTTGTGAGGAAACTGTTTGCTTTTACGGAACATGATGTTTATATAATTTTTATAAAATACTAAAGTTAATGCTTCACTTCAATTCGTGTAATACGAGATGTATATGGAAATTTACCTGAGGAACACATTAACATTGAAAATAAAAAAAAATAAAACATTTAATACAGAGTCTCAATATACACAGTTTATTTTATTTGATCTTTATTGTATGCATGATGTGATAATATAAGAAGTTTTAACGTATACTTAATATTCGTGATAATATTGAAGTATTTATTAAACTTACTACTTTATCTTAAAAATCATGATGATGGTTGGTAATTCATTATATAAACAGTGAAATGTTTTTACCACTAAAATTTATCGTTAAGTTTATAAATATATTACAAGCACACGACTTAAGTTTCTACTTTTGGAGGTCACTTGAAAAGTTGAAGCTGAAGTCGTGTTCTTATAATATATTTTTATATATATTACAATAAATTTTAGTGTTAAAAAACAGTGTGTGTTTTATTTAAGTGTTTGTATCTTAAAAAATATATTCTTGTTTGGAAAGTTCACTATTTAAAATAAGAAATGTATTTAGTATATTTTAAACAATGAAGATGTTCGCGTACAAGAAACAAGACAAATTTATTTATTCGATGTTTATCTAAACGAAACAAAATTTAATTTCGGTACGTTTTATAAACGATTTAGAAAGAATAAACTAGAGACTCAATCCAGCGTTCGCCGCCCCCCAATCGCGGCGACGACGTCAACGGCAATTCCAGGACTTAATTTTCCGGCAGGGGGAAAAAGTCACCCTCCCAGAATTCACTTACCTCCCCCGACCCCAAGAAGTTAAACTCGCCTATAATTTATTTACCCCGGAGACGTCTGAACTTTTCCCCATCTTGTTATTCAACCTAAGGAAAACCTACCTCTTCTTTCTACAAATATTGTGTGCGATTAGCCAAGGATATCACCTGATGGGTATATATGTACAGTAAAAGAATATTATTTATTTAAAAGAATAACGATGATCCTATTGACAAACTTTACTGGTGTTGTGTAAATTTAATTAAAAGATGCAGAATAAAAATGTTTTTTAATTTGGAAATGTAAATCCTAAATCAAATATACCTTATTTAATAATTTTAAATTACGAAAAGCTTTGGCGAATCTACAACAATAAGTCTTACTAAGACTACAAAACAAATTAATTTTGAAACAACCATTTCTCTGGCTAAAACCTCGATAGATATTGAATAATACAAAAGTAATTTGCATGTTACAAATAGTACAATTATCAAAGCAATACTAATTTGAATAAAATTATTTCTAGTTGATTGTAAATACCTTTTTATATATCACACACTTTCTCTTTATTCGTGACTATTGTTTCGACAGATTTTCTATCGGTTTCAAACTATAATATTTCTGTTGAATAAACTAATAAATGATAAAATGTTCATTAGACTGTTTGAAAGTGAATACAACATGAAAAGTTATGAACAAAAATTAACATTAAATTAAACTACCAAAAGCAATTAAAAATCTAGCAATCAAGTTTATAATCATCTGCAGACACGTGTTTTGATCTTTCGATCTCTTTAGAACAACTTTATTATAAAATTGATTTTAATAATGTTAATAAAGTATTATTTATAAAGATATTATACCTTTTACCAATTATAACAAGGTTTATATTTAAAATTTTAATTTTGCGTTCTTACAAGCAGAATCCTAATCGCTTAAGTTTTAAATAGCACATGAAGTTTTTAAATTTTTTACTTTTCTTGAACAATTTTCTCCCTTATCTCTTGGTGAAACATTATGAAATAATATTTTTTTTTCTATAAGCAATAGTAGGGTTGTAACAATTTAAAACTTTAAATATGAAAAAAGAAAATCCAAAATTATGGCGATCTCATAATTTATACTTTAAAATTTTAGATAAATAAAATTAAACGTGTTGATTTTTTAATAAAATAATTAACATACGTATTGAAAATTTTATTTTAGATTAAATAAAGTAATTTTACAAAGTGTGTTTTCTAGGATTTTTTAATAAAATAATTAACATACGTATTGAAAATTTTAAATTTTTGATTAAATAAACTAATTTTACAAAGTGCGTTTCCTAGGAAACTCCTGAAAGTTAAGTCTGAGGTTTCTGAAAGTATTGTGGTGGCAACCGTAGTTGAAGCTATCGACGGATAGTTGCATACCGTGTTCGGTTTAGCATGGGAATATTCGAAGGCATTCAAATGTCTGCGGTTTCTGCGTTTGTAAATATTTATTAGGTTTCGTGTACGGAGCGAGAAAGAGATATATGTTGAAAGGCAATATTTGATTAAATTCGTGAAACCAAATATCATCAATATTGAATGCGCACGGAATGTAATTTGATTGCAAAACAAGTAACTCTAGCACAAAAAAATGATAATGAGAGAATACATATTTATTTTCAATCAGTAATGAAATCAGAGGAGGGGGTGTGCTATTGCTATACAAAAAGATATTCAATATATCAGAATAAAAACGTATAATATACTGGAAATGATCTCCTTAAATTCAACCAAGGCTCTGCGAAGCTTATAGTATGTTGCTGTTATTTCTTGAATGACTTTCTCATTTATCACTCGGTGAAACATTTGTAATTGTTGCTTTTATATTCCTCCGAACGCTTCTCTGAGCATCTATGAATATGTTTAGAAAACGTTCGAAAAAATTGAAATAGATTACCCTTATTACTAAATAATTACTATAGGTGATTTTAATTTGTGGAATATTACTTGCACTTAGAATCCCCGCAGCTACAACTTAACTCCAACGAATGTGTCGTCTCCAGTCGAGGTTCGTTTTTTGTGATAGTTTAAGCTTTATAAATATGAATCAATTCAATCTTATTAGAAATTCTAGTGATATGATGCCAAATCTCTGTCTTTCTATTTATGATTACTTAACAGTTAGTGATTGTATACCCATTATTTCATCAGTAAGCCTACACCGAAAGGTAAATGGCATTTTTGATATTATATATATTTATATATTTCATCAGTTCTTCATTATCTATCGTTAATTTTTGATGTACCTCTATATAAATGTGGAATGCTTGAAGATAGTTACAAATTTAAGCATGATTTTGGTAAAGTCAATTTTAATAGTATCAATAACTTTTTATCATTTATAGATTGGTCCCATCCATATGACTGTACCGATAGCAACAAGGCAACCCAAATATTTTATGACATAATCTATTTTGCAGTTGACCCTCATAACCCAAAAAAATTATTCAATCTGATAAAATCTAAAAAGGAATCCCACAAAAAGTGGAAACTTTCATCCAATATTTCGGATTAGAACTAATTTTGAAATCTTAGAAAGTTAAGTAAAACTGAGACTACTTTATGCTACAGACAATATTCGGATAATAATAATAATAATGGTTTATTGTGCCAAACAAAAGTTACACTCGTCTAACTAAAATTAAAAAATAGAAAATCCTCAACAAAAAATGGTGTTGAATCTAATAGTAAGCTCTTAATCTTATTCTTAAATGATTTTAATGGCAAATCTCTTATTTCGGCTGGTAAATTATTGAAAAATTTTATTCCGTAATAGTTTGCGCTGAATTTCATTTAATTTATTCTATTATAAAGTTTGTTTATTATAGTTATGCCGTTCTTGCGTTGTGGTATAACAATCTATATTTTGTTTTATATAGATTAGGCACTCTAAGATGTAATTTGCTGGAAATGTTAATATATTATATTTCTTAAATAGTGGAACTGAGTTTTGCAATTCAGCCAGTGTTTACTTGACCATATAATTTGGAATTTTGCTTCTATTGAGAATAAATATCTTTCAAACTAATTAATTTTGTTTCTTACAGACCTTATGTTTAATTGAAATATATGTAAGATCTCAGTATTATTGCTACTATTTATTTTCCGTTTTGTTCGTTGGCGATGCGGTATAAAAAGAGGAGAAATGCACACCTATTTTGGCCAAATATTGGAGTTAATCAATTTTTCCTTTTCCTCTATTGGTACAGAAACCTTGAACGATGAGTACTGCGGATGTTTGGATGTTATTTGTAAACATTTAACAATTTTTAAACCATGATCCTTTGAATGATTTATAATATCCTGGTGTTTAGGTTTTCTAAGCGAACCTGTAGATGTGGAAGACAGAATATTTAATCGCTCCTTTTATGGAGGAATCAAACTCAGCATATCCATATATTCTATTTATTTTACGGGTTTGTTTTCTGGGGAATTTCCATGGGTCCTCTTCTCTTTCTATTGTGTTTATTTGATTTATACTGGGGCATCGTCCCTAATCAATCCATCCACCCATGACGCTTCTCGTGTGGGATTAGTTTTACTTTAGCATTATAAGTGTCATTGGATGTATTAATAACAGATTTAATACTTTTATCATTTTTGTGATCCGATTTTCCTTTTAGTCGCTCAATTATGAATTCCATGTACGAATTATTTTTATATAGGCGTCTAGAAGTGTTCCTACTAAATTTAATTCGTTTCAGATACTCTATTCTTTGATGGCACATATTCTGCTCTTACAGTTATTTTCGAAGTTATCGTCTTTGCACTTAGTAAATATAGTAAACTCACTGTTTAGGTGATTCCTGATATCTTCGTTACTTAACACAATGTTTTCGGACACTTTTCCACTTAATTGACATCCTATTAATTCGCTTTTTTGAGCTTAAATAACTCATTTTGTAAAGTGACTTCACTGATGTCAGCCATGTTTATTCGATAACGCAGAACAATTTACGTATTGCCTATAACATAAAGACATTTTGGTTCACCAAAAATATAAATTCCCTGATGATTTATATTTTTGGTGAACCAAAATGTCTTTATGTTATAGGCAATACGTAAATTGTTTTGCGTTATCGAATAAACATGGCTGACATCAGTGAAGTCACTTTACAAAATGAGTTATTTAAGCTCAAAAAAGCGAATTACCCCCTAATTATGTCTCACGATGAAGATGGTGCCTCTAGTAATTACAAACCTTTTCACAACCCACATTCCTTCAGTATATAAAGTAAAAACTGCTGTAACTTCATATTTTACGTCAAATATATCTACTAATTTTAACAGTATATCTGAAGATCAAGTATTACATGAACTCTCTCTGTTAAAAATCAATACTGGTCCAGCTCCCGATAACATACCCTCCACATTTATCGCTATTGCAGAAATTTATTATATAGTTTACTATACCAATTATTTATTAATTAACTTTAAGATCAGGTATATTCTCTTATAAATACAAATATGCTTTCATAACCCCAATTCATAAATAAGGCATTAAATAGAACATTAAAAGTTACAGACCAATATCCATATTATCAGTAATACTCGAAATTTTTCAAAAACTATTATTAACTTAGTTATTCAGTAGTTTTAAAAATGGTATTAGCGTTCTACACTAGTCGTTCCACTTAAACCAATCTTTTTATTTTTACTTGTAACATAGTCCGTGTCTTCGAAAGTCCATTCAATATATACTGACTCGATCGTGTCAATCATTCTTTATTATGGTATAGGTGATCTTTTACTGAAATTGCTGAGATCTTAACCGAGAGTGTCTAATTTGTAAAGATAAATCGATTTATTTCCAACCAAATACGGGCAACATCTGTGGTTCCTCAGGATTCCCATTTTGCACCTCTGCTGTTTTCGATTTTCATAAATGATTTGTGCAATACACTCACTTGCCCTCAGTTACTCTTTATGGATGATATTGAGATACTTATTCAAATCAACAACATATATGATTGTTTAATCATTTAACATAATTTGTTGTTAATATTTAATGATATGGTACTGTATATAAGTAAATGTCAGTTTATTCCATTTTCGAGCTGTAAAGTACCAACATCTTATAATTATAAAATAAATGATATTCCTGTTATTAATATAACCCAATATTTGGGTTGACTCTATAGTGAACAAGGCTAATAAAATGCTTTGGTTTCTAAAACGTTATACAAACGATTTCAACAATATATGTGCTCTGATGATTTTATATAGTGCACTAGTCAGGTCACACATGAACTACTGCTGCATTGTATGGTCACCACTCTACAAAACTCATATCTACAGATTGGAACGCACATTTCTGAAGTTCTTAGCGTATAAATTAAGCTGGCATATATCTTACAACCCAGTAATCCGGTTGGTCTTACCGAAATAAACATTCGCAAAAGGATATATAATAATCTTTATTTGGACACAATAACAATACATAATAACATTTATCATGAATGTAAATAAATAGCGTTAGTCCATCTGGGCTGTAGACCTGAGGTCGATCTGCCTTGTCTTGAATTTAATAATGTCAGAAAAAAAGTATCTTTGCTAGCTAGCTGAACTGTCCTAATGATTCGCACAAATGAATTCATGAATTGTGAGGGGAGTGGACATATCATTTATGCAAAAAATAAACAATGGGTTAATCAACTGTGAAAATCTGTTAAATTTAATTAAGTTCAATATGCAATCTTTTACAAATCGATTATAGAACCACCTTCGGAATACATAGTTCCTTGTTTCGGATCGCCAAACATGTAAACAGTGACGCATTATCTTTAGATTTCTTTGAAGTTTCTTTTAATTCATTTATATCTTATTCATAAATAGTATATATTTCTTTTACCGTTTTCTATCTAGCTTTTTCTCCGTAACTCTCCTGATTCACGCATATCTCTTACCAAGGTAACTTGTTTCTTTCGAATTAGTTTACTTCTGGATTGTTGCATAATTATTGCAGTTTATATTTAAACAAAATTTATTAAACAAAACCAATAAAAATATTTAACAAATTGATAGTTTTATGATTATTCCGGATAGAGAAGTCACATAAACAATACATGCTCATAACACTACTTGGGCTAAATTAATTTTTTAAGACAATTAATGATACAAACTTTGACTTTACAAAACATGCAAATTTAAACATTCATTGTAAATTTGAAATGTTCTCTAACATCCTTGTCACAGGTATGATAAACATATTTCCGAAAAACTTAATAATACATTACAGATAAAATGGTTCAATCAAGAATTGTGTAATTATAGGAAAACAGTGCATTTATTACGTGATTTATATAATCAGTCACCTACAGAAACCTGGTTTCTATAGATTGTCACTAAATTCAGATAAAACAAAAATAATGATGTTCAGTCAAACAAAAATTGAATCTAATATAACTTCGGTAAAATTTTTAGCTATACATTTTAATCCAAAACTTACATGGGAATATCATGTTGATTACACTGCAAAGAAAATGTCACAAAACCTATTTCTACAGTGGAATATTTGTCCAATTGTGACATCGAAGGTTGCTTTAACTACACATCACGCGTTGATGCACTTAAAATCAAAATATAGAATAGTGTACTGGGCTTATTCAGCTCATGCTAGGACATTGTTTGTTCTTCAACATAAATGAATAAGGCTGTTGATAGGGCTGGGTTATCAAGTAGATGTTAGCACTTCGAAACATTATATAATAATTTTGACAACCTTCCAATAAATGGTGGTAATCATGATCATTTAACAAGAAATAATGATAAACTAGAAGTAAAATATGGGCGCGTCTATAGAACCAGATGGGCACTCTCATATTATGGGTCAGTGCTCTTTAATAAACTACCGAATGACATAAAAATGATATGAAAACTAAATTGTTTAAGGCCAAAATAAAAGAACTTATTATTATTATATTCAGGCTTATTATTCAGTGGAATATTTATGTAATTAGGGCCAGATTATATAATTTTAGAAAGATTTTTAAATTTTGTCAGTTATTAGAATTAGCGATAGAGGTCTGTATATGCGAATATATACTATTTTTTTATTTGAAATGTGTAGAAATCCATTGTAGATGAGTTTGCATTAATAAACTTATTATTACATGCTTTTACATCCAAATTATCATAAATTTTGTTAGTTTGATAGTTTTCTAACGAGAATCGTAGTAATACGAATACGGATGGATAAAAGAGAGGGCGATAGTATACAGGCCTCTAATTTGGCCCATTATACACCTCCAGTGATTTGAGGACTAGCTCTCTAGAGGATTTTGCTGAGTAACAGACATCCCAGGTTGGCTGGTTTTGGCCATGATGACCCCAGTAGGATCTTTCTTAATTTTCTCGTTGCGGCATCTGCAATTGGAATCATCTTCTCTCTTTCTTTCTTTGGCCTTATACCCCTCATTGGTATTTTGTCCCTAAACATATCCTCTTCTATCCATATCTATCCACCGCCACTCTCTGCCACTGTTTGTCTTCTGCCTTTTCAGGTCCCTATCTACGTAATCTTTCCATCGCAGCCACCTTATTCCCACAACCTTTACATATTCTACTATAGAGTCCCCGCTTTTAGCTTATTTATATTCTGTATCCATAATTTGTCTTTATAGGGCCGTATATCGTTTGTAAGACCCACCTTTCTATTTTCTTTATTCCAAATCCTTTGTGAATCCTTATATTATCACCGGCCTCACCATCGCTTTGCACAGTTTCATCTTGAATTTATGCGACAAGATGTTAAATTTGGGAAGTACTTTGAGTAAAAATATCGTTCTGTTGCCCTTTTAAGAAATTATTTACGTTTTTAAAATTTTTGTTTCCTATTATCGCACATTGTAAATTTCCGGCTCTTGATGTTATCATCTTTTTTGTTCTATCTTCATTTATTCGTAGTCCCATTTCCTCCGCTTCTTGCTCTAGCTTTTGGTAATTTTCTATTACCACTTGGTTGTTTCTTTCTATTACGCATAAGTCACCCGCATATGCCATCAGCTAAGTCGACTTATAAAGTAGGTTGCCGTTAGTTTCTATTCTACTTTATCTTATTGCGGATTCCACTGCCAAATAAAACAAGATCGGGGAAAATCCATCACCTTGTCTTACTCATATCATATTTCCAGCATTTTTCTAGTACTGATCGGATCTCAAACATTTGATCTATTGTTAACCTATCAGTTCGAAACTTACATTGGTACTCTACCAGCATTTCTTCTGCTTATGGGAAGATTTTGGACATGATCTTGTATGCTGCAGCTAGTAAGGAGATTCCCCTTTAATTCTCGCACTTGGTACGATGCTTTTTAATGTAAGTAATGGTATTATCATTGCTGTATCCCACTTTTTAGCATTCTTTCTTCCTTCCGTATCTGCAAGATCAGATATTATAGTCCCCGCTCTGTAAACTTCGCTAGGTATGTTATCGAGTCCTGGTTCCTTATTATTCTGTCTACTGATCACCTTCTTTACTTCTTCCACAGTGACTTTATTTTCATTAGGTTCATATATTGGTTCATCCCCTCCGATTGATTCCTGGCCGATTAGAAGGCTCTCAAAGTATTTTGACTATACTTGTAAGACCATCGTTTAGTCCATACACAACTAAATATCTATCAATCGTACTGCAGTTGATTTTGATTCTCCAAGTTTTCTTAGTTGGTTCACTTTTTTTAAGAAAATCTAGCTCCGTTTTGTTGATTATCTTCACTTATCTCGTCTTTTTTTCTCTTAAGTATGCTCTCTTCTTCGCTCAGTATTTTTCTTGCTTTTTTGTGGTTCTCCCTCCTTGTCTTGATCCTCTGTTCTGGATATATTTTTCGTGTCTCCTTTGGTTACTTACAGGCTGTCTCACATTCCTCATCATATGATTGTTTACTTCGTTTCAGATTTATGTATAAAATCGATTTTTCTGCGGCATCTATTATGCTTTATTTTATTTCCTCCCACTCTGTGTCGATGTTTATTGAGCCAGTACTTCTATCCTCTTTTATAACCTCGTGCAGTCTGTGCATTCCAATCATTAGCGTAATGTCTGGTTCTCTTCCAATTTTTGCCTTAAGGTCTCTTAGCATGACTTTGTAGCAAGTGAGACCTCTTACAATACCTGCTCCACCTTTGCATAGAAACTTTGTTTTTCTTGGTCATCGTATTCCTGTGTGATGCCTATATATGACGTTATGAATTTTTCTCTTCATTTGCACTATATAGATTATATTGTCTATTGGTCAAATCATGTTGACGTAATTATATTTTGATTTAAAAACCCATACCATATTCATGTTTTGTGGAATGTTAAGTTTGCAGTGCTTTGAATGCTATTTTTAGTCCATCGGACTTCCTGTGCTGCCAGTACATGGATGCCCTTTTTTATTTCCTTTCTTAGTTTATGGAATGCTCCTGGTCTTCTTACATTCCATGTGCCGGAGGTTAACTCCTTGTCCTTTATTCTTTACATCTCATAGCACACTCCACTCATTTATTGATCTAACATTAGCACACTAAACCTAATTAAATTTTAGTATTAATTTTTTATAATATTAGTGTTTCTTCTTGTTGTGCTATCTGTATATCTACTTCCATTCTTCTTATCTTGTCACCAATTTAACGAATAAAGCTCTATATCTTCACAATTGTGAATAAACTATTTACTTACTTACTATTTATAATGGTAAAGGCGCCTGGAGCAATAAATTTTATTTATCTTTTGTATATTTTTAAAATGCTTAGACGTTTATTTTTATGATTTGATTATTTATTACTTTATTTGTAAAATTAATTTGATCTTCACGTAACTGAATCAACCAATTTGTCACCAATAATATTTTTTGGAACTTTGAAAACTCCTTTCGGCTTAAATGTAATCATTCATCTGGATATAGATTTTTTGATCCTAAGAATCTATGGATAGGCACATTAATGTGACTGTAGTCAAGTATATGTCAAATTGTGCAAGTATGTTTTAATTTTAACGTGCGAATTCAAGGAAAACATTTTAAAGTGGAAGGTTTTTTATTGTTTTTGCATACTCTGTACATACCCCATTAATATTTGAACATCATAATGTACTTTTCACTTAATCTGATAAAGATTTCATTCCCCTATCGTACTCTTAAGCTAATATAATAATATGTTACCCTGACCTATTCCAATAAATATAATTAATAATTGCTAATTCACAAATTCTGTCCCGGGGTTCTTTAATTTAGGGTAATAATTTAATCATTGCTCAAGCGTACTCCTGACCTAACCCATTATATTATTAATTACCCTAGCGTACCCTTAACCTTTCTTAACAAATAAATCATTGCCTAGGCTTACTCTTGACCTATCCCAATATATTATTAATTACCCTAGCGTACTCTTGTTAGGATTATTATTATTATTGTTCTAGCGTACTTGTGTCTTAAGATAATAAATTAATTAATAACTTACCATGCTTTGGCTCATACAAACGTTTTATCTATTGCCCATTCCTAAAAAATAAAAGTTCTTGAAAAGAAATTATAGTTGTCCAAAAGTAAATTTATGGAAAAATACTTTTAAATTGCAAAATTTTTCTTCGAGGAAACCTTGTAAGATAAATCAATATTTTGAAGAAACTATAACAAATAATTCAAATAGATATATTATTAAAAACCCACCGTACCTTAAGATTTAAAATATTTACAAACAATCAGTAATACCTATTATTTTTAATTATAGGACACGTTATGTTACGTACATTTATATAAATGCGGCTTCGTCCTAATTATTTTAGTTTATAATAGCAAATATTTATATAAACCGAATCTACAAGGCATACATAAACATTGCCAGCTTAAAACTTAAGATTACCTACCAACTGTACGGGTAAATTAATTTTCGCCCCCGCCGCACCGGGGAAACTTCCCGTGCCGGCGGCTTAGGCAAAAGACGTATTGCGGCTGGCGCGCTCCTTCGGGCGGTCCCAATCACGCCTCCCCGGCTCGCATGCATTTCAAACAAACCCAATTTAAGTAGTCAACGAGTGGAGAAAATATATTCATAACACTATCAGCCCCGAGGATCCGTTTCGGCGAGGAAGAGGACTTACAATTTTTATATTTATGAAGCGCAGTCATTTTCGACGCTGCGCGCCTTTTTTTCCGGGACGCCGGCAACTCCACGACGATCCACCCCTTTCCACTACAACGCCACACCGGAAAACTCGTCACGACAGCTATCGCAATTTGTAGCGCCCCCGGAAAAGCACAACTCGCAAAGGAATAAAACTTGCCGACCTCAACATCTGCGAGTGCAGGCGCGATCCTTGTTTTTCCGCGCGCAGCTGAAATTTTGTTAAATGGAGGCACGTACACCTCACAAAAAAGTGCTTACGTAAAAAGAAAATTGTATAAAACTTTAAATAAAAGTATAAAATTCAATTACTTGAAATGGCTTATATAAATTACTAATTATTTATTTTATAATTTCTAAGAAACAGTTAATGATTTATATGGCTTTTATTTATAATCCATCAAATTTATAATATATAATCATTTATATAGCTTCTTTAATTGAAGTTAAAATCAAAGACAATATTTTCATTAATTTTAATAAAATGACAGCAAATAAACTTGATGCCTACATCGGCATAATGGTGGAGGCGCCGGGAGCAATACATTTTATTTATGTTTTGTAAATGTATAAAATGCTTAGACGTTCATTGTGATGATTTAATTAAACAAATTAATTGTTCTTGACCTATATGTCCGAAAAAAATAATTATAATTAACAAAGCCTTTATAATAACACATCTATATACTTTTAAGCCAAGTCCATTGGATGATTGTTGCTATATACAATTGTCTCTATTTGGATTTTGTTTGTAGTACATTATAATTATAAATATGAATACAATAGAAACACATGGTGTTAGTCTGTCTAGGCTATAGACCTGAGGTCACTCTGCCCTGTTTTGAATTTAATAGTGAGAAAAAAATTATCTTTGCTAGTTTGCTAAAATGTTATGATGATTCGCACAAATGAATTCATGAATAGTGAGGAGAGGATGTTGATATTTAGAAGAGATATTTGGATTTCGGGGTATACAAAATTTGGTTAGCAAGGGTTGGTTGTGGGGATTATTAGCAAATTTAATACTAATGCTAAATACACGTTGGGAAATAGGTGGGGTTTAGATGATTACCTACAGAAAATCATTTGAGGGATTGTGCAGTGGGTTGGCAGGATTTTGGAGTTTCGTTAAGGTTCTTGAGGCAAATATTTGGGCAACTTAGAAGTGGTGAAGAATTGATGAACGTATTTGGGTAAAAAGGATTGCACCATAATCAACAAAGGCCGGCCTATTGATTTACATATGTGTTGCAGTTTTTACGCATATTCCTTGCTCTTTATATGTTAGTGATCTAAAGTCCTGAGCCCTGGTTTTGATTTTGTTTTTTTTATTAATAGTGCATGGGATTTAAATGAATGTTTTGGATGCCAAGGTATTTGCAGGTGTAGGTGGGATAAATAATAGTATTATTAATTAGGATCGTAGGGGATTGTGGTGTGATTTTGTGGTGATTTGAAAGGATTTATTTTGATTCGTCATTTGAAGCACTAAGCTTGGATGGAGTCGAAGGAGTGTTGAAGGTATTGTTGAGCGATTTGAAATTGAATGGTCAACAAGAACGGTGTCATCGGCGAAAAGCAAGGAATATTGCGATGGGTTGAAATATGTGGGATCAAGATTACTAATGACGTGACAAAATATATTATATAAGAGTGGGGATAAGAGAGAACCTTGAGAGATGCCTTGTAAGATTGGAAAGGAGTGGGAAAGCGTTTGTTTAATTCTTACTTAGCAGAATCTATTAGGTAGGAAATTGTGTATAATGATTATTAAATTATGGGAGATTTTTAGTCGGATACATTTATATAGGAGTGCCAAACTGAATCAAATGCTTTTTAAATATCTAAAAAATGGTATGGTTCACTTTTGATCTTCGACGTGTTTACTTTTCATATTGGACGTTAGGAAAGAGAGAAAGCATGCTTGACATTTGAATAAGGAAACCGAACTGGTAATTAGGAATGAATTTAATTGAGGTGTGTAAGAGTTTTTGCTTGATAATGATTGTTGCTATTTTTTTTTTTAGTTTTGAAAGATTACATTGCCATAACGAAGGTGGACTGAGAACTAAAATTGATGGTTAATTTAAGTAATTATGATATTATAATTGTTGTCAAAACATGGCTTAACTCAAAATTTTATGATAATGAATTTCGTATAAATAATTTTACTCTTTATAGATCTGATCACTCATCATTAACCAGCGATAAATATCGAGGACGAGGTATATTAATTGCTATTCGTAATTCACTAATTGCAAAGCTTATTTCAATTGAACAAAAACCTGTTGAACGCTGCTTTGTTTTGCTTAAGGTTGGCTTTCATAAATTAATACTGGGTGGGGTTTAAATCCCTCCTAACTCTTCATATGATAAATACCAAGCTCACACTCAGACAGTAGAATTTTTATTTTGTACATATTCTGACTCAGATTTTTTTTTATCTTCGGCGATTACAACCTTCCACAGCTTCAGTAGTCATTGGATAATTGCAATTATGATTGTGAAATAGTTTCTGGAAATAATTGATCGGCTAACATTTTAATTGAAACATTTAGTTACATTAACATGTCTCAAATAAATACCATACCGAATAGTAGAGGAATTTTTTGTAGATCTATGTTTTACTTCTTTGTCTAATATTGATATTCAATTGGCTTCTGATTTACTATGCAATAATTTTACTCATCACTATGGTTACGAATTCTGCATGGAAATTGAATCTGCTACAAATAATTTTCATTATATTTATTATCATATTTCATTATATTTATTTTAGTAAGTGTTTTTATTTGTATTTAAAATCAATTTTATAATAAAGCTATACTGAAGAGAGCGAAAGTTCGAAACACCTGTCTGCAGATGATTATAAACTTGAATGCTAGATTTTTTAATTGCTTTTGCTAATTTAATTTAATGAAATCAGTTTAAATTCATTTTTGGGCATAATTTTTCATATTATCGTCATATTTAAACAATCTAAAATACATTTTATCATTTATTAGTTTATTCAACAGAAATAATTTCATTCAAATTAGTGTTGTTTTGATAGTTGTACTATTTGTAACACGCAAATTAACTTTGTTTTATTCAACGTCTGTCGAGGTACTAGCCAGAGAAATAGTTGTTTCAAATTAATTTGTTTTGTAGTCTTAGTAAAACTCACTGTTGTAGATTCACGAAATGTTTTCGTATTTTTAAATTTTATTAAATAATTTACATTACGTTGAATCCATATTTGATTTTATAAATGCTGATTACCTCAGAATTAATTATATTCTAGGTTTAGTTAACTGGGATATTATATTCAATGGTAATGATATTGATAGTATGACTAATCGCTTTTATGATATTTTGTATTATGTTAAAAATACCTTAATATCATTAGTAAAGTAGAAGAAAATTGCTCATGCCAATTACAAGAGTAGTAACAGCTTAGTTGATTATACCATTTTCAGCAAACTTCGTAAAAAATGCTCAATTTTAAGCAAATCATTGTATAATTCTTATTTTCAGCGTGTTCAGGGTGGTATACGCAAAAATCCTCGCGGTATTTGGAAATATATTAATGATGCCATGGGCACTAGTGGTATTCCTTCATCTATATCCTTTAAGGACAAAATATATGTTGAAGGCAGCGATATGGCAAATGCTTTCGGTCAATACTTCTCTGAAGTTTATGCGAGTGCATCTAACCTAATCTGTTTGAATTTAGGACATCTAAATCTGTCATTTCTGAAGTGGATGATGTCTTCAACGATGTCTTCAGCAAATCAATCTCTTAACAAAAGGTTTACTTGTGGGCCTGATGGCATACCTGGTTATTTCCTGTGTAGGTGTGTTTGTACTCTGTCAAAACCTTTACATACCTTATTTTCTACTTCTATTAAATTAGCTTGTGTTCTAAGTGTTTGGAAGTTAAATTTTATCTCCCCAATTTTTAAAACTGGGGATAGAAAATGTGTTGAAAACTATTACGGGGTTGCCATACAATCAGCAATTTTTGACGATTTGGTAACCAGACAAATAATCCATACGTCCAAACATTTATTCAACACTCAACAACATGGTTTTGTGAAGGGTAAATCTACTACAAACAACTTATTGGAATTTCAATATTTTCTTAATAATTCTTTCTAAAAACATGTACAAACACTTTATATTGATTTCAAAGTTATATTCCTATGGATTTCACGATTTAACTATGAGGTGGATTAAAAGTTTTTAGAAGGACGTCGAAAAATTGTTATGATTAATAATTTTACATCTAATCCAGTTCAGGTAACGTCAGGTTTACCTCAAGGCTCCCACATCGGACCTATTTTATTTTTTTTTTTTATTGATGATATTTGTAATGGCTTCACATATTCGAATTGTTTACTTTTTGCAGATGATTTGAAAGTGTATCATTGTATTGACGATATTTCTAATTGTTTTGATCTACAATTTAATAGATAATATATTGGTGTGTCAGGAATAATTTGTTTTTAAATATTAAAAAATATAAATCTATAACTTTTAGTAAAAAGGCTATAACTATTGACTTCATATATAACATCAATGATGTCAACCTTGAAAATGTATCGGTTATAAGAGATTTGGGCATTTTATTGGATTCAAATTTATCTTTTTCATCTCATATTTTTCAAATGTGTAATAAAGCATTTCGATTATTGGGGTTTTTATTGAGACATTGCAAACATTTTAACATTACAGACAATTTATTGCGGATTAGTTAGATCTAATTTAGATTATTGATCACAAATTTGGTCACCACATTATAAAAGTAAATTTTGTTCTTACATTTCTTTCAAAATGAATTTACCATTTAATAATTATGAAATGGTCTGCAAGTAACTGAATATTGATTCGCTTGAGATCCGTAGAATCAAATTGGATCTTTGTTTGTTACACAGAATTGTTTCTAGGCATATCTCCACTGATCTGCTTCAATCAATACATTGTCATGTTCAGTAATAGATTATCCAGACAAAAACCACTTTTTAGATTTAATGTAGTTTCTACAAATTATATGTATTATAGTACTTTATTACGATACATAAGGTATGCTAGCAAACTCAATTATAATGAAAATGTTGATTTATTTGTAAATTCATATTATTCATTTAAAATTGTATTAGGCAGAATTCCATTGATTATTTTATTGTAGATAATTTATTGAGGTTAATTTTAAATTTATATTTATTTTTGTAGTATATTTAGTAAGTTTAATTAATTGTTATTTGTATTTATAATATGGTTTTTTATTTGTACTAATTGTCTTTAGTTTATATCTTTATCTTTATTATTTTTGTGTAATGTTTTGTAGAAACCGTTAAAATAAACATATAAATAAGTGAGTAATCACAATATTATCGAATTGTGGATGTAATGTGTACTCTTAGAACGGTCTATAAAACGCAAAATCAATACTCTGAAAAAGTATTTGATGATCGACTCTTGCAAATTATCAGACTAAATCCATAGATGAGGTAACAACATTTTTTTGAATTGCTTATAACTTATTTTATCTGTTTCAACAAAGAAATATATTAACAGAATACTTCTTACAAATATAAATCATACTTGTTTATATGTTTATTTTAACTACAAGTAGTAAGGTCTTATATAGACGCACATAATGGGATTGATAAGGTAAGAACACCTACATTGGGTAACAGGGATCGGCAGTAATTAATTACATAGTCACCAAGGGCTTTTCAAAGACAGAAGTGAAAAAAGAAATGGGATCAAACCATTTCCACTGAAAGTATAGATACAGATGTGCAAAGATAAGAAAGCTGAGCAAAAGCAAGTATGCGAGATATTCTAGAGTGGTGTAAATGCCATTATGGATATGAAGAACAGTGAATAACAGTGACTAACAGATGAGAGAATGTACAGTAGCATTAAGTTAGGTTAATGGAAGGGTTAGAGGATGTTATAGTGGCATGCGAAAGAAAAGTGAAGGAAAAGTATGGGAAAATTTGAACTTAATTCGATGAAGAATAACTAAATGCAAAAAGAGAAGTTATAAAGGCAATGAAGGAAACATATGAAGCAGACGGACAGAGATGTATGTGACGACAGCTAGAAATAAATGTAATAGTATATGTAACAGAAAAAAGATAACTCTGGAAATAATGAGTGAAAATTAGTGATGCAGAGATATGGAATGTTCTAAAAAATTGAAAGAAAGTAACAAATAGGATAGACAAAAAAATGTAATGGAAACTATAGCAGAGGTGTTAAAGGCTTTTGGTGATGTAAATCAAAGAAAAGCAGTATATACCGTGTGTCCCGTTTGAAGACGCATCATAGGGAAATCCCATGTTAAATTTTAAATTGCAGTTTGTTTCTCTATTATTGAATGAAAATGATCAGAATAAAATTAGATTCCTTTACCTACTAAAGATATATTGGAGGTTTTATCTTCATTTTTAGTCAAAATATGCCTTAAAATGTGTAAGCAAATATTTGATAATAAGATCCTCAAAATAGTAGTTGCTGTGAAAAGTCAGTGCTTGTCATCTAAATTGTATAACCCACAAATTAATAATTAAATTCAAAATGAGTGCTTACAACACAGAAGAAAAAGTTTAGTGCGAGTTCAAAGGCACAAATTCATTATTCTTGTTGAAACGAGTTAACTCAAAGGTACAATTGCTCGAAACAGAATAAAACTGTTTTTAGTATTTCTCATTTATTTTCTACAAAAATTCAAAACCGTATCCAGTTAAATTATAATTATTATACTATTCCAAATTTAGAAAGAATGCTTATGTAAAGAAAAAACATAAAGTGAAACCGATAAATACTTTAATTTGTTTGCAATAAAAATAAATCTAACAACGCTATTTTTAAAATGCATGCCCATATATTGAGTTTTTGTGGATATTCACTTCTTGATGTTACAATATGAAGAATATTTTGAGACCATTGACGATTATTTTGTTCGTTATTTTCAGACAACAAATAGAAAGTACATTCATCTGTAAAACGCTCTCTATTTGGAAATCTCTTATTCTCGTTACACTTTTCCACAATAATTTAAGACAATTTAGATCTTGAATCAGGATCGACTGCACAGTTCTTTATGATTTTGGCTTTTATAGGGTCGGTAACTATAAGCTTACACTTGATGTTAGACGTACTGTTATCCTTGCAACACATTTGTTACAGTTTCTTCAGATTTCCTTCCTTTATTCCTAAGAATATGTTCATCGTTTACACAACCATTATCATCAAATTTCTGATCAATTCTAATAATTGTTGATTGACACGGCACTGGACAGACTTCAAAATGTATACTAAATAAGTCGCAAATGTACGCCAAAACTCAATTTGATGATCTGAACTTTTCTTTTGCGGTGTAAGCACTTATTTTGAATTGAATTAATTGTTTGTGGCTTAATAAATTTAGATGACAAACACTGACATTTCATAGCAACTACTATTTTGAGGATTTTATTATCGAATATTTCTTCACACTTTTTAAGCTATATTTCGATTAAAACTAAAGATGAAACAAAAATAAAACCTCTAAAATAATCTTAGTAGATAAAGGAATCATTCTAATTTTATTTTCATCATTTTCGTTCAATAATAGAGATACAAACTGCAATTGAAAATTTTACATGGGAATTCCCTATGATGCGTCTTCAAACGGGACACACGGTATAAACAGACGAAAAGCTGAGATGTGGATAAAGATAGGAAAGAAATGCCAGAAAAAAAATTCGAAGCTGCTAATTTAGATGTAGAGAGGGCAAACAAAAATGTAGGTATCATGGAGACTGGAAATTATATATTATATTCCATGTACATAAGGGAGGAGATATTGCTGATGCAGATAATTACAAAAGAATAACGGTAATGACTAATAAGGTAATTTTCATGACCGTGTGAACATGAACAAATTACTTATAAATAAAACAAAAACTTATGTCATTTCTTTCAGGACTAAAAATAAACAAAATTTATTGAAAAATATAATATTAAATGATGTTGAATTTCAAATTCAGAATGAAACAAATTTCTTAGGCGTAACAATTGACAACAACTTAAATTGATCAAATCATTGTGAAAAATTATGTTCCAAAAATAGGTAAGAATATTAAAGCAAGTAATAGATATTAATACTTTATTAATAACTTTTAGGGCAAATTTTGAAAGCTTAATCAGGTATGGCATAATACATTATGGTTACTCAAAATCAGCAAAGAATATATTCATAATACAAAAACGTGCTCTTAGGATTATGCTTAATTTAAAAAATAATTAAAGTTGTAGAGGTATGTTTAAAAAAACTGGGCTACTCACATTCTATAGTCTTTATATATATGAAATTTTGATTTTCAATTTTAAAAATAAACATAAATTTCTTGCATATGTATCGAACCATACGCACAATACACGTTTTTTAAATAAATACGCTTATCCCCCGCATAGACTTGAGAAAATAGATTTAAGATAGAATTAAAAAAATACTTAATAGAACAGGAATTTTATTCCATATCAGAATATATTAACTAGAGTATACGCTCTATTTTTTTGACGTTTTCATTTAGCGGATGATTGTGATTTAATTATAATTATTTTTATTTTTGTCAATTATATCATGTATTGTTCCTAAGTTGAATAAATTCGTTTATTTATTATTATTATTAAAGAAGTGAAATTTCATGAAAGGAAAGAATGTTTTGAAAGAAGTGAATACAATGACATATTTAGAAGTTGGCAAGTAAATGAGAGATTGTAACTTGAACAAAAGTCAGCTCAGTATAAAAGCAAAGATCTCCTTGGCAAGAGGTAGATTTAGGTCAGAAGAAAGATGGATGAAAAGCCGTATTCGAGAAAGTATTAAAAATGTTATTATATGTGAGTGGGACGGATACTTGAAGTCATCTGGCAGAGTAGTATGTAATTAATGGGTGAAAAGAAACAAAAATATGATTGAATTGATGAGGGAAGATGGTGTCCGGATAACGATAAAAGGCTAAAGTTGCCACAAAAAAAGAAGAAAGTATGAACTTATGGTATTGTTATTGTATGCCAATAAATGTTTTGTTTTACTGGTTGAATTATAAAGAAATTATTTTCCATCAGAATTTTGTTAGCTTTGTCTTCTTGATTTAGACGTTTGAAATGTCTATTTTTGGTTTGAGTTTACGTGAAGTATTTTGCAAATGAAAATAACACACAGTTTATTCCTTACTTCAATACTTACAATACTTAGAATTTTTATCATATTTTCTTATATTAGTTAAAAAAGGTTTTTAAAATTTCGTACTTCTCTTATTTGATTTTTGAACCAATTTTCCCCTTAAAATTTATAAAAAAAAATTAAAGATTTTTTACTCTTTTCGTTATCAGAATTTTTCATGGATCTCTGTTCCAAATTGCAAAAAAAAATGTTCGGATGATTTCTAGGTATCCAGATTTTTTTCTGTCTGCATATTACATTTTTTCGTGGCTTTTATTTTATATGTATCTTTCTATTTTAAGGAAGTTTTTAATTTGATTTTCAATTTCATATTGTTAATTTTTTTTTAAGTTTGAATAACTTTTTTTCAAAATTTCTATTATATTTTAGGATAATTAATTAATTTTCTAATCTAAATTTTACATTAATTTTACTTCCGAATTGCTAACATTTTTTCAAAGATTTTAGATTTATTACATGTCTTTTCTTTCATATTTGTAAATTTTATTTCTTTATCTTATAAGAATGTTCTATACTTTTGTTCCTTAAATTTTTCCAGCAATTTTCAATTGTGTTCCGATTCTGATACCCATTTTTGGGTTCTAGATTTCTTCAGCATAATATCTTCAAATAGGTTCTAGATTATTTCCAGATTGTTATTAAAGCAAGAAATGTTTTTAGACTTTATATTTTGACACTTCCTTATTTTTTCTTATCAGAATTTTCTTAGAATCTCCATTGTGAATTGCAATAATTTTCTTTGGAAATTCTAAATTTTCTCATTATATTTGCTCTCCGATTTCTGAGATTCTCCAGAAATTTATCTGATTCCAAGGTTTCGAAGGATTTATAGATTTCTTAAATTTTCCAGAATTGGAATTAGTATTTCATGGGTTTGATTTTATATTTGTCTTTCTATTTTAAGAACGATTTTTAGTGTGACTTTTGTTTTATTTTCGAAAGTATATCCTTGAAATTGTGAGAATTCTGTTTCAAAGATTTTAATAACTTTCAAAATTTCTACATTATTTCAGCAATTTTTCTTTCATTTTTCTAAAATAAGTTTTGCATTAATTTTACTTTCACTATTGGAAATTGTAAGACCTTCTATGGGTTCTAGATTTTTTCCAGATTTTTTTTTTGTTGTTAATATATTTCTGATAAAACTCAATAAGGGTAATAAATCCAAATATCTACGCCTTTGCACAGACAAGAGTTTTATTTGTTTTTTGAAATTGTTTATTTAATATATTTAGTTTTTCAAAGATATCGGCTAAATAACTTACACAGTTTATTTGAAATACCAAATATATATTTCGGACACAAATTGGCCATTATCAATGGTTTAATACTAATATTATTAAACCATTTTTTTTCGAAAACTTTTGTAAAATTACTAAGAATTGAGATTGGTCTATAATTTTCTACTGTCATTTTATTTCCTGATTTAAACACTGGGCCTTTAAAAAAATGGGGAAAACACCAGTATCCAATATTAAATTAAATATATACGTTAGAGGCTTAGCAAGTGTAGTAGCACAATCTTTTAACAAAAATGATGAAATGAGATCAATTCCTGACTTTAATTTAATCCTTTAAGTTTTTAAATGTTTGACGACAGTTTTTTCATCTGTTTTAAAGTTTCCTGATTATTTTCAATTTCTTTGTCCTGATGAAAATTAGAATTAGCCGTTTCAAAATGAATTGCAAATCCATCGACTATGTCGTTAGCAGTAGTCCGCACCGATTCTTTATATTTCATAGTTCCTGGAATTATTTTCGAAGTTTTCATCAAGTTAATGTAGCTACAAAATTTTGCAGGATCATCCTTCAACATTTGTATTGTGGCCAAGATATTTAAACAATCTGTGCTATTTTTAAAATCGACGGGCGATCAGTTTTCTTTCCAAGCCGAAATAGTTAAACTATTTCAGCCTCAGAGGTAATGATTTATAAATATTATTGCAATTGATTAACTTCCATATTTATTTATAGTTTTCGGAGACCACAATAAACCTAGAGAAGGATGTTGAAGATGGGGACTTGTTACCAGAAACTTAAAGGGGTTTTAGTAGAGGAAAGAGGACAAAATACCAAATCTTTACTCTGGCAAAAATAGTAAAGAGAGTGATGAAAGGAAGAGGATATGTATATGGAGCATATGATACATTCCCTAGTGAGAGTTTGCTAGAATGTCTGAGAAGGAAAGGAGTGAGTGATGGATTGGTGCAAGACAGGATTTCCGTCAAACCCTTTGCTATTTAATTTATATATTAGTGAATTAGAAGAAGTGGTTAAGAATGGTTAAGCGGGTGGAGTAGTGATAGAAAAAAAAACACAAAATACGGATGCTGGCATATTCATATGATGAGGTATTAATGACGTGAGATTGGGGAGGAGTGAACGACATGTTGAAGAGATTGGAAAAATATGTGGACAAGGGAGGGCTAGGTGTGATCGTAGGGAAGACGAAGAGGGGAAATTTTCAGCACTTCTCACTTTAATTCATCAGAACTTCTCTTTGAAATATGAAATAACTTTCTTCAGGAAGTTTGGAATTTACTAGCAATTTCTCTTATTGTAATTTTGTTTCCAATTTGCTACAATTTACTTCTACGGTTTTTCAAATTTACACTTTTAATTTTTGACATTTTACTAGTTTATCTTACTATCTTTGCTATATCTTATTATTTTCTGCCGAAATCAAATAATTGCTTAATTCTATTAGAGTTTTAGCATCTTTTATTCTACTCTTTAAGAAATTCTCTTCGCTTCTTCATTTATTTTATTAGAATTTCCCTTCAATTTTCTTTTAATTTTTGAAATTTCTTTTCTAAGGTTATAAAAATTTATATAATATTACTTCTGTTTTTACTAGTTTTGTTTTACAACTTCTTATCCTTATCCATCAATCAAAATATTATTAAAATTTTTCAACATTTTGTCCGCTATAAAATTTTTTAGGTTTTGAATTTTTTTTAGGATTCATTACAACCCAATTGATTTTATTTAGCAGTTTTATGACAATATCATCGCTTCTTGCTTTCTTTTAATGGAAATTCTCCTTTAAATTTGAAAAAAGTTTCTTCAAGAAGTTTAGAATTTACGATAATCTTTTTCTTATAATCTTTCCTTCAATTTTTGAGACTTTTCCAAAAAAATTACATTCTATTTGCGATGTTTTAGTCATTTTATTTCGTTGTTTCTTGTACTGTTTTATCTTTTCTTTATTCTAATTTTTGAAAATTTATTATTGTTTATTGGAAATTTTCTAGCCACTTTCATTCTAATTTCAAGAAATTTTCTTTACTTCGAGCTTTATATTATCGAAAAATCTATTCCAAATTTATGTTCCTTCATGAGATTTATAATTCACCAGCAATTTCTCTTTTGTTTTAAAGAGTTATTCTTCAGTTTCTCTTTATTTATTTTTATTTTACTATTATTTGCTTTATGTTATCAAAAGTTTCCAGCATTTATTCTTGCGTAGTTATAAAATTTTCTTCGTATTTAGTTTTCGTGATTTTTTGCTATTGATTACTTATCATGTTGAGTTTTTTAGCAAGGTTTCTTTCATTCTTAATAATTTTTTCTTTCCTTTTTACTTTATTGCATTGGATTTTCTCTTTTAAATTGGGATAATTTTTTTATTATATTATATATATATATATACGTTTATATTTTAGCAGAAATTACTTTTCTTCTAATTTTGCTCTCAATTGTTGATTTTTCAGCATTTTTCGTCAGGAATCAAACATATTTTTTTATAGATTTTCTTTTATTTTTCTTCAAAAAACTTTCTTCGATTCTTGCTTAATTTTAATGAATTTTTAAGAAATTTTCTCCACTTTATTTCTTCGAAACTTCTCTTCTATATTTTGGGATAAATTTCTTCAGAAGAATAGCATTTTTTTATTTCAATTTTTCCTTAAAATATTTTTGATCTTATCATTTTTTTCAGTATTACGAATAAAATAAGGGAGGGAAATAAATAATTGGAATGAAAGGGTAAGGTAATTGAGAGGGTTCAAAAATTCAACTATTTAGGAATGATTTTTAGAAGTACCTGCGGTTATTTAGAACATATCAAATGGGGGCAAGGAAATGCGGTAAAAGAGTGGAGTGAGAAAGATAGTTGGTGAACAATTTTTGAGTGGAATGTAAATTATGGAATGTATGTGTCGATTTAAAGTATGGAGCGGAAATATATGGAACAAAAGTGTATGATTGCAACTGTGGTTCCTGAAGCATGTGCCTAGAGTTGACATATCAATTCCAGGATACATAGTGTTTCAGGAAATAAACAAAGTAAATTTGTAGTGTGAGGCAATGAAACAAATAGCGAGTTATGAAATGAGATTAAGGGATTAGAGGAGGGTAGACTGGTGAAAGAGATATGGAAATGGTGCGTGAGTGTAGGGGAGTTTACGTGGGGAATAGAGGGAAAGAGAATGTATAAAAAGTACAGTAGTAGCTTGAGCGAAAAGTGAAAGAGAAAAGGTAGAAAACGGAAAATTATGAAAGGCAAGAATGTGTTGAAATGAGTGCATACAATGATATGTTGAAAATATGGCAAGTAGATAGTAGGTTGTTAAGGTGCTTGAATAACATTCAGCTCAATATAGAGGAAAATGATACTTGGTAAGATGTGGGTCATGAGAAAGAGGAAGGAAAATCTAGATGGGAGAAAGTTATTAAAAATGTACATTATATTTGAGTGTAATGGATACTTGGAGGCATTTGTCAGATGAGTGTGAAGGAGTGTGTAGGAAATAAGTGGAAAGAAACAAAAACATGACTTAATGGATGACAGAAGATGGTGCCGGGATAAAGACTCTGATAAAGTTTTGGCATGCAAAAAAGAAAAAAGAAGGAAATGATTATATTATTATAATATTGTTATATTCCAATAAATGTTTCTTGCTAGTTGAATTATGAACAAGTTATTTATCCAAATTCCTAAATACAGCGCATCTATGGCATTAAAATTGCAGGAATGGAATTTGGCAAACTAATTCTGGCAATAGTGTTCTGTTAAGCAATTTTTACCATACACAGCACATAACTGCGATGCGGGTTTTCCTTTTCATATAATCCTCGGTTTGCTTTTAAATTTTCTGCCAAATGGTCTTTAGGTTAGATGATTGGACTGAAGATAGTTGATAAAAAATACAAGTGTAGACATCTATTGATCGGAAGACTATGCCCAATATTTAGAAAACAATTTATCTAACAAAACACAGAATGCATTGTTCATGTAAAGAGGAAATCCAGCAGCACTACCAATGTTGAACCTGCAGGAAAAATTTAGTTACAAATATTCTTAGTACCCAAATTTCTTCTGAGTTTTTGGATGTAATAATAAAAAAAGGAAAAGACTCGGCGATTGGCTTTTTGCGAAGAAATGCTTCAATATTTGCAAGACGATTGGTGATGAAACCTGAGTCTTTGAGTACGATCCTGAAACGAAACGTTAAAGTACAGAGTGATACACCTCCTTATTTGCTATTGAGGTAAGGGTAGTATCATATTTATTTATTTATTTATCAACCCAACAGCCACTGGGGCCAATTACAGAGTGATATTAACAATTAAAACTTAATTATATAAAATAAAATAATTACAGTAACAAAAACAAAAGATACATTGATCAGCGGTACACATTTGCAAAATAAGATAAAAACATACTTAAAATACAAAATACATTTACAAAAAAAAAAAAATACTTAAAAATGCCTATTATCAAGACAAGCAATAACAGATGTTTTGAAGGCCGTAATAGATGGGGAATATACATCAATGAGGTGCTGAAACTGATTATACAGACGAGGTAGACGGTAGACGGGAGAGTTAAGGCAATGATTGGTGCTAGGTACGCGATAAGTAAAAGTATTAGCATGTCGGGATGAGGATCTGGGTACATTAAAATTTAGTTGTGATAAGAAAGTAGGGTTATCTATTTTGTTATGAATTAACTTGTATAAGAAACATAAGTCATACAAGATGTGTCTATTTTGCAGAGATAGAAAGTTAAATTCACGTAGTAAATCTTGATATGGAACATCGAAACGATAAGTACCATATTTAACAAAATAAATGTATCTCAAGAATCTCTTTTGCACATTTTCAAGCATATTAATATATTTAGAATAGCAAGGCGACCAGACCACTGAACAATAACACAGCTTACTTAGTACAAATGTATTAAATAATTTAATGAGTACATTAATGTTCTTAAAAGGTTTACAGTTACGAACTATAAAGCCTAAGAGTCTGTAACAATCAGCAGAAAGTTTGGCTACGTGCAAGTTGAATGTAAGTTTACTGTCAAAGGTAATACCCAAATCAGATGTTACATTAGATCTGTCCAGCCGTATGTCTCCTATGGAGTAATCAAATTTAATACCGTTCTGTTTGCGGGTATAGGATGTAACTGAACATTTGCCAATGCTTAATTCTAATTTATTATCTAGACACCAAATAACCATAGCATCCAGGCTATGCTGCAAGTCTAAACAGTCTTCAGTAGAGTCAATAACATTTAGAATCTTCAAGTCATCCGCAAATAAAAAGGTACTACAGTTAAGTACAGAGCAAACATTATTAAAGAATAATAGGAATAATAATGGCCCCAGGTTAGACCCCTGGGGAACACCACTAGAAGCTATGTACGTGCGCGACCGAACACCATTAACTTCTACCACTTGCCGCCGATTATGTAAGTATGAGCGAATCACATTCACAACACTGGCACTCAAGTCGTAGTCCATGAGCCGAGATAATAAAAGGGCATGATCCAGCTTATCGAAGGCTTTAACAAGATCAGTATAGATGACATCAACTTGCTTCCCAGCATCCATGGCTTTAGAAATAATATCTGTAAAATTGGTTAAGTTGGTAGTCGTAGAGCGCTTCCTCATAAAACCATGTTGATCTTTATGGAGAGACGCACTGACGTTGTTATAAATATAGTTGCTGAGAAGTGATTCAAATACTTTGGACAAGTTGCTCAAGATCGAAATTGGTCGATAATTCTCGATTGCAATTTTAACTCCCTTTTTGAAGACTGGACAGATACGCGACTCTTTCCATGCATCGGGAAAAATACCGCTACTTAATATAAGATTAAAAATAAAACACAAAGGATCACATAACACGTTTGCAGCATCCTTCAAGATCAGGCTGGGAACTAAGTCGATGCCCATAGTTAAATTAGGTTTGAGGCCACTAAGCTGTTTCTTCACATCTGATACACAAAACTTGACATTGGCTAGATGACTGAGTTTGTTCACATTCACATTGGCAGATAATGAGCATGGAGCAAACGATTTACTAAAATAATTAGCAAAACCATCAACTACATCATTACAGTTGGATAACTCAGTGTCATCTAGTGTCATGACACCTGGAATGCGAGTCGAGGCCTTTTTATGGTTAACATATTGCCAGAGAAGTTGTGGAGAGGTACTGAGGTTCTTCTCAACCTGAGCAGTGTATTGTGAGTGAGCAAGAGCTATATCATTATTGCAGGATCTTCTTAAGTCTTGAAAAACACATTTATCACTCTCCTTCCGAGATTGCAGATATTTTTTACGAGCTCTGTCCTTCTCTGCAAGTTTAATTTTAATTGAACGACTAAGCCAAGGAGGTTTGTCATACGATTTACAACTTGCAGGGTATGTAGGTACATGCTTATCAAACAGTTGGTAAAGCTTCTTATATAATACATCACAGGCAATGTTTACATCGGGACACGTATAGAGTTCATTCCAGCAGCAATTAGAGAGGTCATTATAGAGGCCTATAAAATTTGCTTTCCTAAAGTTATACTTATGGGCAGTTTGAGTAAAATTTTTCAGATTATCAGCACAGGCAGTATCAACAGAGATGCTAAGCGTAGGGTGGTGAGGGTCTTCCTTAACTAAGGGAAAGTTCCAGCGCTCAACACTCTTAACTAAATTTGTTGAAGAGATAACTAGATCCAGGATTCTTCCATTATTATTTATGATGTTGTTATGCTGGGATAAGTCGTTGCAATTAATAAAAGCATGCAAAGTCTCCAAAGAAGTCGTGTTATTACCAGCATGATATTCGGGAATGTTGAAGTCACCCATTATGAGTATTTGCTTACCGCGGAACTCATTTTCAATTAATTCAAATACACGAGAGTATTCATTAACTGGAGCATTAGGTTTAATATAGACACAGATTAAAACTAGCTGTTTATGTTGTAGCTTAAGCTTAACAGCAGTAAGTTGCGTGTAATCAGAGTATGGAAAATTGTGGTTGATGAGCTCAGAAGAGAACCGCGAATGAACGGCAATTAATGCGCCGCCACCAATGGAGCTAGCACGATCATGCCGATAGACATCGAATTCATGCGGGAAGAATTCATAACTGTTAACACCACTGTGCAACCACGTTTCAGTCAAAAAGTAAATGTCGAAATCATTGTTGAGCAAGCTGTTCTGTACGTCTACAAATTTAGTGTTTAATCCTCGAACATTTTGATAAAGTACATGAATGCTAGGTGAGTGTTGGGTAGAAACTAGTTTTTTTCTTGGACAATTTTTTTGAATATCTTCGGGGTGTTATTAACGTATTTAATGAAGAGTTTCTCGCCACATGATTCACGTCGTTTAAGTTCCGACAACGCAACTTTAAATTCCTCACGCTGCATCGGCGTTAAATCATGTTTCAGTTTAAGGTTATTATCAAGCTTACTTTTATTCTTAAGTAACATTGTTGCTTTACAGCGTTGGTCCAAGATGATTTTAATAGGACGTGGCCTGTCACCGACTTTTCCCAATCTGAATACCTTCCTGACAGATACTGAACTATCAAGCGAAAGAAGTAGTGATGTTACTTTATCAATGTCGTTTAGGTTGTCATTAGAGGGATGTTCAGGTAAATTAAATAGAATGACGTTATTTTCCCTTCTTTTGCGGTCATCAATTTCGCCAATAATATTTAGATTTACGTCCACCTTAGGTCCATTTATCTTGTCTTCTAATTGGGTTAGACTATTTTTAAGAGTGAACAATTCATCTTGTAAGATCTGATTATCATTTTTTAATTTAGTCATGTCAGATATTAGGGCAGAAAGCTGGATGTTAGTCTCAGCTAACCTATCACATTTAATTGTTAATTGACTAACGGACTCTCTAAGCTCTTTAACCGTATTTACAAGATCAGATAAAATATTGTATCCACTAGCAGCGGGTGCTATGGACAAGGTGTCAGGCAAAATCGAATCATCACAAGTACTACTGGAACTGGCTGCTCTAGTATGCTTGTTGCAGCAGATAACTTCCCCTTCATTGGTGCGAATCAAATATTTCAGCAGTGCGGCACAGCTATGATGAAAGACTGAGTTGCATTTACAACATTTAACAAAGTCACTAACTACCTTTTTACATTTTTTACAGTGAGTATCCTGGCCCATTCTTGAGTGAGGATGAATACTGAATTAAATATAAAGTTGCGTTAAAACACGAGGCAATGAGACAGGGACACACACTTCACCTCACAGGGTCTGTTGTGAGGACTTTTACACGACAAGACAGGTAGACCACGGTAAAGGATTAAGTTAGTGAGATTGGTAGTCAGTGAAGAATCAGAAATACACATATATTAATATCATAAAAATAAAAATAATTGAAATGAAAAATAATTATACAATACCATAAAAATAACAATAAATAGTAACGAAATTCAATAGTAACACTAATAGAGAGAACGTAGAGAAAGAAATAAAAAAGAAAGAGTTTAAAAAAAATAAAAGTGGGTGATGAGTATCGAACTCGAGCTGCCAGTTTACTATTCAGGCGCGTTTGACACTGCCCAAGCAGCGGCACGGATGTAAATGTACGTACAAGCACACTGGAATTCAAATAAATGAGATGGCGGCACAAGCGTTAACTTAACGTAACAAAAATAACATGCAATTGTGAGGTTAGGCGTGGATTATAGATTTACGATTACCTAATAATCCAACAACATGAAACAATATCGGGAGAACACACTGATACACTAGCACTACACTTACGTCTGGTGACATATATAATGAAAAATATAATTTTACGACGATAATATCACTCACAAAATAGAATTATTGACAGCTGATCCGAACACGTCTCTGTTTGTCATATATACATTTCATCATATCAATATACTTTATATAGTTTCTAGTTTTCCACCGTATTAATGTCAGAACTATTTTATTCTATGGTAAGTTACCAACTTCGTTTGAAAATTATTGTTTTAATAAACTTCCCTATATACAACGAGAACTAAACGCTATTATTTATTATCGTTATGTACATTAAAATATTATACACTGCGCGTTAATAATTATTTAAATACAAAATTAATATAATAGTAATATGAATTACTATAATGTATCATACATAAATATGACAGTAGTTTATATATAGAGGTATATTATTCACCGAGAAAATATCGAAATGGCTTTCGTGGGAATTTATAAAATAATAAAACTTTATACGAGCAGTAAAATATGTAAAACTAGCACTTTATAGATATGATCGTGAAAATGTAAACCCCTCTTCGGATTATGCAACGGGGAAATATTTCTGCGAGGAGTGCCGACCTAATCTGTTGAAGTTTTCACGCGGGTCGGATTTATGGACGGGCATTAAGTTTAGCCACCGAATCGCCTGTTCACATTTGTATTTTACTTCCCCTAGTTGGTCCCAGTTTTGACGAATGATTAGGGCCCCACAAAATTACATAGGTTTTCCACGACATTTAGCGTAATAAATAATAAGGGAATATCAGAAAGTGCCGATAAATCTGGTGTGAAAAAAATATCACGTCGAACCGGAGATAAATCCTGAAAGGCGACTTAACTTACTGCGTCGATTCACTGAAAAATTACCTGCGGATTTCTTAAGGCATGGACTGATGCTCCGATATTAGCGTTATACTTTTATTTATTTACACCGCCCGCCTCCTGCGAGGAGTCGGGGGTAAGATCGGACCTCAATTTCCTGCAGGAGCACTCATCCAAGCGTTGCCCTTTGTTGCCGGTCTTTCAAGAGCGCCTTTTGTCTACCCCCAGGAATCTTAATTTCGAACAGAGAGCGGCCCTCTCGACGTATATTCATCCTTCAAATCCAACACGGGTTTTCCTTTCCTGGTATTATGTTGGGCATGCAATTTTCTTTTAATAAGATTTTCATATCACCACACTCTCCTGTGATCTAGGAAATTTATCATCTAATCCTTCCTTGAACAGTTTTAAATTGAATTTGTAAATATGAGGGTGCAAATACAAAATGTTTTAATTTAATTTAAAAACATGAGGATTATTCATAAAATAATAATAATAATAATAACAATGATTGATTGTCTGTATGATTATAGTTACATTAGTAAATACATTTTATATAAGGAGAATACAGATGATTATGGTTACAGATTCATCTCTAAAATTATTACTATTCTTAAATTACCCATATGTCCTTTACAGCGTATCTGTAAATAATATTGGGTAATAAAATTCCCCATTATTTAAAAATTGTTTTGACTATTAACCTCAATACGGATCCTGTTGAAGTAAAACTGCGTCCCCAAATATTGAACTGATACGCTAGCAATAATTTTCAGTTATAGGAAAGCATAACACATTACAACCTCAAAAAAGCAGCCCTTTCGCCGGAGCGGAATAGGAGAAAAAACTGGGAAGCACATAAAATAAATCAATAGCTTCGATACTGAGAGGCCCTTGTCCCCATTCCGATGCAAATACATCTTCTACGATGCTCTCGTGCAATCACATGCGTCCTTAAAAAAATAAATTGACTGTAATAATGGCGCGCAGAGAAAGGCAATAAGAAACAAAACTGTAACTTAAACAAAAAAATATTGCTGGTCCTTTATTTATTCGAAATGACCAATGCAATATTATAAATCCTCTGAAAATGCAACAAAACAAGGAAGTTCAATATTAAATATTTTATTTGTCATCAAGAAACATACTTTTTTAAACTCAAATAATTATGAAACTATTTTATTTACAATTATTAAAAATTATCTTGATTAGAAATAAAAATACTTGGTTTTTTTGACAGAAAAACAAACCAAGTGTTTTTAATTCCAATCACGATAGTTCAAAAATGTTCCATGACGGGTTAAGTTAAGTAAGTTAAGTTAAGTAGTTGGTATTGATATAAAATATGTTCAATTTTAATAGAAAATAATAAATATATTATAAGAATGAGGAAAAAACGAGAGCATAAATTTTAGGATAAAACGGAATACGAAATTTATACGGCGTTTATTCGAGTTTTTTTTTTCTGTTCGTAGCCGGCCCGTGTCATTAATCAAACATGTTTTTGCCCTGCGGACCGGAAACTACCCCTTCTTTGGGTCCTTTTGCAGACGGTTATCATTGTCGCCCCGCAGTCGCTCAGTTCAGACTTAGATAAATGGGGGCGGGTCGCACCTTCTAACGTTTTCTATTAATTTCAATTCGCCCCCGAGATGTCGCCGATCGTACCGGAAAAAAGGAAGCGTTCCGGTTTTCCCGTGTTCCACAGTGCCGTTGATTGATTCAGAGCGGGCACGGGACGCAAAAAGGTCGGGATTTGTAATGGTGGTTAATGGGTGTCAGGGATCGTAATAAGTTCCGTTTTGCCCGAAACGGTGCTACGTTTTTTTATTGACCACATGGGTGGACAAGAAGAGGGTGTCAGGGAAACGTTTAAGGCGGACAGGCTATTAATTATTTCCTTAAAGATATTTACTGGTGTGTATAGATGATAACGTATTCGAAGTATTAATCTGAATTCTTAAAGAATGTAAAAATATAAAACACTCAAAAATGATTTACTCAAATATCTTTCTATTGACTGTAGGAATTCTTCCAGGCACTTTCAATTCTTCTCCTTTACAACATACCATAAGATAATTATAAAGTAAATAATATGTTTTTTTTTTCATTATATTGACTCTTGTATCCATTAAAGTGTTAAAAAACTGAATCCAGAAAAATCTTCTTCATTTTTCCACTCATGCACAGTACGAACTACAACATTATCTATTTACGTAACGGTTTGCATGATTACAATGAAGAATTCTTAGTTTACCTTAAGGTGGTTTCTGACGGATTCAGATATACTACGTTGCAAATACTTTATACAATTCGGTAACATTTGCAGCTTTGAGGAAAAGCCTTAATAATGTTATGAATTGAATAACCATGTGACATTTCCTATTGCTTTTAGGTCTTAATTTTTCTTTACTTGTTCACTACCTTAATAAATGTTGGTCATTCGTCCATTATGCTTCTCAAGTCACTTTAATAATCTTCTCTAGCAACTTCTTTCAGCGGGGAACCAAACTTCAAATCATAAGAACCTATTAGATTGCTTGTTGGATTATGCCCAGTTATTTCATATACTGCTGATCGGTTACCAGAGAAAACAGATTAAGATTTCGGTTCTAGTCTCTTTGATGATCAAAAACTATCTTATAAAACATATGATTTCATCAAGCTGAAATCCTTTTCTTGTTGTTTTTAGAGATTTTTGTGTACCCTTTGGAAAGGAATTAATTGAAAATTTATTCTTTCCAAAGGGTCATAAACATGACATCTAGATAAAGTATTTGCATCCCTTTAAATGGGCCTCATCTGTGTGTTTGCAAAAATAATCCATCTTTAGGAGTATAAGTAATTTCTTTTAGTTAGTGTCTATCCTAGATTTGTAATAAGAAACTATTTACTTTAGATATCTAACACAAATTTTCCATTTAGTGATGGAATTTATATTTATTCAAAACCATAACGTCCATTTCGTCGTTATAAAAGATATTATTATGACTAATAATCTAGCAGACTAAGTGCATATTAGTAACTTAAGTGTTTTCTAAAAGGTTCAAACACAGTAATGGTTAAATAATATTTTGAGAAAACATATAAGTGCACTGACCTAACATCAACTATTTCTGAAGTAAAATAAATATTTTCTCCTTGAGAACGGAATTCAAATTTAAAAGCAATAATTCCGCGTAATCAAATTGTTCATGAGAAAGCAAGTTATGAGCCAGCTGTTGTGATCGGCGAGGAGCTTCCCTCTCATCCAATTGGGGCCGGGTTTAAATCGTTTCCTTTAAAAAGGAACTTTGTATTTGTGTTATTTTTTCTTTCTAAACTTTTATGAATTTATATATAAATTATACTCGGAAAATCGTATTACGCTTTATTTTCTCAGCCAATCACTGCATTTTGAATACTATAAACATATTGCATTTAAAATTTATGTATGCGTAAATTGTCACAGTACTTACCATTCGGGCTGCAAGAACAAAAACAAAAGGATCAAATATCTCGTGCTGTAGTCGAAACTTAAACAATTCCTCACTTAGTAAAACCTTTGAGTCTGTAAAACAATACATCATCGGCGAATTGAATACTGACCTCAAGAATGAATCCCATCATATTGAAAAACTAACATCTCGAATTCAATTAATCGAAAGTGAAGCCCTCGAGAACGAAGAAATGTTGACCACCAAAATTAGTGAATTAGAAAATTATGTTAAAAATTGGTGATTTGGCCATCATAGTACTTTTCTTATATTTTTCTCGAGGTTTACGCAAAATGGTTATTCTTAATAATTTGCTAAATTTTGGATTCTCTACAATTATTTGTTATATAAATTTAGTTATGAATTTTATGAAAAATATGTTTCAATAAAACTCAATCAGAAGTTGAGAACGATCATCGAGAATTTGATGAGCGACTTTCCGAATCATAACTACGCTTTAACGAAAAACTTCTTCTTCCCTTTAACTTTTATTTGAATAGTTTTGTAATTATTATTATTTAATCTATAAATTCTTTTACCTTTTGGTATCGAACTACTACCTATTATTACATATTTACATATTTAACTTAATCTAAATTTTAATGTTGTCTTCTCCATTCTTGATCCTTCTTTTCCATTCCTCCCTATTTTGTGCAAGCAAAGTCTGTTGGTTCAATTTTAGCCGTGGTCTCCCTACTCTGTTTTTCCCCGGTACTCTAACTTCGTATATTTCCTTTGCACTTCTATCATTTTCCATATGATACATGTGTCCTAACCACTCAAGCTGTCTCTCTTCTATCAATTTTTTTATTGGTTTTATGTTTAGCTGTTCCATCACAATATTATTTCTGATTCAATCTCTTCTTGTAATTCCCTCTATTTTCCTTAGAAACCTTATTTCTATAGCTGTTACTTTCCTTTTCTTATTTGTTACCGTCTAAAATTCTCTTCCATACATTAATGCTGACCTTACTACTTTCTTGTATATTTCTGTTTTTATTTCCTTTGATATTTCCTCTCTTCCCAAGAAAGTGTTTTTTAGTGTATTGTATATTCTTCCAACTTTTCCTATTCTTTCTGTTATTTCTCTGTCTATTTTTCCATTTTCTTCTATCAGTGTTCCTAGGTAGTTGTAACTTTTTACTTGTTCTAGATTTCTGCCATCTAATTCTATTTTATGTTTTTTTTTCTTTATTTGCTATAATCGTAGTTTTCGTTTTGTCTGTGTTTATAACTATATAAATTTTCCCCAATTCCGTTTGGTATACCGATATGTTGTGTTGTAGTTTGTCTTCTGACTCAGCTATTAGTATCATATTATCTGTCAATAGGAGTTCTTGTACATTCACTGGTTCCATATAGTTTTGTAATATTATTCAAATTCTATATAGGGAAAATAAAAAAAGATGATCCATCACCAATTAGTAATTAAAGTTATCCAAACAGTAAAACATAAGCAAGGGTTTTAGTTAAAATTATATGTAAACAACCAGAAAATAATTGCATTTTTTATTGATGTATTCATAAAAAAATTTCTAATAATTTTTGATGATGTTTTACTGATTTAAGGGTGGGATAGAGGCCACCCACCCACCCTACATATACATATAAATTCCAATTACTGATAGTCTCGCGGTTTGGAAAAAAATTAATTACATAACTTTTTGAATAAAAGAGAAATTCAAAAGGTTAAATTATGAATTAAGTAAATTAATAAAATTTGTATGCATGATTGGTGAGCAGATTTAAAACCTAAATTGGTTAAGATTAGATACAGAAAGTAATTTATATTTAAACTTAAATTTGGATTATGCTTTATTTTGTATTACATACAAGGTTTTATTGTTTATGTAGGTTGGGTGAGTGGCCTCTATCCCACCTTCCAATCAGTAAAACATCATCAACGAAAACAATACTATATATTCTATATAGGAAAAGTAAAAATTAAATAGTCAATTAATAAAAGCAAATAGATGAAATAACGACTTACAGGATGAACTAAACAACTATCTGGAGCTAACATATCTTCGATATCCATTACGTCATCGCCAATTCTTCAGAAACTCGTGATAATTGCATCGCATTTAAACAAAAATGTGCCATCCAATGCATTGAAATCAATATCCTTAGAGGCGACAAGGATGCACTAAAATACAAATTCGAACAGATAACGTAATCTTGGGCTGACTTTAAAAAGAAGAAAATACAACTGGAAGTATTCAACACCACTTCGAAGATCCTCATCCTAAACAATAATTACGGCAGAAACGACTGTTTAGAAAGGCTATTGGCAAGTTTCCTAACCAACCGGAAATTATTTCTTTCTATAAACCGGATGCTTCAATGTGTGATGTTATAGAACATATTAGGGATTTATGATCATTTTAGATCAAACTAATGTTTATATTATTATAAATCCTCTTAAGAAAAGAAGACGAATAGCTTGAAATGCATATATATTAAAACAAGGGTATTTATAAATAATAACTTTTATATTAATTATAGATCGAATTTTCAATGATTGCTAACATACTGAGACAACTGAAAGCTAATAGGCGTCAGTAACTTACTAGTGATCAAATTACCTCCTCTTTGTAAAAAAAACAGAGTTTGAATATCGTCCCTACAGTAAACACTAAATTAAATTGTTTGTTCTTGAATATCCAATCGCTTGGGTCTAAACTAAATGTACTTAATGTTATTGTTAATGGCAGTTGTAATTACAATTTTTCATGTAGCATCTCACTTTTCTTGAAAATAATTCATGATAAAAAATAACGTCAAATATAATACGTTAAATGCACATAATCACGCCACTGAGAAGGATTGTGATATAACATGCATTGAAATTTATAACTTCTCACAGTCTATAGGTCACCTAGCAGAGATTTTGAAAACTTTTTATCAATTCTTTCTAAAGTATTTGGATAGTATTATTACTTCCAATAGATATGTGTTTTTAGCTGCGTATTTTAACATAAGGGATGAGGATTATCACAACAAAACTGATCTTGCTGATTTTACGCTATGGTTTAAACATTTTAGTTATTTTTCCGACTTGCCCGAACAACTGTATCTATAATGTAGGCACTAATTATTCTGACTTAGTTGCGCAGCCTTTGGAAACTGAAATATCGGATCAAAAATATCGGTCTAATTGACTAGTCCCAAATCTAAACATGCAGTCATATGACCGTTTACTGCCGCTGGAAAATTTACATTGTTCCAACAGCTAGACTTGACTGGAGCTTCAATAGGGACACTTTTAATGTAAACGATATTTTCGATACTTTTCTTTCAATTTTTCTCGCGCACTATCATCTATCTCTCCCTGAAAATTATGTAAAAACAAATTGCGATAGTATACATATTATGGTTTAATAATAAATTAGCTATCATGAGTGATGTTTGAAATTTAAATATGAATTGTCTAATCAATATCAAAATTCAGTGCTTAAAAATGCAAGAAATATGTATAGATTAACCTATAAGCGTGCCATTGAGCCGAGTAATTTAGCTGATAATAATGCTTACATTAAAGAAAATTACGCCAATGCCAGCATGAACCATTATTAGCTCAGAAAGACATCGTCTACTAATAATTTAAAAAAAAAACATTTCATCTGGAGAATTTAACACTATTTTATTACCGAAATCGCTCATAAAATTGTGAACTATTGAGTACCTGAATCTACCATTGATATTATAATTTTAATGTACAACCCTCCCAACTGTTAAGAGTATTTTAAATTTCCTAAAGACTCTTTCACTACTGTTAGTTTTATAATAAATAACTTAAATAATAGTAAACATACAGGTATTTTTGAGCTTCGATGTGATGCACTCAAAGCCTTACGAAATACCATCCTATTAATGCTAATGAAAATCTTAAACCTGTGCATACAGAATAATATTTTCCCAGATGCATTAAAAAAGACATTAGTAATTCCAAGACATAAAAAAGGTGAATAAGATGACCCAGATAAATTCCGCCCTAACTTATTACTTCATTATTCAAAATTCTTTAAAAAATCCTCCAAATACAATTAGTTCAATATTTTGAGAAATCAAAACTGCTACGAAATGAATAATTTGGTTTTAGAAAAGGTAACGCAATCTTCAAATTCATTGCAACCACTGATTGCTTTGAAATTTTAAAGTTAAATTTTATAGACTTGTCAAATGCTTTTGATTGTGTCTCACGTCAAATACTATTACGTAAGTTCTATTTCTACAATTTACATCCGAGTAGTTATAGATTAATAATGTCATACCTCTCAGAAAGACAACAGAGCGTACTATGAAATGGATGTATATTTGAGTCCTTACCAACTGCATACGGTGTTCCACAGGTTTTTATCTTAGGCTTTCTGTTATTTTTAGTATATGTCAATAATCTACCAGACTCTGCTTCAAACGCAAATATGATCTTATATGCCGATGATGTCACAATCTAAACAACCTGAGATAGTCCCTCAATTACACATGGCAACACAACAAATAACATCGAGCTGGGTTGAAAGCAACAGGCTTAAATTAAACAATACCCAATCTACGACCCTCACTCTTTCTCTTTGTAGACGTACAACTGAAACTAAATCACGAAAATTTTTAGGGGTGCATATTAACAACAAGTTGACATGAGCAATTATTCAGATTATCTGGCTAGCAACATATTTCCTATACGGAATCACAACGATTTAGCAAAGGAAACCATACAATTGGCATATTTTGTTCTCGCCCAAAGCCATATGTCAAACATAATCAGTTTGGGACAAAAAGGCTATATTTGCAAATCATTTGATAAATAGTCATCAAGAAAGTCTTCTTGGAGCAGAACTTTTGCCAGAAAAATAGATGGTGAGAATGGAATAACATTTTTTGTGAATTCAAGCTTTTCCAAGTTCGTTCCAAATCTCGTAATGAATTATTATGTATAATATTGGAATACTTTTGTTAGCATATTGGATAAAGTAAATAATACCTAATACCTAATATTATATTACATATGTAATTCTTGTAGCAGAGTGTCTCCAGCTATCAGACACCGTATATTTAAGTTACAACGCAGATTTATCCGTATCATGTCTGGTTGTAGCTATTTTTTTATTGCGATTACCATTTACAGCACTTCTCCATGTTACTAGTGATAATGCAAGAATTACGTTTGTAAAATCTAATGCGTGTGTCATTTGTTGGCCAACAATTTGAATATACTAAAGATTGTTGCAGGCGTTCATAGATATGAAGATTTCAACGATGCCTTGTACATATATATTCTAGAATGCCCTACATATATTAAAAAGTGCAGGTTATTTTATCAGTCGAACTCAGATATTCATATTATAACACAAGGCATCAATCAAATATTTGTTCGAAGATCACCAGGCTTGCAAATCGCAGACACAGAGTTTTTTAATGTTTTGATCATATCAAAACAGAACGATATGCCATATTCTTATATACGCTGTTTGCAGTTGAAAGGGGCACTTTAATTTTAATTTTAGCTCTTAAGAATTTAGCTAATTTATAATTTTTAATAATCATTAGAATCTGAAGAATTATTCTTAACATCATCATCTGTTGTTAATTTCTTAGATTTTTTCTTTCTTTCTTTTCCTGAAAATTGTTACTATAAGTAGCATCAGCCTTTTTTCTTTTATCTTTACTATTGCCATATTCTTATATACGCTTTTTGCAGTTGAAAGGAGCACTTTAATTTTAATTTTAGCTCTTAAAAATTTAGCTAATTTATATTTTTTTATTTTATTCCTTGATGATTTATTTCTGTATGTATATACCTTTATTATTATCTGTGTATCTGCATCTGATTTTACTTTTTTTCTTAGACTTTTGTCCTCGTAATTTATGTATTAAGTGTAAGATTTATATGACTTGTGTAAAATATTTGATATTAATATGCCAATATTAAAAATGTTAATACTGGCTTTAAGTTTTAAATCCTTTATTCTCATTAGGCCTGATGATATAATGGTTTAGCGATATTGGAAAATCCCCCAACGTGCTATCAATAAAGACTTGATGTAAATATTTTTTTACTGTTGAAATCTACATAGCTTGGACAGAATTTTAATCTTCTCTGTTCTTCGAGTTTTTTGTAAACCCTAAAGGATTTTCTCATTACAAACACATCTTCTAACTTAATCCATGTAGTACCGTTTCTATAAGTTTTTGGACTGTCGGAGATACATTACATAAACCAAATGATGGCATTTAATTATCTTAACATTTTTTCCCCACGGTAAATGCTTTTCTCTGTATTTGGTAGATTATAATTAATAACATATTAGTTAAATATATCAAAAATGTCGTCGAAATAGTCATCGACAAAAAAGTCGAACATCCATTTTATTTACGAGCACCACCGAGTCGAGTCGATCAAGTTTTTAACATAGTTTTTTGATAAAATAGATAAAACAGTATCCAGAACCTCGAGTATACAGAATAACAGTTGGTATTTAGGGTTTTGTCTTATTTGTGTATACATAGGTTAGTATATTGGTATTCTTCAAACTCCATTTTCTTCATCATCAATTATGATCTTTGTTCTGAAGTTTCTACTAATTTGCCACTTATAAACCTTTCTCCTTTCCCTTCGTTCCAAATTTGAAAGAACTACTTCTTTGGCTAATACCTCTACAGATATGTATGATACAAAAGTAATTTGTAAGTTGTAATTAGTTGTACAAATAGTACTATCAAAGCAACACTAATTGAATGAAATTTTAGATATAAATATAAACATTCACTAAAATAAATATAATGAAATATAAATGACTTATTCAGGCATGTACGGCAACTGGCACAAGAATGAAATATAATCGACTGAAGGTCTGAATTAATACCTGAGACGGATTAGTGCATTCTACAGAAATAATAATAATTAGAGCATAATTTACTATAAAGAATATCTTAAAGTCCTTTACGTTGTAGAAAATTAACTAATAATTAGAAAAAAACACAAAACATTTCATAAAATCTAGTAAACCATTAGTCCTTGGTAACATTCCTTCCAGTTCCTAACATGTGGTTCGTCATTCTTATAATGACAGCTGTTACAGAATTATCTATCTGAAAGGGACCTTCAGGTTGTCTTCCAGCATAGATCTCCGAATGCGACGTGTTAAATGTTTTGCCTTCACTGTAGAAAACACTTTGATCCCATATTTGTTGGGTTTATTTGGAATGTAGTTACGAAAACCACAACTTCTACGAAATCTTTACAACATTTCATCTCGAGTCACATATTTACCCACACTATAATTATTTTTACACTGTTCATTGAATTTTTGAAATATATCTCCAAATGCAGCAAGTTTATCCAACTTCTTTCACTCATCTCTTGTATCCGTATTGTCGAAATGTATACACTTTATCAAAAACATAAATCTTACGCTGAAATAAACTAGCAGGAAATAATTGCAACCCTACGCCCACCTCTGACCAGAATTCTTTTTTATTTTCAGTTTTATTATGTATTTATTTTACTTTATATATACTAGCATCATCTATATATAGAAGGAATAGAAAGGTCCAAATTTGACCCTTGAGGTATGTCGATGTGGGCTATGTAACAATCATCTGATATTCTGATATTTTATCTTCTACTTTGTCACTAGTTCTCTGGATAAGACTCTTTTCTGTATCAGATGTGTTTTCTTTTGCAGATCTGAAATATCCTTTGGTTCATTTTCCTTTCTGTCGTCATTGGAATCTGAAGAGGCATTTTTAACATCATCGTTTGATGTTACTTTCTTAGATGTCTTCTTTCTTTCTTTTCCTTCGAAAATTGTCACTATAAGTAGCATCAGCCTTTTTGATTTGATCTTTACTATTCCCAATTCTCTTGTTATCATCATTATCTGTGTAATCATAGAAGTTATTTGATACATTATATTCTGTTTAATCTTCAGAATTACTTCCACTGAAGTTTTCCTGGTCATTGCATTTTCCCTTATTATTCTTGTCCTCGTTTTTACAAGATTATACAGTATTTGATTCTGGTTTCTTAATTTCGTCAGACTTTTAATTCTTTAGTTTTGCATCAACATCTGATTTTTTATCCACTGGCTCTGTAGTCTTTGTACTTGTATTTTTGTTCTCTGGCTTTGTCAATTTGGTTATTTTTTCATGCTATGGAGCCAATGTCGAATTGTTTTCTTCAAGAGTGTTCAAGATAACTTCAATTATATGCCATATTGAGCAAACAACTACTGTCAGCTACTATTACATCTAATTTATGATTTACTGGAATCGCTATCACTATTGGATGTTATAGATTTTCTCCTGCGTTTTTTAGAACTTTTAGTGTGTCATTTCTTTTTTTTAGTGCCTTGATAGAGTCATTACTATCAGAGCCATTTTTCCTTTTGTGTAATTTCTTCGAACTTTTCCAACTGGATAACCTTTTCAATTATTTATTTTCTAAAGTTAATGCTTGTTGTGCTACACTCTTGATGGAAACAGATATTAATATTAGGTGGAGAGCAACACTTGTTTTGTTACATAGTGTTTTTATTTTCAGTTACCTGACACGTGTTTCAGTCTTCGCAGACCATTATCAAAGTTTAACTGCGAAGATAGAAACACGTGTCAGGCAACTGAAAATAAAAACATTATGGAACAAAACAAGTGTTACTCTCCATCTAATATTTATCTTCTCTTCAAACTTTTGAATTTACTTAAATTTTAATTTCTTTGCAAGAATCCTAGTTAGGTTGTACATTTACAAGAAACTTTCTTATCTAATTGCAATTCTGTATTATTTGGTAATTCATATTAATCGACTTCCTTACTGCTCTCGCTGTACCATTTATTAGTAAGTTCAACGTCGTATTTATTTTTGTTTCTTGGTGCTATTTTTTGTAAATACAGGTTGGTATTTTCGACAACTGTTTCCAAAATTTCTTCAAAAAAGAGCATCCAACACTGAATTGGTGTGTTTGCATTTCTTACACTTGCACGAAAACCAGGCAATTAGGTAATGATATTTTGGAACCTTCTTCGAACTCGTTGGCCTGAGGCAAGGTTTTTCCACTTGATTCCAACTCCTCCAAAAATACAAAGATCTGGAGGTTATACTAAAAGTATTTGATTGATTTCCATCTTCATCTGATTCTTCTTGCTCCGTATCTGTATCATGTTCGCTAATTATGTCTTGTGCACCTTCGTGTTCGGAGTCAAATGTTTCTGAAACGTCCGAGGTTGGTCTCTTAAACTAAAGATAAAACGTTGCTAACATGCAAAACACGTAGAAACTATAAACAATTGAAATTTGGGGACTTACCCGTATGTAAAAGATTCTGCGTGAATACTTATAAACTAGGGGAAGGCCTTAACAATGTTTTATGCCGAAAGAATGACCCAAAATTAGACCCTTTATGAAATACGAAAAAATAAATTGTAGGAAAAAAAACTTACACGAATACACGGGTTGGGTCTTATAGGCCCAAAGCTCTTCTGGGAGCCAAACGACAAATGATAAAATTAAGACAAATTAAGTAAAAATAGTCTTTATTAAAGTTCCTAACTTCCTATCCAAATAGCTAAAAATTAAAGAAATTGTTTACAAAAATAAAACAAAACAAAATATTTGCCTGGGCCTCAAAGATCCAGCCCAACAACTGGAGGGTTAAAATTGGGGGGGAGCACCTTAATTTTAATTTTAGATCTTAAGAATTTAGCTAATTTATATTTTTTGTATAAGTCACATGTAGTTGTAAATAAAGTAGTAAAGCAAAGTCATCGTGTCTCCTTCTTCATTATATTCAAGATGCACAACGCCTCCACAATTAAACATTTACAATTATCACTTGAAAGATTAATTTGTTTGACTTTTCTTTAACTTTTAATGAAGTCTGATATCTTGTATGATTTGTCATAAAGAAATAAAATATGAATATCTTATCATTATTAATTATTTGTTAAAGAGTGAATCAAATGAAAATGTAATAACATCAAATATAATAGAAATAATAATTAGGAATTATTTAATACACACTCGACTCAATAAATACTCAACGAAATCTTAATTTTCTTGAATGCAAATAATTAAAATCGTTTGTAAGATTAATTAACGAAAATTATTTGAAAGGGAATAACATTTTCAAAATATAAGTTGTGTTCACCTGTTTCACAAAAACGGTTCGCCTGTGTTCAGAAAACACAAATATTTTGTTTAGTTAAATGATTTTTATATTATATTTTTATATCTTCGAAGATGGTTACGTAAACGTTGGTACTTTCTAGTCATAAAACTGTCGGCATGTCGATAATTACGTTTTATGGATTGTTTGTATTTATGTACATCTCGTATAAACAGATATTGAACTTGAAATGGTAACCGTAACCCACTAGTCGGTAAGTTCTTTTTTGTTGCTGAAACGAGGAAAGGCCGTAAATTACCGGAAGTTATCATTCAGCCAAAAAAGAAACATGACGTCGCGCATTCCACCCCTCCGCCACCCTGCAACTCGCGAGCTGGTGTCAATTAATCCCTCTGTCAATTTTCGCTTCCCGTCATCCGGCAATTTTTTTCTCATCTTCAGCTGCTGGGGCACGAGCGGAATGGTTTCGGGTCTGGTGGGGAGACGGGGATCGACGTGGTGAACGACCCCCCCGTGCCTATGGCACTTCCCATGCTAATAATAGAGGCCGGATGGGTAAATATAACGTGGGGCCCCTAAAACCGACTCGTCCCTCCATTTCTTCGTCTTGTGTCTCGTGTCTCGTGTCGTTATCGTCGAGTCGTCCTCAGGCGTCGCGTCGCTCCTCCACGTGCACGTGCCACGTCGCCGTCGTCATCGTAACCTAATCACCGCACATCGGCATTTTGGGACGTGGGTGCGTGAAAAGTGCGTGAGGTGAATCCCAGCGACGAGCGTTCTTTCGCAGAGGGTTAGGACCACCGGGGTAAGTTACTAGCGAATTTGCATTATAATGCGTAAAGTTCGGCATAAAGGGATGAAACTTTGTTTGCCTTCGAGTAACAGTGTACCGCTTGCTTTGAAATTATTTACAGAACCAATTAAATATCGTGTTATTAAGTATGGAATTTTGGAACAGTTTTACCATTCACTTTATTGCTTGCAAAATAAATTTTATTTTAAATAATTACTTTTGTGCATAGATATCATTTATACTTTTAGATACAGACAAAATTGTTAATGTAACCGCAAACTGTATTACAATACTTGGTAGAATTTTTAATATCCATAATTTAGAGCATTTTATCTACATTAGTTTGACACTTTTTTGGCTTGGTTTATTTATTGCTTAAAGTAAATGCACATCTGAGCTTGATATTGATAATTATCACTTTTTGGCCGATATATGCATTTAGCAATAAATAAAGGGAGTGTTTTATTTAAATATTAATATTTTCACGTACTTTCAGAATTCAAGTCTTTTATCTATTTAAATTTTAAAAAATGTTAACAATTTTATATGATAATAATATTTAATTGCACAATTCAAATGTATAGACATTTGAATTGTACAAACATCACATACAAAAGCTTTAAATCTTAACGAAATGTTGAATCGTTTTGTTACTTGTACCGCAAATAACCCTTAGAAGATTAATCGGGTATGTGCCAGTATTACAATATAAGGTTAAACGTGTAATGAATCAGGTTAGCGCCGGCCTGCAATATAGCCCCGCCATAATTACTGGCGCACTTAAAAGAAAGTGCTTGAAATTGATAAATAATTCAGGAGATAATGCAAGATGCGGACACAGTGAGTTCATCTGCTCTTCCAGCGTTAATTAGATGAAAAGGGGTCGCCGCTAAAACCGATATCCAAAGTGCCTCTAAGTGCACCATCAAGTCGAGACCCTCAACGTTCATTTCAGTCAAAAACTACTGGGTCAAATATCCACATAAAGGAACTTGAAAGGATCTTTCAGATTAACTTTTAAGAATGGATTTTTTTTTAAATTGATTATCAAACTCTGCTATTGCTTCAGAAATCTTGTACTCCTTTATTTCTACTATTAACTTTTCTTATACATATTTGATTCGGGGGAAATGTAGGAGGTGACTTATTGACAAATAAAAATTATTGTTTAGGAAATAGATTATTTGAAATTCATTTACAATTACTTTGATATATATAAAAGAAATAAACTTAATACCATTTAAATGAACACATAAAAATCTAATTCTAAATAATAAAATAGAGTAACATATTAGACAGAACAACCAAATATCCCACAATACCATTAACTCGAGCAGGAATTAATCCAGGATCTCGAGGTAAAGAAACGAGGGATAGAACCGTCTATATATTTTATATAATATATGCTATATTATGTATTATATTATATATCTTGCAATCAGGAACTTTAATATAACTGCACTTTTTAATATCAACAATTAAGGTTTCTTTAAAATTTTTAATATACAATTAGTTCTACTCACATAGTCATGAAATATAGTATTAGTTATAATAACTATTTTTAAATTGTGCGTTATACATTGTACTATATTACTAAGTTCATATGTTTTCAGTCAATATCATCAAACAGTATATTGCTGAAAGTTTGTATGAGAAAAGTTTTTCAGATATATCAATGTCTATGAACATTCACACAAAAATAAAGTTATTAATCGTTTAATCCTCATTGTCTTGTTTTCAATTATATTTCTTAGGCTCATTTTTGTAACCTTGATAACAGTATAATACAATTCTTTTGTATACTTTTACAGTGTTTATCATGTTATTTATTGATTAAAAGAAAGTTTTTCAAATGAATTTCTCATTCGTTATAAGTTTTTTTTATTGATTGACCACAGAGAAGTAAAATCTATTGCCTTACTTATTCTATTAATAATTTCCTATCTTGTGATTATTTACTCCTAAGATTTGTGTTTATTCAATATTGTGTTTATTCAATATCATTCATTTATTCAATATCATGCCCTTATTCCATATTTCTGTAATGCCTTATTTTTTTACGCCTTGTCCGCTTAGTGGTGGTTTTCGTCACTCATTATTTCATTGTCATACTATTTTATTATCATACTTTGGTAATGTTATCATCATACTACTAAATAGTGAACAAAGCCACCTCGAGAAGGACATGAAATCAATAAATAAGGTAATTTCCATTCATATGTTGTTTCCTATGAACAATGTCCTGACTATTTCTCCCCATTTTTATTTAATCTTTCTTTATAATAATAGCGTGTTTTAACTGTTCTTTTGTTTAAGGTCTCTTTCTTGGATTGAATGTGTTTCTTAAACAATCATTTTTCTTTTGTTTCTAAATTTAAAAATGCTAATTATGATCTTTTATTTTTATACTTATTTAAATAACTCAAACAATGAAATTCGCCAAATACATTATTCTCAGTTTTAAATATTTAATCATTGGGCAAGAAATTTTTGTTTCCTGTCAGATCGACGGAATCTTACTTAAACTAATTAAATGATTCTCTTGAGAAGAGGTTAGTAAATTTTAAGTAAAAAACAAGACATGCGGTCAATTAAATTCATTTTTTTTAGTGTCGATCGTTAATTACCATCTCTACCTGCCTCAAGTAGAGATCCCACTTCAATTCATATTAATTGTCAAAAGATATTTGCTTTTAGAAATGTTTCCATGGTGATGGTAACATATAACAAATAAGTTTAAAAAAATGTTTCGACGTTCATAGTCTAACAACTGAATTAATTAAATATACTAAAGATATTATATTACTAAGTTAATTAATAATATTTTTGTCACAGGCATCTTTCCCGATAATTTAAAACTAGGTAAAGTAATCCCAGTTTACAAAAAAGGCGATCCAGAGTCTGAGAATAATTATCGACGTATATCAATCCTTCCAGTTGTGTCAAAAATAAAAACCAGATAACAGAATTTTTAGAACAAAATAAACAAATTTAGATTCCGTAAAAACTCGTCAACAACTAAAGCTGTTCAAACCATTGTAGAAAAAAACAATTGGGTGCACTATGACATTGTGAAATTTCTTGATCTAAGCAAAGCGTTTGATTGTATGTCGCATCAAGTCCTATTTAAAAGTCCAAAGTTGTAATCTAGTACAGTCCTATCAAAACAATCGTCTTCAAAAGGTTTCCATCGGAAATCACAATTCAAAGTACCTTCAAAATAATAATAGTGTTCCACAGGGCTCGATTTTAGGACCCACATTATTTCTATTGTATATCAATGATTTTCCAGACCATATTAATTTCCAAAGTATATTATTTGCTAATGGTACAACCCTTATCAATGTCTCCAAAAGCTTTGAAGATGTTTTGTAAATGAGACACAATAACTTTGTTTTACCACTTTATTTTAAACAATTTCAGTGACTATAGTTTCGAATATAAGCTATTCATTATCAAACTTAAAAATTGAAATTTGTTTAAAATAAAGTGATAAAACAAAGTTATTGTGTCTCATTTACAAATCATTCAAGATGTACCACAAAGTAAACGCCTCTACCATCAAATACTTTGAAGATGTATTTGTCTGCCATAATTGATCCAAAACTGCTGCCATTGAATGGTTTGCAAGCAATAAGTTATTTGTAATAACTTAAAGTCGATGAAAATGCTTCTTGGTCTGAAAAAATATAATAAAACATTTTCAAAATCAACAAATTTTTTTGAAATCAACATAAATTTTACTCTGAAAAGAGATGTACTTCGAAATGAGGTTGCAAATAAAGTTTTCAAAGGTATTTTTGCCTTTGTAATCTTTTCTGTAATGTATCTACTCATATTTTATTAAAGGCGTATAGTGGTTTGTTTGTTTCACGCCATAGACAATTTGCCTTATTAATAAAAGCAGTGAGGATCGGCTACAAAGATGACTGCAAATCCTCCTAGACCAAATATGGTATATTGACGGTACCAGCCATTTGCATTTATCAATGTCTTTGTCATATAAACACTAATATGTACAATTAAGAAAAACGTAATTTCACTAATTATTCTCAACGGAACCAGGAATATTTGAGTTTAGCTCAAACTAGGCCAACCAAATCACAATTTTTCGTAACAAATTAAATACTAGTTTGAAAAAAATGCCTCAATCACTATTTAAATCTAGCAATAAAGAACTGCTTTGAACAATGGCACCATATAACTTTGAGGAATTTTTTTATTGTGATTTTAATTAGTACATTATATTTCCCCATTTAGATTATTTCATTGAAATCGCCATTCCTTTTATATTTATATCCATGTATAGTAAGTAAATAATCATTATTTACGTGTTAATTTGATTGCATGTTAGAATAGCTCAGATCCTTTATAAATGATAGACATCACCTTATGAAAATATATGATATAGTTTCTGGTGATCTCAGGCATACCTCAAGGGTCACACCTCGGTCCTTTAATATTTCTCCATTTATCAAGGTGTATTTCTTATTTTACGCTGATTCTATTGAACTAACTCTAACTAATTGCTACTTTTGAAGATTGGTTTATATTGAAGACTTATCTCATCTTATATATCACAAACACATATATCCCCACATTTATCGGTTTTATAAGAAGACATTTATTAGTGAAACGGTAACAACAAAATACAGTGGATTAAATTTAATAAATCTGAGAGATGGTAGCATCAACACTAGAACATGTAATGATATTGGTCACTATAATTCTAAGCAATTAGTGTAATTTTTACAAAAATAACAGTGAATCTCTACCCTTTTGCTAGTAGGAAGCGGATCGAGAAATTAAGGTTTATCAAAGATTGGCTGCGAAGTTAAGGCTAATAGGGGTGGTTGTTATAGTAACTATACCAATGTTCTATTAATTGTTAATGGTTAAAAGTGTAAGCTTTATCTAATTAATAACGTCTAAGATTATTCATATATAAGTTCATAAGTTCAGATTCAGTATTGGTTAATTTTTATATTTCCAGTGCTTGGCTCATGTAATTTATTACCTGAAATAATTGAATTTTATTTTAATTATAGGAACTGTTTATGACGTTTGGTCAAAATATAAATTATGTTAACTCAGAAATTTCTAAAAAAACATTACTAAGAGAAGGCATAATATAAACTTAAATATGGATCGTTTATTCATTCTGGTACGTTCCTGTTCGGCAGTAGCGTTGGCAGAAGAATTTACATCTTCAGGGTGCGAGTGGAAGATCATCTAGGATGAACTATGCCCTATTCTTGTGCAGTCTAAATTATTGTGAATATTATTTATATTATTTTTGTATGTATTAGGTTATTTTGTTAGCACTAAATTAAAATAGATAAATACAAAAATACATTGCTGATTAGTCATATATTCTATATGATAATAACTGTTGAAATAAGCGATAATCATGCTTTAGATTCTTCTATAGGGGAAAATTTCGGAGTTGTTTCCTTTAAGAAATAGCTGTAATGTAATTTTAAAGCAATAATATTAATATAAATAGCTATTCTAGCAAAGATTATACTTAACATTAGTGAATAAAGCCAGTTGATAATAATAACGAGATCCAATATGTCGAACATAGGAAAAACTTTTAACCCTTTCAAGAAAATAATCAAGAACAGAATTGCATGATTAAAAGATATAAAACTATATAATTACTTTCAAAAATATATTGTAATTCTTCAGGCTGAAGAAGCCACAGTGTGGCGAAACAATTTTAGCGTCTTACAATATATTTTTGAAAGTAATTATATAGTTTTATTCATAGTGAAGATGAACTTTCAACATTTATCAGCCTCAACAATCTGTAAAGTAGGATAGTTTTAATATCATAAGTTAGATATCACTTTCTTCACTAAATGTCGGGTTGAATAATGCAAAGTTTTCCATATTATGATGAACGAAATAAAATTCCTTACTTCACTTATTATTTTATAAATACCCGATGAACATTTAATTAACCGTTGATAACGAGTAGATAGTAATCGAAATGTACATCTGGTATTAATAAAATAATAAGTGAAGTAAGGAATTTTATTTCGTTCATCATAATCACTTTCTTCACTGTATGAAGTGAAGAAAGGGATATCTAACTTATAATATTAAGTTTCTCTTCACGTAACTCAATTATACTAACGAAAAAATAGGATAGTTATAATTTTTTTGTTTTAGTATGAATTTATTTATTTTATTTATTTATTTATTTATTTATTTATTTATTTAACTAAATAACGGGTATCCCCAATTTACAATAATAATAACATAAAACAAAACTTAAATAAACTTAACCTAAGGTAACGTATTTTAATCCTAATTAAACCAAATCTAACTAACAGATGTACGTTAAATCAAATAAACAAATTACAATAAAAGTAACGTATCTAATACATATATACACATATCTTTACGCATATACATTAATATACATACATACATACACTTAATCCTAAATGATCAGAGTTTATTCCTAAGCATCCGTTTAAAATTATTAAAATTTGAATCAAAAATATTGAACCAATAATATGCACTTAAATCATTGGCTAATCTAAGCATACGACTAATAGAGTTATTGTAGGCGAAATTTGAATTAAATTGATTTATAAAAAATATATTATTGCTTCTTAAAACATTCGAGTAACTTGAAGCAATTAATTTAATGTGTGACAACAAAAGTGAAGAATTTATAGAAGAATTTAGTATTTTATGTAATGTGCTTAGGTCAAAAATTGATCTACGAACTTCCAGGGTATGCATCTTCAAAAGAGTCATTACCAAATCATAGGAACCTTGAACATGTTTAATTTTGTATTTAAATTCAATAGATCGCAAAAACTTTTTCTGTACATTCTCAATTCTTTCAATATCCACTAGTAGATAAGGTGACCAGACAGGAGACGCATACTCAAGGTGACATCTTACAAGTGAGCAGTATAACACCTTAAGACATTCAGGATTTAACTCCCTAGACAGATGCCATATAAAACCCCACATTTTTCTAGCTTTATCGCAAATTGAAATTATATGATTTCTGAATGTAAGACGACAATCAAATAAAACACCCAAATCTTTAATAGTATCTATTCTTGCCAAAGGAACCGGGTCCAATAAATACTCAAAATTTATCTTGGTTTTAGTTCTAAAAAATGATATAACATTACATTTCGAAACATTTAAATTTAGGTGGTTAACCATACACCATGCATTAATATTATCTAGGTCATTTTGTAATCTTCTACAGTCCTCAACAGTGTTAATCACCTGATACAATTTTAGGTCATCTGCGTACAACAGGCATTTCCCAAAAACTACATTGTCCACGAGATCATTAATAAATAATAAAAATAAAATCGGTCCAATATGAGTGCCTTGAGGAACCCCTGACGTAACTGGGATTTGATATGATACATAGTTTTTGATTTTAACTTGTTGAGTCCGGTTATTTAGAAATGAATTTAACCACGTCAGAATTGTGGTATCTATGCCTAGCAATTTTAGTTTGCGAAGCAATATCGTATGGTCCACCCTGTCGAATGCCTTGGAAAAGTCAGTATAAATAGCATCGACTTGTTTGCGCTTGTCCAAGGCATCCGACAAGAACTGTTTAAACTCCAAAAGATTAGTAGCAGTAGACTTGCCACACTGAAATCCATGTTGGGTACTCGAAATAACTGGGCGGGATATCCTTGCCAAATAATCACTCACCAATTTATCAAATAATTTGGGAATCGCCGATTGTAAAGAAACGCCATGGTAATTCGTAGCCATTCCTCTGTTCCCACTTTTAAAAATAGGATGCAAGAAACATATTTTCCACATATCAGGAAAAATTCCTAAACCAAGAGACTTGGTAAATAACAAATGAATGGGCAAACATAAAGAATATACGCAGTTGAGTAACAGATATGTTGGTACCCCATCAGGGCCAACAGAGTATGAATTTTTTAAAGATATAATATTATTAAAAACATCGGCGACGGAAATAGACAATTTTAAATCCAAGACTTGTTGAGTATTTGCAATAGAGATTTGAGAAACATCAATTTTTGTGTCATTTTTATATACTGTCGAAAAGAAATCTGCGAATGAATTTACGATATCCTGTCCCTCTTCTCCAACTTTATCGTCATATTCGATATTTTTAGGAAAGCCATATTCCTTTCGAGATTCATTGGCAAATTTCCAAAAAGAACGTGGATTAGTGAAAAGATTTGATTCAACCCGTTTTAAATATTCCATGTACAGCTCGTTGGATAGTACTTTACATTCATAACGTACATTACTAAAAAATAAATAATCTTCTTGACGGCCTGTAGATTTATATCTTCTGTGTGCTAATTTCTTCCTGCGGAGTAAATTAATTAGATTTCGATTAAACCAAACTGGATAAGTAGATTGTTTCCTTTTTAAAACTGTTGTTGGAATAAACAAATCCATGCCTGCGTATAGCACGTCGTAAAAGTTTTTTGTCGCGATATTTATATCAGAATTGGACAGAATATTATTCCAGTCAACTTGTAATAAATAATCGTTAAGACCGGAATAATTTCCATATTTAAATAGATATACAGTCTCGTACGTATCTAGTGTTTCATTAAATGAATTAATAGGAAATGATAAAGCGTATGCAAAATGGTGACGACAAGAGTTGAGTAAAACATCTTCGGCTAAGGAGGCAGATATATGAGCACAATCCGTAAAAAATAAGTCAAGAAAAACTCCTCGTGAATTCGGTATAAAATTAATTTGATCTAAATTTAAGAAATTATATGAATCAATAATTATCTGAGCTTGTGGACTGGGTGATTGTAGTGCATAACCATTAGCATTCCAAGAGACCGAATTTAAATTAAAGTCACCACAAATTAAAAATTTATGATTATTATATTGACTATGTAAGGATTCGACAACATTACAATGATTTTCATATCTTAAAACGGAAGATCCTGGAGTAATATAAACACCGCCGATCATGTATTTTGTGTTATCAATAGTGATGGAAATAAATAGATGTTCAATATTCGGATCGGCTGATATCAGGGTAGATTTAAAGCAACATTTTATCGCAATTAGGATGCCTCCCCCTCTTACATTACTACTAATAGATCTGTCGACCCTAAAAATGTTGTAATTCGGCATCTGTAATTGACTATTAAGAAATTCACCATACAGCCATGTCTCCGTTAAAATAATAACATCATAAATACTGTTATTAACGTTTAATTTATTGCCCTCTAAGTATAATTTCTTCAGAGTTTTTCGATAATCCTAGTGAAGCATGTTGCTGTAAGAAAAAACATGCACAAGCTGATATCTGCCATACCACCAGATATCTTGTTGTGATAAGGAAAAAAGTTGAATGGATTAAATGCGTTGAATTATAAAAATGTAAGGACTCTGACATTGTTCAGTCAGCTGCTAGCGAACATTTCTAAAACTTTCTTCATAAATATATAATCCCATTTATCATGATAGTATTAGAAACAATCATAACAGGTATATACATAACAGCAGGAAGAGGAAAAGGATACAAAATAATTTAAAAAAAGAACGCAGCTTAAACAATAAGTAATCGTTTTTGACCACATAAAATGCTTATAGAAAATCATTACAACATTTTTAATTTCGTCTTTAATCGGAATTTACTTTTCCTTTCAAAGGAGTATTAAATGGAAACGATCATTCTTTTTTTGAATTTGGTATGTTAAAATTCATGGAAACAATCTTATCAGCATTGACCTCAAGTCATTACTTCTCGTAAAAATCAAGAGCAGCTTGGAGAACATTCTTTAGATGAACAGTATAGACTTCTATGTATAGTCATATTAACAGCATATTAGGCAGTCGTAACAAAATGTCGCTGATGTAGCTTTTTAGTGTCGTTAAGAGAGTAGATTCAATACCTTTTTTTTTTTCTTTTTTAATAGACTTAGTTCGCGACCTCAGCCTAGGCTGGGTCTATTCATTCCCCACTTTCTTCTGCGTGGGGGCTCAGCAGATTGACTGAGGTGCAGTGGAAATAGTCTCCGATACCTGCAGGCATCAGTTGACCACCTCTTAGTATTGCTCTCCCTCAAACTGCTGGATTCTAGGTCTTACAATCTTAAACCTCGCATTCGCTCTCCCCCCTTCTCCTTCACGTCAATTCATTTTTCAGCAAACTGCTCCAAGATCCTCCATTTCTCCCCTAATTCCATGAGCAGTAGCGGTCAATTGTCGTGTCGAGCTTCAGCTCGGCTTCCCGTCTGGCTCCCTCCCAGCGCTCGCAGCGGAAGTTCCACCGTATTTGTTGATCAGCAATATGTGCACTTGTCGTCTTGTGCTTTTTTCATCCTAGAGAAGTAAGATTTGAAGTATTCATGACAGCATTTCTGCCATCAGGTGGTTAACTTCTCTCCAATTTCGTTTAAGGGATCAGTGCGGCCGTCCATCTTCCCTGGGTCGAAGATTCCTATCTCTGCTGCCATTCTACCAGTATGTCTTCCGGTACCCTCACTTCTTCGGGGGTGTTACTGTCCCTGTAGATTTGGGCTTTTTCGTTACCTAGTAGGTCCACTGGAATGATCCCCGCGATCACCAACGCCACATCCGTAGAGGCTGACGATCTTCAATACGGCCTTCCTCAGGTCCGACAGAATTTTCTTTTTGTTCATTTCTACGTTCACCCCGTCACCCATAAAAGAGTCAGAATTGCATTGCGGATCATATAAAAAAAAAATTGTGTTGCCTGAGGGCATCTACAAGCTTAGTCGCATCACTATGTCCGTCGCTTTCTCTGCCGCTTTCCCAATGTGCCTGGAGAAACTGCCTTATGCAGAGAGTGTGATCTATAGATACATAATATCATCTAGAACCAAGTTTTGCTTATGTTTTCTGAGGTGCCAACGCGAGGTCATAGCTTACTATCCATTCAGGGTTCCACCTTTTTCCGCTTCAGCTCGGCAAGGATAAATTGCTATCTAGCCCTGTTGAAAGCATTACATACATCCAACGTTATGAGTACAAATTGTCCCGTGTGCCAGATCCACTCCCTGAACGATTTCCGCCCAGAACTTTCGTTGTAGTACTCTTTCGAACATCTTACCAACGTGGTCAAATAGGCAGAGCGGCCTATATCTCGTTAACAAGCCCTCATTGGTTCTTTCCTTATCAATAAGAACTAGAATTACCTCCTTTCACCGTGGCGGAAACTCACCGTTCTTAATCACTTCTGTGGAAGTGCCTGGACAACTTCGGGCCGTTCCCTGGTTGCCAGAATAATGGTCTCAGCCAGGATATCGTCTAGGTCAATTCTACTGGTCACTGCTTCTATTTCCTTATGGGTTACGAGATTAACTACCCCCGCGTCAACACGCAGCTCCTCGTATCTCGTTTCTCCAATGTTGAGAAAAAGTTTCATAACAGAGGTACGTCTTCTTTTCTCCAACTTTTTAAGGGCGATCCGGTACCCTATGCCCCAGGTGTCGGTCTCTACCACATTACAGAATTTTTTCCAGCATCCTTTTGCTTTTTGCCTTTTTAAGGGCCTTCCTGGCCCCCGTCAGGTTTGTCTTAGTCCGTATCCAATCCTTCGGTGTACCCTGCACGCGAAGTTTCCGCACATTCCTTCTGAGCGTCCGACAGGAATTTAGGAGTTCAGCTACTTTCTGGGACCCCCAATTTGTTTTTACGTTCCGTCCTCCTGACTTCCTTTTCCGCAAAGGCGCGTCACATGGTGGCCTACATTTCTCGTCTCCGCCTCGGGATTGTCAACTGCTGCCCCCAGTGCTGCCTTGAAGGCCATCTTGGCACCCTCCGTGTTTAGTGAGGACGCTTTCCATTTCATGTTTCCAGTACATCCTTGGCTCTGGTCTTGTACCCTGTGTTTTGTGTTTCTTGCTTTGAGATTTGAAGGAAATGTACCTGTGGTAGCTCAGTGACTCGGTGGCCTCGACTTGCCACCCTTCTATAGTATTGGCAGCCGCGCTTTTTGTTGGCATCTATGTGAAATCTGAAGTTGCCTCTTATAAATCCTAGAAAAATTAGGCCCAAATTTTAACTGGCTTAATCCAAGGTTAGTTTTCCCCCCAAATTTCTCTTCTCACTTCTGCGATCCTGATGCCTTATGAGAAAAATTGACCAAAATATAACGAGTATAATCTTAGGAAAGTTGAGAAAAGTTTGCCAAAAATTTAGCGAGCATAATAGTAGGTAAGTTTTCCCAATAAATTACTCTTCTCACTTCTGCCAAACTGATACCTTATGAGAAAAATTGAACAAAATGTAACGAGTATAATCTTAGGAAAGTTTTCCCGCCAAATTACCCTTCTCAATTCTGCCATACTGATACCTTTTGAGAAAAATTGCCCAAAATTTTAACGTGGATAATATTAGGTAGGTTGCATCACCTAGTCACTGCGGTTTCTGATAGGACCTCTCCCCTCGTATCTTGGATTGGGGAGCCCCAGTCCCACGATTTAGCGATAAAATCTTCCCCTATTATTTGCTTACTGTAATAACAGCAGTAACAGCTACAGCAGCCTGCGTCAACTGTAAAACAGTTGCATACATTGTTTGCTTGCTGGACAGTATGTTGTTAATTTTGAAACAAAACAATAATCATATATTACTCTAATGAAGTATGCAAGGAATTCAAGATGGATTTTTTTAATAAGAATACTTACGAATAAAGAGATTTTGATAAACCATAAATGTAGTTTTGTAATCACTATCCAGGGCAATCAATAAATAAAAAAATAAAAAGGTAAACTTTGAACTCAATATTCACTAAAAATGAAAAACGAATTTCCAAAACTTAACTAAAAGTAAATATGTCATAATGATAAGATAAATTAACAATTAGAATTACTTCATTTTATTTGTTTCACAATTTACATTTATAGGTTTTTATAACTTGTTAGTTTTATACTCATGTAAAAACAAATTGCAAAACATTTAAAGCCAAATGATTGTAATTGTTAATTTATTTTATGGCTGAATTGTGTTTCACTAAGTGATGGATGGTTTAAATACCTTTTAATAGCCGAAAATAGTAAATATTATATAACATACGTAATATTTACGAATAAATTTAAAAAAGTAACATTCGTGGCCAAAAACTATCTGCATTTTTGGTCAAGAATGTTATTTTTTACCGCATAAACTCATATCAAACTGTATCATAATATTTATTTATCTCAATTTATGATAATGAAATAATATTAATAAAATACTGTTTTCGATAATCTATCATTAGTCAGTTTTCATCTATTCAATATTTATATCAATATTTTTGTCCTTTAAAGTTTCTTTTTGTCAGTTTGTCATTTGGCTTCTATAATTGATTTTCTATTTAGATTATTTAGTTTTTTATTACGTTTATGGACGAAACACAAATCCTGAAATGAATTCTAAGTTAATATTTTATTTTGCAGTGTATTTTTTTTAGATTTCAAAATAAATATAATGTTACGTTAGTAGGTATAAATATATATTATAAAAACACTGCTTAAGTTTTGATATTTAAAGTTTGTTTAAGTTTTGTTAAATATGGGTCATCATCAATAATACATATTTTCTACTTAACATTAATTTTATTAAACATTGAATCTCTGCTTGAAAAATATAATCAAAATTGAGATATTAATGTGTTTTAACAGTAATTCAACATTAAATTTCGACGATTGCGTTATTTCACTTTCAGAATCTCTTAGTAAATTTTGAATAATTAAATAATTATCCACTGGAAATCAAATACCTGCTGGTAGTGAAAAGCAGTGCGAATATAGAGGAATAAAAATTATTAAATAGCACGGTTTAAATAACTTATTTTAATTTTCCGCCGGTATGATTGCTCCTATTTACATTAAAAATTTATATTTCGCTGAATAACTTGAACACAAGCCGCCGTAATTAAATAATCCGCGAGGATAACAATTTCCTCTCTTTACGACCGCGCATTATCCTCCGGAAGTGTTAGCGTCGCTCAAAATCCTCCACATATACGCGCGGGCATTATCCCGTGAAATTGGGCCCCATTAAGAATCTGTTTGTATCCCAGAATGTATGATAAATATTTCATTAACATAATTTTAGGGTAATCTCCTCGATGTGCGCCTAGGTGGTAAATTAGTTTTGCAAACTCCGGGATCTGTACTCCGGCTGCAGTCAGTTCATTAAAGGGGGTTGGATAATAAATTCATTTCCGGGTGCAAATATTTGTTCATTAAGAGCGATTGTGATTTACGTTATGTTTTTTTTTTACTTTCTAGTTACGGAGTTACTAATTTGTGCGGTTGGTCCGACATTCCTCGAGATATATTTTCTAAATTTGCATCCCACTAAGTTCTATAATCACCCGCATCTATTTGCCTCTGGTGACTAACACAAAAAGCACTTTAAGAATAGGAGAAAGATGGGTCCCCGCTTTATAAATACCTAGTGGATATTTTTAACCGGATGAAATTCGATTTCTTCAGGCTATTGCGGTATCATTTTGATATTATTAAAATGATACAAAACCAATCGAAAAATGTAGAAATAACAGATTTAATAGGTTTGCTATTTCTCTTCAGTCGTGTTATTTATGTATTCACTTCTGTATAAATTAGCTTGTTAATTTAAAAGTACAACCGCACCATTAATTACATTGCAATGGGGAATAGTAATAGTTTTCCTTTAAACATAAATATTTTTTGTTTTTTTGATTACTTGTAATATTTAAAATTCGTTTTAATTAAAAAAAAATGTAACAATAACGCAGATTGAAAACGCAATTTAAAATTCAATTCAAATTTTTTTTTCGCCGCACACAATTTCTAATCGCAAACAACTCATCACATCAAATTTTCCATTTCCATATTTGACAGGGGTAGCCCGTCGTCCATTTGAATGTGGTAATTCATGGTGCCGTTACGTGTATGTGCGAAATGTCGAATTTTCGCGTCCGGCCGGACGCGCATCCACATTTCCACGTCAAACACGTTCGCACAGTGGGCGGCGTCGGCGGTGGCGGCGACAGGGATGAATTCATTTCCTGGTGGCGGCCAGGACAACGAGCGTCCGCCACCCCCGCCAGCCGTTTCCGATTTAATGAATCCGCCGACGACGGTTTTATTTTGAAACTGCTCTCGGAGCCTCTGAAACTCGATTGCCCTCGCGGCCCTAATTAAATTCGAGCTGAAGGTGTTCGCCTGAGAGTAATACGAATTTTACTGTGTACGATTCGATTTTATGCGTATTTAAATTTTCTTAATCCCCTGCATAAGGACACTCGTGCTCAGGGGATGTGAAATAGTCTTCACATAACGTTACAGGGTCCGTTGAACAATTTTGTGTTTTAATACAAATTTGTATGTTAATTACGCAATGAAATTGTATTTATCCATTGCTTTGCTTACAATTCGCTTTGAGCTAAACTATGGTTTAAAGAAATCGACAGACTAGACAAAATGTTAAGAAGAACAAAGTCAACACCTTAATAGAAGAGAATAATTTAAAGGCCCAAAGTAAGAATCTCACCAAGAAATATCTAAAACAAATTCTTGAAAGAATTATGGTATTCAAATCAAACACAACACATAATGAAGCTTTTAAATATAAAAGTTACGAATCAGCTTCAGTATTATATAAAGTTGGCAAAAATCATTAAGTGCTATTTTAGTTATTTTTTTTTTCAATTTCTTAACATGTTCCAGATCTTCTTCTGACCTTCATTAAAGACGTGTTCCATGTCTGATGAAAACTTTTCTTAATGTGCTCTTTTAATATATTGGATTTTGTTGTTGACTGCATTTCATACAGATTCTTCTAGTGTTAAGCTTTGTGATTAATACTTCAGATATGATTTTCGTTTTTCATTTGCTAGTTTTCTAACCTCTTCTGTAAACGACAGTTTTGGGTTTGTTTTGTAGATTTGTTAAATACTCCTCTTCCTGCAGCTTCTTCGGTGGCTTTGAGTATGTTGGATCTTATTTTTATCCAGGCACCTTTAACGTTGTTACTTTTCACGATGCGATTACTATTTATTTTACTAATAAGTATTTGTTGGTAGAGTAATTTTGTTGATAAAACTATGATTCCATGTTTAGTTTGCTTACTTTTATAGGTCTTTGCTTTTTGATAAAATATATAAAATCAGATCTGGATAAAATCCAATTCACCAATATTATCAAGAAAGGAGTTGGAAAATCTGCTAAACATTCTAGTAATACCCATCGAGAAACAAACGTCATAAGAGGAATAAAAACGAAATGCAATAATAACAAATTAATTATTTGCAAAGCAGACAAGGGCAATACTATTACTATTCTGGATAAGGAAACATATATTGGAAAAGTGAACACATTTATCGATGAAAATAACTTCCATAACATCAAAAAAGACCCTACTGCGAAGTTCCAGAAGCAGATTGTTGAAGCAATTAAAACAGCAAATTCCATAATGCCCGATAATGAAATCTACAAATATAGAATCATGAATCCGAGGGCACCCACACTATACGGTCTGCCCAAAATACACAAACCAAACATCCCGATAAGACCAATCGTCTCCTACATCAATGCTCCTTCATATAAATTTTGTTCCCTGGTCAACAAAATACTTTCAGGAATAATTCTCCTAACTCCTTTGATGTTAAGAGCCTATTTACGTCAATTCCAGTTCCTGAGCTCAAGGAAATTTTAGATAAAAAAGTGCCAAGAACAATCATCGAATTACAAGTTTGATAAATGCTTGCCTCAACCAAAATTACTTTCGTTTTAACAACACCTTCTACATCCAGCATGAAGGTCTGCCTATAGGATCGCCTATTTCACCACTCTTCGCGGAAATATTCATGAGTGATTTCGAAAACCATGTATTTAAGAACAACACATCAACAAGAAACATACAATTCTGGTGCAGATATGTTGATGATATTTTTTGCATATGGAATGGCACAGATAGACTGTTGGATACTTTTTTAACAACTCTAAATTCAATTAATAGAAAAATTCAATTCACCATAGAAAAACAAGTCGACGGTATATTCAACTCTTTAGACCTGAGTATTTCAATAGAAAGAAATAATCTAAAATATGCCATATATATATAAAACTAAATGCCACAGACACACTAATCCCATCAACATCACTACAATCCGAACAAATCAAATCCTCCGCATTAAATTCATATATTCATCGTCTGATCAACATCCCACTAAGCGAAGAAGATTTTAACCTAGAACTGCATACAATTTACCAAATTGCCACCAAAAACGGATACAAGAAAAACAAGGTAGACAGGATCCTGAAACGGAAAAGAAGAAAAGTAGTTCAAAAACTCTTGTTCAACGGAGTAGGAACCAAATAAGATAGCAAGTTCGCAGCCATTCCATACATCCCATATGTGAGCCAGAAGATGCAAAAGAGCTTACCACACACAATATCCGAGTAATAGAAGTCAACAGGGAAAATTTGAAAAAGCACTTAGTTAACAACAAAATAGAGACAATAGACCCACTCGAAAATCCTGCATTTATCAAGTACAATGTGAAAATTGCGATGGGAAATATATAGGACAGACTGGAAGAAATTTCAAGATCAGGTACAATAAACACAAGAAGGCAATAGAAAAACAAACCACGGGAACAGGATTATCCGAGCATTGCGTCACAACAGGACATCAATTAGCCAACATTAAACCAATCCGCTTTGCAGAAAAAGGCCGAAAATTAAATCTCCTTGAAGGTCTGGAGATTAAGAAAGCAATTAGAAATGGTGATAATCTCCTAAACAACCAGAACGAACTATTAACAAGTTCGAATCTCTTAATCTCTGGACTTTCCCACAATTAACCCCATAATATATATACATTGTAACATCTTCTTTTTAATTAGTTATTTTTGTAATTCTTTTGAGAATGGTCGTCATTGATCGAAACACGTGTTAGGAAACTGAATATTACAATATGAAACTAAACAAGTGTTTTAATTTGAAATTACCTAATAGGAAATATGTTTTGTCACATAGATGTTGTTTTGAAATCTCTCATGTATGAATAATTCGACACCAGATACTGCTCTCTTGTTTTCATCTTTGTCGCTGAGGATTAAGATGTATTATTCGTATGTTGTGTTTCCTTTGCCTTTCTTTATAATTTCTGGAAGATTACATATGTCTTTACATTTCCAGCAACACCTCTTGATCCTTGTTGTTCATGGATGTCACGTTCTAGCAGCCAAGTCTGAGCGGTTTCGATATTTGATTCCTTTTCCGTGCCGGGTCATCAACTTTTTTACCTGTCCTGTCCGAAGCATTGTTTGAAACAAAAAAACCAAACAAAAAATTAAAAGCTAATTTCGCTTTAAGATGATTTCTTCAAAACATATATTGCAATTCTGTGTAGTGTGACAGTTCTTTCGGCGAGTCTGATTGATCTTTTAATCAGGGTTTTTGCTGCGGAGTGAATGTGAGCTGGGTGATGATGAGATTATGCATTCAGGTATTTGTTTGTGTGTAAACCGTGAGTCCTAGATAACTATTCTTGATCTTGATTATTTGTATCTCCAGGAAGAGCAATTTTTCTTCTTTTTCAATTTCCATTGTGAATAGTATCTTTGGGTTATTTAGGAATTCATCAATTGTTTTTCTTTTATAGGGCCGTATCACAAAGGTATCAACAACATATCCGAGCCAAAGTTTGGGTTTTTGGTGGTGGAAGGACAGAGCCTTTTTTTCGTAGTCTTCCATTAAAAAAATGGCTACAATTGGCGATAGTTGTGAGGCCATTGGAGCTCTAACTGTTTTCTTGTATATTTGGTCGATGTATGAAAAGTATTATTTAATTTTTTATTGTATTCTTTGGACTTCTTTCTTAAAAGTATATATAAAAACAAATAAATTCAACAAAGAAACATACATAAAATTTTGGGCGAAAGAAGCATGAGCGGACTTCATATTTAAATACATTCTTCAACTCAAACCCTTGTTGCACCGTCATGTTAAGAAGCTGGTATCATCTTCTATATCAATAACCATTTATATTTTTCTTCATATCGGTTTATTTGTCCTCTTTATTGGCAGTTAATATCAGCATGACAGATATATGACATATTATATATTATTGAGTGGCTAGCTAGCTCCATGGTATCAACTGGTGGTTTGATGATTTATGCTTGATGATTCAGAGTGCCTCTTTTATCGGAACTTGGGTAAAAAGGAGTTCGACATCAAAGCTAATTAGGATGTATTGAGAATAAATCTTATCTGTTTTTTTTTTACAAATCAGTCCATCTTCTCAGCTAGTGGTTGCCACCCTTTCGCTAAATATTTTGCAATATTGTGAGTTGGTTGCGCTGACGATTGGCCTGAAAGGATGTCCATCTTTATGGATTTTCGGCAAGCCATATAGTTTGGGGCAGATTGATGATTTTTCTTTTGGTATAGTAGCTACTTTTATATCGTTCGGGAGATTTTAGTTTTTTGTGACTTTTTTTAGATAGGTAATTGGGTCGGTATTAGTTTTTCTGTAGGCTAGGTCTTCTAATAACATCATAATTTTCTTATTAGAGTCTGTCATGTTCAAAATAACTGCGGCACTTTCTTTGTGCACTGGTACAACAATGATGAATTGGACGTTTTTTATGTTTTTTATAGACTATCATTCTTCTTTCATGATGGTCGATTTTTGTGGTTTAACATTTCGCAGGATCGATTGACCGTCTTCTTTAATTATCTTAGCATTTTATGATCTGTTGGTTTGTATGTTGGTGTTATCGCAAAGTTCTAACGACTTATTAATAATTGGATCTAGTGGTTTGTCGGACTGTTTGTATATCAATTGTGGTTTATTTGTAGGCGTTTCTTTTTTAGTTGCATAGGGCAATCTGTTAAATTTCGATTTTTTTTTCATTAAATTTTATTAGGCACCTAATTCTGCTCTCTATTAGGATAGTCGTTCTAGTTTGTTCCAAAGGATTTTGTGTATTTCATTTCCTGATTGTAGATGTAAGGTGATAAGAGAGCGCCCTATTAAGTTGAGTTCCTTTCTGGGTCTATGGATAGATTCCTTTAAGAGTGATTTTTTGTATTCAGCTTTTGATCTGTTGTCATTGTGCGGTTTGGATAATCTAGTTTCATACCGTTAGGTACGACGTTCTTGTCTCTTCATCGTAACTTCTCGTACTTTTTCAGTTTTTGTTGAGTTTCCTCCACGTAGAGATTATGAAAGTTATATTTAAGGTTTTCACAAGTATAATCTGTTTTTATAAGTTTTCGGTTTTTGTTAGATTTGGTAAATCTTAACGTTTCGGCCATCTTCAGGATTTTTAAGTTAAAAAGTTTAACGATCTTGGGTGTAGTATTTATATGATGTTTTGTTTTGCTCGGCTTCTTGTTGATTGATTCCTTCCCTGACTAAGACATCATTACGGCGGATTAGTAGTTATATATTACTTGTAATTGTATTTTGGGAAGTAGTGTCGCTAATGGGTGGATTAAGTGGCTTTGTCGGGTAAATCCATTTATATAAACTCTCCTATTAAGATTTTGTTGTAAGTTGTTTAGTTTTATTATTATTATTTTTAACTCATGTTTTATAAAGCAATATATGAAAAATAACAAAAAAAAATTGTGGTAAAACAAAGTTAAAGTGTTTTAATTATCTTATTAAAATGTACCACCAAGTTAACGCCGACAACATTCAAGAAAAATAACTTGAGTACATGACTCACATCTACTTTTAGTGTTAAACTAGGCTTATCAACTTTTTCTATCGTACAAAAATAAATAAAACCTCAAGTTCCACTTTTTTAGAATATCGAAAGAAACACACCCACAAACCTACAAACACCTAACACACCTAACAACATTTTACATTTCTAAAAATTCTTAATACGGTATCTAGAGAACAGAAATTTTTGAAACAAATATTTAACAAAAAAATTCAAGAGATTATTACGATTTAGGATTCTTTCATCATAACATGTATTGCATACATGTGTAGTGCGAAAGTCATTCTTCTGTATCTCATCTAGTTGCTCAAATAGCAGCCTCAAATTGATCTAAAAATTCAAGCAGTTAAGATAAGTTGATTCCGAATATATTAAGCACAAGTTTCATTTAGTTTATTCATTCATTTTCTCTGCTATTTTTTGTTCTATTGTATTATAAATTTCCCATTTAATTCTTTTTGAATTTTCTAGACATATTTAGTCTAAATTTCAACATTCATTCCCTCATATTTTATCAAATGTCTCTTCACATCTTCTTTTCTATAAATTGTCTTCATTTTTTTAGATAGTTTTCCATCATTTTTACTTCATCTGATATGTTTGATATGGTACACTTATCTAAATACTAAACCATGTCTTTTATTATTTTCTTCCAATTTTTCTTCAATATTGCAAGAGTTCTTCGAAGTTTAGAAAATCTTCCTGATTACTTAAATTTTTCAAGAAATTGGTTTTAGTTTTTTAACAATACTCCAGGATATTATCTTTAAATTTTCTTCGATGGTTTCATAATTTTTATTTAGATTTCTAATATTTTCCAGCACTTCTGATTATAGAAGTTTAGATTTTGTTAGGATTTTTTAGGAACTTATAATTGCTTAAAATAATTATTATTTCTAGTATATTTATATTATTAATATTTGTTTTAATAATGAAATTGATTAGAAAAAACATGAATTAGATATAATAAACTTATTTTGATGGTAAAATAATCGTGATACTGTCTTATATATGTTGTCAAAAACTCTATACATTCTATAAAAATTGCTATTCTTTTTATTTTTTGCTTTAATTATTTATTTATTTTGAAATTTTTATTAAACTGTTATAATTTTAGAACAGAATATAAATGAAATATATTTCAAATCAAAGAATTTTTATACGGTAGATACTTTGTTCAAAACACTATTGATGAAACCAAATTATAATATTAGGTAATTTTATGTTGTAATTTAAAATTATCTAATGTGAAAGAATTTTTGGTATAACTATTTCATTTTATTTATCTTCAACTTCTTCATTGTAAGCTCTGTATGTATGAAAGAAAATGTGTCTACATTAGAAAAAATATTTGTGTACAATCCTACTTAACCTAACCAAAGATTTTTCTACTCTTTTGGCAAAGAATTTTAGAGATTCGTGTAAAACCTTGTCTAGTTTTTAAAATTTTGAGATCTTCGCCTGCAACAGGCGCAAAACAGATGTTTTAATTTTTTTTTAATGACAATTACAACGCAAATGCTCATAGTTTATTTTACTTTGGGGTTCTTTCCCAAAACATCTGTTGCCTTCCATGTAGTGTATGAGTCAATGCTGTAGACTTTTCTTCTATCTCTCATATAATTAAAGTGGTAGCCTCAAATTAGCTGATAGAAGTAATTCAGAATGGTCGTCAAATGGTTTAGTATTTTTCGAACAGAGGAAAGAACAATATCTTTATTTGGACAAACATAGGTACATTAAGAACAAATACATTTTAATTTAAAATAAGGGTTAGTCCGTCCGTTTGGCCGATCGACCTTCGGTCTTTCTGGCCTGTCTTGACTTTAATTTATACAAAGAAAAAAATTACTGTCTAGCTTAACTGTCCGGATGATAAGAGCTAATGAATTGATGAAGAGTCCATCAATCACTCTTCATCAATTCATTAGCTCGTATCATCCGGACAGACATGTTTGTGTTTTCTTTTATACAGAATAACCTGGTTTTCCAAAATAAATAAAATAACTTGTTGGAATTAAAATATATATTTACACTATTTTTTAACAATTCTTACTATTATTATTATAGCTTTCTGTTATTTTGTTCGATTATCCTCTACAATTCCTGTTTTATTTTTTCGGAACTTTCTAGATATATTTCTTTAAAATTTCTAAAATTTTTCAGCATTACTTGCCTCATTTGATTATTATTTCTATTTAAATATTTTATTTTTAGAAAATTATCTTCAAAAAATATAATTTGTTAATTTCTCTTTCAAGTTTCTCTTCCATATTGCTAGAATTTCAAGTCATTTTTCTTCCAACAATTCTTCAAGAAATACTTTTTTAAATTGTGAGAATTTTCTTCATGAGCTATGAAATATTGTAGTATTTTTTTCTAGATTTCTAAGATTTTATTTATTTATTTATATATTCAGTCTTCTTTCTTAAAATATAGATAAAACACATAAAAAACGAAATTACAAAAACATACAATTTCTTCTCTATATTTCAAAAAGTGTCAAATATTTTTTCTTATGGTTGGTTTTTAATGTTCGATTATCCTCTACAATTCCTTCGGATCTTTCTAGATATATTCCCTTGTAATTTCTAGAATTTTTTATCATTATTTCCTTTCATTAAATTAAATTAAAGACAATTATCTTTATATTTTAGCATTTCTTGCTTTATCATGTAGCAGTATTAAATCAAATTTAGAATTTACCAGCAATTTCTCTTTCAAGTTTTTATAACTTTCGACCAATTATTTTCCAAAGTTTTTTGTAGTTTTTCTTCCAGATTGTTAGAATTTCAAGTCGGAAGAAAATTGACTTGAAATTCTAATAATTCTATTCTCCAAAAATTCCCCAAAAACTTATTTTTTCAATTGCGAGAATTTCTTTTAAGGATTTTAAAGTAAAATAGTATCTCCTTTAGATATTTAAGATTTTCCTGCATTTCCTTTTGCATATTTCTAAATAAATTCTAGAATTGTATCACATAAAACTCCTTAAATGTCATTTTAAGCGAAAGACAATTACACGTGCTACTGAAAAACTCGATATACAGCTCATAAATAATTACAATTCCAGTCAGCATATCCCATGATGCGTTCCATTATACAATTTCCACGATCTGCCATCCGATTGTCAAGCGGGAAAAAAATGTGTAAGGGATGTGAAAGCGTGCTCTCCCCGCTGACACGCGCGCGTATAGTTATTTTTGGGTTTTGCATGTGAAAAATCCGTCGGTAATATGTTCCGACATTACACGCATTAGTTAGATTCCCCCGTAGCACCGGATGAGAAAAAAGCACTACGACATCTGTGGGGGTGTCAGCTCTCCGCTTCCCTCGGGAGGGCATTGGCCCGAGCGTGGGGCGCCTAAAACGTAAATCAGAGGCGATTTTACTGTTTGCTTTAGTTTTAATTATTCACAACATTTAAACAGCTGAAATTTCCCCCTTCTGAAAGTTCCCGTCCATAGAGAAAATAACGCTAGGTGAGGTTAGTGTTGGGGAAAAAGAAGAATAAAAAAAGAATGGTGAGGTTCTCAAAAAAGCGCCGCGGGCTGTGGGGAACTAATTACCCGCGTCCCTGCAACAAAAGATACACGCGTCCATTGTTGCGATTGTTTCCTGTCGGCGGAGAACAATGGAGGCGCGACGAGGGCTTACTCGCGTTTCCGCGGTGTAATTAAAACCAAAACCTACGAGCGCACGACAGCCAGCACAAAAACAGAATTAAATTCATAAAATCCGTAAAATATGCACCTCCTGATTTCGTTTATTGTACTGACTGCATCCAATTATTATTACATAATAAAATCTAAAAAAATATTTAACAAAAAATCAATTTCAATAGTGGATTAAAATTATTGGAATCTCTATTTACCTAATTAATAATACATAAATAATAATAAATACTATATACTCAGTGACATACAAATCAAAGGTGTAGGATTGTTTGGCACAACTGTTTCTTTGTCGGCTTATGTAGCTTAGATAAATTTAATAACTTTTTTCAGCATACTCAAAAATTGATGACCTTCTGTCTTATTATAAATATCCACTAAATTCTGTTGCTGTTAGTGATTTATCCAATTCAATTATGTAATATGGTGTTTTATCAATTACACTTAAATATGGTTGTTGTAAATTTTAAATTAATTTCTTAACTATTAAAAGATAGCAATTGATTAAACTTTTATTCATATTAAACAAGTGATAATGACTACTTTGACAGACCTTTCAGTTTATTATACCAATTTTATTAGGTGTAAATTTTACGACATTGTATTCAGTTCATTGCTGTTTTCGCTTTCATCGTTTGTTTTAAAAATTGGATTAGGCTTAGAGAAAATTCGATAGAACTTATATCGTTGGTTTTAGCAAAAGTGGGTTTTCGATTAACCGAAACCAAGCTACCGTCATGCGCTTCTATCACGATTGGACTTAAAAGAGCCAAGAATGTCGCAGAAAAGAAACTGGGGAACAAAGAATGAGGTTCACGGCCACCATCCTCGACTTATGGCAACAGATTCTCAAGTAGCAGATCAATTACCGGTATATAGTTAGCTAACGAAGGTCAGCTTATAACCATTTAAATGAGTTACCGAAAAATCAAAACGTTCGACTTTTAATACTGTCACCCACATCTAGTGTTACCACCAGCGGCTCAACATTGACAGCGAAGTTACGACTGTACTGGAACCTAGCGTGGTATGGAGAGGTGTTTAGTGATAAATAATTTATTTAATTCTACTGTTGAGATGATTATGCATCAAACTGTAAGGATTATGAAGTGGTATAACATTTGAAACTAAGTCTAGTTTGGTATTCACGTCCGAGGCAATATGAACGTCCAGCGATATGTGGGTACGATGATAGACCCCATATTCTTCCATTCCGTCAGCAGTTGAAAGATTCACTTTTTCAGCAAGAAAACCTTGTCCCCATATTGCACGAGTTTCTATAGGGTGTCCAGGAAGTAAGAGCGAATTTTAGTTTGGTGCCATTTTGTCATATGATGTTTGACTGTCGTGCTTGTTTCATGTTTGTTATTTGCCATTCTTCCCATTTGCATCCTGATAGCTTTTGTGTGGTGAGCATTATAGTTTGATGTTTATTTTACTCGTGGAGCAGATAACAGCCAAGCAACGAATCTAACGCTGCTCGAACCGAATCCTCAGTTCGAAGTTGATCCGGAAGTTAGAGGTTCTGCTTCAAATGTTAAGAAAACAGAACGACCGCGTTCTGTTCGAACACAAGAACATATTGTTGCCGTTCGTGATAATGGTGACCGTAAACCCCAGAAAATGGTTCGCTGGCGAGCCCAGCAACCGAATTTATCAACAAATTCAATGCATGCAATCAATCCTTTCAAAAGATCTGAAAATACACGCTTACATGATTTAATTAACACAAGAGTTGAAGCCTGCTGATCATGGAAAGAGATATCGATTTGTTTAATGAGTTTTACGGAGAACAATAACCAAAACTACTAATTTTCTCTTCTCTGCGTATTGACGTACCCACCCAGTGGATCTGTTAATAAATAGAGGAGTGATTGGCCCGTACTTTTTTGAAAATCACGAGGAAAACGTCACTGTGAACATGTGTTCTGATTGTTTTTTGCAGTTGTGGATGAAAATGTCAATTTTTGGTTTCAACAAGATGGTGCAACATTCTACACATCCCATAAAACGATTGTTCTGTTGGATGATATGCGTTCATTGAAGTTCTCGATGAAGCGTTCATAAACATCTGGTGGGATGACGACGTACCACCAGATGTTTATGAACGCATCATCGAGAACTTCAATGAACGCATTGCTCTTTGTCGCGTAGCCTTGGGTCATGTTACTTAATGTGTTACATTTTCAATAAATTTTTTATGTTCTATAGAACTTTAAGATTTGTCCCTACTTTCTGAACACCCTTTATTAATCCATTTGCGAAGGATAATGACAATATATTGCCATAGCCACTCCAATTAAGCTTGTAAGAAATATTATATGAAAAAGATTAATAAACTCTATATTCCGCAGATGTTGCAAGCCCTTCATCACGAATTACAGATTGTTAAGGATAGAATACCTCAATAGATTATCTTATCTCCTACCTGCTAGAATCGATGACACAAGGACATCATTGTTCATAAAAACATCATTGAAATTTGTTTAGAACAAAAATATTTCCACTTCAACGTCAAATTTTACATTCAAAACAATCTCTGACAATGCCGTTATTAATAGACATTTTTTTAAGTCCCTTAAAGAAAAGCTTCTTAATTGATTTAGCAACAATAATCTATGAGAGAAAAATAGTATTCATTCTTGTAGATACTAGGATAAAAGGTAGCTAGAACAAACTAGATATATTCCTAAATTCAATGAATAACATCTTAAAACATACATTTCAGAATCTAGAATAGAGAAAACTAACAATAGCAGAGACTATTCTTACTCAACCATGCTTATCGATTCCAATGAATTATGATAATAACAGAAATGAACCGATATGTACTGGATAATACCGAGTATACTAAAGACGTGATCTTCAGAATCATAAAAAGCAAAAATATGATTTCAAATCAAATCTAACCTAATTTATTTATATACAGTTAGTACATTCGGTGTATTATATTAAAAACATAGAATATAACACACTAGTATAAATACGTCAAGAACTTAACAGGATACCAAAAAAATTAATATATAGCACATAGATAAAGCAGACGACGAACAAATCTAGAGGTCACCTAAGCTATACAATTATGTTTCAATAAGGTACTCTTTCAATTTAGTCTTGAATTCTCTTAAAAATCGCATCTCTTTAAGATATTAGAGAAGTTTGTAAAAATTGTACAATTGCACTATATTTCGGTGAACGTTCAGTCATCGTCAATCTGTCATGAGGTTTATAGTACTCTGTTATATGCCTTGTTTTATGTGCGTGTTCTTTAATATGTGATTCAATTTTGTTTTGTTTTTGAAATTAAAAATTAATAACTCGTACACATACAAACTATATAATGTTAAGATTCATTCCCTTTTAAACAAACCCCTGCACGATTCACTATATGTATTTTAAATTAAAAATTATTCTGACAACACTTTTCTGGAGTAAGAAAATGTTTTTTGCCGCCGGACTGCCACCATAAAATATTATCACATATCTTAATTGAGACTCAATAACATAACGTAACAACCTTATGGAATATACCATTGAATTCAATTTTTTTGTTAATTGTGAGCAATGTTCGTAGTTGGTAATCTATTATGACTCCTTGTTAAGTATTAAAGTAAAATTACTTTTTTAATTTTCAAAAACTTTTATTTGTTGGAATTACACGCAACAATTGTTTCGCCACACTGTGGCTTCTTCGCCTGAAGTTTTTGAAAATTAAAAAAGTAATTTTACTTTAATACTTAACAAGTGATATGAATTTTCAACAAATAACGGCCTCATCAATTAATATATTATGACTTCTAGCAATTTTATCAAACTTGATGATTGGATAGTTGTGACACTCACCTTTATCGGTAGATACACTATTACGCGGGCTTTTTGTTTGAAAAGCTATTAGATTTGTTTTTTCTCGGTGTAACACCAGTTTGTTTCTGTTTAACCATGTTTCAATTTTATTTATCGTGGTCTCAGTTCTCGCTTTATGTTCATAAACACTTCTGCCCTTCTACTTTATGCTCCAGGACAAGATAATGGCATATTTGCAGCAATACCTACTTTAAACATTAGCCCAAAATAAAATAAAAAAACAGTTAAAGTCACATAAGATAAAAGCAATAATAGATAATAGAACAAATATAAGTCATAAGACAAATCTTTGAAACAAAGTTACGAGAAATGTATTAATGTCCTTTCGTACAAACAATAATCATCATATTGTGGTACAATGTAAAACGTGATGACAAATACATAAATCAAATAGGACGAAATTTTAAAGCAAGGTTACGAGAACACAACAAATCATTAAACAATGGAACAGCAAGCACAAGATTAACAGATCATTGCTTAAATATGAGACATCGCATGGGGAAGATCAAACCCATCCATATTTGCGGAAAATCAGAGGGATTTGACATTAAACTAGCCATCAAGTAAGGAGTTTACATATTAAATAACCTGTGCGACATTATAAATATCGACAACATAATTAGTACTGCAATTATCACAAAGCTACTTTACTTTAGAGATTTTTGAAGAGGCATATGAGAATTCCTTAAAAAAACAATAGCTAAAAATAAAAAATATAAACATTTAATTTAAATGTAATTCTGAGCTACCATACATTTTTTTTTATTGTCATTACACATTCTGCACCTATTTCAAAAAAACGTTTTAACATCATATCTCTTTCATTGCCCATGCTTCTTTTGGCCAAAATTTTATGTATACTTTTGTAGTTAATTTGTTTTTAAATGTATTTTTGTAAGAAAGAAGACGAAAGATGTAAATAAATAAATAAGTGCCATATCATAATCTTAACCTAAGCTACTATAATATTTATTGCCCTCGCGTACGATTAATAATTAATTGCTAAATTAGTAATATTTCCCTAGCGTATTATTATCCTGCTTAAATAAGTTAATCATTGCCCCAACGAAATAATAACTTAGGCTAATAAATTAATCATCATCCTATCAGACGTATGTCAAGGTCAATATATTATTCACTACCCTAGCGTACTTTTGTCGTATCCTAATAAGTTAAATCACTACCCTAGAGGACTCTTAATTTAATATATTATTTATTACCCTAGTGTATTTTTGATCTTTTTTTCCTGGGACGTGATTGTCACACACGAACAATAGTGCCCCTGAATTCCAGGTATATGTTTCCCTATTCTTCGCACTTTATTCCATAAAACACCAGTGTCTAGATAGGAGCTGCGTCAGATGATAACCCACCTCCCCGTTCTTTCTGTCTCTCAAAGGCTTTGTGGCTGGTATAAGCTTGTACGTCCATCGCCCTTTGTTGCCGGTTGACCACCTCTTCTGCCAGCACTTCCCCAGCTACTTCATCGCTGCTCGGCTTATATATAAAGGCCTTAGCTGCAACCATTAAATCGACAGAGAGAACGATGCCAACACCTCGAGAGATCGCCCTACTTCTCTTTAGTCCTGTGTCTACTTTGTCCCTTTTTTAATTTTGTCTCTGTTATGTTCCTTTTCGGTTAGTAATTTTTCAGTGCATTTTTTAAATTTATTCCCTGTTTGTTTCATTTTCCATCATTTTTCTTCCTTTCTCCAGAACCATTTGTCTATGTCCTTTATGAGGGACCTGGTCCAGTTGCCTTTGTCTGCTTGTTTCCATTTATTCTGCCAGGCATTTAGTGTTTTTTGTTTTGTTCTCGTTCTCGTTCTGTTTTTTTTCTGAAAAGTTTTTTTCTCTTTCAGCCGCTATCAATTTGATAGGAATTATTCTTGCTAGTACTCTTACAGCCTCTAGTGATGTGGCCCTATATACTCCTGTTTATCGTATTGCTAGCTGCCGTTGAACTCCGTCCAGCCTGTTCCTATTTGATTTACCACTGAATGCTAACATTATTTTTTTGGTAGTTCCTGACTTCCCAGTTCTTGGTATTAGTTTGTCTATGGCATTCATCGCTTTCGGCACCTTTGTGTAGATGTATTTTACTTATGGGAAAAGTGTTTCGTCGAAAATAATTCTAGTAATTTCTCTTTTGGCCTTAATTTCTTCCCCATTCAACTTAATGGCGAAATCGCCGGTTTTTTTTTCTTTCAATTAGCATTACTATCTCAGTTTTATTTGTACACAGCTCTTGGTTTTTATTCTTCATCCATGTTACGTTTTGCTCTTTACTCTCTTCCATTTTTTTCTTCTAACTGTTCTTCGGTTTGGGTTGTGGCCACCACTTCGACATCATTTGCATAAGTCACTATGATGACATTAGGAAGCATCTCTTGTCTAATGAGGTCATCGAACAGTAGTCAGTAGTCTGTCAGGTAGCATTCTCTCTAGAAGTTTTTCAAATCTGTTCAGCATACATAACGGTCTATAGGCTTTTTTCTAGGGTTTGGGTATAATTACCAGCCTTACAGTCTTTGGGGTATTCTCCTGTGTTAATTATGATGTTAATTACCCTGAGCACTAGTTTTGGCTCTTCCTCTAGCACTTTCTTAACTACTTCTGGTTATTCCGGGTGCCTTCTTCATTTTCATTCTATTGGATACGTCTTTTAGTTCCACGCTAGTGGAAGTGGTAGTCCGGACACAACGTCAAATGCCATTTTATGGTGAAGCGGATCGAAAACTAATCCCTGTGGGATTACCACTATCAATCTTATCGCTTTGGTTTTTCCACCAGAGTTCTGCCCGAAAGGTAACTCCATATCATAAGGAGCAGATACTTTAGCATCCTTTCTACCAGCGCATCCATAATTACTAGCCACAGCATATAGTTGAATGCATTTTTCGAATCCAAAGCTAGTACCTTCCCTGACAGGTCTCCCATTAGAGTATACCCATGACCTATTTCAATAACTTAATCACTGGGTTAGCGCACTCTTGACCTAGGCTAATAAATAAGTCATTGCCTCATTATCCTAGCACACCCTTGACCTACCCTAATATAGTAATAATTGCCCTAGCGTACTCTTGACCTGTACAATAAATTAATCATCGCAATCTTGACCTATCCCAATATATAATTAATTGTCCTATCGGACTAAAAAATATATACACTTTCATAAAAATAATTAAACGAACAAAAGTTGAAAAAGTAATAGGATTAAAATAATATTGATAATTTTAAACAGTGCAGATTATTAAAAAAAGAACATTTGAAACAATTACAAAAAATCAATCGACAATTGTAAACGTAGAAATTTCCAGAATATATTTTAAACTAAAATTCTCTAAAAATTAAATTAGTTTTTACATTAAAAATCATCATAACTGTTCGAAACATATGTGGAGCGATTAACTAATAATAATTAACATTATTACTTACATAATTTGACAAATAAAGCACTAATAACCTTTCTTCACAATTTTATTTGATTTACCAAATGTACATTTCGGACACAAAGTGACCATTATCAATGGATTAGCACTGAATAGAAAACAAAATTTTTTTAGACGATATATATGCCGAAGGATTATAAAACTAGGCGGTATTAATGAAGTTCAGAAAAGAACGGTAATTAAGAGATGAATGGAAATAATAAGGGTGGCTTTCGGCATATATATAGTCTAAAAAAATTTATTACTCACATAATTTGCATACCTCATTCGATCAAAAGGGTTGTTCAAAAAACACTTTGTGTCTAGATTGTAATCTGCGTGGTACATTAAAGTTTAGCCTTCCAAACAGTTTGTTGTATTGTGTGAACGCGTTTATTAACTTAAATAATAAAAAGAACATTTTACTTGAATGATTTAATTATTCAGTGATAAAAATATTTTACTGTGACTATAGTCACTAGTAACTTGCCTTTCTATTCTGAAGAACATCAATTTAGAAAACCTCCTCAGTAGCAGTATATGTGATAATTAGTTGAACTAATGGGCGATAAAAAACTAAGTCGTTTATTACAGGGGTTTGACTTAACAGATGATATGATTATTTTAACATTAATTAAAATTATTAGACTTTTTTCGGTAAATAGAAATCTACACTCACTTTTTTTCAGTTCAAGATCATTATCTTAATAGGCATTATTTACATTATTTTGAAATTGTATTTAATTGTCATCGGCATATAGAATAAATATACTGATTTTAATATTTAGTGCCATCAATACACAATAAAAATAAGTAGGACCCTCAATGTGAACCCTGAGGTACCCCTGCTAATACTTTTCAACTATCTGATATGTGTTTTACTTTGTATACCCGCTGTGTTCTATTTTGTCAAAAACTACCTAATTATTTTGAATCTTTTAGCTTATATCTATTCGGGTTTATCGGAGGTGTATTTATTTGATGATTTTGGTAAATCCAGGACATAAGGAATATAGTGGAAATTTTCGTTATACAGAACTCTCACTATTATGTTGCAAATTTTAAAAATTTAAGGCCTATGTTATTAGAAATTGCATTAACTCTTAAGTACATGATGTTGTTTAATGATTTTTTAAAATAAATTATAAGTATGCAATTATTTAAATTTAACAACTTACACAATAACTCTTGAAAAATTCCATATTTACTCCCGATTAACTTCTTAGTGAGATAAACCACCTTCATATTCATCCCGTGCAAATATCGGGGCCAATTACTGCCGAAATTTATGCGCATCGCCGAGATATCAAATTTGCATGTATCCGTGCAGAAGGACCATCCATTCAGAGGATATGGGCGGTAATAATTTACGGCCCCATGGACGGAAATAAACAAGCAACACATGCGGACGGGTACACGGGCCAGTTCGCGTGTAATCTATTCGTTTAATATTTGGAGAGGGCCCCCTTCCGACCGAGAGGGTCGGATTTATGTCCCCCAATTATCCGCCAAAAATAAAGTATCGATCACGTTCCGGAGAGAGCGCGGGTAATAACGGTCCCTCCATTAATTCGCGGAATGGCCCGTTGTCCTGAAACGGGCGATCCCGTCGGCTTTCCGCGGATTCGCGTCAAATTCGACGCCATCAATTCATCGCCGCACGGTATTATCATTCGATTAACGCCCCGGCTAAAAACGACCGGACCGGGAGGCTTTTCGATTTGCCGCGGGAATTAATTTCGGGGAAAAAAAACCGATCGCGCCCGGCTTTGTTACGGCCGTTGTGTGAATTATTGGGGCCATAAAAGTCCCCGATTATACAAATATGGTTTGCATACAAATAATCCATGTTAATTATCAGATTCCATCAGAAATATTCGGTGGGATATTCATGTAATGAGTACATTAGTTCATCTGTTAATGATGATTCGACAGAATGTATAATTAGTTTGCTGTCGCACTTCTTATATTGAGTCATAATGTGTAATCCATCTAATGAATAACTATTTTAAATATATATATGCAAAAATTTATGTTTATTCACCGCATAAGTTGAGAAAACTACCTAACTTAATCTGTAACAGTTTTAATGTACGATTCCAACTCTGTCGAAATAATTATTCTGTATCTACACAATATATACTTTAATTGAATTGCACACCATATTTACAAGTACTTCATATATTAAAGAGAAATGAAAACATCTTTTTCTGATGCATTTGCGAAAGTCGTTGTTATATACTTACTAGGGATGTTCAAATGAAAAGGTACGAAACGACATTATTATTCAAAATATATTCCCAGGCCTGATCCCAATGATTCCATTGATGAATGAGTAGACCCCAATTGCCATGGCGAAATCCAGTCCTTCGTAGGATCTTTGAGTTCGTCATCCGAGTTGGAATTGTTTTTTTTTTCAGAAGACCAAACACATGGAAATCACAGGAAGATGGAACAGTGTGAACAATCTTCACGACAGTTTGCGTAATCAGAAGGTGTGCACGCAGTGGATTCTTAAGCAGCTCACCTTCTAGCAAAAGGAACGGCGCGGCGTATGAAGCTCGCACTTCAAACAAAACATTTGTTTAGTTATCGTGAAGACCCTCCTTCCTGGAGCGGATCGTTACAAAGTGATGAGAGCTGATATTATCACTATGAGACAGCATACACTGGAAGCATGCATCGTCACCTTCCTCTAAAAAGTTCAAAGTCTTAGCGTCAGCAATAAAGGTGTTGATCATCATCGTCTTTTTGACGTTCACGATGAATTCCTCTAGCACAGAAGAACAATTAAGTTCGATGTATATAATCCGAAAACTACTCAGGTTCATCAAGAACAAAAGACTAGGGCTTCTTACGAAGTGTGTGGTTCTGCTCTATGCGTCCACACGTCTCCAGGAACACACCCGCAAAACTTGCAAAATTTAAGTAAAAGCAGCTTAACCACCCATCCTACAGCCTAGACCCTGTGATATCAATGTATTTGGTCCTCTGAAAAAAACATCTGAAAGGGCTGGCTTCATCCCGGTCACAGGAGTTCTAGGAACACGGAATCCTTCAGCTCGTTCATCAATAAAATCGTTGTGCTCAGACCTATGGTGTTTACTAAATAGATGAGGAATTCATGTATATATGATTTCAACCATAGGTACTTAATATGATATTTATAAACTTTACACGGATTAAAACTAAAAATTGAAACCAAGAAAAATAAAACAACGAGCCAGAAACAATATTTATTAAAATCATACGCCAGCCCGCTAGACGTTACAACCACTGATAAGATCAAACAGATTGGAACACACTGAACGTCCTTAACAACTAAATATAAACGAATTCAAAAAAGAAAAAAGTCTCCAAACCATCAATAGTGTTGACCCAAACTCCCTCGCTTTTTTCTGGAAATCCTTTCGTAATCTCTCCTTCCGTCCCACCCCTATCCGCCATTCCCCTTTAATATCCCCCTCTGACTCCAACATCCGGCTAGAGACATCGTTAAGTGATTTGCCTCTTACCTCATTAAAATGCACTTCACCTCCCTAGCGAGCAACCCACACAATGACTTCGAGGCCAACTCTTCCCTTAACCGCTCCCAACTTCTCCTCCTGATTAAATTCATCTTACATCCCCCCGACAATGACATCAATCCCTAACCGATCAGCTCTCTCATTAAATCCTCCAAAACTTATTTACGGACTGGGCCTACTTTTGGCATCTTTCAATCAACCTTTACAAATTAAAATACACTATCATCCACTACCCTCACTTCCATCAAAAAAACTCCCCCCTCCTTCTTCCCTCTCCCTCTCAGTAAAAAATCACCTCCTCGTCCCACAAACGCTTGGCACCTCACTTCAATACAATTTGAACCCCTCGGTCGCAATAAAAGGAATCCGTAAAAAAAGTTTGACGAGGTATTGCCTCCTCGCTGCGTTGAATTCCAGTCTTTCTGACCATACTTTTAATATTTAACTCAGTACCTATAAAGCATTAATCAGACCTATCCTCAAATATCTCTTCACCGCCTCTCAGCTCGCCTCTTCTTCTCACTTAAACGACATTTTCTGAGAAAATACTGCTGGCTTTTACCAGACTTTCCTAGGGAAATTATTTACCAATATATAGCCACTTCCCATCTCTAACAAGGAAATATTCTACTTATCAACAACTTCGCCTTCCCAGCCTCTTCCTTTAACCCCATAAACAAACCATTAATAGAAATAATCCTCTAAAAAAGCTCCTTTTACCCCGCCATCACTAACCTTGCTTGTCGAGACCACTCTGGGGATAACCTTGCCCCCACCGCGAACATACGTCTCGAAGCAACTACTTAGTGAATCCCATATTCAGCACCCAATACCAAAATAATATACAAAATATTTAAATTTAAAAATTATAAATAAGCCTACATCGGACAATAAATCAAGCGCCACAGCACCAACGAAAGAAGCGCAACGCCGAAATTAAAAAAAAACAATCAAATGTATAGGGTCCGCCAATAAGGGCGCGTGAACTTTAAAATTGAATAAAACAAGTTGTGTGTGAGGTAGAAACGAAATTTATTTTTCATTCGAAAGGGTATTCGACCCCATTAAGTATGGAAGATAACATCGTTCAAATGACCACCGCGGCTCCGTTTGGTAGCCCGGATCCGGGAGGTCCAATTTTCGATGACTCTGGAGCATATATCGGCCTCAATTTGAGCGATGGCGTTGCGTATGTTGACTTTGAGGTCATCGGTGTTAAGAGGCTTGTTGGCGTAGACCAGCGACTTGAGATAGCCCCAGAGAAAAAAGTCTAAAGGCGTTAAATCGCACGATCTCGGTGGCCAGTTGATATCGCCTCCGCGCGAGATGACCATGTCCGGAAATCGCTCGTGCAGAATGTCCATTGTGGCATGGGCTGTGTGGCAAGTGGCGCCGTCCTGCTGGAACCACATGTCGTCCGTGTCCATATCATCCAGTTTAGGCCAAAAGAAGTTGGTTATCATCGACCTGTAGCGCTCCCCATTGACGGTTATGGCCGTCCCAGCTTCGTTCTCGAATTTTCGTTCGATCGGGCGTTTCGTCGACGTGTCAGTGTTGGCTGGTTGTTTACTGAACCAGTCGACTCGAATTTGCCCACCAATCGACGGATAGTCGACTCTACAGGCCGATCATCGCGACCGTAAAATGGGCGAAGTACGCGGAACGTTGCTCGAACTGATGACCCATTTTCGTAAAACAATTTAATAATTTGCACGTGCTGCTCGACACTCAAACTTGCCATGGTGATTTGGGGTTATATACTGAACAAATGACAGCAACTTTGACAGCTCTACCTCGAACAACATGGCCGCACCCTTCCGGCAAACTTCGCGCGTCCCTATTGGCGGACCCTTTACAAACGGAGCAGTTTGATCGGCTATCTGTAGTTATCAGGGTGACGACCAGGGTTTGGTTCAACGTTTCAAAAGCTACCTGCTGCATTGGTCCCCAGCTTCACGCGACATTTATCCTTAACAATTTCGTCAAAGATTTGGAAATTTGACTAATAAATTTTAGCTTCTTGCAACAAAATCTACACATTTTCCGATTAATTCTGAGTTGGAACAATTTTAGATTACAGAATAGCTTTTTCAGGTCTAGGAAGTGTTCTTCTACTAATATTAAGTCGTTGAAGTATATGAGTAGTCTGGTTGTCTCGGATCCGGTATTCACTCCGTCCATCATTCTCTGGAATGTTGCGGGCGCATTCCGGAGTCCGAAAGACATTCGTTTATAATGGTAGAATCTGAAGGCAGTGACGACGGCTGCCTTATGTTGGTTCTTCTCATTCACGCTTATCTGATGATATTCAGATTGAAGGTTCAGTGATGATGGCGACTTCTTATATTGAGTAGCGAAAATTATCGATCGGAGAGCTTGCTTATGGCATTAATCAACGCATGGTTTCGATACCGGAGCTGTCTATGCGCTTTTGCAGTCTACGATGATTTCATCTTCTTGTAGCTGATTTTAGTTATTCTGTTTTTCGTGGAAATAGACGATAAGAGGCCGTAAATTTTGATTAAAATCGCCTTTAATGGAAGTCGCAGGGTTATAGCTTCATATTCATCTCTAAAGATGATATCTTCCATGTTGAGGGAGGGTTAAACCTAGACGGGATTTATTTGCAGTAAAAGATTCAGCTTTACTTGTTATTGTCGATCATCTGAAAATTCTATCGGCTGATTTAAAAGAAAGATTTTCTGATTTAAAACAAGTTGATTTTCCATCATGGATGATGCAGCCAATGTTAGTGAATTTGTCTGATATATCTGAAATGCAAAATGATGAGTCAGTTAAAACTTTATTTAATTTAAAAGGAGCGATGGCTTTCTGAGGAAACAAAAACAAAAACCGAAATTCAACCAAATTTCCAAGAAAACTATTATTACCGTTTCCATTTTCATATCTAGCTGAATGTGGATTTAGTGCTGTAAATGATTTACTGGTAGAAATAGAAATCATGTAGATATAACACAACGGGAAGATTTGATACTGAAGCTAACCAAATTGGAACCTAAATAAGAATATTTATTAAAATTATTTCGCATTTGAATTTTAGTTTTTCAACATATGTTTTGAAGAAGTATTTACTGTATTTCGTTAACAATTACCTGGTGATTTCTTCCTCAAAAATTATGTATGTTACGAAGAGGGGGCAATAGAATTTTCGAAATGCTTAGGTGGGGCATGGCACAAAAAAGGTTGGGAAACACTGGTATAGATGAAATATCACTTAGAGTTTGTGCTTTTATTTGGTTGACAATTAATTCATTGTTACCTATATTTAAAACAGAGGTAAAATTAGCAAATATAATGGAATGGACATTCTATCGATATTGGTGTAAATCATTTATATAAATGAGAAAACGTATTAAGCCCAAAATAGACCCTTGACGGACACCATGTATTATTAGCTGAGGTTCCGACATACTATTTTCCCAATCAACTACTTGTATCCTATTTTATGTTATGTTAATGTTATATTTTAAAAGTTTCTCAGCAAGAATCGCATGCGATACACAATCGAACGCCTTGCTAAGATCAACAATATTTTATTTTCAAAGCAACCCAAAATGAATCGTTATTGAGTGCTTAGGGAGAACCCAAATTGACTATTATAAAATAGATTATTGCTTTCGAAGCAGTCCAATATTTTATCTATAATAATTGTTTCTATAATTAAAACTTTTTTTACTGCAATTTTTAAAAATATTAATGAGTTTTGTGAGCAGAATTACTAATGAGTTTTTGACGTAATTGATTAGGTCGGCATTAATACCATAAGTATCACGAGATTTGCTAGGTTTTATATTGCACATTGCATCCCTTTAATATATGTAGTTTTTTTAAACTCTTATTGAATATTCTGGTCAATTTGGGATAGAATAACTGTTCCAATTTGGGAGATTGGTAATTTACCGTGGATTTTACTTGCAACATTAGCAAAAAAAGTAATAAATTCATCACAGGTAATGTTACTATCATAGCATCACGCAATCTCTGTTTTGTCTGTTGATGAGGAACTAAAATAAATAAAATTTTCTGTAGCTTTTACCTTGTTTATTTTTATTGCATATTGATTTAATAGTTTTCAATGGAAATGATGACAGAATTAATTTACTTATTATTTTTGTTATTTCATCCCATTGCAAGTCTATCTTGTTATTTTCGATAATATCCCATTTCAGGTTTTGAAACAAATGAAAGAAAACTATTTTCCCTTATAATATATACGGTCTGCACACTTTAGTACTGATAATATGAGTAATATGTAGGTATTTGATAGATACCGTTATCCCTAAATGGTCAGACAGGGCAGTGTCCAGATTTGTCACATTAATGTTATCATTATTGATGTTGCTAAATTGTTTGTATATATAGAATATGAAATCTATACCATCTTTACAAGTAAGAGTACTCAAATTTTCAAAGTGGGCATTGTACTTCCTATATTGAAAGGAAATAAATTTTAAAGTAATAAATGCGAGGTGTACTTCATCTCAACACAGCATAACTGTCATAAATAGTATTCATAATACGGTAATGGTAAATTTACACAGTTGAAATCCGTATATTCGAAAGTTGCCAACTAAAGGGTCTTCCATCAAATATCCTTATTGTTGACATTTGTCGAATTGGCTGTTATTTAGTTTGTTTTGCCAAATTACCAAGCAAATGACAAAATTGTTTAATTAAAATGGGTAACGTTCTGGGAGAGACTATTCGAAGAGTAGTGAATAAATTTGAGTCCACTGATTCAGTAACCAATGAACCAACACCATTACGACGACGAAACATTTCTGCTGTAAATATCGTCTCTGTTCGTGAGAGTGGACTCGGCCTTTCGCAGACCAGAACTTTGGCCTACACCTTTACAAAATTCAACTAACTCTAAAACTGAAAGTAAAGGACCATAGACAATGACGTGTGTTGGCTGAATAGAGTAGTTGAAAAGTGACCTTAATTTTCATCAAAATATCATCTTCAGCGATGAGGACCAATTGTCGATGAATAAAATTGTTAAATTTGGGACGATACTAATCCAGAAGAGATCCAAGAGCCTCAAATGAATACCGAAAAGTCACTGTTCAACGTGAATTTTGGCCTGGCGTTAAATTGAAATTAAAGATCAATATTACTGTTGCCCATATTTGGCAAACATTTCGCAAACAATCGTCAATTGCAAATGATTAAATATTTTGAAAACTCAAATCCTCTTTGAAAGGAGTAGTTTGTTTCAGAACAGGGGATCGATAACTGATTGCTTCTAAAAAGGCTCAATATTTAAACAGCTTTTCAGACGTAACGAAAAATAATTTAAGTAATATGGTTAGTGAAGAAGAATGATGAGTGTTCAATGATTTATTTCTCTTATATTTTCAAAGACTTTTGACAAACAAAGTTCTACAAATCCGTTTGATTCGAAATACTTTGTGCGTGAAAACTTTTGTGGTATTTGCCTCATATTATGAGAAGCATAGAGTCGAATGCTGTTTACTTTCAGGCTCATGCACACCTGCTATGGTATCAAAGGCGTATTTTAAAATACCACAATCGTATTTTCTGAGCATTTCTTTCGAAAAACGCTAATAATTTTTTGAGGGCCAAATTTCAAACAAAACATCAATGTTTCTGGAACAACATCCCATTTTGGACTACTATCGCAAAATGTATTATTAAGCGAATTGAATTCCGTAGGACATATTTGATCGTGCTTTATGCCCAAAAGTCGAAATAAGTTCACTGTTGTTAAAATAATGTACATCTAAAGTTTCCAAAAATAATCACACTGAAGAATTCATGACTTAATTTTATTTCTTGTCCAATTATCATCTACTGGCTAAAAGTCAAACTTTAGAGACATAGGTTCACAGATTCTTAAAATATAATAAGCAGCCTTCGTACAATGTTTCCTTTTTACTTTTGGTTGAAATTTATTTTATATCCGAGCAGTTTAAGTAAAAAGTAAACAGACGATTTATTTGGGAATTATTAGGTACAGTAATTTCACTCAGATGACCAAATTGAACATTCACAAAAATATCTTGACTTTCTCCCATCCAAGTTTCCTCCCTCTTTTAGATTTTGTCAAAATACTTGATTATATGACATTTAATCATATGTACAAAATCTTGGAACTATATAAATAATATAAAAATTATTGATACTCTATTATATTTTTGAATTCAGGTAATAAAAATTTAATGCTTATGAAAAGCGAATTTCTACGCTTAACGTATTTAAATAACTTAGTTCCAAATAAATATGATACATATTAAATAAAATAACTTGTAATACCTATCTCCAACTCATATTTTAATATCTCCACGTAACTCATCAATCAACATTATTAAATATGATACAAGCAAATTCTGTAAAACTTAGATATGATATAGCTGAGTTGGGGAAGAAATTCACTTGTTATTTATATAAAATTGAAACATGAGACATAAGAAATACTTAGTCAACAGTGTTTTGCGTTTTGGTAAAGCATATATAACATCAATTAGAATATTTAATTTATCTTATTTGTAAATATTATTACAAAAATTTAAAAATCAAGGAAATATATGTATTTTTAGTAATTAATCATAGAAAATAATCTACTAGAATAATTCAAACAAAAAATTTCTTAATTATAATTAATCAGTGGAAGTAATATTAGTCATCCAATTATAGATAATTTATCATGAATTCCGAAATAGAGTTAAAGTCGAATTGAACTAGGTAGATGGAACGGATTCTCAATCTAGTTGCGATAAAAGTTGTCGGATTTTTGGTCGTACCGTACAAAGAAGACGGCCCTCAACCTTCAACATCAAAGTCGAATCGTTACGGTGCACCGTAATCCGATTGGACCCAATTTGTCCTCAATTGGGTCCGCGTATGCGATCCTCCTGGAATAATTAAGACCCTTTCCTATTCCTGCAAGAGAATCGGATTGCTTTAAATTCATCGGATTTATATATTTTTTTTTCAAAGTGCAATTGCGAACTCCCCATCCGCAATTTGAGATTAAATTTTCCATAGGGATCCATTGATGGGGAACCTGTGGGGACGTCGCGACGCCTCTCCAGACGGTTTATAAATAAATGCTGAGGAATTCCTGGCAACGGGTGAACTAATTTTAGAGCCCCCCTGCGAACATGCGTTTCTGCCTCTATGAGGGAGCGAGGATCTTTCGAGGAATCAACGGTCGCGACCGGAAACAAAATTTTAAACCATTCAAAAAAAAAACAGGGAATAAATTATAAAATTCAAGAATAAACTTTTTAGATGCGTTATCGCTTTTATGCAATTAATTTAAATCAGTGAATTTATTAGATATTAATATCAACATATATCAATAAGTTTAAATTATCTTACTAATACCAATTCAATTAATATAATTCTCTAAAAAACCATAACTAAAGTTAAACCCTCTCAACTGTTTTGTTTTATTGCAATTATATATAAATTAAAAATAATTTTTACTAACAGAAGGTTTTTGGCGCCCAACAGTTTAAATTTAAAAATGTAAAAATTAAAACTGTTGGGCACCAAAAAATTCAATTCGCTCGTAATGATTTTATACTAAAGATTTTTCGGGTTTTATAAAGTATCACTTTCGTAAATCCTTTCGGAATTATAAACTCCAAATATAATTAGTTTCGTTGGCAGGAAATACGCATGCAATCATTTGCATATTTTTTCATCATTAGTTTCGTATACATAAAGCTAGAATTTAATCGTCTTAACAGTAGTGTTCCCCGGGGACGAGAGCAGAGCCCCGGGAGTACACATCCCCCTAATTCCAATTAAAAGTATTAACATGTAAATGACGATTGGTCCCGGATTGTCCCTTTGAGCGTGTCCCGTTTGTGCGCCCTGGAATTCCACTAGCATTTCGCAATATCCCCTTATCCGACCCTCCCACGCCCTTGCCGGATTGATATGGGAGAGGAGGATCGGGATGTGGGGACCTTAATTGGGGAAACGATCACGAAACGTCAATACGCAATCCCTGGTTGAGGAGCGACCGTTGACAAATCCCGGCGAAATAGATGCGAAACTTTTTGGCGGCGGGAAATCTAATGGAAGCAATCGCTACTTCTAAGACATCGGTAATGACGAAATAAGCCACGGAAACTGTCGCCAAAGTTTTCAACTATTAACTAGTACGTATTCATTCGCCACTATCGCGAAGAGACTTGGCTTTAAAACAGTTTCAAGTTTTAATCGATATATACACACTAACTCCTAACTAATTATACGGACGTTTTGTGTTTATTTTATTGTCATACAAAGGTTTAATATTACCATATTGTAAACAAAGTTATTTAACATGTATGAGCGTAGAACTGTATTTAAATAACTATTAAAATACAATTAGGGAACCTCCAGAACATCCATTAGATACTTCATTGTTATAGTGTTTTAAGAAAATATAATATTAATTTACTTTGTTGCATGACAACTCTAGGCTACATATTGCTTCCAATACAAAAGGCATCCTAATAAGTGTCTTGTAGCACCCAGTTAGAAAAACTATAATAGTAAAACTCTTCTTCTCTATATAAATCAGCATATATACTGTAAGGGTAGATCGACGGACGGAACCTTGGTATATTTTGAAGCCTTGGAAGAAGTAATTTGTCACAATTATGTGACCCTATGCTGAGGTATAGGATATAACAAGGGCAATGGTACAGAAGGCATCCAGGCAACTCAAAATTTAATTACACTGATGAAGAATTCATAGATGACTTATCTCAGGGAGACATAGAACGATATACCTGGTTACGTGTTCCTAAAATATAACTTGATAGTAAAACAGCTCTAAAAGAAACCTATGAAAAATGCTTTGGCTTGGAAAGGACATTGCAATTAAATATTGAACCTTAACAATCTTAACAAAATTCTAGCCTTACCTGTGTGTGAAGCGGAAGAGGAAACTGCCGATCATGTAAATTGGGCTGCTTGGTTTTATCCAATTTTCAAGAATACATAATAGAAAAGGAACGTCTATAGACTCTAGATATCCAAGGCACAAAGAAATAAAATAGGGCCTAGATTGAAGGGCGTATAAAGAACTCACTGGAGTCTATGTGTAATGGAATTATGTACCCTTCATTGGAAAAATCCAGATACAGAACCAATAACGTTTCTAGAAATATTCTATCTTTTACAGATCAAACTCAAAAGTTTACCCTTGCCTGTAATAGAATTTTAATTTTAGAAACGAGAATCTTGCATCAATCGGAAGTTCAAAGTATCAACAATACAGAGTTGGGATTACTTGAATATTGTTAAAAGTTCTAGAGGGCTTTATTATTCTTTCGTTCATTCTGTCCCTGCCATCCTAGGATGATAATAGAACGAGATGGATATTAATTGCTATACAATTCTTAGAACGATAGTGAGTCACAGTCAGTTCTTGACTACTCGACTACAACCTACAAAACACCATTCTTTTTCTTCAGGTGCCTAATCGTTCCGAATATTGGCGTTCATCTTGGATATGATTCCTTTGTTCACGGCTGCTCTTAACTGTTCGGTAGTAGTTTTTGAGAACCATGTTCTTGAGGTTTTAAACCAATATCTTTATTTATTTTTGCTTAGAGAACAGATTTTTGTTCTCGTTTCTCATAATGTATCCAAGGTATTCTAATTGTCTTCTCTTACTTCCAAGTCCTTCTTCATACGTTCCATTACTGCATTGTTGATCACTCTGTCTACCCAAGAGATCCTCAATATTCTCCTATATAGACACATTTCGAAAGCCTTGAGTATTCTTTGTGTCGCTTTGCTTATTATCCATAACTAAATTCCATAGAAAAGTATCAAGAAAATATAGCATCGAAGAAGTCTGATTTTGATATCGATACTGAGACTCTGACTTTTGAACAGTTTAGCCATTTGGTTAAAGACAGCTTTCTCATTTCTGCACTTAATCTCATGTGAATGGTCACAATCCTCATTGATTATGGTTCCCAAGTAGGCAAACTGTGATATCATCTCTATTTGTGTGTTATTGATCATAAGTTTGTACTTGTCATTTTTACTAATTACTATGAATTTATTTTTACTATGTTATGTATGTTAATTTCTAAACCATTGCGAGTGCTGGAGTCTTTTATTCTGTTCATTAGTTCTTGTAAGCTGTTCATAATATTGGTCAATATCACAATATCATCTGTGTATCGAATGTTGTTTAATCATTTTCCATACAGCAGAACCATTTAGCAAACCAATGCAGTCAGTATTTTTCGAGGCGTTAGAGAGGGTTACATTCTTTTGCAATTTATTCAGAATACCGACATCGGGGTATTCTCAAGAGCATCTCTGAAGATTTCTTCTGAATAAAGATTAAATATGAGCGGCGAAAGAAAACAACCTTGCCTAACGCCTCGAAGAATACTGACTGCATTGGTTTGCTCCTCCGCATTCATCTTGATAGTAGCTGACTGATTCCAGTATAGGTTCTGGATGATTCTAAGATCTTTATGGTCCATTCCTGGGTTTTTATGTTGTATTTTATCAAACACCTTATAATAGTTGATAAAACAGGCGAAAATATCACAGTTTATTTCTCTGCAGTACTGGAATAATACCTGCAGACAGAACAGGGCGCGGGTCATAAATCTAAAATATGTGTCTTTCTTCGCATATCTTGTCGATTCTAAGATGAAAAATTTTCAGAAACAATTTGTCTCATGAGGCTAATTGTTCTATAGTCGCCACATTCTTTGGCATCTTGTTTCTTTGAGCTATTCTTTTGTGACGTTCCCAGTACGGTAGATGTTATTGAATACGCTTGTTAAGAATTTGATGGATTCATCGTCTAAAAGTCTAAAGAATTCTGAATGTATCCCATCAGGTTCTGGAACCTTTCCTTCTTTTAGGGTGTTCATGGCGGCTTTGACTTTATCTGTCATCATATTAGGTCTAGACTCGGCTTAGGTGTCGAGTGGGTCTCCTCTTTTGTCGAAAAATAACTGTTCTATATACTTTTTCTTTAATGTTTTTTTTTGAACTATCCCATAACTTCCCTTACCCTCTTATGTACATTGAACTCATCAAATCTGCTTTGTAAAACATCGACTTGGATCCATTTTTTATCTAATTATTTTCGTTCGGCTTCTCGAATTTTTCTCTATATGTCTGTATGCTTTTGTATGTTGAGGGATTACTTTTTTTATTTTCTTCGTTATGAGTTAAAAAATTTCATCTGTTATCCAGGATATCCATCATCCTCAAGGTACTTGTCCTTGATTTTCATTGTTGTTCCGGTAAGTATCCTTATTTGTTCTTATGTGTTAACAATTTCCTCCTTAATATATCTGCATATATCATTGATGTCCGTTTTTACTTGGTTTTTAGTGTGTTAATCTTAAGTTTTCCGATATTATATTTTGTTTTTTTGTCGTTCATTGTATGATCTTGTTATTCCCTATATTCTCCCACAAATGGGAAATGATCTGACTGTACAACATCATCCGGATCAGGTCATACTCGGATGCAAATACACTGAGAGTTTCCCCTCTTGCGTTTCTAATATCAAGTCTGTGAGGTCCAATGTGTCTCCTTTTTCTTCCTTTGCCTACCTTGACATTGAAATCGCCCATCAAAATGAGGAGTTGTTATTTAAGGGATTTTTTTAAAAGGTTTTAAACTGAGAATAAAACTCTTCTACTTCCTCTTTACTGTAACTACTAGTAGTAGCATATACCTGAATAAAGTTGGTGCTTACTGGTGGCGCATTCAGTTGCAAGAGTATGACTCTTTTTTCACAGAGACAAAATTGGTGTCATATTTGGCAACATCCCTACTGTCAATTAATCCATGCTTGCACCTTCCATTAGTTGTCCCAGAATAATCATAAGGATTGTAGCGACCGTAACTACGTTGTAATTCATGATAAACACTTAACTAACGCATTTACTATGTTTTAACCAATAAAAGTGGTTAAGACATAGTAAGTCACATTCTTTGGCATCTTGTTTCTTTGAGCTATTCTTTTGTGACGTTCCCAGTACGGTAGATGTTATTGAATACGCTTGTTAAGAATTTGATGGATTCATCGTCTAAAAGTCTAAAGAATTCTGAATGTATCCCATCAGGTTCTGGAACCTTTCCTTCCTTTAGGGTGTTCAAGGCGGCTTTGTCTTTATCTGTCATCATATTAGGTCTAGACTCGGCTTAGGTGTGCCACCGCACCTTTTCGTCTCCTTTTTTGTCGAAAAATAACTGTTCTATATACTTTTTCTAAGTTTCTTTAATATCTCCTGCATTGTTTATAAGTTTTCCCACAGTTTTCTTTGTGAACTCTGCCATAACTTCCATTACCCTCTTATGTACATTGAACTCATCAAATCTGCTTTGTAAAACATCGATTTCGATCCATTTTTTATCTAATTATTTTCGTTTGGCTTCTCAAATTCTGTATGCTTTTGTATGTTGAGAGATTGCTTTTTTATTTCCTTCGTTATGAGTTACAAAATTTCATCTGTCATCCAGGATATCCATCATCCTCGAGGTACTTGTCCTTGATTTTCATTGTTGTTCCTTATTTGTTCATTGATGTCCGTTTTTACTTGGTTCTTTAGTGTGTTAATCTTAAGTTTTCTAATATTATATTTTGTTTTTTTGTCGTTCATTGTATGATCTTGAGTTTTTCCCTATATTCTCCCACAAGTGGAAAATGGTCTGACTTTACAACATCATCCGGATCAGGTCATACTCGGATGCAAATAAACTGAGAGTTTCCCCTCTTGCGTTTCTAATAACAAGTCCGTGAGGTCCAATGTGTCTCCTTTTTCTTCCTTTACCTACCTTGACATTGAAATCACCCATCAAAATGAGGAGTTGTTGTTTAAGGGGTTTCTTTAAATGGTTTTAAACTGAGAATAAAACTCTTCTACTTTCTCTTCACTGTAACCACTAGTAGTAGCATATACCTGAATAAAGTTGGTGCTTACTGGTGGCGCATTCAGTTGGAAGAGTATGACTCTTTTTGCACAGAGACAAAATTGGTGTCATATTTGGCAACATCCTTACTGTCAATCAATCCCACTCCATGCTCGCACCTGCCATTAGTTGTCCCAGAATAGTATACTCTGTGATTTTCTACCTAGCAGGAGCTGAAGCAGGGCCATCTCATCTCACTCACCCCCATGTTTTCTTTACCCAGTATTTCTATTTACAACAAAGTATTTTGAATTTTTCCAGGCCGGGCCATTGTTTTGGCATTCCATGTGCATTGTTTTCACATTTTTCTGAATAGGATTTGCTCCCCCAAATCGAGGAGCTTGAAACTTCGGACTTATTTATGTAATAAGAACATATTTATGATGATTTACAAAGGACAATAATTGAGGTAGTTTCCCGTTGCTTTCCTCAATGGACAGGAACTACAATACATCTAAACATCCAAGGATGATAGGACGTGGGTTTAATTTCTGGAATTATCCATGTATAGGTTATTTTTTGTTGCTTTCACTATCTTTTCGGGAAAAGGACAAGTAAATAATTTAAAAAAAATTATCAATAAAATGTTTGTATTTTTCATTAACTGTTTTTGAATTATACATGATTATTAATAGATTATCACAACGACGTTTTTTCGTATAGTTCTTATTCCTAGTAGGGGTGTGTGTGAGGTTTAGCAAAACAGAATCATTGTTCAAAAATTCTGTGTGAATATTTTTGCATGTGAGTAATGTATTAGTATACAGATTGTCTAACAGTGTTGTATTGTATTGTGTTGCTTTGAAATTACTTTGTACCAGACTGTATGAACTCATGGTACCAATAAGATTATGTGTTAAGTAATATGTCGACATTAAAGTGCCCGAAAATGAAAAATTCTCACACCTTGTATATAAATGGTATAATATTTTATTTAGACCACTTTGGAAATATTCATAGTTACTATCTAATGCGCTGTATATTGAAACTGTTCGTTCTTCTTACCTTGGAGTTGAAACATAGTTAATAATGTTGCAATTTCGTTGTTGTGCAACCATGTGTCACACACTGTATAAAAGAACTTCAAAGTTTAATTTTTTGTATCTTGCACTACGTAAGTTAATTTGCATAATTTAGAATATTTTGTACACTTGTGTTATTGTGGTGAGTTGTTGAAAGTTCTATGGTAGCGAAATTTCCTGATTTATATATGACTTGGTCATACGTGATGAAAGAAGGGTCTACTTTGTTTTCACTAGGCAGCGTTAACACAATGAAGTACCTAGGGGTGATGTTAAAAAACAATCCCAGGTGCAGCTCCCATGTCAATGAGACTGCGGCGGTATCGACAAGTCTGTGAAGGGAACATGGCGGGGGGCTCGAAAGGTACCAGGAGATTACTGATGAGGTTGCCTGCAGCCAAGCTGCTATAGGCTGCGCCAGCCTGAGTGGGGTGCCTCATCTCCCAGAGAAACAGGGACAGGCTCATTATAGAACCATCTCCACGGTGGCCGCGGTGGTTCTAGTATTCATGCCTCCTATTACTCTAGATTAGGCTCAGAATACACGCAGCTGTGGCAGGAGGGGAGTGCAAAGAAGAAAGAGAGAGCATTGGGACAAGGGCAACAAGTCGTGGACGAGACGACTGATCCCCAAGATTGAAAAATAAATAAAGAGGAGGCACGGGAAGGTAACCTGCTTCCTGTGCCAGATCCTCTTGGGGCACAGCGAGTTTAGGACGTTTCTCCAAAAGATCGGCAAAGCAGAAAGGGACCGCTGCATCAGCTACGATGCCGAACATGATACATGGACACCGCAGAGCACACATTGGTCGACTGCGCAACCTAGTGGGACGAACACGTAGCAATAGAAGAAGTTCTGGGAGGGTCAGCTCGCGTATCAACATTGACGGAGGGGATGATAGAAGCAGAACCCAAATGGAACGCAGTGTGCGAATTTGCAGAGAAAGTCTTAAAGAAAAAGGTGGCAGAGAACCTGAGGAGGACCCAAAACCATGACATAAATGATGTAAACGTAAACTATTTAATTTAATTTAATATACACGCACATGTAAATATTAATTATAATTTAATCAAGTAAACGACGCAGGTATGAAGGGGCGTCAGCGATGAATTTTGATCCCGCTGACGTCCTATTTCGTGCCGTACGGGGCCAGTACGTTCCCGGTGGCAGCGTTACCTTGAAAGAGTAGTTTGATGCCTTGTTGTTGAGTTTTTCTACTTGAATTTCTTCTGTTTTAATTTTCCAACACTTCCGTCGTTAATTTCACATTTGAAACATGTAATGTGGTTGTAAGTGTTGCAGCGATAATTTTTTCGTGTATCCCGAGTTAACTTGACCTCGGTTCTGACGCTTTGTTGTTTTAAACTCTGGATATTATCTTGTTGGTTTTGAATGATGACGTCTTTTGCAATTAGTAATTCTTTGAAGCATCTGTTCAGGAGGTGGGTACTTGTCTCTACAACGGTGTTTACGCTGTCACCTGAATCGTTGAGCAGGCCGATGACCCCTTTTCCACAACAATTGATTTCGTCTTCTCGAAGTATAATGGCACGTTTTATGTATTTAGCGCATTCGGGTCTAGCCCTGTTTTAGTTTCGGATTTTCTGCACTCTGATTCACGACTAGTTGTTCGTTTGTCGCCATTTTTGTTTTTTGATGCGCACTATATTTCGCTGCTCGTAATTCGTGGTTATATTTGATTCATTGTGCAGTCAAACAATACATTAGGTAGCTTTTAGGACCACACAAGTTAATAGTCTCTGTTGTGAGGTCGGGTTGCTACTCCTAAAGTACAGACGTCTTCGGTTCGCTTTGAGATATAAAGTGTCTGACGTATTAATCCAAAACACATAAACTTTGAATATTTTAACAAAGCAAAGATTCATCAAAAATATGCCTTGCGAGTGTCTGTTACAAAGCCGGTAAGTGTTTGAGTTCCGCAAGAGTTGAGATTTCCATTTACTCGAAATGCATCAAGTCGAAGTTGTTATTGCTGATATTCCGAAGATGTACCGTCAAGTTTTGTGAGACCTGAAGGCAGAAAATATGAGCAAATCTAGTGAAGAAACAGCCTTGAAAGCGTACAGTTAATGAACTTGCTAAACGTGAAGCCAGTAGGTTTTCAATTGAATGTGACAGGTGCTTATCGGACATATACATTGATGACCTAATACCACGAGCAGACTCATTAAATAACCTGATACAGATACGTGATCAAGTGAATAATTGGATTCGAACTAATATAATGGAAATTATAAATCGTTATATAATCTATTGCTATTTATACACCGATAGGTCTTAACGTAATATGGGTGTGGGATATATAGCTGATCAACAATACTCCTCACTCCTCAACACTTGATACTTTATCTTCTGAGCTTTATGTAATTTGGCAAATGCTTAAATACTGATATATTTCCAGCATTCCTCGTAATTTTCACTCCCATCCCTACAAAGTATACTAAAAGCCGTTAGTTCAGAGAATTCTATCTCCTCTGTACCCGGAGGAAATACATCTCTGTAATAAACTTGTTGACTTCGTATGAGTGCCATCACATGTTGTTACTGAATACAAAGCTGTTCATTACGTGACTCTCATGGATAACGTTGATTACGTTATGTGCCGGCCAGACGACGTCAAGGCTGGTTGGATAACATATTTTGACAAAGCGACTGGGAAAGCCACGAGAGTAAGCTTAAAGCTGTAAAAACTTCTGTGACGTCACGATACTCATCGGTTAATAACTTAATAGAATACAGGAGGACGCTCGGACCTCCTGTCTACAAATGGATCACACTAACTTGGCTTATTCTTGTGTTTTGACTGATGGAGAAGTACCCAAAAATGGCATGTGTCGTAGCCTTCTACAGATGAGGCATAAATTAGAAGAGCTGAATTTTTTTTTTTAAATTTGTTGTGTATTTTTATATGTTAATTTATTATTAGCGTTAATTAATTCCGTGAACGTCCTTCTCGCCTTTACAACAACATGTTTATAATAATTTACCATGTACACATCTACTGGTTGTCCATTTTTAAAGATGGTGGTGGGGAAAAAATCAAAATAAGAATAGTTGACTTATTTTGCTTCACATGGAGACCTGGAGGCTTCAATTTTTCTGCCTTCTCTTTGTCAAAAATGACAAATGTAAAATGTAAAAAAACCTGGAGCAACGAACCTTGAATTTGGTGTTGTTTTTCTTGGGATTATTCTTTATTTTAACAGATTTGATATCTTTCCTCGTGGCCCTCAAGACGAAGTCCTTGATTTCTTTAAGTTCACGTGGAATTCTGATGCAGAATAACCTTGTCCAAAAACCGACCAACTAGGTCGAGTGATTTTAGAGGTTTTTTGCACCCTACAATGTTTCTACCTATACAGGTTGTCATAATTTTTTTTGTGGTTCTCCTTCTCACCTTGTTGGCCTTCTACATCAACTAGATTCTCATGTTATCATGATTTTAAACCTGAAAATTGTTGTATACATTTTTTAAAATCTAGTTTTAAGTTTCATCTCTTCCAGTTTCGATAAGATAATACCTTTCGACAACTTTTTAAGTAGTGTATATAATGCCTGCCTTATTAAAATATTTTTTTCAGAGAAAAAAAAATTAAGTTACTGCTAAGGTAAAAGTTCTTCATATTACTACAAAAACTAATAACTCATTTCAGTTCTTTCTTAGCTGGTTCAGCTTTCTAAAAAAAAACTTAAAAATCATCACGAAGTCATTAGTCATAATAGCGCAAAATGTTTGTTAAAGAAAAATAAGAAATGAAATTAAAATCGGAAAAACATATTTACAAAAATACTTTTTAATATTAATAAGGAATGAATGAAAGAAGCATTTCTTATAGATAAAATTAAGGTCCATATTTAATTGATTTATTATATCTTATGAATCAGTATACTTTTTGCAGGGTTCTTTTATTTACACTTTTGTACACAAAAAAATTTTATCTAATTAATGTAAATGATTAAATCAAAAGCAGATTTTTATAAAAATTCGCGGAGTAATTAAACTTTATATAATTTAAGAAAATGAGCAAATTGATTAATACGACAACATTTCACGCAAAGTTCCTAATTTTTAATTAAAAAGTTAAGAAATCGTCTCTGTAAAAAAGAGCTTTTTAATTATCAACGATGAAAACACACACCCCGAAATGGCCGATTGATGGCGTAGTGAAAGACTAATCTATGGGTGCCGTTTGACCCCTCGCCGGACAGCCTCTCAGTTTTATTGCGGTCGCCCTCTATAAAAAAAATGGGGGGAGTTATTGATAGTCCTGATTATCACCCCGGCTTTTTTATGATTTCGGACGCAGATAAAATAATAATCCGGTTTGAGGGATCGGATCGATATGCTCCAAACTGTGGACGGAAAATGTTACTAAAAAAGTCAGGAAGTATACAATATAAATTACATTTCTAAAAATATGGTGAATGACACTATTAATACATTTTTAAAATTTATCACAAAGCCGTTAGAATTATTTTTTTGGATACTGTAATGAGTATTTATTGATTCATAAATTTTATGAAGAAAACACTTGTTATGTTCTATATTTTTATTTTCTGACACGTGTTTCGAACTTTGCAGTTCACTATCAAAAGTAATAATAGTATAAACGCGTGTCAGGATACTGACTGAATAATAATATGGAACGTAACAAGTGCTTTTCTTCATCAAATTTATTAATTCAGTTCCATCAAGAATCTAGCACAACAAGCAAGCATGACCTATATTTATTGATGCATATGATGTGTTTTAATAAATAAGAGCTAAATATAAAAGCAATTTAAAACAGTAAACCTAAAATTAAAATTAAAACAAATGTAGCGAAATGATTCGGTCCACGACGGTTTTAATATTATTTCCAAAATGTTAATCTTCCTATTACGGAGGCAAACAACATTACAACAACCGAATAATGAAAATCTCCGGCATTAAGAGCTACTTCCTGGGAATTTTACGTGCAACAATTGCCGGGGTGTAAGCGTATTTTAAAAATAAACTCGGAGAAAAAATAAATAGGCTCACTTCCACCGACGCATTTATAATCGCCAGGCGGAACGCCAAAAACCCCACGGTGGGGGAGGGAAAATCGAAATGAGTAATGGTGCTTAATATTCAAGGCGATGAAATAATCATCAATTTCGTTGGCGAGTTCACATAACAAAAATATAAAAAGATTTGAATTTATCAATCGAAACAAGAAAGGAGGGAGAAAAGGACACGTAAGTGCGTGGGGGTGTGGATGGAAGCCTCGCGTATGGCGATAAAAGACATTTTTCATCTCTAATTGCTCCGGCGACGGTGATTCAGGGGACATTATCGTACGGATACAGATACAGGGTGTACAGGGAAGATGGCGTGCAGGAGATAGAGGAGACGGCTCTTCCCGGGGGATCTCCTCCAGTTTATGTGTATTTTTAGAAACGTGATTGCCCCGACACGAACACATCCCTCTCGAAGTCCTAACATTGTCACGGGCACGCAGGGAAAACGAAACGCTATGGAGGAGGAGGGATCGTTTCTATTTCTGGATTTAAATTTACGTCACTCATCTTTTATTGCTTGACACATCTAATTGATCGGTTTCGAGGGGGGCTCAGCGACAAGACACCGCATTTAGCTTTACAGGATATGGAAATATACATCTCTCTGCGTTTTATCTTTTTTCCTTTGCTAATGCATATAAACACCAATGGGAATAAGAAATGTTGGAAAATTTTGGTTTAAAATTATTATACGAGGTTTGCTTTTAAAGTAAGTTCCACTGCGATTACGAGTTCCAGCATATGCATTGTATTCCTTCATCTGTTGACAAGTTACAGGCGCCATTACGGTGAAAATAGACCTTGTTTACACTGTCTTTTGCATATTTAACCTTTTGCACTCGTATGTCCCCGTACGGGGGACATCACTCGTTTTACCGTTGCGCTCGTATGTCCCCTTACAGGGGACATCGAATCTCTACGCTCTTATATCGCCGAATCGGCACTAAATACTTCATATTTTATCTTTTGTGAGTATATATGTGTCATCAAGTGGATAAATTAGCGGCGGGGGTTTTTATTCTGGTCTATATAAGCAAAATATTTTGGTCGCTCGAATTTATATAAAATAAATAAATTCAATAAAATGAATTCGTTATTGATCATCCGGATATGTTTATTTTTTATTCACTTTTTCAAATACTTGTGGACGTCCAGTTTTGGGTTACAAATTTAGTTTAGTGTCATAAAGAACACCAACCGAGACAGTTTTGTGTTATAGTTATATAGTACTGGCACTTTATATTTTTTTTATGTTCGCAATGCCTAAGTGACATTTTCAAGGCAACATTAAAAATTAATTTGAGAGCAGTGACGACGAATTTTATATGGACTATTATGATCGAGAACCCTGAAAGTAGAATCGAAGGCTGCAGGGAAGAAGCTGCAAAAAATGATACTAGTGGTAGTGACATTATAGTTACCAAAAGAAATCGGGCATTACCTTTACCCAGTACAAGCAGCAGATTCCTCTGACTCTGGATCTGGATCTAAATTTGTACGATGGGAGGATACAGAGTTCCGGTGTACGTAGGCCCCAGTGGGCCCTTTGTACGTCTTCTCATCTGAGTCCTCATTCCTTACTACGGTCTAGTAAACCCAAGGCATTGGCAAACACCAGGATAGCAGCAAGAGGGACTCTTAGGGTGCCTGATGACTGTATACACCCCGTACACAGTGTGGATACACGTAAGTTGGATAGAACCACACAGTCCAGAAGCACATGCTCGGCGGTTTCCTCTTCCTCTGCAGATTGAATAGAGTATAGTCACAATCTATTCAGGTGTTATCTTAGATTACAGTGTCCTGTTAGAAGCCCTATGGCCTTCCGTAGGTTTTCTCTGGACAGTTGCATACAGTATCTGGCTCTTAGATTTTGTGATGTTCACCTCCTCCATTGCTTACAAGCCATTTGCTGATATATATGCCCAAGGATGGCAGCTTGGTAGCTTGAAATCCTTGATTTTCCTCCTTCTTGTACCGGTACCAGTTCCGTTTTTGTTGGATTTACAAATAGTCCTTGGTCTATGCACCATTTGTTTACTATGTCAAGAGCATCCGACATACGTTTCGTTAACATACTTTCCGAGTTACCGGAAAGTAGGATCGTGATATTGTCGGCGTAATCTACTGTGTAGTAGCCTTGCCTATTCAGTGATTCGAGTAGTCCGTCGACGACTAGGTTCCACAGTAAAGATAAGAGCACTCCCCTCTGTAGACAACCTTTTGCGACCCTACATACAAGCCGCGTGTCACCTATTATAATATTGGCTCAACTGTACAAAACCCATTGACTTTTTTAAACTTTTTTTGCGGATGAATTGATGGAAAAATATGTAGAAGAGACGAATTATTATGCTCGAAATAAAATTAGACAAAAAAGCTTATCAAGCGATCTACCTGAAATACTTGGGTGGTCCTTACAGTGGCAGAATTTGAGGCCTTTTTAGAAGTTATTCCATATATGGATACAATAACGATTAGTTATCTGCAGGAATATTGGTCCCAAAACTTCAGTGCCAAAATTCCTTTCTTTATTGCCATATTTAGAAGAGACTGATTCATGCAAATCTTTTGGATGTTTCATTTGCATGAAACAGATCCAAACGATTAAAGTCTTTGGAGTTGAGTGCAAAAGGTCATTATTTAGATTTTTTTGAGAAAAAGTTCAAGGAAAATTTTGTTCCGTCAAGGGAAATTTCAGTGGATGACTCTATAGTTGGATTCAAAGTTTCTTGACTATTAACCCAAATAAGTGTGGAATTGGGATATATGTATTGGCAGATGCTAATACTTGATACATATATACAGGGTGGGCCACGAATAACGACCATTAAAAGTTTACGGGGTTCCTGCAACAGGAAAAATCTGAAAAAACTAATTTCGAAATAACTCAAAAACTACTGGCTCTAGATATAGGGATGTATAAAACTTTTTTGTAGCAAAAGGTCTTGCGAATAACACTATGAGATAAAATATTGGTCATTCCATTTGAAAAAATTGAAATATGATGTTTTTAAGTAGGCGCTGAAATATTGATATTTTTGAAATACCAACTGTCAAAATTGACACATGTCAATTTTTTTTCTTTGTAGAGGAATCCATTAGGTACAATACAAGATGCCGCTCGTGTGACTATCTTGTACCTACTAGAAGTTATAGACATTTTTCTAAACGCCTATTTGAGGTCAATATTTGACAAATAAATGTTTAAATCAAAAACTGTAAAAGTTAAGTGGACATAAACCCATATGGAGAGGTAGGCAATCGAACAAGGAATTTAAAAATAAAATAATATACAGTATGTTCCATTTAAAATAACAAGGTTGGTAGCCATTTCCGGTACAACCGGAAGTGATAGAAAGTCAAAAATATTTTCTATGAGGAGATCGCAATCAACCGTACAATGTTGATTTTTTTCAGATTTTTTCTCTTGCAGGAACCCCGTAAACTTTTAATGGTCGTTATTCGTGGCCCACCCTGTATATACTGAAAACTACAAAAATGGCGGACGAGCTAGTTTGTCTCTCGGGCGAGTCCGATAATTTAGTCGAGAAAAAGTGCTACAAATGCAAAAACAAATCTGTAAATGCCATGTTATGTGTAAACTGTGGTAATTACTTCCATCAGTCATGCCTTAAAATCCATACAAAGACCTGTAAGAAGTTACAATCGATTAAAGCAAGCGATAATGAAGTGAAGGTTAAGTCGTCGGGCACCACAAAGTCAGGTATTTGGCAAAATAATTTTCTAGTAGAAGAAAACAAATTATTACGTAGGATCATACAAGAACTGGAAAGTAAGAATATTTTCTCGAAGATAATATTACTCTTCTAAAAGAGAAAATAACATTTATTGAAAATAAGCAAGGCAACAAACCAAAACTTAAGCCGACAAATACCGACATGAATCAACAGGTGTCAGAACAGATAATTTTATTAAAAAATCTAATAATAAGGTAAAATCTTTGTGGCAAATTATTAACTCTAGTCGGAAAACAAAACACAATAACTGTGATGATAATTCATGTAATATTGATGCCGAACATTTTAATCATCAGTTCACGTCACATATAAAAAACGTGATTAAGTCTATCGAAGATCCTGGACTCAATCCTTTAGATTTTCTTCCGAATTATTCCGATATCAGTTTCTCTTTTAAATTAGTAACAACTTCGGAAGTGAGAGAGGCTATCATCAGTCTAAAAACTAGCAGAAGCAAAGAACGTTTATGGACTTACTTCAGATTTGTTAAAATGCTGCAAGGAACCAATTACCACTAACTTCAATTATTAATGCATGTATTATAACATCAACTGTACCTGACGAAATGAAAATTGCGTCAGTGATACCAATTCACAAAAAGGGCGATAAAAACAATGCACTTAATTATAGACCTATATCTATTTTACCGGTTTTTTCCAAGGTATTAGAAAAAATTCTTCTGCTACAAATCACCGGATACTTTGAATTAAATAATCTATTTAATCATGCCCAATTTGGATTCCGTAGTGGTAAATCGACAACTGATGCCATTATTGCCCTTATAAATAATCTTTTAAATGGATATGAGGGTGGGCAGTTTATCATGACCTCTTTTGTGGATTTGAGTAAAGCATTCGATTGCGTAACTCATGACATTCTTGTTAATAAACTCGCGCGCTATGGTTTCGACAAAGCTAGCCAGAATTTAATAAAATCATATCTCTCACGAAGAACTCAAACAGTTAAGTATGGTGGTAATAGTTCCGGTATATTGCCTATAGAATATGGTGTTCCACAAGGCTCCATATTGGGGCCACTCTTGTTCATGATCTACACGAACGATTTTGCATCATACGTTAATGATACGTTCAAGGTCATGTATGCCGATGATACTGCGTTAGTTAACAGCGCTACAACTCTTAACGAGGCAATTCGTGAAAGCGCAAATGATAAATTTTAATGCTAAAGACGTGAAGGAGTTGAAATTCATTGTAAAATCTTTAAAGTTTATAGAGAAAACATGGAATGATGGAATGGTAAGGAAGTGACTTAGAGCTTTTAAATATGGCCGCAACAATATGAAGAATGAACTGAGCGACCTTCTGTCATGCAAAAAATTGTCGAAAAGGCAGAACAGGAGCTGTTATCGGTGGAGGCTTCTACTTCGTTATACATTCACAAATAAAAAAAAACTTTCTAACTGAAACAGGAGCTTCACTATCCAAAGCTATAGACATTAACACTAATTTAATTATATGTTTATTAATTACTTCTAAATTACAATGAAAATATATAAAACGTGATCACAACTAAACAAATTGTGCATTAAAGTAATTGTGGATTCTTGTTTATAATATTTTATATATTACGTAAACTTTATGTTTTAATATTCAACTCAGTTAACAACCCTCTCATTAATATTTTAAGTTTAACGTCTCTATCTTTTGTTTTGCAGATGATAGTGCAGTGATTGTTATCAAGATGAATTCGAGTTTGGATTTTGACAGCATGATGGAGTGCGACAGCATCGCCGCCTCCACAGAGGAGATCCTGTGGTCCGACGACGACACCATAGTGGCTGAGCACGAGGTCGCATGGCACGAAGGTAAGTCATCCATCATGTGTTTTCATTAGGCGTGTCACCCGTACAGAAAATAATACAAAAATTTAAAAAAAACTTATTCTTTAATTCTTTATTTAACTTTGAACCATTTTATAATGTAAAGTTAATTTTTTACTTAGCATTTATAAATAATCAGGGATCAAGTAGATAACATTTACATAAACTAAAGAAACAAATTACTTTCATAAATTGTATATTGTCCTTTGTTGCGAGATTCTTTAGTCTTAACTTTTATTCTGTAGAAAATAAATGCTGCAAAATCAAATATAAAATAAATAATTTTACCATCTTATATAATTTGTTGAAGGTCTAACAGTATCTATGTGTTAACTATCTCAATAAAATTCCTTCCTTCACTTTTTGAATCAAAGAATTTTATTGAGTTCATTTCATCATTATAGAATATTTCACATTACTCAACCCAAAACTTATCTTTGTGTTTATTAAAACAAGATGTTTTCTTAAAGAACAATATTTTTTTCTTAGCCTACATTTTAGTACTTTTGCAAATGACAATTATTTTGTTAAGCAATATTTACTACACCCCATCTGAATGCAATAAAAAAAGTCCACTTACATCAAAAAAACCAAAGATAAAAGCAAAGAAAAATCCTTTTGTGGCAAACCGTAAATCATACTCGGTATAAATAAGCTCTCGACCCTCCAACACAGCCCCCCCCCCTCGCCAGCGTGCCGCTCTTTCTCGCCAAATTGCGTCGTGATTTATTTCCCATCTGGATTAATTAGTGTTCGCGGATTAATAACGCGTTCGCGCCTTTTAGCTGCCGACCATAAATTCACTCTCTTCTTAACACTGTGTTCGTCCCTTTTTTGTATTTCAGTCGCGCCGTGCGAAGAGACGTGACAAAGTACGCACCTTCTGGCCGAGATAAAGTGGAACTATAGAGTCACCTGAAATATTAACAAGGGTAACGGTGATTTATACCTCAATTAAAAAGTTAATTGCCGCGCGTGAAATCGATTGTATCAATCTGCACGCGGTAATTACGGAATTACATGGGTCTAGCAAGATTTGTGAGTAACTCGGCGTACGCAATTGCAGGTTTTGGATTCCAATAGTTTTTTCTGGATCTACGTATGATTTGAGCATTTAAAGACCAGCGCTTTTAATATCTGAGTTATTATGTGTACAACTTGGTTACTCTATAAGCAGGTTGCAAATTTTGTTACTTCTGAGAAGCATGGCAAAATTTGATTGCTCTTGTTTACTGCCAAAGGCATAAAGAATAAAAGGTAATTGTAGTTTTTTGAATAACTTTCTCACTTATCTCTTGGTGCAATATTATGAAACATTTACCTAATAAGAATTGTAGATAAAGTTCTTTGGCGTGATTATTGTTTAGTTTAACGATTGTTGAGTTACGTGTAGTTCTTTCTTGTGTGATTAAACCATATTTATTTAGACTTTGCAGACGATATTTGTTCTCTAGGAATCTCAGTTTATTATTTTCTACAATTAATTAATATATAATTTTAATAGAACTTCTCTACTTTATTGGTAAAATTACCTCTTCGCCAGCTTATCTGATATTTTCTTAACTTCTGTTCGTGTTATCTCCTTTAACCCAGCATTGAGTCACCTTATTGTTATCCGCCACTTCTTTAAGGCTTTGCTAGCATTATGATAGTATAATTTCAGAGCAACTAATATCTCATATTGCTTGTTAGCAATATTTTATTATGTGCCCTTTTTTTATATTCTTTTCAAAAATGTTGGTCTATTTTTGCTGTTATACTTATTGTTGTATCTATAGTTTTCTTATTAGACTCGTTTTATTCTACGTATTTACCTCTAGTTCCTGCGTGAAGAATAAAAGGAATCTTTTTTTATGTTTTGTTTTTTCAGGCAATTACATAAAATATTTGGCTGTTTTACTATTGATCGCTATGAATTTTTAAGGCCTTGAATCATTCTATTTCTTATTGATACTTACTCGGTGTATTCTTCAGAAGAGTAATTAAGTCTTGCAGTACAATATAATAAATAATCGATGTATTCATCAGAGTAATGAAATCTTGTAAGGATATGAACCCGTTTGCTGTAGTATTAACTCTGCTTTTGTTATTTCCTTGAATTAAGCAATGAATTTATTTAAAGATAAGATACATACATAAGGTTTTTGGAATCCTACAGCAATGTACGACACATAGTCGCCTATTTGCATTTTGTTGCTTCTGTTCTTTGTCTCCTTTGCCACGATCCACTTCTTTCAAAGCTATTCTATATTACGGCGTTAATTCTAAAATTTTACAGAGAGCAATTGCTGGTATTGTTGATCTGCAATTCATTATGATATGCATATTTTCCCTTGTTTGAAGGCTTTGTTTGCAGTATATCCACAAATTCCACTTATGTTGTTACATTTATTATATGTATATACTTTTCGTTGGTTTAAATGTTTGCAGTAAATTTATATAATTGTATTGTATAACTGGTACCAGTGAGATTAGAAATTATTAAGTCATTCCGGATTTTTACTATAATAATCAAAGGCGATTTTTTAAAGAAAAAAAATAATTTCATCCAGTTACATATTGCTCATTTTCTTTGATGATTTTTGGTAATTTTTGCGTTTTTATGATAGCACCCTTAAAAAACAAAGAGCATTTCTCAGCAAAAAAGTGAGGTCAAGTGCTGTTTGACACCAATGTTTGAATTGAATTGTTTACAATTCAAAGAGTTTAGCAAAGATCGAAATAAATGGTAGTCGGACGGTGCAAGGTCTGGTGAGTATGATGAATAGTTTATAAAATCCCATCCAAGCTCCAGCAACTTCTGGGGGGTCACTAAACTTGCGTGATCTCGCGTTGTCATGGTGGAACACAACACCCTTACGATTTTCCAGTTTTGGCCGCTCTCTGTTGATGGCATTATTCAATTTATCCAAATGGCTACAGTATAAAGTCGTATTGATGGTTTGATAGCAGCCCAAAATACACAAAACCTTTGTAATTCTACCAAATTGAGAGAATAACCTTCATTTGAGGTATTTTCGCTTTCGAAGTAGTAACAGCTTCTTCGCCGGGCTTGCACCAAGATCATTTTTGCACGATGTTGTTTTAAACTATTCATTTTCAACATCAGTGATAACACATTTGAGAAATGAATAATTTTCATTGTTTTCAAGAGCTTGTCGCAAGCGTTTGTTAAATGAATTTCTTTGATCACTTAATAAAACACTGACGTAATGTAAGGTTTCAATTTTTTTTTTATTATTCTACAACAATTGTTTCGCCACACAGTGGCTTCATCAGGTAGATGACGAATTTCTTTGAGTTTATGTGAAACCCAAATATTGAGTTTACTAATATCCCAGCTTGTACGAATGTTTTTCCAGAGTCAAATATTTATTGTTTAGCTTATATTTATGTACGAACTTTTTCTCTTATTAATTGTGCAAACTCGAGCAAATCAGACACGTTTCGCTTAACTGTACAAATGCAGAAGCCAACTGCTCTACCCAATCATCAATTATTTTTATGAGCACTTTTTAGGTGACTTCTACGTTGCAAATTTTACATGTGACAACGTCTGAAAATGCTTTTTGGCATTTGAGGTAGTAGGATATTCTTCTACTATTATTGTTCTTCCTACACAAGAGTTTACCTTTTGACGTTTTACATTGTCTTTTCTTATAAAAGTCGTATCACAATATAAGCAAGGAAACATGGTGCTATTCGGTAGTAATTTAAAAATACAGTCGAAACTAGTCCAGAAATAAAATTATATACAATTATTAATTGGAAGTACTTTTATTACACAATAATTATATCTTTTTAGTTGAACACTATCTGATACTACCTGTGAACTAAACGGTGAAATCGAAGTGAGTTCTTATAATACTCTGAGATTTAAACTGCTTAACCTTGAGTGATATCACTTTACTCAAGTTTAACCTTTAGTAAAATTAAACTTGAGTAAAGCAATATTTTATTTATAATCTAATCTTTGTCGGTATCGGCCATGTCCGTATCTGTACCAGATACACTTAATACCTCATAATAAAGTAGCTTCTCATAAATGTGTGACAAATTCAGACTAGACATTCACAGAAATAAATTCTTAGCGTCAAGCTCAAACTGTGGTATGGCAAAACAAAAGTCACAGTGCATTTCTTCTTGTCAAAGGAATTCTAGTAAATTAGCAGGAGAAGCAAAGACAATAAAGAATGAAGAACACCACTCATTAAAACAGTTTTGAGGTACCTCCTAAAGAACTTTGTACGTGCTTCACGATGATAAACGAGTCACCTACAATGTACGCAATATCTCTCTCCTTTTGTGACAATCCAGAATTTTTCATGATCACTACGATGTATCTCCGAATCCAGGAAAAGCCTTCCAAAATTTTCTTCGTTATATCGATATAAATATATCTTCTCAATCGAACACCACAATTGTATTTAGTCTTTTTAAATAAATATATAGTTGTACTATCATCGTAAGAAAAATATATACAAATAATTTTGACTGCATGCAGAAGGGCGGATGATCACTCTTACGGATGATCTTTCACTCGAACCCTCTGATCCTCTTCCTCACTGTTCCGTCGTAGGAGGTCCGGTTTGGAATCCTTATATTAAAGGTCACTAAAACCCTATTTTTGCTCGTTTTTCGAGATGCGTTAATTTTGTCAACTTGACATTGACGTTTTTTTAAAACGTTGCCGATGAATGTGACTTTTGTGGTCTCTCGGTACAATAGTCCCAGTTCAGGTGTCTTCACCACTGCTCAATCATACATCCCACAAGTTCCCTAACTTGGAGAACCCGGATACTTAGAAATTATATTTTAATAACCAGCAGGCTATCTGGATCTCCTCTGCCACTTACTCTTCCTACCACCACTGGAGTCATCTTTTTGCGGATTGTAAATAAATATACCACCGAAATAATTACCCGCCCACTTTACAAAACTACTTTTCTGTTGCCTTTCAATTCATTGTAGCGTTTCCCTCTCTTCCAAATGAGAAGAATATCAGGTGTTTTTAAAGGTCAAGGTGACTTGAAAGTCAAGATCATTTGAGGTTAATTTTAAATTCATTCTAGCGTTTCCCTCTCTCCTAATTGAGAAAAATATCAGGTATTTTTAAAGGTCAATGTGACTTGAAGGTCAAGACCATTTGAAGGTAATTTAAAAGTCAATGTTATTCCAAGGTAGAAGTCATTTATTTCAATGTCCCTAAACTCAAGAACAATGACCACCTCTGACTTGCAACTACCCGATTCTAAAACCTCCTCACGACCCTCAAGGTCAGATGAGTTTCTAAAGTCGTCTAGTGAGAAATGTTTAATATTTCTACGACCTCCCGAGTCGTGTAACGTCGGATTGCTTCGTTTAATACCTTTATTTTATCGTCTTTTGCTTCAAAGCCTTCTTGAACATGGCGCATCAATTCACTAATTTTTTTATGAAAATTGAAGTGTCTCATGTCAAATTGTATTTAGGTTAGACGATTGGACTTAAGATATTTGGTTAAAAGTATAAGTGAAGGCATAAATTGGTCGGAACCGAAATAACTTAAGACTGAAATCAGAGCGATGCTTGAATAAATACTATCTGCATCGTAAAAATAAAGCATGTTGTATTTAGAATGTTCAGCAGTAATTATGATGTACTATACATATGTTCAAATTAAAATGGCATCAAAAATTGTCTATTATCTGAAAAAATGGTCAGAAGTTTCCTTTTTTTGATATCAGATCTAAAGTTCAAATATTCAGCATGTGACACATAATTAGTTTATCATCGCAATTGAAAAAAGGCCATCTTAATATATTGGGAAAGTGGATTCTTTTTCATGAATTTAAAATATTTTTCTAGTTTCTGTGGGAAGATCAAAAAAATATTTACCATCAAGTTCAGTACAGAACTTATCAAATATGACAAATAATTCTCTATGAAATAGCTTACAAGCAGTATTTACATTACAAAAAAATGTAAATATATAATCTTAGACATCTTCGACGATAACCTTAAACTTGCTGAATTTAACATCATTCACGTTTTCCAAATTATCTAAAGAGACCTCAAACATTTAGAATTTAAGAGGTTATCTTGGTACCCTGGAATCATGGCTTCATACCAATCTTTTCTGGTTTTCTTAACTCTTCTTTTGTCTTCTTTTGACAGATCGCTATGAGCACTTGTAATGGTCAAAGCATTACAGACTATCATCGTAGGCAACCCATATTACTTCATATCATATTTTGTATATTTATTTCAACTATGCAAATATTTGTAACGTAAAATCTCAATATGTTACCCAAAAGTTTGCGTAACGACAAAAATATCATCGAGATACACAAATACAAATGGATTTAAATCTGCCCCAACCACATTCTCAATATGGTAGGTACATTGTAAATAACAAACGGAAGACGTTTAAATTGGAAAAGTCCACGTTTATGAACTGTGAAAGCTGTGTATTGGAAACAAATTACCATTTGCGGTAAGCAGTAATAACTTTCTCCAAAACTGTGGAAAAAGTTATTACTTTGTTTAATTGGTTGAACACCCTTCAAAACTTCAATTATACGAGTATGTCCAATCAAAGAAGTAACCCGTTACCCATTTCCGAAAAGTTTTCATGAATAGAATTATTTAAAATCTTAAGATTATGAAATCGAATTTTGACAAGCATTAATACTAACCACACAATCATTCGTTTCAAAACGAAAGAATTGTCACTCCTTCGATCTTAAATCCGGATTGATTCCCATTCTGACCTAAAAATCAACAGAAATGGACAGTATACGATTCTAATTTAACGAAAACTATATCCTATAGTATTTCCTAGCCCTTACCTCCAATAATAGTTATTTTTGCAATATACCTAATAGTTATCTGCCAAAAATTGAAACCGCGATGAAGGGACGAGTATCATTATCCACATGAAATAACACAATCTAGAACACAACGAACAGAAGAGTCATACGTTTTATTAAACATCGAGGAAGTTTTATGAGACGATGAGCCAGAGGTTGCTCATCGTCATCATCTCAATTGCTCGTTTTCCACATTCAGACTATATTCAGGACAAAGGCATACCATAACATTAGGATATCCGCAAGAATATCAGTACTTCTTCTGCGGGAGGCATGGTATATTTTGATGATAAATATTCCGAACTTCCACAGTTACAACACTCTATCACGATATTTGTTATGGTCAACCGGTTGACCTTTAAGACTATTATTTGGAAGTAAAGATTTCCCTGAACGAAGGGAGCTATCTTCTGATGTACTCGAACCTTCATAAGCTAGTTCGGGAATAATACGTCTAAATAATACATTTCGACAGAGTGATAACAACTGTGTGGTTGATTTGAAATCTTGATAAGCCAAGAAAGGATGGTTATATGGATCTATTCCCTCGATAATAATTTGCATTCGAATTTCAATACAAGAGTCGCCTTCTCGGTGCAATTTAGCTTGGAGAACGTCAATAATTTCATACTCAATTAACTTTTAAACGCCTTTTCTTGGTCATTTTTTCATTCTATCATTCTTTACCCCTGAGAATTCGCTAATCAATTATCTGATACCCTTAATATTATCTAGTAGATTTGATGAGTTTTGTTCAAATATGTAAGGATATTTTGGTTACCGGAAGGAGATATCTATTTAACTTCCCAGCATTGCTAGAGGCAGTCCTTAATTCCTGAACTGTTACACTTAATATTAATTTTTAAACTATATATACTAACATTCTAAATAGACAAGATTACAGTTAAATTTCTGAGCAATATTCTAGCAGCTATTTCTCTTCCCCTTTCCTCAAATCGTTTTTTTTAAATTTATTTTTTTCCAAATTAATCCATTGAATTATTAAATAAATATTAACTACTGGGCCCCACGTTAGGCGCCAAACTCTTGTTTTGCCTTCTTTTGGCCGATCGTCATGAGCACTACTCGTAAAAAGTTAAAGTTTTACCTTAATGTTTGATTTCAAATTTTTTAAATTAAAAGTTATTGAAATTTGAAGTTTAGCAATTTGTCATAAGAATGTTCTGTAGAACTCTTATAGTTCAAAACAGATCACTTGTTAGAATACAAAAAAAATGTTTTTTTGTAAATAAAATTTAAAGTCCGAAAGAATCTGATGCGTTTAGTAAGTTATTCAAATAAACAAATTCAATAAAATAGTTATTTATAAATAAATTTATACATTAAAGTACTATAGTACTTTTTTAAAAAAGTTCTTAGCTTGATTGTTAAAATTTGCAAATAGCGGTTTTCTATTATTTAGTAGCAAGTTATTTATACAAGTGCTAAAGAAAAATGTAATTACAACTTACAAGGGTCTGTCAATAAGTAATGTCCCATATATATTTTTTTAGAAACTGTTTATTGAAAAATTGTAATGCTACATGATTCTTCTACATGTACTATTTTTCCACACAGTCTTCATCAACTTGTACGGTCTTACGCCAGGGTGAAACAAGTGCCTGCATTCCTTGCCGGTACCAACTCTTGAGCTGTGCGCGAAGCCATGTTTTCACGCCCTCATCATAATTGCAGTCTCCTGCACGCAAACTGTCTTTAAGAGGTCCGAAGAGATGGAAGTCTGACGGTGCCAGATCTGGGCTGGATGGTGGATGGGGCAATGTTGTCCAATGACTGTCTTTTGGTTTCCGGCTCAATGTGGTGCCCCCAGGTTTCATCACCCGTCACAATCCGGGACAAAACCGTTTACCCCTCAGCATCAAACCTCGCCAACAAATCAGATGACATGGTTGTTCTTTGCATCCTTTGTTCTGCTGTGAGACCCATTTTGCGCAAACTTTTGAATATCCGAGAGTCTCGATCATTGCACACACACTTTCACTGCCTACTGACAGCTGTGAGGCCAATTATTGCACTATGATGCGGCAGTCCGTACCAATAATGACATCCATGTCTGGATGGTGACAGTGCTTCTATCGACAGCACAATCTCCATACACTGCACACAAACGTTTATGGATATTTCCCAGTTTCTTTCTCTGCAATCAAGAACTCAATCACTTCTCGCTGTTTGTACCGTGGATCACTAACAGAAGCCATTTTGAAAATTCACTATAGCTCTGCCATCTGTTAGAATGATTTGAAACTTCCTCCACTGGGAGGAGATACACTGAACGTGAAGTAACTAGAAGTACAAATTTCAGTTTTTGCTCATTGTGTAGGAAAAAAATATGGTGCATTATTTATTGAATGGCCCTCGTACTATTAAACGATATTTTCAAATTTTAATTATTCATTTTGAATTTATCAAAAAATACTATAGATAGTAAACGAATTAAGTAAGTCTAGAAAATATACTCAAAACTAATGATTTTTTTTGCTTTTCGGACTTAAAACAGATAAACTAAAACTCGAGATGAAATACGATCATGTTTGATAATGTAAGTATTCATATTAATGAGATCTAAACATCCGAAATTAATTAATTTAAATAACTTTTTCTTTGAAATAAAAAGATGTATATTAAATATTAAACACAAAGTTTTACATGTATAATCAATTTGACCATAAAATTTATTAATCACAGTAATGCGCCGTTAATTACAACTGCCATATTATGCTTCATTATGAGTAATTAAAGTTAAATTTTAATTCAATTAAGTGTTTCATTATCTAAATTACAATTGATTGAAAAATGTCACATACTGTTTATACACACGCTGATTATTACATCAAAGTTAACCTAATTAAATCAGAATCCATTACTAAATACAACGTGGAATTACAGTGTACTATATGGATAATCGATTATACCTTGTTAACGAATGAAATCAGAGACAGTCTTTGATATTATGATATGAACATTAATGTCAGGTTTTAGTAAGAAATTATTAACATATACACATTCAACATAATAAGAATGGCTATAATTAATTTATATCTTTTAATACAATTTAGGGATTATGTAAAATTTTATAGTAGATTAAGAAAAAACATTCAGAATAATACAGGCTTCATAATTATTCTAAAGTATATATGTTACTACTTAAATTATGTAATATTTGTACATTATTCTATAACGTTATAAACATTTGATTTTGATATTCAACGTGAATTTGCTATATATATTACATTTCAGTGATTTCAATCTCGGTAAAAAAGATTAATCTTATATTTATTGCGAATGGAACTGAACCTTCACTCTTGAGCACGCTTTCCCCAGTTAAATGTCAAAAAATTTTGCAACATTAATTCGCACGACAATCAATTCACGTTGTCCGTTCCCCGTATGTGCTTTGTATACATATGCGCGATTAATAAAACCCGTGCTGCTCTCTCTTAACGAGCTGGCGAGCTTCAAAACGACCTCTCTTAATAATTTCAAACGTACGAGCTTAAAGCGCGCATTATTGTGTCACCATACTGTACATCACGGAATTAAAAAGCACAACGAAGAAGATGAAAAAAAGGATTTTCCGCGAGAGAGACAAAAAAAAAGGTGCCTAAAACCCGTAAATTGAGATTTAGCATGGGCCAGATCGTTAGTGAGGGCTGTTTCTTTGGCCGCGGTGCCTCGGAGATTCCTCGACACTAAATTGGCAATGCGGATTGTCTGGCGCTGATTTCTTGCTCAATTACATCGGAATAACGGACACTGTTCCGCTCCTTTTTACTCGAGAGATACAGTTTCGTCGCCAGAATTAAATGAAATAAATTGAATTTTATGACTGCGAAAATGGCGAGGGGAAGATACTGCTAACGAATTTATCGAGTCCGAAGATCCAGCCGACTGCGCCATTTCATTTTTTTTTATTGGCTCACTTTTCTGTAGTCACATAGCGTAACGATTTTAGGAAATATGAACGGGCTTATCGATATTTAAACATAAATTATGATTCATTCACATATATAAACTGCACAATATTTTATATCTAAAAAATTAATCTAAATACCGTATTATAGTAGATTAGTACATTATTCTTCAAATATTATTCCAAAAACAAATTTGTGTTAATAGTATGAGACTTGTCACCTTAATTATAGTTGGTTTAAATGGTTCAATAAATATTATTATATATGATAACATGTAATCTATAAATACTTTAAGAAGAAAAAAATCTTTATTAATTGATTTAAACACCATGTTTATGAGATTAACTCTATAAACACAATTTTATTATCGTTGTGGCTATTTTTATAAAACAAACTTTTGAAATACAAATTAATAAACACTTCACACGTTTGCCATAAAATTCGAGGATTTGTTGGGGGAATTTAAATCACATAAAAATACGATAATCTCTCGAACGCGGGAAAGTTTATGGAGCATAATTGGGCGTAATAGCATTTTTGCGCCGCAAGTGTGTTAATGCCTACGGAATTAATATAATTTCAGCATTTACGACCTGTTGAAACGTTTTATGATCCTCCCGGCTGGAGAGGAGGGCCAATTAATTGTTCCGTGGAAATTCGGCGTCGGCTTGTGGCCCGCGGATTTTTGCCAATTAGCCGGCACGAATGGCAATTTGCAGTCGGATATTCATAAATTACGAGCGCCCGCATCAAAATATTTACATGCAAAACATAAGATTCCCCACAACCCACATAAAACAATAACAAAAGTGATACAATTATACTATAATAATCTTCACGTAACTCGAGAAATATATATCTACAAAAGTGATTATTAATAATATTAGCTGAAAATTAATATCGAATACGTGAAGAGATCACTTTAAGGTGTGCGCTCCAAAATCTGGAACACAGAGCAGTAACGGTACACCGTTCCTCTCAACTCGTGTTTCTTTTATAATTCGCATAATAACAGCTTTTAGCGATATTGCCGAGTGATTTTTATCCGTAATGACGGCTTTTATGCGACGCACGTCCGCGATAAATCAAAAGGGGGACGTTTCACTTTCGGGGCCCCGAAAGATTAATCTGGGGACGCTCTTTGTCGGCCCGAAGGGGGGGGACATATAAATTGGGGGGCCCCTTTCCGGAAGGGCTGCGCCCCCGATGAGAAATTTATTAACTCGTTTCGGGGCGAGCGCCGAGAAAGAGAGACATTCCGAACGGAAAGGAAGAAGGCACACCGTAAATTCGTGAAAAGCACCGCGATGCTTTTAGCGGACTAACACCCTGATTTATCGACCTGCTAAGTCACATAAGAAAAGCATTTTGTTATTAGAAAATACACAGCAAGGGAAAAAAAGATTTATTTATCTAAACAGGAAAATTGTAGGTGGATATATTTTATGTCTGTACGTTTCCAAGTTACTTTTCGTATTCAGAGTCAAGAGTGAAAAGTTTGTTTTCTGTTGGTTTCACCCCTTAAGAAGAAAGGCGATCATTAATTAATGTTACCTTATAAGAATTACATAATATATTTTCATTTATTTTATATAAAGAGACTTAATATTTACCTCTCAGCAGTCAAATGTTCAGATATGCGAACAGAATTGCGCAAAGGCGTTAATTATTGAATTATTCAAGTCCTCTGAAAACAGTTTGTAAGTAAATGAATATTTTTATACACTAACAGCCGTACTAATAGTCGCGAATTAATCCGAGATTGAGGATTAATCCTCGGATTATGTTAAAATGAGTCCAGCAGTCGATATAAACGAACGGATTAATTATATACATTTTCTTAGATACTGCAATAAATAGAGATTAATCTAAGATTATAGAATCCGAGAATTCATCTCTGTTTATTAATACGGCTGTAAATATATTAATTTGAGCTTGCGTACAATTGTTTTTTATCAAATCCTCGTCCAATTAAAAATGTTGTTTCCCACCAACAGTAATTAATTTGTTTATTTTTAAAAGTAAAATCAATTCGTATGCATCAAGTACAATATTAGATACTCAAACAGAAACTCTAGTATAAAACGTAATATATTCAGGATCTTCAATTTTAGGTTGTATTTTTTCTATTACTATAATTTTACATCAACAATTCATTATCATCGATTTTTCTATTCTTCATACGAAAATTGTTTTCATTTTTATGTTTCCTCTTGGCCCAATTTTAAGATCTTCTGGTCCATAAGTGAAAATCTGTAAAATTTGTTGCTTTCGATACTTGTTACTTGTATGGTAGCTGTTTGTAACGACTGGAATGTTGTGTTGTTGCCAAAAAAAATAATACCTTTTTCTAACATGTATATTGAACAACACCTAACGCTTACAGGGCTAAACTCTTAATTTATAAAATGGCATTAAACTATTTACAAGAAAAATAACAACTAAGGGTCTTTAGAAGTTGGTTAAAATATTTTATCTTCTCCAGAGGTGATTCTAGGTACAGGAACCGGGCTTTATTCCTTTAATCTCAAGGCCAGAAAAAATATTTTCTTTATAACCCGATTAAATTAAAAGTGCCGGCGCATAAATTAAGCAATTTCACCATTGTCAGTGTTTGACCAATGGTGGCTGCGGTGGCTGCTTTTTCATTTCTTCATTCGGTTTGGGGACCAAAATTTTTATAACGCAAATATTTTGTGTCTAGTCCAAACACTATCAGTTGAAGTAAATAATTTTAAGCGTGTTCTGATAGATGTCTTTAGTGAACCATATTTCACGATGTGATAGTACGCTTCAAAAGAGTTCTTTGTGTTTGGTCAAGTCAGTTTTGTGTTAAATTGTTTCAAAATAGAAGTAAAAAAAAGGCGAAAAATTCGATACATTCTTCAGTACCACAACGCAACAAACTGGCGGTGTGAACATTTCTTTTCCGGTAATGTGAACGTTGAAGATAAGAAACGCTCACCAAGCGACGCGAGATCGTTGGGAAAGTGTACTGGTAGACGGAATACGTGGCTCATGAGGTGTCGTAAGGAAGAGCGCGATAAGGAGTACCTGGAGCACGCAGCATCTAGCGCCAGGGTTCAGCACAAACTAGCCATTAATACAGGTAAACGTGCGGCCTGGAAGAGGCTCCTGACAAAAGTCGATGACGATCCAACTAACTTGTTGCCAAGAGCTTGGGCCACGCCGGGCCAAATTCAGCTGTGCTCGTCCTGGAAGGTACAGAGGAGGTCGCCAATTCTCTCTTTCCGATTAACGTGTGCCATGCATATCCGATGGGTGCACCAACAAATTTAAACGAGGACGACCTCTTCAACGAAGAAAAAATTGTGGAGGCTACTAGGACTCTATCTTGCTAGAAGGCCCCCGGTCCGGGTAGCATCCTCAACAAGACTACCAGGGAGTTCGTCACTAGCAATCCTGCCTCGATTGTAGCACTCTTCAACCTGTGCCGATTTAGGAGCGTCTTTCCCAACTGATACATAAAGATGCCATCCGATAAGTGGAAAATTGCTCCTCACTCCAGGGGAATATAGGCATATGTGCCTGACTACTGGATTTCGAAGGCAAGCTGCGTGAGAAGCTCCTCAAGAACAGGATGAGTGCATGGGTGGACGAAAGGAGAGGCATTTCGGCACGATAGTTTGACTTTAGTAGGGGAAGATCCACCGACGATGCCCTCTTGGAAGTCCGCAGGCTGATGAATGAAGCGAACCAGGGGCCCCTGCGGAGGAGAAGGCATTGTCTGTTAATCGCACTGGACGTGCAAATTGCCTTCAACTCCATCCACTGATCAGTCATTATGTCCGTCCTTTCGGCGATTGGCACCCCGGAATATCCGATGGCCATCATTGTGGACTACCTTAGGGACCATGTGCTACATTTCCTGGGCGAGCAGTTCTCGGACCGTTGCTATGGAACATAACCTAACATTGAGGATTCCACTTCCAGACGGGGAGGACATCGTGAGATTTGCCGACGATATCCTTATCATTGCCGATTATGGGAGATGTTATAATCATGGCGCAAGAGGGTACCACTGCTCTCCTAAGCCAGAAAATAGAAGTGGCCACTTGTCTTAAATACCTGGGTGTCCACCTGTACGAAAACCTACTCTTCACCTTTCACGTGGCGAAAGCAGTAGCTGAAGCAGCCGCACAGCGTAGAATTTTACATATCTAGATAGAAAAAATTATAAATTATAATAAAACATCTTCTTAAATTGTATTAGTTTATTTAGAACTTGAAACACGTTGCAGTGACTAAAATGAAAAACACAATAAACTAAATATACATATATATTATCATCACTATCAGAATCACATGGCAAGAATCGCCAGATTCACTAACTTCACTAATTAGAGGATCACTCTCATATCCCTGCAGTTGTTTATCAGATGTTATTGACACATTTGAAAGTTTTTGTACGTTTCTTTTGACTGTTATGATGTTATGACTAGATCTGAATAAATTAATAGAGCATGAAGTATATCCATATTTGTTTTGATTCTGGATAATTTTCTAGAGTGTTCAAGTCTAAATTTTAATGCAAAGTGGAAAAATGTTTCTGGATCACTTTTACGTTGTCTAAAAATAATTAAATTGTTCATATCTTTCGCAAATATAACATTTTTGAGTAGCCCTGTTCGATGCTAAAATGTTACATACTTTGCTACTTCAAGCCTCAGACCCTTAAATTCCACCAAGGTTGGTAGAATATTTTGGATTTGTCTTCTCAATTTTTTTAATTCTTCTTAAATGACTTCTTCAGTCTCATTGGCAAACCTGAATCTTATGGGCCTGCAATGCAAGGTAGACACAGTCGCGTATTCTGCCATAATATACGATATTTGCATCTTCGAATTCATTTGTGTCTCCCTTCTGCTTATACCTGCTTTGTCCACCACTGCCATCATTTCTTCATTTGAAAATAAATGTTAAGTTGCACCTTTATCACATATACTTGCTAACACTTCGTGCTGCACAATACAGACTCGTATAATGGTTAAATCGACAATTGCTTGCAACTTAATTTCTTTGATTAATCAAAAACTGTTAGCCGGATAGCACATCTTTTTGGCTTTTTTTATTTTCTTTGCGTTAATTTTGTTGTACTTAATAATGCTAATGCTTCTTCTGCAGAATACTGAGGCGTTTGTGCTGTGAAAAGCTTTCTTCACTTTAGTTGCTCTTTTGGATTTTGAACCAATTGCTAAAACATAAAAGCAGTATCCCTTTTGCCAGATTGCCTCAACTTACCAGTGGTAGCAAGAACTAACTCGCTTAATATGTGTTCTTTGAGTGATTTAACTTTACAAGACACTTGAACTTAAGTCTTTTCTCGGTCGCCTACATTTTTTGCACTCTGGACCCCACTTGTACTGGTGCATCCAAATTAATTATTGTAACGGTAGTACTTAACCAATCATTGAACTTCTTTAAAAACACATTTTTAATGCGATGGGTTATTATCGTCACTTTTTAACATTTCGTGTAATTCGCTCCTTGAGGCATTTAGTCATGTACCTGTAAAAATATGGATATTTTTGAAATACGTAATTTATTACACTCAAAATGTTATTGTATATATTCTAGATGGATCCAAAATTATAAAAAATATAAAATCATAGCGTACAAAGTTGTACACAAATTTTGGCACTCTAATGAAATCACTATATCTAAGTAATTTCTGATTTATTATCGAATATTCATTGCTAAAATTTTATTTAAAATAGATAATTAAGGTATATTTCTTAGGCTACAATATAAACCTTGATGTAAATTTTCCATGGCAAAAAAGTTGACACAAACAAATATTTTTTATAATACGACCTTCACAATCTAAGCGTAAGGAATGACTGCGAAGCGGTTTTTAAGTGAAAGGTATTTAACCTCTTTTGTCTTGTTGAGCGATTGACAATAAGGCCGAATATCTACAGATTATATATTTTGCTAATTGCTTATTTAGTACCCCAGCTAAGCATTTAGTTATAAGTAAAATTTTGTATGTTGTTTTTATGACTTTTTCCCACCTGGATTCGCCAAATCCCACACTGTGCGCCTTAGCCTACATAAACCACATAGGTAATCCCATGGACGGGAACTACATATGGTGCCCTGAGAGCACTGCCACATGGCATGTAGAACTGAAATCGCACTGAAGCTTAACCTTGAGTCTACGGTGGATAAACTTGTCAGGGCTATGGTGACTGGTGAAGAAGGCTGGCATGCGGCTGACCTTGCGGCGACGACCATAACCATAAATTTCCTACTTGTATATAACCTACTTGTTAACTACTTCTATCATTTGTTATTTGTTACTAATTATTATTACCATTTACTGTTTACTGAACATAATTGTAAAATATGTATACTGATAAAGACGGCAGGGGGCACCAGGCTTGGAAGTGTAATGATTCTGCTGGTTTCCCAGAAAAGAAAAGGGAACGCTAATTGTCTAAAATGTCGATAAAAACAAAAATCAAGACTGGCTGAATTTCATTTCTTAGAAACTGTAGATGGGCTAAATATTCGTTAAAAACGATTTATGTAAGCCTGGACAAAAACAGCAAGAAAAAACTCAATGTATGGATGCCGCACGAATTTATACAAAAACATTTTGAACCGAATTGATGCAATTCTTTGCTGAAATGTAGAGAAATTGGTCAGTTTTTGAAGCACGTAGTCTTCGAGAATAAAAAAATTAAAAATATACATGTGTTTTGCGGTATTGGAAAGGAATCGTTTACAACGAGTTACTTCCATCGGGCAAAATACTCAATTCGAACTTTTTCTGTTAAGAAACTTATTAGATTGAAGCAGCTGATCGATCAGGAGTGGTCAGAATTGACTAATAAATAGGATATTGTTCCATCTAAAAAACGCCAGTAAAGTTTTATCGCACCCATCTTATAATCCAGATCTATTACCAAGTGATCAGCTTTTAAAGCTTTTCCAAAGTTTCTCGATGGTACAAAACTTCCTTCAAGAGAGGATTGAGAAGAAAAAAACTGGTCAAATTATTGCCAATAGAGTCGAAGATTTGTTTATTAACGGAATTATAAAATTGGCTTAAAAATGAAAAGGAAGCGAACTAAATGAGAGGCATTTGATTTAAATCGGAAAATCCCAACAATGTTAATTTCAACGTTGAAATAAATAGAAAAAACTCTCAAATTTTTTTTACTTTATCCAATAATATGAGTATTTCAATAAAATTTATTCTACGGACTTTATTTAGTTTTATTTAAAAGATTTGACCTTAATTTCTGATCTATGTTATTTTCATTTTCAATACCAGTAGAAGCCTATATTATAAGCTAACATAAATTTAGCCTCCCAGCATCTTTTTGTTGTAAATAAAATGAAATTCAAAAAATCAGAACACAAATTTATTATTAAAATGTAATTCAAAACATTATTGGCCTGATTTTTTTCATTTTATTCACAACAAAAAGATGCTGGAAGGCTAAATTTATGTTAACTTATAATATGAGCTTAATGGAAACTTCACATATCTCTAAACGTAATAATCTGATTGTTAATTAAACAATATAAGCAGTTTTGATCATTAATCACAAAAAATTATCTTTCCAAAAGAAATAAATCGACCGAAAAACTGAACATAACGAATAGGTTTTCGTTAAATAATATTTGATGGATGGATGATATTTTTTCTTCTAAATGACACTCAGATTTTTACTTACTTAACTTGTGTAAACAAGGAATGAACTGAATATGATTTTCATTTTCGTAATTATAAATTGTCTAGAAGAATGTTATTAAAATATTGTTACTTTATCCATAATAAATAACTACGGACCTGTTTCGATCTATTCGGACCTTGTCAGTACAGCGCTGTTAAAGATACGAAAACGTAATATTACTACGGGATATACAAACTTCTAGGTCTTCGTTAGAAATAGAAAGGTGACACCTACGTTTAGACAATAATTTTTCTTAATTTATTAATCAGAAAAACAATAATTTAATTTTAAACACTGTTATTGTTAAGAGCCGGTGTAGATATATTATTAATAATTGGTGATCTGTCCACTTAATTAAGGAAATTGGTACAGCGCTTGGATAATAGATGTCTTCTTAGTGAAGTTTCTATCTTTAAAGAAAAAATCTGTGTCTTTATTGGAAATTTAAACAATGTTTATAATTATTTTAATAATAATAATAATAATAATAATAATACTTTATTAACGGTATCACCTTTTTACAGAAAATAATATAAAAAATAAAACAATTCAAAAATAATAAAACTAAAACTAAAATACAATCTACATGTAAAAATTTTCGTGTGCGTGTGCTACATGTTCGTGTGAATTACATAAAACCTAATTGAATATTATTCACCTTAATTTTAAAAGAAGAATTCGATTCTCTAAATAAGTCAAACCAATGATTATTCCAATATTTATTAGCAAGATTAATTATGCGTGTTATAGAGTTATGGGTGTCGGCTGTTGTCCTGTATATGTCACTGTGGAAAATCTTCACCGAACGAGTTTGCCTCTGTGGTATGTGAACTGGTAACTGCTCCAAAAGATATGGTGAATCTAAAGTTCCATTCAGTAGACGATGTAAGAAGCATAAATCAGCTCTGATTCTACGCTCTTCCAACGTTGATAAATTAAGACTTTGTCTTATAACCGAATATTCACCTTGTACGTGTGGTATTCCCATCTTATATTCCATAGAACGTAAGAATTTCTTTTGTACTGATTCCAGGCGAGTACAATTGGTAGATGAGTATGGAGTCCACACAGGAGACGCATATTCTAAGTGACATCTGACAAGGGAGCAATATAATGTCTTAAGGCATTCTACATTAAATTGTTTCCCTATTTGCCATACATAACCCCATCTCTGCAGAGCCCTACTTGTAATATCAGTAATATGTGTGGTAAATGAGTGTTTATAATCGAACGTAACACCAAGATCCTTTATAGTTTCAACTTTAACCAAATTCGAAGAATTGATATTATATGTAAAATCAATGTTACTTTGGCATCTTGATGTAGTCATGGAGTAACATTTGTTTACATTAAGATATAAACGGTTTTTAACACACCATTCATTCAGATTATTAATATCATCTTGAATAGATATACAATCATCATAAGTGCGGACAACTTTGAATAATTTTAAGTCATCAGCATATAATAGAAAATTACAGTTTTTGATTACTAATTCCAAATCGTTGATGAACAATATAAATAGAATAGGCCCACAATGTGAGCCTTGAGGCACCCCTGAAGTGACTGAGATTGGCTCAGATAAGAAATTATTTATTCTAACATTTTGGATTCGATTTGTAAGAAATGAAGATAGCCATTTAAGAGTATTTTAAAGTGGTTAATTTGTCAATTAAATATTGACTGAAGATCTTTCTGCCTAATTTTATCTATCTGGTAGCATTATTAATGCTACCAAAATGAGGAATGAGTTTTTTTTTTAATTTTGGGTTTAGGTTAGAGCTTATGACGATGGAGTATAGAGACGATATATAAAGTTAAAGAATTTTTGGAGGTTTTTTTCAGTTAAGAATAGAAGATATCTTCCTCAAAAATAACTAGGACAGTCTCATAGAAAAGTTTATTGGAGAAGTTATAGAAACGATTTAAACGCTGTTGGAGTTTAGTTAATATTCCAAGTAATACTCGTTTACCAAATTAAAAAAATTAATATTTCGAATTGCTGGTTTACTGACGTCTTTGATTTTCCAAGACAACCAAAAAATATAGAAATACTAATAAATGAAAACACTCTTTTTACTCCCAGTTCAGTTTTTTTTACCATTAATAAATATTCCTTGAGTTCCGCCTTGGAGTGTTCCTCCAAAGGTACTTTTAGTTTCAAATTAAATTTGGCACAATATATTCCTATTTTGTTTTCTGTTTCATCCGTAAATATGTGTATAGTACCTTCAGGAGTTTCAGAGTTTTGTGACGTGTAGCGTCTTTTGCATTTATACTGTCGAAGTAGCATGGCACTAACATTTCTCTAAAAGAGCGTTCCTCGGAGTCGCTCTTCCAAAGATTGCCCCATGTTCAGTTCGTTCCGTCTTTGGACACCACAAGCCGTTATTTCTTAGTCTTAGCGCTATACTTAGAATCATCTGTATGTGTACGAGTGAATCCAGGGGAAGAAGGGATGTGGCGTCTGTATTGCTGATGTAGGTATTGTGCTCATGGCGCCAGTAATTCTCATACATGTTGAAGGTATTGCCTCAATGGTAATAATCACCTCCTGATCATCATCAGTTACAGAATAAAATGGTTTGAGTGGAAGAATACTGCCATGTGAACTCCACCTTCAAGTCTTACGATCTAAATTTCAAGTTACTGCAAATGTATGTTATTTTGTAAAAAAAATTGTAGGACTTGTAAAGTCAATAACCTAAACTAAACTAAAGGTTAAATGTGCTGTAGCTTACTTGTTACAGTTTTGAGTTTAACCTTAGGCTACCAAACAACTGCTGCATATATTAGGGCTGGTCTTATAATGGTAATTCTGGATGGTAGTCCCCATGATCTCTTAACAACTCTCTGGCAAGAACACCATACTCATTATACTACTGCACTGTTAAAGCTGATTACTCTAGTACACTTTAGGATATAGGATAACCCCTATATTAATTACCCGTGGGGCTAGAGTTAGTGTGGTGTTGAATATCCTAGGCAGCTTCATTATGTCCGATTCTTTTTGTTAATGTCCTACGCTGTTAAAAGTGGCTTTGTTAAAAGCTCAGTTTATGTCGATAAATAGGGATAATGCTGACATGCCTGAGAAGCTCCTCAAGAACAGGCTGAGTGCATTTGCATGGGTGGACGAAAGGAGAGACATTTCGTTACAACAGTTCGACTTCAGAAGATCCACCGTCGATGCCCTCTTGAAACGAACCAGGGGCCCCTAGGGAGGAGAAGGCATTGTTTGGCAATCGCACTGAACATGTAAAATGTCTTCAACTCCATCCCCTGATCAGTCATTACGACGTATGTCCGTGGCCATCATTGCGGACCGTGTGATACATTTCCTGGGCGAGCAGGGCTTACCCATCAAGAGGAAGAGTGCGGTGTTCGCAAGGCTCAGTTCTCGGGCCGTTGCTGTAGAAAATAACCTACGACGGCGTGTTGAGGATTCCACTTCCAGACGGGGCAGACATCGTGAGAATTGCCGACGATATCTTTATCATTGCCGATCATGGGAGATGTTATAATCATGGCGCAAGAGGCTACCACGGCTCTCCTAGGCCAGAAAATAGAAGCTGCCCCTAGTCTTAAATACCTGGGTGTCCACCTGTACGAAAACCTCCTCTTCAGCTTTTACGTGGCGAAAGCAGCAGCTAAAACAGCCGCACAGCGTAGAATTTTACAAATCTAGCTGGAAAAAATTATAAATTATAATAAAACATCTTCTTAAATTGTATTAGTTTATTTAGAACTTGAAACACGTTGCAGTGACTAAAATGAAAAACACAATAAACTAAATATACTTATATATTATCATCACTATCAGAATTACAATGGCAGGAATGGCCTGATTCACTAATTAGAGGATCACTCTTATATCCCTGCAGTTGTTCATCAGATGTTATTTACACATTTGAAAGTTGTAATAATTCCATAACAGCGGGATGTTATTTTGTACGTTTCTTTTGAGCTGAATAAATTAATAGAGCATGAAGTATATTCATATTTGTTTTGATTCTGGATATTTTTCTAGAGACAAACAACAACAAAATGTTTCTGGATGACTTTTACGTTGTCTAATAACAATTAAATTGTTCATATCTTTCGGCAAAGCTTGGCAAATACAACATTTTTGAGTAGCCCTGTTCGATGTTACATATTTTGCCATCAACCATTGTTTCTTCGATTGTGTGTGCCACTACAAGCCTCAGACTCTTAAATTCCACCAAGGTTGGTAGATTATTTGTCTTCTCAATTTTTTTAATTCTTCTAAAATGACTTCTTCGGCCTCATTGGCAAACCTGAATCTTATGACACAGTCGCGTATTCTGCCATAATATATTTCTTTGTTTCCTTTCATCAAAGCTATATAATTGCAACGGTGTAAATGAAGTTGTTACGATATTTGCGCCTTCGAATTCATTTGTGTCTCCCTTTTGCTTATACCTGCTTTGTCCACCACTGTTATCATTTCCCCATTTGAAAATAAATGTCAAGTTTTTCAGCACCATTAACTCGTATAATGGTTAAATCGACAATTGCTTGTGATTAAACAAAAACTGTTAGCCGGATAGTATGGTTTTTTGCTTTTTTATTTTGTCGTAGGATGAATATATTTTTAGTCCCTTATATAATGCCGATTTTCGAAATTGTCGATAAAAACAAAAAAACAAAAAACACGTCAGGTTGGATATCATTTCCCAGAAACTATAGATGGGCTAAAAATTCGTTAAAAACGATATATATATAAGCCTGGAATAAAACAGAAAGAAGAAGCTCAATGTATGGATGCCGCACGAATTGATACAAAAAACATTTTGAACCGCATTGATGGAATAATTTTTTGCTGAAATGTAGAGAAATTGGTCAGTTTTTGAAGCAAGTAGTCTCCTAGAATAAAATAATTAAAAATATAGCATTGGAAAGGCATCGTTTACAACGAGTTACTTCCATCGGGCAAAATACTCAATTCGAACATCAACTGTTAACAACTGATTAGATTGAAGCAGCTGATCGATCAGGAATGGTCGGAATTGACTAATAAATAGGATATTGTTCCATCTAGAAAACGCCAGGAAAATTCTATCGCACCCATCTTATAATCCAGATCTATTACCAAGTGATCAGCTTTTAAAGCTTTTCCAAAGTTTCTAGATGGTACAAAACTTCCTTCAAGGGAAGATAAGAAAAATAAGCTGGTCAAATTGTTGCCAATAGAGACGAATATTTCTTTAATAACGGAATTATAAAATTGGGTTGAAAATAAACAAAAGGTAGCCAACGAAACAGCACTATTTGACATAAACCAGCTAATTCTAACAATTATTGGACATTGAATTAAAGCGAAAATTGCTCAGAACTTGTTATCTTATCAACTAATATGATTTTTATTAAATTTGTTCTTCGGACTTTCTTTGGTCTTATTTACAAGATTTGACCTTGATTTCTGATCTATGTTATTTTCATTTTCAATACCTGTAAAATTCAAGGCTGATTCCTTAATTGACAAAAATTTTATTTACAATCAAAATATGCTGAGAAGCCAAGCTTCATTGAAACTTCACACATTCTCAGCATAATTTTATTGTTTTGATCACCAATTACAAAAATAGATGTCTCTGTAACTAATTTTCCACTTATTCGCAATCTACTTATTGTCTAATCCAGGACCGAAAGGTATTTTCTAATCGGATCTCAAATGGGGAGGTCTGGTCGTCCTGGAGCAGCGACACCAATTGCTCAATATTTGAACTTGGGGCAAAACATACCACGCCTTTCGCCATTCTTATTTAACATTATAATGGATGAACTATTTAAGTCATCTAAAACCGAATACGGGCTAGAAATCCAAGATGGAGTTAAGACCGCCACCCTCGCCTATGCTATCTCTTGCTCTTAGCTCCGAGCCGGGAGGAATGTAGAAAAATTGGCCAGTTTTTATAATCCTTCAATTTTTATAAAAATATTCACCAAGTTTGAGGTATAAACAAAATGGCGACGATTCAAATCCGAGGTGAAATAAATAAAATACATTCGCTGGTTTGAAAAATTGTAAAAAATTAATTCATCGAGTTTTTGACGTTTAGAACCAAAAAAAAATATAAAGGAATAAATAATCCTTCAATTTTTATAAAAATATTCGCCATGTTTAAGGTAGAAACAAAATGGCGAAGATTCAAATCTGAAACCGCAATCTTAAGAACTGCACACGTTTTTTGGCTCGGAAAGAAATGACCCTAAATATCATCCAAAAATGCCTCTGTATAGCAATTGGACGGGTACCTAAGAAAAATAAACTATACGCCATAACCAGGAGTCAATACAACGTAGGGGGTACAGCAATAAAACAATTAGGAGTGGAGCTCTCAACAATCTTACATTTTGCGCTAACTGGTCTGACCAACAGTGTTCTAACAATGAAGGGTCAAGTTTTTGGATCGAACCAACCCCCACTAACTGGACGGCATACCTATTCCAAAGCTCATTAATTGAGAGGCAATCTTCTACCTACACACGAGAATGTCATTTGGGTTTTGGGACAATAGAATCGTGTCCCACGTGCTGCAAGAATGCACGTGACATATCATCCACGTTACTCCCTAACACCTCAATTACCGTTTTGCCCCTTATTTCAAAGACAGGAGTGCAATAAAGAAACTTTTTACACGTATGCCTTACAAAATTTTATCTTCGATCGTAAAGGGTTTCAAAGAATATATTCTTATGAGTAATATTTTAATGTCATTTCAATAATTCTATTAATGAAAACATATTTTACCCGCAGTGCACTAATGAAAGCGTTACTTAGCAACCAGTAAACAAGTTGCACAAATGTCGGCCGCCATTATTATTTATGGAAAAAATGTTCGCTTTATTGTAATCGCTTCGACTTGCATTAAATGAAATCTTCAAAGTTCTTAAATCTGTCATTTGGTTTGTATTATATATTTTATTTATAGTTTATTAGTTATTTGTTTCATTTAATAAAAAATTAAGTTTTTCGTCGAAATATATTCATTTGTCAAATTTGACAATTCTGTGCAATAAAAACAGTTTGACATTAGCGTGCAATAAAAACGTAAAAAAGCACTAGTGCTTTAAAAAGCCACTTTTACAATGAAAATGATGCAAAAAGCGTCTACTTTCTGTACGATCGTAGATAATAGTTATTTAAGGTACAAGTGTAAAAAGTGATGCTTTATTGCACGAACTGGCGTTTTTTTAAAGCCAGGAGTGCAATAAAGAAACTTTTTACACGTGCGCCTTACAAAATTTTATCTTCGATCGTAAAGAATTTCAAAGAATATATTCTTATGAGTAATATTTTAATGTCATTTCAATAATTCTATTAATGAAAACATATTTTACCCGCAGTGCACTAATGAAAGCGTTACTTAGCAACCAGTAAACAAGTTGCACAAATGTCGGCCGCCATTATTATTTATGGAAAAAATGTTCACTTTATTGTAATCGCTTCGACTTGCATTAAATGAAATCTTCAGAGTTCTTAATTCTGCCATTTGGTTTGTATTATATATTTTATTTATAGTTTATTAGTTATTTGTATCAATTAATAAAAAATTAAGTTTTTCGTCGAAATATATTCATCTGTCAAATTTGACAATTCTGTGCAATAAAAACAGTTTGACATTACCGTGCAATAAAAACGTAAAAAAGCACTAGTGCTTTAAAAAGCCACTTTTACAATGAAAAATGATGCAAAAAGCGTCTACTTTCTGTACGATCGTAGATAAAATTATTTTAAAGTGTTTAATTTGCCAAATGGATATTGACCGAAGATCTTTCTGCCTAGTTTTAGCGATCTGGTAGCGTTGTTTTTAAATGGAAGATATACTAATATGAAAATGGAGGAATGATTTTTTTTAATTTTGGATTTGGGTTATAGTTTATGAAGATACAGTATAGAGATGATTTTAAGAATTTTTGAAGAATTTATCAGTTGCGAATAGAGGATGTTCTCCCTCAGAAATAGCTAGGATATTGTCATGGAAAAGTTTATTAGAGAAGACTTAAAAGATGTTGGAGTTAAGTTGAGATTCCAGTTAATGCCCCTTTGCCAACTTTAATATTTCAAATTTAAGGAATACTAAAGTCTTAGATTTTTCAAGACAATCAAAACGTAAAAACTCTAGAAATACTAATAAATGAACGCACAGATGATTTCTCTTTTTATTTCCAGTTCAGTTATTTTTTGAGCACTAACAAATATTCCTTGAGATCCTTGGAGAGTTCCTGCAAGGGTGATTTCAGTTCCAGATTCTATTGGGCACAATATATTCCTTTTTTGTTTTTTGCTCCATCCGTGAACATATGAATTATGTGTATAGTGCCTTCAGGAGCCTCAGAGTTTTGTAACGTGTAGCTTCTTTCGAAAAGATAAGTGGAAGAAGCACCGTACTGACACTTCTCTAAAAGAGCGTCCCTCTGAGTCGCCCTTCCAAAGATTGCCCCATTTTTAGTTCGTTCCGTCTTTGGATACCACGGGCCGTTGTCTCTTAGTCTTAGCGCTGTACTTAGAATCATCTTTATTATATATTTGTACTCCATTCTTTTAAAATAAATATCACAAACAATACATTACAAAATAATAAAATATACTCAAAATTTTACATGAAGGGAGGAAGGGCGGAGTTCACTTCTTAAAAGGATCTTCCACTCAAACCCATAAATATAGATCATCAATTCTGCTTCCAAATGCTGTTACAGGTATTCATTTATGTATTTATTGCTTATATAAAGCATATTTTAGTCTTTAAATAGACATTTTTGTGACATATGCTGTCGCATATTTGATAATGTTTAAGAGTGAATCCAGAGGAAGAAGAGACAATATGTTTCTATTGCTGAAGTAGATATGGTTCTCATGGCGCCAGTAATTCTCATACATTCTAAAGGTATTGCCTCCTGATCATCATCGGTTACAGGGAAAAAAATGGTTTGAATGGAAGAACACTGCCATGTGAACTTCGCCTTCAAGCCTTACGATCTTAGATTCAAGTTAATGTATGTTATTTAAAAAAAATGTAGGACTTGTAAAGTCAATAAACTAAACTAAAGGTTGAATGTGTTGTAGCTTACTTGTTATAGTTTTGAGTTTAACCCTAGGCTACCATACCGCTGCTGCATATGTTAGGGCTGGTCTTATAAAGGGAAGGTACAGCAAGATGAGAATTCTGGGTGGTAGTCCCTATGATCAACAACTCTCTGGCACTGCAAGAACACCATATTCGACTATTATACTACTGCATTGTTAAAGCTGATTACTCTAGTACACTTTAGGATCTAGGAGAATCCCTACATACATTACCTGTATGGCTAGAGTTAGTGTGGTGTTGAATATCCTAGGCAGTTTCATTATGTCCGATTTCTTGCTTAGTGTTTTATGCTGCTGAATGAAGCTTTGTCAAAAGCTCATTTTATGTTGATAAATAGGGGTAATGTCGATATTTTATATACCAATTTCTTCTCAATATGGTTAACCACACAAATGCCGGTTCGATTGAGCGTCCTGGTGTATACGCGTGTTGATTTGGGTAAAGAGGATTCGACTTTAGAATGTTGGATTCTCCAATGTTATCGACCTGAATGATTTGGCATGACTGTAGTCTTCCTTGTCTGATTTGGATATATATATATATATATATATATATATATATATATATATATATATATATATATACCACCTTGACTTTTCTCCAATTGTGTGGGGGGGGGGCATATCTAAAAACGATGCAGGCCCTAAACATAATCATAAGTATTGAAGAATAGGTTTCGGTCCCTATATAAGTAGATCTATTTAAACTCCGTCCATTTCTAGAGACTTTAATGGTGAGATTGTTTCAATGAACAATCTTTGTTCCTGTTATTATGTTTGAGGCTATGCTCCAATCTTCTTTAAAGGATTGTGAATCTCCTGCTGGTCTTCATCCCTGTCCTGAAATGAGTATTTAAGATTATACCAATTGACTCCACAAGATTGTCAGTATAACTGGAATTCTTTTTTTTCATTATACGAGGCTGTAGCTTTAGGTCTTTGAACTCTATTTATTCAAGATAGTTTTTTCAGGATTCCATCTATCGTTGCCTTACCTTCTTTTTGTATAGTCGATCAAGTTCTTTATAACAGCTTTAAGCGATTTCATTCTTAGAGTGTTGCAATTTATTATACGTTTTTCTTGCTTATTTCCTCATTTGCACCATGGTTTGGTGGTTAATTGGGCATGACAATTCATATGAGGAGATGAGAGCCTTTTCCAGTAGCAGCGCGAGGTTATTAACTTCAGCTTACGTTTTTTGCATACGGTTTTCAACTTCTTGTAGTCGTACCAAGTTTTTTATAGGTAGTTCCTTATCAGTATTTTTGGATTTTTAAAAGCTTCATCTTCGAAAAATTGTATCCATAATGTATAACATAACATATGTGATTTGACCAGGACAGAATTAATAAGAAATAATTGGTTTAAGTCGCAACAAATAAAAGAGAGGAGGCGGCAAATGAGATTAGGGAATGGTTTGACACATATCAAATGACTCTAAATCCTTCAAAATCAGATAACAAGTAATTTTATTATTATATTATTTAATAAAAATAAAATAAAGTTCACAGGTTTTTCGACACTAAGCTAATATGGCAAATAGGTATGGAAATAGCAAAAAACTGTATAGAACAACATATTATTTTACTCAACAACTTTTGACTCCAGTTCACGCTTCAAACAAATACACTCACTATACGTCACATTTTCTGTAAATGTCATTTTATAAATTTTCAATTGTTGAATAATTATTACTATTATTAAAATTTTCGAGCTCAGAATTTTAAGATAAAGTTCAATTTTGAGTTAGATTTTTCGCTGATATTTTGAAATGATTAAAATTCTTGCTTTAAAATATGTTTCACATTGACAAATAATATAAATAAATAATTTCTGTTGCATATTTTTAAGAAAAAAACTGCAAAATGTACTTGAAATTATCTAAGTTATAACTCTAAATTGTAAATAATAATATTTATTTATAATTTTGATGTCATTAAAATGTTTATTAATCTGTTTTCGTTTTTGTTCATATTTTTGGGCAAATTGAACAAAAATATTAAAGGGGTTAATAAACTGTCAAGGTTTAACCAACCAGACAGTGAATCACTCATCACAATGACGAAACGTCCGTTCGCAAATTTGGGCTGGCTGCCACAGGAAACAGGAAAAGTTTATAGTTACTGAGAATTTTTTTAATGCTCATACTATAATACAATTATGCGTATACTATTATGTCTCTATGTAACGCCTTAGGTATATTGTGTTGCCTAAGACATTTCACTAGGACAATTAGATTTTCCACGGGCGCTCGCGAGGTGATTAAAGTAGAATGGTTGATTATTTATCACCGCCGCAAAAGCGTGAAATTGGCACTACGGAAATAATTAATAATTTCTGCACGCTACAAGCACCGAGGAAAATTGTTGTCTTAATTAGACACCGCGCAGGTGTGAAATTCCGCGCAACGCACCAATTTCCTGATTAGTACTTGTCGAAACGTAACGCTCTACAGTTCCTACTGTGTGAAAATTGTAATAAGTAGATTTATTTCGATATAAATCATTTCCTTGTTATTTCCAGTTAGAAAAGATAATTAATATATATTTATCTTATTTTTATAATCCAACGGATTAAAATTATTTGGATCTAAATGAATGAAAATACATCTTATCAAAGAAAGAACTTTTCCTGAAATTGTGTCTCATAAAAATATAAAAGTAAAAGTTATTTGCGAAGAAAGTGTTAAAAAAATGAAACATAAAAATTTTTCACCACGGGTTAAGTGAGAAGTTAATTAATCGTTAAAAAATTGTATTTTTATTATTTTTATATAAACTTGAAATAAAACACTAACACTTTCTTCGTAACTCACTTTTATTAGGTTTTTATATATTTAATGAAATGATTATATTAAAAAATGTATTCATTGGTAAAATGTGCTTGATCTACATTATTTCTTCTTTTTTATTATTTCCTTTAATATTTCTTCTTCTGCAAGTTTAATGTAACATTTGCGACATTTTGCAAATTCCGTCTTGAAGAAAACATTTTGGGAATTCATTAGACTCTTTTTAATTTCTTCAAATTTCTTGTTGTTGCTCTTAATGATAATAATGTGCAAGCATTAGTCATTGATAATGAGTACATGGTACATCTGACAATTAAAAATAAAAGTGATGTAAGGAAACAAAAAAATGTTTTAATTCTAATGTACAATCTATTTGCGATGCTTAGAATTAATTGAAGACCTGACGTTTAAATAATCGTGGGTCGTATGAATTTTAGAATATTGTGAATTAGATTTGTAATGCTCCTACCATATTACCATATTACTACTGATGTTTTTCCAAATTTAGTAGTGACTATGTAAAGTGTTTTCTTAATATTCATTTCCTTCAAAGCCATTTTTTGGGTACTATTGATTATATTAAGTCAGTAGCTCTTCTTTTGTATAACAATATTACTATAATAAATCTTTACGAGAAACATTATCAACCACAATGTTACATATAGATCCAATTAAAGATAAAAACGCGATACACAATTATATGTTTTATAATGCCTTCAGCTTTTATTATTCATTTATTCATTTGTAACAAAAAAAACATGTATTGGAGATAGGTATCGCGTATTATTAGGATATAATTAATGTCCGTTTGACTATCGAAGGGAATCTGGTGAAGTAACAAGCTCCATTACACCTACATACGAACGCACAAATTACGTTGCGCAATAATATGACTGTTCTGTAACAACACTGCAAGAAAGTAATCTCCAACAGATAGTTGTCATCGTCGATATGCAATAATTGGATTCATCTAACAGATTTTATGGGAACAACCATTCCACGTTCAAATTGGTCGTTATTTAAACCCACACGTTTCCTTTTATTTTTTTGATGTAGTTTTTAATAAAAAAATATGTTAACATTCGATATACAGCACAAACATTAATTACGCCCCAAAATACCACCCATGAGGATGATCACGATCGAAACAACAGGAAGCCGTAGTAGTCCAGACACGATACAGGTGTGACCGATCGCCGTTGTCTCATTCATTTCGCGACACGAATTTTGCCAAGCTCTTGCAGCCGTTCTTCGGCTCACCAGTTCTCCTCCAGACACTCCTGCGGACGGGACGTGAACGCGTGTAAAGATGTAACTCGGAGAACGTAATCAGTGCCTCTTTCTCTCTCTCTCTATTTTCATTTTTTTACTCTTTTGGATCCAGTTGACATGCCCTCGAGTTGTCCGGATCCCACGGACGAATTTCCAGGTGAGTCATCGCGACCGCAGCAACCTGTTTGATCTCCGATCGGATCGTCTCTAGAGGGGGGTTGTTAATTAATTGGGATGACCCTTGCTCGTCTTCGTCTTCATTTTTAATTAAATCTAGGCCCATCGAAACACCTCATAATTACAATTACCGCCGTGAAACGGCGGAGGTGGCTAATCCGACCGCTAATTAAGGTTAGGGTAACGTTCCCGAACACCACTCGGGTATAATTTAAATTATAAATTGTGGGCCGTTAAAGTGTCACTTACAGAAATTAGTTTCGTTGGGCGACTTTGAAGACGTGAAAAACTTAATGTCTTTAAAGAGGTGCAATAACATGCCACGGAGGTTTGTGCTTGTCCTTAATTAAGATTATTTTAGAAAAGTTACTATAATAATTTATGAATTATTGAACCCACACATTTCCTTTGAACATTTGTTTTATTGAGATGGTAGAAAGTAAATTATTGAAACTTGAAAAAAAAAACATCTTTATGTCGTATATTATTGAAGTTTTTCTTCATTCAAGTTCATTCTAAATTATTTATAATTAGTTGCGGGTGTACCCCAAATATCTATATTAGGACCTGTGCTCTATTTGATTCTTATAAATAACTTTTCCAAATACTTTCAAGATAGTCCTTCATTGTATTATTACATAACTATTTTCAATTTGGAAAGTTAAGTTACATGTGATACATAAATAAGATCCTTTGTGTCTTGTCACCATGATATAAGGCAATAATATATATTTTTTGCCTGAAATTTATAAGAAATTACATTTCTCATCGTTCTAATGATTTATATTCAAATAAAGCTTATTCCCATCTGTGTGAATTTACGAGGGGCATTTCCATACATTTTTTCCCATCCTATTATCGCGTATAAATTCGGGAATTTGGGTCCTGCGGGCGACAGGACGACAGGAAGCGAACGCGCCTGAAAAATCGCCACGGCCGCCCCGGCAGATAACCCGCCCCGCCGCTGGTGCTAATTCCCTGAAATCTATATTTATGCAATCGCGTCGAGCCGCCGCCGCCGTCAATTCTTATCGCGGACCTGAATTCGCTCCAGAGACGATCATACTCGCTTTAATGGCCGAATCTCCTTATCCGGGAGGCCGACTCGGGATAAGATAATCCGTTTCCACGGTGACTCTAATTAGAAGTGGGAATAAATTTCGTATGTTTACGGTCGTGTGGGCGTTGCGATACGGTGGAATCCCATCGTAATCGCTCATATCATATCCCACACGGATCAGTAGCTAACAGTACATGTAAACGTTTTGCTACTTTTTTCGACTTAAGGTGAAATCTGTTGTTTAGGCTATAGTACATCTAAATAAGATGCCAGGTATTGTATAGGAAGCTTAAGGAGATCATCAGCGCTCATACCAGTCCATTGCCGAAGATTCCGAAACCACAAGAGCTTTTTGGCGTCCTTTCCACCTTTTTACTTTCTCTATATGGAAGTCCTTAACTTACGAGAAAAAAATGTTTGCCTATTGCTAATAAACTATAGGAGTTAGTAGAGAAGTAATTATAAAGAAACCAAAATTGAGCAAATTATTAAGAATAACATTTTTGCGCAAACCTCATAGTTTTCAAGAAAAATATAGTTAAAGTACTATGATGGCCAATTGAAATTTTACAAATAAAAAACAAAAGTAAATCACTAACAAAAAACAGTTGAAACTGACCAAAAAATCATTTAGTATTCGCTTCAAAATAATTCAAGTTATATCAAAAAAAAAAGTAAAATTTAAACAGTCAATTATTTTTAATTATCAACTGTTTCTTTACTTAGCAGGTGCTATCCTTGATACTGATTTTTACTTTTTTTCTTTATAACTGATTTCCGATTGTTCTTTTTATTTTTGGCAAAATATAATGACATCTTTTTAAAGAACCTATTTTTTTAGTAAATTTAAATTTTGTATTTCGAAAGTTCTAAACAGTTATTTAAAAATTGAAATTGTTTTGCAATTTTCAACATTAAGCTATAATAAACACAATATTAACTTAACCTTATATACCTGATTATTACTTATTCTAGCGTACTCTTGACCTACCTCAATAAACAATGCAATGACCTTTCGTACTCCTGACCCGCACAAACAAATTATACGTTGAGGTAGGTCAAGAGTACGCTGGAGTTTAAGCGGGAAAATAGGCGCTAGGTTAACGCATAGTGTATTGTCGTAGGTCAAGAGTACGTTCGGTAAACTAAACAAAAACAAGGCAGTTTAAATGATTCGAATTTTTACCAAAAACAATTTTAAAATTAATTTTATGAAGTAATAAATTTAAAAATACGAAAACATTTCGTGAATCTACAACAATGAGTCTTACTAAGACTACAAAACAAATTAATTTGAAACAACTACTTCTCTAGCTAATACTTCGACAGACATTGAATAATACAAATTAATTTGCGTGTTACAAATAGTACAACTATTAAAGCAACACTAATTTGAATGAAATTATTTCTGTTGAACAAACTAATAAATGATAAAATGTACTTTAGATTGTTTAAATGTAACTATAACATGAAAAATTATGAAAAATGAATTTTAAACTGATTTCATTAAATTAAATTAGCAAAAGCAATTATGCTCCAAGTGGGTATTTTTCCTTAATCCCGAACGTAATGATTTCTGTAGAACTCACTAATCCACCTCAGGTATAAAATCAGACCTTCAGTCGATTATATTTCATTCTTGTGTCAGTTGCCGTACATATCTGAGTAAGTTATTTATATTTCATTATATTTATTATCATATTTCATTATATTTATTTTAGTAAGTGTTTTTATTTGTATTTAAGATCAATTTTATAATAAAGCTGTACTGAAGAGAGCGAAAGTTCGAAACACGTGTCTGCAGATGATTATAAACTTGAATGCTAGATTTTTTAATTGCTTTTGCTAATTTAATTTAATGAAATCAGTTTAAAATTCATTTTTCATAATTTTTCATGTTATAGTTACATTTAAACAATCTAAAGTACATTTTATCATTTATTAGTTTGTTCAACAGAAATAATTTCATTCAAATTAGTGTTGCTTTAATAGTTGTACTATTTGTAACACGCAAATTAATTTGTATTATTCAATGTCTGTCGAAGTATTAGCTAGAGAAGTAGTTGTTTCAAATTAATTTGTTTTGTAGTCTTAGTAAGACTCATTGTTGTAGATTCACGAAATGTTTTCGTATTTTTAAATTTATTATTTAATTTTCTACAACGAACTAAAGGATTTTAATACATTTTATTATTTATGAAGTAAGTTTAAAAAGGTTTCTTATCAATGTTTCAGCTGTATTTTAACAAAATTTCAATTGTTTTCTCATTGTGAAAGTTTTCAACTGTTTCGAGTAAAATTTAATTGTTTTCTTTTTTTTAAATTCAACTGTTTTTAACTGTATTTTTCTTAGAAATTGCCGATTATTTAACTTATTTTCATTTGTTTTTTATTCTTCAACAATTTTTAAGAAAATAATTATTTATTTATCCTTTGATAATTTTTTAATGTTTTTAATTTTTAACCTTGTTTTTAAGCTATTTGAGAATTTTTTCAGTGTTATATTTTTATAAAGTTTAAAGCTGTTGTTTTTAACGAAATTCAATTGTTATTTTTTTATATCAACAGTTGATGTTGTGATTTTCTTAATAAGTGTCTTTTCTCAGCTTAGATTTTCAATTGTTAATTTTTCAAGATAAAAATGATTTTAACCCGTTTCTCTTTGGTTAGTAAATTTAATTTTTTCTTTTTTTAATTCAATTTTTTCTTAGTTGTGAAATTGTTTAATATTACATCTTGAAGACATTTTGAATTATTTCTTTTTAAATTCCAATTATACCTTGCAAATTTTATCTGGATTTTTCTGATAAAGTAAGATTTAAAAAAATACTAAATTAAAAAAAAATAATTGCCTTCTCTATGTAAAAGTTTTCAACTGTAATTTCTTTTATTTTTTTAAATTATATTTCTTTTTCTTTCTTCTATTTTAAGCACTCATTTGCACATGTTATTGAACTATGTACATTCTTCATGTTTCGGCAAAGCGAACTGAATAAATGGCAGCCAATTCGATAGATGTAATTTTAACAATATGGCCGCTATTAACTGTCAAAGTTCGAAAATCCCTATTGGAAAGTTTACAACGTAATACACAAATTGCGATTATTGTTGAATATATGCATTAATAAAAAACCCCTTGTTTATGTTAAAAAATGAAGGGTGACCCTGCGTAAGTACATTTGTTTAAAGAACAATAGTATTTTTAGACACGATATTTTTTACAATAAATAACTCTTTCTACTTTTTTTGTTGGAATTGAATCAATAATTTGTGGTTGAAGTTAAAATATTAAAAGTAGAATTGGTGAATGGTTTATAGCCTATAATCCAAGGAGTTATAGTAATACCAATAATTACCCAACCATTATTGAATATACATTTTTATACGTAAAATATTATTTATTTTTAGTTTTTAAATTAAAGCGATAGTAAAGCATTGTTCAACAGGATCAGCAATTGTATGGGTGACCAATACCTTTCGCCATTGAGATGCAATTAATGATGCTTTAGAGTGATGGGGCGATCCTTTAAAGTAACAATTTCATTTACACAAAACACGGCGGAAGGTATATAACCTAGATTTACAAGGAACATAATATAAAAATATTAAAATACTAACCTCTGCCAATGGTATGTGAACATTTTCTTCTAAAGCACCAAAAACTATAAGATTTGTACGACATGTTTGTGCGAATAAACCTTTATTTTATATTGTTATTGCTGAGGTGCGAAAAACTTGTTTTTTTGGAATTTGGAAAGGATTGTATTGGAAAGGCATCGGATAGAAAATGGTGCAACTGTTTTCCAGCCTGTAGCAAAATTATTTGGTTTATCTGAGCTATTCCCTATATATCCCACAACATGGCTGCGTGTAGAAACAGTCAAGTACCAGAAGAAGGAGTATCTCAAGGAAAAAATGGTGGCTAGTGCATCAAACTATTATTGAATAAGATAAAATAATAAGTAAAAAAATATTAAATTATAATAATTCACCAAGAGAGAAGTGGGAAAATTATTAAAGAAAAGAATAAGATAAATTCATTTTTAGTTTGATTGGACTTCAACATCCTTTTACATTATTATATTTTTTAAGAATGCATTAATGCAGTACAGATTTTTTGTTTGGCTTGTTGGTTATAGTCTCTTCTTTAATACTTCTTTCGCATAATTCGAAATTTCAGATGTAATTATTATCTCCTTGTTTTCGTTCCCTAATATCGGCATAAAAGTCTCCCATAAGTGTTACGAATATGCATTTTTCTATTTGATGAGCTTTGGCCAATTATCCATAAAGTTTTCAATCTCTGCTTCATCTGATTTACTTGTTGGAGGATGAGCTTGATTTGCTTCACCTGAAACAAACCAAGTGTTGATCAATTCATTACCTAATAGATTTTATAAGTATTTATATAATTTAATAATAGGGCTTAATATGAAATAATAATTTGTGTAATTTCGTATAACAGGTCCTTTGAGAATTAGTTAGTATATTATTAGGGTCATCTTTCTGTAACTTTATGATAAGTTAAGTTAATGTTTTAATGTAATAGTCTCAACGGTTTTATAGCTATTATACCCTAAATTCTTAACTCTATCAATATTATTCCGCCCTAGGTTTTGATAGTATAATCTTTTTATTAACTTCCTAATTTTTATTATTTATCATTAATAGCGTTACACCATCAATTTTCGAAATTCTAAACAAATGCGATCATTTAATTATTTTCGCAATGTTAAGGGCGTACTCATTAATTTTAATAATTTAATTCTGTATTTTGGAAGTTCCAAAAGATTTCTGGGAATAAGTACTAACTTTTTTGCTTTTTTGCTTATTCCTTTTTAAATCTCGTTTAATAAATTGAATTGCTTTTAACAATATCTTATTTTTCCTATGTTTTTATAGTTTCTAATATGTTGGTAAATAAATGTACATTTGGTTTTAGGATATGCATTGTTATCGTTGTTTTCTCGTAAATATTTTCAATGATTTGAATGTAACTTGAATCTATATTTGCGTTTGTGTAAAGCCTTTAAAATTTACGATATAGCAAAAGCCTTTTGAAATTAACGAAGCCTAGATGTGTACCTACATTATACTCTGCACATGGTTCTATAAGGACATGAATTATATATAATAGTCTATCATCTGTATCCTTTCCAAATCCCTCAAAAGAAATCTAATTTTGAAGTTAAATAGTTAGTAATAATGTCTGCAAATATTTTATATAAATATGATAGAAATGTATTAAAACAACTACGAACATTTGTTATTCTTCATCCATTGCAATGTGTTTATTTCATCTTCTATTACTTTTATCTTTTCTTAAAATATTTTCATTTTGAAATTACGCTCTATGATTTTTATATTGTAATTTCTTTTATCTTTTCTTATTTCATTTCTTTATCAATTTTATTTAGGTCCATATAATATTAGGTCGTTTTGTTCGTTATGTTCTATTTTAGTAACTCTATAGTGCTAAGTGATAGCTTCAAGTCTTTGTAATTCCTTCCTCTTGAACATATTTTTATTGTTAAAGTCTAGAATTTTATCTGCCAGATCATTTATCTCTAGTTGTTAAGCATTGGGTCTTGTTAATTTCTAATATTAAGTGAACAAATGAATAATACAATTTTGTCAGCTTTTTTTAAGACAGTAAATTAAATTGTTTAATCAAAATATTCGACGTTATTTACTAAAACTGTAATCCATCTCCGGAAAATGTTACGTCTTTGGACGTGATACAGTTACCAAGTAGTTTTCAGGTCTCATCCACTGATTGGAAATGCATAATAAATGTATTAATCACAATAAGTTGTAATCGGATTGCTGGAAACGTCTTACCTAAGACCCATTATGATATCATTTATTTTGAAAGCAATGTGTGGCTTGTAATAATTTCACTGGACGTTCCCCTTTCCTAGTATTCAGGTGTTTTCATTCTAATTCTTGACTCAAGCGGATAAATTTATGTTGGTAGCAGTAACTGTTACACGGGGTTGCAACAACTCATAATAAAGCATGCCCTTCATATCCTACCAAATAAGAGAAGAACCTTATTTATGAAGCGATTGGTTTTGTGGTACCGATTTCTCATCATCCGCAAACATTTTCTATAAGAAAGATTTCGGCGTTGCTTATGGAGTAATGAAAGATACCCTGCCACTAGTTGATTTCTTCTGGTTCAGTTAGTTTTTTTTTCTTCTTTCTGGATGTTTCCTATCTCAATCGCTAGTTTACTCCCAGCTGTTCTAAAAGCCCGTTCTGCATTTGTGCTGAAATTTTAGTGAACATTTTCCAAACTCATCGTTGTCGCATAACCTCCAAGGCGTTGTTTTGTATTTCAGGTAGAAATCAGCACTTTTTGACCGCTTAAACCAAAATGTGTATACATCGACCCATACAACGTCTTCGTTGAGACAAGAACAAATCGATTCTAATGCTCTTGAAACATGGTTTACTTGTTGGAATTCATAAGAGAACCCAAAGTCATACTGCAGTTTATGCTATTCTGTTGACATTTCCGACTCTAATAAACTAAATACTCAAGTTAAGGCTTTGTTTCTATTTAAGAACATATTGATGCAGTAATTGGTCATATAAGTAAATTATGCCATTCTCTATTGGAGTTATCATAGAATGTTACTTTTATTTGGGTTGAAGCACATTGTGGCATTCCTGGTAATGTCACACTGTCATAATATGCCAGAAATCACTAAAATATTACCTCAGTAACAACCATCGCTGGATGAGTATTACCACCATCAGTCAAAAATAATGGGTCGAGTGGAATAACATGAAGTCATGAATTCCACCTTCAAGATCTATACTCCAAATTTTTGAAATGATTTAAAGTATTTATGTATGTATTTTATGTATTTTTAAAATAGATCTTGTTAAGTAAATAAATAAATAAATAAATGTGATTGTTGACCAACTGACTAAGTCAACTAGTGAAAAAGAAAATTTTAAGATTCCGCACTCAGATTTATTGAGCAGTTTCAAACGGAGTATAGAAGTTGCCTGAAAGAAAGTATACTCAGAATATGTTGGAAATAGCCACACACATATTTCTCAATTAAAGACCAGTAGATTTTATTTATCTTCTATAACTCTGTTTAAATTAGGTCTTGAGTGCTTTCCAGCCCATCCATCCCATTAAAATTGGAATGTTGCCCAGTAGTCAATGTAGGTGTGGTTTTAGCGATGGAGATTTAAATCACATTGTATTCTCTTGTAGTATTCATTTGGTGAAAAGAAGACAATCGCATAGTTTATAGTTTTATTTTATTTATTTGCCTTCGGTTTTCTTTCTTGAATGATAAATACTTTAATAAATTAAAAAGAGAAACAAACAAATATTTCTGGCCAAAAGAAACACGGACGGAGTTCACAATTCATCGAGTACCTCCACCCAAACCTTTCATTTTCCAAGATGTTAAGGCAGGAAGTATTCTCCTCGACATCCTAAATCTTATGTATTTACTTTTATTCAAATTTTCTATTCCCTTTTTGGGAGAGACTTCATAGCAGTTTATGTTAGCATGACAAATATATGATATTCCAATGTATGGGAGCGAGAAGAAGAAGATACTGATTACAATCTTCTTCTTCTCGCTCCCATACATTGGAATTAAAGTAAAATGTAATTTTGTAATTGTCATGGGAGAACTATTGCAAAATTATTTTTTTAATTTGATGAGCTTTTTGACGAAGCATTCGAAAAAATTTTCTATCTCTTCTTCATCTGAATTATATGTAAACAATACCCTTTATTTAAGTTAATTGTGATGTAAATAACTATGTTGGATTAAGCTTGATATGAAGTGATATCATATTTAAAATGTTAAATCCTTGTAAATCCTCCAAAATAGTATTTTTCTTTTCTGATAAAAAGTATGGTTCGACTTTAATGTGGTACATTTATTTTGATTAATCTAGTTTCACAAGTTCATTCCAATGATATCCCATTATGTGGTTAGTATGTTCTTATAAATCTTCAAGATGGCTGTTAATTCTTAATGTCCTTATGCTATAGATAGAGTCTATAAGAGTGTTGTGGGGTTTGGGAATTTTTGTTGTATTGATTTCCCTATAGCTTCCTAAATATTTAATGTGCGATTTTGAATCTACTCCCCTGACCTAGTTTTTTACAAGTTCGAGAATTCATGGTTTGGTATTTTGTGGGTTAATAAGAGATTAGGGATGAATTAAAGAAAGACCAAAAAAAAATGGAATTAGACAATAATTTCCATATGGTCTTGGGGGACAAACTAAGACACGCGGTGGCAGAGGTATATCTTTGAAGTAGATCTTTAAATTAACCAAGTTGATGCTTGTTGCGTTACACTATTGATGGAAACATATAATAATATTGGGTGAAGAGTAACACTTGTTTTTTTTCCCATAATGTTTTTATTTTCGAATACCTGGCAATATGTACGGTTGTACATTCCTTATTTTTAGTTTAAACTTTGATAATAGTCTGTAAAGACCGAAACACGTATCTGGCCACTGAAAATAAAAACATTATGGAAAAAAGTGTTACTCTTCACTTAATAATATTGATAATGATTTATGAAGAGCGAAACATATCTCAGGCAACTGATAAAAAAAACATTATGGAACAAAACAATTGTTACGCTTCACCCAATCTAAATGAACTCTTATAAATTTCACTACCTAACTTTTTTGGCATCACTTCTTTAGCTAGTTACTTGTTTCCAGAGGTTAGACAGCTTCAGCTTATCATTATCAAACATTTGATATTTGATAATGTTAACTGTTTGATAATTACAAGCTTAAGTTATTGAAATTATATAAACAAGTGTCAAAAAAGAAGTTATACCAAGCATATTATTTATTTTGTTAGATTCGTTAATATTAAAAACAGTATCCCCTATATTTTCCCCAAAAACAAGGAACTTCTTTGTTTTTGTTACTATATATCACCTTTAATATATAGAATTATATATTTTTTAATTCCGATGATTTCACAAAATCTAAAGATTCTCAATTTCTTAAGCAGTATTTTCAAATCTGGTTTACGAAATAACGAATCAAGATCCTTGATAATCTTAGATCATAAGTATTTATTATGGTAACAATTTCTTGCATAGTATTAACTGGATTTCAAAACTATAATGGCTTCAAATAAAACAAAAATTCTACTTATAAAATTTTAGACTCTACTAAAATAATTGTTGGAATTTATGAAATCCTTTCCGTTATTTATTGGAAAGTGATTTTTTATTTTTTGACTCTGTCAACTTACCATCTTTAATATGTAACCACATTTTGACAGTTTTCAGTACCGGATTTAATAAAAATCAATTAACTGTTTTTTGTACAAATGGCATTCATTCATCTATTCATTTAAATATCTTTGTACTTCTTTCTTAAAAAAATATGTATACAACAAATCAATTAGAAAAAAACGTACTTCAATTTGTGGGCGAAAGAGGCACGGGCGGAGTTCACAATAGCAAAGTGTTCTTCCACTCTAACCCTTAATTTTCCATGATGCCGAGGGAGCTTATATCCTCTTGCACTTCCGGATTCATTTTTAAATGCTTCTATTACTATTTTTATCCAAATTTTCAGATTTCTGTCACTTAGTAAATTTGGAGATTCGTTAATATTACCCAGTACAATCTTGAATTATCACGTTGCAGATTAATGCTAAACATTTTTCAATTAAAGATTGATTCACTTGATTCCGTTGTTAACAGCTAAATTAGTCTAACTTTCAGCATTTCAAAATGAACGACCGTTCTGTATGGTGCCGCTGAAGCACAAGGTTTTATATAATGGATCAGTTTTATATATTATCTTCACCAGAAGAAGCCAAAGTGTGGCAAAAAATGTATTGTTTAGAATAAAACAAATCTGACAATCAGACATTGTCGTTATCTAAATATTGAAACTGGATATTCAACGCCTAAGTGCTTCAAAAATCAATCAATGGATCGGTTATTTAGCTTTGTTTTTCTTCTTTCTTCAACAGATTATGCAAGATCCCAAACACTTTTCTAATATATTCTTTTCAGACACGTATTTGTTTCCACTTTTGCCCTTAATTTATCATTGCCTAAAATTGTGTTTCTGATCGATACGAGTCATATAGTTATAGGATTTTTCATTAGAAAATACCTTTCGCCATGATTAACCTCGAATGCATTTGGATATTAAGTATAAGAAGTGATTTTAGAAGAAACTATTGCGTTGGTATCCTTGTGTAACAAATTTATTTACGATCTACAATAACATATATCATTTATTTTTATGTCTACACTAATTAATGTCCCGATCAATTATATCGACTTAGGATATTATTAATACCCATATTATACTTAAAACATGTTTCTTAATAGTAATCTATAAAATGGTATCCCACAAGGCTCATCAGTAATACGTTTATATGTGAACTATGATATGGTATTTATTTAATATAAGACATTTATTGGCCACATATTTTATTTTTTATTTTAATCGTAGTATTATATAAAATAATAATTCTCAAAGCTCAGTAGTAATTTTATTTTATTCTACACATAAATCAATCCGTTTTGTGTTTTAGTAATCTGAAGGTAATTTATTAACTAGACGAAAACTCCTTTATTTCTAGCTAGTTAAGTCGGCGTGGTTTTGTTATGTCTGGGCGCCTCTTCACCGAGCAAAAGAAGAGTCGCGGACCGGTCGCGAGTGGAAACGTGCCTTACATGGCCACGTCATCTCCGCGTCCGGTCCGACTGCTCCCCAAGAGTTTGTTAAACTCTTTCTCGTGCCTCTTAAGCCCGGCGCGCACCGACTATTTTCATAAATGTGAAGCCCCCGTCGACGTTCGAGGGGATCGGTGATGGGCGTCGGCTGATAGGCCATCAATTTCGAGAAGGAGCGTCGCGACGCCGGCCCCGGTCCGCACCGGTGCGGGATCAAAGGGCGAGCGAAGGACCCGCCACCGTTGTCTTTTTAATCCAGTCTGCGGGCCGACGGCTATTCGTGGCCACTCGGAATGGCAGCTATTTTTACGGTCCGTCGCGGAATGCCCGTTCGTCCAGGATTCCATTCCCACAGGGACTGGATTCAAAAATTTCAATTAACCAACATGTTTTTTTACTTTACAGATAAGTAAATCTGTACCCCTTTAAGTAAAATAAAAACGTTTTATTTCTTCATTTTGAAAAAGTTGTTATTCAATTAAAAAGTAACAAGTTACATGTTAGTAAGTAAAGGTTCATTATTTTTGTTTCTTGAATTGTGCTTCATTTTCGTTTATTATAAAATTAAGGCAATTTTAAAAGTAATTGTTTTGATCATTGAATAATAGAGCAATAATAAAAAGGTCGTCTTTCAAAATATTCTTCATAAAGATCAATACACTAGGATCTTGAAGCAATTTTCGAAGTACTTTTTCCACTTTTCCAAAATATGTATTTTAACCGCAACTAATGTTTCTTCAGACGTTAAAATTCGATGACCTTGTAATTTATTTTTGATTCGTTGGGTGCCAAATCGGGGCTCTTACTCGGGCGCCCTACAATTCAACTTTTTTACTTCTCAAAAAATCTTTTGTTTGTGTGAGAGCTCACATTATTACGAGGCGTCTTTGATTTATTTTTTATTCGTTGGGTGCCAAATCAAGGCTCTTACTCGGGCGCCCTAACAATGTTACTTTTTTAATTCTCATAAAATCTGTTGTTTGTGTGAGAGCTCACATTATTATGATGCGTCTTTGATGGTTGGTTTCCCTTACATTTTCGACACTAATGTTACAGTGGTTACATGTCCGAAAACCTGATTTATTTCGCGATCGTTAATTTTCACATATGCTGTAAGTACTTTTTTCACCACCGGTAAACATTACAATGTATGCATGTGTGAATAATTAACGATAGGATATCGGAATGAATAAATGCGATTTTAATGTGTTTTCCTACGCTTCTTGCGCGCCTGTGGGCTTCGAACCGGCGACGGCCCACGCCCCGGCCAGACACTTCCATTCATACTTCGGCCCCCGATATCCCGACATAAATTATCATTTATGTAACGAGGCACATGTCGCACAGAAACACATCCAGAGATAAACTTGTGCGTACTGCAAAACAAAAATCGCGAAGGTAAGATGATATATACGACATGTTTCACATAATCAATCTTCTGAAGAGAAGTATTAACACTAATGCTTCATTCTCCAAAATGTTTTAAAACTTCTAAGCCAATATATTGACCCGTCTATTTAAACCATGTTTACTAATATTAATATTATCAGCAATATGTTTAAAAAGCAAAAACTGTTCAACGTTTACTTCTAACTACCGAACGATAAATGAAATTCACTTTGTTATTATCACAAACCGTTTGTGCTGTTCTTTAAAAATGTATCACACGGGTGAAGAGATATGCATTTTACATAAAATGGATTTCCAAGTGGGGGGTAGTCGTTGAGCGTCGTCGCATTTAGTGAGATTAACTATATTAAACGTTGAACTGTTTTTTGATTTTGAAAATATTTCTAATTATTTATCTGTTATTATCAAGAGCATTATCCTTTAAAAAGTAAATACTTTAAGTTACAATTTCAGAAAATTGATAGAACATGTTTCAGAAAAGCTCAATATCAATTAATTTGGATTTAGCCCATTTAAACTGTGTGTGTGTGATATTTTACTGAAGATAATGAGATTTAAAATAGGATGCACGTGCAAATTACATCCGTTATTCCTGTATGGATAATCAAAAAAGGCCAAGAATTTTCCCAACGCCTTAAAACACTATTTTTTTAGAAATTTAGTAAAGGATAGCGTTTTGTATAGTATATTGATGCAGATTAGAAATTACAAACAACGACTAGGAAGTTGCGAATTTCCAAGAAAACCACACGAACGGCCGATCAACTTTTTTCTTTCCACCGACCGAGAGAGCTATTGACATTTATTTCGATCCACCTGTCCGTCCTCACCTGAAGAGCTCAGCTGGTGTACCGTTAGTCCAAGAAAGCGAGTACGCGCCGCCGCCGCGGAGTCCAATTTGTCGCACTTATCTGCGAACTTAACGAGTCCCATAAATAATATCTTAATTAGAAACGCATTTTTCACCAGGGGCCCCTTTCGACAGGCCGGAGTAATTCGAATCCTCGCCGATAAATTACGCCGCAGAGAGACAGACGGTAATAATTCCGTGCCGAGATTGCGTTATTTTCTTTTTATTTCGGTTGTAAAACTGGAATGACACAAAAAAATAATGCATTATTCTCGGACGAACGTAATTAGTAATATTAAAGTGAAGAAATGAGCTTTTGGAAGATTTTGAAAGATTCGAAATGTACATATTTTCTGTGTGTGATATCAACGAAGTGTATTTTCATTTAAAGTTCCTGATTCAAGATGTATCACAAAGTGATGGCTTCAGGCATTAAACATAGATATTTTCCTATAAAAATAGTGAACCAAAAGGAAAAAAAAATATAAACGTGCACCTTCAGAGTAAATCATTTGAAGATTTAAAATATAAAGTCTTTCATTAAGCGCCGGTTCACATCACCGCAAAGTGTAATGACTATGCTCTCAAATCTCGCGTGCAGAATGTCCAATTTGGCATGAGCTTTGTGGCACGCAGCGCCATCCTGTTGAAACCACATGTCGTTCTAATTCAGGCCAAAAGAAGTTGGGAATCATCGACCCACAGCACTCGCTTGGCCAACGTCGTTCTTAAAGAAATATCGACTGGTGACGCCACCAGCCTAAAATCCACACCAAACAGTGACTTTTTCGGGATGAATTGGATGCTCTTGAAGCTCGTGTGGATTGATATCATCCCAAAGTCGTGTCCCAAACTATTTCAACAAATGGAATATTGTTGAGATAATTGTATGCATTAGAGCGGAAGTCCTTAAAAAGTGACCTAGACATGAAATATTAAATATAGTACGTTTAGATTTTACAACACAATATACCCTTTTTAGAAGATGAAAATAAAATGATCCTTGAGATTGGAACATCAGAAGAATCTTTGTAAAAACTTGAAAAGCTTCTTTAACAGTAGAATACCATTGTGATAATTATATACAACGAGGTGAAAGAACTTTAAAAGGGACCTAGCTATAAACTAGGAAAATGATTGAAATTTTTAATACGCCTAATAAATAGTGTACAGTTATGCTCCTGTAAAATGAAGGTTATATGATTAATGTTAAAGAGCAATAATTAAAGATTTTACGATGTGATAAAGTAAAATGATAATCGTACCCTCTTTTCGTCTTTATGAAAGGTAAACAATACCGATTACATTAAACATTCACCTCCCAACCTAACCCTTTCATCCAGTGCACTGGCAATTAACATTTAGCCAACAATGTGTCCTCTGGTTCGATCCGGTCTTATCTCGCAGCCCAAATCTTGACTTTCTTTGTCTTTCGGGGCCAGGAAACCCTCCCCTTCGTTTGCATACACTCACACTAGCGCGCACACAGAGAGAGAAATATAAACAAGGATAATAACAATAATGCAGAAGAGCGCCCGAGGTCGAAACGAAAGCGGCGAATGAATTCAATCGAATTGACAAACGCGAGATTCGTATCTCACATTGGATTTCTCGTTGCGTTCGGGGTCCATTCTAATTTCGCCTAACGAGAGTCTCCATTTCGGAGTGCTGGAGACGGCCGGACGCGTGATGGACGGCCCACGAGGAGACGTTTGCGGCGCAAAGTGGCCACGGGTCACGTTCCTCTGCCCAGAAGAGAGATTGTCGGATCGGTGGATGGACAATGAGAACGGACGGTGTGGAAAAAATCGCATTGTTCTTTTCGGAACGAGGAACGCCCCGCAATGGGAAAACGCTTAACGGTTTGTTGGATTTAGCAGCTAAGCATACATTATCACCTTACATCATAAGGATGAGTGTTTAAAAATAATTTAAATCTTATATATATTCTTTAATAAGATTAAAGATTATAATTATCTTCTAGTTATTAGGAGTATAAATTAGTTCAAAGGATAAATCTAGATGTTATTAATGTTTCATAATAGAATCTGATTTTGGTTGATTTAGAAAGATTCTTCTGAGACATCTGCTAATAATATCTCTTCGGGTTTAATAAAAAAATTAAGCAGCATCTAAAGAAGCTTTTAGTTTGTTTTACTTTAATTTGAAGACAAGTGCAGTTGGAGCGTATCAAATGCTTGGAGAAGTTGACCAACTGATAAATCATGCAGATAAGGGTTTCAACATTTTAAGAGTGGTTATTTCAGCACTCTCAGCAACCGAATAAATCGAAAACAGTGAGTTGAAGGCATTTCTAGAGGAACATCCGAAAGATCCGAGAGTATTGCAAAATTGTTAGAAGCTACTCAACAAACAGTTTTCGTTCGAAAAATTTTGGTTGGACAGAAACCGAGAGACGTTAATAGAAGATTTTTCGACTTCGTACAGCTGATTGTAACAGATTGTAACTGGGATGAGATATGGATAATACAAAGAATAAATAATATAAAATCCATGCTTGGAGAAACAAACTTTTTTATCGCATCGAATAAATTGGTTCAATTTGTGACTTTGCAATTCCAAATTAAGTTATATACCAACTAATTGAGTATTATTTTAAAAACCAGTACTAATATAGATAATTCATAAAAATGTTCTATATTTTTCTAATGTTTATATTTACTAGTTTTTATTTAGGTGATGCAATTATTATTAATTATTATAGTTTAAGTGTGTCAGTGGATATTTAATTAAACACTAATAAATCTGCCGATGATATCACGAAAGACTTATTACAGAATACAACAGGTGCCGTTTATCGCATGCCATTATCCTCCGAGGCCATTAACTTTTTTTTATTAGTTATAATTTATTAAAATGGATGCACTATTGTTGCAAGTGCAAGTTTTGCTTGGCGAGATAATGAGTTGGCGATTGCGGCAGACCCCTTTAACGACGCGCTAGGAGTGGGTTAATTGTCCTCCCGAGAGAGCCGGGTCGTGTTTTTCTTGGCCATGCAAATGCTCCGTCTGGCTTTCTAATAGTTTTTCCTCTGACGTGCTAATAAAACCACAAATTGGTAACCGTATATACGTGCATAGTTTAACAGTATGCCGTTTATAAAAATTGGTAATTCCATTTACATCATTTATAAATTGAGAGAGGTGAATGAAAATTATGTTGTTACCTGTATTGGCAATTTCGTTCTGGTTATTAAGGAGGTAATAACCAATACGGAGGTAGTATGACTCGCTTAATCTCTAATCCTTGTAATAGGTTAAGCTTCCGACATTTTCAGCAAATATTGATTAGCGTAATTTCGCCCATGTGGTGTCCTCTGGTTAATTTATTCAAGCAATGTTCTAGCACAAGTCTTCCTAAAACATTTACATAAACAATAAACACTTATAATAATCTTGAAAGCACTCAAAAAGGATTCAGTTTACAATTAATGATTTTCCACTCATCCCCAATGTAGTCTTCATGACATTGTTGCAACTGAAGGTCTATGTAAGACATCATTGATTAGGCCAAATATTTTCCTTAGATTTCCAAAATGAAATCCCTCTGTTAACTGAAATGGTTCTCTTGTGTTAACACACAACTTCTCAAAATTCAATGTACTCCGAGATAATTTGTAAGCTTTGTGCAGTTTTTTTCTTCAGAAATACTCTTTGCTCAAGTTTTCTAACATTTTTGAATGCACTTAGGTAAGCTTGAAATTATAATTAATATTCGTCTTTGGTTCTGGTTCTGGTTTAAATCGGTGGGAGGGCAGAGAGTTCCGTCGCACGTATGCCCTTTGTGCGTCCTCCCATTTGAGTCCTCATTCCTTGCTACAGTTAAGCCAACTCAGGGTATTGGCAAATACTAGGACTGCAGCAAGAGGGACTCTTAGGATGTTTGATGGCTTTAGACATCCCTCTCCCATTGTGGATTTACCTAGGTTGGATAATACGGGGCAGTCTAAAAGTACACGATCCGCGGTTTCCTCTTTTGCTTCACGCCCTCTGCAGATAGGACTAGATTGTAGTCCCAGTTTGTTCAGGTGTGACCGTAAATTACAGTGTCCTATTAGAATTAGTTTTGGTGTTCATTGCCATTAAGTTTTTGAGACTCTACAGCCAGGTGTGGCATCTGATTGGTGCAGTTTTCAGTAGGGTACTCAGATCTAGCAGGGAGGGGTTCGGTCCGCTTTCCGTTTGTCCGGATGCCTTCCTCGCCAAACCATCTTCTTTGTGTTGTGTCCTTTTACCCAGCATAGATTTACCTCACGAGCGTTTTCACGAGCCACTTATTCCAGGGTTTTGCAGCATTCCAGCGTTAATTGTCCAATGGACAAGATTTTTTAGGGACAGGTTTTTGCAGAAAATTCCTACACCAGCCCCGGCTTTCGTTGACGACCCATCAGTTTATATGTTGATGTCTTTGTGCTTGCTTCCTACTCCTGAGTTTAAAAAAACTCAGGTCTATTTGAAGCTTCCTGGTGAAAAGGTATTTTCGAGGTATATTGTCCACCGGAATCATAATCTCGGGATTACTTTTTTAAGATTATGTGGTGTTCACCTCCTCCGTTGCCTACAAGCCATGTCTTTGTTGCTCGAAACCTAATGATGCCGCTGCTGCCTGTTCTCTGATAAATATGTCCAAGGGTGACAGGTGTAGCAGGGCTTCCATAGCCGCTGTTGGTGTTGTTTTTATGGCTCTTGTCGCGCTCAAAAGAGATGCATATGCCAACATTGGCCGCACTATGTCTGTAGATCCATAGAGCTACCTTTGGAGATAGTCCCTATGTTTTCACCACAGCTCGTCTGCATTGCCAGAGTGATCTCTTCATCAGGTGGGCATTCCAGTTTAGTTTTGTGTCTAGAAGAATGCCCAAGTATTTGACTCTATCTTCCAGGGTGACCTCATCGCCCCAAAACCTTGGTGGTTTGAAATCTTTAATCTTTTTTCTCCTTCTGAACAGTACCAGATCCGTTTTTGTCGGATTTACGGATAAACCCTGGTATGTGCACCATTTATTTACTGTGTCGAGAGCATCTGACTTATGCTAGCATACTTTCCGAGTTGCCGGAATCCTACCGTGTAGAAGCCCTGTTTATTCAGTGCCTCCAGTAGCTCGTCTACGACTAGGTTCCATAGTAGGGGAGACAGCACTCCTCCCTGTGGGCAACCATTTGCGACCCGACATAAGTTTCGCCTATTGAAATCTTGACTGTCCTCCATTGCAGCATGTTGGAGATTCACTGGCTTAAAGCCACCGGAACTCCCCTGCGTCGAAGTGCCGCTGTTATCTTTGGGAAGGAGGTCGTATCAAAGGTTTCTTCAATGTCCATAAAAGTCGCAACGGTGAAGGTTTTTTGTTCGAAGGATCAACCTATTCTGCTCACCACGGTATGCAGGGCCGAGTCCATCGACCTGCCTTCACAGTATGCGTGTTGATTGGGATGTAAAGGGTGTTTCACTAAGACTATTTACCTAATGCAACGATCAATAAGCCTCACATCCTTTCTAACCTTCGTCCTTACCCAATACTGATTCGACAACATGTGATGGTATTCAATAATTGAATTGCCCAAATATGACTTACATCTCCAAAAAATCTTTATGTCACATTGGAATAATATTAACCTTCTCTAAATTTAATTTGCAAGCTTTGAGCATTTTTTTAAATCAGAAATACTATTTTCATACTAACAATTCTGAACGCGCATAGAATGGCTTGACTTTACAATCAACGATCTTTCACCGTGGTCTGATGTTATTTTGATGACACTGCTACCACTGAAGGTATATGTAATGGTATTTTATCAATTAATTGGCTGACTATGTCCCATGATATCTTCAAAAATTAGATATTTATGACTGTTTTAGTTTAATAGCTTTGAAATAATATTAAATATATCACAATAATTTTGAAACTCTGTGCAGTTTTTTGCGGTTTTGAGTTTACAGTTAATAGTCTTCCACCTTTTTTGATGTAATATTGAATGCATTGCTACCACTAAAGGTATGTGATGTCATCAAATCATTGAATTACTCTTACAATTCCAAAAAGAGATCTTAAAGACTATTCTGGTTATATCACATTGACTTGATACTAAAGTTCTCATGAATCAATGGATTACGAAATGCTCGGTAGACCTTATGCAATTTTTCTTAGGAAATCTAGCATTTCCTTGATCAAGTTTTCCACTAATACATTTTTGAAAAGTCCATTAATTCTTGTGGATATTCTAAAATATTTTAATATCTTGAATACTAGGTTATGATTATATCCATTGTTGTTTGGATTATTTGGTTTTTGGTTACTTCTGGGCAGTGATCTTCTATAAAGTTCTTGATTATACCTTAAATCATTCTGGAACAGGCATTGACGCGAATAAACTTTTTACGTGAGACGATACTAAAATGACTTTTCTATTGAAAGTTAAATGTTTTGTTGTATTGACAAAATCGATTGATATTTTTTGTGCAGTATTAACTAAATGACTATTTTATTTAACGATAAATGTTTTGTTCTATTAACAAAATCGATTGAATTTTTTGTGCATTATTTACTGTGGTAGTTTGTTATTGATGTATAAAAGGTTTTTCTTGTGGATATTTGTTTTTCCATAGGGTTCATTTCCTTAAGTTTAAATTTTTCTTGCTCTGGTATACTTGAAGATGGTTCTATGGTATCCATCCAATTTGTTTTTGGAATTTTGTCGTAGGATCTTATTGAACTTCTTGAAAACCGTACCGCGTCATAAACGCTTCTACCTTTTCTACGGATTCAATTCTGTTGAGTATTGTAATTTGTCGGCTTTATTATGAGATTCATATTAACTGATGAGGCTGTTATATGTTGAAAATACATATTCACTTGTTTGGTTGTTGAAGTAAAAACACTTAAATTTTCAAAACACTTTATTATTGCTTTTTTGTTGCGTTTTAACAATTGTTTCGACACACTTATTCGCCTGAAGAAGCCAATTGTTGCGTTTTAAAAAGGCAATAATAAAGTATTTTGAAAATTTAAGTGTTTTTACTTCAACAACCCAACAAGTATTATGAGATTGTTATGTTTGCACGTTTATGTTATTTATTGTTAAAATCCTTCCTCAATTATACTTAGATTTTGTAAGCAATTAAAATTAAAGAGATTTTTTCTAGAATTCCTCCTCCAGATTTTTAGTAATTTTTTATAATTTAAAGCATTAAAGAAGTTACTTTAAGAGTTTTAAAATTTTCAAGCAATTTCTTTACTAATTTCAATATTACTTGCTTTATCTTGTCGATAAATTTACTAAAATATCTTATAGATTTGTTTAAATTTTTATAATTGTTTTTTTCCAAATTGTAAGCAATTTTTCGGGAATATCTAGAATTTTCCAATAAGGTTTCTTCTAGCTTCCAAAAATTCTTTATCGTTCTTGCTTTATGTTATCGAAATTTTACGAAAATTTCAACAATTATTCAAACTACGAGAATTAATCTTTAAAGCTTCTAGAATTTTCTAAAAATTTTTCTTTCCCTATAATTGGAAAGTATCAAAAGTACCTTTCTCTATCTTATCAAAATGATCTAGTAATTAAGTTTTATGTAAATAAATAAATAAATATAATATATCCAAAATGTTCTGTTTCAATTGAATGTTTTAGAACTTTTAAGCAACTTCTTATTCAAATTTCAAAAATTATTCAACATTTCTTCTTTTAAATTATCGAAATCTACTAATTTACTCTTTATATTTCTATAAAACTCCCTTCTATATTTCGAGAACTTTCTTCGAAAATAACTAGATTTTCAATGTTTTTTACTTCATTTTGATTTTCTGAAATTATATCCTTTATAATTCTTTTTAAATGATATTTGTTTTACATTTTCTTCTAGAATTTTTCGATTTATAAGATTTTTATATTAATTTTAGTAATTTATTTTTCTACTTTTTCTTACTATTTTGATTTTTGTTACATTACGTTAAGATAAACTTGAATAATTTTAAAAAAGCACTAAAACTCTGCTTTTTTAAATTATTTTCTTACAATGTTTCTTACACTTTTTTTAGAAAATCTTCGTTTATGAATATTTTAAATTATTAGAAACGTCTCGCTGAGAGGAATTGGATGTTTTCTGTTTGTCCCAATGATAAAGTTTAAGCAATAAATTACGCTTTTATTGAATGACAAAAACCAATGAAATTCGTCAAATTTATTGATGTGTATATTATTACGATTTTCTAAAATACAAATTGCAAAATAATCTTTGAACTACTTCAACAAACATTCCTAGGAAGTTTAAGTAAAAAATTGATAAAAATTTCTGAAAAAGGAAGAAAACAAATTGCAAAATCTTATTAAAATTAAAAAATAAATTCAATATTTGAAAGACAAATTCTTGGAAAATTTTAGAAATCTACAATAAATTGGTAGTAAATTGTAGAAATATACAAAAGATTAAAACATTTTTTTTTTTTTAATTGCAATTGATTACTTGTATCTTCAAAATTATATTATTTTTTTTTACAATTTACTACCTACTTTTTTGTAGATTTCTAAAATTTTCCAAATTTTTAATATATTTTTTTTAAATTTTAATAAGGTTTTGAAAATTATTTTCTTTATTTCTCAGAATTTTCTATTAATTTTCGAATTAAATTTCTCAGAAAGTTGTGTTTTACTTCAAAGATAAAAATATATTAAAAATTTGGAAAATTTTAGAAATCTACAAAAAAGTTGGTAGTAAATTGTAGAAATATGCAAAAGATTAAAAAAATATTAAAATTTTGAAGGTAAATTTTTAGAAAAATGCATTACTTGTCTCTTCTTCATCTTCCTATAAGATTTTGTTTTTAATCTATTGTGTATTACTATAATTTACTACCAATTTTTGTAGATTTCTAAATTTTTCCAAGAATTTTATATACAAATTTTGAATTTATTTTTTTTATTTTAATCAAGTTTTGCAATTTATTTTCTTTATTTATCAGAATTTTCGAATTATCTTTCCCAGAAATTTGTGTTCCACTTCAAAGAATTGGTTTTGCTATTTGAATTTTAGATTCTTAGATTTTTTACAATGATTTTTTTTACAAATTATGAGAACTTCAATTTTTTTCATCAGTTTTCCTTCTAAATTATTAGAATAACTAGAATTTTCCAGTATTTCTTGTCTTATTTTATTAAACTTGTAGCATCTTTCATCAATTATCCTTATACATTTTCTGAAGTTTTCAGAAACTTCTGTTCTAAAAAATTCCAGTTTATTACAATGTTCTGCAATTTTTATTTTAGATTCCAAAAAAAATCTTTTACAAATTATAAAAATATCAAAATTTTTCATGAGTTTCTCTTCTAGATTAGATTAGAATTTTCCAACATATATATATATTTTTAAATTTACAACAAAATTTCCACTATTTCTTAAAATTATTCGTAATTTCCCAGACATTTTTGTTTTACTTCAAAAAATTTGTTTTACAATTTGTATTTTAGATTCCTGGATGTTTTACAATTATTTCTTTTACAAATTATGAGAACTTCAATTTTTTTCATCAGTTTTCCTTCTAAATTATTAGAATAACTAGAATTTTTCAGTATTTCTTGTCTTATTTTATTGGACTTTTAGCATCTTTCATCAATTATCCTTGGACATTTTCTGAAATTTCTTTTCTAAATATAGAGAATTTTGCTTAGTAGTAATTATTTTCCAGTTTTTTACAATGTTCCGCAGTTTTTATTTCAGATTCCAAGACATTTCTTTTACAAATTATAAAAATCTCTAAAGTTTTCATGAGTTTTTTCTTCTAGATTAGATTAGAATTTTCCAACATATACATTTTAAATTTTACACTAAAATTTCCATTATTTCTTACAATTATTCTTACAAAATTTTCCTCGGGAATTCTAGAAGTTTTCTTCTCAAGATTTCAAGAATTTTACAACAAGTTTTTACCAATTTACCTTCTAAACACATTTTACAAGCAAATTTAAGTGTTAACAACAAAAATAAACGAAAATGAGCATAAAAATACTAACTTGCGTTCAGTAGATGAGCAGTTCAAGTATTTTTCTAAGAATTGAGCACTGAGTGGTACTATTTTTGAGGAAATTGATAATCGCCATTGTAGGGAAAATAATATCATCATTTTTAACTACCTAACTAACAATATTTTTGTAGATTTCTAAAGAATTTAACGTTTAATTTTCGGATGGTTGTGAAGACAATTTTTAAATTAATCGTGTACTGAAGTAAATTTTCTTTTTGCAGAATTTTCTTCCATTATTTGAATTGAACAATTTTTTGCAATTTATATTTTACAATTTTACAAGAATTTCTTTTACAAATTGTTTTCAGCAGTTTTCCTTCTAGACTCTTAGAATTTCTAGAATTTTCCAGCATGTCTCGTCTTGTTTTATTGGACTTTTAGTATCCATTATCAATTATCCTTAGAGATTTTCTGAATATTAAACTTAAAGTATTTTTCGTTGAGTATTCTAAAATTTTTTGGACTTTTATAATTTTGCAATTTTTATTTTACATTTGAAGAAATTTACAAGAATTTCTTTTACAAAATATGAGATTATCAAAAATTTGTAACTGATTTTTTTCTAGAGTATTAAAGTTTCGAATTTATTTTCTTACAAATACCGAAAATTATTAACAGGGTTTCTAGAAGTTTACATTAATTTTTCCTCAAGATTTCTAGAATTTTCCAGCATTTTATTGAACTTTTAGTATCTTGCATCAATTTTCCTTAGAGATTTCCTAAATTTTTCAGAAATTTCTCCTTTAAATTTAGAGAATTTTTTAGGAGTACCACATTTTTTATTTCTCAGATTTTTACAATGTTTTACAATTTTTATTTAAGATTTTATGAAATTTAGAAGAATTTCAAAAATTTTCTGCAGGTTTACTTCTAGAATTTTAGAATTTTATTATTATTATTTTTCAATTTGTTTACAAATACCAAAAAAAAATCGTCTAAATTTCTGGAACTTTAATTTTAACCTTTTCATCTCAAACATTTCAATAATTTTTTTATTACCCATCTCTGTCATCTGTTTTTAGTTATCTATTTTTAATTGTTTAGTTTAGTTATTTAAGTCTGCTTAATATATATTTTAGTTTTCTTTTGATTTTATGATCTAAAAGCGATATCAAATTTGCTTCTGATATATTATGCTGATCTAGATTCGTTTTTGTTACTCTATTTTTTGTAATATTACATTTATACTTATTTTTTTAAATTGTATTTGATTTGAGTTAGAAATAAACAAATTTATTATTATTATTACATTAATTTCTCATCAAGATTTCTAAAATTTTCCAACATCTCTTGTTTTAATTTATTATACTTTTGTAATAGTTTTCTCTTCGCTATTTCTTATTGGTTTAGTTTTGGTTTTGATGATTTCTTAAGGTCACTAATTCTTATGTCTGATAAAGGAATTTATCTAATTTCTTCGTTATTCCTGCTCTGCTTATTGCGATTTCCGCATTGTGATTGTGAAAATCAAAAATCAGATTTGTGAACGTGTCAAATATACAGTATTTTAATGCACTCATTTTAATATATAACCAATTCCTTTATTTTACGGGTACGTGAAAGAAGATTGTGTTTAATGGCATAGATTATGGTGGTAATCAATTATATTCGTAATATCCAATTTCGTTCTTTTTCACTTTCGATCTTTTCCGCCCTGTTAAACCACCTCCCTGCCCCCTTTTCATTCAAACGCCCTTGATCACCATCAAAGTCGGGGGACAAGTGGAGAGGCACTGCTCTCACCTTTATCATCCCCACGATCGAGTCCACTCAATGTCCTCTACCCTCCGCACGAATTTATCTCCGGAAAAATCGTCCCTTATAAATCTATGGTAATTATAGCGGACGATTAATTCCACTAATGGTCGAATTGCTAAAGCCGCTTTAGGCATTCGATTTAATTTCACATAAAACAATTTTTTAACCGAAAAATGTATCATTATTTTTAGTTATGAAATTAATTTAGAAAATTATTTAATGATTTAATCAAATAATAAATTCATTCAATGTTTAATTGTGGAAGCGTTCACTTTGTGATACATCTTTAATAATACATTTATTAACAGACCATTGGTTTAATTTATTAGGCCTATTGAAAAAAAAAAGTTGCACGTATAATTATTTAACCTGGATAAAAAACGCAATACTACAAACCAATTTGTTTCTGGAACAATTTAAATGAAATATGATCGAGAAAAAGAACGATGGGAATGCATATAGAATATATAAATATTATAAAATGGACCAAGTCAGAATATCTATATCATTATTCCTTTTATAATACCTTCCTATTTTCATAAATCGTATAAAAAGTATTTTTTGTTTTAATAAAATTATATAAGTTAAACAATGTAAATTCATACTCGACTTAAATCGTTGACAATTAATTAAAATCCCCTAACTAGTTCAGTACTTTGTACAAGTTCTTTTAGATATATTTGTGCAAAAAAAAAACAATATTGAAACTTTAACTCGTTCACAAATTACAATTAAAATCACATCGTACAACAAATGGGCAGCTCTGGGGAACGTGCTAACTTTACTTATTAAATTCCCCATCGTCCTTTTTTTCCAGTTCATCATCATAGCCAGTTTAATGGGGCCATTTTAGATTCAGCACGTGCACCACGTTTCCCCCCAAAAGTTTTCCAGAATTCCGTATGCCGCCGCCGTCTCCGGCACCGCACTAATCCCCAATAAGGGTAGGGAATATGGGGGACTTGAGCACATGTGACTCACACCCCCCCCCCACCCATAATCGCCTTAAAGTCGCCCTTCAGTTTTAATAATTAATTCACCCTCTAGTTTTCTGGTTTTTCAACAGTCTGGTCCGGGAAGCCCGACGGCCGGCTATCAAGTATCAAGCAAAAAATAATTAAAAAGTAGTACGGAATCAATAGTACACGTTTTGGAAAATGAGCGAGTGCATCAAGGATTCGAATGGGACCAGCGTGAGGTTGTTTTTAATTGGGATCACGTGGTGTTTTTCGGTTTTAATTGTGGGCCTCGCGCAGCACGCGAAGTTAATTTCGGGCCTAATTAACACCATTTCGTAACGTCTTAAAATCTATATCAGGCGGAATAAGTAGTAAACTCATATCTTTCATGAAACTAGGCAGCGCGTTTTTAGTATCGTGATGGCATACCATGAACATTTCACAATTGGGTAATTTGATACATGGCATGAATTCGAAATAAATTGCAGGTTTTTTTACAGATGCTGTTATTTAAGTATAGATAAATAATAAAATTACAACTAACTATTATAAATCATCTAGATCAGACGAAAGTTTATCCAAATGGTTGTTTCCATTCAAATTCTTTTAAGTGGAAAAGAGCTTTAATCGTTATCAGCTCCATATTCCAATAATCCCTTCATTTAAAGAAATTTTAATTAAAAACACCATTTTTATTAAGTTGAGATACTAAAGTTCATATTCTTATAATCCCATCATCAGAAGAATGGAAGAGTGCCAAAGTTCAAATAAATTCTTTCCATAAATTTTAATTAAGAATTCAAATTGCTGAAAGTATATTTTTTTTAAGAAACATAATACGTTTTTTATACTCAATTCAAATTTTGTTATCGCATCATCACATTCAACTTGATTCAAAGAAGTATTCACTATTAGCATAGACTTCTAGAGTGCGACATTGTTTAATTTTTAAGATTCTATTGTTAAAAACTTTAATTTGCGTTCCTTAAAATGAATCAAACATTTCTATCTAAATATAGTAATTAAAAAAGTTGTATTTTGGTTCAACTTAGATCATATGATAGAAATGTCAAAAGTAAGTCCTTTCTAATCTTGTATTGTTTGCATAGTTCATGGTAAAAATTGTCCAATATAAAAAAGTCATGCTTACAATTTAATAACGTACATTGGCATATTTATATTTACTATAATAAATTAATGGCTTTCTGAAAATCCTTCATTTTAGATTCTGCATTACAATTACCATTAACTAAACTTCAGTTAGAGGAAAACAGTACGCAGATGCTTCCCCCTGCAATATTTATAGAACCAACCCCAAATCGATTTAATCTCCCGATGTTTATTTATAAATCGAATTGGAAAAGGGGAGAAACTTCGGATGGAAATTAAATTTTTTGAAGTGTGTGAAGACGTGTTAGTAGCTCGGGCTGAATCAATTAAATCGGCGGAGCTTTCAGCGGCAGCGAAACGATTATCGTCGATAGTGGGATGGTACAAAGATACGCAATTTATTTGAAATTGTTAAATTATTTTTACGCAGTTAAAAATAACACTGATTGAAAAAAACTTCATGTGAGAAAATTGATTATAAAGAAAAACAATAAAGTAAAATTAGAAAAATCACGAAAATATTAACTAATCTACAATTATTAGTCTTACTAAGACGAAGATAATGCAAAGAATTTTATACATTTTATTAATTGAAAAGTTTATCTGATTTTGATTGGGGTCCTGTCTTCTATTATAGTAGCAAATTCCTCGGGTAGATAATCGCCAGGCATGGAATTCTACGGTAACAGAAATAATCACTCATGTTTGCACAGCTTCAAATTTTTGGGTTGGAGGACGGCATTACTAGTTTCGGTTTTGTTTTGCCTTTGGTGTTATAGTTAAGGTTTATCCAAGGGAAAATAATTTTTTGTGGAGGTGGTAATAATAAAAATACGAAAACATTTCGTGAATCTAAAACAATGAGTCTTACTAAGACTACAAAACAAATTACTTCTTGAAACAACTACTTCTCTGGCTAATACCTTGACAGACCTTATTTTGAATTCATAACGTTATGAAAGCTTCATAAAATTCGAACCACGGAATTGTACACCGTTATCACCAACAATTTCAAAAGAGGCATCAAACATTAGATTTATGTCATCTTCTAAATTCTTAGCAATAGAAGCTGCATACATAGTAGGTGTCGAAAATGTGATGCAAAACTTACTAAATATATCACATACCACTAAAATATAGGCAAATCCTCTAGATTTTTCGATCGATTCTCGATCTTTTAGAGTCAAGGCAAGGAAACAATTTAATCCGTGGAAATAACTTCCCACAAATCATTCCAACATAAATCCTGACGGTTTTTGCTGTTCAGATTTAGTAACTGAACATACGCGATAGTGTTTAACATAACGCACGCATTTTAAGCCCAATAATCATCTCGAGATAAACGGTTAAAAGTTTTAATAAATACCCCAGTATGACCAGACGTAGGTTTGTCGTGACATTTTTTTAAGAAATTCGCTTTCTCACGTTTGGGCATAACATCACTTCTACAAGCTAATTCTGAGTAGAAATATTTCACGTCTTTGTACAATCTTCCATCACTACACGCTATTAGAAAAAAATAGTAGGGTTGTTGATTATTTTGGAGAGAATTTTATTATACCACGTGTCTGAATCGATTACGTTAATGATGATTGGTACACCTCGAGAAAGACCATCTGCAATTGCGTAATCATTGCCCCGACGATGTTTAATATTAAAATCATATTGTTGAAACCGAATTGCTCATCGAGTTAATCTACTTGTTGAGTCTTTAAGGTTATTTAACTAGATTAAGGAATAATAATAGTCGGTGATTACCGTAAATCTCTTCTCTTCTACAAACGTCGGCAATTTTTTATAGCCCACAATACAGCAAGGCATTCTCATTCTGTAGTACTAAAATTTTGTTCACTACGTATTAATGATTGATAATAGCTTGATGTTCTTGCGTAAGAACCGCACAAAATTTAGTATCGGCTCCAATTTTTACGTGTCCTGATTACAATTTTCCCTTTATAGTCCAAAATGATGCATCTCAACTCCTAACCCGAATTGAGATGCATCATTTTGGACTATAAAAGGTAATTTGCAATCAGGACACGTAAAAATCAAGCCGATACTGAATTTTGTTTAATTTGTCTAAGTGCATTTCCATACTTCGGAGAGCAATCAAATTTGTTGTTCTTCCTAACAAGGTTAGTTAACGTCACTGTCGGTGTACAAAAATTTTGGCATGAAAGGACAGTAATAGGATGCCGTACCTTTTACTAAAGGTTGGGCTAGGAACATTTAAGATCGCGGTGACTTTGTTTAGGTCAACTTGGAGACCATTTCGATTTATGACATAACCCAAAATCTTGAGTTCTGATTGGCAGAGTAAACATAACTCTTGGTTGAGGGTTAATTCAGCATAAAACAATCGTTCTAAAATTTCGAGATGATCATCAAAAATTTGGGTCACTATAACAAAATCATCTAAATATACTAAAACATTGGGATTTAGATCCGCATCCAAAACACGATCTATAAATGAATAAATAGCAGAAGAATAAATAGAAGGAGAATTATGGAGCTCCAAAGAAATCCGTCTAAATTGGAAAAGATCTCGGTTAAGTACACTAAATGCAGTGTATGCTCAGGATGTCTTAGCAATAGGTATCTGCCAATAAGCAGACTTGATATCTAACAAGGTGAGATACGAAGAATCACGCAACTTATTGAGTGTATTGGTAAACATAAGGTAAACTCCATGTGAGTGACTCTATTGAGTTGAAGATAATCGACACAGAAACGGCAGCAAGAGCAGACCAGAACAGATCAGCAATTTCGTTCATTGTTAGCTGTAAAATTACCTCAGCATTAACGCTGATATATTGCAAAGCCTGGGAAAAAGGTGCGCATGACACTAATGTAACCCTATGTTGGGTGAAAGGACACACCAACAGTAGAGGTAACAGAATAGCAGATGGTTTGGAGAGGAAGACATCATTTCTGCGGCCCTCTATGCAAGATTTGATTACTCTACTGAAACATTCATTAACCAGGTATCACAATGAGCGATGGAATGACATGCCTGGCTGTAGAGTCTCAAGAAACTTCATTACGATGAACACTAAAAAGACCAAATACTGTATGCAACTGTCCAGAGAAAACCTATGGAAGGTTGTAGGGCTTCTAACAGAACACTGTAATTTAAGATTAACTCTAGTTGCAGAGGGTGTGAAAACCCGCCGAGCATGTACTTCTGTTGCCTAGTTCTATCCAACTTACATGAATCCACAATCGGAGACTAGTGTCTACAGTTATCAGACATCTTAAGAGTCCCTCTTGCTACAGTCCTGGCGTTTGGCATTGCCTTGAATTGATTCGACCGTAGCAAATAATAAGGACATAGATGGGAGGACGTACAAAAGGCACATAGGGACCTACCAGTAGGAACCATCCTTAACCATAACAATATGCTTTCTTTCAATTCACCTACGCCAGCTCATAGACGAACCTTGAGCAGTTATCTTTGGAAACCTGAACACCAGTCACATCTCTCTGGATTCTCCTACCACGACGTAGAATACTTCTCCTGGACGTCCTCGCTGATACTGAACTATACCGTAGTTTCAGTAACAGCCCCATCTTCTCCATCCAAATTTAAGCAGCATGCACTACTGACCACATCTTAGTGTTTTCGTTTTTTTCCACCAACAGCCTCTTTCGGCAAATCTATCGCCAGCGACCACATTTAGTGGAACGCGGGAAACTAATCTCGGATTAATTCATTCGCGAGCACCGAAATATTGATTTGAAAGCCGAATACGAAAATACTATTGTTTGAAAAAGAATAAACTTTATTGTTAATTCAAGACAAACCATTGTGTAAAAATGCGCTGAGACTGGGTGCTGCAAGTGATTTTTATCACCTCGGTGCGCCTTTATTCTGGTGGGGTGAAAGTGATTGGTCAATCGAACATAGACGTCTTGCCGAGTTTTACAGCACTCTGTTTAGTATGCCTACAAACATGCAATAAAAAAGTTTCCTTCGATAGGAGATAAAATTATTGTTCCTAGGAAACATACACACAATAAAACTAATTTAATTGCGATGTGCAAATTCTAAAATAATAAATTAAAATGGGTGTCTACGGAGCAAACATCTCCATTCCTATTCAGCACAAGCGGATGAATACCAAGACCAATCACTTTTTGAACCGTTCAATACTTACAAGGTATTCAAAAACGACTTGAACTTAAGTAACGTTTTTACTCTTAAAGAATTAAAAAATAAGCGGATCGCTTTAAAATCAACTTGAATCATTATTGAATGACCTAAAACAACCTCTAGTGTTCTTTAAAGGACCTTAATGACCTTTTACAAACTTTAATAACCGTTATTTGATCCTAAAATTATCTTAAATGATCGTCAATAATATTTGGCTGATCTTAAATAACCTTTAATGGACATTATATGACCTTAAATGATTTTCAATGATCATAAAATAACAACCTATATTTCTATAATTCTTTACTGACCACAAAGGACCGTTAGATAACCTAAAACGATCTTGAATGATCATTCGATAACCTAAAACAACCTACAATGATTGTTAGTTGACCTTAAATATTGGTTTTACCTTACAACGATTAAAAACTAATCGAACTCTCTAATATAAACTTGAATCATTATTGAATAACCTAGAACAACCTTTCATTTTCTTTGGAGGACTTTAAATGACCTCATACAACCTCATATAATCTCAAAGAAGCACTAGATAACCATAAACAATCTTGAATGATCATTTGATGACATTGAAAGACCTACAATTATTGTTACATGACTTTAAGTGACGTTTTTACGATTAAAGAATAAGAGGATTTCTTTAAAATCTACTTGAATCATATAGTTGATGCTTGAAGCCATTACTTTGTGATACATATCACACACGGTGTGTGATAACAACAAAGTGAATTTCATTTATCGTCCAATTTGAATCAGTTTTGAATGACCTAAAACAACCTCTTATGAACATAACTTCAAGTTCTTAATCGTAATGGCGTTGCAGATACCAGATTTAAATTGTTTTCTAATAACGTGTTTAATTTCAAAGTTTTCTCGGAATACACTTATCTAGAGAATACAAAATTGCCTCAACATCGACTGGCATATCCGTATTAGAAAATTTCCACATTCCACTAAGGAGATTCGTAGCCCATAGCGGATCGAAGAACAATCCCTAAGATCAAATTGTGTTTAATTTCTGGAACCACTAAAACATCTTATAATACGACCCCAACTCGTAGACTAAATGGCAACGAAAACGTACCCAGATTAAAACAAGATTTCCTATTCGCTACAGTACAATTTACAAAATTTACTGTAGGTACTAATTTCAGATTTTGCATAGTCTTACATCCTTGAGAGTCTAGAATAGTTCTGAATGCACCCGAGTCCAATAATCTTAGCCCTTATATGGTGACCAAAAACTGATACTTCTAAGTAAGGGCGCTCGTCACCTTGAGCATGCGCTAAAATCGGTGCACAAGAAACCTCTGACATTACCTGATTATTTAACGACGTCCGTTTCCATTTCCCGGACAGTTACACATATTACAAGACCTAGCAGTGACACCTTGTCACATTTAAAACAGTATTGTATACAAGGTAGGCTACACTGATTCGCTCTGTGGCCCGAATGTAGACAGTTGCAATACATAAGAGCAGACTTATGTAATAGCGACATTCCGACATTCTGAATAAACATAAGCCAAATCTAGTTCAACTGCATGTCCTTGAATAGGAGGCTGTACTGCTCTAAGATCAAGCAGCAATTATCTAAGCAGCCTAGTTTAAACAAATAGCCTAATGTTGGTGATAAAATGGAGCAATATTTTTCAAAAGAAAAAACTTGCTGTGATACTTTAGCGCTTAACCGATTGAACGTACTATTAACACAAGCAATTAATCCCATGCTTTCTATAGGGCATTGAGTTCGACGTTTTATCACCTGACTGGAACTCCACTTTAAAGTTGATGACCAACTTCTTCTTGTAGTCTGAAGCCTTTTGGGAAGATTTAGAAGACTCAGAACATAAGGAGTCTAGCAGTGAATCCGTGGATGAGCCAGACAGAGAAGCTGTGTTATAGGAACATTGGCTGAAGAGAGTGACGAGGATGAAGAGGACAATGAAATACTGAGTGACCACAATTCCGAAACGGAACAAGAACATTCAGAGTCGGAGGAAGATGAAGAGCTGCCCATCAGAAAAGTTGGTATAGAAAAGATAATACCAAATGATCGAAAACAACAGCTATTAGAGGTAGGACCTCTGCCCATAATTTGGTTACCGTCTTGCCTGGTCTTGCTAACCCTGCTCATAAAAATCCTCTAAGTGAGCCGATAGATGCTCGGAGTCTCTTGATTACCAATGAGATGCAGCAAAAGTTAGTTGATTTTACCAATTTGAAGATAACCTCTACCAGGCAAAAGCATAAAATGTCTAAAAGTTTCCTAAGTCACAAAATAAATTTTGGCCTTCATTTACTGATGACACCAGTTTGTCTGAAATGAAAGCGTTTTTTGGGCTGCTGTATATGCATATATACAATCAATCTTTAAATCAAGTCATGAAGAAATTCGTTCTATGTGGGCCACCGATGGGATGGGAAGACCTATTTTTCATGCCATTATGAGTCTAGTAAGATTTTCGTTTTTATTGAACTGTTTCAGATGTGACAATGTGGAAACCCGAAAAGAAAGGATAAAAACTGATAAATTGGCCGCTGTATCGGAATAATTTGATGAATTTGTTGCTAGATCAAAATCGTGTTATTCGCCGGGAATTTATCTAACTGCAGACGAAATGCTTGTACCATTTCGAGGAAGATATGGATTTCGGATGTATATGCCCAATATACCTGCCAATTTTGGGATCAAAGTCCAGGTTTTGGCTGATGCTAAAACGCATTATCTCGTAAATGCAGAGATTTATGCCGGATCCGAATTAAAAGATGTTGGTGCGCGTTATCAAATCCGACAAGAGTGGTTCTTAGGCTTGTGGAATGTGTTAAAGGCTCCAACAGTAACATCACAGGAGACAACGGGTACAGTTCAGTGAACTGAAGAAAAAGCATTTGACTTACGTGGGGACTCTAAGAAAAAATAAAAAATGTATACCACCTGAATTTTTAGCAAATCGAAAACGTGAAATTCATTAATCAGCCTTTGGATTTACTTCTTCAACCACAATAGTAAGCTATGTGCCAAAAAAGTAAAAGCGTTATATTACTTTCTAGCATGCATCACGACAATTCTGTCAATGAAACAACCAAAAAGCCGGAGATGATTAATTTTTTTAATGAAACAAAACCAGGAGTAGACGCTTTAGATGCGAAATGTGCGATATATTCGGTATCCAGAAGAACCAACCGTTGGCCAATGGCAATTTTTTTGCTCTATTGAATATTGCAGGTGTAAATTCTCGAGTCTTATATCAATTTGCATCACAGGGCCAAGAAGTAAAACGATATTAATTCCTCAAAACTTTGGGCAAGCAAGATGAACATCTACGACTCAGAATGGCAACAAACTGGGAGTCACAAATCCTACTTTTGAGCAACCTCAGCCACCTCTTGAAAAAAGCAAGAGAAAAAGATGTGTCATATGCCCCACCAACAAGGACAGAAAAACTGCTATACAATGTGACATATGTAAATTGCCCATATGCAATCAATGTTGCAAAAATTTGTGCGCTAAATGTTTTGAAAAATTATTATAAGTTTTTTTTCTTGACATTAGAATGAACCACCTTCGCACAGCATTTGTAACTTTTAAACTCCATGCAGATTGCCTGTTTCATAGCAAACTAATAAAAAATTTGTATTAATATGATGTTTAATGATTTCAAATATGTTTTTTAAAAGTATAAATTAAATATTGATGTTTTTTAAGTTTTAACTCTGTAAGATGTTTCCTTTTTGGCTGTTTTATTTTGCTTTGAGCATAGGAAAAACGTTCTAAATTGGATTTAATTATGCATAATGCATTATTTTCAAACTGAAGATCAATATTTGATTAATTGCTTTAGATGAGCAATTGGTATTAGTGACATAAAACATCAGAGAAAGCGCTATTCGATTAGTCCGGCACCACAAAATGTTCATTTTTTACGCAATTGATGTCCGCACTCCATCAACATTGACTTTTTAATATTCAATTTGAAATTAATTCAGAAATGCGAGCCGCTCGAAAAAAGCGCATATTTTTACGTGTCAATTAAAAACAGTATGCAGAGCGGCAATCCCACAGATCGTGCCCACAGAATTACCTACACGCCAATAATTCAAATCCTAATAGAAATTACAAATTTCGAACGCACAGGGGCGTTCCGATTCGCCATCAATTACTGGCCTCGAGTGTCCCTATAATGACCCGTGGTTCCCGAAACGCGTGTACCTGGCGTTGTCACTCTGCGGGGGGGCGCCAACCTCCACCCCAACGAACAACGAAGGCCCATCGATTCACCAGTTTATTCAATTAAACGGAAAATAAATTATTCATGTTTTTATAAATGGTACTTTACTGAAGTTCTTATACACTTATTTATTTAATAATTTTCGGTATATTCAACTGGCCATTAAACGTTCCTCTTTTAACGCGCATTGTATTTTTAAACAGGGTTCATTGTTTTATATAGCCGCCGCATTAGGGAAATGATTTCCAAGTGCCGCCCCGTAATAAACAACAACCGCTCGAAATAAAAAATCGTTTAATTAAAAAACAACGGGGCGTAATCGATTAGATCCCTATCGAAGGGGTGAATAAAAATTAGGGTTTCATGTTACCCGTCGTTAATTTTTACAATTTAGGGGTGGGCCTAGCTATAAAATTAATAATATACAATCTATTAGTCGAAACTATAGTCAGGAAATTCAATGGTAACATAAAGACATACATTATAAATTAAATAAATAAACTTCTCTTTGTTAATAACGCAATTATTCATTTTAGTAACTATAATTTCAATTAAGATCTCATTATTAATAAACTAGAAGTATATTAATAAAACAAGAAACATATATTTATACAGAAAAAAAACAATGGGGAATATGGTATACTAAATCGGTCTGTTCGTTAAGTACTTCAATTCAGAAACTATGCTTAGCTTTATATACTAAATCAGTTTGTTCGTTAACTACTTCAATTCAGAGACTATGCTTAGCTTTATGTACCTCGAGAGATTTTGAAAGTCCATTCTGGCGAAGTGGTTTACCTGAAGTACATCCTCGTCGGATGTATGTCCGATTTGAATTAAATGTTGGCCATAAATATTTTTAGGAACAATAGTTTCAAGAGTAAACTTATTTCCAGCCCTTTTCTTTGTTGATAACCCTTGTTATAGAAGGAAAAAATAGCTGTTTTTCAAAGTAATTTATACTAAGCTTAAAAATTCACATTTTAGTATTGAAGCTCTTGCGAAAAGTATTTGAAGATTATAGTATTTTCTTCCTCATATCTAGATTTAAGTTGTAGAGCAATTTCGCTTTTACTACTACGCCATATGTTCATCAATTATTTAAATTTCCGTGTACACGGTGTGCAATTAGCCGATGGAAAATTGCGCGAAAATGCGTGTAAAGGCAATTAGCTCTCTTGTCAGCAAAGTGAATTCGTGGGTCGCGCGCGGTGACAGTGTCCAGCTGGTGCCACTTCCTCGACACGTCGGACCTTTCTTTCCTCCCGGTGCCGGCCGAAGAGATCGTTGCACTTCTCTGCACTTTGAGAACGTTTCGCTGAATGGACCCAAGAGAGGTCGACGTGGGCGCCCGACTTCCCTTTCTCACCTCATTTGCATACGAACGAACACAACCAGTTCGCGACGCCCACGCACGCACTCACACTGCCCAAGTCGCCTTTATGAATGAACGGACGAAACGCGCGTCGGTGCGCGTAGGACGCCCATTCGCGACACCGAATTCTACAATGTAAAAGTGTCCACACACTAGAGTTGTTTGTCTATTTCGTAATCGAACATCAGTTTCGAACAGTGTGTAAATAAATCAAGTGTCTTCAATTGCCGGAAATTATCTTGTAGAGAAAGTATTTATTTTCTTTTAGCATATTACCTAGGTCACTTATTAATTTATCTTAAATAACAGTGATATAACAATATTGTATTGTCGGTTTTTAATCGCTGATATTCCTATGTGCCCAAAGACCTATTTAATAAATAGCAAAGTAGAAAATTAAAAAAACAAGATCTTCACCTACTTAAAACTTGTCGTACTTAATGTGTATAATTTAATCGTTCATGCCAAAGCAAATCAGAAGAAAGTTCATTAATATCGTTGTTTAATGCAATAGTAAATTTGTCTTGAATTAGCTTTTGTAATACATAAATACAAACTTTAACTCTAGCCCTTATTGCATTTGTCATAAATACTGATGAATCTTATAAATCATATTCAAATCTAAAACAATAATTTTGAAGCAAAAATCGGCGGTCAACATCAAATACTTCTGTTTTCTTCATAACACTACGCCGGACGAAATAATTAAGATAATAAAAATATTCAAAAGTAAAGAAACGCCTGACATCTATGATATAAAACCCATATTGATAAAAACGTTGCCAAATAAATTGCAAAACCAGTTTTTAAAAAACTCATAAGTAAAGAAACATCTGACATCTATGATATAATACCCATATTGATAAAAACCGTTGCCAAAGAAATTGCAAAACCAGTTCCTGATATAATAAAGAAGGGTACTTTCTGGACCATTTAAAAGTAGTTCGAACTATACCTATCCCAAAAATAGGAAATATTGAGAATCCTCAAGACTCAAGACCAATTTCCATTATTCCTATCTTGTCAAAAATATGGGAAATTGTAATGTAAAGATCTCAATTTCTTAGAAAAACATCTAATACTGAATAGTTGCCAATATGGGTTCACGCCAGAAAACTCAACATCCTTAGCCATTGCCGCCATGCTTAGCAATATCTTAGAAGAACTGGATAACAAAAGACATATAGGCCTGACTTCCTGTGAACTGACAAAAGCCTTTACTACCATCAGTCATTATACAATGCCGTGAAAGTTAAATTTCTAAGGAATTAAAGGAATAGCTCTAAAAGATAATTGAGTCATATCGAAATAACCAGATCCAATTTATAAATTGGGAAAATACCAGATCAAAAAAATTTAACGTGAAAAATGGTGCACCACAAGGGTCTATATCGGGATCGCTACTTTTCCTGATCTACATCAATGATCTACCAGCAAACCTACTTGAAGTACGGCCATACTTATATGCAGATGATACATTGTTCCTAGTTGAAGAAGCTATTAGGGAATGGACAAGCTTTAATATGCTATGTTTAAATCACCAGAAAACCCCAGATCTATCTTTTAACGCTCTAAGCAATCTTCCTAGAACTTCAACTTGATAATAAATTAAATTCGTCAGCACACGTACAATACATTTGTGATAAACTGCCTAGCCGTATCTATTGTCCAAAAAGACATAAAAATTAGCACTCATGTCGCAACCAGAACATATTATACCGGTATACCATTTCAAAAGGCGGCTACGTTCAAAACCCTCTATGTTCTATGTTCTATGTTATCTTGTGTAATTAAATAATTACTTTTCCTATACAGAATATATAGGGAAAATAATGTAAGTAGGCGCTGGATCTCAAAAACGAATGATCCGTTTGAGATGAAGGTTTTATCATTAAAAACTGGAACTGAAACGTTTTGGTAAACATACTCGAATCGTTTATTTTATTTTTCTCGATATTTTTCTAAATTTGAAAAATATTACATAACTTCTCAAAGAAAAGTTAAAGGGAATGAGAAACTGAACAAGTTTTATTAAGACATGTTTTTCAAAAAGTTCTAAAGTTGCAAAATTTTAATTTTTACATTTTTTTGCCTATTGCTAATAAACTATAGGAGTTACATGAAATTTATAAAACAACTAATTGTAAATAATCTAAAGTTGAGCAAATTGTTAAGAATAGCCTTTTTCCGTGAACCCCATAGTTTTCGAGAAAATGACTATGATGACCACGTCATCATTTCTTATGTTTCCTTACATTTTACAACTTTTAATTAAAACCCTCGCATATGTTTTACTGATTGACATATACTTTATAACTTTAAATACTAATTGTTGATGATGCCGCTGCTTAAAAAACAATAAAACCTTGTATGCAATAAAAAATAAAGCATAATCCAAATTTAAGTTTTAAATATAAATGTCCTTCAATAGCTACTCTTATCTAAGCTTGATTTAAAGCAATAAGCAAGGGCTTCCAGAAATCCATCTGTTTGCCTTTATCGGCGAGATGGTTTAACGAAAGTACATCCTTATCAAATGAATGGTTTGTTTCTAATAAGTGAGTTAGAATGTTGAGTTATTTTGTTTTAACTTATATGATCATTTATGATCTTTAATCGTAGGTGAAAATTATGACCAGATTGCCTTATGTATACTCCTCCACAACCTGGGCATGTTAAATAAATATAAATATAATATAATAAATATAAGTGGTACAAAAATGTTAAGTGTTTTCTTCATTTAAAAATTCGAAAATGTACCACGAAGTGAACGCCTCCAAAATTCAAAGAAAAATCTTTGAAAATCATGGACAACTGTCAACAGCGACTTTGGGTATTCGTCTTTGTGCGGTTAATGTTTGTTTATTATTCACACTAGTTCTTTTTATACAGTTTATGTCTATTTACAATTTTTGAAAATGTTCTATGTGTTCCTAGTAGTGGGGTTCTTCTACTGCTGACTCGGACACTGAATGGGTGATGAAGATAGCAAAAATAGTAGTCGGGATACCACCAGGAACTTTGAGATCCTCTTCGTCATTTTGGAGATTCCGTATCTCTGGGGTGATGGCGGTAGCGGTGATATTGGCCGGGTTACCACCAGGTTTTGCACGTATCTCCTAACCATGTTGCGGACCCTTCTGCGGAATTGGGCGTGGGTTGATTTGTGTGTAGCCGAATCTGATTCACCACAGCTCGCTCAAAAAGTCAAAAAGTTCCTTCTACTTAGCCTCTGATAAGATCCTGCATGGACACCCTTATATATAGTAGGATAGTGTCGAACTCCTACCGACTAAAACCTTTCCTCCGCGATCGCTGTTGTTACTAGTCCAGCACCTAAAGGATTTTTTAGTCGGATCTTAAGCGGTGGATGGCTAAGAATTGAGGGATTCGGTCGTCCTATGTGACACTCTTTTCTAAATGCAGCAGCGCCATCGGTCGGATTACAGTGAGCCTAGGCTTTGAGGTGCTGATTGAGTGCCAATTAGACATCGAATTTTATCATTTATTATCATTTAATTTGTTGTTAAAGTTTACAGCGAATGCTTTAATGAACTCCAAAACACTCGAGATCTTAGTGTCACGATGAATTTTTGAATTCCGCATGTAGGGCGGTGCATTCAGCACGAGTCTCAGTTTCTTATACGTATTGTATACGCTGGAGTATCGACAATTGAGTGGGTCTATAATAGCCCCAAATCGAAGCAGCGGTTTTAACATCATAACAGATTTACAGTTTTAACAGCCTTAAACTAAGTTGATCGCATGTTGATGATGGACCACAGATTTTCCAACGAAGCTTTAGCCTTTTGGACATGATTTGCGATCGTCTTTAACCAGGAGAGGTGCTAGTCGAAGATTATTTGAGCTCTGTCTTTATCGGAATTAGTTCTCCACCAAATGAGAGTTGAAAGAGGATCGATCGTTTCTTGAGGTACGGCTTCGTAGGTATCGAGAGCGGCTTGGAGGGTTTTCTTAAGATACTGAGTAAACCTGTGTCGTCTGCATATTGGGTGATCATTACTAGAGCCAGATTCGTTATGGCGCATGTGTATATATTATATAGTGCTGGGGACAACTTTCAGTCATGAAGGACGTCGTGACAAAGTAATCAGGGAAGTTAAGATGGAACATCTTATAGATGAGTCCATCATACTAGACCCTGTCAAGCAAACGCTTTCGAGATGTCGAGGAAGACTGCGGCAGTATCGCGTTTAATAGAAAACCCCTCTGAGATGAACTCGGTTACATGCCATCCTGAAAGCCTGTTTGCGAATCAGTGATTATATTATGATCTTCAAATAAGACCGAAATGCGACTCAGCAGAATCTTTTCGATTAATTTACACAACACGCTGAGCAAGCTGATGGGATGGTAACTCGATGGGAGGTGAGGTGATTTGCCTCCCTTAAGGATGCTAATCACGGCTGCTAGCTTCCAAGCCCCAGTCGCTTTGCGGCATTCGCGATGCTTAAAAGAGCACATCTACCCGGTTTTTGACCATTGTGGTACAAATTCCGTCGATTCCCAGAGCTTTTAGCGTTTTCAGCTGTTTTATAAGTCCGTTTAGCTCGTCTACGATGGTCGGTTAACAGGTTTAACAGGTCCACTTATGGTTGTTTGAATTTACTAAGTAATTGTCGACGGTTTCAGTAACTCATTTGATGAAGTCAAAGATATTGCTCGGATTTGGGGAGAATTGGAGCTCAAGCGGGGGCGTGCGTCATATATAAGAACGGCGGCCCGTCTTTCTCATCCCTTCACGGAAGAAGAACATTTTGAGGTTTTCGATGTTTTTTGCCAACATCATTTGATTATCGAATTATCGAGCTTATCGTATAAGGCTATTGCAGTCTCTCATATGTACTCCATCACACTCGCCATGGATATCTTACAGTGAATTTGAGTGTTTCGCGAGAGCATCTAAAACGCGACCTGAGAGGGCCCTCAGTACTCCCATATGGGAGCTGCCCAATAATCACTTTATAACCCTGATCTTATGGGCTATCTTTGATCTGGAGTTTATAAAAGGCCATAGCTTTGAAAGTGACGTTTTTGCCTTGTCAATAGTCATTTTTGATGTTATTCGAAAATTATTCCGAGGTATTTGACCTCATCTAACATGGAACATTTTAGAATGTCGATGACTTTTACTTTGAAACTACTCGGAGTCCAGAGCCTTCTAAAGAGTGTTCTCCAAGTGGGTTTTAGTTATTCCTCTATACAGAAGAGCAGGATCATCAGCTATTGTTATGACTGGAGCCAGATTCGATATGTCGCTGGTTTAGATTTTATGCAAGGCTGGAGACAGGGCTGACCTATGTAGAAGGAAATCGTACAAGGTCCGGATTATTGTAAACAAATATGACAAACAAATGTCATAAAAATAGCTCCATATAAAATGGATATAAATACGCCAGCAATGGCCAAAATATGGCAAAAATACTTCGGTGAAAGAAAATTCCGTCATCTGAAGCAGAAAAAGGGGTTAGAGTGGAAGAACACATAGTGAACTCCGCCCGCAAGTCCTGTGACCTAATTTTTAGTAATTATTAATGTATAATTTATAATTTTTAGATCATAATATAACAGGATATTGTAAAGTGAAATATAAATAAATATAAATAAATTGTATTTAAACTTTATCAAACATGCATTACATAAATAAATATATAATTGTAGAATTATTGTAAGAAAAAAACAATATATACAAATAATTTTCACTGCATGTTGAATGATCTTCCACTCGAACTCGCTGATTCTCTTCCTCATTGGTCTATGATAGGGGTCCAGTTTGAAATACAAATATTATAGGTCACTAAAAGCGTATTTTTGCTCGTTTTAAGAGATACATTTATTATGTCATTTTAGGTACTCAAGCCTCGTCATTTCCATTTGCCAAACTCTGTCAAACGTCTTTGGGACGTCTAGGAATACTGCGGCAGCAGCAGGCAAAGTCCTGAACGATTAAATCATCATCAACAGCCGATGGTGAGTGGACAGGAATAATTGTATGGTCTGTTTATCTGTCTGAAGGCAGATAAACGCACGAGCAGGATTTTTTTCGAAAAGTTTACCTAGAACACTAATCAAGGTTTGCGTTGGGGTAATGTTGGAATTTTTTCCGTTTGAGGATGCTGACTACAGCGGCCAACTTCCAAACACATGGAAAAGAGCCCAAACTCATAACAGCATTTGCTATGTTAAGCAGAGCGGTTCTACACTCTTGGTCATGATTTTTCACCCTTAAGGTAGAAATGTCGTCAAGACCAGGAGCTTTTTGATTTTTGAACTGTTTGATCAGCTCATCGAGCTTGTTGCCAATAGCATGGGGTGGAAAATTATTCCGAGGTATTTAATCTCATCTTGAAAAGAATTCCAAACTTTCGGTAAGAAAATTGCAAGACGATACTTATCAGCCTACTCCTTGAAGGGGTCCAGGACCTTTTAGAGAGTTTTCTCAATTTGGGTTTTAGTTATTCCTCTATACAGAAGAGCAATATCATTAGCGTATTGTGCGATTATGACCGGATCCAAGTTCGGTATGTCGCTGGTGTATATATACGGCAGACCCATGTAGAATGCCTGCTAATATCGAATGCCAGGTTACAAAATTTCCTGTTTGAAGGAAAACGTACAGTATCTGAATCAGGTATTCTGGGTACTCAAGCTCTATCATTTTATAGATAAGGCGCTCTGTCAAACGCCTTTTGGAAGTCTAGGAAAACTGCGGCAGTATCTCTTTTGACGGCAAAGTCCTCAATGATGAAATCATCGTCAAAAGCTGATGATGAGTAGACAGGAATAATTTTATGGTCTTTAGTGAAGACAGATAAACGCACGAGCAGGATTTATTTCGAAAACTTTACCTAGAACACTAATCAAGTTTGGCGATAGTTTTGGAGTAATGTTGAAGATTTTCCCGTCTTGAGGATGCTGACTACAGCGGCCAACTCCCAAACAGATGGAAAAGAGTCCAAACACAAAACGCATTTGCTATGTTAAGCAGAGCACACACTCTAGGTCAAGATTCTTTACCATTAAGGTGGAAATATCGTCAAGACCAGGAGCTTTGCGATTTTTGAACTGTTTGATCAACCCATCGGATCAAATGATTCCGAGGAATTCGATCTCATCTTGAATAGGAATTTCATACTTTATGTAAGAAAATTTTGGAAAGTCGATGACTCTTAGTTTGGACTTGCTGAAGTGCAAGACGTCACGCCACTTATCGGCATACTCTTAGAAGGAGTCCAGGATCTTTTAAACAGTTTTCTCAAATTGGCTTTTAGTTATTCCTCTATATAGAAGAGCAATATTATTAGCGTATTGTGCGATTATGACCGGATCCAAATTCGATAAGTCGCTGTGTAGATATACGGAAATGCCTATCGAACGCTGTGTGAAGAACGTAGTGTTTACCTTGGTACAATATTTCTTGCCCGGATTAAATATTCTCGGTACCCAAGCCCTATCATTTTATAGATATGTTCGTCATGACAAACTCTGTCAAACGCCTTTGAGACGTTTATGAAAACTGCAGCAGTATCTCTTTTAATGGCAAAAACCTCAACGGTTAAATCAACTTAAATTGCTGATGATGGATAGACAGGAATAATTTTCAGTGAAGACCTATAAACGCACGAGCAGGATTTTTTCGAAAAGTTTGATTAGAACAATAATCAAGTTTGGCGATAGTTTTGGGGTAATGTTGGAGATTTTTCCGTTTTGAGGTTGCTGACCATAGCGACTAACTTCTGAACAGATGGAAAGAAGCCCAATTTCATAGAAGCATGTAATATGATAATCAGAGCGGCCAAGATTTTTCACCATTAAGATGGAACTGCTGTCATGACCAGAAGCTTTGCGATTTTGAAACTTTTTGGTTAGAGCTTCGCAAGACCACTCACGATCGAAATTAGAAATGTAATTTCTGACGGATCTTTTGACATCATTATTGTTTATTGTTTGCTTTGTTTCTCTTCTTAAATTTATCTAAAATACATACTACTATAAATAGAATTACTATAATTTAAAATGAAGAGACCCGGGCGGAGTTCACTTCTTTCAAATGTTCTTCCACTCTGACCCATTCAGCCTATTCTCGAAAAGAATCCATCATTGATGTTCTTCCGGCGGCTATTATTCAGCTCTAAAGCTCTTTTGTTTTCATTAACGAAGTTATCGTTAGGGTTTAAAGTAAATTGGCGCTCCAGAAAGTCGGATAACGCTTCTTCTTTATCGATATCGGAAAAGACGAGTCCTCCCCCATCATGTAACGCATGATTACTACGGTATTCCCTCTTGATCCTTTAGAAAAATTTCAACACACAATGTGGATGTTCATTAAATGGCTCAATCATTGCATAGAATGCGTAATTGGGCTCTCAGCCGACGAGAGAATTGATTAGCTTCCGTGCGGAAGAATGGATCTCGAGTATTTTACCATCCACTACAAACTTTGTATATTCGGATGAGATATTTGAGCTCGGTTAGGATGTGGAGAAGATCTACTTGTGAGTAAATCCTGCAAACTGTGGACCCTTTGAGAGCTGTAAGAATGATCATGGAGAACTTAATTACACCGGTTTTAATTGATAACAGAAAGTGGAACGATAGTTTTCCACCTTCAACTTGTATTTAGGCTAGATGGTGGATTTAATTTCCCTGATTGTTCTAGCTGTTCCAACTATTATGTCCAGAATGATCCGATTATGGTCAGTACTGAGTTCGTTGGAAATCAGATCTCAAAGTCACAGGGAAACGAAGTTTTACTTTAGATACTTGTGAGTTTCTAAATTTCCAGATAAACCGTCAGTCAAAGCCATTAAGGTGTGCCATTTATTATCTGAGCATTACACTAGTTCCCTATTTGGGTGGATATCACAGATAAATCTTGGGGAACTGTCAACAGCGACATTAATGTTTTTTAATATCTCGACGGTTTACCTAGAGATTTAAAAACTCCAATGTAAAACTCCACTTCCCTGTCTTCTACTGCGTCTCTATGATGAGATTCAAAATATATCTAAACTGGTCCGTGGCTGTTGTTCATAGGGAACAATTATTTAATGTTTATATTTTTTAGTGTAAATGAAGTCTTTGTTTTAAACATACATCATAGACCTGAGCACAATAATTCCATTGATTAACGAGCCAAATGAGTTCGTCTTCCCAGAAATCATAGGACATTAAGAAAGAAGTCTTTCAAAGCGTTCTTCAGTTCACCGTCTGTTTTCATGCACGGCCCTTTCAGAAAAATTTCGAGCGTTATCATGAAGTCCTCTCGTGTTCTTGGTAGACCTACGTAATCTTCAGTGTCTCAGTATATATCAAAATTAATGGTTTTTCTGTTCTTGAGGAATTTAAATACCTTGTCTGCTGATGCGGCGGCTTTAATCTTTGTATGGGGGGTGATGCTTTCACTGCATGCTGTCCTTATTTGCCTCTGGCTCATAGTGATGGCACCAGCTCATCACTTGTGACGATGCGCTCCAGAAAAATGGTGTCCGAAGCAGATGTTGAAGTACGATCCCGATACGCAGTTCCTTTTCTGGTCGGTCATCTGCTTCGTAAGCCACCGCACGTATACCTTCCGATCACTATCGTGAAAAATTGTCCATATTGTTTCAATGCTGACATCCATCTTCACGACCAACGTTCCCATTCCCCTGAAAACCCATATGAAAGGGCAGCGAACTCAAAGACGCTGTGAAGAACCACAGGAGTTCTGGGAACTCGGAATCCATTGTTTTTTTAGTCAATGGAATCGTTGTGTTCAGGCATATAATATATACTTACTTACTTCATTCAATCCCAAAGGGTCATTTTGTACCTTTTCATTTGAACACACCTAGTAGTAATTAAACCAACAATCAAAAAAGCCTAGAACTAAGTTGCAAATAACAGACCGAGTAATATATGTATTGGTTGAAAGGCAGTATACATTTTCGTAATACAATAACTATAAATCCCGATATTTGCAACACATTTAAATTTCCTTTTTAGATAAGACCATTCAAATGAGGTTATCACGGCTATGATTTACTTATTAATATCAGAATGAAATGATATGGCTAGTTGTTTGCGTATACGGATTATAATATCTATAATGACATTGAATTGTCTATTATAACTTTATTTAGTGACGTTTAAATGATCCTATTGTTTTAATAATGTATATAATGAAATGCCTTAAGTACAGAAAATAATCACTATATTTTGAACTATATTATAAACTATAAATTTACAAACTAAAAATATCTCCCTAATTATAGTGTAACTTCAAACTTTCTTTAGTTCTACATCAAATTTTTTTTTCTGCTGACAGCAAACTGTCGATGGCTGACGATTAATGTAGCGCATTAACATAATATTATAGCAATTTGTCATTGTTTCATATATTACGGAGCAGTTGCTATCAATAAAATTAGGAAAGTTTGAAATATTACCACATAAAATCCCATAAATCAGTAGTACATAAACCTGGGGGCGCGATAAATTATGCACGAGGCGTGATGAAGGACGCAATTTGGAAAAATTATGATGCATCCATTATGTACTTTTCTCCATTTCTTACCGGATTATGGAAAAAACGTGTTTCTGTATATAAATCGTCGATTTTGGTATTTTTCAAAATTATTACTTGTCCGCGTTTTTAACTCAGTTACATGATTTTAAATTATTATTAAAGTATGAAACATTAAGAGGTTATTTTAGGAGTAACCAAATTTTCTTAAATAAACAGTTATATTTCTTATTTCACTATTTTATTTAATCACTAAATGTACATTTCGAACACTATGTTCGTTATCAATAGTTAACTGGTAACTGTACAGTTAGTGATTGAATAAAATAGTGAAGTGAGAAATATGACTGTGTTTGTTTAATTAAGTAATAAACTTCACATAACTCACAAATTCATATTGAAACTAAGTTTTCTTTGATAACGGTGATTTTAAATGTTTAGGAGCTATTTGAAATCTAGAAAAATATTTCATATAACTTATTGTTTATATTGTTCTTCTTTAGATTAGAATATGCCTAGTACTCATATGACAGATGTATCAAACATATTTTGCTTTTTGGTCATTTCATAAAGAATATTTTTTTTGTGATTGACAAATTTCATTCATTCCCTACATTAACGTAAAAGTAGAAAACAATAGATTGGCACTTTTTTTCATTTTGTTTATTTATCGCTAAATGTATATTTTACTCTCACACAATCTAAGAATTACTGTTAACGATAAGTTAATGACAAATAAACAGACTTATGCAAGCAGTTTTTTTTTTAATTTATATAATATATGGTAAACCAATATGTAGGATGTGTTTTCTTCAGTTCACCAAATTATGTGTGTCATCGAGAAATCCAGTTTAATAATATGCACCTCGTGCTAGAAAGTATTTATTGAATGAACCTACGCGATCTCGTGATATCCGCGGTCAATTTTTGGACGGCGTGGGTCACACTTTTGGCACCGTCGCTTGATCGAGTGACATCACAAAAAAACGGGCTGTTGATCGCAATAAAACTGTATGATTTATTCACTCGCTAAATGTTCTTGAAAGCCATTTAACAATTAAATGTTTTGGCTCTTTTGCAACAAAAAAACGTCAGCACTTTAAGCACGTGCCTATGACTAAGATCAAAATTGGTTTAATGTGATTTTTTGTTAGTTTAGTTGTATAATCGAATAATGAATTATACAACTAAACTAACAAACAATCACATTAAACCAATTTTGATCTTAGTCATAGGTACGTGCTTTAATTAATGAATATTTTTTAACTGATTATGATTTTGAAGAATTAATTACAATCACAATTATATAATAACGTCATAATTTTAACACTAAAAGACTACATTGACTTTCTTTGTCTTCAATACGAATAGTACTTTTCTTGAAGGAATTATCAAAGATTTATTGAACTAACAAATATTGTTCTTATTTCTATGGCATTTTGACGTTAATAATATTTAATTTTAGGACAAAAAATAATTCAATTTTTGTTTTCAGGTACGTCAACTCATTAAAAACCATTCTCATCAAGGTGGGTAAGTGAACGCGCGCACATTACCCTCAAAAAAAAAAACGAATCAATTTACCTGTCATCCCCTTTGCCGTGAGGATGACAAATTGTGATTCGCCCTCCCCATAGCCGACTGTCCTCGCCAGAGGGTGGCAATTTGTTTTTGTCCCATTGTTCGCGGAAACCGAAACAATTAAAGCGCACCGTTTAAATCATCCGCGTTTCCCAAGCGGGACAAGGCGGAGGAAACGGCCTGACAATAAATAATTGTAAATTATTAAATGAGTGCGCGAATAAAACGGCAACGAGAACGAGCCGAGGACGGAGAGGGCGAACTGGAAGCGCCGTTTGTGGGAAAGAGAAAAGCACCGGAGTGCAGTGTGAATGTAATAAAGTCTACCTTTAGAAAGCGTGCGTGAATACATTACCCGCGGTAATTATGCAGTCGCATCCTGCGGAATGAAAACCACTGTAACCGTTATTTATTAAGGGTTGTGATTTTTTGGTACTAACTTTGTTGTTAATTAAAGCCGGGCGTTTATATTTATGTACTTGTCCGTGAAGTTGTGTGTCATATAGAATAGCATTGAACAATATATACGAACAATTCAGTTTGTAGAGCTACTGAATAAGAGCAAAAATAAAAATAATTTGCGTTTCCTTTACTCGTTATAGTGCTAAATTATAAGCTACATATTGAAATTCTGCTAAATTCATCATATCATATTTTTTTTACTTCTATACTTCATTCCATAAATATTATATACAGTAGATTTAAGATTATATAAATCAACTTCACGACTGAAAATTTCTAGAGAACCAATAGAACATATATATTGGTATTTTGAACTAGACAAAATGTGTTCCAAAATAATTTTTAGTATAAGATCACCTTTTTACTTTCCACAGATAATAAAACGTGAACATTTTCTGAGCTTTGGAAACTTAGGGTTTTATTTTATTCAAAAGATTTTGGCAGAGATTTTTAATCTACGAATGATAAACGCGTTTAAGGTTTACTTTTTAAAACCTAGTTTCCAAATGTTTGACAGGTCATAGCTTATTTCAATTTGAGATACTTTCTGCAAAACATTAATTGCAATAGTCCTTTCTTCTGCATGCCATCAATTTTCTAATGCAGCAACCTCTAATTGTAGGAGAAAATTAGTCCAGGATATTTGATCAAAATAAGGTGGTTGCATTTTCCTTCCATTACTATTGCATTCACTACGTTTGATTTAATTCTTTATAACTTTCTTTCAATTTCTGATATTTTTGTTCAATTGTTTTATTTTATTTGTCTCTAGCAGTTACCACCATGTTTTCTAAAAAATAGCTTTCCTATCTTCCTATACTTCAATTTTATTATTGATTTTGCAAAGACAACTATATCTGGTTGATCAATTTCTTACTTAACCCGTGGTGAAACATGTTTAATTATCTTGATTGATTAAAACACTTGGTTTTGTTTGACTGTTTTTATTTTCTCTCCGATCATTGGCCATTCTCAAGGATATTAAGAAAGACTTACTAATCAGAGATAAAATAAAAATAGTCAAAGAAAACCAAGTGTTTTAATCGAGATAATACAATTATACCGCCATACGCTAAATTCCACACTTTCGTGCTTTTCACAACGATTTACTTTGTCTAACTAATCTCAAATACTTTCTCTGTACCTACTATAAACAAATAGAATACCCCTAACACACAAATACACCTGAAATGTTGAAACACAATCTCTTTCACTTCTGCTCCTACCTTATGCACTTATGCAACTAATACACTCATTTTTACATACAGAATGAGCGTTGCTGAATGAGTAAATGTTATCCGTAGGGTTATAGGCAAAAGGGAGATTTTAGTTTTTATAGTGAACAAGTTTTGTTCGCAATTTTCTAATTGAATCTACAAAATTGTAACTTTCTCCTGCTTTCAAATTATATTTTAGTAATAAATCAGAGAAGAACAACAAATTTAATTAATTGTGGTCAGGTCAGGTAAGGAAGATGACTTGAATTTTTTAGATTTAGACTGTTTATTTTATTTCGTAACAAATATCCAAAATACTTACAGACTTGTGTAATACATTCGAAACTCTACTAAAAGATTACTTAAAATAAATAGTTCATGCAAATTAAATAAAATTAATCATGGATAGAGTATATATAAACGTACATATTTTAAATTTTGAACAACTCATTTTCATTGAATGTTTATTTTTGTTAATTTTGTGCAAAAAATAACTTTATTGCTAAATTTCTCTGCCAATCATTAAAATACACTAACATTCAATTACCTAAACATATTTTAGAAGGTACGATATGTATTAACATAACATAATTGAAAAAGAAATCGTAACACAATAACACGTAATATTGAAAGTGCCGATCGAACTGTAAGATAGAGTTCGATGTAAATAAATATTTTGATTCGGAACCTTCGGTCGGTATCGCACCCACCAGATTAGTCACAACTCACGCAATATTATTGTTTTTCCATTGTTATTTATTCCTCAATACCGCGGCCAATCATTAATTGTCCGTATCTTTTTTTCTATACATTAACACTTATAAATTGGCTCGTTATACAAAACACCATCAATCACGCAAAGGTCAAATCTATTTATGTTCTTGGAGATTCGTTCCATTTTTAATTGCCACTGATAATAATTGTGCCCGGTGCGAAACAAACACAAATGCCAGATGAAAATTACACTAAAATGTGTATATAATGATTATAATAATAGAAAATTATGAAATATGTAAATTCTTTCTTTAATTTTTCTTAATGTGAAATATTAAATTCAATTATTTATTAACAATATAAAAGAAAAGAACAAATCTTGGATTTTGAAGGCGTTTACTTTGTAGTACATGAATAACAGAAAAGAACAAGGTGGTAAAACTAAGACATTTGAAAATAATATTAAAATTTAAACCACATCCAGTTGTAAAGTTTGTTTGTAAACTTGTAGGTTCTTTATTCTGGGTTTGTGTAAATGCAAAAAACCTATTACTTTTCTATTTCACGATAATGTATATAATCTCAATAAACGTATTATGTTGTCAATCTGAATGTCAGGGCAGAACTGGCTTCAAAAAGGTATTTTCAAAAACAGTTTCTTTGTTAAACAAACATAGTTTCTATGCATGACGCTGGGGTGAACTTCGTCATCTCAAGATGAGAGAGAAAGTAAAGAATAACTATACATTACACAGTTTATAATACTAATTTCATATCAAAACGCATCTCTAGAGCATTCATCAACTGTATAATTTTATTATTAATAATCAATGATATTAAATAGTGCCTTCAAATACTATAAATAACTATATTGACGAGTGAATTACGAAATTTATTAGACGCCAACAGCTGACATCCCGAAGGTATAATTACATCCGAGTGTTGATTTCAATAACAACACCTGGAAGATGTGAGAGATTGCGGTGATAAATTAAATGGTACATGTCGGTATCGCTCCTGGTATTCCCCAGGTTTTCTCAATTACCATCCGCGGTCTTCGCATTTCACGCGATGCACTCGAAAAAACATCTAAACCAACGCGGTCGTAAATTCGTGGTGGACGCGCAGGAATGTCTCCGGGATCCTTGTCGTTATTCATAAGACGCAGGGGTAATTGTATCTGGTGATGTATTCTAATTGAATTATACCTCGAGTCCTGTTTGTCCTTACGTCGCTGGTCGGGTCGTGCGAGGCTGTTTAATTGTCGTCGCTGGTTTACCGGCCACTCGGATTTATGGAGGTAGACTGAGAAAAGTTCCTCGGTTCCCACAGGGGGTAACGATCTTAGCGATGCCTATGTTCAACAGGTGGTTGAATATAATTCTTACTACTACTGTGGTAGTTTTTCTTAAAAAAAAATAAGACAGAATAAATTTTTTTTTTATAATCTTAAAGTAAGCTTCCATTAATAGATTTTTCTTAAAGATTAATTAATACAATTTTTTATATCTTAATAAATATATGTAATTACGTGAAGAATCCATCCAATTACGTTTCCCATTAATTTTATTAAGTTTCCTAAAGGGATAATCCCCGGGTAGCGATAATGGGGAATTAGTCGAGCATGGAAGCCGCCTTTAAAAACTCAATGGGAGTGAGTTATGCGTCGTAGGCCATAGCCCGCTGGATGATTTAATTTGTCCTAATCCCCATTTATCAGTCGGGACTTTTTGAGAGAGACGACTGAAATCGAAACGGGCCCCCGCGGAGATTATCAATAGACGATGATCCCCAAAAGTATTACGAAGGACGAGTGAAAGTCGGCGGTGGCATTAGAGTTTAGAGTGCGCCGTTTCGGGAACATAATCATAAATCTGTCATTTTAATCTTTGTGGGGGGACCAGATAAGAAAACTACACCAGTGTAACTAGTGTGGTAAAACCGCTGCAATTAAACAAACGTGAAAATCGTTAGACTATATGAGATCATAATTCTAGGTTATTTAACAAAATGAACAGGGACATCAGCAGTATGAGAAGGTAGATGAGTACGTATATATTTTTAATTTAGTTCTTTGTACTTTTATAATATTGATACTGAAATTTTAGCAGTAATTTTAATTAAATCAAAAATTTAGTTAAATAGAACCCTTTTTGCTGAATAGTTACTAGATTTGCTTAATCAATAATTATAAGTATTTAGAATATTTAAAATATTCGAAACAAATCATTTGTTCTATTAAAATAATGAAGTGAAGCAACTGTAATTGGTACTTTCTATCTTGATGTTCTATAAGTATTGCTATTTACCCAATTGTTAGGAAAAGAAGTTTTACGTAATAAATATCACAAAGCGTTAAACCTCCGATATTCATTTAGAAACAAGCGGTATAATAAGAATTCACTTATGGTAAATGATATTTTAACAAAAGTTTTTCATTTTTTTTGGAAACTTAGAAAAGCTTTCCTGCAGAAACTTCATTATTATCAAGACTAGAAATGCATACCATCATGATACTTGGTTTGTAGTTTTTCCAGAAGCCCAAAGGAGTTAAGAAATCAAAAACGATTATGGGGTTTAGTTAACATATAAAGGAACTGGGAAAGAATAACGCAAAAAGAGCATGCATGGGGAGAGAAAAGAACAAATACAGTTTTAAAGATGAACAATTTGGAAGATGCCTAAGACGAATAAAGAAAAGCTACTTTTATGGATAGAGGAAGATGTGGTAAATAAGCTAACAAAGAGAGAGATAAAGAAATAGTAGGACTACAGTAAAAAATGAAATAATTATAGCAAAATCTATTAAATATATTAACACATGTTTTCCTCTTTTAAAACTAAAACATCTGACTAAACTTTCAGCTTACAACACGAAAGTCTGCTGTACATCATTCACACAATCAGTAAACTTTATTATCTTTGTTAATGTTTTAATGTTTTCTTAGTATATTCACTATTTGTTTGATTTGTTTGAGTTATGTGAAGTAATAATCACTAATAAAACACGATTTGATTTCCTTTCTTCACTAATTAGTTTAAATAATTTATTTATTCTTTTTGTTCCTTATTGCAATTATATATAATCAAATAGATAAAGAAATTATCTGGCAAAAAGGACAGGTTAAGAGATACAAAGAGAAATATACAGATATTAGAATAATTGGGCGGAAAGAAAAAATATTATATCAAATAATAAGTTTAGAGTGCTCTTCACACACATTAGTTATCCTCTGCCCCTATTTTTTGATAGAATATTTTTTTTAGTTGCAATTGTACGTTGATTGGGTGATTTGGGACTAAAACACGAACCAAAGGAAAGAAGTAGAATAAGCAGGAAGGTAAGAGGGGGGAGAAATTAATATGATATTTTGGAACAAACTTATTACTCATCTTACGCACGTATTTTTTGATAGAATATTTCTTCATTTCTATGCAATTATGCGGAGTATAAAGCTTTGAAATAGGGACTATTGTGGGGCAAAAAATGAATTATCCCAAAGGACGAAAGACGTAAAATAAACAAAAAGGTGAAAAGGGGGAAATGATTTTAATATTTTATAGTGTAACTATCAATCACCCTTAACACGTATTTTTTTGTGCAATTAATTGAAATTGGAAGTTTTGAAATAGGGATCAAAGGAATGAAGACGTAAAATAAGCAGAAAGTGAAGAGGGGGGAAATGAATGTGATATTTTAGTGCACTACTATCTGTCATCCTCAACACATATTTTTAGATAAAATATTTCTTTCTTTTTATGGAATAAATCGAACTTTGGAGCTTTAAAATAGAGATCGTTGGAGCCCAAAACATACGGACTAAAGTAAAGTAGAAGTAGAATAAGCGGGAAAGTATGATGGGGAATAAATGTGTAATTTTGGAATATTTATTAAAGAAGCAATTAGATTCGGACCAGACGCCCAAAAAATTAAAGGAGCAAATACAAAAAGAAGATAAGGAAAATGTGGTAAAAACATCGGTGAAATAAGGTGAGTTAGAGAAAATACGAAAGATAATCTCTAGGGGGAGGATTGAGATAAGAGTGTAAAGGAGATTCACAGAATAATAAAATGAGCTAAGAAAAAGAACTATGACAGGAGTTAGGAATTGAATAGGGATTAGCGAAATATTCCGAAATAAGGAAAACGATGAAGTAAGAAGGGGCTGTAGCTCAATTCTTTTATAAATTATAAGAGTGCAGAACTTTAAAAAAAGTAAGAAAAAATTAGATTATTAGATATCTGGCAACTAAAAGTTTAAAAAAATACTATGAAATGAAACTAGGAGGAAAAAAGAAAACAGGAAAGTGGGAAGGAAGCCCAAAGGTGAACATTGGATAAAGATGGGAAATATGGGATGGAATGCTCAAATCATATAAGCAGGGATAGGGAATACTAAACAGGTGTATCGAAGAGGAGATAAAATTACAGTATTAAGTGTTAAGGGGTGTTCCTCGAATAAAATGTTGATATCGTTTTTTTGAGGAGGTTGGCACTCCTCCTATTCAATTCTATAAAAACATAAAAAAACATAGGGAAGGTGGTTACTCGAGAAAAGCACATGCGCAATTAGTTCAATCCCTGATATCTAAGAGAACATTGAGCATCCCCGCCAGATGACCTAACCTCAGACGATGAGGATTGTGACCCAGAAGATGATATTCCTCTTTCAATGATCAAGTCTAGGCTAGCGAAATCACAGGATAAAAAGGGGAAATTGAATGCGGAACATGTTTCATGGATCAGAAAATCATTCTCGCCTCAGCTTCAAACTATAAGGAGAACGACGCATTTGACATAATATAGAAAACCCATTGCTATATTTCATTGAATACTTACTAGATTTCATCTGTAAGCGATTCAGAAATATGGGAAAATTTTAAATATCAATAACTATGAAATAAATAAAATATTTCTTGCACATATTTATGAGTATAATTTGCTTTTCTAGATTGTGTATGTCTGGAGACCCGCCACAAGAATAAAATTTATCAAAAATCTGCAAATATCTCGTAATATATTTGGGTAGCTACGAATTAATCTACACATCAATGATATCAACGCTGAACATAATACAGTTGACAAGCTTTGGAAGATGCGTTCACTTATTAGAACATTTAAAAAGTGATGTGAAGAATTGGATCTTGAGGAAGACTTATGTATAGATAAATCAATAATACCATTTAAAGGACATATTGTTATATGGCGCCTCTGGTATTATATAGAGCTTCGTTATCTACCAAGGTTCCTCTACATTGCCTGAAGATATACAGAAAAGATATTCGGCTATAAATGGATTTGTAATTCATCTTTCAGATAGAATACCTTATCATAATGGACACAAGCTCCAATGTGATAACTATTTTACATCCTTATTAATTACTTCAAGAACTGCGAAATGGAATTTTTGCTGCTGAAACTGTTTGGATACACAGGCGTCAAAATTTCCCGCTAAAAACAGAAAAACAGCTTCAAAAACTTGGCTGTAGCGGTGCATTGATTACTAGTGACAATCAACAGTTCGATAGTATGACAATAATTTCGTTAATATGGCTTCAAACTTTATTGAACGATATAAGGACGGCGTGAAACAATGGGATACGAAAACAAGAGACTATATGAATGTCAAGTATTTACAATGTTTCAATGGATAGTGTGAATAAGAGTGATATTCGTATAGCTCTATACTACATCTTCACAATCTTGCAAATGGAAACTCAGAGTTATGTTTCACTACTTCAATTTAGCAGTGTGTAATTCGTGACCAGAATATACACGTGAAAATAGAATAAAAGGGAATTAATTTCACATGGAGTTGTTGTAAAAGGATTGACCTTCTGAGTTTGTTCCACGCTCAGTACTCCAAAACGCGGCTGCCCCTTAACTTCTAGCCTTCTCTACACCAATAATCTCAAGAAGAAACATCTGAATCTCCAATCACTTCCTTTGACTGATATGAGACACTATAGCATTGGCCATTGGCCAGCACAAATAAGCCAGCAAGGGCTAAAATATTGTCTAAGTGGACAAAATTTACTACTGGTGAGGATGCATTCATCTAGTTTTATGGGTCTGAGTGGAAGAAAACTAAGTAAACTCCGCCCGCATGTTTTCTGCTCTAAATTGTTAAGTGTTTATATATTTATATAAATTGTAAGAACATTTCTTTAAGTGGACATGTAAAGAAAAATAAATCAATAAATAATTAAATAAATACATATAGATGGACATGAAGAAGGCTGCAAGTTAGCGACGTGTGCAGTTCGTACCCGCATCAAGTGTGAACAGTGTCAAGTATCAACAAATATAGAAACTGCTTCAAAAGTTTTCTTATGGATTCACAATAACTGAGTAATAAATAAAGAAGACTTATCAAATATTGGCGTTTCTAAATTGGTGCCCCTTCCTAGTTGCGCCACTTGAGTAGCAAATTAAACCAATATGGAAGTATCTGAGATAGTAATAAATAATATACAGTACAAAAATAAATTCTGAACATCCGAAAAAATCCAGGGACGAAAGGATTAGGGTGGATTATAGAGGAGGTTGGTATCATTTTCTATAATAATATGAAAAAAGTGTAGAGAATATGCGAATAAGGCGATATGATTTGAAATATTATCGAAGGAATTTAGGGTGAGGTAAGAAAAATCATTACGCAGAGGCTGGAACTACTAAATAAGTTCCTCGAACGGGATTTAGAAGTTGAAATAATATATGCAGAACCAAGAGGTAATCTACAATCATAGCGAAGGGTAATCTTGAAGATGATGTGACAAATTTTACGGTGAAGAATAAATAAGTCTCCAACAATAAATAAAAATATAGTAAATAATGTGATAAAGTTTATCAAGAGATATATGCAGGCAAAGAGTGTGCCAAAAGGAGCAAAAAGAGGACGGAGAAGTAGAATATTTGTGAGAAAAAGATGAATGATGTAACACTTGAATCAGTCTTAAAACTATTTAAAATTTCTTTAAAACAACTAAAATGAATTGAGAACGTTGACAAAAAATTATTATTAAAAACATACTTTAAAAACATTTAAAATTCACTAAAAGTTTATTTACTTGTATACAAAATTTTTAATATAAAATATACTCTAAATTTTTGTCGAAAGGAGGGCAGGCGGTGTTCTCTTCATCGAAGGATCTTCCACTCAAACCCATAATTAATAATACTCCAAAATACCTTCTGTAATATCGTTTTATATTCTTAATGCTTGAATAAAGTATATTTAAGTCTTTTATTAGACATGTTTAATAACATGTTGTCACTGTCAAATTATATTACATTTGCTTTAAAGGTTGATAAAAACTTATTCAGAAAACAGCTTAAAATAGTCTAACACAAATCAACAAAAAATATAGTTAAGATCTGTTGTTCGTTCTACATTATAAAATTTCTTGAGTAAGAAACAAATAGAATTTATTTTACCAAACAAAATTAATTCAAATTTTATATTCAAGTTATACCGCAATTATTTTTTTAAGCCAGTTGAGTACTATCAAAAAAAGTAGATTTTAATAGAAATTATACAAAAGTATAATATACGTATAATAAGCATTACAATTCTTTAATTCCTAGAAACACATCCAAGAATTTTAAAGTCGTCATTAAATTGAAATTCTTTCAAACAAAAATCAGAAATTTGGCCAAAAATATCAATTTTCAAAAAGCAATATTATTCATTTTAAAAGGTCGAAATTTTATTTTAAATTCGGTTGGTCTTTTAAAAATGGTTAAAAACTTAAACTAGTTGGAATACAAAAAAAACAATTGAAAACCTTCTTAAATATCGTTAATAACATGTTAATAAACAACAGATTATTTATATATTTAATTATTTGCTCACTCAACCCGTGGTGAAACATTTTTTAACTTTTTTGATTAGAACTAAAATAAAAACTCTTAGTTTCTTTAACAAAAAACTTTGTAAAATAAACCAAGTGTTTTTTCAAAACAGATTATTTTCTTAAATAATTAAAATATTACCAAATTTTTGTTAGAATCTGCTATTTGACATGTAACTTGATTAGTCTAAAAAATATTTAAATTTCCTTAAAAACAAATCAAAATGTTCTTAAAAATGGGTGAAAATTTCATCAAAAAACTAATAATTAAAATAAAATTAAAAATAATTAAAAACTAAAAGGTGATTTGCTTTTAAAGTTCAAGAAAATATTAAGAAAATAGTTTAAGACATTCTGAAGAAACAGCTTAAAATTTAGTCAAGAACTGTTGTTTAATGCTTGAGCCTAACTGTTGTTGTTTATGCACTGGAAAATAAAGAAGAAACAAATGACTATTCTACAAAAAATAAAAATAATTTAAAAAATATTTTATCTAGAATTTGAAATTTTGCATTAAATTAATTATAATTTAAAAAAATACCTTTTATAATATACAAAAAAAAATGTGGAAAAATTATTTTAAAAGGTTGAAATTTTATTTTAAAATCGGTTGGACTTTTCAAAATAGTTAAAAACTTAAACCAGTTGAAATTAAAAAAAACATTTAGAAACTTTCTTAAGTATAATGGATAGCATGTTAATAAACAACAGATTATTTTCTGAAATAATTAAAATATTACAAAAAATTGTTTTTTTGTTCGAACCTAGAATTTGAAACTACTAAATTCTTCTTCGATCTCAGCCCGCTATTTGACATGTAACTTGATTAGTCTAAAAAAAATTTAAATTTTCTTAGGAGCAAATAAAAATAGGTAAAAATTCTATCAAAAAACAAATAATTAAAATGAAATTAAAACATTTGAAAAATTATATTGAAAATATAAATCAGTTTAAAATATTCTAAAGAAACAGCTTAAAATTTAATCAAGAACGGTTGTTGTTTATGGAAAATTTCTTGAAAAAGAAACAAATGAATTTTTTCTTCAAAAAATTTTCGAAAGCCAGTTATGAAAAAAATATTTTAAGATTTTAATGAGAATTTGAAATTTTGCATTAAAATCATTTTAATTTAAAAAAAATACATTTTATAATAAACAAAAAAAAACGTTTAATTTTTAAAACACAAGTTTGGCAAAAAATGTTTAGATTATTTTACAAAAAATAGTAAAATATTTGCTTTTCAAAATTATTTAAAAACTATTCGGAATTTTAGAAATAACAAAAGTAACTTAACTTTAAAAGAATGATTCAGACTTTCTAAGAATAGTTTAAAACTTAAAACATTTGATATTTTATCAAAAAAACAATTGAAAATTTTCTAAAATACAGTAAGTATAGTATATTCTATCAAAACAGATTATCTTCTTAAATATTTAGAGGTTATGTTATATTTTACCGCCGATTATTGCTTTTGTGCATTTTTGTACCAAGTAGACGCATGTTTAACTTGGATATTATGATACAGTGTTATAACTAAGTTCTGAGTGATATTTTCGACGTATACTTTGATGAAAGTCGAAAAGCAATTCCACCAAAACTCCACTACAAGATTACATTATTACATTCATTAAATAAACATTTCAGCTTATCAACTGAAATGATACTTGATGTGGTTACGCTTAGAACAGAACCAAATCACAAGAATAAAAACTTCATTAAATGAAGATTTCAGCTCATCAAATAAAGTGATCTTTGATGTGCTTACTTTTAGAACAGAACCAAAATTTCACCGAGACACAGTTTCTGATGATTTCGCCTTCACCACTTCCAAATAAGAAACGATCGCCACCCAACATAGTTTATTCTAACGTGAAACCTTCCCGAAAATTTTCCAAGGATGTTAAATCTAAATTCTCTTGCAGATTACCTCGATTTAGATTTAGTGTCCTTGGAAAATTTGCGCGAAGGTTTCACGTCAGACTCTAAACTATGTTGGATGGCAAGCGATTCTAATTTGGAACTGGTGAAGGCGATATCATCACAAACTGTGTCTCGGTGGAATTTTGGTTTTGTTCTAAAAGTAACCACATCAAAGACCACTTCATTTGATGAGCTGAAATCTTCATTTAATGAATTTTTGATTCTTGTGATTTTAGGCAGAGCTGGAATGGTTTGCATTTTTGACATATATTCAATGAAAATAGTGAGAGTAATACAAATTCCTGAAAAAAAAACATTTGTTCATGTAATTTATAATGGAAATGAAACCACAACTTTCTCAGGTGTATCAAATAGCTTTGTTGGCACCCTAGTCGTGGGAACAGTGAATGGAAATGTTATATTGTGGATTTGTACAAAGAGGCTATTAATAAAGCAAGGCAAAATATTGTACATTATCAAATAAAATTAAGAATGAAGTTGATCCTTGCAATTTGATAATTCTCAGACCAGAAAAGATGAACCGTAAACGACAATCATAACAAAGTTGTTGTTCAAATAGTTAATCAGCTAGCTACATATCTAAATGCATTAATTGGGGAACAATCACCACATTTTATTCTAAAAGGACAATAAGATGATACAAGATTGTTTGTTAATAAGGAAGAACTGTTTTGAGTTACCCCATAATTGAGCTCCCTTTTTGTTGGATATAATTTTAGAGTATTTCAAATATGGGATTTGATACCGGCAGATTTAGTCTATACATCTTTAGTACATGAAGAAATTATATATACCAATAACACACTTTGCCACTCATGAAGCAGTAGATGATCCTCATGCTTTTTGTTACTTCTGGTTAATGTGTTGATTGATAATTTTCCACTTGCAGCATTATATTATTTATGCTATGAATAAAAAAATGCCATGAAGGTATATATATATATATATATATCACCAGCTGCGAAATTTATTGGGTCGAGTGGAAGAACCCAAGAAATCGTGAACTCCGCCTTCAGGATTTATGTTCCAAATTTTAAAGTGATTTAATGTTTATGTATGAATTTTTATAATAACAAATAATTAAAATATTACGAAATAGTGTAATACTTCGAACTTTCTTTGGTTAGAATATACAATAGATAACAACTGTTGAAGCAGAGAAGAAGTTTGTTAAATTAAAATTATAGTGCTCTACATATTCAACAATTTCTGGAAGAATCCTAATAATAAAAATAAAGGCAATAAGTAGAAATTTTAAAGAAAACAGTTTCAAAATAATAATAAAAGAAAGTAGACGATAAAATAAGATAAATGGAAGTCAAAGCTTGTTAAATTAAAATTGCAGTGCTTCTCATGTTCAACATTGCTCCTTGGGGATGTAAACCAAAGACAAGGAAGTAGGAAGTCCGTAGTGGTTTAGGCCAAACCATCTTCACTGAGATGACAAATCCCATAGCTTCGCTTCGAGAGCTCGGTAGCATATAATTGAGACAAGTTTTCTTGAAGATTGATTAGAAAGAAATATTGGGATATAATGTATGTAAATATTTCTGGAAGAGGGAATCTTAAAAATAACAAAATGCCAAAAAGCAGGAATCTTTAAGAAGATTTTCTTTAGAAATAATCCTAAAAGAAAGCTAAACAGTTACAATAAAACAAGATAAAATGGAAAAGACGTCAACTTGGGGATGAAACATTAAGTCAAGAAATTTTAAAGATTCAGAACAATAAAAAGAAATCTAGCTATAAAATATATGTAAGAATTTCTAGAAGAGGGAATCTTAAAAATAAAAATAAATAGATACAAAGTAGATATCTTAAAGAGGACGCTGTTCTTATCTTTTTACGGATGATCAATTAAAATATGTAATTGTGAGGATGAAAATAAATTTTAAGAATTTACAATTTTCTTTTCTTTTAGATATAGAAATCAAAAATTATAGAGAAGAAAATCATAACAATAGAAAATTAAAGACAACGTAGAAAACTTAAAGAAGACACTGTTCTTACAAGTTCTCTTTTTTTAAAGATAATGAATAAATGTGGGAAATGTTTAGAACGCAGGAAAGTAAATACATTTTATGATTTTCCTAGATTCACATTTTAGATGTAAGAAACAAAAGTTCTGGAAATTAAAATTGTGGAGGCTTCCATTTATGCATGATGAAAATACAAATGAAAACAAATCAATTCAAATTTAAATTCAAAATCAATTATTTAATTAAATTACCATTTAAATAAATAAAACTAAAAACTTCAAATAAAAGATATATTTAAAGGATGTAGATTAAGTTGAAGCTTTTATTGTATTGAAGTAATCTTTAATCTCACTTACACTGTTAAAGGCATTTTAAATAAAGAAAATTCTTTTGTTATACAATTTGCACTTTAAAGTAACTGAAAAAATCCTAACTTAACTTTTCTCATGTTTTTATAATTAGACTTTATATTTTAATATTATAATAGTATAAAAATAAATTGGAATCATTATTTTTAGCTCATTAAAAATAGCAGTTACATTTAAAGAAAGAAGACCCAAGAACTAAATAAATAAATAAATAAGCAAGCTTTTATTTAGAGTCTAAGTTATTAGTGTCAGAATTATTTGGAAATTGACGAAAATTCCAATTTCTTATTATACTTCTTTACACTTATATAGTAATTGAAAAAAGTATTTGTTTTATTTTGAAAAAAAAATAATGTTTTAGGCAATATCAAAAATGGCAGCCGGATAGCTTCGCTCGCATAAATCTTTCGATGGGGTGTCAGATCGGACACAAAGAGCATTCAATTCTGCGTGGATGATAAAAATCGGGACCGTAAAGCAGGGGAATAAATAAATAAATAAATTGGTGGTGTAACGTTCGGGTATGATGAACTGCCTGCATCCACACGAGTTACGGCTGGGGGGTGATACTGTCGTCGGGGGTTGCTGGAAGCTGCGATCTTTATCGGCACGTAGAGGCGCAAGTGTCACCATAATTTTTTGGTAATCTAGATATAAACAACACTATTTACGATGTTGAAACGTAACGAGTTCTAAAATACGTGGATGGATGGAAACAGTAAAATATTTATAACTGTCATTACGTTATGTAATAACTTTTTTTATAACGTGAGATAAAATAATATAATTAATTAATATATTGGATAATAAGTAAAATTGTTATTTAAATGGTTCATTGTGGAGGCTTTTATATTCCACAAAGTAAAAGCCTCCACAATGAAATATTTTAATAGTAATTTTATTTATTGAATGTAATGAAGAGAGAGACATTTCCAAAAGTTTCTTATTGTAAGTCAAAGGCACCAAAAAATGTGTACAGTTTCTAAATATTGTAATACTTATTTTTCTTGGAACTTAAAAATAAATTTTCATTTATTTACTATGACTAGCGTATAATTCTAAAATTATCCTCCTGAATTACCGAAGATCTAGAATTCAGAATTGTAAAGCTTTTTAATAATCTTAATAATCTTATTCTCAGGTCCCTTTTCTCATAGTTGTTTTTGTTCAAGATCAGATTCCGATAAAGTATGCATCATTTCCTGAAATATATCTAACAAAACTTTTCTTTCTATCTATTAGTAGGGCATATTAGTTATAAGTCAAGGTTATTATTATTATTAATGAATGTGTCAAAGTTACTATCTAAAAATAATTTGAAAGGTATATGATGTTATAATCACAAACGGTCAATATATGTAAATTGTATAAAATTATACACCTTTAGATATTCAATTAATCGGTATTAATAAAAGTCGCTTTTACTCATTCAACTTAATGACAATTTTAGGAGGGAAATCATGAATGTATCATTATGTTTCTAAAATGAACTTCACGATGTATCATTATTTTAATTTTCGAGAACGTGTGTTGTAATATACTGTGCGCGTGTGTATGTGTGTGAGTTAGTATAGAATGAAATGTTTGTTTGTAAATGCAGCAGCCCAGACCAGAGTATGTCCATATTCGGCGATCCCGCGATGGTAACAACCTGGTTGGGGCCATGGGCCGCCACAGACCCAGACCATCAGACTGGCGCTCCGGGTGACTCATTCCGATCGAGGACAGGTATTATTTTCTTCGATTCTTCTCGATCTTCTTCACGTAAATCAAATAAACAATAATGTATTATTTACAATTGAAGAAGAATTTAACGCCAAAAGAAAACTTTTTTTATGGTACCACATGTCCATCATTAACATTCACACACTTACGCTACTGTTCTACGTATAGTGGAATTATAGATATAATCATTTTAAGTCAGTCAAAGTGGTAATGGTAACCCACATCTAGAGTTGAGGTGGTATAAACAATGAATTGTTAAAATCATTGTTGTTTGGTATTTTAATTAATGTACTAAATCAAAAGCTAGACAATTGATTTACATTCATTCCTTATAATAAATTACTTTAAAGATTGTAAGGAAAAACGTCTTTAATACCAATTTTTATTGATCAATACACTTAGACATTAAAACAATATTTACAAAAATAGTGATGTGACCATCATAATACTTTCCCTATATTTTTCTACATATTAATTGATGAGGCCGTTATTTGTTGAAAATTCATATCACTTGTTAAGTATTAAAGTAAAATTAAAGAAATTTCTTCGCCTGAAGAAGCCACAGTGTGGCAAAACAATGCGTGTAATTCCAACAAATAAAAGTTTTTGAAAATTAATAAAGTGATTTTACTTTAATACTTAACAAGCTATATTTTTCTCGAAAACTATGAGGTTATTCTTAATTATTTGCACAAATTTAAATTATTTATATTCACTTCTTATATAAATTTCTCTTAGATCCTATAGTTTATTATTAGTTTTTAAATAATTAAAAGAAAAACTCTTCAAAGTTATTTTTATTAAAAATATCAACAAGTTTAAGTGGAAATTCAATGCAATCATCATTTGGGCGGTCTGAAAAAATTATAAAAACAATTGCTATCGGCTTGAAACTTTCTAAATATATTCAGAATATATGTGGGAATGTTGCTGCTTAAAAAAATCAAAAGTTTGCTTTTAGATCTTTTAATCATTTTACGTCAAATTAAAAAGACGTTAAGTAAATTGCAATCATATATTTGACAGTGTTAAAAAAAATATAAAAAAATGCCATCGACTTGAAACTTTCTAAATATATTTATAATACATTTGGAAATGTTGCTGCTTAAAAGAATCAAAAGTTTGATTTTAGATTTTTTAATAATTTTACGTCAAATGAAAGAGCAGTTAACAAAATTGCAATTATAATTTTGACGGTCTGAAAAAATATATAAACAATTGCTATCGACTTGAAACTATCTAAATATATTCAAAATACATGTACAAAAGTTGCTGCCTAAAAAATCAAAGGTTTCTTTTTAGTATTTTCATTATGTTTACGTCAATTGAAAGAGACGTTAAGAAAATTACAATCATAATTTTGATGGTCTGAAAAAAATATAAAAACAATTGCCATCGTTTTGAAATTTTCTAAATATATTCAGAATATATGTACAAATGTTGCTGCTACAAAAGTTGATTTTAGATTTTTAAATAATTTTAGGTCAAATAAAAGAGACGATGAAAAATTGCAATCGTAACTTTCACGGCCTGAAAAGTATAAAAACAATTGTTACCGACTTGAAACTTTCTAAGTACATTCAAAATACATGTAGGAATGTTGATGTTTAAAAAGTCAAAAGCTTGGTTCTAGATTTTTCAAATTTTACGTCAATAGAAAGCGACGTTAATAAAATTGCAATCATATATTTGACAGTCTGAAAAAAATTTAAAAACGATTGCTATCGACTTGAAACTTTCTAAATATATACAGAATACATATAGGAATGTTGTTGCTCAAAAAAATTCGAAAGTTTGGTTTTAGATTTTTCAATCATTTCACGTGAAATGAAGGAGATGTTGAGAAAATTTCAACCATAATTTTGACGGCCTGAAGAAAATATAAAAACAATTGCTATCGACTTGAAACTTTCTAAATATATTGAGACTATATGTAGGAATATTACTGCTTAAAAAATTCAAACGTTTGATTTTAGATTTTTTTAAATAACTTCACGTCAAATTAAAGATACGTTAAAAAAATTGAAATCATAATTTTGATGGTCTGAAAAAAATATGAAAACAATTGCCATCGACTTGAAACTTTCTAAATATATTCAGAATACACGTAGAAAGTTTCTGCTTAAAAAATTTAAAGTTTGATTTTATATTTTTTACAATAAGAAAAAAAATTAAAAATTTTTAAATTAAGAACAAAAAAATGTTTCAATAAAACTTTACCTTTACTTTAACTTTTTGTTTATTATTATTATTATTATTATTATTATGTTTTACTGATTTTAGGGTGGGTTCGAATTTTTTTAAATTTCTAAACGTATCTTTTTTAAAATTTTACAGTTTCCAATAAAATCTTCACAATTTAGAAAGCGGGTTGAATTAAAAAATCTTGAAACCTAGAGAAGAAATTAGTGGAAATTTCTTGAAATCTTGAAAAAGTGAGTCTAGATTTTAGAACGAACATTCCTAAAAATCCAAGGCCTCAAAAAAAAGAAATTACTGAAAAATTCCTGAACCCTCAAGAAGGATCAAGATTTCTACAAACAAATTTTCTATAGCCTCCAAAAAAATGTTTGTAATTTAGAAGATAAGAAGATAACCTTGAAATCTGGAGGTGAAATCTGGAAATTTCTTGAACCCTTGAAAAAAAAAGTCTAGATTTCTAAATTAAAATTTTCTAATAATTCTACAGCCTCCTAGAAATTTAGAAGACCAGTTGAATAAATATAAGAGAAATTACTGAAAATTCTTTAAACTCTTTAAAATAAGAAATGATTTCAAGGGGAAAATTTTCTAAAAAAAAATCTAGACCCTCTAAGAAAAATTCTGCAATTTAGAACTTTCTAAATAAGTTTATAGCCTCCAGTTGAAACAAATTACTGAAATTTACCTGAATTCTCGAAAAGCAGACGAATTAAAAAACATTTAGAGCCTGAAAAAAATCTTCGCAATTTATAAGAATAGTTAAAAAAAATAATTTTTGTTAAAAAGTTATTGGCCATTTTCTAAACTCAAAACTTTTAGAAAAAAAAAATCTAGCAAATACTAGGGCATTCAAAGAAAATCTTTGCAATTTAAAAGACGACTTCAAAAAAATCTCGAACTCTAGAGAATAAATTGCTAAAAATTTTCTCAACCCTGGAGAAAATAATCTAGATTTCTAGAAGAAAATTGTAAAAATTCTAAAGCCTCAAAGAAAATCTTTACGATTTAGAAGACAAGTTGAAAAAATCTTGAAATGTAGAGAAGAAATTACTAAAAATTTCTCTCTCAAAAATAGTCCACTTTTTAAAAACAAATTTTCTAAAATATATATCTTGTATTTGATTCTCATTTTTCACTTGGTGAAACATTGTGTTAATAATAGGTTGTTAATATTTAGTGAAACAAACCAAGCGAATTTTTTCAACAACCTATTATCTTCGCAATTTACTAGAAATTTTCTGAATTTATAAACAATATTTTTTTGAAAATTCTAAAAACACCGCAATTTAAACGACTCCTTGAAAAAAATCTTGATATCTGGGAGAGAAATGAATGAAAAGAGTCTAGATTTCTAGGAACAGATTTTCTTAGAAAGATCTATAACCTCCAATCTGAATAAAAGTTACTGGAAATTTCTGAACACTCGAAAAAAGTCTAAAGTTCTGGAAAAAATCATAGCAATTTATACGACAATATTAAAATCTGGAAGAGAAATAACTGGAAACAGCCTCAAAGAAAATTCTATAAATATTAAAGCGAACTTTCTAAAAAACTCCCGAATAAGACCTTTGCTAAAAATTCTAGAAATATGAAGAAGAAATTATTGTAAACTTTCAGAATCCTCCAAAAATGTTCTACAAACCTATAAGGAACACTTGTGAAAAATTCTAGAATCCTCGATCAAAATTCTTTGGAATAGAAGATGCAAAAAACTTTTAATATGGAGAAGAAATTCCTGAAACTTCTAGAAGCCTCTAAGTTCTAGAAATTTAGAAAAATATGCCTAATAAATTATAAAATTAATCAAAATCTTGAAAGTACTTTCTGAAAAATCTAGAACTCTCGAATAAAATATTTGCTAAAAATCTGGAAATATCTATTTATTTAATTATTGGATAAGAAAACGAAATTACTGTAGACTTCTAGTATTCCCAAAAAAGTTTTATAAATCTAAAATGAAATCTATGGATCATCTGAGAAAATTATAGAAAAAGTTAAACAAAATATTGTATAAAAACCACGAAGAAATTTATATAAATAAATATAAATAATGACTTTCTGAAAAATTTTGAATAAAATCTTTGCTAGATTTCTAAGAATTTGTAGAATTCTCGATGAAGATTCTTTGGAAAGGAAGTTGCAATAAAAACTGAAAGTGTGGAGGAGAAATTATTGAAATTTCAAGAATCTTTAAAGAAAAATTTTTCTGAAAAATTTTAATTTTACATTTTTTTCTCACAAGTTAAGAATTTTACGAAAAACATGTCATGAAACTTCAGTTTTTCATTCCCTTTAACCTTTGTTTGAAAATTTATGTATAATTTTTCAAATTTGGAAAAATATTGAGAAAAATCAAAAAAACGCCTCGAAAAACAATACTTCCCCTATATATACTTCGTATATAGGGAAAGTAATTACTATAGTTCCGACCCTTTTGAATCAGTTTCACGTGCACAAACATATCAACTAATTAATCCCATGCGTACTTTTTGATGGTATTAATAGTAGAGTGATTAGTAGGCGGAGCGCTTACTACCCGGAAGCCCCGCCTACTAACATTGCAGTCGAACACAATATTACGTTACGGTATCGATGTTCCGAGCATCTCGATGCATTATTGATTCGAAAACCGTCCGTACGAAAATAACGTGCGTGCTTTTTTCTCCGCACATAAACACACATACACACACACAGCGATAAACCAATGCAGTTATCTAATGTTCAATAAATCAAACCGGTTATTTATGGCGGAGAGACGCGACGCCGCGATAAAGCCGGCGCGTTCGGGTCAATTTTCCGGGCCGTGGAAAACTGTGGGACGATGCATAGGAATAGGAAGATGGGCACGAGTTATTAACTCCCACTTTTCATTAACCTCTGACCCGGCATTATCACCTCGGCACGTCCGAAGACGCCCACTTCTCCACGGCTATTCCACCATCCGAGACGGATACACGATCGATGGCCATTAAGAAAACAAAAAGAAGCCTTCAGGTTGCAGCCAACGAGAACAGCTCAGATGCAAAAAATAAAAACTACCAAACACATGGTGTACCACTGTTTTATCTAGATATGAATACGATTTCATATCATATTTTTTTCACCACCAATTCCAGAATAAATAATAATCTCCAGGTTGCAACCATCGATGCAAAAACATCTACTACCAAAAGTATGGTGTAACACTGTTTTATGTGTGAAAACAATTTCTTATTATAAAATTTATTTTTCAGCTTCAATTTTAGTTATATAAATCATTCAAAAACTCAAACATAGAAATGTAAGAATCAGATACCTTTGTTAATTGTAAACAAATTGCCAATATACCCTATACAAATATTATTTATTCACATTTCCATTTGTCAAAACCAATCATCTGTTCTGTTTGATTGGCAATATGGCCAATATCCATTAAAAAAATCATCTGTTTTTTAACTATAACTAGTTTTATAACTAATTCATATAAAATCAAGTTGAAAAAATACTAAACTTCAATAAACATTATCTTTGCGGTAAACCAAACAACGTTAAATACATAGTGTACAATTTACAACCTCACATAGCTCAAATAAACGTATAAAATTGGCGACATTCATTCACGCGACCGGTATGTTGAAGAAAAGGGGAAAAAACCTCATTGATTTATGAGATAATAATTTGAATAATAATCACGTTTTCCACTTGCAGGATATCGCCATGCATCCATATGTAGGTTCGGAGGAAATCAATTACTCACAGCCCGATCGGTCTTTATAACATCCTATATACGACCAATTAACCCAATACTTAGATTGGCCTGACAACTAAAATCAATACGAAATAATAGACGGTCTACCGTAATCGCTGCCATTTAAGATTAGATTGTATTTAATGGACCAACAAAGAAAAATTAATAGACACTATATTACCTATAAGTGATTAGTTTCTATTTTCAAGTGTTTTATAGTATTCCAGTGAATATCAAGTATTTACAATTGCATCTAGTAGGTTTATACTATTTATAAATATTCACCAATCGGAATATTAATACATGGTTTAATTTGCACGTTAAAAATCATAGAGATTATTTTTTCTCTGTGTGCTGGCGTCGTTTTTTATGCGCCTAGAAAAAAATGCATCGACAATAAATTAATTTTATATATTATAAGTTGACCGCGCATAAATATCACTGACGAGTTGTGATGCACCGAAACCCGTGTTTGAATTTACAAAAAAATGTTTTGAGATTTTTTTTTGGGTTAACGTACATTTGTAGTATTTTTATAGCCCTCTTAAAATAGTTTGTTTCAATGACGAAATTAAAAAAAAATACATTATTTCATCATCTCCAGCATTTTATATCTCAATTTCTTTTGAACACTTTGTCAAAAAAATACTGCCGAAAATGTGCTTAACCCTTTGAGCAGGAAATTAATTAAACTATTTAATGTCAAAAAAAGTGTATTTATTTTTTAATTCAATATGTTAGAAAACAACAAAAAATGACGAGAATTTGTATAAAACGAAAGAAAATAATATTTATTCAAATGCATACATAATCAAAAACAATTAAATTAATCATTCTGAACCGTATGGAATATTTCGAAGCAGTCTGGTACATGTAAAGCAACAAGACATAATTTGCATTCCCAGGTTGTTTCGCTTCGTTTCTGCCTTTTATAGCATACTTTACATGCTCTGGACGGTTTGGCTTTACTTGCTGTTGGTGGAATATGTCTTGGGAAATGTGCCCAAGTCTTTGCCTGTAACCGTAATGGAGTATCGCCAACAGATGGTCTTCCACGGGTTTTGTAGTTGGGCAACTTGACTTTACTCAATATTTGTTCGGCGATATCCAACCGAAAACTCGTATAATGCGTCGTCTTGTTCCTCAATCGACCATATAAAACGTACGAATTGAATAGGGCCATATCAGTCAAATAGAAAAAGATTTTCCTATACCCTTTCATATACTTTCGCATAATGGGAAAACATGCTAATAACTGATCTTGACGATCAACTCCTCCCATGCCGATATTGTATTCCAAAACGCATAGTGGTTTTGCAACTCTTTTAACTTCATTATTTTTATGTTTTAGAATTCTTGTTTTGTTAGTGTCGATCATTTCAACGTTATTATGCTTGGTGGAAAGAACATAAACATTTTTTTTGTCCAGCCATTTTACAGCCAATAATCCTCTTGCAGACCTGCATGCTACCTGTCCTTTCTTCAACTTTTTGGAAACTAATTCCTTTGGCATATTTCTTCTGTTCGGTCGCACTGTTCCACAAACGTTAATATTTTTGGCGTGTAAATTATTATACAGTTTTGGCGAAGAATACCAGTTGTCCATATATAGTGTATATCCTTTAGTTTTTCGACGCTCGGAAAAACAATTTTTACGAATAAAAAAATTGTCACGTGTGTAGCTCGTTATTGCCCGGCATGGCACATCTACAGCGTCACGAGCCACACACGTCATTCCCAGTCAAAGGGTTAAACATAGTCGGAATTTTAAAAAAAGTAATAAAAAAATCAGGTTTAAAAGAAATATTAAAAAAATACTTTAAAAAGCAGCAGTGATATTAGGAGTTGTTTATAATGAGGCACTTAATTGGTTTCACAATTTTTTAGAATTTCTTCCATGAAAAATGTTTCACCACATGATAAACGAGAACCAAATTCAATAAAAAAAAAATCAGCACTGATATATTTCTCAAAAAATTGATTTAAATAAACAACAGTTGAAAATTATTAAACAAAACAATTGATAATTCACTAGAAAGTAGTTAGATAATAAGTTGGAAGCTAAAAGAATAAAGAAAAAAACATGAAAATTATATCCAACTAGAATGTTATTAAAAAAACATTTGAAAAATTTCTAAAAGACATTTTAAGACACCCTAAAAGAACATTTCAATACCGGTTTAGAATTAAAAAAAAAAGAGAATTTGTAAGTAAAAAAAAACAGTTAAAATTTTAGGAAGTTTGCATATTAATATTTGTTAAAAATAGTATTATTAGGAAACTTACTACAAGCTTCTTAAAAAATAATAAGATAGAAGAGAAATATTCCTAAATAAATATGTGTTTAGAAAGTATTAAAAAAATATCAAAAATCAATTGAACATGTGCTAGAAACAATTAAAATTTATTTCAAAATATTGTAAGACTATTATTCTCAGCAAATGTTCAATAGATTTTTCAGTGACAAACAGTTGAAATTAAATAAATGTTTTAAAAATAATTGAAAATAAAATATACGAATAGTAAAAACTTATGAAATAATTAAATATGCTTAAAAACTATAGTTTTACAAAAAAAGAAATTTAAATTTAGAGAATGAAATTGTTTCTTGAAATTTAAAAAAAGGGAACAAATAGTAACAACTAAAACCGTTAAAGTGTTCCTAAAAGAAAATTTTAGAAGAAAAGAAGAGTTAGAAATAACTTAAATGAATTTATCAAAAAATGATATATGTAATAAATAACGTTTAAAACAGCCATTTAAATTTGCTTATATATATATAACAGTTTTATAAGAACACGAAATAAAACTTAAATATTTTTAATTCTCTAGAAAGTAATTGAAAATTTCATAAATCAATTGAACCTTTAAGAAATTTTTAAAAAGTGTTTATCAATTAATAAACATGAAGTTAAATAAAAGTTTGACACCCAACTTATATTGAAAGGATTGTTGGCAAATTTTACACTAAGGCTTATTATTCGTTGGGATATGACCCAACGAATAATAAGCCTTAGTGTAAAATTTGCCAACAATCCTTTCAATGTAACCTTTCTCAATAAATTTTGCACTTCCCGAAACCCCAATATCTGCCCCAAACACAAACATCCATTCATCAATTCATTAGCTCGCATCATCCGGACAGTTAAGCTAGACAGCAATTTTTTCTTTGTATTTTACATAAATTAGAATTAAGACAGGGCAGAAAGACCGCAGGTCGATAGCCCAAACGAACGGACTAACCCTTATTTTAAATTAAAATGTATTCGTTCTAAATGTATTTTTGTTTGTACAAATAAAGATGTTGTTCTCTCTAAAAGTTTGAAAATATACTTTAAAAAAATGGGATTTACTAAAAAAAATAACAGAAACTAAAAGAACATTTTAAGATTATTACTAATTTAAAAATGTTAAAAATTAAATGTTTCAAATAACAATGGAAATAAAGATGATTAATGTTTTTTCAAATAGTAAATTTCAATTTCCCAAGAAAAAAACAGTCTAAATTTGCATGAAAATAGCATTTAATATTCAAAATTTTGCCAATAAGCAATATAAAATTGCTTAGATAAAAACAGTTAAAAACATCAAGAGTTAAAACAATAATCATTTGAAATTTTTACAATTATTTTGTAACCGTAAAGAATAAATAGTTGAAATTAAAGAAAAATGGTAAAATATTTGATAAAACGACTTTGAATTAATTAGAAAAATTACAAACACAAATGACTCAAAGAATAATTAAAAAATTTCTAAAATTCAATTAAAATCTCGCTCATAAAAATATTTAAGAAGAAGAAGAACTGAAATAAAAATCAAAATATTTTTTTTTTCAAAAATACTAGGTGTTAAAACTATAATTTTTCGAAGAAAAAACAATCTTAAAACGAAATCAACATATTAGACATTTTTATATACTTAAAAACAATTGAAATTTTTTAAAAGGGAAAAAACAGGCAATTGAAATTTAACTAAAAAATTATTATTACAAAACTGTTAGTTGCCGTTAAATGACTGAAATTACCTTCAGCGCAATGTAACATATTTATCAGTGCAGCTATGTCTTAACTTTATTGTTCGATTTTCAAGGTGCTCTCCAAAAACGAAAGAACATTGCACAATTTGCTTTAAAAATTTGCTGAGAAAATAATTTGCTAAGAAACAGTCAGAACAAAATAAAAACTTAAAAAACTATTTTTTTGTGAGGCAGTAAACCCTAGAAAAAATAATGTATTTAAATAGAAACAATTGAAATTTGCTATTTAAAAATAGAGTTTGAACTTTATACAATCACAATTTACTTAGAAATCGTTCAAGTTTTACCAAAAAACTAAAACTAACAAAAAATGCTCAAAAACTAAAAGAATTAATAAATTGAAATTTTATAAAACAGATAATTTAAATTTTACAACTAAAAAAAAACACTTAAAAACTTCCTTCAAGAATATTTCATAATTTGCACAAATAAAAACCGTTAAATTTTCTAAGAAACAGTTGAAAACTAAGAGTGTATAATTTGTTCATAAATTGTTTCAATTTAAAATAAAAATGAGCAAAGAAAAAAACCTCACAAAAAAAAACTTTAAAAAAATATTTAAAACCTAAATTAAAATATTTCCAAGAAACAATGGGAACATTCTTTTAAACTAATCAAAACAGATAAAATATAGTAAAATCCTTACCTAACCATATACACGTCCATATCCTTAATATCCTTAATTTCATCTGCCAACACCAATATTTTCCTTCCGAATGGAAATTTGGAATAATTATCTGTATCCCAAAACGTGACTATCCTACATCCCTAATATCCAGCTACTGTCCCATTACGTTACTGCCCGTCCTAAGAAAAATCTATGAATCAGTTCTTAAAAACAAAATACTATCCCATATCCAAGACTGTATCCCAAACTACCAATTTGGCTTCCTTTCAAAGCGTTCCACTACCCTCCCTCTTACCATCCTTACCTCAAACATTCAAACAACGCACCTTGAAGGAAATTCATCAGCCATCCTACTACTAGACATCCAAAAAGCCTTTGATTCTGTCTGGCATCAAGGTCTGCTGTACAAATATTACCTCCTTAAAATTCCATCCCACATTATTACCATTATTAAACAATTCCTTTCAAACAGATCCCTCAAGGTCAAAATCAATCACTCCTGTACAAGGGCTACCTCAAGGACCCCCTCTATCTCCCCTACTTTACAACATCTTCTGCTTCGACGTCTACAACCCTGATCCTCTTCACTTTAATCCTTCTAAATATCTCCTTCATTTTGCAGACGATACAGCCCTAATTTCCCATGCACCCTCCGTACCTAAAGCTCTCGAATCCCTTCAGCAGCTTATTGACACCCTACAACACTGGTTTTGCAAATGGCGAATTAAAATCAATCCCCATAAATCCCAGCTTCCAATTCCCTATCACCGTAACAATAATCCTGCCAATATTCATATCTCCAACACAACTGTTTGACCTTCTACATCCATAAAATACCTAGGCATTACCAGTCAATTTCAAACACCATACAGATTTAAACAAAACAAAAATTATAGCTAGAGCCAAAATGTTTAGAAACTTAACATACAAAAAGAACGGCATATCTATAAAAACAGCGGTTAAAATCTATAAAATGATCTGCCGTCCTCTACTCGACTATGGTAATGTCCTTTTCTCCAACTCCTGCAATCCTACTATCCACAATATCCAAGTTAGCGAGCGATCCTCCCTAAGAATTCTAACCCAAAATCCGCCACCCCAGTAATCCTCTACACAATCCCTCTAACCAACTCTATGACTCTACCTCTGTTATCCCCATAAAGGAACGCCTTCTATACTTAAGCGAAAAATTTTCTAAAAATCCCTTCAACTATCACATCCTTACCCTCTACTGCTTGCGCAGAAATCCTAACCGGATCCCAAAATTCAAAACCCCTCAATTCACTACTTTCGAATTCATCGCATCTCATCATCCATCAACATCATCATCAGAGACAGATAGCCGGTCGATAGCCACTTAACAAACTAACCTCCTAAGACTCATATCATCATAAATGTATTATATTTGTCTTATCTGTATTTTTGTTTGTTAATAAAGATGTTGTATATATATATTCCTAAAATAATTTTTTAAACAGAGGAAAAAACAGTTAAAAATAATATTTAAATAATTTATCAAAAAAATGACATATGAAATAAATAACGTTTAAAACAGCCATTTAAATTTACTTGAGCATAGTTTTATAAGAAAACCATATAACTTTAAAGTTAAACATTTCCAATTCTCTAGAAGATAATTGAAATTTCCAAAAAATCAATTGAACCTTTAAGATATTTTTAAAAATAGTTTCTCAAATAATAAACAAGAGATTTTATAAAAAGTTGAAAATATACTTAAACAATTAGATTTCCGAAAAAAATTACATGTGAAGTGCTAAGAGTTGTTTTGATATTATGGAATAGCTTACAACTAGTTGAAATTGTCTGGGTTTAATTAACTAAAAAAACAATTTAAAATTATCATTCATTTAAAAATTTGCTAATAAAATTTAGAAATATTTAATTGTTTCAAAGAACAGAATTTATATAAAAATAATATTTATTAATTTAAATTTTGGCAATAAACAATTTAAAATTCCTTACATAAAAACAGTTAAAACATTAGGATTAAAATAATATTCAGTTGAAATTTTTTAGTATTTACTTCGTTGAAATGATTGTAATCTTAAAGAACAAATAGTTAAAACGGTTAAAAATTTGATAAAGAGGCAATGGAATTAAAATCTTGCTAACAAAAATATTTAATATTTTTCCAAACAGAAAAAAAAATCAAAATAAAATTTTGGACAGTTTCCTAAGAAAGAAAAATGAGTTAAAATTTTGAATTTGCTATAAAAAGCATTAGGTGGTCAAACTATATTTTTTCGAAAAACGAAAACAATTTAATGTAATTTTTATATACTTAAAAACAGTTGAAATTTTATAAAGAGAAATTTCAATTTAAAAACAAAAATTGTTAAAAACTTCCTGAAAGAACATTGCACAATTTATTATAAAATCAAAAATAAACTTTTGCTAAAAAAAAATGCTAAGACACAGCTAAAATAAAATAAAAAATTAAAAAATGTGTTGTGTGTAAATTAGAATATAAAAAAAATTAATTTTTTTGAAGAGGCAGTAAAGATTTTCTCACAGAAAAAATAATTTAAAATAGGAATAATTGAAATCTGCTATTTAAAAATAGAGTTAGAACATACAATCTAATTTACTTAGAAATCGATCAAGTTTTGCCAAAAAAACTAACAAAAAATACTCAAAAACAGTTTCATGAGAAAAAGAAAACTGTTAAAACGAAAAAAAATCAAGTGAAATTTTATAAAACATATAATTTTTAATTTTAGAACTAAAAAAACAATTAAAAGCTTCTTTCAATAATATTTTATGATTTGTCTATAAACATTTGGAAGTGTATAAATAAAAACCGTTAAATTTTCTAAGAAACAGTTGAAAACTTTATAAACAAAGAGCGTTTAAAATTTGCCCATAAATAGTTAAAAGTAATGTAAAAAGGCACTCAAAAAATTATAAAAAAAACATTTAAAACCTAAATTAAAATATTTCCGAGAAACAATGGGAATATTCTTAGAAAACTCACAAAAACAGATAAACACGTACTTAAACGTTAAAAATTAGTTTAAAAAAATGCTGTAAACTTACTAAATACTCTTTTTAAAAAATGTACAAAAAAGACACAAAAAAATTATTAAAAAGAAACAATTTGAAACTAATTACACTTACATGTTTCAATTTACTTAAAAACTGTTGAAAACTTATCCAAAAAAATTATTCAAATTCATTTAAAAAAACGCTTGGGCTTAAAATACGAAAAACATTTTAATAAAAGAATGGTGATATGAATAATTTCTGAAAAAATATACAAACATTTCTTATTTCTTAAAGAAAAAATATATAATAATTAGAAAAAACACAAAAATATTTTGTAAAATCTACAACAAATGAGTCTTATTAAGACTACAAGAACAAACCACCTTTGAAACAACCTTTTAACAAAAATATAAATTGAAAACAAAAAGTTCTTATTAAGACATACTTAAAACATTTGGAAATTTGTTAAAATTATTGAGAACTTTTTCAAAAAACAACAATAAAAATTTCTTGAATTACTTTCTCATTTATTACTAGGTATTATTTTAAACGGTTGCTGATGAAGGTTTAAATTAAAATACACTTGGTTTGTTTCACAATTTTTATCTATTCACTGAAACAATACAAGTGAAATTTAATTTAAACCTTCATCAGTAATAACAATTAAAAATAGTTATTATTATATTATTATTTTAAAGAAAATAAAGTTTTTTTCAGAAAAATGGTTTCATTCTTTAAGAATGAACAATTGAAAATTTCATATTTTAAATTTTAAAGTAAAGACACTTACACTTACAATTTTTGAAAAACCTTGCATGAGCCTAGTTGGAATTTTAACAAAAAGAATTAAGAATTCGATAGAAACCGTTAAAACTTTTCTTAAACATTTTAAAATTTGGTTAACTACATTTTATAATTCAAATAAGGTTTTCCCAGAAAAAAAGACAAAGAAAATATTCTAAAAGACAGTTTTAAGAAAACAAAATTCAATAAAAAATATTTAAAATATTTCAATATTGATTCAGAACTTTTGAAAAAAAGAAATGTAATTTAAAAAAAACAGCTTATTAAAATTTGATTAAAATAGTGTTATGAAAAATTAAAAATATATTAGGAAAACAATAAGATAGAGGAGTAAGTATTTAAAAACCACTATAAAAGTACCAAAAATTAATAAATTAATTCAACTTTTGCTAGATTTACATTTGAAAAGTATTTTAAGATATAAAACTATTTTTTACACAGAATAATTATTTGTGGTTAAAACATAGTGAATTTTTCAATTCAGTGTAAATATGGATTACCTCTTACCATTCTCTTTATTAAACTATTTTTTATTGTTTCAATGTTCATATGAGTTTTGAGTTGAAATTAAATAAGGTTAAAAATTACTGAAAAACAATTCGCTAAAAAATAAAATATAGTAACACTAAAAACTAAATAACTGAATTAAAAATTTTTGAAGTTTTATAACAAAAACGAGCAGTTTAAATTTAGAGAATTAAAGAATTTTTTCTTGAAATTTTAAAAAAGAAGAGGAACAACTAGAAATACTTGAAATTTTGTTAAATTCATTAATTCATTAATAGCTTAAAAAATTTATCAAGAAGGTAAGATTTGAAAAAATAATATTTGAAATCTTTAGAAAGACAGCAATTTAAATTTACTTATAAGAAAACCAATTAAAACTGCAAAGTTAAATATTTCTAATTATTAGAAAGATATAACTTTTCTAGAAGTAATTATGGTCACAATAGTCATCTTGGTAGATTAATGCGATTGGGAAATAAACTAAAAGCAGCTACTCCATTTCCAATTTGTTCTTGGTTAATTAATAGTTTATTAATCAATTAGTGTATTATCCAATTATCGTCAAATTACACTCCTCCCTGTGATTATAAAAATCTATGAATCGCTTTTAGAAGCAAACTTCTTCCTCTAATTTCTAACCACATCCCTAAATATCAATTTGGTTTTCTTCTTCTACAATAAACTTCCTTTCCACTGAAATATATAATCTTTTCGCCTTGAAGATTCCGCACCACTATTTTTGGATATCCAGATTTTGACTCTGTCTGGCATCAAGACTTGAATGTTTAATGAAAACAGTTAAATCTTAAAAGTATGTTCATGGGTCGGGATGGTGACCTCTACTTCTAAGTTAGGTTCAATCGAGATGGAGGTGATATGCTTGACAATTTCAGAAGGAGAATGAAGATCAACAACCCTCTTATGAATCCTCATTTGGAACGATCCCAAATCTTAGAACCTTCACCACAAGGTTTCTTCCTAGTAGTGATTCTTAAGGTTTTGGTTGGCATACGAACTGGTCCCTTCACCCGCAATTTCTGCTTCTTTGTTCCACTGATCAAGTCGGAACAGACTTTCTCCAAAGAACGTACATTCCTTGAGGTCAAGGTGATACGGATACGATGGATCGGAGCAGTTTCCTGTCCTGCTTATTCAGGAATTACCTTCATAGAAGCCATGGCTTATTAATTATTATATCAGGTCGAGTTAATCAATTAATTAGCAGAAATTGAACAACGCTGAACCAGACATGTGGTATCAACGAAACGTCGAACAAAATACTTATTATACAAGTTTCACCTCCTAAATATCCCTCCATATATCATATTCAGTATAAAACAATTCTTTATAATAAATCCCTCAAGTTAAAATCCACAACACTTTTATCTTCTTTTTTACTCATCTTCAAGAACTCCCCCAAGGCTCTCCTCTTTCACTTTTATTATTAAACATTTTTGCTTTACCCAGATCATCTTACATTATCAAAAGCCCTTTAATTCTTTCAAGAGCTTATTGACTTTCCAAGAAGGCCTTGACACATATATTTATTTAACGCAAAATAATGTATATCATGAATTCAGGTGCGAACAAAGAATTCGATTATAGGGAGCTAATACGAACCTAATTTAATAATCATTTTACCATATATATTCACAACATATTCCATCAACACGTGCTCAAGGTAAAAAACGTGAATAATATATTCAAACAATCCAATCGAACAGAAACCTATATTAGCTCATGCATCATTAATAATGGCAAGTAACATTCGCGCGCTCGTTCGTGGAACAAATTAGAAATTGAGTAATTACCTGCCTCACCACGCTTCCACTTCCATTTCTACAACAACAAACAATTTGTATAATATTAATAATTAAGCAAGGAATTTTCGTATGAATAATATGAAAGGAAATCACCATACATCACCGCAACACAATTATTTCATTAATCGTCAATTAGCATCGGAACTTATATTCCGTGGGAAAACGCGAATAACCGCTAATTAACATTTTGCAGTTAATTGCCGCTAATTAGACAAAACGTAAATGTATTTTATTGGTTGCGGACGGATTGATAGGCATCGTTAAAAATCAGCTTTATGCACCCGTTGATAGTTGCGTGTAAATGGTTGTTTCCATCAAATAATTTCGATTCGAGTAAAAGTAGTTCATTACATATGCATTATGTGAAGTAATCAAATGATTACTAAAATGTATTTATGTGAAGTAATGAAATGATTACTAAAATTTATTTAGGTACTCTAGTTATGATTTTACGATAAGTCAAGTACTTAACTCCAATGGAGGCATATTAAATATTTTTTTATTATTAATGTATATATGTATAAATTAAAATGGTAATAATTAATTTGTTTAGGAAAATATTGATGTGAACATTATTTTACCATTGTGACCATCCTGATGACTACATCTACATTACTTCAAATAAGAGGAAATCATAAATAAATTTCATCATGACGTTTTTTTTTAATTTGCAATGCTTCCGCTGAATCATTCACCGGGTACTCCAAAACGGTGACACTTTCGCTCGTTAAGGTGCGAAAATAAGAATCGAAACCGAAACCGTATCGTGCACCCACGTGGCCAGCGTCACCCACAGACGTCCCGCGAGGAACGTCCTTCGGGCCGACGCTCCTCTGTAGGTGGAAACGGTTTTCGTGGAATATTCTCCGGTCGCCACGAATGTCTTGAATAATAGTAACCTAGTTTTCACACACATACACAGGGCACAAGTGGGCACAGCATGGATCGGCCAGCAAATCTGCCGATAGGCGATAGGCCGTACTTATTACCTGCGCGTGGGCCGTCGCAGTCGATGCTGAATCCGTTGTGCCGTTACGTCAACCGGACGAAAGATATATAGAGCACGATCACGAACCATTTCAGTTGTGAAACAATGACGTCCGATTTATTCATTCATAACGCGTATCCATTCATTTGTATCCATTAATTTCTAGCCCTCAATCTGAAAATGACAATAGAATCAATTTTAATGGTCTAAATTATAAATAAAGTACTATATTATATAAGATATTTGGAAACATAACCAAATCTTTGAATTATTTATATTTATACGTATGGTTACCAGCAAAATAAGTTTTCAAGGCACTGAAGAGAGAGACTTGGTCTCTGAATTTTGTTGCTTACTATTGTTTTATCACTACGCTACACTACTGTTCGAAATTGTTTAGAAATGTACAATTCATCTTTTAATATAAATTGATACAGCACACATTAAAATTGAAAAAACTACATCAGGGCAAATTGTTCCAGAAAATCAAAATTCTCGTCATAATAGAACCTGTGATATTAAAAACAACATACAAGAAGAATACCAAACTACCAATCATAATTGGTGCTGTGTACTGAAAATTTAATTAAGTTCGGTTAGGAAAAATTGTTTTAAATTCACAGGACTCAAATTAAATAAAGATCCAAATGTATTTACTAGCTTCACAAAAATAAGATATGGTGTCAAGTGAATTCCAAATATAAAATTGATGAACCTTAATTAAGTATACTACTTGATGAGTAAAAATGATGATTAAAGAATATCTTGAAAAAACTTACAATTGCAAGAATATAATTGACTATGTATATATTTCTTCGTGATCAGCTGATGGGATATAAGCCGAGATTATTAGTTACCTATCTTAAATTTTAGGCAATTCCTGTTTAGTTTTCAAAATTCTTACAGAAATTTCAGGCTCTGACCACGTAACTCACCAATTCAGTTTTTTTTTTTCTAGCAGAAAAAGACTCTATTAAATAACAACGAGAGGAATGTACTTAATTGTGACAATATATTTTGAACAAAAATGGCATTGGTGAAGGTCTTCTATTCAGTATGGCATAAAGAACGCTTCTCTTCAGTTCAAATTCAGGTATAGCGAATACATTTGAAGATTATTTTAAGAATTCATATTCATGTCAAACTACCAGTGGTCCTAACGTCAATAAGCAATTTACAGACACAAATATGATTGAATATCTATCTCAAATTAAAAATCTTAATTAAAATCCCAACTAGTGATGCGAAATATGATTTTTAATAGTTTCTTTCTTAATGTTGCATTTTCCAATTGTTGTCTTTAATTCAATTGTGTCTTCTTTCAGAAATTTTTCCATTGTTCATTTTTTATATTTTTAAGTAAATTTCAACTAAACACTAAATTAAAACACCTACTGTGTTTTTACCACTAAAAAATTATGTAACATATATAAATATATTACCATAATACGACTTAAATTGGTTTGAATGTCATTATTAATTATCAAACAAAAAAGTTCTGAGCAAACAAATTTTAGGAACACCCTGTATAGCATTGTTCCCGCGGTCCGATCGAAGTAACAAATTGTCTAAAGAATTTACTTGATGTTAGTTTAGGCTGTACCAAATTACAGCAGAAAATATTTAGAAAAATCTGTTAAATTTTCTTCTTCACAGAAACACCCTGTATATAATGACTTAGTTATTCCGGATAAATTCACTTAACCCGTGTTGAAACAGTTTTATGTTAATTAATCTTATATTTAATTAGTTATTTCCTTTGAGCTTTCATATAAAATCTTAATATTTGATGTAATTAGGCATATGATTTATTGCTTTCAATCATTTATAAGCTTTACTTTAATGTCTAATTCTGTACCCAATGTTATTATCTGGAACCGTTGCTGTTTCTTATCTTTGTTAACAATATTGGTAAAAACCGTCATTTCCTTCAATGTTTTATTATTATTTACGAAGCAAAAACAGACTCAAAAGAAAGCAATGCTACTACACACTTAATTTAAGAAACACATATTTTTTTAAACTCTTTCGTACTTAATAAAACATTAATCCATTCATCCACACATCCTCTTAATCCAAACATATCCCTTAAGCAACCTTTTGTACGAAACCCTTTAAATTACTCCCATACCTTGGCGGATATGAAACCTTAGTATCAAATTTGCAGATAATCCTTTCATCTAAACATAACCAAGTTATATATTCACCAAAACAAAATATCACTTCCAATGAATTTGATGGATTGTGGAGAGGATTTTAGGGATGTCGGATTTTTGTTAGCACCTTAAAGGTTGCGACTTGAAATGAAATGGACTGAGATCTTCCACTCTCACCCAGAGGCATTTTTACCTTAGTTTATTATCATTTTGTAAATGTGATGATTTGTTTGTAAATTTATACTTTGCTTATTTTAGGTAACGCCTCTAAAATGTGCCACCCTTCTCTTGTCTTCTCTTAAAGGAAGTGGAGTTATTTTTCAAGGTTGGTTTGGTAACAAATAGTATTTCTAAGTATTTGCAGGTGACGAAAGGATATATATTTTGGACATTTATGGATATTTAGGAAAGTTGATGTTTTGTAAGACGCTAGAGAAAGAGAAGGGGGAGTTGAGATTTGTTAGGATTGATGGAAATACGCCATTTTGTAAACCAGGTCTGTATGGTGTCTATCATGTCCTGTAGAGTTCTAATAGATTTTGAATATGGGGAACGTGTGTAATTAAGGCAGCATCGTCGGCATATTTATTGAAACATTTTGGATTACAATGGTATATGGCATGCACCAGGATATTCTATAAGATGGGAGAAAGAAGAGAACCTCGAGGTCGGCCTTGCTCGGGAAAAAATGAGTGAGCTGCGGGGTTGTATATAAAATATAAAGAAGGTGGTTGTTTAGTAAACTATACAGGAAATTTAATATGTGAAATGGAGAAAGACGATCTCGGATTTATTTCCTTCGAAACCTTCGAATGGCTAGTTGTGCAATTGTGTTCTAGGAAGCCAAACTAATATAGTGGGATGGAACTAGAAATGTAGGACATGACTTTAACTTTTGTTTAAGTTTCAAGTAAATCTCGACTTGTTTTCTTGTCTGTTCTCTTTAAAGTTTAAAAATATATCTACATGTACATTTACAAAAAAATTCGTTTACAAATTTGATAAATATGTAAATTTATATATATGTTTTTTTCTTTTTGTTTGTTTCATGATTTTATATTAGTTGGTTGTTTATAATTTTATTTTTAAGTTTTAATTTGAATGGAGTATATTTTAGTTTTTTGTATAGTCATCTAGTTCATTGTATCGTTTTATGCTGTCAGTTGTTACTAGTTGTGAGTATTTTTTTGTTGTGCATTTTTCTGTTCTTAGATCTGATCTTCTTGTTTGATAATTGTGGAATTTTCTATTTCATTGTAATTTTATACTATTTTTGATTATATTGTTTTTATAAATATAAATCATTAATAATTTGCTTAAGCTTATCATGTTTTTGATGTTTAGTTCTTTTAGTTTCTGAATTAGTTTTGTATCAAATTACAATTATTTTTAAGTTACGTTCTGATTTTTTTTAAAACTTTACTCCATCTATTTTAGAACATATTTTAATTAGTTTTTCTTAACATGTTCAATTGCCTTTTGTTAGCAAATTTAAATTATTTCTTTTGTAAATTTATCTAAATCAAATTAAATCTTCTTAAAAAGTTTTCAACTGCTTTGAACAAATTCTTAAGGTTTTCGTTTTGTAAAATTCCAAATGGTTTGAAGTTTTAAACAGTTTTTCTAAGCATATTATAAACTGTTATTTTGATGAGAACATATTCAACTATTTTTAAATAAATTTGGTCTTTTGATTTTTTATTGTTTTTAAACACGTTCTGTAGTTTCCTTTGTTTAAATGCAGAATTTTAACTATTTTTTTATAAGGACACTTTTAAATTGTTTGAAAATATAAATATTTTAAAAATTGTAGTTTGTTTTGTAATTTTTCAACTGCTTTTTATTTATTAAAAATATTTTACTGCAGTTACATGAGAAATTAATTCAAGGCATGTTTTCTCTTTTATTTATAAGTAATTTTTTCTTATAGTTTTAATCTGTTTTTTTTTTCTGGTAAATTTCAATAGGTTTTTTGACAAATATGTTTTTTAGTATTTTTAACTGTTTCTATAAAATTTCAAATATTTGTATTAGGACATTTCATTAGTTTTTTGGCAAATAAGATTTTTTTGTATTTTCAACCATTCCTATAAAATTCCGAATATTTTAAATCAAAATATAATAGTTTTTAACTGTAAAATTTTAATTGTTTACAGCATACTATGATTTTTTTAGAAAATATCTATTGCTTTACTAATTTTTAAGGTTATTTGTAAAACTTTTTCTATATTATGCGTTTGTCAATTGTTTTTAAACAGTTTGGTTTTTGTGAGTTACGTGAAGATAAATTTGATTAAATTAATAAGCACTAAAAAGATGTTTAATGTATGTAATGCACTGAAGAAAGGTTTTTAATGTGAATTTAAATAAAATTTGTGAAGAAAGGTTTTTATTGCTTATTAATTTAATGTTTTTAAACACATTTAAATTAATCCAGTGAATTATTTCAAGTAAATTTTGGAATTAAAATGTTCCAACATGTGCAAGGTAAATTTGCAATTCCCTTTTCTAATTCTTTTTCTAAAATTATCATATTTTTAAGGATAAAATCTTAAAACTTCTTTTTAAAATTTTAATAAATTTTTTATTTTTAAATTAATTTTTAAACTATTTTTTATCTTTCTAACAATTTGTTTAGGTTATTTTCTAATTGCTTTTTCTAACACTATTGATTTTTAAGCAAATTCTTAGTTTAACTGCTTTTTATGACCACAAATTTCGATTTTTTTTTGTTCAATTCGTTTTTCTTGCTTCTTTTAAATGTTATTTTAAATTAGTTGTTTTTAGAGAAATGTTGAATTCTTAATTATTTTGACTTTTGTATGTGTTTTGTATCTTATCAATTTTTAAACTGTTTTTAAGAAAATTTTCAAAAATCTTTTGTTAAAATTCTAACTGACTTTAAGCATTAACTATTTTTTTCTATCTTTTAAAGCATGTTCTATTGTTTATTTTTAAGAAATGTTCAATTTTTTTTTTTTTCAAGGCATGTTTTCTTTTTTATTTATAAGTAAATTTAATATATTTTCTTGTAGTTTTCAACAGTTTATTTTAGCAAATTTCAGTAGTTTTTTTGGTAAATATGATTTCTATCAAATGTCGAATATTTTAAATCAAATATAATAGTTTTTAACTGTATTTTTTTTAGAAACATTTTTTGATTCGGCAAAATTTTAATTTTTTTTGATCCAGTGATTTATTTCAAGTAAATTTAGAACTTAAAATGTTTCCAACATGTTCAAGGTGAATTTACAATTCCTTTTTCTAATTTTAATATTTACAGAACAAATTTAAGGTTTATTTTGTAAAATGATCTTACTTCTAGAGTTTTATCAACTGTTTTTTCTTAAATATTAATTAATTTTTGATTTTTAAATTAAATTTTAAACTGTTTTTTATCTTTCTAGTTCAATTAGTTTTTCTCCTTCTTTTAAATGTAATTTTAAATCAGTTGTTTTTAGAGAAATGTTCAATTCTTAATTATTTTGAATTTTTTATGTTGTTTGTATCTTATCAATTTTTAAACTGTTTCTTTTTTTAATTTACAAAACATTTTTGTTATAATTCTAACTTATTTTAAGCATATTTTTACTTTTTGTTTTAAAATAATATTTAAAAAATATTAAGAACAAATTATGATTGAAAAATTATTTAAAAAATTAGAAGAGAAGATGTAGTTTAATTAACGAAATGTTAATTTATTGTTTTTAATGCTCTTCTGTAGTTTAGAATTATTATTAAGTTTGCAACACTTTTTTTAAAATGGCATTTTTCTTCTACTTTTCCAACTTCTCTTTTTGTAACAATCTTTTACAGCATGTTCTACTGTTTATTTTTAAGAAATTTCCAATTGTTTTTTATTATATCCTTAAAGAAATATTTTTTAGTGAAATTTTAACTTTTTGGTAAAATTTTCAATTTGATTTTTTTAGTGTTAAACTATTTTTATGCCAAATTTAAATTCTCTTTGGGTGATATTCCAAGTATTACACAAATCTACTCAAGAGAAAGGTCTGCAGCTTTTTCTACAAGTTTAATTATTTTTAATTTACTTTTGATTTAACTAAAAATTTGGAGAAACCTATTTGAGATGCGAATATCTACAAATCTTTAAACACAAGTTTGACTAATTTTAGAAAGTTCTAACTTCAAAGTAATTTATTTAAGATAAGATAATCCTAGAAGGAAAAGTCAAAATCTTGAGATTATAAAAATCATTGCTAGACTTTACGATTAAATATTAAATAGAAAATAGTAAAAATAGGTGTAACCTTTGATCAAGCTTTGAGATTTGATGATCATATCGTTGGGGCTGCTAATAAGGCATACATAGTCTTAAAACTCCTATATCATCATAGACATTCCCTTAGTCGAGCAATCAAGAAAAGATTGTGTGATAGCTTGGTTCTTTCGCACATTAACTTTGGTGATATAGTTTATGGTCCGTGTTTGACGAAGGATGCTGCAAATAGGATTCAAAGATTCAAAGATCTTGTAAGACGATATGTTTGTTGATTAACACTAATATTGTAATATTCCTTATAATAAATTCAATTATGATAAATGTGGATGTAAATATTAAAGTACATTTAAATGTAAAATATATTTCATAAATTAAATATAGCATACACCTGCTTTTACGCACTATAACTAAAAGTGCAATCATTTATCTACAAAATGATTAGTAATATTACTACTTAGACATTGTATTTTGATCAAATTAATTAATTTCGAGGGTATATTTATAGTATATATTAATAATTATGTACATTGCGTCATTCAAAACAAATTTTGCTTTTCATATCCATCAATTTTTTTCTTCATGCACGACGTTACTCGAGAATGTGGTAATTACAAAACTATTACATACCTGACCTTAACCAATATTCCTTCATCCACAAATCAATTTAGGAACGAGTAAGTATGCAAACGACTTCTGTAAGCGATTAATCACTGAAGCGGGAGCAAATTAATTGCCTGTTAAAAAATGCCAGGTATTCGAACCTGATTAGTATCGAACTTCGGTAGCCAAATTTGAAGTGTACGTTTTTTTTATATTCCTCCTCTCTTCAAACACACGCGCGTCTACCCAAATTAAGCTCACGAAGTGAAAGTGGAGCATTGATTAGGATTTAAAAAAAACATGAGAAACATGTAAGCATTGTGTAATGATTAAAATAAGCGACAAATTAATGAAATTGAAAATAAAAGTAATAATTAGAATTAATTATTTTACGCAGCAGTTTTACATTATTACAATGTAAAAACTGCCAAATCAACTAACAGTTAAAATAACTACTCATCCTACTAAAGCACAGCCAGGTATTGAATTACATAACTGTTAGTTGTTGTTACATGTTTGAAATTACATTCAGCACAATGGAACATTTTTTTGGTGTCATCACTTCAAAGCTACGTCATTGATATGACTATCCGCAGACACGTGTTTCGCTGTATCACAGCTCATCAGTGCAGTTATGTCATAACTTTGTTATATAAAAGAAAAATCACAAGTTCTATCGTTAGTTCAGCTCAGCAATTGGGTGGGTGACTGGTACCATTCGCCATTGGAATAGAATTAGAGCAACGGAGGCGATTCTTTAAAGTAACAAGCTCATTTTCACACAGACACACACACATAAACACGGCGGGAGTATCACGTGATCGATAACAATATTACTACTACTATTAATAAGTTCTAATGAAGTAGAGGTATTAATGATTAAAAATTAAATTAAATGGTATCGTTATTTTTATGTTGGGATTAAAAGAATAAAATTATAGGAATGCAAATTCCCTTTTAATTTACCGCTAGTTTGCTGTTATTGAAGGTAGGTATGTTAAGTCTTCAGGAAAATGAGCGCCGACTAGTCAAAGTAGTTTTATGGAGGTTCAACGAACGTGTTAAAACTCGTCTACCGAGAAAGGCTACCTGCGCCTCTGTTTTATGGTGGTCTAATGGTTGGCGAAATAACACCAGGCTGATTCATTCTGTTCGGCACCTTTGCACTCGGCAAAGGACTTTAAATCGCTCCCACGAAACCACTCACCCATACGGTGATTCCTTCCAGGAAGGAACTCAAATGCAGATAACTGGCGATTCGCCTTTTCTTATTGCCGGCATTACTGAAGCTCTTTGTCTGAAAGTGTATCAATGAAAATAAATCAAAAGAAAGATTCTATCTGTTTATTAATAGGGTAAAAGAAAATCAGTTCATTTTTATACCACTATTTATTGTATAATATACACAAACAAAGTTTACAATATATTATCAATTATGACTTATTACAAAATATGTTTTTACAAGAAAACTTGGAATAATATCCAAAGTATAATATATTATTGCTCATATATAAAAATCTATACTTTAAAACAAAGCATTTTAATATGTTGGATGCTTGAAGCCATAACTTTGTGATACATATTGAATCAGGAACTTTATCAAATGATAAATAAAACTTACTTTGTTAATATCATCCGTGTGTGATATTAACAAAGTAAGTTTTATTTATCATTTGATAAAGTTCCTAAAGCATTTTAAATTAAATATGTGTATATTATATTCCTTGAAAATTAAAACATTTCTTTAAAAAATAATAAAAATGCTGAGAAATGTGCGTGGTTTGTGTGTGCAGAGGAATCATTCATGGTTGTACGACTAGGACGTTTAAAAATCAAGTGATATGACGAAGGCTGTAAAAGTTTCTAGAATGTCCTGAAAGGCGTACAAAGGTCGATGAAAACCCACGTTCAAAAATGTTAGAAAAAATTTCTTGGAGGAGGATTAGTAAATGTAAATGCATGCAGAATGATAAAATAAATATGCATGTTAAGTAAATTTAATAATTATAAAACCAATAACTAATTATATTATTTATGCAAATAGTAAAATATATTTGATTTAGACCCTACAGATCTTTTGTGATCTTTCTAAATAGTCTTTATAAATACCAAAATGGATATGGTTTTTTGCAGCTAACACAACTATTTCAAATGTAGAAAATATAGTAAATTTTAATAATTTTAAAGCTAGTGAATATTATGGCTTATTTGATTATAAAATTACTAATTAATTTTTGAAATACTTCTTGTTAAAAGTTTTCTTCTGGGAATATTTAAGATAATAAATATTGTAACATATACGTTATTATAAATATTTTTCGTTAAAGGTTTTTCCTCTAACTAAGCTTAGAATTTCCTTCAATTTAAGGTACTTTTTCATTTATTAAGCTTGAAAAATTTGCGGTCCAAATACATTGGACGACCATAAATATAAAAACTTCGGAATTTTCGATCCTTCCAACACGTTTCGATCAGGAGGACTAATAAATTTAGATAATTACGTGTAAAGGGCAGAAGTGATAACAAATTTCAATGTCAGAATATCTAAGAGCTGCTAAATACCCTTACCAATATTGGCGGATCATCCAAAAACACTTGCAGTGGATTGAAAAAATAAGAAAATAACTACTCTACTTATTTTCTTATTTTCCCAATCCACTGCAAGTATTTTTTGATGGTCCGCCAAGATTGGTTTGTACTTTCTTACAAATATTGACATAATTAGTGAACTTCAAGTTACATGCCATCATAGAAATATTAAATTAATCTTAAAACTCGTCCCATAAATTGTAAATCTAAATCAAATTATTTTAAAATAAATGAAGAATTATATTATATAAAACATGAAGTGACTGAACGACAAAGCCAAGTCAGAAAAAATGGAAAAAATGACTAAAATAAACAAAACATGAAATATTGATTATTTTCTACATACAGCCTTAAAAAACATCTTAATATGTGCCATCATCATCATCTATATTTAACCTCTATATACAATACTATAATATTTCCTACTTATAATAAATCATTAATAGATGACACTGCCCTAATTATCTCTTCATTTACAGTACTAAACCTCTGCAATTTCTTGAGAGAAATTTTGACTCCCTGTAATACTGTTTTACAAAATGATGAATTAAGATTAATCTACGCAAAACCCTAAATGTCTGATACTGCAACAACAACTCTATGTTTTCGAAGAATCGTTTCTTCTCTTGCGTCTTGGCCAAAAGTCACTATAGAAAATCCTGGACAAGAAGTTTCCCACTTTGACCTTTTTGTTAATAATAATACTTAGCCTTTACTGTTCAGAATAAAATAATTATTGAACTGATTGAAAAGGCACATAATTGATGGTGAAGAAGCCACAAAGTGAGTTAAATAAAAATAATTGATATTGATTCCTTGATGGTCATTTTTAAGAATTTTTGTAGAAAAGGGAATATTGCTTTTATGAACTTGAAAGGTTGGAATTTTAATCCTTATTGATGTCTCTAAGTTAAGTTGAAAACATTTTTGTATCAGCTTTAAACGTTCAAAGTTTAATTCTTATTGTTTTTTCTAACAACTTAAATCAAAAATGGCTATAAGTATTTACCAATTTGAAACGTTAAAAACTAAATCTTTATTGATGTAAATAGAATTGTTGATTTTTACCAACTCTAAAAGTTCAATGTTTAATCTTAATTGTCTTTTCTAAGAACTTATGTGAAAAAATCTGTTGCTTTCTAAGAACCGTTGTTTTGTTCACTATAAATGCGGCAGAAAGGGAAGATGGGTCGTAAAGGGTATTTCGATGAGAAATTAGGTGATTTGGGGATTCGAAAAGGAGGTACAATGATTCAAAGAAGATCTCATGATATAAACAGTGAGGATAAAAAGGTAAAGGGGTGGGTGATGAAAGAAGGATGGAAGGTATAAACTTGAAACGTGCTAAGACGTTGCTATTTACTAACTCGAAACGTTAAGGTAAAAACTTTTTGATCTTTCAAAGATCTTCAGTATAAAAAATTGTACTCTTTTACTAAATTGTAACATTCAAAGTTTAAGGCTTAATTATTTTTACTTTTTATAGGAAAAGATTTGTTTTCGAAAAAATTCTTTAAAATTCGATTTGAGGTCCCTTGAAATGGTTCCGCTAATTTCTGTAAAAAAATGTTTGTCTGTGTGTTTAGCTATGTATGTGTGTCTATTCATGAGCGCTGTATCTCAAAAACGAATGATATTTTAAAGATAAAACTTTAAACTTAAGATTTTGTCGTTAAAAACTGTAACTGAAAAGCTTTTAGTAAGCATCCATATACGTGGATGTTGCAACCTATAAATAATAATAAATAATAAATAATAAATAAATAAATGAATTTCGACAAAAAGTATAATGTATTTTAGAGATTACAGATTCTAACAATCAAGTGACGCTTTAGAGACGTGAAAACTCGTTTCATACATAAAATGTAACAGTCAAACTAGAAGTATTTGTCTTTCTATCAGGGTGTAAGTCTTACATCCTTGTTTATATTATAACTTCAGTTGATGAAAATCCCGTCCGCTTGTTGGACCGCGCCGGTAGCTATTACAGGTTTCTTCTTGACGCGATTTAGTTTTCCAGAAAAATATAGGGAAAGTACTATGATGGCTACATCATTATTATTATTCCTTCCATAATGTGAATATTTTAACCATGTTTGATAAAGTTTAAATAAAGATAAAGATCATCCTTTTTTCTTAGTACTTATATCAAAAATTAGCTATGTTCTTTTATCAACTTGAAACGTTGAAAATTGAAAATTCAATTCCTAACGATCTTCCTAAAAACTTTTGTGAAATGATTCTGTGTTCTTTTGCAAACTCTAAAAGTTCAAGGTTAAATCCTTGTTGTTGCTCTTACAAACTTAAAACGTTAAAATTTTAATCCTTATTGATCTTTCTAAGAAATTTTGTGAAAAAAATTGCTGTGGTTTCTTATCAACTAGTTTAATCCTTACTTTTTTTTTCTAAGAACTTAAGTGAAAGAATGGCTATTACTTTTACGAGCTTGAAACATAAAAATTAAAGGTTTTTCTGATATTTTTAAGAACTTTTTAAGAACTTACTGAAAATTTGATCTGTTATTTTGCCAAGTAGAAACGTTCGAAGTTTAATCCTTATTATTTGTTCTACGATTTTATATGATAAATAAATAATATTGCTGTTGCTTTCGCCAACGCAAGAAGTAGAAATTTTAATACTTATTGTTCATTATAAAAACTTATGTGAAAAAAAGTCCTGTGTTCTTCTGCCAACTTTAATCTTAACTTTTTTGTGATATTCTAAGAAGTTCTAATGATGATTTCCCTGTATAAAAGTACCGAAGTTTTATTTTAACAATTATTTGATTAAAATATTTTGAGATCGCTTGAAGTCCTTGCTAAAAAAATTGAAATAAAAGGTGCCTGTTCGTGGCCCGAATATTTAAAAATAAACACTATAAATTTAATATCTACGCTTTTATTCTTCTTCAGAAGAGCTAAAAAGCTTTTGGTACAATTATATGCAGCGGCAAAAATTTATATAACGAATAAGAATTTTCATATACTTTCAGATTTCCAAAAAAAAATTATGAAAAGGTTTCAATATGTTCTATATTTTATTCTAAAACTTTAAAACACTGTTTTGTTTTCAAAATTTTCTTCTTTTGGATTTCAGGAAAAAAAATAATATTTAAAATATTTACAAATTTATGTATTATTACTTTAATATTTGCAAGTGAATTATTGAAGTAATCGTTTCTATTTTATTTTGTTTTATTTATTTTTCTGGATATGTACATTGTTAATAATTTAAATTATTAGTTAATTTACTACAACGACCCAAAGGACTTTAATACATTTTGTGTACATTTTTCAAGTTATAATTTTTTTTTAATTCCTTAAAATATGTTTTTACCATTAGCAAACATTTTCTTACAATTAGTTTATCATTTCTGATGATTGCTTTAACCTTTCTTCTAAAGAGATTCTTCTGTTTTATTGCTTTTTATTTCTTAATCAATTTCGTTTTTTAAACAGTTTTTTTATATTATTATTATTGTGTTATTTGTATTAAACAATTGAAAATAAAATTAAAACTGTTTGAAAACTATTCAAAAACCTTCAGCTAAAACAGTTGAAATTTTACAAAACATAAGAAACAATTGAGGCAAAAGTTGAGAACTTAAACTTTTCAAAATTTCTTTAAAACAATTTTACTTAACTCTCTTGATTTTTTTTGTAAATTACGTGAAATAATTAATAATATAAGGTAGATTTCACAAAATGTGAAGAAAGTATATTCAAATTTGGCATGTTTAAATTTTCTTGAAAAATATTTACTTAATTTTACAATTCAATATTTGAAAAATATTCATTGAAAACCAAACTTGTTAAGAGATATTGAAGAATTCTAAACATTTGGAGAAATAAAGCTAAATAATTCCATAACACTTGATGAAACGGTTGAAAATTTTCTAAAAATATAAAATAAGTTGATTTAGAGGTTATTGGAACCCTACCAATAGAAAACAATTTATGTTTAAATTTAAAAGATACGCAAAAGGGTTGAAAATTTGCATAACAAAAACATTCGAATTTGGTAAGAAAAATTTAAAAAATAAGTTACAAACTTTAAGAGAAAAAAATGAGTTCAATTCTAGAAATTTAATAAAAATAATAACACACTAGAAAAAAAATAAGATTGTTTAAAAATTATTGTAAAATTTACAATGGAAAAACAAATAATTAAAATTTATATTAAAAGAAACATATAAAAATTCGCCTAAAGCCGTTGAAATTTTACTAATGAAAAACAATTTTCAAAGATAAAAGTTAAGAAATTTTAAGGGCCTATTCAAAGAGAAATTATTTATGAATGAATTTGTGCAAATTATACAAAATTATTGGTCGTGTGTTACAAATCTGTTCCTTTCTTCTCCTAATAATAATATTAATGAAGATAATAGTTTTTTCAATTTTAATTCATAAATGTTTAAGTAAAATTTCATTTCCAACCCGACAACTAAATTTAAAAATAATTGTAATCTTTATTTCCTTGGGTTCTTTACCTTCAAAAAACTTCATCAATGACAATTTCCAGACTTTTGAAAATATTATGGTTAATAATAATATTTGTACCGAATAATATTAATTCGCCATTTAGAGTACCAAACTTCGATGGACTCGAAGGAGGATTGAAGGGATTGTTGTTCGGTTTGAAGGATAAAATGGGCATCATCGGCAAGGTTTATTGTTTAGGTTAAAATACGTGAGGTCGGGATTATTAATATCGTGGCGAAATACTTGGTAGGGGCGGGGATAAAGGAGAACCTTGAGGGACGATTTGTAAGATTTGGGAAGAAATGGGAAAGCGTTTGTCTAATTCTTACTTGGCAGGATCTATGGGAAAGGAAGTTGGGTATGAGAATTATTAAATGATAGGGGATTTTTAGAAGGAAACATTTATATAGGAGACCAATATGCCAAACTTTGTTGAATGCTATTTGTATATCTAAGAATAGTATGGTTGACTTTTGATATTCTAAGTTTTTATTGGACATTAGGATGGAGAAAAGAAGCATGGTTAACTTTTTGTTGAAGTAACCAAACTGGTAATCAGGAATGGATTTAATTGAAGTGTGCAGGAGATTTTTTTATGAGGGATTCAAAGAATTTTCCTATTACAGACAGAAGTCTAATGGTACAGAAGCTAGAAACAAGTGTGGGATCATTTTCGGGTTTGATGACATTTTTCCATTCGAATAGGAAAAATTGTTTGGAGTAGTAGAAATTATTTTTTTTTAAACAAACTTGAAGGAAATTTCAATATTATTAACCGAAAATTAATTTCTTTATTATGCGCAAGTCAATCCTCTTTCATAAATATACCATAATTGCAGACATTTCTTTAAAATAAAAAATAATTTGTTTAAATAAAAAAGTTATCTATAAAACTGTGTTTACAAATAAGCAAAACTTTAAACTTTTCATAGCCATCTTAAATTTAAATTATTAGTTAATTTTCTACAATGACCAAAAGTACTTTAATACATCTTAGAATCATATATTTCAACAAGGCCTATGAGATTGGCCTTGGTACTATTTTTTTTAAATGAAAGTCACACATTAAAAATATTTATGCATTTCTGTTATTATGCAGTTACAGGTGAATCGAGGGCGAAAATCCTGGACCACTTTCGGTTTCGGACGGTGAGACATTTAATTAAATGTCAGATCGACGGCGGACGTCCGAAGCCGGTCCTGGTTCCCGTTCACTTTTCCTTGCATAACCGAAAAAAAAAGGCGGCCCATTTCGACTTTATGTAACGCCGGACTCCACCAACAAAGAGAAAATCCCATTTCTCACAACGGGCGATTGCGAAAGGCCAAAAATTAATCAATCCGGCCAACAATTCATTCCGTGAGAACACCGAGTGCATTCGTATTTATTATCTTAGGATGTGCCATAATGGTACGGTGCGGAACGAAAATAATACTTAATATAAATCATCCGTTGTATTCCTTTCATTTGAAAAGTTGACAATCATATATTTTTTTTATAAATTTGGTTCAATAGCAATTTTTAAATGATTCCGTTTATTATATTATCGCTATTTAGCTAGAAATAAACAGTTCATTCTGTCAATTTAGAGCATTAAGCTTAACAACTCTCTTTTTACCTTCTAAATGAGATTTCTAAAAACTGAAGGAACGTTTTCAATGAAAGGATTTTTAACACAATGCAAAGCAAGCAACTTTATGCTGAAATGCAATGTATTGCTTCTTTGGTGCTAGGGATACTGTGAGAAAAGCGATACTTAAATGATTAATCTGTTTCAAAAACAAGCTGATATTTCTTAGTCTACAAATTTTCACATATTATGACCTTGATTATTGCTGCTCATTCTCAATTAAGGAAGGAGTTGCAGAAGGCAAAACAGTAAAATATCGCGTAGCTTTAATTACTTGCTTCGCAAATTTAAAAAAATAGCTTTTTGTTAATGGCAAAAATAATTATTACTTAATGAATAGTATTACAGTTAGTAGAAATTGAAGAAATACTTAATTTATGCCTTCTAATGCATACCTCAAATGATTAAAATGATTCCATTTACTTAACTCCTGGCCACTCTCTGATTGCTGTACGTTTTGAGCAGCATATATTAAATCTTCCACGAAATCATTGCTAACATGGTCAACAACTGAAACAATATGTTTATCGCTAATAATCGGTAAGTAGGAGTTTTTGTGATTATATGCGAATATAAATTTGCCATCTCTGAGATCAGCAACCAATATATTCATAACACAGCGGATCTGATGGTATACTACGAGTATCATCACCAAAAGAGTAGTATCTATGTTAGATATCTTGCACAATTGCATACTATTTTGTTGTTGAAAAACTTCCTCATTTCAAGGAGTAAATACTTAAAGGCCAAGCCCCAAATTCTATTAAAAACAATAATAACACAGTTGATAGCAATTCCAGTACTATAAAGTTTAAAGAACAATATTTGCAATTTTCCAATTATAAGCTATTAAAACAAGATTAACGCGGAGAAACAAACCAATGCAGTCTAATGAGAGACGGCATCACAGTGTGCTGCTTGAGAACCATGATCAATGACGATTGGGACCATTCACAGGAGATTAGGTGCATAGTCAAGAAAGCAAGAGCTGCCTTTAACCAAATGGCTAAACTGTTCAAAAGCCATATTCTCAAAATGAAAAAAATCAAAAATATACTTCTTCGATGCTATATTTTCTCGATACTTTTCTATGGAATGGAGTCATGAACAATAACCGAAGTAACAAAAAGAAGACTCGAGGCTTTCGAAATGTGGTTATACAGAAGAATATTGAAGATCTTGGGTAGACAGAGTGACCAGCAATGCAGTGATAAAACGAATGAAAACGGAAGTAGTGAAAATCATCAAGAGAATAAAACTAGAATACCTTAAATACATTATGTAAAATAAGACCCAGTAAAGCCTTCTAAAATCTGTTCTCCAAGAGAAAGTCTATGGTAAGAAAGGACCAAGAAGTAAAAGAATAATATGGCGTTAAAACTAAAGAGCATAGTTCTCAAAAACTACCACCGAACTATTCAGAGCAGCCGTGAACAAAGTAATCATATCCAGGATGGTCGGAACGGAGAAGAAGAAGAAGAAAAAATTAATACATATTTATGGCTATTTAGCAGTTTACCTAATATCAATAATAATGAAAGAATATCTAGAATGTTTAAAGGGATATCAAGTATGCATGTATAATGTTCAATTCCAAACCATTTATCACAAAAGAAGAAATTCAGGCGACATGGACAAATTAATCACTAGACAACTCCTCGTTTATAAATTATTTACTTGTCATGACTTCATTTTACGCGATGAAATGTACTTCACCACCGGCAACATTGATTGAATCATATGAAGTTGATAGCCACGTCTCATTTTTTAACAATTGCATATTACAAATAAAAAACTTTTTAACTTTGTATAACACTGACTTTATTAAGTGACTATAGTTTCGACAATTTTAACTTATCATTATCAAACTAGAACTACTTAATAATGTCAGTGTTATACAAACAAAGTTAAAAAGTTTTTTATTTTTATAATGTATAACGAAGTAGAAGGCTCCACCGTTAACAATTGCATATTAATCGTCACTTTTGACAAGCCATTATCAATAGCTAATATCAATTCAATACGTAATAAATTTCATCTTCTAAATCTTCTGGTGAAAGATAAAAGTAAGGAACCTTTAAATTTTAGTAATTGAAAATCAATCCAAATTCCAACTTTCGCATTGAATTTCATGGCATCATTTCCTCCTTCCGTATCTTGCTATAAAACAACTTCTCTCATTTCGTATTACACATTTTCCTAATATACAACTATATTCATACCATTCTACCATAGACGACACGATTTTTGATCATGCTTTTAACATACGGTATTTGAACGTGAATAAACCAAAACCTTACCAAATATCCACTATTTTTCTGATTCCAATTTTGAATACATACATCGCCAACCTTCATAAATAATAAAAATTAATCATCAATCTTCGACATCACCTTCTGTATTTCTAACATTCGTCTCCTTATTCATACAATTACCCTAGAATTATATTCTTAACTATCCATCTAATTCGACTTTAACCCCCAATCACAAACAACACCACTCCCTTTCCAATGTATTTACCAATATTAAAACTGTATTTAATAGAGCGACAAATAACATGTCTAATAAATTTGGTAATACTACAAAAGTAGAAGGAGACCGCCGATTCTAGAAGCTCCTCCTCTTTTTTGAGGAAATCTCTCCTCATAATTAAATAAAGATTGGGAGGAAGTGCCTGTTTGGAACATCTAAATAATAATTATACCCCCTACGTATTAGGTACATGAGGAGAAGATGAAATTACTTCGTGATTCATCTAAAGGAGATAATTTACTCTTAATAATTGGGAGGTAATTTCCTATACATAGTTGAGGTTAGGTCCATAGAATCAGCAAAAAGAGATTGTGATCATTTTGTGCGTATGGTCAACAGTCTAACGTACTGTCAAGCAGTCATAGAAGGTAAATAATCAATCAATCAGCATCCAAAGGGAGCCCAGACCCTCTCAGAAGTTGATGTCAGGCTTTGACCCTTCAGGCTTCCCAAGTAAGCCTGTATAAATTATACCTAGTATATGTCATATCGACCACGCGACCGAGATAATTACACTTCGATGGTTCAAGACCAACTGAAGTATAATAAAGAAGTTGTCATGTAAATAGATAATAGAAAATATTGCAAACCCCCATTCGGGCTTTGGACAAGCATGTATACAATATGAAACTAAAAATGACGCTAAACTCTACAAGTTTCCCTGTACCAACGTCCAAATGGGGCCTTGCCCTTTTCGAGCTTTAACCTAGTGTTTTGACTATAGTGGTAAATATTAGAAAATAATTTCATTGTGTTTTACGTCATCAGGGACGAATACGCTGTAATCAGTGGTTTTAAAGATTTTCTGTGAGGTGATTAGGAGGCAAATGTAAGGAGATTGTGGAGTGGCCAAATTATTAAAGAGTTATATAATTAAAGCAGTGCATATTCCAATTTTGCTTATAATATTTTTATTTAATCTTTACACAACTGATTTTATAATATTCAGGACTTCTATAATTCAAAACCAATTCTACAAATATCCTCTCTATAATCCTTCGGCTAATTAAATTCAAATAATTTATATTGAATTATATATCAAAGAAGGCAACATTTACCAGACATTAATAATAATTTTAACATTTTTTTCTATAGATGATTGGTATAGCTTATTTAATATTCATCCAACATATAACAAACTGACGATATTATAGGTATAACAAATAGGCTGAAAAGTTCTTATCGTTTTGAAGAAAGAAACATTTCTTGGCAAACTTCAATTTTATTATTCAACAGGGTTGCCTTCGGAAGCGATACACCGATTATAGCGACCTTCCAACCCTTCGATACCATGTTTGTAGTACGATTTGTCTTGCCTCATAATATGCCTCTGTTTTGGCGATTACTTCTTCATTGGTGCTAAATTTCTTTCCAGCGAGCATTCTCTCTTGAGGTCTGCAAATAGAACATAGTCGATAGGGGCCAAATATGGAGAATATGGTCGGTGGAGAAGCAATTCGTAGCCCAATTAATTGAGTTTGATCATCGACTTGTGACAAGGTGCATTGTCTTGATGAAACAACACTTTTTCAAATGGGGCGATTTTTTCGCGTTTTCATCTTTCAAAGACTCCAACAATACTATATAATAGTCTCTGTTGATTGTTTTTCCCTTTTCAAGATAATTTATGAACAATATACCTTGCTCATCCCAAAATACAGACGCCATAACCTTGCCAACCGATTATTGTGTTTTTCTTCGCTTTGGATAGAGTTTGTCACGTGCAGTCTACTCAGCTGATCACCAATTAGACTCTGGAGTGTGGTGGTGGAACTATGTTTCATCCATTGTCACATACCAATGCAATAACTCCTGTTTATTTCTCTTAAAAAGTTTCAAACAAAGTTTTCGCATGCCCAAATATTCATGCAAGATATATCCAAAACGTTCCTTTGATATCCTTAGAGTCTTAGTTATCTCGATCAACTTTACGGTCATTCAAAATTATTGTTTTCATCTATAACAGACTCTTTTGGATGCCCACTACGCTCATTACGTTCGTTGTCCATATGGCTTGTACGTAATTTAGCATAGTTACGAATAGTTGTTTCCGCTGGAGCAGAGCCCGGATAACACTTATCAAACTAACTTTTTGTTCCAGTACTTATTTTCCCCATTAAAAAACTGGGTTTCATTAACACACAAAATTCTTTTTTATCCACTTTTTCTAATAACAAAAGTTGCTTCATTCAAAATGCTATAACTCACGAACCAATTGCTCGATCGCTGTCAAATTTTAACAATATCCTTTGAAGGTTAGTTCACACTGAAAATCATAGGGGAAAAATCTGGTGGGGCTGTTCTTAGAAATGATCCGAACTTTTTAGGCGAACTATTACCTGCCATGGTCAACATCCTTGGTTTAATCCTAGAACTCTACCCAAAAATTGTTCATCAACTTGTACTTATAATTTCCAATTTTAATTACTTTAACCAATACTTTCCCACTTACTGAGAAAAAGCTATAATCTCTCATATAAGATAAGCTTCCGTGCGATCACCTTTCTCTCGGTATTATCTATCTTAAAATAAAAAATCCTAGAATCCTACACTGAATCCAATCCTGAGTATTAATTTAGCTTCGTCCTTCAAAAATCGACTTTCCTGCCTCTTAGCATTCCCACATACAATATGCACATTAAGGTCACAAACCCATCATAACTTTGTTTGATATTCAAAAGGCGATTAACTCAGAATGCCATCAAGGTGAGCTATATTAATGTTTTCTCTTAAATATTCCCCATTTCATGGACTTAATTAATACATTGCTTGATATTCAAAAGACGTGTCATATAGTATTACATCAAGATCAGTTATATTAATATTTTCTCTTAAACATTCCTCACAATCTCTTGACCAACCAACATATTCTTCAAATTTTCTTTTTAATAGGAACTTCTACAAGGCTTTCCACTCTCCTCTCTACTTTAAAACCAATACTGCTACAGCATATTTAATCTCTTTAATCTCAATCCTGTTCAGTTTAATCCTTCCGTTATTATTAATTTGCAGATGATACCGCACTAATAGCGTACGCTCAAAGCTAGTAAATTAATTTAAAATAGCGCTTCTAAAATAATCTTACAAAATCCAATCTTTTTATTCCTTTCCCTAAAATTACTCCAAGATCTTCCAAAGTGAAAATCCATCAAACCGAAATCCCACCATAACATATCTGGGAATTTCAATAGATACACAATTATCTATTTATCAAAATTGATGTTGTATACATAAAAAATAATAAACATGTGTCTAAGATCCTTAAAGTATTTACAATTAAAGAAATCACTACTGCAATATTATTTTAATGGTGGAAATAAAAAAAAAATTATTTTTGCTATGTAGCTGATCTGTTCTGGTGATTATTCGTGCATTTCAAGGTCATATACAAGTCCATTAGTATATGGCTAAAAAATTGGATGGTTTCGTATAAACAAACTTTTCCGCACATCGTTGATAAAAAGTCCAAAAGAGTTACAAACCGGACTGTGGTCGTTGTTGACAGTGAACAATAATTATAATATTTACATTATTATTGTTATAATTGTTGCTATTGACAGTTCCTATGATTTGTTGGTGGTTATCCATCCAAAGAGGGGAATAGTGCAACGCTCCCACAGTAGATGGCGCATTTATTCTATTATCTTATCCAATCCTTTCATAAATAATAAACAAATGCCACACTGACATTAGCATAAGCTAGAAATAGCAATCTAAATTTGAAGAAGATTTAGTGTATTTATTTATGTAATTAATATAATTTTTATAGGTCTTTTAAAGTGAGGGAGTCCGAATTGGTTCAGGTAAAGCCCTTTTCAATGACATAGCCAATTCGTAGGTTTTGTAAAGTAAATAAACTAAAAGTCAATTGAGAATTAGAATTGAGGCAATAAAAAAAATAATTATTACTTTATTCGTCTGACTGCTGGCATGGACGAACGATGCATTACTTTTGCTCCCACTTGTTTACATCATCAGGATGGTTAAATTTAAACATTGAACATGAAAATTTAAAAATTGATATCTAACGTTTAAAAAAGAAAATAAGAAAAGTTTTCACTGGAATAACAATGTAATGATTGGATTGATGAGGCTGTTACTTGCCTAAACTCCATTATGCACTTAAACTAATAAAAAACACAGTACTCATCTGTCTTACAAAAGCATAGTATGGTAAAACACTAGAAGTTACCCTAAAGAAATAAGACAATAGTTACAAATTTTCAAAATACCTACTAAAAGTAAAACATAGTTTAAATAAGTTCGAATCGAATCACTGGTAAAAATATAGTATGATGTCAACAAATAAAGTGTTTTATTTAAATAAAAAAATATTATTTGACATATATTAGGAAGGGCCAAAGTCATTCGCCATTCAGTTATATTATCTCAATTTACCACTCTCTAGTTCGGCAATAACCTTCCATCACATAAAATTGGCCGTAAATGAGCTTGTTACAATAAACAAAGCATTGTATCGTATCCCAATGGCTATTGATATTATAAATCTTCTTTACGACATCACCCCCGAACGCCCAAGCCGACAAAATATTTATTTACAACACGGTTTCCGTCACGTTCCACATTTCCATCACGTTTTTTTATCAACAATTTTTTTTTACCACTATCCCTGTATAAAATCAACAATGGTGGGATTATAGGTCACGTTCCCATTCATGAAGCCAGCACTTTATTAGCCGTGGAGCGTTTGTTGCGACCGATAAATTCGTTATCTGTTCGGCGTGTAATTTAAATTCCTCATCTGTTCCACTGGTACACCATGCGTGACCAGAGGGTGAGGGCCGTAATTTACGCCCCTTTCGGGCCGACTGCAGGTAGGCTCGGGCAACAACCGAAAGCAAATAATGGATAAAAACACTGAACTTCACAATACAGAATTAGTGCTCTAATCGCGCGAAGAGTAAACATCAACCGCCAGAAGAGAGTTGCTGGAGTGTGGAAGGATCGCGAGGTCTCGAGACCAAGCGGTGCTGGTACGAAGCTGCGTGCGGCGCTCAGTTTGTATCGAGCTGGCGAGTGAGTCGTGTCGTGTGGTGACTTAAGTTATTCCCGAGCTCTCTTGGTGTTACGGACGTTTTTAAAGTGCTTTGATTGTGTGATATGTGTCGGTTTTGTGACGCTAACCCCTGAGAGCTTCTCAGTTCCTCGATTGTGCGGTTCAGTGGCCTCAGCGTGAAGAAGACTAGCTCCTCGGCATGTCAGCCGGTCAGATGCACCGCGGATCCTCCGGAGGAAGCGGCCACAGCCTCAGCAACAGTTTTCTAGGTAAAAAAAAACGAACCTCGCGGTACACCCGGGGGTACCGTGAGTCACTCTCTTATTCACAGCAACGCCATTTCGGGCGAGTAGATTTGCATAATGCTCACTTTTTCTCTTTTCGTGCAGTAGTTGTTGTCGGTAGGTAGCAGCGGCCCAATTTCGAGACACGACGCGCACCTGTTACCGGTAAATAAAATACGAAAATTGTAATTTAATCGACGCCGTAACAATAAAACATGCAATTGGCTACCTTTTCAACGACATTGTCTTTATAATATAAATAAAAATACAACAAACGTTAAAATATGAATAATTTATATCAAAATAATAAAAATGATACTTAATTGCAGTATAATATAATATGTAAAACAGTAACATTTGCAAAAAACCTAAAGAATAAATAAGATATAAACATTAATTGTAGTTTAAAGTACTACACTAGCAGTTTGATTAATGCTAAGATATAAGCATGTCTAATGTTTAATTCTAAGAATACAAATACTTCAGTTTTGTTTAAAAAGCACTGTTTTTTTATGTATACGTTTATAACCATTCGATATTTTGGTCTTTAAGATACGATAAATTTGAATAATTTGCAATACTGACCTTAATACAGATTAATTTCGATTGGTTTTAATCCAGAACAATTTGTTGGCATAAATTAATTTCTTAAAAAAAAACTGCACGAATGGAATTTTATTCAGTACCAATAAGCAAAAAATGGTATTTGTTTTAAGGTCAGAGTCACGTGCGGTCTAAAAATGAACCCAACTCGCTATATAATTGCGAAACAGTATTATTTGGTTGATGCATAATTATTGCGGCTTTTTTTCAATCAAGTCTATTGAATAAACACCATAAAATATGTAACACTAGGCTGAAAGACCTACGGTCGATGATAGCCATGAAGAAAAAGGATAAGAATAAGATTCATAAAAATTATTGTTATTGTTATAATTACATACAAATTAATCCTTAATAAAAATGTCTCTCTCTGTATGTAACACTCAAAACATATTTTTTTTTTCACCTAAAATAGGCGGAATCATTATGCATCCACTTAATATAAAGAAAGATTAATAAAACGATTTAAATTGTGAAGAAAGTGAATTCTATCTTGTTTTATTAATTGTAATTTCTCTTCACGTAACTCAAAACCCAATAATATAAATACAAATAAAGATGCTTAGATACCTTAAGCCAATTAATTAAGAAATTTGCGTATGTAGAGTAAAACCGTTTTTCAAAATCAAGAATTTTTTTGATGTTTGCTTATTGCCAGCACATTGCATAATAATATTTATATAATTAATAATCGATGGTTTAAATTAAAGTTCAGTTTCTTCACTCTTGTATTGTATAATCTTCACGTATCTCAAGAAATAAGCCAAAAATGACAATGGAGTTATTTTGAATATTTAAAAAAATACGTAAAGAAAAACAAAACTGTAAACATAAAAGATTTAGCAAGTCTTTTCAAGCCCTTAAATTGATCTACAAAAAGGGACCTTAATGAAAAAAGCAATTTGATTGCATGAGTCAATTAATAATTAAGAAATATGCGAATGGAATTTTATTCATTACTAATATGCAAAAAACGTTTAATTAATTTAGATCCTTGCTTATTCTCAGCATATTGCACAATAACATTCATATAATTAATTACCAATAGATTAATAGTGAAATGCGTTTGAATCTACATTCACCTCGAAAATATTCATTTGAGAAACAATGACAATGAACTTGTTGTTTCTAACGTTCATGTTTTAAAACAATTGTTTATAATAAACTATAGATCTAACAAACAACAAATCAATCGGGTGTAACAAATAGCTTCAAATATTTATTTTTCGTACAACCTTCAGTACAATATTTGACGCAGTTGATGCATAGATTGTACGTGCCCAAAAAAAAAAACATAACGATCAGTAGAATTAAGTAAGTGCAATAAAAAAAAATGGAAACGATATAACATTCATTGAAAGTAGCGGTCATGAAAGTGCAGTTGGATGAACAACATTTGAATACGAACCATAAGAAACTTGAGATTTATCAGTAGAATGATTTTAAATGTGACAAAGGTAATCCGTAAATAAATTAAATAAATTCGTAAACAAATAAATCCACATCTATAAAATCAAACTAATTTAAAGATTAAATATTCACATACAATTTTAGAATTTTCAAAATCTTTAGAGTATTCTGAATTTTTATATACCTCAAGAATGCTTAGAAAATTTAAAATCTTTAGAATGTTTAGAATCGTATACATTATTTTTAGATCAAACCTAAAATAAGGATTTTAAAATCTTTAAAATCTCTTTTGAAAGGTTAGATTCTTTTGAATATCCTCAATATTTATATTGTTTGGAACTAAAATTCAGAGACTGAATCTCTGGAAATCTTAAAACCTTTGTTGCTTTTCCAAACTATAGAATAATTTGAATTTTGTGAGAAGGAACATACAATTTTAGAATTTTCAAAATCTTTGAGTATTCTGAATTTATGTACCTTAAGAATGATTAGAAAATTTAATATCTTTAGAATGTTTAGAATCGTATACATTATTTTTATATCAAACCTAAAATAAGGATTTTAAAATCTTTAAAATCCCCTTTGAAAGGTTAGATTCTTTTGAATATCCTCAATATTTATATTGTTTGGAACTAACATTCAGAGACTGTAACTCTGGAAATCTTAAAACCTTTGTTGCTTTTCCAAACTATAGAATAATTTGAATTTTGTGAGAAGGAACATACCATTTTAGAATTTTCAAAATCTTTAGAGAATTCTGATTTTTTATATACCTCAAGAATTTAAAATCTTTAGAATGTTTAGAATCGTATACATTATTTTTAGATAAAACCTAAAATAAGGATTTTAAAATCTTTAAAATCTCATTTGGAAAATTAGATTCTTTTGAATATCCTCAATATTTATATGGTTTGGAACTTAAATTCAGAAAATTAATAGAATCTCTAGAAATCTTAAAACCTTTGTTGGCTTTCCAAACTGTGGAATAATTTTAATTTTGTGAAACTTTAAATAAGTTCGTAAATAAATCCAACCAGATCTATAAAATCTATCAAATGTAGAGATTAGGCATTCGATATGCATGTATTATATTAAGCAACCCTAGGTTAAGCAAATATTCTGACGCAATTTTCTTTTTGTACTCTTCTGACACTTTGAAAATAAAGACATATTATTATTATTATTATACTTGTTGAGCTCCACTCTTGGTGGAACCAGATATGTAAATTTGGTGAAGAAAACGTGTCAAAATAATAACATGGAAAATAATAAGTGTTTTTCTTTACCAGATTAGGAATTCACATACACTTTCTAGAGTATTTAGAATCTTCAGAATCTTTACAGAATTTAGAATCTTTATAAGATATTTAATATATCTAGAACGTCAAGAATTATCAGAAAATTGAGAATCATTAGAATTTTAAGATTCTTCTAAATCCTTATGAGGATAATCTTTTTTTTAATAGAAAATTAGAACCTTTTTAAATCCTCTCAATATTTAGAAGTTTTTGATTTGAAACTCATAGAATGAACAAAATATTTAGATATTTTAGAATCTTTAAAATAATTTCAATTTAAAAAAAATATTAAATAAAATCTTCACATTTTTTTGTAAATTATTCTAATAACAAATTTTTTTTTAATTTAAAAATACGAAAACATTTCGTGAATCTACAACAATGAGTCTTACTAAGACTACAAAACAAATTAATTTGAAACAACTACTTCTCTAGCTAATACTTCGACAGACATTGGTAAGTGTTTTTATTTGTATTTAAGATCAATTTTATAATAAAGCTGTACTGAAGAGAGCGAAAGTTCGAAACACGTGTCTGCAGATGATTATAAACTTGAATGCTAGATTTTCTAATTGCTTTTGCTAATTTAATTTAATGAAATCAGTTTAAAATTCATTTTTCATAATTTTTCATGTTATAGTTACATTTAAACAATCTAAAGTACATTTTATCATTTATTAGTTTGTTCAACAGAAATAATTTCATTCAAATTGGTGTTGCTTTGATAGTTGTACTATTTGTAACACGCAAATTAATTTGTATTATTCAATGTCTGTCGAAGTATTAGCTAGAGAAGTAGTTGTTTCAAATTAATTTGTTTTGTAGTCTTAGTAAGACTCATTGTTGTAGATTCACGAAATGTTTTCGTATTTTTAAATTTATTATTTAATTTTCTACAACGAACAAAAGGATTTTAATACATTTTATTATTCTAATAACGATTATAATATTTTAAATTCACAAACAAATCAATTCTATCAAATTTATATAATCTTTAGACATTATCAGAAAACCTTTAAAATATGTATTTAGAATCTTAAGAATCTTTGCAGTATGTAAAATCTTTACAATTTAGATATTTATAACTTCAAGAATTATACATTTAATTAATTGCTTACTTGGTGAAACATTTTTGAAATACGGTAAATACTTTGGTCACTGCACTCTTGATGAAACGAAAATAGAATATTATCTGAATTTGAAATAAGACACTTGTTTTTGTAATTCCTTTGAGAATGTTCGTCATTGTCCGAAACACGTGAAGGAAACTGAATATATCAATAAGAAACCAAACAAGTGTCTTATTTCAAAATCAGATAATATTTTTGAAATATCTTAACTAGAAATTAATTTCTAATCAAGATATGTTAAGAATGATTAGAATATCTTTAGAAATTTTAGAAAGTTTAGAATGTTATAAGCAAAATCTTTAAACAATGAAAATTAAAGCTTTAAAATCTTATTTAGGAAATTAAAAACCTTTAAGTTCGCTCAATTTTTGAATTTTTTTGAATTGAAAAATAAATAAGATATTTAGAAATTTTAGAATCATAAGTAAGTAAGTCTAGTAGTCCAGCACCGTGGAGCGTTGATTACATAAACATCAATTTCAATAATATAAGTAAATTAAATGAAATCTTTACAATTTTTAGAAATCATTTGAATAACGAATACAATATTTTAACTTCGTAAACGAATTGAATTATCAGAACTTTTACAGCTTCTAAAATGTTTGAAATAATCTTAATATTAAGAATCTTTAGAATTTAAGAAATGACGAGAAGTTTTTGTAATCTTTATAACGTTTAGAATCCTTTAGACTGAATTTGGAACTCTTAAACAAAATGAATAAATTTTTATAAACCATGGTTTTTAAAATATTTTTAGTCTGTTAAAAAGGTAAACATGAAAGTAAATTTTTCAAGAATTATTAGCAATTTTAGAACTTTCATATTATTATTTTTATTTTGGAATTTTGGAACCTTAACAACAATTACAATATTTAAAACAATTAGAAATTTTAGAATCCAGATAATTTTTTGAATATTTCAAAGACCTAAAAATACTGCAATAAGAAGGCCAGCATAAAATTATTAATTTCCTCGTAAAATGAAAGAAAAATACACAAATAGTCGAAAATTGGTAAAATCTTGCTAGAAAATTAAAAATAAATAAAACAAAAATCGAAAAATATTTTTTAAATTAAAATTTTAATAAATTACAAGCCCTTTTTTACAAATTATTTTTATTTGCTAGATGGACATTAAAAAAAACTGATAATGAATACGTGATGCTCGTGTTACACATCTAGAAACTAAAATTATTTTGTGAAGAAAGTTTTAGTGTTTTATTACAAATTTGTTATTAAAACAAGAATTGGTTGAACATTTTAAAAATAGGGAAGTGAAAGACCTGTTAAATTTTAGCACTTTTAAAGAAGAATTGCTTGAAAGTTCCGATAATTTAAAATAGGAAATTTTGAAAAATTTTCAAAAAAAAAATATGGAAGAAGGAAAGAAAACAGAAATACTGTGAAGAAAGTTTTAGTGCTTTATTACAAGTTTACAAGTTTGTTACCAAAACAAGATTTAAAAGGATTGGTTAGGAATTTTCAAAAAGGAATGTGAAGTTTCTAAAAACTCTATAATATTTAAAGAAACATCTCGCAAATTATGAGGGAGGTTGCTGAAAAACTCTAATAATGTAAAAACAGGAATTCGTTAATTGATAAGGTTAAAGTTAAGATGTTGATAATCGATATTCATTTTTTTTAAACAAAAATTGCGGTAATTTAGGGAAAATTCTTTAGATTTTTAGAATCTTAATTAAAAAGACATTGTGAAATAATTGATTGATGAGACTGATAAATGTTGAAAGTTCATCTTCACGAAACAATTTTAGCGTTTTACAATATATATTTGAAAGTGCTTATATAGTCTTATTTATATAAAATTGAACATTGAGAATTGATGATTTTTTCTCTAAAAATATTGAATATAAATATGATGAATTAATTTTTAGAAATTAATATGTTTTTAATTCTTTGAAATCTTTATATTTTTTTCTTTAAAAAGGTATTAAAGTATTAAATCAAATCTTTTAAAAGTTACCAGAACAGCGTTTTTAGCATCTCCAAATATTTATTTTGGTTAGAATTTTAGAACCTTAAAAATGGTTACAATTTTAAACTTTCAATAAAATAAAACCGAAAATTATGGAAAAATGCTCAAAAGAAATTAAAGAGAAGTACCACAAAGTAAACGACTCCACAAATAAACATTTAAAGAAACGTTGCTTCAAACGTTCTAAAATTATTTGAATTTGAATTTTTAAATTGAATAATTTCGTAATCAAATCAAAATAAACCAACAAAATGTATCCAATGTGAAGGTTGGACATTTACTTATAATTTCTACAGAGTTTAGAATCTTAGGAAACATCAAGTATTTAGAAAAATTTTAATCTTCCGACATTTCAGAATGTTAGAATCCTTAAATAATAATAATTATTTTTTTAATCTTATGTAGAAAATAAATAAAATATTTAGAATCTTTACAGTATATCAAATTTTTAAAATATTTAGAACTTTAAGAATGTTTAGAAATTTTCGAGTTTAAAAATTGTTAGACACCTTAAATAATGATTCATATAGTTTTAATTTTTATTAGAAAATTGTAGATGAAAATAGCACACAGTTTATTCCTTACACTTCACGTGAACTCAAACCAACAATAGAAAATTGTAACCTTTTTAAATCCTTTCAATACTTGCTTTAAAAGTTCTAAAATTATTTAAATTTAAATTTAATAAATTCTTAATTAAAATCGAACCAAACTTACAAACTTTATCTAATGTGAATATTAAACATTTACATATAATTATTGTCTTTAGAAAATTCTAAATCTTTGGCAATTTCAGAATGTTTGAATTTTTAATTTTTAATCTTATGTAGAAACTTGGTATCTTTAGAATCCCCTAAATATTTATAATTTTTTGCTAACAGAAACAAAATAAATAAGATATTTAGAATTATTAGATATTTTAAAATCTTTAGAATCTATACAGTGTATAGAAGGATAAAACTTTGAGAATCTTTAAAGAATTTTGAATTTTTAGAATGTTATATCAAATAATTATCTATTAATTTGTAGAAAATACAATTAGTAAATTATATCAAATTTTTACAATGTTTTGGGAATTATTCGAATAATGATTATAATATTTTAAGTTCGCAATCAAAACGTTTCTAGAATGTTTATAGAATCTTTAGGCATAATTAAAATTAAAAAAACCTTTATAATGTTTAGAATTGTATTTGAGACGATATTGAGAATTTTTTTGAATTTTTAGAATCATTTAAGCTAAATATAAAATAATTTAAAAAATCTTTAAATTTTTCAAGAATTATTATAATATTTAGAATCTTTAGCATATTTTGGAATCCTCAGAATTTAAAATTTTGTTAAAACTATTGTCATATTTTAAATTTCTAGAAATTTTAGAACAAGTCTCCTCAAACCTACAATTTTAAAATTCCTATAAAATAAAACAGCAAATTATGCAAAATTCTCAAAAAAATATAAAGAAAACTTGCTTCAAAAGTTCTAAAACTATTTGAAGTTTGAAATTAAATAATTTCATAATCAAATCAAACCAAACCTAAAAAAATGTATCTAATTTAAAGATTATACATTTACATATTATTTCTAGAGTATTTAGAATCTTAATTAATAATAATATCTTTAGATATTTTAGAATGTTAGAATCCTTAAATATTTTTTTAATCTTACGTAGAAAATTGGTATCTTTAGAATACCCTAAATATTTAGAAATTTTGGAATTAAAACTTACAAATGTTTAGATCCTTCAGAACTTTTTAAATCTGTAGAATTTTTTAATTTTCAAAATTTTTAGAATGTTAAATTTCTTAAGTGATGAATATTTATTCTTGGCAGAAAGACCGAAAGTCAATAGCACAAACGGACAGACTAACCCTTATTTCAAATTAAAATGTATTTGTTCTAAATGTATTTTTGTTTGTCCAAATAAAGATATTGTTCTCTCTATATTTTTAAAATGTTTTGCAGAAAATTTTAAAACCTTTCAATATTTAAAATTTTTAGAATTGGAACTTGGAAAATGAATAAAATATTTGAATATCTTAGAAACTTTAAAGTAATTTGAATTTAAAAAATGAATTCCTAAGTAAATTAAATCAAATCTTTACATTTTATTTTTGGAAATTATTCTAATAATGATTATAGTATTTTAAATTCGCAAACAAAATCACAATCAAATGTCATTAAAATAGCTCCATTTAAAATGGACTTAAATATGCCTTTAATGGCTAAAATATTATACCAAATGGTGAAAATACTGGGTCGATAGGAAATTCGATCACATGAAGCAAAAAAAAAGGTCTGAGTGGAAGAACACGCAGTGAACTCGCCTGCAAGTCCTGTGTGCTAAATTATTTGTAATTTTTTTTGTGTATTTTGGAGTTTTTCATATATCAATAACAAGACATTGTAAAGTAAAATAAATAAATAAATCAATTCTATGAAATTGTAGAATCTTTAGGTATTATCAGAAAACCCTAGAATGTTTAGAATTTACACAATATTTGGATTCTGAATTTTAGAACCGTGATTGATACGAAATTTTTAGAATCTTTTAAATTCTAAAATTATTTCATCATGTTGCAGATGATTGAATTTTTATAAAGCTAAATGTGAAATTAAATTAAAATAAAATCAACAAGCTTTCCTGTTGAAAGAAAAATTTTGTGTTGGTGTAATTGTCTATATATATAATATCTTCAAGTTATCAACTTTTAGCTCAATTTTAGGTGAATATTTTACTTCAGTCGCCTTCAATTGGTATTGAGTTCCTATTGATTCTTGAGGGCTAGTTAAATAGAGAGAAAACATATTTATTGAAGATAGTAGTTACATATAATTCTAACAATATATACAACATCTTTATTAACAGACAAAAATACAGATAAGACAAATATAATACATTTATGATGATATGAGTGTTAGGAGGTTAGTCTTTTAAATGGCTATCGACCGGCGGTCTTTCAGCCCTGATCTGTCCTTCTCGATGTGTCACGTCAGTCTGTCTCTGATGATGATGATGATGGATGATGTGATGCGATGAATTCGAAAGTAGTAAATGGAGGGGTTTTGAATTTTGGGATTAGGTTAGGATTTCTGCATAAGCAATAGAGGGTAAGGATGTAATGGTTGAAGCGATTTTTGGAAAAATTTTCACTTAAGTATAGAAGGCGTTCCTTGATGGGGATAACAGAGGTAGAGTCATATAGGAGTTGGTTAGTTCAGCCATAGTTAGATATTTTTTGAAATGATTGCTTTTCGCCGCTTTTCGCATGAAATGTTTTACTTCTTTCGTTACTTTTTTTTTGCTGATGTTTCTGAAAATGTTGAGTTCTTCCTCCCTTGTGCCTTCATTATGCATTCGTTCTGTTTGTACTGTATGATGTTTGTGTTTTCGACTTGATGTGATGTAATGATCTTGAGGATAGTTGTCTGGTTTCATAGTTGTTGGTCTTAAATAGTGTTTGAGGTGTGCATATTTTTGTTAGGTTTTGGTAATTTTATACTCGTATACACGTGATGCCAACTTACTTGAATTTTAACTTCGGAAACAAGTTTTGAAAATGAGAAGAAGAATCCATTTATAATGAGATATCCTGAAGAAGTGGGAACTGTTCGGCGAAATCAAAAAAGGAAATACTCTACAAACACCGCTGTTTCCATCAAAAATCCGATTAACTACCAAAAACAATTACTCTGCTATTATATATATATATATATATATATATATATATATATATATATATATATAAATATATCGAAAACTATTCAATACTAGTTCATAGAAATATATTTTTTTAAAGTTATGTGAAGATTATTGTCAAAAAAATTGGGCTTGGTTTTGATTTGAAAGAATTTATTGAACTCAGTTGACCAGGAAGCCATATCTTAATACTAGTTCATATTTAAATGGAATAGCTTTAATAAAGAGTGCAAAAGGTTGGAAAAAAAGGAAGATAAAGCTTGTCCGAAATTAAAATCGTGCTGTCCGCCAAGGGCAAGGGAAGAATGTTTGTAAAATTTATCATTAAACAGAGGACTCCTTATAAATCATTTACTGAACTTAGCTGCCACGATCTATAAGAAGAAAAATATATTTTTTTAATTTTTCAAGAATTTTTAGAATCTATTTCAGAATCTTCAATATTTAAAATTTTGTTACTATTATTGCAATATTTAAATTTTTTGGAAATTTTAGAATCCATGGAATCTTTAGAATATTTTTTAACCCTTTAAGTACTGAATTATTTGTAGATTTTTATGCATATAAAACGGATTTAATTTGTTGCTGTATGGATTACAAACTCTATAGATTTTTCAATAGATTGAACTGAATATAGTCAAACGACCTTTGAATTTCATGAGAGATTCATCTAGTGGTACTGCGCTCTCTGAAGTATAGATTTTCGAATGTATTATTCAGATAATCAGCTAGATTTTTGATCTTTGTAATTCTATCATTTCTATCCAACTTTTTGTTGTCTGTAAAGTGAAAGAATCTTAAGATAGCAAAAAACGTATCCCGTCACAAAGTGGCTGCAAAAATTGGTTTATAATACTTCTTTTTGACCAATATGAACTCAATTTAGATTTTTTTTACTTGAGATATAATAATACATAATGCAACATATTCTTTAATTTCATCCTGAGTTTCTGGAAACCACAAAAAAACAGGGGTAATAATAAAGATAATTCGAATTTGCGTTATTTGCAACTGTAAGGTGTCATAAACAAAGGTCAGGCAATTGTTTGCGATTAACGCCTGCCTCTCCAACTCAGATGACGAGTCAGACTCGTCAACCGTAACTTCGCCCGAGTAAGCAGATGACGAGTCTCACCCTTTCAAATGTACCCAAAGGGTTAAATTGAATTTCTCTACTTAATTTCTGCAAAATTTTAGAAACCTGAAATAAAAATTGCTAAAAAATTATCGGAAGAGAAATTACTGAAAAATTCTAATACTCTTACAGAAATTTTAAGAAAAGAACTAGGAAAAAATCTAACAAAATAAATTGAAGAACGAGTCTAAACAAACCTTTATAAATTATTTATGTAATGCTTTAATTCAAAGACTTGTAATTTTAAACTATTTGTTTTTAACGTTTCTTTTAAGCGTTTTATTATAAGTTTGTTATCAAAAACACATTGGCTGAAAATTCTCAAAATAAGGAAAATAAGGAAGAGAAATTTTTGAAAAAGGTTGTCGCAATATATTTATTTATTTATTATACTTTAGCTTTTTTTCCTAACAAAATACACATTAATATATAAAAATAGAAAAAAAATTGCTGGAAATTGGAAATTATGAAAAACTCTCAAAATGTTGAAGAAAAGTTGCTGCATAATTATAGAAACCTAGAAGAGATTTAGCTATATCTCTTAAAATTAAATTATGTTACTCTTTAGAAAAATTCACGTAAATGAGAAAAAAAATTATTGGAAAATACCAACAAAGTAAAATTGATAATGGACGAACAAGTCTATTCAAGTTTTAAAAAATGATTTAACCAATGTTGTAATTCAAAGACGTAATTGTTGAGTATTGGTCTATTGTTTTAAAACTTATTTATGGCTCACTTGATAATAGGCTTTTCCTAGAAGTCTCTAGTATGAATATATTTTAAAACAATTTGGAACTTTATCAGATGATAAATAAAACTATGTTTTGTTATATCGTCTAATAAAGTTCCTGATTCAAGATGTTTTACAAAGTAATGGCTTCAAGCATCCAAAATGTTAGGATAATTTATTTATTACTTAAAATTTACATTTACAATTAATTTATTATTATATTTTGTAATAAAAACTTTGATCTATCATTTGCTTTTCTTTTAATTACAGTTTAAGATCTATAAACTTCCTTTTTAGTTAGATATTTGATGTATATACTTAATTAATACTGTAATTATCTCAAATATTTCATGCTTTTTTAATTACCATTGTTTTTTTTACTTGAAATTTTCATTGTGCACCTGCTTTATTGTTACACTTGTCATATCCTCGGCGGTGATCTGTAATTTAAAGGCAAAAGCGACGCGCCTAAAGGAAGATGCTCGACAAATTCGTTCCGGTCTGGTGGTCCCTTTGTACACTTGATCACTTCACAGGAAGGCCAAGTTACTTAAATCCGACCGTGGGAATTACATATATTCATTCATTTTCCACATTTCTCAAATTCAAGTTTGTGATTTAACTTGGATATCTTTAATAATCAAAATCACTACATTCGACAATTAGATTGTCGTTAGATTAAGATTTTAATCATTCTTATTATTTAATTTATGATTTACTTTTAAAATTTTTGAGAACTCCTATTAAATTTTTACAGATACAAATATTTACCTAGTAATTTAAAAATACGAAACCTTTCGTAAATTTACAGCTGTCTTATTAAGACTACAAGAGAGATCCCTTTCTTGATTGAAACAATTACTTCTCTATTGAAGTATACAAAAGTACTTTATGTGTTACAACTATCAAGGCTACACCAGTTTGAGTGTATTAACTTATATCAAAAAAACTTCAAGAATTTTAATTAATGTTGAAATTTTTGGGTGAATCAGATTTAGAAACATCTGCAGACACGTGTTTCGATTATTTATATCTTGTTAGAGATTATTATTGACTTGATTAAAAAAAATAATAAGCAAAACAATTAACAATTAATTAGTTTCTAATCCCAAACATTCTTTATCAATAACCTCCTAATTCTGTGTACATAAATATCTCTATACACAAGGAAGAATAAAACTTTTTCGTTATTTCACGTTTAAATAAGTTTTTTTTACGTACGTACAGTTTAAACTTATATATGTGTAATATATTGATGTGTTCACTTTTAAAGAGACATAATACAAATTCAGTAATAATTAGAAAAAACACGAAAAACACTAATTATTAGTGAATTTTCTACAACGTAAGGACTTATATATTTTATTACAAATTCAGATTGACATTATTGCTATTAATTTGTGAATTAAACTTGCCCCTTATCACTTGCCAGCATTGAATCCGGACTTCAAGCTAAGTTTAAGCCAGTCGCTATTTCCAGTGCTATTATTTAAACAGAAATTAATAAACATGTCAACTGTACGTAGCAATATTAATAAATAATCTATGCCGGATAGCGCCGTTGAACGATCTCAAATGTAAACAACTGTCGTCTAGGTCATTGTGGGTAAATGTTATCGCGCAATTCACGTCTTGCAATTTGATTACTACACTGTTAATTATTAGCATAATCTGTACTCTGCACTATATGCATAAAATTATCACATTATTAGTTTTTTCAGAATTTTTCATTCATTCAAGATGTTATGGTTTACTCAATTAACTTATAATCTATACTCAGAATGTTATTTATTTATTAAAGTTAATAAAATTTTATAGCTTAATCAAATGAAGAAAGAAAAAGCGTTCGAATTTCATAACCTTAATAAAGACTTCGATTAATTAATCGCATAACGCATTAATCTAAATGTAATGTTGTAACAGCGACAAATGTTTTAATTAAGAAATCTTGTCCCAATTTCATTACTAATATAATTAATAATAGTAATTATTATTATTCTTATTGAGTAGATCTATTTAACATGTATAACAAAGTAGAAGCCTTCAACATCAACAATATTGATATACAGTGATTAATGAAATTGAGTCAAGATAACAATGATTATTATTATTATTACAATATTTTGTTCTAAAAATTCTATTGATTGATATTCATTAATTATGATGAAGTAAATAAACGATTTTTCGGCATTTATATCCCTAAAAATTTCAATAAATAAATTAGTAGAATACTTGCAGTATGCGTAATCGCTGTGTAATTATAAAAGCATGGCGATTATTATAAATTAACGTAACGGTCGTAACCATTTTAATGTTAATGCAGCTAAATATAATAAACCCGCTATGAGCGAGAAGGAACTAATACTTCACTGTATGGAAACTTTCATTTCCGTAATAGAGATTATACCGCCGGTGTTCCCCAAGGTTCGGCTATGGGAACGCACGCGCTAATCTAATCTCACCTTGTTTGTGCATTTTTCACATTTCGTCGTTTGGGCGTTTGGAAATCCGATTTCTGGCGGTGCGCCCACGCGTTTCATTGAGGAATTTATCGTGAATCCTCATTGAAATATTGAAATAGGAAACGCCGGGTCGGTAATAAAGATTTGATTTTACAAGCGCGTTATAAATTCCCCCCCTAGGGCAGATAGCTCGCATCTCGAATTTATTTCGACGGCACGAAAATTCGATATGAAAAATTGCCGCCAATGAATTAAGGCGAGATTTATAGTTATTGGTTAATGTACGCGTATATCATAAAGAGTGACGATGTTTTTTAATCACTAATAAGTGAAGTAAGGAATTATATTTCGTTCATCATAATGTTTTTAAATTCTGATCATTTAAAATAAATACAGCTTACGAAAATAAATATTTTAATTAATTGCTCGATTTTTTAAACCGAGGTCTCTTAAAGTGAAACTTTAGTTACAAAAAGTTACTTTATTAGGCATTTATGTATAAAAAAGGAATATTACTTTGAGTGAATTTGTATTGTTTTAATTGATTGGAAATTAACGATTATTTAAATCAAAATTGACCCAAAATAAGTAGACCGTTTGTTCTAGTCTGGTAGCTACACTTATATACAGTAATATACAAAATAATTCCTCGAAGTATAAAATTTAACCTAACCATAATAATTCTGAGGTATTAGAGGAGTTAAGAAACTAATGCGCATTCTCATCTCTTTTTTGAAACAAACACAATGCTGAAAATAAAAATTTTAAAACATTTACAAGGTCCCAAAACATATATTTTTTGAAAATTCACATCCATTTTTTATATAAATATAATAATATTTAATATTTCTATTCGAATAGTTATTTTTTATAAATGCACAAATAATGTTTTCTGGAATAACTAAGTGTAAAGAGTTGATCAATAAATTGTCACTATTTACCAAAAATTATTTGGGACTCAATGTAAAAAATTGTTGTGTTTTATTTTATGGTACATTTTTAACAAAACACAAATATTACTTATATACACCTAACGCAATTCTGTGATTAAAACCGTTTAATTTAATTGTTTTGCATTAAGCTGCTTATTTTTATTGTACAATAAATTCGTTAGAACTTGAAATGAAACTTAATAATTCAGGTAAATCTTCTTGAATTTGTGTTTACTAGATTCCCTATTACGTAACAGTATCGGGATGTGTGTATTTGCTTAACGTTTCGATATTACGACATTGGAGATCGAATTGCTTCACTCTTATCGGTCAACTTTGTTGAAATTGTAGGATTTCCATTAGCTCACCTATCAAAAATGTCTTTTTTTATTAGCAGTGGTAAATAAAAACGACTCACATCGCACTATATCCTATTATCAGTAATTATACTATAATTTACAATTTGTTTTTTATTTAATAAAATATTAATTAAAAGGAAATTTTATCTACTGTTATTTTTTTTAGATTTACATCTATTATTTTTAATTTTTCTATTCTGTTTATAATGTCGTCTTTACTTAATTCTTACGTAATTATCTCATAAATATTTTCATAAAATTAATATAATAAACGTCAAATTCATAAATGAAACGAATGAATTGTGACACTTTTTGATGCTTTCAGCTCGATTCTTTTAATTATTTGGAAACCTCTTCGTAAATACTGTACGATTGATGTATTTACAGTGTTTTAGCTTAAGTTTGTAAGTATATGTAGGATAGGTGGTCGAAGATCAAAGATCACACTCTCTAATTCATAAAATTGATCCAAATTTTTAGGTTCGGTATTATAATTATGATATAAAGCAAACTTTATTGGTTAGACATATAATTTAGTTTACAGATATTTTTTTCATGATAAAAGGTCGATTGTAATATATTAATTGGAAGGTAGAATAGTGGACTCCCACCCACCCTACATATATTTAAACCACTACTTATAAATACTAAATACACTCACTTTCATATGAAATGCACCACCCAGAAAAAATAATACGATTGATGCGAAACTTGGTGAAAATAATTGTTTATTCGTTGGTACAAAATGATGAAACTCTCAATAAAAAAAAGTTGTACAACTTAAGAATAGTTTTGATTAAAACACTTAGAACCTTTCTTCAATATTTTATAATAATAATAATATAATAAAATATTGAAGAAAGGTTCTAAGTGTTTTAATCAAAGTTATTATTATCTTCAAGTAACTCAATCAACCAAATTAAGAATAGTTACTGGGTGGTGAATGTCATATGAAATCGAGTGTATATTAACAACATCTAAATTCATACAGTAGGAAAAATAAAGGACCTAGATTGGACCCTTGAGGAACCCCACTATTAGATTTAAAACAATTATACTACACAACATTTGATAAATATTAAGAAATAAGGCTCAATAGATTGTAATCAAGTCCAAATGTTGATAATTAAGTAATTATATTGTAAGACACTCTATCAAAAGCTTTAATTATATCAGTATATATGACATCTGTTTAATAACGATTTTCAAGATTGTAAGAGATATCATCAACGAAATTTATTAACTTCGTAGTTGCCTTTTAAAGAAACCATATTGATTAATTGATTTTTGGGTTTAATATGTTGACAAATTATATCAAATATATTTGAGAAATTAGAAATTAAAGCTAGGATAGTTGTAGTGCATTATTAATCTCATTCTTTTTGTGAACAGGTATGACTCTTGTACAATACAGAAACCCAGTCAGCGTTAGAAATTACTTCACAAAGTAAAGGGAAGATGGCCTTCTTAAAATTAAACTTGTCTTAACATTAAACAACAATTGTTTTTATTTTTTGTTGGAGAAAAGTTACACGCAAATTCTAATACAGGATGATAATGATCTTCGTTAACTAAACAATTATTTGAGTAATTGACAGTAATGCAGAATTAAATCCAGAAGATTGTGTGATGAATTAATAATATGGTTGGCTTGAGAAAGTAACATATAATTTGCAAAGGCATATAATTTCTGCTAAATTTATTTAACTTTGCATTTATTGGTATTAGGCTCTATTTTTTTTGGATACACCAATCGACTAATAAGGAAATATCGTGTTGGAGAGTGATGCAATCTACCAAACTACTAATTATATGATAAATTTTAAAAACATCAGTATATTTAAGGTAAAAGGAATTCAGAATACAATGAAAAATTTTATTCATGTGTTAATAAAGTTTAATAATGAATAATTCAGATTTTCAAATCAAAAATATGTTTGTTTGGTCAGTCAATATGTCCTGATGACATATATAGATTAGTGTGCAGAAAGGGATAAAATATGGCTTATTGGTTGAATTAATGAATTAACAATAAATCCAGAAGCAACCAAGGACTATCATTTGTCTGTGGAAGGATAAGGGTCGAGTGGAAGATCATTGAAAAGCAGTGAACTCCGCCTGTGATTCCTGCAGCTAAAATTTTTGTATTGTTTTTGTATGTTAATAAATAATAAATAATTTTCACAATAATTGTTTCGCAAATTAAAGCTACTTCATGTGAATGAAAGTTTACATTATTATTTAGTATATAATTTTTGATAACCCTTGGTTTAAGTTATAATCAGTAAAGGTTATTTTAAGTTACATAAAGTTTACCCCTAGATAATATTATGAAAGTTGGAGGGCCACCCACTCATATTATTCATCGCCAATTGTTCGATTTTCTTGATTTTTCCTCAGAATTACTGTCGATTTAGTTAATAAGTTAAAACACAGGGTTACTGCAAGTTGGTTGGCGGTCACTTCCCACCCTCCAATTCAAAAAACATTTCCAAAGGTTTTTTCTACCAGACGATATAAACTTTATTGGTTATATACATGATTTTGTTTACACAAGTTTAGGTTAGATATTTTAGCTATTCCGACGAGAATATTTAAGCTGGAAGTCACCCACCTAGATACACATTTTGGTTTCATTCTTTCATCACCAATTCCTCGTATATTGGATTAATAAAATAAGGCTGTTACTTGGCGAAACTCCATTATGAACTTATAATGAAAAACACGATTGTTTTGAGTTTAGCTTTTTTATTCATCTGCCTGATGAAGCCACTGTGTGGTGAAACAATTGTAGCAGTATCTACAAAAAAAAAAGCTAAACTCAAAACAATCGTGTTTTTCATTATAATTTCCAATTCCTCGATTTCTTGAGATTTTATTAGAATTACTTTAAATTTTGTAAATGTATTATAAAGCTGAAGCTTGCAAGTATAACTCATAATGATTTAGCCAATACTGCAATTAATAACAAAATGAAGAAAACTGTTTTGGCTAATCCCATGAGAATATTATTCAAGTAAGAAGCCATCAACCTACATATATATTTTGTTATCTTTCATTTCTATTCCCTTGATTTCTGGAGATCTTATAACAATTACTTTGGATTTAGTAAATATATTATAAAGCAGATTTGTAGTTGAAGCTTCCAAGTATATATAGGGTATGTGGGTGTATACTATCTCACCGTCCAACTTATAAGGCTTCAGCCAACTCTTCATTAATTACGAGATTAAATAAAGTGTATTAGATACGATTTTGTTTACACTTTCTTTCTTGATGAATCGTTGTTTATGTAATGCCTAGTAAGGGTACCGATTAGCAGCCGCAAAATGTTTTTTGATAGTTCAATGTATTTCCTGCTCAGCTTCTGTATTGGTGATTTTGTAGTTTTGCAACCATTCCTTTTTGTGTTCTTCAAGAGAGTTTTCTTTCAACATTTGGGAGATAATAAACGGTTCCACTGGCAGACACTTACAGTCTACCCTTTCCAGGGCAGCCCTTCTGGGTGGCCTGTCGACCCAGCCGTTCCCTTCAATGTTTGAACGTCCCTTAAATCCAGCATACTGTTAGCTTCTTCCTGGTTGTCGATTGGTTTATTCTCGGCCACCAGGTTCATATGCCAGAAATGCCAGAACTGATCTGAGAATTGCAGTGTAGAGCCACCAGGCTTTCTTTGGTTTGGTACCCCAGGTTGGTCCTAGCATACCTCTACACCAGAAAATGACACAGCATTTTTCAAGGTTGTGTTTTAAATAGTTCTCTCAGTTGAGTTTGAAGTCCAGCGTTATACCGAGGCATTTCACCTCAAGTGCGAAGCACAACTGGTTGTTAAAGAGTTTAGAAAATCTACCTACATCTTCCTTTATCTTGTGTACTAATTCTGTCTTCTTGGGGTTTACCGAGAGCGAAGTTTTTTTGCACCATTCCTCTATGGTTTTGAGAGCACTCTGCATTAGGCTAGACAAATCATCACCACGTCATCTGCGTAATCAACAGCATGTTATCCTGCATTATTTAGTTGCCGTAGTAAGCCGTACGGAACGATATTCCATAGAAACAGAGATAGCACTCCCCTATGGAAATCCTTTGTGGTAGCTACTATCAGGCCTTCTTTCCCTATTGCGGCGGTTACAGTTCTATTTCTCAGCATGGTCCTAATCCGTCCACTGATGTTTGTGGGGAGCCCATGCTTGTTTAAACCTTGTCCTATATTAGCGTAGGAAACTTCATCAAAGGCACCTTCGATATCTTGCATACCACATGATGAAGGGCCGACTCAGTCGACTTTCCTGGCCTGTAGGCGTGTTGGCTCGGGTGTAGCTCCCCATTCAAGCAAAACTGCTCCCTGATATGATTATCGTACAGACTCTCTAAGGTCTTTAGAAAGAAAGACGTGAGGCTGATTACTCTAACAGCCGTACTAATAGTGGCGGATTAATCCGAGATTGAGGATTAATCCTCCAATCGGACTAAAATGCGTCCAATAATTTCGGATTAATTCTACAAATAATATTATATACGGCAATAAATAGTGATTAATCTAGGATTCTAGAATCCGAGAATTGATCTCTGTCTATTAGTACCGTTGTTAATGATTTGACTGATAAGTCCTTCTAACATACAAAAATGTATTAATTTCACACCAAAGCTCAGTTGCATATAAAACTAACAACTCATTACCTAAATATACAACAATGCAAAAAATAAAATTGCCAAAAACAGAAAATCCTGTGTCTACTTGGTAGAGTGTGGCGATTACCTAATAGTATATATTAAACACAGACCGCAGTTTAAGTGGAAGAATATCTGAACACAAAAAAATGTTTTATGAACGAAAAACATCTTCAACATATACCAACCACCTCATAAAAAAGTTCACACATTAAGCAACATTTTCAAAATCCTGCACACTTGCAACAAATACAAAAAAAAATGAAGCTGCTCGAACAATTGGAAATAAGTAAATTCAACAATACTGAATTGCCAATTGGATGTCAATAATTAACTTATAAATAAAAGATTTAATAGTCTATAATCCGCATTATACAATTGTATGCCATTCATCTGTTCTCTCTACTATATCAGTAAACATGTATCGTAGTTAGTAGTAGTAAATCTGTGAAATTTTAAACCAAGTGTTTTTTACCTCATATAATTTAACTAAACCCTCGAGAATATTTTTCAAGTTGAAGAGAGAAGTAAACACAAGCCTCTCACTGCAATATAGCTTTTTATATTCATTCCACTCCTTCTCAATTAAAATTCAAAAATATTATAAAAGAGCTTATAGCGATAGCAACCATCAGACTATCCCATCCTCCAACTCTCAAAACATTTCCAAGGGTTCGTCTGCATTTAGTTACCTTACGAGATGGTGTGACTCTCAGAAGTGATATAGTATACTAAGATTGGGTATAGTAAAACACTTGTTTTGTTCCATATTTTTACTGTTTTACTATACCCAATCTGAAAATTTGGTTCCATCAAGAAAGTAGCATTAAAAGTGTTGATTATAGTATACTAAGTTTTATTCCTTAGTATTTTTTTTATTTGTGACAGAAATGCTTTACCGACGATGCATTGCATTGTGATTTCGCATTCTATTTCCTGAAGGTGTATAACCAATCTTCTGATACAACCTGTATATAGTCTTTGTGCTTGATTATGTAACAATAAAGCTAGCCACCAGATTACCCAATGCAGGTTTAATAATAATCATATCATGTTCTCAATAAAAGTTAAACACATAAACAAAGTTTTGCATCATTTTTTAAACATTCGCAGTTGTGTCTACACTTGAAATTTTGGTGATTTTTGGCATTTAAGCTTAATTAGGCCTTATTAACCAATTAACCACGCCTACACCCAATAAGAAGACTAAAAACGTAGCTACACTAAATTTGAATGATTATCTGTTGTGGATCTAGTTCCTAGGTAAATTTACTTTTTAATTAAAAATAAAAGAAACAATTACTCTATTTTCTTCTCTATTAACCTAATAGAAAAATTGGAAAACTATGAAATGGGCTTTTCTAACATACTACTTGACATGAGGTATAATCTAAGTTAGGTAAGTTAGTCATGGATTGTAAGAAGCTTTCTAAATTATAAACTTGAAGATAAGCTTCAATTTAGGAGCAAGTGTTAATTTGCCAAATTAATAGCAACAAATAACATTTAGCCTATACGTTTAAAAGGGTAAACTGCTGGGGGTTAATAAACAATTTTATTTATTTTAGTTAAAAAATTATCTACAAAGAATATTTAATTTTTGTTTTAATTTCCAAAATTCGTTTGAATCTGACATTTATTTTTGTAAACCTTTAGCTTAATAAAAAAGAGATGAGGTTGATGGAAATGTAATAAAATGACAATATCTTTAATATTCACTTGTGTATTTATGATTTTCAGTTAAAATTTATAAAAATGTTGTTTTCATTTTCGAATTTCAAATAATTTTTTGAAATACGACTAGGTTCAACACATTTTCCAATTATTCAAATTAGTCAAAATTTGTCATATACTTGTTATTATCTCTAGCTTTTTTCTTTGAAGAAAACCAATAAAAATTGCCAAAAATAAAAAGAAATTCAAATTTGTAACAATATAAATTTAAATTTGTCTGAAAATAGTTGAGATAAAATTACTAATTAATATAACAATACCTAATTAGGATGTTGTATAACTATTCTAATCGAAAAATCAGCAACAATAGGTGTAATAATCCAAACAAAAGGTCATTGTATAAAACAGATTTATACTTAAAAAAACAATAAATTAACTGTTACCCGTGTTAAAAAATAAATCCGTAAAGTGATTCGCGTTTTGGGCCATTGTTTAAAATATATAACAAGCGCGCTTATCTGAAATTGCCAAACTGGAAACGTGACCATCAAATCTTTGAAACTGGAAATGTCGACGCTTTCACGTAGTCCGCGTGAATAATCGCAATTGCGCAATTTGGTGAAATGCCGCTCTGGAACAGTACACACACACACACACACACTGGCGAAATGAATCACACATCCGTGCCAAATTATTCACGGGGGCGACGGAATTTCAATTAGTTTTCCCACATTGAAAACACTATTTAAAAAAAAAACAATATCTAAAGTATTTGTCATCGGATTATTTTTAAATTATGGGAATTACTAATGAATTTCGATACTGAGCGGCCCTATTATGGAACCTTGCGGAAGCACTAGAAGAGATGTTTGAATATTAATTTGTTTCCATGTTTATCATAATATTAGTAATGATTTCAGGATGACTAATCGAATATTTTTGTATTAATTATTTGGTCTTTAGACTGAAATATTTTGCCATCGGACTATTTTTAAATTATTGGAATTACTAATGAATTTCCATTCTGAGCGGCCCTAATATGGAAACATGCGGAAGCTCTATAAGAGATGTTTGAATATTTCCGAATTTATCATAACATTAGTAATGCTTTCAGTATTACTAATAGGATATTTTTGTATTAATTATTTTACTTCAAATCTTTAAACTAAAATATTTATGACAATGTTTGATTAATAAAAGAATGTTATTTTGATAATATCATCTTTAATATACTACATAAATAAATACTACCAATTCATTTAGAATATTAACGTTGTGATAAAGCCCAATAAAAAGAAAGTAAGCATACAAATGGTAAATATATGTATACAAAGCTGAATTAGTTGAGCGTAAGTTTTGGGTTAGAGTTGAAGATCATCTGCAAATATATTTTCCTTTCATGGGAAAAGTTTTAAAATGAGGTTATCACAATCACGATTTGATCAATGTCAAATTGAGATTATATGATTTGTCGATTGATTGCGTAAATCAAATATTAATGGCCGGCCGATATGAAACCTGCATTGGCCGCTGGCTGTTAATGGTCCAGAATAAATCATCCAGCGTATTAAATATGTTTACTCGGATTTAAAGATCTATTTAGATTTTAATAATTTTATTGTTGAACAAGTATTAATTACTAAGCTGTGTTCAACAATTAACGACGAAGTTGGCGTTTTCTGCACAATAAGTACTTTGATGTCACTGTTTAGCCATAATCAGAATATGAAGTTTTTATGAACTGTTTAATCATAATCAGAATATGATGTGAGTGAGTACAAACATGATTCGAGAAATCCAACGTTTTGGTTAACGATTATTTCATAGACCATAGTTATTTTATTTTATTCTTCCTACCTTTAATATAATTTTTTGTTTTGTTATAATAGTATATAATCATTTTTTGGGGACTTTGACCTTACCGAAAAAAGGTACGATTTTACGTCCCACGAAATCGCCTACGTCGTCTCTCACCTGCCGTTGGAAATTGTAGACCTGCCTACCATATATAGTCAAGTGCTAGGCGATCGGTAGTCCGACTATCGCCTACAGCAGTACCAATGCCCACCCTGCTAGATCGATAGATGTTCATTCCAAATTACACGGGGTAGCATCTAATTGAAGGTAATCAGGTCCCCCTCGAGGTGGAATAATTGGGACCGGTCGGTGCGTCGTGTTTAGGGCCGTGAACGTATATTAGTGAAATGCAACGTTTCCCTGACAAGCAATTATACGTTCTCCTCTCCCGATCTTTTATAGTCCATTATTTCCTTTCGAAATAAAAGAAAGCAGCCCATAAATAACGCGGTCCGGGGCCCCCAAATCGTGCGTGACCGATACACTTTCATCTCAGATTGCGTCACGGGATCATCTCTAATTGCCCAAATGAAAATCCCAAAAATAACATTACTGAAACGTACGTGAAAAAAAAAACGTAGATAATCTCATAAAACGATTAATAATATGAATTATGATAGAGTGTCGTTATTGATAAGATAATAAATTCGAATGCGTGTGGCTTCGAAGAGACAGAAATGGTCCGTACCTGCCCCAACGCAGTTAGACTGATGGTATCCCGCCGGAGTCGGAAATTAGGCCGCTACAATGAATTATTAATTTTAATGTAGCGTAGGATGAGATTATTACTTCATAAAATCTATTGGTGTGTCTACCCTAGTAATAACATTAATTAGGGCAACTAATCTACAAACCAATTAATTTTAATGGGCCTTGGCCCCATAAAAAAATATCTATAATCTCTTCAATGAAAATTATCACTACTTACAACCATTAATTAAATATTTTTTTGATTGCATTAAAAATAGTAGGAGTTTTTACCCCAAAATACTTAATTATTGTATTATTATAATTTTGGGCGTTGATATCTCTAGGAAACTATTTGACTCGGTAAGCTTTCTTGGTGCAGCATCTATTACAGCATCGATTTGAAGAATATTAGAATACAATCCCGGCGTGCATCCGCGTATCTGCATACAATCTTGATAGTTTGGTCTAAATAGAAAGAACCGCAGTTATGGGAACGTGAGAGGCAGCCACAATGGGGAATCTGGTACGTGCTGTTATGCCGCACGGAAGACCTGGAGGACTGGTACTCTCCTTCGCCCGGCAATTGTAGGAAAGACGGTTGCGCTTTATGAACTACGTGAGGGCGAGCTAATTGCGGTCGGACGTGCACTATTTACAGACCGATCCCTCCCCGTAATTGAAAACCGACATTGATACTAGAAAATAGATTACCGATTTCCCGAAAAGAAAAACGCGCTCAATCGACTTACGACCGCAGCAACGGTAGTTCCATTAGCGATAAATTAAGGTGAAGAGTTTACATTGAATATGTTATCCAATAGTTGCAATAAGCAATTTTTTCGATTTGGGTAGAAATTTAAATTTTGGCGTAACCACGATTGGCCTACAAAGAATTCAATTGTTCCTTTATGAAAGTTGTTTACATTTACCGTTTTGAATCGGCGCTTTAAAAACGATCTTGCCCAATGTTGCTGGTACGTGTTGGTGGAGCGAGACCGAACCATGGGCACGGAGAAGGATGGCCTGCTTGTGCGCATGAATGGAGGACGTGGAAATTGAGCTGAGTAGAAAGCAGCGCAGGTTTGTTTGTATATATATATATGTGCAATTGCATTATATAAGAGGTAAATAAATACAGTGGCGTTGGATGTTGTGGCATAATTAATTTTTGAGGAAAGCATAATTTTATAATACTTATAATTACTTCACTGTTTAGAAAAGAATCAACTCACAAAAACTTTATTTACACCCAGCATTTACTATGCTTATGAAAATATTTTGCTTTTTTGGATTCTGTGAAAGCTAATTAATTTATTCTTGAAGATACCTGGTATCCTCCAATTATTTTCTCTTCAAAGTACTGATCGAATTTGAATATTTTCATTAAAATATTCCTCTCAGCTACGAATATTAAACATTTTGCGTTAGAAAACCAATTCATAAAAATGATCAATAACAAGGGATCACAGTTGGGTCCTCGGGGAACACCAAAAGTTACTTTAGTGAGGAATCACGTACACCAATTCAAACATATTAGCGTCTATCTGATCTAATCTAATGTACAAGAGTTTCATGGAAGTCATAATAGCTGAAATAATGAATTAAAAGTACATCGAATGCTTTTCATAAACTAGTTTAATTTAAATTCTATACTTTTTTGGTTCCATTAAGAAAGTAGCCTTGATGGAACCAAATGTTCATATTGGGAGAAGAAATACACTTGTTGTGTTCCATTTGTTGGATCTAACATACTTCAATTTGTAAGAACATCACTTAAATATAGTTTCATAACCTAAAAGATTTCGATTTACAAGCTTTAAAACCATTATGACCAGTAGAGACCAAAAATGTTTGACCAAAAGATATATTTGGTTAGTGGTCAAAAATTTTAGGCACCACCAAAAGCAAATATTAGCCTATAATTTTCAACACCGAATTTTTGTATTGATGTATTGGAAGCACTTCAACAAGATTTTTGAAGGTAGATTGAAAGACCTTTGCATATTTAATAAAGCAACGCTTCCCCAAAGATTTCAACACCTCTCTCTGATCTTCAACACCAAGAGATCAACTTCTTACAACAAACTCCTTATATCATATTGTATTAAACCACCCTAATTATTTATTATTTAATTCATTCTTTGTACATCGTTCTTGAAAAATACATTTAAAAACAAATAAATGTGTTATTCTACAACTGAAGACATTAATTTTTAATAACAATCAATTTTCTCCTTATATCATGCTATATTTAACCACCCCAAGTATTACATTTCTTTGATACTAGTACTAGAACTATCTCAGTTAAGATAAAAAGCAGTACAATTAATCCAAAAATCATTTTGCTTATGTTACCGTTTACTATTTAGATTATAAAGTCAAAAACATTTTCGATTTTGTTTAAAGTCGAAAGATCATCGTTTCTTAAACAGGTGTGTTTTCCAATGCTTGAGTTTCCGAACGTCTTCGTGGGATGATGTAGGTCCGAGAGAGGAGCATGCAAGATTTATCTCCTCTTGCGTAGCACTATGAAGTTGTCCGCTCTCGTGCGAAAATAAATCACGGTTACCTTTTACGGATCGGCACCGAGATCGTAAAGTGCATCGGGCTGGTCGGTTGGTAACACTGTACGAAACGCGCGAGGAACGCTTTTTCGAGCGGAATTTTATGTGCACAGGTGAACGGAGAGCGTTCTCGCGCCGTATCGAGGTCACTCCCATGTTCTTTCCGTCTCGCACTCGGTACGGTCCTGTAATAATGAGTAAAGATCACCGCGCGCCCGAAATCGACGAGATCTTTCGGCCGGCGCACCAATTTTCGAAACCTGGGGGATACCAAAAAGATTTAGATTTAGTGTATTTAACATTTTGATTTTGTTGTGGTTGTTGTTACATTATATTTAGACTCTTTATAGCTTTTAAACAGCTTCATCAATCCAGAACTTCTAATTGTCTATGATTGAATTCTTAATTTCTTTCAATTATTTGAATCAACCTGGACATTTTTAGATTTTTGATGCGTAAAAGTGTACGCTTATGGTTCTTAAACGCGTTTGAATTGTGTATTATCTGTTACGACAAGAATATAACACCAATGGCCGTTGATACTTCGAGGTAATCTCTTGGTAAAACATTATGAAATTCTTTAACTATTATATCTCTATGATTCTTAGAAAAAGGAACTTTAAATGAAAATACACTTCGTTGATATCACACACAGGATTTATTACGTGACTACAGTTTCAACCTTTAAAAGGCGTACAGTACGTACGTTTGATTCAAGATGTATCATAAAGTGATGGCTTCAAGCTTTAAACATATTCTTAGAAGAGTTTGAAATTTTTAAGAACAAGAAATACATTTTCTGATCTGCTAGATTTTCAGTTTCTCAATGATTTCCAACAGGCATTTTCTTATCTGCTTAGATTTCTAGTGTCTCAATGAAATCCAACATTTTTGCTTATCTAAATTCTTCTGTCATAATAATACAATTTCATAATTGGTTGATTAATTAATCAGAAATTTCTTTATAAAAATTGTCTGTGGTGCAAACGAAGAATGTAAGTTGCTCGTTTTATTTATCTTTTGGTGCACGTTTATGATAATCACGTTACCACAACACCAAAGGTCGGTGATTATTCGAGGTACGGGATCTCCTGCAGTGACCGTGGTATTACGAGCAGCGCCCGATCTACATATGTTGTAATTTTTTTATCTCGTCTCTGGCATCTAAATTGGAACACGAGCGACACGGTTTCTGTTCGCATTTTAGAGCGGCGACACAATTTCTGGCCGTAATCAACAAGATATCACTGCGATAACAAGGGAATACAAAACTCCAGGCTCATCTCGTACAACAAGGCAGGATTACCAAACGTGTGCTGTCGATAAATGCCGGACTGAAGAATGACATTGACTTATCTTTTAAAAATCCTACCACTGGAAAGTTGCAAAATTTCGCAACTACTTTATATACGAATACAAACATTATCTATACTTGTCTGTGAAGTTTAAAGAAGGTATTCAACATCTAGGAAGTTATTCCAAATCGTTCAAAAAATAGACATAATTTCTGAACATTGTTGATGATCTTTCTTGAATTAGTTTCTCGTGGTAAAATTTGTTGTAATATAAAACAAACTAAGCGTAAATTGTGTTATTTTTATATTTTTGATGATCATTTATGAAGGTTTACTTTGGTCAAATCTATAATCTTCAATCGTTTTAAAAATTAATTTTGTTGTACTTTTAATTCCTGCTGAATGCAGTCCTAATTTACCAGAATTCCTCTCTAAAGCAATTAATTTTAACGTCGGCGCTTTCGCACCGTGCTATTTTCGATTTTTTTTTTTTCGAAAGGACGATGCTGATGCAAATGAGGAGTTTCCTGCGGACCGGCGTTCCGGATGCCGCGGCATTCTCTCCTTCCTTCCTGCGGCTGGCGACGCACCTCCGCTGGTCCAAAGGTCGCGCGACATTGTTTTCTCCCGGTGTCCGCGGCCACGAAAATAGACGCGACGCCGGCGTTCTATTTCCGAAGGGACGCCTTAATCCAACTGGAATCCCGAGGGAAGAATGCCACTAAAATAGTCCAGACGGGACATTAGGGACCCTCCCCTCGAATACATTATCATACAGGAAGCTCGGCTTCGGAAATATGAGCGCCGGCTAGAAGAAATATCTTCTCCGTCTTGGGTTCACAATTTCCGATTCGTTCTTCCTGTTCGGGTTTTTTTGCTTTCTTCGGCCTTTAAACGTAACTGTTTTGTAAGGAAGTTGATTTTAAAGGTCGAAAGCAAAAAAATTAATAGGAAGATCGTATCGGAAATTGTAAACATGACTGTTATAAGGAAGTTAGAGCATTATAAATTCGTTAATTCGAAATTAGGCCAGGTTAATGATGGTCCCTACTTGTCCACCTTATTTTCACAAGCTTCAACTTGAGGCCAATTTTTTACCATCAAGAAAATTTTGCAAATTCTTCGAAAGGTGATAATCTATTAGTACCATGTTTAGACTATAATGTGGGTACGATATAACTTCTCATTTAAGCTTCTGGTACGTCGTTAATGATGTGTACGACCTGACGGTTCCTTGATAAGACACAACATCCTTAATAGTCAATTCTGGTGTTACTTCTGGTCTAGCGCCTACTTCAATTTGGTCAATTGTTGATAGTAGAAGTCCGAATTAAACGTTTGGCTCAAAACAAGTTGCTCATAGTAGATAGTTCCTCACCAATACCACCAAAAACACAGAAGGTTTCTTGGCCATTTTCAAAGCTTGGCCATTTTGTGGGCTTGATCACCACGATTGGATCACAATTTTTTTAGCTGATGTTATCGTATGAGACCCTTTTTCATAACCAGTCACTATCTGCTTCAAAAAATGGATCGATTTCTTTACGTTTAAGCAAAGAATTTCATGTCATCAATTCAGTTCAAAAAATTATTTTACGACAATCAATATGGCAATCATACATAAGCTTCTTCTAAAGATCAACCTTATACAAAAGGTTCCAAATGGTCTTCTGGATAATCTTCAGTTCCTGAAAAAAGAATTGAGTGCTCACATCTCGGTTAGATTTGATTATTTGCATGATTTTATGGCCATATTCTACAATTGGCCATCCAGAGCGTGCCTCACCTTTGAGGTCCATATTACCAGCACGTAATCATTGGAACTACGTATTTGTTATTGCATTTGATACTGTATTAGTTCCATAAACAGTACTTTTTTGAAGACTTTTCACCTTTGCTCATACTGTTATAGAGAAATGTATCGAATTTTCTCTTTTACTTGACTTCATTTTAAATCTTTGTAACACATAACTGGCTTCATCAAAAACAAAATTGCTGAAATAACTTCTTAAAAGCGTAATATCGCCTTTAAAATGTTGTATAGTTTGACCTGATTCGATCTATACATCATAAGTAATAGCTCACTAAAGACATCTAATGAAAAATGCTTTGTCTAATATTTTTGACTCTTGTTGTTATTGAAATATTGTTCAGCAATGAAAACACGATGTTCTATCCTGTAATGCTTCTATTAACAAACTCCAAACTATCAACAATCAAATTACTGAAGTATACTGCTTGTTAGCAACACTACCAAAAACTTTAATTGTATTCCTAACCCCAAACTTCACGAATGGTAGCAAAAACAAATCACACATTAATTTTGAGACAACCGTTGTATATCAAAAACAAAATTTAAAAAATATATCTTGGCATTGACCCTGAGGAGATTATCTAAACATACCAATTAACAGTTCGCGTCTACGGGAAGAACAATGCCGGCGAAAAAATTCCGCCTCATTGAATAAATAAACAAGCGGTTGGCTCAGGTCGTTTGCACGTAAAGTGCCAGCCTGTGCGCTAACTAATGGTGGCGGTTGGTGAAAAATTGCGAAGACACGTTAATGGATATTTGTCGAGAGGCTTCAGCGCCGGTCTTTGTGCGCCTTTGTGGCAGTTCGGCGCGAGAAGAATGTCGTTAATTAGCGGCCTCAACCTTGGCGGAGTTCGTTTTAATTTCGTAAAATTTGCATTCGCACGAGAGACCGGCTCGTCAAAAACTAGTTCCTCTCGATGGATATTGATTCTGACTGGTCTTGATTTTTAGCAATAGGATTGTGCACTTGAGTTATGCGCGTTTCTGGTTTCTTTCGATTCGCAGTTATAAAACGTGTTGTTGGATAAATAAATTCTGTTGATTTAAATAACTGTATTTCTTAAACAGAAGTGGTTTGAGATACCTATGTATTGAAGGATTTATGTTTCTCCTTTGCGTTTACTCCTAATTATTCATTGTAAATTATATAGAATCAATTCAACTTAAGTTTGCTCTTTGAATTAGTCCTCTCCTTGTTAAATTATGTGGGAGTAGTATAGGAATCGAGGATCGACACCCCAACGTGGGTGCATAGAAGAAGAGGAAAGCCCTCAACCTGGGTGTCTTAAAGAAGAGGAAATTCCCCAACACCTACTGTGTACATGCGAAGCATACAAACGACAACTCATGGAGTAATTCGGAAAGCCTATTCTATCCTGAAGAGCAGCTCAAGATCATCCCCTCACAGAAACTCCTGGTCTTCATAGAAGACACAGGAGTATGGTCTTCATAGAAGACACAGGAGTACACAGGGAGTAAAACATCCAGAGGCAGACAAAAGGACCACGAAGACCGCAGCGCAGGGACGCTAAGCAATACCACCTCATAAGAAAAACATTATGTGGAATTCAACACAAACATTTTTTTATAGCAAAATGCTCCTGTAATGTATTCTGGTCCTACTAAAATCCATGGATGCCTCAATCTCACGTTTTCTAGAACAAGAAACGATTATTGACTTATTATTTTTGTGGTGCTTTATTGCTAAAAGCCGAATTAAATTCATTGATGCACTATTGTGCATCTACGTCAAAAGTGATAAAAAGAGTTCACACGCAATTTTTTCCTTTTCTTTGCAAACAACAATTTTTCATGTCACTGTAAACAACACAAATGGCGCATGGACGTCAAAACGCTTCGAATAACTCCACTGATACAAAGTTGAACTTTACGTTAGGAGCGTCGGTTGATAGATGGCAGCACCCGAAACATAAAAGGCAAACCTCGTATTTTATTTTTCACCATAATATTGTTTGGTATGTTTTCTTTATATAAGTTTTGCAAGAGTTTCTTTGAGCTAAATAAGCTCATTGATTTTTAATAGTAATAACATTAAATAGCATATAATGTATAAAATTCCACGGTTGAAGAATATCGATATTAAATGTGGGTCGCTATAAAATAAACAATAAACATATTGCGATAACATTGAATTATTTGAAAAAGCTGAAAGCATGTCAATTTCGGCGATAGCGAGTTAATGTTTCCATTGTGTTCGTATAATATTCAGTGTTTAAAAGAAATTTAAACAATAGTACTCTCTAAATAGGCGTTTCGCGTCATGTCTTTCCCAAGCGGAAATAATATTATTCGTTAAAGCGATAAATTGGAAATCATTTTCCAATTTAGGTTATATTACTTGATACCAAAACAACAACTGCAAAACTTGATTATAGCTATGTAAATAACTCGTAGGAAGTTAAATATATTATTATGTATAATATATACATTAAATATTAAATAATAGAAAAATCGCACAAATTTTAATTTTCGTTTCGAAGATTAATCACGGTTGAAATGAGAATTTAATTCATCGTGTGTTTCTTCTGTTGAAGATTATTTGTATGTATATTCTTAGAGAACTTTCGTAAAAGAATATAGGGTCCTTAGTACTTTTGGCACTTGTTTAAATATTTAAGGTGTAATCAGATGTTTTGAGAGAACCTTTATATACAAATTTTAATTTTCGTTTCGAAGATTAACCACGGTTTAAGTGATAATTTAATTCATCGTATGTTTTTTCTGTTGAAGATTATTCGTATGTATATTCTTAGAGAACTTTCGTAAAAGAATATAGGGTACTCAGTATTTTTTTGGACTTGTTCAAATATTTAAGGTGTAATCAGATGTTTTGAGAGAACATTTATAATACAAAATTTAGACGCTAAATACATAAGCCTAAATAATTGACAATTTTGATAACTTGGGATTATTATCAATATCAGGCACTAAATGAATATTGATATTATATATAGAGAGAAATATGTATTTTAACTAAAGATTACGCATCCAAAATAGTTACCTAACAGTTATTTGTTAAAGTACTGATTGAATAGAAGCAAAACAAACATATCTCTGTGTTTTATTTTAAAATTGAAACATGAGGTTACATTCAATCCCATTTATCCACATCAATTTTAAAGCTAAATCATTTAACATAGCAAAGATGTAATAAAAAGAATTCAAATTTGGCATCATTAAAAGGAGTTTATTTTGATCAAATTCGATTTGTCATTGATATACGAGGTTTGTCTTTTATATTTCAAGAATTAACGATGAAAATACTGCCATCTGACAACCGTAAAGTTCGACTTTTTGTAAATACCTCAAAATGAGTGGGAAAAGTATTTCATGGAGAGTGATGATGATAATGCTTTTACCAATTTAGCCACACTTCTCCAAATACGGACCACTTAAGATGTTACTAGCATTTACACAGGATGTGTCTTAGGGTCTCCTTTTCTTGCTCGCATATGGGATCTTTTGCCACCAATATTTAATGGAGGTGATTGTTTAGTTGTTGTGCTCAATAAGGGTACCAATTGGAAGCCGCAAACTGTTTTTTGGGTAGTTGTAATGTATTTCCTGCTCAGCTTCGGTGTTGGTGAGTGGTTGAATTTTTTGGCGACCGCATACTTGTCAGTTCGTTGCCATTCCTTTTTGTGTTCCTCAAGGGAGTTTCCTTTCATGAAAAACAATAAATATATATTCTTGATAATGGCCTAGTGCCGAAACCAGTCGAAAAAAAATTAAAAAAATTAACTGAAACAAACCAAGTGAATTTTTGCAACAACCTATTATTAACATAATGTTTCACCAAGTGAAAAATGAGAAGCAAATTCAAGACATAACCTATATACGATGATTAATTTCTTCTATTTTTTGTCCTCTATTTATCTAAATAAAAGACATCCCTCGTACCTACCATTAAAAAATTGCACGCGCCTGAGATAATCTTCGGATAAAAATATTCACTGTTTCCGAGGCTCACTTCGCCAGGACATCGCCGTGCATACGGAATCACTGTCAAAAGTCGTTGCGTTTTATCGGAGCGCTAATTAAGCCATCGACACGTCTTCGAAAAGTAGTCGAGGAATCGATCACGGGCGGCATTCGAAATGAGGCGGCGATTCGGGGAACCGTAAAACGGTGATTCTCCGCCTCGGAATAGGCGTTTTACGGCGCCGTTCGAATCGAATCCAGATTGTTTTACATACTGGAACATCATCAAATTATCGTTTGCATTCAAATGACGCTGCCCGGATAAAGTCTCGCTTTTAATTTCTAATCTAAATTCGATTGGGCGCAATGTTTTTTCCAGAAGGGGCGCCCAAATATGTATTTAGTTTTAATCGAGGATTTTTTTCAAATCGGTTTTCATTTTTGTGGAAGTCAAATTAAATTTTATTATTTATAGTATCAAATTACGAGATATAATTGTATGTACTTACTTATCCTTCAAAATTGGAATTAATGCAGCACGGAGACTTGTGGGTAGTGCTTGATATTTTTATCGTAGAAAAAATAAACATGCGTGTATGAAGATGTTAGATATCCCCATGTAAGACACTCATTACAACCCATAAAAACTTCCAAGGGGCGCCTCCAAATTGATTTATAGAATTGTCGAAACCCGCGGAACCCCCGTCGCTTAACAAATGTCTCCCATTCCTTAGACTTACATCATTTTATACGGAAATCAATGATTATTTATTAACTTATTACGTTCCTCATTTTTGATGATTTATTTGAAGAAAATATTTATAAAAAAACTGTTGATATTACGAAACTATGTACAAAATCTTTATTTAGCATTTTAATTATATTTTACTACAATAATACATGTGTCACTTGTCTTCTTCATCCTCCCTCTTTCTCTATCTTTCCCGACCCAATCTCCTTAGAGTCTTTACTCTGGCCATCCACTCTCTTCCTGAAGCAGTTATCCTCTAGATACTTTAGCCTCGTCCTATGCATCTGCTACGAATTTGATCTACTATTAATATCATTACTAGTATTAAATAAAATGAAATAGTTTCGTATTAATATCTTTCCATCGAGAAAATACAAATTCTGTTATCTAAGCTGTAGCACTATAATTTTTGAAATTCCTAATTCACAAAAAGACAATCATTTTTAATTATATAAGTCAATTTCTTTATCAATAAGCAGTGATGCCACTTTGTCGATGATTTGTAATTAGCGTCTGGAAAGAGTGAACGGACTAGTAGTATGAGGAAGAAGGAGAACGGTCTGACTGGTTCTACTTGCCATATATGTGTGCCCAAGAAACATAACGACGGTCGTCTTGTAATTACCGGTCGACGCAATATCCGGTCTCGAAACTGGAAGACACCGATGGGTTTTATAACTGATACGATGGTGGTCAATTATATCGCCGATCAAAACAGACACGATGGCGATGATGAATTGCGTGACAGTTAACATATGCAAATTTATGTTAGTTATGACACACAACATTAAATTAGTCAACCGCATGTTTTATGAAAAATTATATTCCAAATCAATCAACTATAAATATTGAAGAAGTGTTTAAAATTCTGAACAGACCACTGGCTTATAATTAATAAATTATTTAATTAATTATTCCGAATATCAATTTAATTTTAAAGGTATTATGCTTGCATTATGCCAATTATGCTTAAAGGTCCTAAAGGTCAGAAGAAAGTCAAAAAGAGGAAGTGTATAAAAAAGGCCAAATTTAAGTGCAGCTGTGGAGTGTGATTATTTTCGGGATGAATTTTTTGGAGAAATTGCAATGTTATTGTATATTTAATATTATGAAATTAAATTAAATTAAACTTCATACAAGTTAATCAATCATGAAAGGGCTGAAAGATCACCGGTCGATAAGAAGAAAACAAGAAGAGAAGAAGCTTAGTAATTATCGTATTATCAGATGTAACACTATTTTCTTATAAAGATGTTTTATCTCTTTCAATCATAAAATGTTTAACTAACGTCAACATAATGTCAAGAGATGAATTTTGGCTTTAAAATACTGCATGCTTACTTGGTTAGCCATTCTATTTTATTATAATCTAAAACTTAATTTTCTAAGCTCTGTGGCTTTTTTTAAAGTGTACAAACAATTTTATATGTTAAAGTATAGACAAGTTTATGATTGGTGCATTTCTTAGATTGAAAAATCTATAGAGATTTTATAATCAAAAAGGTATTTAGTTTTTGTCTACACTTTTATAATTGTAAAACACTTTACTTTATATGAATAAAACTATATAAATACTAACTAAAAAAACAATTGTAGCGTCTTACAATATATTTTTGAAAGTATTTATATAGTTTTATTCATATAAAGTGAATATATACTTTCAACATCTATCAGCCTCATCAATCAATTATGTAAAACACTTTTATAATTTAAAAAAACTTTTATTGCTTTGACAATTGTTTCGCCACAATGTGATGCATTTCTTTGTCTGAAGAAACCACAGTGTTTTGCTTATCAAAAACTTATTTTTTGGCTATGTGGCTTCTACATTTTTTAACGTGAAACTGAATGGCTTTTATAATTTAAAAAAAACTTGCAACAATTATTTTGTCATACTAATGTGAATTTGTTTGCCTGATAAAGCAACAGTGTTTTACTAATCTAAATGTAGACTTTTTTAAGCTTTTTGAGGCTTTTTGAAACAAATGTATTTTTTTTAATCGTTAAGCCAAACACACTTTTATAATTTTCAAAAAAAAACTTGCGGCAATTGTCTCGCCACATTTTATGTCTGAAAAAGTCACAATGTGGCAATTCTAAGCAATAAAAGTTTTTTTGTTGAAAATATAAAACTGTTTTTACTTAAAATGTTTAAAAAGTGAGGATGTATTTTCAAGAAATAACGGCCTTAATAATTAATATTTTAAGTGTTCAAAGTCTAAAAGAACATGCTTGCTTAGCAAAAACTTTAATCAATTGTTATCCTTATTCTGCAATATCTTCTCAGTAATTCTAATCGCATTTATAAGCATCTATAATGAACTTCTTTCTTTCATTTGACTGCGGAGGCGTTTAAAGTATGGCTCTTCATCAATAATCAAATGCAAATTTCCTGTTGTAATTTTTCATAAGCCTCAAGATGTGATTCAAACAAAAAAGTCTGGAAGAGCATGTTTGTTGAGCAAAAAAATAATCACAACTTTTAAGAGTATCTACAATGAATTGAAACTGTTTTGTTTAATTAAGTAAGGTTTTTGGTCATTCAATTATTGCCCTGCTTTGATGAATCGTATGTAAATGTAGCGTACTCTTGACCTACCGCAATAACTGTTTTGCATTAACCCACTAAAGTATATATTGGTAATTAATAAGTAATTCCAGTGTCTAGATAAATCTTAGAATGGATGGGTGTTCTCTATTCCACCCTCTCCAGTCAGTAAAACATCATTAAAAATTATTTGAAATATGAATACATCAATTAAAAAATGCAATTATTTTGTGTTTGTTTACATTTTACAACTTTTAACTAAAACCCTCGCTTGCCTTTTACTGATTGGAGGGTGGATAGTGGCCACCCACCCACCCTACATATACATATAAACTTCAATTCCTTATCGTCACGCTGTATCCAATGAAATTAATTATAAAACTTTTTGAATAAAAAAGGAATTAAAAAGGTAAGTGAGTAAAAATTTGATGCATGATGGGTGGGCAGACTTTAAATCTAAATTATATAAAATTAGCTATAGAAAGTCATTTATATTCAAACCTAAATGTTGATTTTGTTTTACTTTTTTATTACATAAAGGGTTTTATTGTTTTTAGCAGCAAAATCATCAACGATTCGCAATTAAAGTTGCAATGTATATGTAGGGTGGGTGGGTGGCCTCTATCCACCCTCCAATCAATAAAACATAAGCGAGGGTTTTAGTTAAAAGTTTTAAAATGTAAACAAACACAAAATAATTGTTAATAATTAGAAAAAACACGAAAATATTTCGTAAAATCTACAACAAATGAGTCTTACAAAATACAAGATTACAAAATAATTGTATTAAATGATGTATTCAAGAAAGAAATACAATTTTTGATATTTTCAGCTTACAATTAAAGAAGAAATTCAGAAAGTGAAATTTATAAAACAAATCAATGGATAATTAAATTAGCAGCAAAGAGAAAGTACTCTAATAGCCAAATCACAAATTTTTATCTGTATGTTTCAGTCTTAATTTATTAGCTTTTGTACGTAAACAAATTACAATGATCGAAATTCAAATATATAAACATAATACATAATAAAGTGATTATTTATACAGGATATTTGATTTTTATATAGAACAAGAAACTGACTGCTTTGATTGAAGTTCATAAGAGATTTCGATCTAAATCCCTTCTGCGCCGGACGTCAGACAAGTGAACGCCGCCTCAGACATTGCAATTGTTTGTTATTAATCACAGAATCTATTATCGTGTAGGTGATGGAGGTTACGTTCTGACCTGTTTTGTTTGATTAAGCATTGTTTATAATAATGTGCGCAATTTCAATTACAGAGTACGTTTGAGTAATAATTAGGAAACAAGTTTTAATTGAATATTTAATTAATTTACAATTAATTGGGAATAATATATGCATTCTTTTAAATGAATTTATTCCTGATTTTTGTACACAATTTACATCTAAAAACGTTGAAATTTACATTGATATCGTTAAATTTAGTAATGTAAATTGTAAATGGAAAACAAATGATACATTTTTGTCACCCTATTCTGTACATAAAAAAGAGGAAAATAATATTAAATATTACTTGTCTGAAAAACATTTTAGACAATTTAATTGGTTAATGTTTTCTAATCATTTAAACGGAATAGTGCTTCTTTTTACAAAATTTGGTGGGTTGCACCAACAAGTACCATTGCAAAAAATAGTATCTCAGCCAGTATCTCAATATTCTAAATTATCAGGTACAGATGATGTTTCGATAAGTCGTAAAAATACTAAGTACCATAAAAAATGTTTATAAAATGTGTATGCGAAACATTTTATAAAATCTTTCAATATCCCATCAAGAGATATAAGAAATTAATTAAATATGAACAAACTGAAGAAAATAGAAATAGATTAAAACTAATAATCAAAAGTATATTTTTTGGAGGGAAACCTTACGAGATCATCGTGATGCTGGTTTTCTTAAATATAAAACAAACGAACGCAATTTTCGTGAAATTCTAAGTTTCGAATTGCAGCTGGTGACATAACTTTAAAAAAATATTTAAAAAACAGTTAAACATGTTTCACAAAAGTCTCTTCAAATATGATAATTATAACGATGCCTATACTTGAATTGGAACAGATGAATGTTCCGTTATGATGGAAGAATTGAAGGGTGCTGTATCTACATAGCAGTCAACCTTGTCAAATCTTACGCTAATAAATTTATTGTTATTACAAATTGAAATGATGAAACCTCGAATTACCAAATACCAGAGAAATAGAACATACGTGGATCAACCTATTATAGAGGATTCTTTTTATCTATCTTTTCCCCTTCTATCCATTACGTGTGTCGGACTTATTCTCTGCAATATGTCTCAGTTATTTTCTTTTACACTTTTTAACCACTGTTGTCTACCTTGTGCCATTTTTCTTAATTCTTTCCATTCTATTCCTCTTGTTTCCGGTCCTTGATGTACTTGCTCGTTCTAACCATTCCTTGGTCTTCCTGATTCATTTTTAATCTAACCATCCTAATTGTTTCTCTTTTAATAAAATCAGTAATATTTTATTGGTTTAATATTGAGCTATTGAGATGTTTTCTTACTTCTATATTTCATAGTTTGTCTCTTCTTGTAATTCCCTCTATCTATCTTAGGTTTCACATTTCCATTGCATTGGTTTTGCTGTTTTTACTCTCTATTCTTACTTATGATTCACTACTATATAGCAGTGAATGTCTTACAATTTTTTTATATTCTTCTACTTTTATTGTTTTTTGTAATCTCTTTTACTCTAAGGATGTTTTCTTTATTGTGTTGTAGATCATTCCTGCTTTGCCTAGTTTTTCATCTTTTTTTGAATCTATCTTCCCTGTTTCCTCTATTGTTGATCCTAGGTATTTGAACTGCTTAACCTGCTCTATCTGTTTTCCGTTTAATTCTATTTTGTGATTGCTCCTTTTTGATGATATTATCATTGTTTTGCTTTTGTTTATATTTATCAGGTTTTTCTTCGGAATCTGCTATTAGTGTTACGTGGTCGGCAAACATTAATATTTGCATTTTTAATAGTTCCATATTTTTATACCCTATCTTTGTGTTCTCGTCTCTTTGTTTGCTATTTCTTATTCTTATTATTGATGATGTCGTCTATAGCTCGAGATTTTCCTAGTTTTATTTTCTTGATTTCTGCCTCCAGTTCTTCGATTGTTATTTCGTTGTTTCCTCCATTTGTTTCACCTTCGTCATCTCCATTATGGTCTGTTTCGGTTCTTTGGTTAAAGTATTCTTTCCATCTTTCTAATATCTTCGTATCTTCTCTTATTATATTTCCGTTTCTGTCTTTTATACTCGGTTGGCTTAGTGTCCTTTTATTCCTCATTTGTTTAATTGTGCTGTAAAACTTCTTTTGGTTTTTTTGTGCACGTTTCTTTCACTTTCTTACCGAACTGCTCCCAGAATTGCTTTTTTGCTATCTTGATTTTGTGTTCCACTATTTTATTTGCTATATTATATCTTCTGTAATCTTACAACCTAATCTTCTAAAATTACATTCTACAAATAAAAATAAACAATTTTTGAATAAAAACATATGAGAATTCAATTAATAGTTGTTGTAAATCTAAGATAATGGAATTTTTCATTAAAAAGGAATGATAAAAGCAGTATTTTTAAACTTTAAGCAACTAAAATTTCTTTTTAAAGATTTAAAGAAAATGATAAGGGAAAAAATTAAAATAGTGTCTAAAAAGTAATTATGAAACCAGTATTTTTTAACTTTAACTTTAAAATTTTAAAGTATTAAAGATTAAAATTAGAAATTTTTTTAAATTTAAGAGTTTTTAAATATAGGAAATTAAAAATTTTGTCAGATAATATTTTGGCTAAAACTCTATGCACCAAAAGTGATTTTAATATTTAAGAAGATTGGGAAAAGTTAAAAGTTTAAACATTATTGAAAAATTTGGTTAGCGAAAAGTTTATAAAAATGTAATTTCTAAGAAGGAAATATAAAGAAGATAGGAAAAATTTAAAAGCGAAAAATCATTTGAATACTCAACTGAACAGTTCACCAAACTAAAAATTTGGATTTTTTCAAGACGAAAAAGGAACGATGAAAGAAGATTGAAAAATTATGTTTTTAACATTCGAATTTTAACATTTTGTAATGAAAAAGGCATTTGAAAATTAAACTGAACAGTTCTTAAAACTCTAAAGATTTTGATTCTTTTAAAGTCCGAAAAGTAATTATAATAAAACTGTAATTTGAAGATAATTTTTAACAATAATAATCTTCTAAAATTACATCCTACAAATAAAAATAAATAATTTTTAAATAAAAACATTTGAAAATTCAATTAATAGTTGTTGTAAATCTAAGATAATGGAATTTTTCATTAAAAAGGAATGATAAAAACCGTAAATTTTAAACTTTAAGCAATTGAAATTTCTTTTTAAAAATTTTAAGAAAATGATAAGCGACAAAATTAAAATAGTGTCTAAAAAGTAATTATTGAAACCAGTATTTTTTAACTTTAACTTTAAAATTCTAAAGAATTAAAGATTAAAATTAGAAAAAATTGAAAATTTAAGAGTTTTTAAATATAGGAAATTAAAAATTTTGTCAGATAATATTTTTACTAAAACTCTATGCACCAAAAGTGATTGTTTTTAATATTTAAGAAGATTGGGAAAAGTTAAAAGTTTAAACATTATTGAAAAATTTGGTTAGCGAAAAGTTTATAAAAATGTAATTTCTAAGAAGGAAATATAAAAAAGATAGGTAAAATTTAAAAGCGAAAAATCATTTGAATACTCAACTGAACAGTTCATAAAACTAAAAATTTGGATTTTTTCAAGACGAAAAAGGAACGATGAAATTAGATTGAAAAATTATGTTTTTAACATTCGAATTTAAACATTTTGTAATGAAAAAGGCATTTGAAAATTAAACTGAACAGTTCTTAAAACTCTAAAGGTTTTGATTCTTTTAAAGTCTGAAAAGTAATCATAATAAAACTGTAATTTTAAGATCATTTTTAACAATAATAATTTGAAAAATTGTCTAGGGATTTTTTTTAAAATATATAATACTATCATATTTTAAGCTTTAAGAAGATTGAAAGATTTTGAAAGTTTTTTACGATTAAAAGTTGAGAAATTTGTAAAGGGTAAAGTTTTTAAATATAAAAGACAAAAATGGAAAATATTATACGGACATTTGAAAATTAAATTTTTTTAGAAGAACTAAATCGTTTTTGGCTAAAATTTTATGCATTGATTCCTTAAAATAACTATTCCTTAAAATAAAATATAAATAAATAGATACAGAAAATGTATCAAAGAAAAGTTAAAAATAAGCAAATTTTCTTTGAAGCAAAATTTTTAGTAGTAGTGGTAGTAGTGTTTTGGGTATCGACCACGTGGTCCGTCCGCCATGTGTCATTTGTGTGTGTGTAAATGAGCTTGTTACTTTATAGGAGATCTTTTATGTTGTATTCTTTTAAAGCTTAATTTTAGAAGTATCTTCTGCAATGCATTCATACTGAGACACATTTCATATTCATTACTTTATGAAAACCTGAAAACAATCAAACGAAATGGTTCATAAATTTGTTACTTGATTGATAAGAACACTTAGTTGTGTCTCACTATTTTTTCTAGTTTTGACCGTTGGTCAAGAAGATATCTTCTTGAGAAACTAATCGAAGAGAAAATAAATAAAATTAGTGAAGCAAAATCAAGTGTTTTAAGCAATCAATACAATCAAACTAATCAATATTTGGTGTTGGAATTTGCGTACAATTAATTTTTAAAGCTCAATGCTTTCAACTCTCTAAATCCGTTAATATTCAATATTATACACACTAGAGTTAACACAAATATTTATATCAACCCTCGTTCAATATTAATTACGCTACGGTTAGTACATGGTGTACGCTAATAGCAATTCAATTTAACTTGCAATAGTCGCATTTGCAATTATCTCCGCATAAACAAACTACTAATTGCGGGTAAAATAGTGCGCTGATTGCCGAATGCATAATTAATTCGGCTGGAACGCAATTAATCGCCAAGGTCCGACGTGGTATTCTTTTCGATCGGCAAAATTTGCCTAATTATTACATAATTGCGTGCAGAAGCCGTGAAAGTGTAGGAAGCGATGACAAGGTTTAGTTTGAAAATTATGTGAACTATGATTTTTTTTGTGATCTGTCAATTGGTGTTTAATAATTAGTTTTTTTGGTGGTGGTGGTTAAGTGCACACCATCACGCAATAGTCAAGGTTTTGGTTTTTGAAGCTTTAACGAGTTTTTTAAATCTACTAATCAGTGTAGAAAACCTTGCATGTCTGTTTTTTGCGTATTAGTGTAATTAAATTTTGTTTGCTCTATTAAGCTTCAACTTTTTAATGAATACTGACTATTATCTGTATAACATGTTGGTATAAAATATATATTTTTAGTCTAGATATATAAATATTATTTATTGAAATATACGAGGTGTAATAGGAAAGTAGTACCCGTTTGCACCGTGCGGAGCGCTGGTGAATAGAGTAGCCGCCTGATGTGTGCTAACAAATTCAAATTGTAGTTTAGCTGATTGTGCGCAAAGTTACGTCTCACTACTACTATCTATGTAGAGTATATAAAGAATATGGTCGTTGAATATTCATTTTATAAACCAACAACAATGCAACCTACAAACGTAAAATGTTATTTCTCTTAGAATATTTGAGTACAGGAAGAGGAAACTTAATATCAAATAAAACGTTTTTGATTTAATATTATTAGGCTATAAGACTTAAGTTTCTCAATGTAGAAAATGTCTTAATTACAATTAAGACAATACGAATTACAGTTTTTTTTTCCCTCCTTAATGAAACGTGTCAATCCAGTCGGCCGGTTGCAAAAGTAGTGTTTAATTTGGGACCGATCCGCCTAATGACCGGAAGGCGTGCCCATTAAAAATTAACCGCCTCATTATGTTGTTCGTTTTTTCTTTTTTGTTTCGTTAATACACTTCTCTCATTCTTCTACCTGCACATTTTATTTGTGCTGCCTTTTACACGGTGCGTTTTCTTGTTTCGTCGTAGGAAGTTGCACCGAACATGGTGTGTACGCCCGGAGGCACGAGCAGGTAGACCAAAACGGAGGTATCGAGCGTCAGTGGTGTTCCACTTTGAGGAGAAGGAAATTATAGATGTACTACAATGGTTTATGATTGTACTACATCAAAACATGATTCCGGAGTGATTTCTGAACTCATTAAAGAGAATAAGTAGTACAGTTGTAAGAGAAACATAATGGAATAGTTTTTTGCAAGCATTTGTTTATTTTGAACAGTTGACCATAAAATTATAATAACAATTAATTAACCTGAAATATAATAACACTTTTAAATAAAACACAGGTGTATCTTTTTGATCATTCAGACGCCTTATTTGTTGACATTTGAGGGTTTCCGAAAAGTTTCTGTTGAACAGGAAGGGATTTCGAATCAAGAATTAGATCGCAAAAGTTCAAACTGACATCAAATGGAATCGGGCATCTATTTCTTGATATGTGACGATGTGAAAAGTTTCTGTTAGACAGGCAGGAAGGAGTTTTGAATCAAGAATTAGAGAATACCGGGCTTGATTTAAAATTACCAAAACATTTTGTTTTACGTTTTTCTACAACGACCTAAGGACTTTAATACATTTTGACCGCCAAAATATATCAAACTCCACATCTACGAAAACATAACCAAACACTTGAAAGAAACTTAAAAATTTTACGCAAATGTTGACATAAACCTTCGGGCAATCCTCATAGGTCAAAAAATAGACGCCTAATTCTTTGCTGATATATTTTCTGTTGGACTTATAATCGAATTACTTTCAAGTGTATTATATGCAGAACATCTACGAAAGCATAACCAAACACTTGAAGGAAACTACAAAATCTTACGCAAATGTTGGCCAAATTTTAACATGAACTTTCGAACAATCCTCACAGGTCAAAAAATAGACGCCTAATTCTTTGCTGATATATTTTCTGTTGGACTTATAATCGAATTACTTTCAAGTGTATTATATGCAGAACATCTACGAAAGCATAACCAAACAAAAATCTTACGCAAATTTGGTCAAATTTTAACATGAACTTTCGGACAATCCTCACAGGTCAAAAAATAGACGCCTAATTCCTTGCTGATATATTTTCTGTTGGATATAATCGAAATACTTTCAAGTGTATTAACCCTTCTTTGCCAATTTGAGTAAATGTCTGCAGCACCTTTCTTTCTTGCCGCAATTGAATAAACAAGACACTTGTCGTGCGGATTGACAATGCATTGCTCAACAATGACATCACGTTCCCAGTTTTGCCATTTAGCAACATGCCTCGAATTTGCATATTAATACGAACACCTGCACCTCTCGTTCGTTCGTTATCCGGATCGAAAAATGGCCGTGCGCCGCGCCGCGCCGTCTCGCACGCCCGACGTTTCGGTTGCGCAAGCACTCATTAGGAAAGGCGGTCGCACGCACGCACGCTCGTTCGCTCGCCGTCCGGAAAAACCTTTTTTTCCAAGGCGGAAGCCCACGCGAACCTTCGGGCGGGCTGGATAGCGCGCGTGGGCGTCACAATGAGTGCCACGGGATATTTTCGTGATGAGACGGGACGAGAACAACGTGCGTCAGTTGGAGGAGGAGGGGGAGGTCGTCGGGAAAGACGCAAATCACCAAAATAGAAAGCTTAACAATAGATGAAAGGAACAAATTTATTTTCACTACTGCGTTCTTCAAACTAACCAATTATTAAAACCCTTTTTAAAATATGTATCACAAAGTGAAAGCCTCTGCAATCAATTCCACTTTAAAATTTGTTCCAGAATTCCCAAATTATGATCCAACTTCTGGATATGGAATCGTGAAACTTTATTAATAATTTCTCAGATGCAAACAAATCTTTTGGCAGGTTTCGATCCATTTTTCGTAATCATTTTCATCAATAAACAACATAAATCACCATCAAAAACTATATACATTAAATGGTATAAAGCTACTTTAAGCAATATGAGAATTATGTTACGTCTGTTCTCTGAGTTATATAATAAAATTCAGAATCCAGAATACTTAGAGCTTAGAAACAGATATAGTGTTTATGTATAGACGTGCTATTGAATCGTGTAAAATTGCGGCAAATAATGCGTAAATCAGAGACCACAACTTCAAGCCAAAAGCTATGTAACAAATTATTCATTTCAGAAGAATACCGAATGTTCATAAAAAAGTACCAGATATAACTGCAAATGAGTTTAATGAATTTTTCACAGAAGCATCTGATAAAGTCCTGAACCCATTGCTCGGCACTGACACTGATCCTAGACTCCCAGCTGTAACAAGTACTTCAAACTACTACAATACTTTGAAGATATGAATCTTCTGTAATTCGAGCAATTTGGCTTTAGAAAAAGACGATCTACAACGGTTGCAATTTTAAAATTTGTATAATTAACAATGGATTGCTTTGAAATGGGCTCAGTCTATATAACTAGTTTTCCAGATCTGTCGAAACCATTCGACTGTGTCTCCCATGAGATTTTGTTGAGGGAGCTATATTTTTACAACTTTTACATCCTAAACGCTGTCGATTATTAATGTCCTATATATCAGGAAGAACACAATGTACTTATTTAAAGGGGCCTTGCCATTAAAACACGGGGTTCCTCAAGGCTCCATTCAGGGTCCACTGCGTTTCTTAATTTACATAAACAACCTAGCTGACTCTGCGGCAAACGGGGAAATCATTTTATAAGCCGATGATACAACGCTAACAAACCATTCAAAAGAACTACATAAAGTTCTGCTTTCTAAGTGTAATAAGCTTAAATTAAATAATAACAAAACTTTTTTACTCTCAAATCGAATTAATCAATGTGAATCTACCAATTTTTTTAGGATTTCACACTGATTCGCAATTGACATGGACTGCACACTGCGATGATCTTGCCAGGAAATTATGCAGAAATTCTTTTCTTCGCAGCCTATCAATTCAGGTTTTAGGAAAACTTTTCAAACAAAAGTTTAGGGCCCTCAACTTTTGTTTCAAAAAAGAGTTCTCAAAATTTCCAAATTTATTACGGAACCATTGACTTCTAGTGTTTTAGCAAAAGTGAAAAATTAACTATGTTTTAACCATAAATAATTTGTGGTTATAAAACACGGCGAAATTTTAAATTCAGTGAAGGAATGCATTACCACGTAGTAACGCTCCAACCAACCTTTATCTTCAAAAAGTTAAAGATAATAAGAAACTAAAGAACTTTATCAAAACAATTTTTTAATATCAATAATAGTGTTGTATCCTTTCTTCACACTTTATTTTCGAATGCGTACATATATATTTCGAGTGCTAGGCACTAATTTTATTTTATTACATCTTTGCTCTCCTTCCTAATACAATATCACAAAAAGCATATACAAAATTTGAAAAAATACTTAAAATTTTTGCCGAAGGAAGAACAGGCGGAGTTTACTTCTTCAAATGATCCTAAAGTCAAACCCATAAATAGACTTCATCAATACAGCTTCAATGAACGTTTGTTCACTTAGTTTGTCTCTATTTGCAGAGAGAATATTTGAGCTGTTTATGTCAGCATGACAGATATATGACAAGAATTTTCATAAACTTCTTGAGTAGTAGTAGTAGTGGTAGTCATCTTTGGCTATCGATCACGTGATCTTTCGGCAACGTTTTCAGAATATTAAGATATTTCGAAGAAACACAATTAAAACTTTCTAAGATGATAATCATCAAAAAACAGTAGATATTTGTAAAAATAACTTGAAAAGATAATTGAAATTTGTCAAAAGCAAATTGAGATTTATGAATGATTTAGAATGCAAGAAATTAGCAATAAACATTTGTAAGTTTATATAAAATAATAATTGACAATTAATTGTTAAATTTAAATGTTTTTCAAAGATTAAAGAAATTTTCAGGAGTTTTGATTATGTTTACAAGCTTCTATTATGCTTGTAAAAATAAACAAAACTCCTGAAAATTTCTTTACTCTTTGAAAAAGACTTAAATTGACTTGATAATAAGTGATTTCCAATTGTTAAATAATGGATAATAGTAACAATAACATTTAAATATTTCTAAAATAATTGATAAGTTAATCATTCATAATCGTAAAAAACAGTAGAAAATTGTAAAATAGGAAAGATTTTTGAAAGAAATAAAATCCTTATATAAAAGCAAAAAATGATTGGAAATTGTCAAACTTTTAAAGATTGAAAGTAAACTTTTATAATAACTAAAAACAATTAGTGACAATTGTTAAACTTTTATCAAGGAAAAAATGGCAATTGAATAAATAATAAAGAATTAATTCTTTCTAAAAAAAATTGGCAATTATTAACAATAGATATATACAACATCTTTAATAATAATAATAATAATGTCTTTATTTTCAAAGTGTCAGAAGAGTACAAAAAGAAAATTGCGTCAGAATATTAACAAACAAAGATACAAATGAAGTAAATGTAATACATGTATGATAATATGAATGTTAGTGTGTTAGTCTGTTAAATGACTATGAATCTGTCAGTCTCGATGTGTCTCGTCAGTCTGTTTCTGAAGATGATGGATGATGTGATGTGATAATTTCTAAGGGATTTTGTATTTTAGTATCATGTTAAGATTTTTGCGCAAGTAGTAGAGGAAGAGGATGTGTTGGTTGAAGAGATTTTTGGAAAAATTTTTGCCTAAGGTGTTCATTAATGGGAATAACAGAGCTAGAGTCATTTAGAAGTTAGTTAGAAGGGTAATGTAAAAAATTCTTAGGGACGATCGCTAACTTAGATATTGTGGATAGTAGAATTTGTAAAATAGATCATTACTATAGTCAAGTAGAAGGCAGCAAATCATTTTATAAACTTTAACGGCTGTTTTGATGGATGTTCCGTTTCTTTTGTATGTTAATTTAGCCCTAGTGGCGATTTTTGCTTTCTTTAAAGCGATAAAAGAGCTGTTGAGTTCTCTGAAGAGGAAGTTGAAAAGATTGGCACAATCATGACCAACCCATGTCAACACAAAATCCCATATTGGTTGCTCAACAGACAAAAAGGATATTATTGATGGTAAATACTGTCAGCTTACTTCTTCCAAACTTGGACAGAAATCTCCGTGAAGATCTTGAACGCATAAAGAAGATCACTGAGGTATGCTTCACTTCTAGGGTCTCCGAGTGCGTGGTCAACACACTAAAGAAATGGCCGACGTGGTCGCACTGTTAGTGTATCTAAGAAGAAGTAATCTCTTATTTCTTACTTTCATTAATAAAATAATTGAAGAAAAGTAATTTAAAGTTTACTTTTTGATCTATGGTAATAGATATCTAGGTTTTTTATAGACGTAGAGGAAGGTTGAAGGTGGGAGATATGAATATTGTGTGCAGGTTTACTGTTACGGTGATAGGGATTGATTTTAATTCGCAATTTTGCAAACCAGTGTTGCAGGGAGACAATAACCTGCTGAAGGGATTGAAGAGTTTTTATGACTTCTGCAAATTGAAGGAGATATTTAAAAGGATTAAAGTGTAGAGGATCAGAATTGTAGATGTCGAAGCAGAAAATGTTGTAGAGTAATGGAGATAGGGTGGATCTTTGGGGTACACCTTGTACAGGAGTAGAATGAGGGGAGTAAGAGTTATTGATTTTGACTTTGAGGGATCTGTTTAAATAAGTTTGGATATTTCTTGAAATAATGAACTTTAAAAAAATGACAAACTAATAATAATACACATTTTTATTGACAAACTATACATATTTACATTTAAATAATGAATAATGGATGATGTGTTAGTGAGTTAGTTCGTCCGTCAAAAGGCTATCGACCAGAGGTCTTTCTGCCTTGTTTTGTCCGGTCATATGGCGTCAGTCGTTAATGCGTAGATGGATGAAACGATGAGATGAAATCAAATATGGTTGAATTAGGATTTTTAAATTTGGGGTTTACACTAGGATTTCTAAGAATACAATATAAGGATAATATGTGAAAGTTGAAAGGATTTTTGGAGAATTTTTCTGATAATGACAAACTATTAAATCACTATTAATTAAAAATGTATGGTAGTAGTACAGTTTTTTACCTTATAGAAAATTAACTAATAATTAGAAAAACACGAAAACAAATACCAATTATAATTTTTAATAAATTTTAGAGTATTTTTTGCAATTTTAAGTTAAAATTTATTATTTTTAAAAATTATCAATCGTTAGTTTCAAATAATATTTCATAAATCCTTTTTGTTTGTGATAACTGTCTATTGTTTTTGGAGGTTATTTCTATTTTAATAATCACTTTAAAAATTATCATTCATTTTGCTTTGAGTGCTTTAAATGTTTATTTTAAAACTTTCCTTTGTCGATAATTAGAAATGTTTTTATTGGGACTTTGCATCTCTTTAATTTCTGCTCTGCTATCATTTTTTTTGTAAAATTTCAACTGTTTTATTTTATATTATACACAGAATATACAAACATGTAATATGAAACATACAAAAATTTTGGGTAGAAGAAGCTGGGCGGAATTCATGCGGCTTCAATGATCTTCCTCTCTAACTCATATTTCTGAAAGCCAGTGAGAGTCCAAGAATTCTCTTTGTTCTCTTTACCACTACTATTTGCCTTATTTTAGGCTTCTTGTCTATCTTTTAAAGGTGGAGATTTGACTTTGATTATGTAGAGGATTGCTGGGGTGCGGATTTTTTTTAAGTTAACTTGGATATTGTAGAAAGTATGATTGCAGGAGTTGGAGAAAAGGACATTACCATAGTCAAATAGAGGGTGGCAAATCATTTTGTGAATTTTAATGGCTGTTTTGATGAATATTCCGTTTCTTTTGTATGTTAGATTTCTAAATAATTTGGTATTAGTGGTAATTTTTGCTTTTTTGTTTAAAGCTCTGTGATTTTGAAACTTTATTTTTTGATCTATGGTAATGCCTAGGTATTTTATAGACATAAAGAGGGAAATAATAATATTGTGTGCAGGATTATTGTTACGGTGATAGGGAATTTGCAGCAGGAATTTTTGGAGATCGATTTTAATTCGCCATTTTGCAAACCATGGGTGCAGCAAGTAATGACTAGGTATTTTACAGACATAGAGGGAGAAAGAGTTGTATGGGAGATATTAATTTTGTGTGCAGGATTATTGTTACGGTGATAGGGAATTAGCAGCAGGAATTTGTAGAGATTGATTTTAATTCGCCATTTTGCAAACCAGTGTTGCAGGAAGTAATGACTAGGTATTTTATAGACGTAGAGAGAGAAATAATTGTGTGGGAGATATTAATATTGTGTGCAGGAATATTGTTGTAGAGAATTGGAAGCTGTAATTTGTGGCGATTGATTTTAATTCGCCATTTTGCAAACCAGTGTTGTTGCAGGGAGACAATAACCTGCTGAAGGGATTGAAGAGCTTCAGGAACGGTAATTGCGTGGGAAATTAGGGGTGTGACCTCGGCAAATTGAAGAAGATATTTAGAAGGATTAAAGTGTAGAGGATCAGGATTGTAGATTTCGAAGCAGAAAATGTTGTAGAGTAGTGGAGATAGGGTGGTTCCTTGGGGTACACCTTGTACAGTAGTAGAATGAGGGGAGTAAGAGTTATTGATTTTGACTTTGAGGGATCTGTTTGAAATGAGTGTTGATATTTCTTGAATTAATGAACTTTAAAAACAATGACAAACAAGTCACTATTAATAATAAAAAGTATTAAAGTCCTGTACGTTGTAGAAATTTAACTAATAATTAGAAAAAACACGAAAACAAATATCTTCATTTTCTGACCTTCATCAATTATTATTTTCAATTTCAAGTAAAATTTATTATTTTTTAAAAATATCAATTGTTTTCTTAAGAAATTTCAAATAATATTTCATAAACCCCTTTTGTTTGTGACAACTGTCTATTGTTTTTGGAGTTTTTTTCTATTTTAATAATCACTTTAAAAATTATCATTCATTTTGCTTTGAGTGCTTTAAATGTTTATTTTAAAACTTTCCTTTGTCGATAATTAGAAATTTTTTTATTGGGACTTTGCATTTCTTTAATTTCTGCTCTTCTATCATTCTTTTTTTGCAAAATTTCAACTGTTTTGTTTTGTATTGATTAATAATTTTAATTTTTTACAAGAGTTTTGAAATGTTTTAAATTACTATTGCATTCGATAATTATTTTTTTAAAGAATTTTTCTATTATTATTTTTTTTGCAAATTTATATTGCTTTTAATAATTGACAATTAATTTTTACACAAACCTATAGGTTTTTGACAGTTATTATTTTTTAAGAATGGTCAAACCTTTTTTTCATAAATTTCTAATGCTTTAAACAATTATTTTTTTAAATAATTTCCGGTATTTGTTTACAGCTATTTTAAAGTTTTTTTTTTCATAAATTTAAAATTTTTTTAATGTCTAATAGTTCTTATTTTTTTTATTTCCGCAAACTCATTTTTTTTTTCATAAATTATTTTTATATAAACTTGTACAGTTTTCCTTTTTCGCTAATTTACAAATTTCCATCGATTTTATTTGTTTTATACACACTTTTTATATGTATAAAAGATTAAACCCAACTTAAGATACATATTTATTTATTTACTTAAAAAAATCTAAAAATACAAATTCAATATAAATTACAAAACATCTGTATTACTAGAAGTAAATATTTTTATAATTTTTGTGAAGTGAAGTGTGTTGAAGTGTGTATAGTTGAGATTTCTTCTAATCAGCGGCTAAAGTCGTATAATTTATTAAATTAAACATTTGTTTTTTCAGTTGTTCAAACACATTTCATCCTTTCAATTCTTTGAAAATCACTATTTTCAATTAAACAAAATATTGTACACATTAATAACTGTTCCCTGTTAACAAAAGCCACGGACCAGTTTCGATCCATTTTGGATCTCATCAGCGTAGCGCAGTTGGAGGCAGGGAATCGAGATTTACTTAGGAGTATTTAACTTTCTAAGTTAACCGTCGATTGCGATATTACCATAAAGGTGCCATCTATTGTCTAAACGTTGCACTAGATCCCAAATGGGTGGATAACCACCCACATTGAAGGGATCTGTCAACAGCGACAAGAATAACAGTAATTGGTGATGGGGTGGATAACCCACTTGGGATCTAGTACAACGTTTAGACAATAGATGGCACCTTTATGGTAATATCGTAGTCGATGGTTAACCCCGAGAGTTAAATACTCCTAAGTAAATATCGATTCCCTCGCTACGCTGATGAGATCCTAAATTGATCGAAACCGGTCTGTGGCTGTTATTGACAGGGAACAATTATTAATGTTATAATTGTCGCTGTTGGTAGATCCCTTCAATGTCGATGGTTATCTACCCATTTGGGATTTAGTACAACGTTTAGACAATAGATGGCACCTTTATGGTAATATAGTAGTCGATTAAAAAATATTCTTTATGAAAATAATTAAACATACATTCAGTCCACAATAAATCCTGTATTATATCCAACTATCTATCTCATAATCCTGAACGTTCTCGTTGTAAGTAAAACAAATGAACCTATCAATTGTAACAATTGGATTCATAAATTTCAATGAAAATCAGCGAGGAGGGTTCGCCGGCACCATTTAACTGCTCTATATTCTTTGGTAAAGCTAATCCCCCACCTAATAATAATCCTCTGAATGGAAACCTCAATTATACTGTCTTCTTCTCCTATTTTCCCCTACACGTGTTCCTAGTTTATATCCATCCTTAGTCTTTGATAGATGACACAATATTTACGAAAGCTTTCCTTAATGATTATGTCATTATCATTGGAGATTTCAACATTAATAATCTCAAATCACGTTAAATAGCTATATTCTCATCCTATTTCAATTTTGTTTAAATCCCCACGCCATCAAACTTCGCAATGAATGAATACCAAACAACAATTTCTAATATAATCCAGTGTACGTTCAATATTCGCCATCTTATTCATGTAGTAACTCTCATTCCACATATATGTTTCGACCATCTATCTATTCAATTTGACCTAGATTCCAATACCAATCAACAACTCTTCCTTCTGAATTAATTTATCACTACCAAGACTTTAATATGGAAGAAGTGACAAAAACCATTTCCAAGCATTTTGACAACATAAGATATTAATATATCTCAATTCAATTCCGTTTTTGACAACATAAGAAATATTAATATCTCAATTCAATTACATTTTAGCGGACTCCATTATGCACCTCGAAGGTTGAAGTTCGGCTATTGCATTCCTCGACATCAAAAAGGTGCTTGAATTGATCGATAAATGTTTCCTTTTAAATATTCACCAACATCTTATCATTCTAATTCATAAATTCCTTACCAATAAATACTGTCGAGTAAATATCCGATAAGCATTATCCCCACCATCTCTTTTTGAGCAAGTCGTTCCACAAGGCTCCACACCCTCCCTATTACTTCACATTCTGTATTCTCATGATAATTTAATCCCAAATCTACCACATATCCATTCCTTTTTGAAAATGATACCGCCTTAATTGCATATACCGAAAACCTTTTCATTCTAATGTTGTTATTTGTATCAATGTTACTGGGTTAATATTGAAACAAAATAGAAATAAGTACTTCCCAGTATATTTAACTAATTATTTTATCTAGTCTAGAAAAATAAAATAATTAGTTAAATATACTGGGAAGTACTTATTTCTATTTTGTTTCTTTTCATTCTACGTTTACGCAATGCAAACATCCTTCAAATCACTAAAAAAATCGGTTCTCCAAATGGCGGATAAAGTTAAAACTAAACTTTTCCTTCCTTTTCACAAAATTACTCCAGCGTATTCTAAAATTTATATCCACCATACCGAAATATTTCCATCACACACCTGCAAATATCTTGGGATTCTATTCCACACAAAATATTCCTTCAAACCTCATGACCAATCCATTAAAGCCAAAGTCAAAACTAGGGCTTGGCATTTCAGGACATCAACATTTTGACGAAAACCGCAGTTAGTATATGCAAATCAATAAGCCTGCTCGATCCTTATCCACATAGTCGAAAGATCTGCACTCGGAACCCTTACCGAAATAAGACACCCCAACAATCATCTCCAACGAATTGTTATACAAATCCACACAGATAACTCCCACCACCCAAAACTCACAGCAAAGCTTTTAATCTATCACTTATCAATAAATTTTGTATCCCTTGAAATTCCAATATAGCTTCAAAAAATAAACATCCTACAAGCACAATCTATGAATTCATTAGATCACATAATCTGGACAGTTTCCTCATTAAATTGCAAAAAAATAGTGGTGATTAGTGTGAAAAAAAGAACTAAACAGTAGATATTAGCACAGAAAACATTTAAAAAATGAAGGATTTATGAAAACCATTTGAAATCCCATGCGTAAAAACAATAACTCAGTGAAAAAATCAATGAAATTGTTTATAAAAAAGCAACCTCTAGAAAAAATATATTATAATTATCAAAAAAACAGCAGTGTTGTGTAAACAAAATATTTAAAATGACTTAACAACACAATTATTGACTATTTATAAAGAAGTCTCTACTCTCTATTTAATTTTTTTAATAATCACTGGAAAACTTTAAAAAATTATCATCATCACAAAGAAAACAAAGAATAGCTATGATGATTACATCACTTTTTTTCAATTTAGTCGTAGGACATCTCTTCTAGTAACTTACTGTTAGTGTATTGCATTTATTGCCAATCTTCACGCGTTGCAATAAGTACGATTTCAGTGTACCTTCGGAGATTTAGCGCTCTCATAAAGATAATTGAAGTGTTTGTATCGCATTTACGACTGGCTGTAATGGCTTTTTGGAATTCATCAGATATAACATTTGGATTTAATGTCGTTACGGATTTTATCCGCTAATGTACTTGTAAATGACAACTTACACCTTCTATAAATTATCTTCTATTAATTCTATAAAATATCAAAATATATTTGAAGATGATGATGAAGTCTTTCAACTTATATGAATATTTTTTATGTTTAAACATCTTTTCTAATAATGTGTAAAGATAATAATCATTATACATCATTAGAAAAGATGTTTAAACATAAAAAATACTCATGTAAGCTAAATGACTTTCTCATCTTAAAATATATTTTGATATTGTTTTTGAAAAGTTTTTACACATTTTATAATAATTTATTGAAATAAAACAACACAGTTGAAAGGGTTTCACATTTATTGTTGAACACTGCATTATGTTTCAAGCTTCACCAAGCAGTGTTCAACAATAAATGTGTTGTTTTATTTCAATATGTTATCGAGTCTCATCATGTCAATTCAATAACAATTTATATTTTATTGACGATATTTATACTTAATTTTCCATTTGTTGACACCTTGGAGTTTTAAATTCTGAGTTGATGAAGCTGTTACTTATTGAAGCTCCATATCAGTTAATAAAATACTGACACAATATATTTTAGAATTGTCATAACAAATATAATTTTGGTGAAGAAAAATATAACAAGTGTTTTCTTCACTAAAATTAAATCTGATTCCTTCAAGAGGGTAGCTAAACAAGTTTCATCAAATATAAATATAAAGAGGTCATCATTCAGTTGAGTGAATCTATTCATAACCAATAATAAGACGTTATTGAAAGAATTAGCGTATTTTTTTGTTTACATCCACTTAAAAGTTTTATTGAGTGCTAAATGGGGATATTATCCAAGGAAAAACATCGCTTCAATTTGCTCACCTCTACTGGTCGACACTGTTTGTTTCGGAGACACTTTTTTGGCAAAACATCAAAGAGGAATTACTAGCGCCACCACACTAGACGTTTTGGGCCGGCTCCAAACGTACAACCCAATACAGTTATTCAATCAATCTTATCGGCCGGAACATTTAGGGTACCATTAAAATTCCGCGCGTTCATTAATTAATTTTTTTCCCGTGCGGAAAAAAGAAATATCACCGATATTATCTGTCCGGTTCGCAAATTAATTTAAGCGGTTCCGGTGATCGTTTAACCCAATGATCGAGATGTACCCGGAGAGGAGAGAAGATAACATCTGCGCCAGATATGTACCCATTGCTTTCGAGCATCCTGTTCGTGTTGATTTTTTCGATCCGAAATTGATTTTGGCCACCTTTAAGAACGATTCGAAATATTAATCGTGATAAGGATGTATGATTAAATTAATTTGTTCAATTCAACTTTGTAATCTTATTCTTTAATGGGAACTTATTGGTAAATTAGTAAGTTGATCAATATAAATTTTTTGATCATGATGGTGATCTTTGCTACGTGGTACCCTATCAAATTCAGTGCCTATAAGTTGTATACATTTCACCTTTACAAAGTACAAAAACAATATAAATATTTAGAAGTCACTTCTAGTTTGATAATGACAAGTTAAATTTGTCGAAACTATAGTCACTAAATAATATGGTGATGTGGCCATCATAGTACTTTCCCTATATTTTACACGAAAACTATAAGGTTTACGCAAAAAAGCTATTCTTAATGATTTGTTCACCATTGAATTCTCTATAATTATTTGTAATGCAAGTTTCATGTAACAGTTTATTAGCAATTGGCCATAAATGTCAAAATTTTCGATTTTAATTTTTTTTTCTCAAAAGTTAAGAATTGTATGAAAAATATGTTCGAATAAAACTTGTTCAGTTTTTTATTACCTTTAACTTTTGTTTGAACCATTTTTTAAAATTTTTCATATCTAGAAAAATAAAACGAAAAATAAAAAAAATGCCTCGAGTAAACATCCACTTCCGGTCTATGAATGTTTACCAAAAGCTTTTCAGTTCCAGTTTTTAACGATAAAACCTTAAGTTTGAAGTTTCATCTCAAACAGATTATTCGTTTTTGAGATACAGCGCCCACCGACAGACACACATCCAGACACAATTTTTTTTTTCCAGAAATTAGTGTTTTGGGTTCAGGGTACCCCAAAACGGATATTTCCGCAAAAAAAAATTTTCAAAAAAAAATCACGAAAACAATACTCCCCCTATATACTACGTGTATAGGGAAAGTAAAAATCTAGCACTTTTAAAGATAATTATGAAAACGCTTCTTTTTCAACTCGGAAGTTTCTAGATCTATAAATTTAGATAAAAGGCAATAAATAGTAGGAAATGTTGAAAAAAAACCATGAAAGAAATTTTTTTAAATTATTGAACAATTTTAATGAAGCAAATTGCATATTGACAATAAACTCTTAATAATAATCTCGAAGAAGTGTATCATTCTCTTGGAAAATTGGGATAAATTGAAGCAAAAAACTGGTAAAATATTCTAGTAGCTTCCAGAAAAATCCCTCAAATCTTGGAATAAAATTCCTAAAAAATTTGAACATAATAAAGAACTCCTAGAAAATTCAAATAAAACCTCGAGAAATTACTAGAAAATTTAAGAAATTTGTAAAAAACCTGGAAACAATCTAAAACCAAGAAATTATTCTTCTAATTTAAAAGAGATAATTCTACAAAATCCCGATAAGATAAAGAAGAATTAGTGGAAAATTCTTGAATTAGGAAGGGAAGTTGTTGATGTATTCTTGAAAACTAAATATATATCAATATGTAAAGAGACTGCTGGAACATATTTTAAGAAAAATGATAAGAAAAAGTAAGTAGTTCTAGTAAATAATAGAAGAAAGTGTGCTGAGAAAATCTATAAACCTAGAGAAAAATCTGCTGGCAGTGTCGAAGAATATTCTCGCAATTTAAATGAGACATTTCTGAAAAATACAGATAAAATAAAGCAAAAAAATGGTGAAAAACTATAAAACTCTCTAAAAACATCTTGCAAATTGAAAAAAGAGAATATAAATAAAATAAAGCAAAAAAAAACAACAAAAAACTATTTTTTTACATTTTAGAAATAAATAAAATTCAGGTTAGCTCTGAGCTTTCTATAATTATCCACTCATTTTTTTATGTTTTTTTTTTTAGAAAAAATTTTGTGGAAAATTTTAGAAACCTTGAAGAAATTTTTTCGAATCTAATAGAAGTGAAATTCTAGGAAAAATTTTTAATAGAACAAAGCAAGAAATATAGTAGAATTCCTGAAACTGTGTAAAAAATAAATAAAAGATTTTTGCCAAAATAAAGAAGACTAAGCCAAAAAGTCTGGAAAGTAAGTAAAAAAAAATTGAAAAGTTTCCTAAGAAAAATCTCTTAATCTGGAAGGAAATGTGCTAAATAAAATCTACTAAATTCTGGAACTTTAAAGAAAAATATCAAAATATAGAAGAAAGTTTACTAGTAATTTCTAATAAAAAAAATATCATGAAGGAAAAATTTAAAGAGAAATTACTGGAATATTCCAGAAATTATATAAACCTACAAGAAATTCTCGTCATTAATTTTGAAGAGATATTTTCGAAAAATTGAAAGTCTATAAGAGGAATTTCTAGAACATTTTAGAAGCCTCCAAAAAATTTTTAAAGTGGACAAATTGTGCAAAAATAGATTAAATAAAACAAGTAATCATAAAAGATCTTAGGATGATAAAAAAAAATCTATAAGCATCGAAAACGTATGTCGATATTTGAAGAAAAAAATACGAGAAAATTTAGCTGAAATAAAATTTCAGAAATAGAAAGAAAAATAGCAAAAAACTAATTCTAAAATTCTAGAGAATCTAAACAAATTCTCGAAATCTGAGTGAATATACAAAGAAAATTGAGATAACATTGTTGAAGAATTCTAGAACGCTCGAAGAATAATCTATTAATTTAGAATTAATGAGAAAATTAAATGCAAAAAAGTGTTTAAGAAAAATTTCTGGAAAATTCTAGAAACCTTGAAGAAAAATTTCATAATCTGGCAGAAGAGATTTTTGAAAAATTGAACACAGCAAAAATTAGTCGAAAATTCCTAAAAATTGGATGAAAAATAAATCAAAAAATCAAGAAATCTGTAATAAAAATATCCTAACATTTAACCATTGATAATGAGTACATAGTACTCGAAATGTACATCTGGTATTAATAAAAATTATAAGTGAAATAAGGAATTTTATTTTTGTTTCATCATAATATCCTAACAACTTTATAATTCTCAATGAATATTCTTGCAATTTGGAAAAAAAAAATCCGTTAAAATTGAGCAAAGTGTGCAAGATCAATTTGGAAAATTCTGTAAAAAAGAAGTTTCGAGAAAATTCCTAAACCACCAAGAAATTTCTCTTAATTTAAAAGAGTAATTCCTGAAGAAAAGGCAAAACAAAGCCAGAAATGGTTAAAAATAATATTCAAAAATCTCAAGATTTAAATATATCGTTGATTCCTGCAGCATCTACATCGTTATACATTTTTCTGGTCGAAACTATAGTCAGCAAAGATTAAATCCAGTTATACAGACAAACTATTAAGTATTTGTATTGTATTTAAATATATCTTAGAATATTCAATTAAAGTAAAGCAAAAAGAAGGTAAACAATTCCTAAAAATTAAAACTAAAATTGTTCACAGTTTTTTTTGAATCCTCGTCAAAAATTGACGTAACATGCATGTGGAAAATTCTTTAAAATTCCAAAAAATTATGCAAAGCATTGTGACAAATGTATGGAAGTGTTTTGGAATATTCATAAAGTCTAAAATTAATTGTTAGAAAATTCTGGAAAGGAAATTCTCGCAACCTGAAAGAATTGTTTTTATATATTTATAGAACATAAAGCATTATTATAAAAAGAAAAAATAGGGTAAAAATCTAGAACCCACTATGTAAACTCTCGCAATTTACAAAAAAAAAATCTTAGAAAAAACGAGATGTTAGAAAACTTTTGAAAACTGGAAGGAATATTTTTCTCGTATTCTAAAATAAAAGAAATTCTAAAAAAAATTAGATAAACTAAAGCAAACAATTCGGACAAATTATTCAAATTCGAAAAAAACAATACTTCCCCTATATACTACGTATATAGGGAAAGTAAAAATCAATATAAATATTTGTTTATACCCTAATAAAGTTTTAATTAAAGGTACTTTAATTTGTATCTAATATTTTAATGCCTTTTTCGTAAACAACGCGAACACGAAAAGGTTATTAGAAATTTAGAGCGCCTGAATATTCGTTTCACTTTCTTGCACCTGGTGTGGCCACTTGTGAAACTTCCGCACCTTCTCGTATGCGACAATGAAACCCGAGGGATACCGGATCGCTTGGTCGCAATCGCTTACCTAAGTTCGCCGCCGGGTTATAAGTTTATTATGAGATCCTGATGTGTGTGCCGAATTCGAATCAGAAACGAACGTTACGCTTAAACTTAATCTAATCGAAATTCGACGTCGTTGATGCTGGTTTCTCGTGCGGCATGGATAATTGGGCGTAAGAATGGAGATGCAAATGCGGAAAAAGGGGAACGAGCGAATCGATTTCTACACTTTTTGAAGACCGCTCCGGAATTCAGAACATGATCGTCGGTAATTGGTTTTACGCGAGCCGAGAGGCGCCTTTATTAGTTACTGGGAGCGCATAGTAAACAGATAAGAGTCGATATGATGGGGAAGTGATGTAGTTTATCTTTAATAGTAGTGTAATATGTTTTTTTTTTCTATAAATCAATTTTAAAACACAAATAAAGATTTGTTTATATTACACACTTTATTTAAATGTGTGATTATAGTTTAGCTTAAACTAAAAGGTACTTAAATCTACATAATTTTAAGTCCTCATTGAAGAATTCATACTGCTCCAATGTGCAAAGTAAATATTGAACTTCACTTTTCATTGTTTTGTAGCATTTTATATTTTTGATTCTTCGTGGTAGATGATTAAAGATCTTTAATGATCATAATGCTCCCTTTTCAAAACACTTTGTTCAGTGCTTTGGCAAAATAAAATCTTGGCAATATCGGTTGCGTATAGTAGTTTTATTTCTTGAATCACTTGCTGAAACATTTTAAACGATTACTATTAATAATAGTTTTATATTTCACTATCAGTTAACTAAAGCTAGTGTAGCAAAAAAATAATTCAAGTTTCAATTGGAGCCCAACAAACAATTAAATCAGAATTATCTGAAATCAATGTTTTCCCAAAATCGTCGTAGTGAAGGTGAATAAAAATGTTTTTGATTTTTTTAAAGAATGTAGTACATAACCTATAAATTAAGATTATCCAAACCGGCTATTTAATTTATTGATAATCAAATTCGTAACATACAAAATGGAATCTTTAAATAAATCTCTAGCCCACATATTAATCTCTGCAATTTTAAAGTGTATTATAATTTATCTTTACAGCATCACTTACTTACATGTAGTTCGTGTTCGTGAGATCGGTAATTGCTTTCTAAATTTGGTAAAGCACACGGGCATTAGAGGCGTATTTGGAGCGAGCACTTTTTACAGTTTCTAGGAATGTGAAATCCGCACGTGATCGTAAAATTCGTGTCTGAAATTCGCTCGACGATCGCTCTTTTTTTTCTAATCTGGGCGAAAACTTACTTTCAGTTTCGTACAATGGGGATACAGAAAAAAAACCTCACACGTTTAACTATCATTAATGTTTAGAAAACGTGACCAATCAATAGATGATCTAAGTAATATCGAAAAATTAAATTGCACGTTTTAAATCCTCATTTCCATCCAGAGTTTTAGCAAAAAAACCTAAAAACAATAATATAATAATGGCAAAATCTTCTTCATATTATTGTATGATACATTAAGAGTAACATTATCTTCTTCCTACATTTTTTTCAAAGTCAAATTTCTTCTTTACCCCATCACCATCTTCTTCATCCCTTCAGTCACATTTTTCCTCTTTTATTTCTTCACATACACTCTCTACTAAATCTCTTTCCACTCAAAAATCCTTCACATTTTTGACAACTTTCACCCATCCAGCTTTTTCTCCCTTTTAATCTCTCCTAATCCATATACATATAAGATAATACTCATTTACGATTAGTAATATTCGCGCGCTTGCTAGTAGGAAGTTGGTCATCTGACGTAATGCCTTCTAGAAAATTAGCATTTTTCATTGACCAAATATTTGAGTCCGTGGGCGCTCCATTCAAGAGAACTGCTAGCGTGTGCCCGATTCGCATTTGTTTGACAACAAACAATGTGACGCATACGCGTACTACGTTATTATTACGTAACGGTGTCCCAAGGTTGTGACCATAAAGAAAAAACCGACGACGTCGCCGAAAGATTTGTTCAACTGAAACCACAATATATTAACACCGCATAAATATATATATTTATTTTTATTCCGCTTGGAATTTCATTTTTACGTAATGAAAAAGTTGGTACTAAAGTCTTGTTTTATATTCTACGTAAAGTTTGATGAAGAGAACTCCGCCTGTTCTCCTTTCGACTAAAATTTTGAGTATATTTACATATTTTATATCATAAATTTTGTGTTATTTTATTAGATTATAATGCTAATACTTTTGGAATCCAAAATTTAACGTTTAATTTAAGATATTATACATTTATTAAAACTACGTATTTTGAAACAATCAGCATTTCCTGCTTGACTTTCTCGTCAGGTTTCAGAATTACACATTCGATTATTCCGAATAGATAGCAACTGAAAATTTCCGCTCCTAGCCATCTTCTAACACTTTTACCGCGAAGCATTTTCGTAATTTATCGCGACTTTCCATTCCGCGCCCACTCCACTTTTGTGTGTCCGAACGGACTGAAGATGCCGCCTCGAGGGACGTCCACGAATTTGGTGATCTCGATTAGGATCCTGTTGGACCCGGCGGTGGTACCGAATTGATGGGTACTTAACGCACTCAACGGACCTTTTGTTGTGTACGACGCGGGAATGAAAGATTGTGTTATTAATTCGTGCCTTGGGGAACACCTTCGTTTACCGTTGTGCGGTCTCTTTTGATTGATTAGATGCCGGTGTTGTGAAAATACCGTCCGTGCTCCTATTGAAATATCAATTATTAAAATGAAAGTAAAGTTGGATATAAATAAGGGCAAATATTTGCATAATTTTATAGGATGTGATTGATTAGTTGCTTCAACTTTTATTTTTTGTCAATATTTTGATGCCTAATGTTAAATATTGATGCAATTGACAAAGTTTTACACAAGCTCTGTTTGGTATACTGTCTTACTAATTCAAAAATGATTTCATATCATTTTACGAATAATTAACTTACTAATTAACGATGTAGATCGTTCTTATAATATTTATTCGCGCCCATCGCGGTGGAGCAACAAGTGGAAATCTCTTAAACGATGGAAAGGGCATTGAAATTGTCTGCGACAGGAGCGGAGGAATAATTGGGGCCGACACGCAACGAGCCCACACAAAAGCGCGAGAATGATGACTTAATAAACGCCGCGATAAAACGTAATACACACGAAATGGCACCCGGTGTAAGGTAATAATAATAATAATATACGTGAAGATAATTAATTTTCATTTCAACATCAACTGATTCACGCTTGTTTCGCCCACAGAAACAACTTTTTGGGCAACGGTCAGATGCCTAAACTAAAATTCCATTGTGAAACTCTTTGTTAACTATCAACATCAAGTTGGCGATACAATTCTTTAATCGAAATAACCTCTAAATATAACATCTAAACTGATAGATTAATTCTATTAGGTTAACTCCTCTCATTTAACCAATAGGAAAAATTTTAGAATCGTTAAATCACTTAAATATCTCTTACTATATTGTAGTAACTAATATTCTAATGAATATACTATGCAATGACGAGGCTTCGGCTCCAATCCGTATCTATCAATCCGCTATCTCAATAAAGAGATTTTTGCCTGAACCTCGTCGGACTCCTCCTCAAAATACTTCATACTACATTATCAAGTTGATCTATTAAATCTAGTATTGGAATTTCACCAAGTAACAGCCTCCTCAATCCGACTTCGTACTACCTTATCATTATTATTTTCAAAGTTTAGATCTAATAGATCAATTTCTATTAGATCTAAAATTCTAAAATTCTAACATTATCATTAATATCGAAACAAGATTTAAGAATTTATATACAACACCATTAGGCAAATAAGAGCAAATTATAGTCTTTCAAAAACCCTAATTAGTCCAGAACGTGTGACATTCTGAATCCGTTCGGACGATAAATTAGATTGTCCGTGGGAGTTAATTAAAGAAATCAGCGCTGAATACCAGGCCACTTAACGGACAGCCGAAAACGAAAACGGCGCCCAACAATTAACCCGTTGCGCAATCCGATTTAAAAATAATCCGTCACAATTAACGTTCACGTCATCGTGTGACCGGTTTCGCGGTGATTATTCTCGCCGCGAACCCTTCTGCGCTGACGTAATGCTTCTCGTTATTCGAGAAATGCTGGAAAGTGACCGGACTGTGTTTTATTCCAGTTCACTTAGTAATTGGAAGTCACTCTCTGTGTATGTGTGTGTTTGTATGTTGTTGTTGTTGTTGCATCAATCAGGTGGCCGCAACCTGATTTTTTCCGAGTCCTGGGTGGTTCGCGCGGCGGCGGGGCGAAGGGTAATTAAAAGTGAAACCGCTGAAGCCGCTCTTCTCGTTGACCTCGCGCAGGGAAACGGGATTAGCCGTAAAGCGTGAAGAGATACAATGTTTCCACGTAACGAGGCTGGCCTTGAAACTTCTAGAACCATATTTTCATAAAATATTTCCATTCAAAAAATTACACAATTTAAGAAGCCAACCAACTATTAAATTGCCGAGATAAATACATGTTCCATATTATTACTGATGTAACCAATAAAATATGGCTTTGTTGTTCAAGATACTTGCAGTTTTGACAAATAATTATAGGTTATGTTGTTTGTTAACCCCACAGAGAGATAAAAGAAAAGGTTGATTGACTACACAAGAGTGGTATAGAAGCAAACAAAAAGATTCACAATTATTGAAAGGTCTACAGCGAATTGTACATCCATTATACTTCAAGGGTTAGTGTAGAGTTCATTGGTGTCCAGAATGCTGAAGATCGAGAGTCAACTGAAGTTTCTTGTTTCTTGCATGCATTAAAAACTGACGCATAGTGGAGTAAAGCTTCTAAAGATTTTAAATTGTTTTTAACATTTTTTTTTTCTAGAAGTAATCGATTTTTTCTTATAGATTTCAACTATTTGTTCTCAATTCAATTGTTTAGCTGAATTTTAAAATGTTTGTTTAGATTTTTTCTTCGTAAAATTTGTTTCTAGAACGAATCGATTTTTTCTTAAAGATTCCACTGTTTTTTTTATTTCGATTGATTAGCTGAATTTTAAAATGTTTGTTTAGATTTTTCTTGGTAAAATTATTTTTAATACTAAATTTTTTACTGCTTTTCTAAAAAAAAATTTTTTGCAATTTATTGATTTGGTTAAATTCTTAGTTTTGTAAATTTTTTTATAAATCCTCTCAAAGTTTTTAATAACGTTAATAAAGTAGCTTTTTGCAATATTTTCTAAAATTTTAAACAATTACAAAACAAATTTTATTCTATTCTTTCTTAAAAATTTCAACTGTTGAAATAGAATATCTCTATGGCCTCTTTGAATTTTAATTTTTTAATCAAATTTTAAAATGCCTTTTAAAGATATTCAACTGTTTGTTTCTTTTTAAAATTTTAAATATTTTTAAACCAATTTAATTTTGACTATTTCTTTTAGAAAATTTTGGTAATTTTCAATTTTGATTTTATAAATATTAAAACATATTTTTTTAACAAATGTATTTCCTTCAAGTTAAAACTATTTAAAGTTAAAGCAAAATTTGAACACTCTTAAGCAAAATTGTAGCTGTTTTGAATCTAATTTATAAAATAAAAATATTTTTGAAGCTAGTTGGTTTTTTGAAACAAAACTATTTTTAAATGTATTATTTATAAATTGTTCAATTGTTTTCTTCTGTATTTTGGTGACATTCTGAAGATTTTAAGCAAATTTTAGATTGTTTAAACGATAAAGCAAATAGATAAACAAGTTTTGAATCTTTTTAGAAAGCCTTTCAAAAGGTTTATTTTTTGTCCAATTATTTTCAAGCCGATTCTAATCTACTCTTCAGCCTTTATTTAGTTTTTAAAATTCCATCTGTCTTTAATGAGTTTTGAAATGACCTTTAGAAGATTTTTTATTTTTTATTTTTTAGATAGTTTTCAACTTTTTAGCGAAAATCATTTCATTTGTATTTTGCAAAATTCGAACATTTCAAACACTTGACTATCTGTTCTGTTGAAACTTTCAACAGATAAAATTAATTCTCAAATGATTTGTAGAAGAATTTAAATTTTGTTTTTTCCTAGAAATATTTATACTGGTTATTAGCAAATATTATTTCATTTGTATTTTACAAGATACGATTCTACTCGTTTTTAATCTTAACTCTTTTATCTTAAATTTTACACGTGTTTTTGAATAATTTTAAATGTTTTCGTAGAAAATTCTCAAATGTAAATTCTTTATTATTGAAAAAAAAATTTCACTCTTTAAAGTTGTAACTAATTTTATGCAAAATGTATACTATTTTTTTAAACAAAATTAATTAAATGTAACTTGAAAGAAAATTTCTTGTTTTATAAAATTTAAACTGTTTTGAAACGAATTCCAAAATATTATTTAGAAAGTTTCTTTTACAGAATTTCTGTTAGTCGTTTTATAACATTTCAATTATTTTTAACGCTTCTAATATTTTAAATATATTTCTTTTAGGAAATGCTACACCTTTTTATTATGATTTCTCAATTATTTTTTGTTGGTAAACTTTTTTAAACTGTATTAAAAATCAATTATTTACTATAAAATTGCATTTTTTTTTTGTTTTCAACTATTTTAAAGGGTGTTTGTCATTCTTATCAAATTTTAATTGTTTCGGTGAAAGCCCAAATGTTTTAAGCAACTGTTGCATGTAAAAATAGTTACTATTTTTAGCCATTTTTTAATTTTGAAATTTCAACTACTTTCAAGCAAATTGAACTGTTCGTTTTAAAATTTTCAACTACTTTCTCTTAACACACATTTTTGAAAAAAAATTATCTATTTTAAAATATTTCTTAGAAGATTTTCAGAATTTTGAAGCAAATTTAAAAGTATTTCTTAGAATGTTTCTTAAAATTTAAATTTTTGTTAAATATTTCTGTTTTTTTTACTTACTTTCAACTGATTCTTAGCAATTTTTATTTACCATTTTCAAGGTTTAAACTGCTTTTTCCAATTGCTTTTGCTTCGAAAAAGTTTTAATTTCAACTATTGGTAAAATTGGTAAAATTGGTAAAATTGTAAAAATTTTGACTAAATCTCAACAGTTTTTTTCAGAATGTGTCCCATTGTTTCTTAGCAAAGTTATTATAATTTTTAGTATTTAATTATCATTTCATGGTTTAGAATTTTTTTAACTATTTTAATTTTTTTAACTTGATTGAGTGTTTCTTATCAAATTTGATTTTCTTTTTGCAAGGTTTGAGCTTTATGTTTTTTAAATCAATTTTGTTTTCTTTAAGAAAGCTTAAACTGTTTTCTTCATTACTTTGAAGCAAATTTAAAAATAGATGTTTAAATTATTTTGTTTTAATTTTCTTTAGAAATTTTAAACTGATTGTTGGCAAATTTTATATACTTTTTAAACATTTCAGCCGTGCTTTTTAATCAATTGAATCAATTATTTCTTCTTGAAAAAAGTTTTTCTTCATTAGTTTGAAGCAAATTTTATAATATTTTCTAAAATTTTATATTTTATAAACACTTCACTGGTTTCTAAATTTTATTTAGAAACTTTCAATTGATTCTTAGTAACTTTTATTTATTTGTTTTGAGGTTTCGGTGTGTTTTTTAATTGTTTCTTTTTGACCAATGTTTGAACTGTTCAAATTCTAAAAATTTTAATAAAATCTCAACTGTTTTTTTTTAATATTTCCAATTGTTTCTTATACAATAATGTTTAAACTGTTTATCTTAATTACTTTGAAGCAGTTTTAACAGAAGTTCTTAGAATATTTCTTAGGATTTCATTTTTTATTAAGTTTTTAAATTATATTTTTTTATTTTCCTTAGAAAGCTTCAACTGATTGTTGGCAAATGTTTTGTAAGGTTTCAGCCGTGTCTCTTTTAATCAATTCTGTATTCTTCAAGAATATTTTTCTTCATTAGTTTGAAGCAAATTTTATAATATTTCCTAGAAAATAAAATACGGTAAATACTTTGCTCACTGCACTCTTGATAAAATAAAAATAGAATATTATCTGATTTTGAAATAAGACACTTGTTTGGTTTCATATTGTTATATTCAGTTTCCTGACACGCGTTTCGGTCAATGACCTCCATTCTCAAAGGAATTACAAAAATAACTTAATTAATTAATTATGTAATTCCTTAATGGTCGTACCAATATGAAACCAAACAAGTGTCATTTCAAAATCAGATAATATCCTAAAAAATAAAACATTTTTATTTTTTGTGAAATTTCAACTGCTTTTTATTTTATTTATAAAGTTTCAATTGATTTTTAGAAACTTTTTTTTACTTGTTTTAAGGTTTCAGTCGTATATTTTACAATTGTTTTTTCTTAGAGAAAGTTTGACTTTGACTGTTGGCCAAATTAGTAAAATTATAACAATGATGATCAAATCTCAACCTTTTTTCAATTTACTTTTTGCAAGGTCTCATCTGTGTAATTTTACTCCAAGAAAGTTTAAACTGTTTCTCTTACTCACTATTTTGAAGAAAATTTTCTAAGATTTTATTATTATATATTTTTCCTTAGCTGATTTTTACTTTCTTTATAAACTTTCAACTGATTGTTAGTAAATTTTATTAACTTCTTTAAAGGTTGCATTCAGTTGTTTCTTCTTAGAGAAAATTTTAACTGTTTAACTTCAACTGTTGGTAAAATTGGTAAAATTCTAAAGATTTTGATAAAATCTAAACTGTTTTTTCATAATTTTTACAATTATTTCTTACCAAACTTATTCTGGCTTTTATAAGATTAAAAAATGATTGTAAATACCTTTTTTATAAGATTAAGCTTTCATTTTATCGTTTTTTTAGAAACTTTTAACTGATTTTTAACAATTTTTATATATTTTGTTCAAGATTTCAGCCATGTTGTTTTCAATTGTTTCATTTTCAAGATAATTTTAACTGTTTAACTTCAACTGTTCAAAAAGTTTCAATTGTTTTTGGCAAAACAGTTTCCATCATCGAGATTTTTTTCACTTTTAAAAGCTTAAGCAAATTTTTAACTGGTTTGTTAACTGTTTCTATAAAATTTCAAATTTTTTGTTTTAACAATTTTATAAAATTTAGGTTTTTTATATTTTGAAACGTTTTTTTAAGATTTCAGCCATGTTGTTTTCAATTGTTTCATTTTCAAGATAATTTTAACTGTTTAACTTCAACTGTTCAAAAAGTTTCAATTGTTTTTGGCAAAACAGTTTCCATCATCGAGATTTTTTTCACTTTTAAGCTTAAGCAAATTTTTAACTGGTTTGTTAACTGTTTTTATAAAATTTAAAAAAATTTGTTTTAACACTTTTATAAAATTTAGGTTTTTTATATTTTGAAACGTTTTTTTAAATTTAGTTTAAATTATTAATTTTAATTCTTTTAAGCTGTTTATTTTTTATTTTTAAATGTATAAACACAAGTTTTCAACTGTTGCTGATGTCTTTTTTATTGTTTTATGTAAAAAATATTTTTGAATAATTGTTTTCGAACAAAACTTTCAATTGTTTTCTTTTTAGTAAATTTTCTCCAATTTTTTTTTGAGAAATTGAAACAAAAAAAAACTGTTTTCTCAAGTGTTTGTTCTTAGATATTTTCTTCTTTCTAAACCGCGATTTCACAGACAATATTAAAATATTAATTTTTCAAAATTCGTTTTCTGAACAATTTTATTTTACAATTGTTTATATTTCACAGCATTTGTATTATTCTAGGTTCATGTTGACCTCAAAAAACAAGCAGTATACTAATTTATCGGGTTCTTGACTTACCACAATACACATTTATCTCAGCATACTCTTGACCTATCACAACAGTCTATATAGTAACCTAGCGTTACCTTGACCTACCACAATCGTCAACATTTTAACCTGGCGTACTCTTGACCTACCACAACAGTCTACACATTAACCCAGCGTACTCTTGACCTATCACAACAGTCTATATATTAACCTAGCGTTACCTTGATCCCCCAGAATCGTCTTTATTTTTACCCGGCGTGCTCTTGACCTACCACAATAGTCTACACATTAACCCAGCGACCTCTTGACCTATCACTACGGTCTATAAATTAACCTAGCATTACCCTGACCTACCATATTAGTATAAGATTTTAATTTTCATTTCATCGCTCAAAATCTTTTAAACTTTTTAAATAAAATTCTAAAGATTTTGGTAAAATCTTAGCTGATTTTTTAACCGTTTAAAATGGTAAAATTTTTACTGTTTTTTAAAAAGTTCTTAACTGTTTCTTAGTAAATTTAATTAGCTCTTTTTGCAAGATTTCAAGTTTTGGTTTATATAAACATAAACATAAACTTATCTCTAGGAATCTCTTTAATTATTTTAATTATTTTTGGTAAAATTCTAAAGATTTTGATGAAAACTGTTTTTCGTAATGTTTTCGATTGTTTATAAGCAAAGTTATAAATATTGTAAGATTTTAACATTCGAAATGAAAAAGCAGTTGCCATTTTACCAAAATCTTTAGAATTTTAAACTTTTTTAATAAAATTCTAAAGAGTTTGGTAAAATGACAACTGCTTTTTTTGCAAAGTTTACAACTGTTTAATGAAAAATTCTTAACTGTTTATAAGTACATTTAATCAGCTTTTTCAAAGATTTCAAGTAAAATCTCATCTATTTCTTTTATAAAGTTTTCAACTGTTTAAGAATAGTAAAATCCTTACCGATTTTTGAAAAGTTCTTAACTGTTTCTTAGCAAATAATTCAATTAGCTTTATTTGCAAGATTACAAGTTTTGTTTTATCTCCAGGAATCTTTTTAACTATTTAGTTTGTTTTTGGTAAATATCTAAAGTTTTTGAAGAAATCTCAACTGGTTTTAGAATGTTTTCAATTGTTTCTTAGCAAAGTTATCATGATTATTGTAAAATCTTAACTGTTTTTTTTGCAAAGTTTTCAACTGTTTCAAAATAGTAAAATCCTTACTGTTTTTTACAAGTTCTTAACGGTTTCTTAGCAAATCTAATTAGCTTTTTTGTAAGATTTAAATTTTTGATTCATCTCCAGGAATCTTTAATCATTTAAATTTTTTGGTAAAATTCTTAAGATTTTGATGAGGGTTTTATAGGTCACGTCACGCAGCTTGGAAGATTTTGATGAAACTATTTCTTAGAATGTTTTCAATTTTGTCTTAGCAAAGTTATCATGATGATTGTAAGATTTTAACTTTCTTCTCATCGTTCAGAATCTTTTTAATAAAATTCTAAAAAAAATTGTAAAATCTTAGCTTTTTCTTACAATGTTTTTAACTGTTTAAAAATGGTAAAATCTTTACTGTTTTTTTTAAAGTTCTTAACTGTTTATAAGCAAATTTAATTAGCTCTTTTGTAAGATTTCAAGTTTTGCTTTATCTCCAGGAATCTTTTTGAAAATCCTAAAGGTTTTGATGAAATCTCAGCTATTCTTGGCAAAATTATGATGATAATTGTAAAATTTTAACTTTCATTTCATCGTTCAAAATCTTTTTAATTTTCTAATAAAATTCTCACGATTTTAGTAAAATCTCAACTTTTTACAAAATTTTCAACTGTTTAAAAATGGCAAAATCTTTACTGTTTTTTTTTTAAGTACTTAACTATTTCTTAGCAAATTGAATTAGCTTTTTTGCAAGATTTTAAGTTTTTGGTTTACGTCCAGGAATCTATTGAACTAGCTATTTATTTAGTTAAATTTCTAAAGATTTTTATGAAATCTCAACTGATTTTTAGAATGGTTTCAATTGTTTATTATGATAATTGTAAGATTTTAACATTCTTTTAAACTTTTTAATAAAATTCTAAAGATTTTGGTAAAATCACAACAATTACAACAGTTAAGAAAATGGTAAAATCTTTATTTGTTTCAAAAGCTCTTAACTATTTCTAAGCAAATTTAATTTGTTTATTTTTGTTTTGCTTTATTTCTAGGAATCTGTTTAACTATTTTAATTTTCTGGTCCTAAAGATTTTGATGGAAACTCAACTGTCATTTTGAAAGTTTTCTATTGTTTCCAAACAAAGTTTAGTTTTTAGTTTCTTAAATAGTCGAAAAGAGTTTTTATAAAAAATAATATTTCTGGACGATCACCATCTGAAAAAATCCTGGAAAGTATTATGGTGGCCATAAAACTTTCCCCATATTTTTCACAAAAATCATGAGGCTATCCATAAATATTACTTCATTTTATCGCAAATATATTTTAATACATCATTTAAGAACGCCCGTTTTTTATTAACTCGTACGCGAAAGGCAATTTCAGTGCAGTTTTGCACGACTTCACGCAGGAAACTCGCGATTTAGCACCTAATTCACGATATATTACCCGCCGCCCATAAATCCCGACCGTCTCCAGTTTTTTTTTTTTTTCTTTTTTTTAAGTGCTTTCGGGCAGTAGAAATTCCGCTTTTCTCTCGCCGTCCGGACAGTGATAAAAATTCCTGCCCGGCGAGCTTTTTGATTGCGTAAATGGGAAAAGGCCGCATTAAGTTTTCATCACTGTGCCCGAGTACAATATAATTTTTATTGGCCAATTAAGGCCCCCCCATAAAAACGGCCCCACCGAAAGTGTCCGGTTTTATGAGGCGACCTCGGCCAGGAGGGATTACGAAACGACGGCACCGACTTCCAATTTGTAAGGAAATTTATTATAACGAACAAAAGGTGCACAGAAGAGGATGAAGAAAAAAAATTAAATATGAAGACAAAGGGAAATTGAAGGAGATTATTGTTTGATCCTGGGTATACGATCCATAATTGAAATGTGTAATAATGTAGGTATTATAAATACAAAAATGTTTTGCGTACTAATCTAACTGTCTACCAGCATTCACCTCAATTATGTTCCATTAACTGATGTATAGTCAATAATATGAAGTTTACGACTTTCACAAAATGCCAATTAATTTTAACCAGCGTGTGTTGACACACAATTTTTGTGACAAATAGATTGGATAATTATGCCAATACAGCAGCTGTTATTTAAATTTTTGTCCATTGTTAGCATACTTTTCAAGATAACACTTTTTAATGATCGATCGAATTTTTCGATTTGTTCCAAATAATAGTCTTTGGCGTTCTTCCAAATAACTTTGGCGATCGATTTTGTTTTTCGATTTGCGGTTATCTTCCTTTGGTAAACAGGTGTTGATGAAGGAATGCTCGCAGCGTCTCGGAATTAGAGATCCAATTAACCGAGCTCGCTTTTAATTATCAAGAGGAGTCTAGTCTAGACACGTTTGCCCAGGGGGAACTGGTTTGCCTGGCCGACTTGTTTTATTTTCACCATCCCGAAGAAAAGGCTTCCCGTCCGCGGTAGATAAGGTCCTCGACTTGTAGGCAATTAAGAGCGAGGCGGAGGAATAACTTCCTCGTAAAAAATCTTAGGCATGATGAAATGATGATCGTAATTAATAAAATTATAAATAGCTAATAGAAAATTGCAATCTAAACATGTTAGAGTATAGAAAATTGTCTTATAATAATGAAATTAAAATTTTAGAATACTTACAAACTAAATTTTGTCATCAACTGTAGAAGAATAAAAACTGTATCTAAAGATTAAATAAAAGTGGAAGAAAATAAAGGAATGTAAGCTTGTAAAGATTAAATGATAATTATTTATATATGAGGATGTCAGATTAATAAATAACATTAAAACACATGTGTTGATGTTTAGTTAACGATGTTCCTTGTATCTTCCGTAACTGGGACGTACTGCAAAGATTGATGCTTTAAAATTCAAATGCCTCAAGCAATTTCCCCTACGTTTACCCTATAAAATTTGCATATTTTATGAGTTCCTCGCATTTTAAAAAGATTTATTGTACAAATCCCAAACGTGTGTACAACTTTTTTGCGCTGGTTGTGTGTAATATTGTAAGCGAGGAGATTAAATCCGCCGCGTCGAGAATGTAAAAGGATAAGAGTTCGGGTCGAGTTACACATCTTCTGTTGATACCAAGGTGATTCTGTCGTGAGCGTTGAGACACATTAAATTGAAGGTTGCCGCTGATATAATGATGTCAGACGGGAATTCATTTTACGCCTTTCAGGATTTGCTCCTCGAAAACTGTTATTACACTCCGGATTATTATTTACACTTTCGCACATAGGCAAAGAGAAAAAAACGTTAATATAAGAAAATTATATAAACATAAATATGAAGGTTTTTAAAATACAAATTGCTTTCTTGAACTTAATTCTTTCAAAGATATTATAATTTAAATGCAAAGGAATTAAAATCTGTTTTCATCAAATTGTTCTAATATTTGTTGATGTATGAAAGAACAGTATTATAATTGCCAAATTGTTCGTTTTTATTCCTTATTACATTAATATTGGCATTTATAATACTCTTCTTCCATACATCAATACTAACATTTTCATATAAAGATTTTGATATTTCCTCTAAGAATCTTACCACTATTACAGCTGTAAATATTTTCGCAAGCAAGCAAATAAAAATCCTTTCCAGCTAGTTTACAGATAAAGTAAAGGAGTAACTTAAAAATCTAATAGTACAGAAACAACTTTAGAAGTCTACAAATTATCTTGGGAATCATTAATATCCTGAAGAATATTCTACAAACCCACCTATCTAAATCATACAAAGACTTCATAATTTTCTCTAAAAAACTCATACAATTATTACAACTGTAAATTTCTTTTTCAATGGAAATCTTTTCAAATTCCGAATAATTGAAAGAAATTCCAGTAACAATAAATAAAATTACGAGCCGCAACAAACCGAATTTATTAGCATGCGGCACGCGTGGGTGTTTTAAAAAACGATTCGACGCTAATCAATTCTGAAGACGTGCGCCTTACATGGGGGCCAACCGTAAAGCAAATAACACCATGTGCGACACGATATCAAATTATGGAATTTATTATTAAGAGAAAATCGTCACGTGCATTGTTCTCACACAGAGATATAACGCATTATGAGTGTTCTTTTTTTTGCTTTCTGAGCCTTCGTTAATATGCCTCCGGCATGAAACCCGATGCTCATTACTTTTTTTTCGATTTCGTAATTACTCCACGAGACGGTTTCAACACGTACACAGTAGCCGTACCTCATGGGAGTTCTAAATTAGATTACTTCAGATGACCTCAAGCACATTTAAATACTAAATGATTGAGTAACAGAAGAGTTACGGCATTAGAATACAAAAATATATTATTCTACTGAATCCGATGATTAAAAAAAATTGATGAAACTACTTAATGTCATGGTTGGTAATCAACTATACTTAACTACAGAAGAACGTAATTATTAACCAAGGATAGTGTTTAAATCTTTAATTAAATTAACGTTAGTGGAAATGCAGCGGAATTAAATTAATGCTTTGAGATTTTTAATTTCAGTTCTAACGTAGTTATTTAACAATTAAAGTGTCTGAAGCAATTTTATTGTATACAGCTACTGAGAACTAAACAATCGAAACTTATAATCAGTTTTTCTGTATACAGAATTAATAGCTCCAAATTTAAAACTAAACTTATTAGCACAAAAAGCGCTACACTAAAAAAGAGTATGAATTTTTTGACCAAACTTGGGACTAAATATTTAACTAATAATTAAAATTTGCAACTACATTTTGTAAATAAGAGTCTGCCTCATAAGTCACACACTCATCTATTCTTCGTGGCATCGATTCTAGCTGGTGGTCGATAATCTCTTGAGGTATTGTATGCCAACCAACCTTAAATTCGTACTGAAGAGCTTGTAGCACCTGCTGAGAATGATGTAAGTTCTGTAATTTTTTCCCCATAATACTGAGTGACCAAAAGATCAGACTATTGGGGCAGCCATGGCAAAATATTGACATTAACCTCCACAAATCGTCCCACAGAAACTCTTGCAATAAAGCGAAGATCATTGGCTTGCTGAAATAAAATGGATCTTCCAACTGCGGAAAAAATCAGAAGATTATTAGTTCTAACACCCTATCCATATATCCCTGGGCGTTTATATAGAGACCTATTTTCATATCAGTTTTAATTAACACATCACACCATAATTTCCAGAATATAAAAAAACATAAAATCCCATATTGAAACATTCTCTACATTTTCGTCTGAAGTTCATAGGGCCATCGTTCATCCTCAAGCAGAAATGGGATTCATCACTAAACACCACCCTATGCCACTATAAGATCCAGTGCAGTCGCAACGCAACGATTATTTTATGCATATAAATATTTATTTCACCCAATTTCGCAGAAGTTCTTATTATTGCTTATTTAGTCCAAATCGCGTTCTCTTTTGTGAATCAATGCGATGATCTAATTTTTCCTCAACGCTATCTATTAATTGGAATACAGACGTTCTTGGGTCAATTAACTGACGGGCAGATTCATTAAGTTTATTTTTAGCATAGCAAATTTCAATCGCCCGCCATAAATAATCTAATTCGGCGTAATAACGTCTTATCGTTATGCTTTTTTAATGCTCGAGGAAATATACATGTGTTTAGGTCGTAAAAGGTCAGACGCTCAAAATAACATCAAATAATTCTATTCGTATAGAAATTTATACAGCACAAAATATTTGCTGATTGTATTCATAAATTATAAAACAAAGAGGAAATTTTTGAATTATTTTTATGTTGAGTGTGAGGATTCATATCAAAGGGTTTAGATTTTGATAATTTCTAAAAATTTTTGTATGCTTTATTTTTTTACTACATAGAAGGTTTTATTGTTTTGTAAGCAGAAAAATCATCAAAGATTAGTATTTATAGTTATCATATATATGTAGGGTGGGTGGGTGGCCTCTATCCCACCCTCCAATCAGTAAAACATCATCAAAACTTATTTGAAATATTTGTATGAGACAACAATAAAAAATCCAATAATTTTGTGTTTGTTCACATTTTACAACTTTTAACGAAAACTCTCGCTTATGTTTTACTGATTGGAGGGTGGATATAGGCCACCCACCCACCCTACATAAACATGATAACTTTAATTGCTAATCGTTGATGATTTTGCTGCTAAAAACCATAAAACCCTTTATGTGATAAAAAATAAAACAAAATCAAAATTTTAGTTGAAATGTAAATGACTTCTTATAATTAATCTGATCTAATTTAGATTTAAAGTCTGCCCACCCATCATGCACAAAAATTTTATTAATTTACTCACTCAAAAATTTTACCTTTTGATTTTTTTTATTCAAAAAGTTTTGTAATTAGTTTTATTGGAAACCGCGAGGCGAAATGGAATTAAAGTTTCTATGTATATGTAGGGTGGGTGGGTGGCCCCTATCCCACCCTCCAATCAGTAAAACATTATCAAAAATTATTTGAAAAAAATGTATTAACATATCTCTAAACATTGCAATTATTTTGTGTTTATTTATAATTTATAATTTTTAATTAAAACCCTCGCTTATGTTTTAGTGTTTGGAGGGTGGATAGAGGCTACCCACCCACCCTACATATACCTGAAAACTTTCATCCCTAATCGTTGATGATTTTGCTCCTGAACACAATAAAACGCTTTATGTAATAAATAATAAAACAAAATCAAAATTTAAGATTAAATATAAATTATTTTTTAGAGCTAATATTTTCTAATTTAGATTTAAAGTCAGCCCACCCATCATGCATAAAAATATTATTAATTTACTCACTCAAAAATTTTATCTGTTGAATTTCCTTTTTATACAAAAAGTTTTGTAATTAATTGTATTGGAAATCGCGACACGATACGGAATTTAAGTTCATATGTATATGTAGGGTGGCTGGGTGGCCTCTAACCCACCCTCCAATCAGTAAAGCATCATCAAAAATTATTTGAAAAAGTTGTATGAATATATCTCTAAAATTGCAATTATTTAATGTTTATTTATATTTTACAACTTTTAATTAAAACCCTCGCTTATGTTTTACTGACTGAAGGTGGGATAGAGGCCACCCACCCACCCTACATATATATAATAACTTTAATTCCTAATCGTTGATGATTTTGCTGCTAAAAACAATAAAACCCTTTATGTAATAAAGAGTAAAACACAACCAAAATTTAAGTTTAAAATAAATGACTTTTTATAGTTAATCGTATCTAATTTAGATTTAAAGTCTTCCCACCCCTCATGCATCAAATTTTTACTAATTTACTCACTCAAAAATGTAACCTTTTTAATTTCTTTTTATTCAAAAAGGATAAGGAATTAAAGTTTCTATGTATATGTAGGGTGGGTGGGTGGCCTCTATCCCACCCTCCAATCAGTAAAACATCATCAAAGCTTATTTAAAATATTTGTATGAATGCATCAATAAAAAATCCAATTATTTTGTGTTTGTTCACATTTTACAACTTTTAACTAAAACTCTCGCTTATGTTTTAATGATTGTAGGGTGGATAGAGGCCACCCATCCACCCTACATATACATGATAATTTTAATTGCTCATCGTTGATGATTTACTACTAAAAACAATAAAACCCTGAATGTAATAAAAAACAATAATAAAATTAAGTTTATATATAAATTAATCTTTATAGCTAATCTTATGTAATTTATATTTAAAGTCTACCCACCCATCATTCAACAAATTTTTACTAATTTACTCACTCAAATACTTTGTCTTTCTAATTTCCTTTTTATCCAAAAAGTTTTGTAATTAATTTTATTGGAAACCGCCAGACGATAAGGAATTTAAGTTCCTATGTAAATGTAGGGTGGGTGGGCGTCCTCTATCCCACCCTCCAATCAGTAAAACATCATCAAAAATTATTTAAGACATTTGTTTGAATAAATCTATTAAAATTTGCAATAATTTTATGTTTATTTACATTTTACAACTTTTAATTAAAACTCTGGATTATGTTTTACTGATTGGAGGTTGGATAAAGACCACCCACCCACCCTACATATACATGATAACTTATTTGCTAATTATTGATGATTTTGCTTCTAAAAACAATAAAATCCTTTATTTAATAAAAAATAAAACAAAATAAAAATTTAAGTTTAAATATAAATGACATTTTATAGCCAATCTTATCTAATTTAGGTTTAAAGTCTGCCCACCCATCATGCATCAAATTTTTACTAATTTACTCATTCAAAAACTTTTTAATTTCCTTTTTATTCGAAAAGTTTCGTAAGATTAAATCTGTTAAAATCTTTAATTAAAAGGTTTTGGTTCCGATAATTTCCAAAATATTCTTTAGACTTATCCTCTACAGGAGAAAATGAGAATTTGGAAAGATGACGTTAAAAGGTTGTGGTTTTGATCATCTCTAAAACAATTTTTGGATTTATCCTCTAGAGAGAACAGCCCAAAACATAATTTGTAGAGAAATCATCATCGAATCAATCAAATAATACATAGAAATATTCTTAGATAGTTTTATCATGTCTAAGATAATGAATCAATATTATGTCATGCATCCCAAAAAATATTGCCCAAAATCTTACAGGTTACTTGTTGTGTCTTCGAGTGCTTCGAAAAGCATTCACTGTCTGTTGATTGGACTCCAGTGTGTAGTGCTGGATCCATGTTTCATCAATTGTCACAAATCTTTTTCTTATTGGCTGAACAGAGCTAGATTTGGCTTTGAAAATCGAACATGATCAATTTTTTGGTCAATTGACAAAAATCGCAGAACCTAACACTTTTCTTTGAGATGCCTATAATGTTAGCCAACTCAATGAAATTTATTTTGCGATTATTCAACACAATTTCACTGATTTTCTGGATGTTTTCTGGTCTTCCTAAACGTGATACATCATCTGCCATCATATGGTTACGACGAAAGTCATCAAACCAATATTTGATGGTTCAATTCGGTGGGGTAGATCTGCCATAACATTTATCAAGCAATGCCTTCACACCAATAATATTTTTCTCCCATCGGGTAGCAATGTTTAATCAAAACACCAAATTTACTATTTTCTCTAGTAAATTCGGAGATAGCATCCCTTAGCTATAATTTGTGCTAACTTGTACACGAGTCAACGAAATGTCATGAAATTTTTATAGCAAGTAAGTTAAGGTTAGTACTCCATAGAAAGTATAAGGATTTTTACTTTGTGATGGCATCTATATTCCACGCTAAAGACTTTTCAGCCCGTTTAGTTAATAGATAATTTTAATATTCATGTTATAGACACCGTTTTTATAACTTATTTATTATAATATTCTTTAAATTCGTTACAAATTCAAAGTGTATGAAGTTGATGATTCAATCCCATTATATACAATTACTCAGAATCATCAACTTCATGCTCTTTGCGCTTTTAAGTCGAGGAGAAACAATGTAAAAAAATCCACACTGTGGGAAGAGGAAGCGCATTACCGCAACAAAAGATGAGATCTACGAATTCTTTTCCGGGACGAGCCGTGTGGGAAACGTGAAGTGCGCCCACAGTCTGGGATACCACGGGCCACGCGAATTAGACCGGAACTATTAATAGGAGGAGAACTTCAACGGTGAATTATGTGGCCACGGATCGGAGCGCCCTGGGTGATACGTGCCGGCCGCACTTTTCGAAAGAGGTACGAGATGATGAAGCTGAAACGGAGTAGATGGAAAAAAATCCGAGACAACAACAAGCGAGCGATCGTTGTTCCTATAGCCATGGGAATAATTGATAAAAGGCTACTTTCACCCGACTATAACGGCGACTCATCCTAATTTTTCGAACGTCAGTGGGGAACTCTCCTTTTCTCCTCGCATCCAAAGCGCCGCGCCGATCCGCCGGAGTCATGTTCGTGAATGTTGAGAAAAAAAATATGGGTTTGGTAATGTAAGAAATTGACAGACTTTGGTATATATCACGGCCTGTTCACGTATTTGGACTTCATTTGTTCGCCGGTAATGTATCTCGCGTAGTCGTTTTTTTTTTTATTTGTCCCGTTTGAGCAGAGCGCATTCTCATGCAATTACGTCCGGTGAGATCGCCTCCATTAGGAAACCATCATCATTCGGGACGGTAATTGAAAGAACGAGCAACGGAATTACGTAATGGTTGGGAGAGTCTGGTGGCGCCATCTTAACATAAATTATATGGATGATGATGAATTAATTCAATTAGATTATGGTTGGCATATCCTCCTCTATTTAAGTGCTGGTGACTTCATATCTATATGAAAATAAAGTCTAGGATATTTGCAATATAGCCAAAGTGTACAAAATGAAATTCAATTTTTAGAATCAACATGCTTCATCCTCTATATTAACTGATATGCAAACAAACAATTATCAGACGTAATGAAGCAAAATGTTCACAATTATTACAATTAGCTTTCTTATTAGTAGTATTTAACTATTGTCCAAATAATCCTTCTACCATCTTTTCGTGAATTTATGTATGTGTGTGTTAGGTTTGAACATAGTTATAAAGGAAATCTACATAAATACTTCAAAAAATGTTGGAAGGATCATTTGGCCAATTTTGAACATATTGTCACCCAAAATATAAAGGGCAAAAATATCTATGACATCTGTAGAGTAGTTTACAAGTAATAAATGTTATCTGTAGATAAAATGAAGCATTGTAATGTTGCTACTTTGATACTTTACCAATTTTAAAGAAAGAATCATCAAGATTGCAGGGTTTCAATTCTATCAATTCTGAGCAAAAATACAGTTGTCATTTCCTGCAACATCTCGATCGTATTGAATAAATTTCTAAATATCGAAACAATACACTCACCTCAGTGTTACACCACTAGGAAAATTTTTCTTTCCGACACTCTCCATCTTGATAGATTGGAACTGCAGTCGCCGCACCAGTTCTCACACGATCCGGTGTCGTGCGCTCCGCTTGTGTGTGCAATCCGATCCATGTCTTCGGCCTTCTGGTTGCGGCCGTTAACCGTCGCGCGGCTAATGGTGTCGCCGATTTCAAAACGGCTCCGCCGTAATTATAACGTTTCAATTAATATTAGATCGGCGATTAAAACGACGGCGAGATCCATTCGTTTGGCATATCATGAGCCGCGATTTTTTTCTGCCGGGAATGGAAGGTTTCGATGTGAAAGGAAAACGCTCGGCTCGGCTCTAGCAATTATCGCTTTGATATATTAAATAGAAATCTAATGAGATATAGGAAAATCAATGCGATTGTATTGTTTTTGATGTGAAGTAAAAAGTTCTAAAATGGTTTTTCGCTAGATATCTTTCGTAAGCTATATATCATGATGATTAAAGTCATGTCATGAAGGGATTTAGAGAAGTTTTTTGACTGTTTTGTGTTTGGTTAAGCCATTGTGTTACAGCAAACATCTAAAGTGGAAGGAAATGAAGGGAAAATTCTATACATTCTTTAGTACCACAACGACCAAGGTGAAAAGGCGAAACAGGTGACCAAAAATTTGTAATATTTATGGATCCAATAAGGTATTGAATGCAATAGCAAAGCAAATATATTGCAAAATGTTTCACCACGAGTTACATGAGAAACTCATTCAAGAAAAAAACAGCAAAGCGGTAGTTCTAACGATTCTGTTTTGCTAATAAGAAGTCCAAGATGAGGCACGCTCTTGTAGATCAGTCATGTTGTACCTGCATGTAGCCATTTATTGTTAAGAAACTGAAAATTAGCTAGAAAATCTTTTGGAGCCAATTGCATAAATCTGATCTCGAAAATGCTGGATGTAATGAAACCACACAAACTGGCAGAATCGATGACTACGATGTTTTGATGAAACCTAACGAAATCAATCCATTTTTAATGCAGATGGTTACTGGCGATGAAAAATAAACAACCGAAATAATCATGGTTCAATTCCCATAAGTTAGCCAAACGATCGCCAAGCTCAAAATACAAGCCAAGGTTTTTCTGTGTGTTTATTGGAATTGGAAAGGAATCATCTACAGTGAGCTTTTTCCATCGGGCTAAACACTCAATTTCGACTATGAACAGCTGACCAAATTGAAGCAGGTGATCGACCAGAAGCAACCAAAAGAAAGAGTGTTGCGTTCCCTCAAAACAACGCCAAGCCGCGCACATCATTAACAATGCACCAGAAGCTCTGAGAACTTGGATAAGAAGTTCTATCGCATCCATCGTATAGTCCAGACCTGGCACCACAAGATGAATACTTATTTAAGCATTTAGCATTTACAAAACTGTCTTAATGGTACAAAACTGGCTTTAAGAGATACTTGTCAAAATTTGTTGATCATTTTTATTATGAAATCAGAATTAACAAAAGCTACTGAACCAAAGGGCGCATATTTGATCTAAATCATAAAATCTTATAATTAGAAATTCTACAACGTAAAGGACTTATATATTTTATTATCATAAAATCTTTTTCATCGTCGAAATTAAGCAAAACTTTTAACTGCATCTAATATAAATGTAATATTTAAAATAGTCTATCTTTAAGATTACTTTATCTTCTTGAAGTGACGTTTGTAGTAATTGTTGATTTTTCTTATTTATAGATTTGGCAGCAATCAGAAGACTCCTGGACGCGGAGACCGGATCCATAAACTGCCCCAGCTGCGTGATGCCCTTCGATAAGGGCAAGAAGCGAAGGCTCATCGACAACTGTGGTCACGAACGATGCTATTCTTGCATGTTCACCAATGAAGCGTGTCCTTTGTGCAATCCTCCCCAAACTATCATCAATGGTAACGCAAACGGTGAGTCTAAAAACAAGTCTTTATTTTTGGAATTAGAAACATTTCCTATAATTATAATATTAAACAAATCTACTGCCACTGAATTAAAAATAATCATTGTGTTTTATCCAAAACAAATTGTTGTAAACATGTTATTATAAAGAAATGAAGAAGTTTTAACCTCAATATCAAGTAATTTATAAATTAATGAAGTTTTGCTTTCTACATTTATCAAATTCAATTTGTTATTTTTGATGATTAAAGTTAAAACTTAAAAGTTAATTTTATTGTTTTCTTCTTCGAGAGTAAAGTACACTATAATGTCATATGTGTACTGATTTTTGGAAAAATCTACTCAGGAAATCTGTTCATAATTTTTGGAATGAATAAAAGGGCTAAGAGTAGACTTAACCGAGATCAAATTTGTAGACCTGTGGTTTGTAGATACAATTTTATTTCTGAATTTCATTGGTTTTACTTTGCTCAGGTCTCCAAGTATTGATACATTTCTGGTTGTTGAACCAATCAATTGATTAAACCAGAATGTTTGGTAAAAACCAAACATTCTGGTTTAATCAAATGATCGCAATTTCCTCTATATTAGTAATTTTTGATAATTTTTGGGTATTTTAGAAAACATGCTGCTCACCTTAAAGAATAATTAAAAGAGTTTTGAATTTATTGGGGTTGTTGTAAATTTGAGGTGCTAAAAGCAAACTTATACAAGATCCAAATCGTAGACCTGTGGCTTGTAGATAGAATATTATTTCTGAATTGAACTGATTTTGGTTCGCACAGGTCTCCAAGTATTGATACAGTTCTGCTTGTTGAACCAATATTTTACCAAAAATTCTGATTTTATCAAATGATCGTAATTTGCTTTAAATTAGTCATTTTGAATAATTTTTAGGTATTTTAGAAAACATGCTGCTCATCTCAAAGAATACAAGTTTCGAATTTATTGGGGTTGTTGTGAATTTGAGGTGCTAAAAGTAAACTTATACAAGATCCAAATCGTAGACCTATGGCTTGTAGATAGAATATTATTTCTGAATTGAACTGATTTTGGTTCGCACAGGTCTCCAAGTATTTATACAGTTCTGGTTGTTGAGCCAATATTTTTCCAAACATTATGGTTTAATCAAATGATAGCTATTTGCTCTAAATTAGTAATTTTGAATATTTTTTAGGTATTTTAGAAAGCATCCTGCTCACTTAAAGGAATACAAGTTTTGTATTCATTGGGGTAATTATGAATTTAAGGTGTTCAGACTAAACGTGTGGATTTTTCAGAGCAGATTTGGTGTATTCCTTAAAGAGACTTTCAAGTTTTTTTTGCTAAATCTTTTTCAGCACTAATAATATACGGGACCACTGGTCCTATAAAAGAATTAGGTTTATAGGTTTCAGTTAGACCATAAAATCGTCAAGTTGAATAATTTTTAATATGTCAAAATCTGAAAATAAAACTGTGATGTTTCTTAAAAGGTTTCAAATTCGGTTTTGAAATTTTCTTGTGGGATCCCATATACGACGTGTGGCTATGAAATAACCGGACTCAAGTCATAACACTTTTTATTCGTCACCTATTACAGCAGAAGTTTAATCACCTTCAATGTACTCCCCTTGGCGATCCCTACACCGCTCTATACGTCGTTTCCATTGTTCAAAGCAGTGCTGGAAGTTCTCTTCTGCCAGCTGTTTGAGAACCTCCGTCGTTTTTGCTTTAACCGCTTCCACACTTTCAAATCTTGTTCCCTTGGGAAAAAGAAAAATGTCAGACGAATATGGTGGATGTTCCAACACGGCGATGCGATGATTTTGCTAATAACGCTTTCACGGATAAGGCAGAATGGGTTTGTGCATTGTCTTGGTGAAGGATTCAAGACTTGGTTTTTCATAAATCGGAGCTTCGTCTTATCACACGCTCGCGTAGGGCCTTCAGAACCTCTATGTAGAAATGTTGATTTACCGTCTGATCCTTGGGAACCCAGTGAACGTAGACAATGCCACGAATGTCAAAAAAGACAATCATGATTGCCTTGAATTTTCATTTGGATCATCCGGGTTTTTTTTTGCCTTGGAGAGCTTGGGCTCTTCGAATGCATGGATTGCCTCTTTGTTTCGGGATCGTAAGTAAAAATCCATGATACATCACAAGTAATCATCTTGTCTAACAAATTTAGATCAGTGGCGTGGTTGTTTAGGATGTCAGTACAAATGTTCCGTCTTGATTCCTTTTGGTCGGGTGTGAGTAGTTTCGGCACCATTTTTGCGCAAACCTTCCTCATATTAAATTATTCCTGCAAAATCTATCGAACACTTTCTTTGTGGATTCCTATCATTTCAGCAAGCGCTCGGATGCTAAGACGACGGTCAGCACGGATTAATTTACCAATTTTGCCAATGTTTTCGTCCGTTTTTGACGTTGATCGTCTTCCGTCGTTTCACGCCCTTCTTTAAACCGTTTAAACCACTCAAACTTTTATGTGCGGGATAAAATTTTATTCCCGTAGACTTCTTTCAACATTGTAAGAAGAAAGCTTCTGTGGCAGTTTTCACCAGTTTAACAAGAAACTTGAGTCTGACCACTTGGCATATTTCTGACGCGCCTCTAATTTAATGAGCTACTACAGTCAAACTGAGCGACCTGCTGGTTTGTCTAGCGAGCTCAAGCTGGGGGAAAGACCATCAGTCACAGTCATGTTCAAACACGCCGTTATTAAATAGCCACACCTCGTATTCTCAATGGGCGAAAGACCTGGAGATTGGAGGCCATGGCAAGATATTGAGATTATCCTCCACAAATCGGTGCACGGAAACTTTTTCAATATGGTGATGGGTATTGTCTTACAGGAAAAGGGGGTCTTCCGAAGAAACGGGGCTCTATCACCGCATCCACGAATTGTCTTGCTAGAAAAATAGGTCTTCTTAAGAAACGAGGTTCTATCGCCGTATCTACAAAACACTGGGCGTTCATATTGGCTGGGATAAATACCAAACGAGACCTATTTTCATAAGCTATATCATCGAAAGTCATAATCCCTACAGTTTGATGAAGAGAGAAAATTCCATGTTGCGACGTTCTTCATGTCATTGTCTACCCTCGTATGGCCAACATAAATCCCTCAACAGAAACTAAATCGTAACCTGCACCACTCCAAATGTTGCTGTCGATATTGTGCAGTTAGTGATAAAACAAACTGGAGACGATAGAATTGCTAGCAGAAACTTGCTGATTCTGTGATAAACCATTCCATTATAGGATGACCTTCGTTAGCTAACCATAAATCGGTAATTCATCTGGTACTGGAGAGTCTCTTGTTACCATACATCAAAAATGGTGGTCTTGAACCTCATTTCTTTGTCTGTAGGTTCCTCTTCTGATCTTCTCTAGCCGATGTGATGAACAATTTCTCTAATCAAAAAATTACCTTCGCACAAACTCACTAAACGACCTTTGTCAAAACCTCTTAATTGACAGTAATTTCAAGTCAATGCCCACTAGGTATAATTGCACCTTTAATATAAATGATTAAAAGCGAAAACACCAAAGAATCGAATACAATTCCGATATAATTGTTAGAAAAAACTGAATTCTTAAAGGCGGTTACTTTTGGAACCTAATGCATAGTATACCCTCTTTGAGGTCCTAAATTAACTCCAAACAACATACTCCAGGCATTGACAGACATTAGGATTAAACTTAAAGGAACTCCTTGAATGACTTTGATTGTAATTGATTTGTATAGATTTGATATCATATTCCAGGAGTATATTATCTGTAGTATCTTCAATTTAGCGTCTTCTATCGAGTCTTCGTACTCTATGGCAAATTTTTTTTCATCGCGATGAATTTATGTAAAACTTTTCAGTCCGATGTAAAATACTTGAATCATTCTGGTGTTTAGTCAGTGTGCTTGGCTGCAGGAAAAGTGGCCCACGTAGAGGACCACATCCACTATATTATTCTAAATAACCTTTGTGTGTCCATAGTTTGAGAAATTAAGATTTTATGGGGAGAGTTCTTAGTTCTTGAAGCGCCGTTTTGGGCACACACATCCGTGCCAAGAGGAAGCGTGAAGAACTCTCCAACATTCTCACCCAAATGCACAAGGCCCAGGCCCACGCCAAATAAATGTACTTTATTTTTAATGCCTTTTTTTAATGTTTAAGGAACTAGGAGTTGTGATTTATGGGGATTAATTTTAATGCGACATTTGCAATTCAACGTTGAATTAAGCCAATAAGCTCTTGCAGGAATTATATGACTTTTCGTCACCTAGAGGCATGTGTAATTAGGGCAGCATCATCTAGAAATTGCAGGAGATATTTGGAAGGATTCAAGTAGAAAGGATCTGGGTTAAAGATATCAATGCCAAAATGATAATTAATATTTCCTACAAAATCTCCTTGGCGAGGGGCAATTATATCAAGTAAATATCTTTAATAAGATAAGGTCTCGCAGCACTTTCCGTGACGCATGATGGTACGTCGTTGTACTCGACTATCCTTAAAAGCTACCACCCTATCTGACCAATATAATGTGTTAGCAAACTTCTTGAGAAAATGATAGCCTGGCACTTATTGAAGATACTGAAAAAAAACAGATGCTCCTCAAAATTGGATTCAATTGATATTACAGTACCGAAGATGTACCTTTATAGTTCGAAAGAACGCTGCAGAATAAATCGTACCTAAAGAGAAATCATGTCACTACAGCATTTTTGGATGTAGAAAAAGTATACAACATGACTTGAGAGTACAACTACACTCTTGGAGACCTAATGGTGATCTCCTTTGGTTCTATCAAAATTTCCTTCAGAATCGTTCTTTTCGTGCTAAAATAAATGATAAATTATCAGACTCAGCATAAAGTTACATAATTTCCCTTTGCCTTGATATCATTAGCAATACTCTAGAGTTAATGTTATAGTGATTCTACAACTTTATATTGCTAATATTACTGATTAGTGATTTCTTCGACGCACATAGTGTGACCTTACTCATCGATAAATTCTTTTAAGATGCGTAGTTTTGAAGTAGAATCTACATCTAATTTGTATATACTTATGGATACACCAATAGATATACTGGATTGGTGAGGCTGTTACTTGTTGAAACTCCATATGACAGATGAATCAACCTGACGAGGCCACTATTTGGTGAAACATTGTCGTAGAATAATAAAAACATTTTTGAAACCAGATACTGTGTCAGTATTTTATTAAGTCAATAGATATGTTGATATTGTTTCAATTGCTCATTGCGTTTCAGATTTACATAGTGTTTTCAACGAATACGAAGCTTTCTAGTGAAAATATATTTTTAAAGGAATCCATCGTTCCGCATACGAATTTAAGGAGTTCATCTATTGGTTTCCACAGGGATTTTGTAATACTTTTGCAAATAATTGCTCCTGTAATACTCTGGTCGAGTTTCTGATAACCATGGTCAAAAAGCATTACAATTGTTTTATTGTAAAGCTCGAGCATCTCATTAGAGGCCGCAATTAAATACTTCTTTGAATTTGCAATATGAAAACCATGTACATTTCATTATACATATGTTTATGGTTTACAATATTTGTACCTTACCTTGAAGTACAGCAACAATAAAAATATTTCCTTTAAAGAACCCAAAACGACCTTGTACCTAGCTCATTTGAAACGCGAAAAAAAAATTCAACAACCGCGTATTTTAATTAACCAACACGTCTCGACCAATTAAGACGTGATGTAAACACGGATTAAAACCATTAACACTTCGGACACGTTTCGATCGAGAAACTTTTAATTATCATTCTCTGGCGACGCGGGTAATCCCCTGATTAACGCCCGTCCGTCTTTTTGCATTTTTCCGCGTTCACGGCCGGTCGCATGTTTGTCCTTTTTTTTTTGGATTGCGGACGAATTTGAAAGTTAAATGAGAGCGGAAACAATGAGCGCCGGATGCAGAAATGAACAATGAACACGGTGGCCGATCGAAGCTGGACATGCTGATTTATAGCGGACGGATAGCGGTTTCGAGTGGATTTGATAACAACGTGTTTTGTTTGTTAAGGATAATGGCCTTTTTTTTGCAAAATTGAAAAATCAAATCAAATCAGTTTACTGCCAGCGTGAAGCCTTTTCATTTACGAAGGCCATGCATTTAAATTCCGCATCAGGTGTCACTTAAGAAACAAAGAAAATTATTAATCATGAATCGCCCACAATAATATGTTTATTAAGATGAAACTTTATCCAATAAAAAAAAAAGTAATCAACACCTGCAATCAATATTAATTTAACGCCCACTTAATCTCCAATTATTATCCCCCGGACGCTAACAAATGTACTTTTTCTCCCTCGTGACTCCCGTTAATAAATTGTTTCATTCGAAACAATCAAGCCGGCATTGATTCGCGTAATTGGAGTGGACAGCAGAGGTCGGTTTTGATAGATGAAATTGACGTTTTCCGGCAGTCCGATCGCAGCTAGCTCGCGTTCGCTCTTTCCTAATGGCGATAATGGCATCGGGACATAAAAGACTGGAAACTGGGCCGTAAATTCAGATTATCCGGTGGATCGCCATTGACCTTTTTCGGAAAAGATTACGGCCTGCGAGCGTAACAAGTTGGCATTTCAGAAATCAAACTAATAATACGAATGCGTCGTTGTGAAAGATTTAAAGATTTTGTTTAAACGGTGATGTCATTATTGTTCATTTTAAATTTTAATACACTTTCACAAATAGTTTTACGTCACAGAAGAATTCGTTTCGTACAATGTGAACAATAAATCAATTTTATGCATCTAGTTACCATAAATCATTAAACAAAAAAAAATTAATTTATGATTTTATTAACTTCATAACTTTTTTTATACAATGAATTAATTTCTGAAACATTTTTATATTGTGGATTAAAATACTTATTTTGTTTCATTTGTTTTTTTTATTTTTCTCCGACTAGTTTCGACTATATGTCATTGTTTTAATCAACAATCGAATTAATTCATAACTTTTGATCATTAGAATGATAACAACCTTTACAATATGGTACCACTAAAAATTATGTACTACACCTATACAGGGTGACTGACGAAAAACTTTTGGTGCTGTATCTCGCTTATTTTTGATCCGATTTGAATAAATAAAACATCAAATTAAATGATTTTTAAAAGACTTTAATATGAACTGTACTGATATTTTTTCTTGCATCCAGTTTTTGACAAAAGACGATCAACCTTTTTTTTCAAATTGCACTGTATATATATTTTATACTGATCCGCAAGGAAATTTTTTTCTGAATCTAAATTTGTAAACGATTTTATCCATTCATCCAACCAAAATCGAGAAATTGAGGATAGAAAAAAAAAATTAAAAATCAAATACCCATAGTAAACAATATACAGAGCCTATTCCAAATGTCAAAAGTGACAGTGTCAGTCATTGGTACAATACTGCAATGATTTTTAATAATTTCATAATAAAAATGTTGCAAGATTTCAAAAACTGAAAAACGATTTCTGTAGAAGCACAAAATTCTAGTACAGTGTTTGAAATATTGCAACATTTTAATTATGAAATAATTAAAAATCGTTGCAGTATTGTATCAATGACTGTCACTGTCACTTTTGACAATTAAAATAGGGTCTGTATATTGTTTACAATGGATACTTGACTTTTTATTTAATTTTTTAATCCTCAATTTCTCGACTTAAGTTTGATGTATGGATAAATTTGTCTACAATTTTATATTCAGAAAAAAAATCTCCTTGCGAATCAATAAAAATATATATACAGTGCAATTAAAAAAAAAAATGTTGATCGTATTTTGTCAAAAACTGGGTGCGAGAAAAAATAACAGTTCAGATACTATTAAAGTCTTTTAAAAATGGTTTAATTTGATGTTTTATTTATTAAAATCGGATAAAAAATAAGTGAGATACAGCACCAAAGGTTTTTCGTCAGTCACCCTGTATATAACAAAGATACTGTTTGAGATTTCAACGTTTAAATGCCACTGATTATTTTTACCAACTATTTTTTAAGCAATAGTTAAACATTTGTTTTCAAATGATATTTCTTAGAACGTTTCAATTGTTTTTTTTACTATAGTGTCCTTTAAAATTAGCTTGTGTTTCTCGTTCTTTTGAAAATATTTTAATTGTTCTTTTTTGTAAAATTCAAATTTCAAAAAGTTAGTTTTTTTTTCTAAAAGCTCTAATTTTAATTTAACTCTTTATTAGAAAAGGTTTTGAAATATTTTTTCACTTTCTTATATTTTTAAGTCCAGCCGTCTTTTTGAGTAAATTTTAAAGTATTTTTTATGATGTTTTCAACAGTTTTGTAATAAATTCTCAATTGTTGTTTTTTATAAAATTAGAACTTAGACTTGTAGTCATTTCATAGAAATATTTTTTTCGTAGCAAATCTCAATATTTTCTAAATAAAATTTTAACTATAACAAGAGAATTTAAAAAAATTCAATTGTTTTAAACAGATTTTTAATTTGTTCTTTTGTGTAAAATTTCAGCTGCTATTTATCATATTATCATAATTATTTTTCATTGCATTTTTTAAATTATTTTTGCAAAATTTTCTAAGGTTTTTGTTTTTCAGTTTTGAGGAAGTTTCTATTTTTAGGACATTTTCAATTTATTTAAATTTTTAATGGTGAAATTTCAGCCACATTGTTCAGAATTTTTTAAGCTCTATTTTTATAAGATTTAAAAACGGTATTTTTTATTTCTAAATGCTTTCTCTTTGAAAATTTTCAACTGTTTTTTTAACAAATACATATTTACTTTTATTTTAAGCAAGATATAATCTACTTTTTCCTAATTCTTAAAAAATTCTTGTTTAAAGGAAGGTTTAATCTGATTTTCAATTTATTATGAAGTTTACCTATTTTAAACACTTTTAATATATTAGTTTTCAATTTGTTTTGTTAAGAAAATTTTCTTTGGTTTTTCTTAATAATTGTAAGACTTTAAAATGCTTTTCTTAAAAATTTCAATTGGGTTTTCAATTCCAACATGCTTGAGAATTTTTTACAAAGTTTTTCAGTGTTTTTAATAATATTTTCAAGTTAACTATTTTTTGTTCTAAACTGAACTCTTTATTACCAAGGTTTTGTAATAGTTTGCACTTAAGGAAGTTGTATTGTGTTTATTTTAGCCCAACCTTCTTTAAGAAATTTTTAAAGTCTTATTGAAAAAGTTATAAACCAAATAAAACCATTTTTAACTTTAACAGTTTTAATAATTTTCGATTAGCTTTTTCTTAGCAAATTTCCTTCATTTTTTCTATGGAAAATATTACCGTTTTCAATAGATTATTATTATATATTGTTTCTTTTCTTATTTTAGGTAATATTTTATCTATTTTTAGACTGCAATTTATTACTCTTATTTCGTAACCATTAATTAATAAATTAATTAAGAAATTTTCCTGTAGCATTTAATCCGTTTTTTTTGCTTAGAGTTTTTAAATATTTTTCAAGAAAGTTTAATTGATTCTTTTGTTGAAAAGAAATCTCCCTTAAATTAGTATTTTTATAAGATTTTTATTGAAAAAGTTTTAAACTGATTTTTCTTAGCAAATCCTTGTTTTAAGGAATGGTTTTATTCCTGATTGAAAATCAGATTAAACTGATTTTCAATCAGAAATAAAACCATTTTTAACTTTAACACTTTTAATAGTTATAGTTTTCGATTCGTTTTTTCTTAGCAAATTTCTTTCGTTTTTTCTTTATAAAACATTACCGTTTTCAATAGATTATTATTATATATTGTTTCTTTTCTTATTTTAGGTACCATTTTATCTTATTATTATTTATTATATCTTAACCATTAATTAATTAATTAATTTTTAAAAAATCCTGTAGCATTTAATCCCTTTTTTTGCTTAGAGTTTTCAAATATTTTTCAAGAATGTTTAATTGTTTCTTTTGTTGAAAAGAAATCGCCCTTAAATTAGTATTTTTATAAGATTTTTAACTGTTTAAAAAATATTTGTACTGTTCAAAAACATACAAATTTTTTTTCACAAATTCAATTTCAAATTCAATTTCAATCATTTTTTTCTGAAGTTTTAGCTACTGGTAAACAATACAAATGTGTTTTAAGTTTTTAACTAAATTCTGCTTATTTCTTCTACTTGATTCTTCATTCTTAAGAAAATGTCGTTCCTTTTTTTAAAGAAATTGTCGATTATTTGTTCTAATTTAAAAGTTTGTGGTTTTTATACCTTTTAGCCTATTTAGTAATAAATAGTTAAATCGACTTTTTGTGTAACTTAATTCAAGTAAAGCTTATAAATGATTTTTTTAAAGTTTTGACTGTTTATTTACAAAGATTTAAGCAAGGTTTAATCTAATGTTAAGTTAGATTTCACATTCTTAACAGTATGAGATCTAACTTATATGAACTTATCGACTTAATTATTTCAATTATTATATGTAACTAATGACGTATGTAAGGCTTTATGCCAAAAATATTAATAAAAACTTACTACTAATTAACCTCTTCAACTCAACACTTAAATTAAGAGAAATAAGTTTTATTATCTTTTATTATTTTTTCAACTGTTTTGTTTTTCTAAACAAATTTTGTTGTTTTTATTTTTTTTTCGGTTAAGGTTTTACTTTTAATAGATTTTCAATATTTTTATACTTTTTATGCAATGTATATAGAAATTTTTGAAATGTTTAATATTAAGCTTCAACCAACCATCTTTTCAGTTAGCTTGAGGAAACTTTTTGAGTAAATTTTTAATTTGTAATTGTGTTTTTTTTTTGTAAAATTTAAACTCTTCAAAAAAGTTAGTTTATTTCAAAAAGCTTCTAATTTTAGCTCCTTATTAGTAAAAGTTTTTAAATATTTTTCTTTTGTGTAAATTCAATTGTTTTAGGTCAACCGTTCTATAAATATTTTATTAGAACGTTTTCAACTCCTTTGTAATAAATTGTTAATTATCGTTTTTAATAAAACTTGAACTATTTTTTTGGTTATTTTTCATATAGAGCGTGTTTTTTTAGTAAATGTCGAAAGATATTTTATAATTGTGTTTTTTGTAAAATTTAAACTTTGTTCAAAAATGTTAGTTTATTACCAAAAGCTTCTAATTTTAGTTCCTTATTAGCAAAGGTTTAAAAATGTTTTTATTTATTTTATTTTTTATATCAGCCGTTTTAAAATGGCTTTTAGAACGTTTCAACTTTTTTGTAATAAATTGTTTTTTTTAATGAAATTTGATCTATTTTTGGGTAATTTTTTTTATAGAGGGGGTGTTTATTTAGTAAATCTGAAAGATATTTATATAAAATCAACTATCTTAAGAGAATGTTAAGAAAGTTTGTAATTGTTTTTAACAGATTTTAAATTAGTTTCTTACTACTACTAAACATATTTATTCACAGAAGGAAATAAATTATAATACATGTAATGTATACAATAAAATAAAATAAATTCTGATATAGTTGTCTTCTTCCGTTTCATGGCTATCGACCGGTGGTCTTTCAGCCCTTAGTTTCTTATTATATTTGTTTTTTCTAAAATTTTCTTACTTAAATCATTGCTACTTCTTAGAGGAATTTTCTCCTATTCATTTTATATTGTATGATATTTTTGGGTTAATTCATATAGGTAAAATGTCAGTTATTGTGTTTAGAAACTATTTTTTTTTTATTAGCAAAATTTTTATTTTCCACATATTTTCTTTTCTTACTTCTATTATTTATTGCTATTTTTCTACAGACTGTTCAACTATTTGCCGCAAGCAAAATTCATTGTAAGAAAATTTTCAACCATTTATTAATTTTATTTAACAATGTCTATTAGAATAGTTTCAATTGTATTTTTTAACTAATTTCTGTTATTTTTCTTACTAAAATTTTTTTCTCAATTCTCAAATATTTGTTCTAATTTAAATTATTTTTAAGTAACGACTGCTCCAAGTCCCTTTTTAAGTTCTAGACTATTTTGTACAAAAAGTTGATTGATTGTTTTTTTAACTTTTTCCAAAAAAAAATTATTCATGATGAAGTTTCATTTTTTTTTCAACTGTTGGTTTCTTAACAAATCTTGTTTATTTTAAAAACTTTTTAGCTATGTTTTTAAGCATTCAAATATATTATCTTATCTTTCTCTTCAAATGTTGTTTCTTAATATCATCAATCTACTTCAGTATTTGTATTGTGTTTTTTTGTAAAATTGAAACTATTTTCAAAATATGACCAAGAAGGAGACACCATGACTGTATTTTTTAAATAAAATTTAAACTATTTTAAGACTAATTTAAGAGAAAGTTTTCAATCGATTTTAACAAATTTCCAATTTTTTTCTTTTGTAAATTGCAGCTGCCTTTTATCATGAATGTTTTGTTATAATATTTTAACTATTTTAAGAAAAATTTTAATTGTGTCCATTGTTGTCTACATGCTGTGTGGTTATTATTAGGACCATTTCAAATTTTTAAAATTGTTATTGGTAAAATGTTTGCTACATCTTTCAGAAAGTTTCTTTTTACGAAATGATTTTAGCTGGGGTTTTTTTTTTCTTGTCAGAGTGTTTTTTACAAATTTTCTACCGCCATTTCTTAATCAGTTACTTTTTTGAAAATGTTTTCACTTTTTAAGACAATTTCTTTCTTAATTTCAACTATTTTAAGACTAGTTTAAGAGAAAGTTTTCAATCGATTTAAACAAATTTCCAATTTTTTCTTTTGCAAATTTCAGCTGTTTTTAATCATGAATGTTTTGTTATAATATTTTAACTATTTTAAGAAACATTTTAATTGTGTCCATTGTTGTCTACATGTTGTGTGGTTATTATTAGGACAATTTCAAATTTTTAAAATTGATATTAGTAAAATTTTTGCTACATCTTTCAGAAAGTTTTTTTTTACGAAATGATTTCAACTGTTTTTTTTTTCTTGTCAAAGTGTTTTTTACAAATTTTCTACCGCCATTTCTTAATCAGTTACTTTTTTGAAAATGTTTTCACTTTTTAAGACAATTTCTTTCTTAATTCCAATTATTTCTAATCAAATTTTAAACTGTCTTTTTAAGTTTTCAAGTGTTGTTTCTTAGGAAACTTCAATTGTTTTTTTTACCTTCAACCTGCTTGAAAGTATTTTACAAAAATTTTCAGTTTTTTTAATACCTTTCAAATGTGATTTTGTATTGAGTTCAAACTATATTCTGTATAATTTTTCCTAGGACATTTTATAATAGTTTAATATTGTTATTGGTAGAATTTTAGCTTTTTTTTTACCAAGAAATGTTTTTACCGTTTTTCTTTCTTGTAAATAGGTAGAAAATTTCATGTTTCACCAAGGAATAAGTCAGAAAATTATTCAAGAAAAAGAAAAATGTCTTTCTTTGGCAAATTTTCTACTTCATCAATTACTTTTTCTTTGAAAATTGTTTCACTTTTTACGATTTTCCTTTTCCTTCTTCCAACTATTTCTAAGCACATTTTGAACTGTTGTTTTATCTTTTTAAATGTTTTAATGATTGTTGAGTTACGTGAAGATGTACTGTATTATAAATGAAAGATTGAGTCTCCTTTCTTCACAAATTTTTTTTTAAATGTTATTTCAATTAGTTGTTTCTCAAACCAGCAGTTTGCAGTGCTTTGAATAAATTTTCAATTGTGTTTTCTTAAATTGTAAACTTTCATTCACCTGAAGAAGCAATACATTTGCGAAACAATTGTAGTGAAAATAAACACACATTTTTGAAAATCTTAGTTATTTACAACTTTAATATACAAAAGAATATGGATTTTCAACACCTCAACGCCTTATCGATCAACCAACTTTTCTTATAGAGTTGAAACTATTTTAAAAAATAGTTTATTTTCTAAATTTAACTCTCTATTACCAAAGGTTTTGTATAATATTTTTGTTTCTTAGGTAGGTTAAACTGTTTTCTTTTTTAAAACCCAACCGTCTTTAAATAAATTTTAAAGTGTTTCAATTGTTTTATAATAAATTCTTATTTAAATATCTGGTGAAATTGCTAATAATTTTTTAGCAATTCTCAAAAAAAGTGTTTTGAGCAGAGTATAAGAAAACTGTTTACATGAAAGTTGTTCAAAATTTTATTGTCTTTAAGATAAATAATTGTGTAATATTTATCGTATTTGTAAAAAATGAGAAAATAAATATTTTGTAACTATTTTAAGAAAGTTTTTAATTGTTTTTAACTATTTTCTTGAAAAATCTCAATGGTGCTTTTTATGAAGAGTCAACTTTTTTAGGAGAATCAGAAAAATATCATATATTTTGAATGGTTTTAAATAAAATTTCAGCAACTTTTAAAGAAATTATTGTTTTACAATGTTTTTAGCCGTTTTTTCCTTAACAAGTTTTTAAGTGTTTTTTCTTACGAGACTTTAATTTTTTGTCTTCATGTTTTCAGTGTTTAAATGCAGGTTTAATTGTGCTTTTTAGTAACAATTTTAAGTATTTAAAGAAAATAGATTTTAAACACACTTCTAATTTAGGAAATGTTTTGAAATATTTTTTCGTAGGTAAGTTAAAAAAGTAAATTTTAAAGTGATTTTTAAAACGTTTTAATAAATTCTAAATTTGTAAAATTTGAACTACATATTTTCAAGTAATTTCTTTTTTCTTAGCAAATCTTAGCAAAAAGTTGTTGTGTGTAAAATTTCAGCTATTTCTCATCATATTTACAAAAAAAAATTTTACAATTTGGAATTGTTTTTGCCAAATTGTCTTTGAGTTATGTCTTTTTTAAGGAATGTTCTATTTGACCCTTATGGTTTTTAAAGTTTTTTTTATTATTAGTATTTATATATTTATTTATCTTTGGCCTTTTATCTTAAATAACACAGATAAAAATAAATTATTTAAAAATAAACACGTAAAATTAGTTAAATCTCAGCTACTTTAAAAAAAATAAAAGCACGAAGAAAGGTTTTTAATGTTTTTTTACAAACTTCAATTTCCTTCGAGTAACTCATCGAATCAAAATATATTCAGTACTTATCTGTTAGATGCTGAAATCCATTTCTTTAGTATTCTTCTCTTACAACATGTAAATTGTAACATAAGGTGAAGAAAAAAAAAACTGTCTCTAACTGTTAAATCCTCTGGATCCCCCAAAAAGATGATGAGGATGATTAATGCGAGCCGAAGAGAATGAAGCCGTAAGTGTCAGCCGCCGACATGGACGCGACGTTTTCTCTACGGAGACGTCAATCATCTCGTGTTTATCGGCCGTTTCATCTTTTCACTTTCTCAATCTGAACAATGACATCCATCTATTAAAAAGTCTCTTATTGGTGGGAATTTTCAACGTTATTGAAATAACTGTTCTGGCACTGACCAATATTACAAGCATGAAGATTGATAATATATTTAAAAAAATATAAAGAAGATTCGTAATATGTAATGAAAAATATTTATTCTGGTGAATGCAAAAAAAAATCAAAAAGTCAAAAGCCTAATTAGAGTTTATAGGTTTGGTACGAGTTATTCTGTTAACACAAATAAAGACCTATTTCTGATCAATTTGATCTTCTCATCAAACTACAGTTAAATATTCAACTATAGTTTGATGAGAAGATCAAATTAATCAGAAATAGGTCTATATTTATGTTAACAGAATCAAATAATTTATGTAAAGTATCTCGTCAGAAATAATGAGTTTTCATATATTTAGATTAATTTGGATAAACTGTGGTTCTATAGCCTAATCAACAAATATCACGTAATTATTTGTTGATTGGACTATAGAACCACAGTTTACTTTTTTTAGCTTATTACAAGTAAAACTATGAAGATCATTGTCTTTTCTACTTTAATATCAATGTAATCTATTTAATGTAAGTTATCCCATCTATTTTCTTTAAAGTTTTGATTAGTTAGGCAGTATTCACTTAATTGTATTTCTTATCTTAATTACTCACAGTATCTTTCTTCTTATTTATCTCATTCCATCGTGTTTTGTAGTAGAAAATTGCATTTTTTTAGTTAAGTAAATGCTGTGTATTACTGTGGACACCATGTAATTATCGAACAACAAGATAAATCAATTTATACGACTAATAGCCCATTAAAGGGCCAACTGAAATTACACTTTCGCGATGAATGATGGACACGCCGTTCGTTGCTGCCTTGGCCGAAGAATTAATGACACGTTTCGCTTTTCTGGCTCAAAATTGGCCCCAACGTCCAATTACTCCCGAACGTTCTGTTCCCAGCGCGTTCGTCCTTTTTCCGACACTCGGACGTACCCCCATTATCTTCAAGTGTTGCGTGCCGTTCGTAAATCATGCGAATCCACCGCCGAAAATTCGCGGGAAAAATTCTTATTGTTCCGTTAGGCGGTCACGATTAGGCAAATTGAATAATGGAATAATGGCCGACGTCGTCAGATGTGCGGTGGAGTTTGGAATTGGCATTAACTTGTACGGGCTCGTGTTTCAGTGTCCGCACAGAAGAAGATCGGATGCGTCGGACTGAGGGGCTCCGAGATTACCCTTTACGGGGAAATCGACAGCAACAAGAGTGTCTCTCCCGTGGGTAATCAATCACAGCAACAACACCAGCAGCAACAGCAGGGGAGGAACAAGGTGAAGACGAATGGACATTTTACATCGTTTATGCAGGTGAGTTTAAAAGTAATAAATATTTTATTGTAAAGACGTTGTGATTAAAACACGATAACCACTATTTTTTTTTTAGAATTACACAGTGTCTATAGTTTTGATTATAAGCTAGCCATAATCAAACTAGAATTAACTAAATTATTTCTAGTTTGATAATGATAATAGCTTAAATAAGTGAAGTAAGGAATATAACTGTGTTACTTCTAGTTTGATAATGATTAGCTTAAAAATTGAAGAAAGAAATATAACTGTTTTTACTTATAGTTTGATAATGACTAGCTTAAAAGTGAAGAAAGAAATATAACTGTGTTTCAATTAAGTGACTAGATTATAGTCGAAACTATAGTAACTGTGTAATTCTAAAATATTTACTGGTAAAACAAAGTTATCGTGTTTTAATTACAACTTATAAATAATAGTCGTATACACTAATAACTACGGGAACATTCTAAACCAAAAGTATTTTCGTGTGGGAAGACGCAAATATAGACATCAATAGCACGAACGCATTATGCGTCATCCGTCATGTTTAATTCATCATCAAATGAAACAACATTTTTTTTTCGGCGTGTAGTAGGCCCGCAATAAGGTAAGCCGAGAGCAATTAAAAAATCCGTAGAGACGTGATTAATTCCGAGATAGAATGTAAATTGGGCGCACCGGTCAGTTCGTGCATAAACGCCTTTGAAGTTAATTAAGTAAATCAAAAAATCTTGAAAATTAGGTGTGAGAACCGTGCCGTTTCTGTCTGGCGATCAAACACTGCTGACGATGAAAATTAAGGAGGAGAGGAAAAAAACGGGACAAGCAATGCCACTTAGTTTCGATTCGAAAAAAAAACGAGTCGTGAATCGTCCTAATGAGAGTTCCATTCATTCAGTTATTTGTGGAAGTAAAAAAATCACGATCGCCGCTCGTGAAGTGAATGTGCCTAGAAAGTGTAAAATATTGAATAAATATTCGTGCTAATGCAAACATTAAAATTAATTGTATAAAAAAGTTACAATTTTCCAATACGAAATATTTGACGGTTAAAATTTATTACTTTTTTCTATTACATATAAATTACTTATAAAAAATGTTTGTAGATTATCCATAATCCCACAATAGATATTACATAAATACCAAATTAAAATAATTAAGTTTTAGAGTACGAATTATTTATTCGTGGTATTAGAGAGGATATTCCTTAAAATTAGAGTTTGATATGAATCCAACACACACTATTATCTTGTATTAAACAGAAATTTAGTAAAATGCCATTGATTTGTAACGCTACTAAGTTTTCAGAAAAATTCAGAAAATAGTCGAATGTGATAGGTCAGAAATACGCTACCGTAAAAGAAGGGGGATTATCTTCTTAGTAACCAGCAAGAAATAATCAACACCAAAATTTTATGTTTAGTTTTTTTCAATAATTTGTTTTAATGTGTATTATTTAAGAAAGAATACCAAAGATAAATAAATAAATAAATAGATACCTTCTATCCTGAGAATTGTCATTTGACAATTTTCATTTAGAAATTAGTTTAAACTTTGATAATGATCCGTAAGGATCGAAACGCGTATCAGTTTAATTGATAAAATAAACATGGAACACAAGTATAAGTCAAGATGGCGGCCCAGCTAGGTCGTTCATTTTCAGACAGTGATTTAAATCATACTGCGATAGATTTAAATAAAGTGTGCCTTGTGTGCAATTTAAGTGTTGAACACGATAGCTTCAAATGCTGCATTTGTGACCTAGATTACCACCGACACTGTGTTAAATCGGATGATAAGTTTGGTGTCCCTGCGTGTTCCCGGTGTGAGAAGAACGGGATACAAAAGTGTTCACTGCAATTATTAATATTTATGAAGAAAGAAATATCAGAACTGCGAGAAACAGTGAGTAATCAAAACAAGTTAATTTCAAGGCAAAAACTAGAAATTAATAATTTAACCTATGAAATTAAAACCATTAAAAATAAACAGATAAGTGAAGTTGAAAACTCAAACTACAGTGATATGCAAATCAGAACCCAGAAAATAAACAAGTCTAAGTTAGGCCCCTCTGCAATAGATAGATCTGCTGCGGATGTTGAGACTGTAGAGAACGCAAATATCAAACTCCAAACACCACGAAAAACAAAAATTGGAATTTCTCCAAAAAAAGGTGAATTCTCAGCCAGCGCACCGGCGAATAATAATGATAAAAATGAATTAAATACCGAGGCCTGGACCGAAGTGAAAAGAAAAAATAGGAAATCACACTCCTTCACAGGAACAGGGAATGCAGAAGGACTGCCAGTAGCAAGTGTGCAACAAAGAAGATGGATCTTCGTATCACGACTGCATAAAGACGTCACAACGGATGCACTAACAGAATTCCTAAATTGTAAAGCGGGAGCGGCATCCTATGTAGTTGAAAAATTACAACCGCGGCAAGAGAATGCAAATTACTCCTCTTTTAAAATTGGAGTTCCTGTGGAGATTTCTGATGTCGTGATAACGAAAGATTTCTGGCCTGAGAAATCATTTGTAAATAGGTTCTATTTTAAACAGAGTGAAAAACGACAAAGGAGTCCGAATTTTCACTCCAGTCCACGAACAACCCAAGTGCCGTAACTTCAAATAGTAAAGCTTTGAAGTTATTACACCAAAATACTCAAAGCATTGGAAACGCTATTAACAACATGGAAGCCCTCATCGAGGATATCAATGGATGTCATGTCCTAGGAATTACGGAACATTGGCAAACATTGGACCGACTAGAAGTGATAAACATAAAACATTTTCGTCTAATTTCAAGCCATTGCCGGCCGACAGGACAACATGGCGGTGTGGCACTTTATGTCCACGAACATATTTTCGCTAAAACGTTAGACTTAAGTGCAATTAAATGCGATCGTCTTTTCGAGTGCGCGGGAGCGATAGTAAGTGCGGCCAATGTAAAAGTCAGCGTAGTAGTTATTTATAGACCACCTACGGGTGATATAGACACATTCTATGAATTATTTGAGTCATTATTAGTAATACTTACAAACCTAAATCATACTTTCTTTATAATGGGCGATTTTAACATAAATTTTCTCAGTAAATGTAAAATTACAAATGAATTTTTAGGAATTTTAGATTCATTTGACTTAATCCACACAATAGATGAATGTACACGTATTTCACACAATTCTCAATCCTGCATTGACAATATTATCACAAATACTAAAACAGGGTTTGTATCATCGGTAATTCATGCAGCAATTTCAGACCATTCTGCACAACTCCTGCAATATTCTGTAGATGTTGTGACAAAAAACAATGCAAAGAAAATCAGAATATTTTCGGAAATAAATATGAAAAATTTTACCATTGATTTAAAAGATGAACTATTTTCAGACGTTTATAACACCGCAGATGTATGTGGTAAATACACACAATTTATAAATATACTTTCGAACTATATTAACAAACATTTTCCGCTAAAAAAAGTTGTGAAAGGAAATCGTAAAATTTATCAAACTCCCGAACTTAATTATCATAAAGAAAGAATGCTTCTTTTTCAGACAATATCAAAACGTCAACCAGAGTATACATACATTTTTAAAGAAGCACAAAAATTGTACGTTACATTATTAGCTTCTGAAAAAAACAAACAAATAGAATTTAAAATAAATCACTCAAAAAATAAATCACGAACCACTTGGAATATCATATCAGATATCGTCAGCTCCAAGAATAAAAATAACAATAATTTGCCTGAAACTAATAATTTCAAAGAACTCGCAAATGATTTCAATTTAAATTTCAACAACAATAACTTAAATGATTTACCACATAATATTAGTACTAACTATACTTCTAATATACCATTAAACTCAAACTCAATATTCTTTGAACCAGTAACCGAACAAGAGTTAAGAACTTTAGTATTAAAAATGCAGAATAAGAGGAGTGCAGGATACGATGAAATACCTGTATGTGTTATAAAACAATGTATAGAAACTATTGCGAAACCATTATGTGACATAATTAATAAATGTATGGAAGATGGCATTTTTCCAGAGAAGCTGAAATACGCTATAATTACACCGGTTTATAAAAAAGGAGACAAGGATGATAAAAATAACTATCGGCCAATAAGTATTCTTTGCACATTTTCAAAAATATTTGAATTAGTTATTGCCAAAAGAATGGTAATTTTTTTTAATAAATATAAATTATTTGCTAAAAGCCAACATGGATTTTTAAGTGGAAGAAGTACAGAGACTGCAATATTACACTTTACTAATTATATACTAAAGTCATTGGAGAATGGAGATATTGCATGTGGAGTGTTCCTGGATCTATCGAGAGCCTTTGATACTATTGACTTCCCTTTACTATTATCAAAACTATACCAGTATGGTATACGCGGTGTAGCTCAGACATTAATAAAATCGTATCTTTACGGTAGGAGTCACTCGACTAAATTATCTGACACAATCAAGGGGGTCGATGTCATATCTGAGGCCCTGCCTATTTCCAGGGGCATACCACAAGGTAGTATTCTCGGGCCATTACTATTTGTAATATTTATAAATGACCTATCATTTACCTCACCAAATGACATATGTGTACTAAACTATGCAGATGACACGAACGTACTAATACAAGCAAAGACATATAGAGATCTGACCATCAAAGGTACAAATGCTATGATCTTATTTGAAAACTGGTTTAAACATAACAAATTAAAATTAAATCCCGATAAAACTAACTGCGTCTTCTTCAAAACTAATCAACGTTTACATACACCAGAAAATATTAATTTAAACAATAACTCTTACCATTTTTCTCCATCAGTAAACTTTCTAGGCATTACTTTAGATGAAACATTAAGCTATTGTTCGCAAATTGATGTTGTTTGCAAAAAAGTGAACAAAAATTGTTACGGATTACGAGTGCTTATAAAATCGACTAATTATAATATAGCTAAGTTATTTTATTTTGCCAACGTTTATTCACATATTAGATATGGTATAATTTTTTGGGGTAGTAGCATTGACGTAAATAAGGTTTTTATCCTACAAAAAAAAGCTATTAGAATTTTATACAAATTAAAATACCGCGCAAGCTGTAGAGGTATTTTTAAAGCAAATAATTTGTTAACAACCATAGGTTTATATATATATGAATGTGCAAAATTTGTTTGGAATCATTCTGATATTTTTGAAAATTCTTTACTTCGGAATACATATAACAGTCGTCATGGACAACAATTTACTCTATCGCGGCACAGATTGAGAGCATCTGAAAAAGGTGCTTACTATTCCTGTGTAAAAATAGTAAACAAACTGCCGAAATCAATTAAGGAGATCCAAATTTTATCAAGTAGAAAAAATGCACTATTTAAATTTATTTGTTCGTTAGAGCCCTATACTATGTCGGAATATTATAGCTATACTACAATTTAAATTAATTTCTTTTGTAAGAGTTCAATCACTCAATTACGTTGTATTGTTTATGTCTGTAATTTCTTTTCTTTTGACAATTTTTTCATGTATAAATACACTATATATATATATTATGTAAGTTGTACATAGAAAAATAAATCTGGTTTATTATTATTATTATTATTATTATTATTACATCTCCCAATTTATATTTTAAATTTACACATAATTGCTTGCAACCATTTAGTCAATATTTTTTGTGTATTAAGTAAACAAATATTGCAATTTATGAAATAAATAAATGCCAAAAATTCATTTTGCATAACCACTGGTGTTATTTTTTGTTTAACAATATTTTTGAAACGATAAAGTTAATAAAAAACCGAATAACAAATTTTTGATAAATTAATTATTTAAGAAAAATAACATTTCTAACCTCTATTACTTAGGAATAATATAAGAAATATCAATATAATGGGTAATACATTTCTGTGTGCAATGCAGGGCTTTTAGGAAATGAGGGGAATATAACATGATAAGAAATAAGAAAACTTAATGTAATATTACTAAAAGGAAATAAAATATTTTTATTTGGTATTTCCGCGTGAACGTGATATCCGGCTACACTTGCTGCACTTTTAATAGACACTATTAGGCTTACATATTAACCACACAGCACAAAGATAAAAAAACGAGGATCAAATGCATTAAACAATTTAAATAGAATTAGATGAATTGTTTTAAAACGCTTATTTAATTTTATCAATCAATCAATCATTGATTTCACGTATGCCACAATATATAAAAATATAAATCAAAGCTAATACAAAGTATGCATAATTTGCTGTGGATGTGTTTGTCATATTAATAAAATAATAAAATAAAATATTATAATAATAAGGTAATAAAATAAGAGTTCTACAATATATATAATATTTAAAATGATTTATAATGGCGCATTATATAATATCTTAAGGTTATAATTCAATTTTAATAATGCATTAAGTATCATCATGAGATATCTACAATTTAAAAAAAAATGTATAAAAGAAAAATTGTAAATATAAAATAGGTCCTAAATTGAACACCTGAGGAATACCAATTATAATTTCCTTTATACGTCCGAGTTCAGTTCTACAGTCTGTCATCTTCCAGCCAAATAATTATTTAACAAATAATAGATAACTAAATTTAGTGAAAGAAACCAAATGTTTTTAATTTAATTGCCAATTATTCCACAATGCTTCGCCACGAGGTAAATGAGAAAATCATTTGTGAAAAAAATTATTTAACAAATTTGATGCTGATCGGTCAAAACAGATATGATGAAGTATCGAAGACAAAACTTGATTTTGCAAACATTTACGTTAGTATTTCCTGATTATAGCAAAGCCTTTGATACCATTGGCTTTACTATAATCAGGAAGTACTAACATAAATGACTGCTCATCGGACTTTTGAAATGTCTGCAATAATACAGCTGAAACCTTCTTTAAAGACTGACTGAAACTTTTCCAGAATATTGTAATAATGTAATTTAGTATTTCTATCTTCTATTCAACTGCTTAGCAATTGTATAGGAAATAATAAAATGATTCAAGTGTTGCTTAGTTGATTTGATTATTTATTTTTATAAAACTTTGTAAAATATGAGCAAAATACTTATTAGCCACAGATTATCTAGTTGAGAATCTTGATTTTTTCTGACCCAATCCAATACAGTATTCATCACCCTAACCTATGCGTAACCTATCCCAATAATTAATTCTTTGATAATTCACTAATCATTGCCATGCTGTAGCGTATACTTTACCTACCTCAACAAATTATGCATTACCCTTGCGTTTCCTTGACTTAGGCTAATAAATTATTCATTGTCCTAGCGCACTCTTGTCTTAACCCAATAAATTAAGCATTGCCCTGGCGTACTCTTGACCTAGCTTAATAAATGAATAATTGCCCTATCGTATTTTTGACCTAGACCAATATTTCATGTTTGACCCAAGAAAATACATTATACATCTCCATATTCCGAATAAATAATTCACTAATCATTGACGTAGCGTACACTTGACCTACCTCAATAAATAATGCATTATCCTTGCCTCTCCTTGACCTAGTCTAATAAATTATTCATTGTCCTAGCGCACTCTTGACTTAACCCAATAAACTAAGCATTTCTCTGGCGTACTCTTCACCTAGTTTAATAAATGAATAATTGTCCTATCGTATTTTTGACCTAGACCAATATTTCATTTTTGACCCAATAAAATACATTATACATCTCCATAGTCCCAATAAATAATTCACAAATCATTGACGTAGCGTACACTTGACCTACATCAATAAATAATGCATTATCCTTGCCTCTCCTTGACCTAGTCTAATAAATTATTCATTGTCCTAGCGCACTCTTGACTTAACCCAATAAATTAAGCATTGCCCTGGCGTACTCTTGACCTAGCTTAATAAATGAATAATTGTCCTATCGTATTTTCGACCTAGACCAATACTTCATTTTTGACCCAAGAAAATACATTATACATCTCCATATTCCCAATAAATAATTCACAAAGCATTGACGTAGCGTACACTTGACCTACCTCAATAAATTACGCATTGCCCTTGCATTCCCTTAACTTAAACTAATATATTAATCATTGTTCTAACGCACTTTTGACCTTTCTTTGTGTGGCTAGTAGGTGGAAAAGCATTTATAGATGGAGTGTGGGACTCCCCTCTGAATAGGTATATCCACCACCCCGCGGAAACGCACTTTTGACCTATCCCAAAACATTAAGCATTGTCCTGGCATAGACTTAATCTAAGTTAATTAATGAATCATTTCCCTGCGTACGCATATTGTCTATGTTATCTTTTGTATCGTATTCTCGACCTAGGCCAATACCTTACTCATTGTCCTAGTTAAAAAAAAAACATATGAAAGTATATAGAATAGTTCATGCTGAAAATAATTTCTAATTGTCAGAATTATAACAAATTTATTTTTTTTTTTTAATTCCAAATTTCCGAGTAATTCAATAATGGTCGAATCAAGTTTAAAAAAAATGACATTTAAAAGGGCCAAAGAGATATTGATAATTTTAAAGAATAGTAGAAATTATTGTAATAAAAACATTTGAAGAAACCTCAAAAAAAAAAACAATCATGAGTAACGTAAAATATTGTAAAGAACTTTTCACATATTTACCTCCGCAAAAAAACAATTGCCAAACGAGTCAAACAATCAAAAAGAGTAAAACATTTAATTTAAAAAAAAATTAAGAGTAAAAATTACAAATAAGCACTCCAAAAAATAATCGACAAATGTTAATAATAGGAAGAAAATATATGAAAAACAATTTATAATTTCCAAAAACATAATTTTCACGTACTCTTACAATCCAACAAGTGGCAAAAACAGATTTATCAACAAAAAAAATAATTGAAAGCTTACAAAGAAGAAAAATGTTAAAGAATTTACTGTTTTTTTTCTTTATTTCGAATTATTTTTCGTTATTTTCAACAATTATGCTTGTCTTTATTTTCTATCAAAGCTGATGATCATTTAAAAAACTGTAAATAATAAATTTAGAAATAAAAACAGACTTTTTTTAAACAATAGTTGTCAATAACGCAGATATTAACGTAAAAACAATTGATAATTGTCAAAAAAATATTTGCAAATTCTCGTAAAAAATAATTTAAGTTATAAAAACATAACGAACTTAAAAATATTATTAAAAACAAATATATTTAAGAACAGAAAAGATTAGTAAAAGAAGAAACGATAGAAAACAATTAACAACTGTCAAAAACAATAAAGAAAAATGGTGATGTGTCATAGTACTTTCCCTATATTTTTCTCGAAAACTATGGAGTTTACGCAAAAAGACTTCACTTTTCAATTCTCTACAATTATTTGTAATACAAGCTTCATGTAACTTTAATAGTTTATTACCAATTAGTAAAACATGTCAAAATTTTCATTTTTTTTTTCTCAAAAGTTAAGAATTTTATGAAAAATATTTTTTTTAGTTTTTCAGATTTTCATTCTCTTTAACTTTTGTTTTGTTTTTTGATTTTGAAATCTTCATTTCGATTGAGTTTTGGTTATTCTAAATAATTGTCAACTTCTGATGATTATATAAAATCCATTTTTGAGAAATAATAATTTTAGAAACGCACACAAATAATACTTTATATTGCAAACAATTAAAAACAATTGACATTTATGAAGGAACATTTGAATATTCATGTAAAAAAACAATAGTTTTCAATAATGCAGAGATACATATAAAAATAATCAATAGTTAAAAAACAATACATATTTGAAAATTCGCGAAAAAATCATGTCAATTATTTAAAAATGAAACATTCAAAATATTATTTAGAAATACAGAAAAGTTAATTGAATAGTCTTTCAAATAACAATTGCCAACTGTTAAAACATTATAAAAATAAGACAATTTTTTGATTGTGAAAAACGTAGCGATTTGTGAAAAAAAAAAACGATCGAAAATTCAAAAACAACTGACAAAAAAGCCATTGTTTTTTTACCCTACATTTGGAAATTTTTGTCTTGGTTATTTTCAAAAATGATCTAGCAACTTATTTTCATCATTAAATTTAAAAAAAGCAAATTCCCGAAAAATTAATTTCAATTATTAAAAAACGAAATATTTAAAATTTCAATTTTATTGTCAAAAACATAGATTTCTGAAAAAAACATTCGAAAATTCAAAAACAAAAAACAACTGTCAAAGAAGTTTTTTTTCCCTTCATTTCGAATTGTTTGTCTCGCTTATTTTTAACAACTGTCTAACAACTTCTTTTGATAATTAAAATTAAAAAGCAACATCTGAAAATTCCCAAAAAAATAATTTAAATTGTTTAAAAAAGAAATATTTAAAATATTATTTGAAAATATTTATATATTTAGGAACAGAAAAGTCAATCGAATAACCTTTAAAAACAAAAACAATCGCTGACTGTTTAAAACATTAGAAAATAAGGTAATTTTTAATTGTTAAAAACATAGAGATTTGTGAAAAAACATTCGAATATTCAAAAACAAAAACCAACTGTCAAAGAAGTTTTTTTCCCTTCATTTCGAATTGGTTGTTTTGCTTATTTTCAAAAACTGTTTAACAACTTCTTTTGATTTGATTTCTTCGCCTGAAGAAGACACAGTGTGTCGAAACAATTGTCGCGAACGGCAAAATAAATATTTGAAAGTGTTATCATATTTCATTTACGAAAATTTACCAAAGTGATAGAATATGAACTTTCAACAACTAACAGCCTCAACTATTCAGTTATTAAATTATTTAAAAAAAAGAAATATTTACATTATTACTTAAAATATACATATTTAGAAACAGAAAAGTCAATGGAATAATCTTAAAAAAAAAGACAATCGCCAACTGATTAAAATATTAGAAAAGTAAAACAATTTATAATTTTAAAAAACAGAGTTTTGTAAAAAAATACGTTCGAAAGTTTAAAAACAACAAAGACAAAAAAGTCATTGTTTTTTCGGTTCATTTCTTCTTTTAATCATTAAAATTACTTTTTTTAATAATAAGAAATAAAAATATCTTACGAAATGTTAAAAACAATTATGATTTATGAATAAACATTTGAAAATTCATGAATACAGCAATTGTTGTCAATAACATGAAGATTTGCGTAAAAATAATTGACAATCGCCAAGAAAAACTTGCAAATTTTCGTAAAAGGAATTTAAATTAAAACGCAAAAATATTATTGAAAACAAATTTATTTAAAAACAGAGAAGATTATTATGAAAATAAAACAATGGATAAAAATCTCCAAAAACAAATGACAACTGTCAAAAACAATTTAAAAAAAAACATATGAACAACGTTAATGGAAAACAATTGATAATTGTCTAAACATAGAGATTTGGAAAAATAAAAAATAAAACGTTTAATAAAATTCTAAAAACTGCAGTTGACAAAGAAGCCGATGTTTCTGTTTTCTTAATTTCGAATACTAAAATTATCTACAAAAATTTCTTTAATGATTAAAAATCGTTTTTTAATAATAGATTTAGAAACAAAATCAAATAATTAATATCTTGCAAAACAGTTAAAAATGAGTGAGATTTATTAAGGGACATTTGAAAATTCACGAAAGCAGCAATCGTTCTCAATAACGCAGAGATTTTCGCAAAAACAATTGACAGTTTTCAAGAAAACATTTGAAAATTCTCCTAAAAAAATTTAAATTATAACTAAATAATGGACAAAAATATTATTAAGAACAAATATATTTAAAAATAGAGAGGATTGTTGTGAAAAACGAAGAATGGGAAAAAATATTCCAAAACAATTGACAACTGTCAAAAACAATTAAGAAAAAACATATGAAAGTTAGTGAAAAACAATTGATAATAGTGTAAACATAGTGATTTGTGAAAATTACCAAATACATTAAAAGGATTCTAAAAAATACAATTGACGATGATCTAGAAAAATTTCTTTAATGATTCAAAATTGTTTTTTAATAATATATTTAAAAATCAAATCAAATAATTCATATCTTGCAAACAATAAAAAATAATTGTGATTTATGAGAAAACATTTGAAATTCATGAAAACAGCAATGATTATGAATAACGCAGAGATTATCGCAAGAACAATTGACAAGAAAACATCTGCAAAATCTCCGAAAAAAATTAAATTATAACTAAATTATGGACTTATTATATTATTAAGAACAAATATATTTACAAACAGAAAGAGTTGTTTTGAAAAACAAAGAATGGAAAAAATCCAAAAACAATTGACAACTGTTAAAAATAATTAGGTAAAAACATATGAACGTTCATGAAAAACAATTGATAATTGTCTAAACATAGATATTTGTGAAAATAAAAATAAATAATTAAAAGGATTTTAAAAAATGCAATATTCAATGTTTATTTTTCTTAATTTGTTTTCAGGTATTTTATAAAATTATTTAGAAAAATTTCTTTAATGATTCAAAATTGTTTTTTTTAATAATACATTTAGAAATAAAATCAAATAATTATTATCTTAATTGAGATTTATTAAGGAACATTTGAAAATTCATGAAATTTTTGTCGATATCGCAAAAATAATTGACAATTGTCAAGAAAATGTTTGCAAATTCTCCTAAAAGAACAAATTATAACTAAATTATGGAATCATAATTAAATTACGAAAAAGAAACAATGCAAAAAATCTTCTAAAACAATTAACAACTGTCAAAAACAACTAAGAAAAAAATGAACGTTCATGAAAAACAATTGAAAATTGTCTAAACATTTGTAAAAATAAAAAAACATTTAAAAGGTTCTAAAAACTACAATTGACAATGTTTCTTTTGTCTTAATTTCGAATTGTTTTCAGTTATTTTATAAAATTATCTAGAAAAATTTCTTTAATGATTCAAAATCGTTTTTTAATAATAGATTTAGACTTAATGTAGTTACTTGAGTACGTGAAGGTTAAATATCACTTAATTTAAAACACAGTTATATTCCTTTTTTCACTTTTTATTTATTTTTATTTTAATAAAAAGTGAAGAAAGGAATGTAACTGTGTTTTTAATTAATAGATTTAGAATAAAATCAAATCATTATTATCTGCGCACATCCACAGAAATTGTATTCTTAATTCGTTTGTGGCTTAAGTGACAATAAAGACAATAACAATAAAAGCATTACAAACAGTTAAAAATATGTGATTTATGAAGAAACATTTGAAATTCATGATAACAGCAATGCTTATGAATAACGCAAAGATTATCGCAAAAAACAATTGACGAGTTTCAAGAAAACATTTGCAAATTCTCCTAAAAAATTAAATTTTAACTAAATTATGGACTCAAAAATACTATTAAAAACAAATATATTTAAAAACGGAGGAAATTATTGTGAAAAAGAAACAATGTAAAAAATCTCCCAAAAAAAATTGACAATTGTCAAAATCAATTAAGAAATAACAAAAAAATGAACGTTTTTGAAAAACAATTGATAATTGTCTAAACGAAGAGAGCCTGAAGAAACAATTGACAAAGATACGAATGATTCTTTTTTCTTCATGTCGAATTGTTTTCAGTTAATTTTAAAAATTATCTCGAAACATTTCTTAACGATCATTCAAAATTGTCAGTTTTTAGAATAGATCTAGGAATAAAAGTAAATAATTATTATCTTCCCAACAAATCAAAACAATTGAGATTGACTTAATTAAAAACACAGTTATATTCCTTTCTTCACTTTTGTGAAAATAAATATAACTGTGTTTTTAATTAAGGGATATTTAACCTTTACGTACTCAAGTAACTACATTAAATTGAGATTGAGATTTATGAAGTAACATTTGAACATTGAAAAAACAATAGTTGTAAATAACGCAGAAATTTGGGTCAAAACAATTGGTAATTATTAAAAAATATTTGCAAATTTCCGAAAAAACAATTTAAATTTAAAAAAGAACATTTAAAACAAGTTGAAAAAATATATTTAAAACAGAAAGAAAAACAAAATCTCAAAACAAAATATTAAGAAATTGATTTAAAAAGCCAAAGAATTGTGAATAAAATTATTTAAAAAAATAATAATTGCCAGAAATCTTTTATTTTTCTCTACCTGTACGTTTTTTCAGTGTTAAATAAGAATCTAGTTTAGTAATATGTATTATTTATTTATATTTAGTCTCCTTTCTTGAATAATTACATATGAGCAAATGAATAAAAATAAAAACATACATAAAATTTTGGACAAAAAGTGCACGGGTGGAGTTCACAATTAAATATGTTCTTCACTCAAACCCTTTCTTTACCTTGATGTTGAGGAAGTTCTTTATCCCGAATCTTCTATATTAACTTTTGTTCAATTTTTGCCCAATTTTTCGGAGAGATTCTTTTGACTATTTATGTCAGCAAAAACTTCTAGTAGTCTAGTGTTTGGCTAACGACCACGTGGTCCTATCGCCGTGTTATTTGTCTATTTATGTATGTGTGCAAATGAGCTTGTTACTTTAAGAATCACCCCCAGTCTAATTAATTATGTTTTAACAACTGAATAGTTGAGGCAAAATAAATATTTGAAAGTGTTAATTATTTTTTGTTAAAATAGAATAATTGTGCATGAATTATTTAAAACAGTTTACAATTATTCTAAAAAAAAGGTCCTAATAAATGACTTTCTCTTTTTCATATTTATCATCTTTTACAACTCGACGCAAATACAATTAACTTCGACGTTATTATTAATATTTCTTTCCTCCCCCCGGAAATTGTTTAATGAAATTTTCCACCTCGCGCAAAATCCGCCGACTCGAAACATGGCAATTACACCCACCGAAAGGCCCACCCGCCCCCCTCCTCCTTCTCTTCACCGCCAACCACCCCCCAAAACACGAAATCGAGCCGAACGTGCAGCTGAGGAATTTGAAAACAGCCCACGAGACAGGAAAAAAAAATAAAAAGAAGAGAACGCGTACCCGGTTTCTCGTTACAAGAATAAAACCAATTACGGCGACTTCCAATTCCCCAAACTTGCGCATCCGAATTTCGAGTTTTGAACTTTGTTCGGGGACCGTCCGAGCGGGGCTGTCGCGAAAACGGGGGAAAGTTCTCCCCTTCAGACGAGCGTTTAACACAAATCCGATTATGATAACGGCAAATAGCGCTTCAGTCGGAATTGTTAGTTTGTTGAGCTTGTTGTTTTAAGACGCGCCGTGTTTACCTAAATAATTTATGATATTGTTAGTGTGATAAATGATATCTGGTTATTTAAAGGAAATTATCTGGATGTGTGCTGCGTAGTAACTAAAGCGTTTATAATAAAATTTATAAAATATAAAAGGATTAAAAGTATTTATTTATCAAATTGTTTCACTGTCAACAACATGCAAGGACCGGTTTCGATCTATTTTGGATCTCATCGGAGTGAAGATAGAGAAACGTTTTTATGAGTTGAGAGGAAAACTATCATAGATGGTGAAGTAGTAGATGGTGTCGGATACATACTGATTAAAACCACAACCTCCAAGATTGTTGTTTTTACTAGTCACACTAACACAAGTCCGCGAAATAATAGAGGTCTTCAAAAATTAGACCAAAATGTGCCAAAAATGGCCGAAATATTGCCTCGGTGGCTATAATCAATAGTAATGGGTCGAGTAGAAGAACACGAGAAACTGTGAACTTCCCCTTCAAGATCTATGATCCAAATTTTAAAGTGATGAATTATATTTATGTATGTATTTTTGTGGTATTTTTTTAATAGATCGTGTAAAGTAAATAACGTAAAGTAAAGGTCTAGTCGATACAAGCAACCGAAATTCTACTCTAGAATTTTCACTCCAAATCAAATATAATAACAAAAATGGTGATGTGGCCATCATAGTACTTTCCCTATATTTCACAATTATTTGTTAAATGATTTTCATTCAACTCATATAATTTATTAGCCATAGGGATAAAATGTAAAAAAAATTATGAACTTTAAGAAAAACATGCTATAATAAAATTTGTTCGGGCTGAAAGACCGCTGGTCGATAGCCATTTAACGGCCTAATCCACTAACATCATCTATCGTACATGTATTATATTTATTGTTATTGTAAGTTTGTCTGTTAATAAAGATGCTGTATATATAAAATTTGTTCAGTTTTTCATTCTCTTTAACTTTTGTTAACTTAAGTCAATTTTTTCAATGTTTCATAAATTTCCAAATTTGTTTGAATTTATTAAATTAATGTTATATTTATTTACGTTTTACAACTTTCAATTAAAACCATTGCTTATGTTTTACTGATTTGAGGGTAGGTTAGAGGCCACCCACCCACCCTACATATGCATATTAACTTTATATATTGATCGCCTCGCGGTTTGCAATAACTTCAATTACAAAATTTGAAAAGTCCAGAAGAAAAGTTATTTGAAAAGTATTATTACTGAAAAGATAACCTTACAATTTAGAAGAGGTATTCGGGAATATTCAGAAAATGTAAAGCTAAAATCTAAACATTTCTAAAAAAACATTTTGGAAACTATAATTAAAAGTATTACATAAAGAGAATGGTTGCGACCGTCAATTCAGTAAAAGTATTACAAATAAAACATTTTAGAATTTTTTTGTAATTTAGGAGCAAAATTCATAAAATTTAGAAGAAAAAATTGCTAGAGATATTAGAATTATTTTTTTTGAAAACTACGAAAATAAAAATAAATCCGAAAAGATAATTGATGAAATATTAATAAATTCTCGATAAGAAAAAGTACAGAAATACTTATGAACAATTATTAGAAGAAATTTGGAAAAAAAGGATATAATATTTTAATAATCTAGAAAGGAAACGGTAAAAGAAAAACATTATAATTGAGAAAATACATTACAAAATAATCTGATAATACAATGCTACAATTTCTGAGAAAAGTATGTGGAAAATTCTAGATATTTCGAAAATAACTTCTAATCTGATACATTTTACAAACCAGAAAGACAAACCCTAAGAAAACTCTGAGAAATTAAAATTAAAAATTCATTTAGAATTCAATAGAAACGTTAGAATTGTATGGAAGAAAAATATCAAAAAGTTATGGAAAAAAGTTCAAGAATCCCAAAAAAATTTGATAAGATAATTCGGAAATGGTAATCATTTTTTGTAAAATAGAAAAATAGTTTCCGAAAAATCCAAAAGTCTAGAAGAATCAGTTGTTTGGTTAGTATTATTGAAATAAATATCTTACAACTTATAACAGGTCTTTGCGAATATTTAGAAAATGAAAATTCAATTTAATTTCTAGAATTAAAGTATTACATTTTTAGAAATTTATTTTATTTTGGAAATTTTTACAAAATTCCCATGAGATAATTCAAAAGATGGTGATATATTATCTAACAAGGAAAGAAAAATTGCTTGAAAATTCTAGAAATCCTTAAAACAATCATGGAAGGTTGTTGAACCTCTAAAAATAATTCAAAGAAAAATTCCAATATTTTGGGAATTCAAAAGGAAAAAGAAAAATCTCTCACAATTTAGAAGAGATATTTCTTAAAATTGATGTAGAATTCAATAGTAAAATTCTTTTCAAAAAAGAAAAATGTACGAAATCTAGAAATTTGAAAAAATACTCGTGTTCTACAAATAAAATCAATCCACTGAAATCAAAACCATCAAAATAATTATACACGGAAGAACCATGCCATGGGTTTCAGATATGAGGAGTAAAATGTAAAAATTGCAAATTGGAAGAGAATAAATTTATTTCTTATATTACAGAAAAATTGATAAAACAAATTAGAACAATTTAACAAAATTCTTGCAATTTAAAAGAAAAATTCTTCTAACCTAATAAAAAAAAAGAGTAAAAAATGATAAGAAACTTGCTGAGAAGCTCTAGAGATCTATAAGCAGAATTAGTGTAGGATTGTTGAATATTTGGAAAGTCTAAAAAAATTCTAAAAATAAAAGTAAAATTTAGAAAAGAAAAATATCAAAATTTCAAATAACATAAAAGCAAAAATTATTTAAAATATTAATAACATAAAAAATTCTGAAAGTAGAGAATTCTTATAAACTTAAAGAAATATTAATATGCAAAATTCTAAAATTACCGAAAAAAATGCATTCTTGTAAAATGCAGATGACATAAATCAAGAGATATATAAAATTCTTGAAAAATTAAAGACAAATAACAGAAACATTTTAGAACACTTAAAAACAGTTCTAGAAAAATTGAACTTGATGAATTCTCATTAAATTAAAGATTAAATTGTTGAAAAATTTAGATGATATGCAGCAAAAAATGTATAAAGTTCTTTACAAATTACTTAAAAAATCCTGAAATTGGAAAAATTTAAGAAATTGTGATAAATAAAAAATAGAAGAAAGTTCTAAAAATCAGAAAGATTTGGAGTAAATTCTAAAGTATTTGAGAAACTCTGGAGAGAAAGTCTTACAATTTGAGAAATACATTCCTGAGATTTGGACAATATAAAGCAAAATGTGTTAAAATACTTGAAATCTGACATAAAAGTTAATGCAAAATAAATCTTAAGAAATGGCAAGTATTTTTTCTAAAAATGTATCACAATTTATAAAAGACATTGCTAAAAACTATATTCAAACCAAGAATTGTTATTATTTTTTTCGAAAACTGAAAGAAAATATTATAAAAAAGGAAAATTGGCAAAGTAAAATTTTTGAGTGTGTAAATTAATAAAAATTATATTTATAATACGTGGAAAGGATTTAAATCAAGCTTAAATGAGATTAGTCATTTATATTTAAACTTAAATTTGGATTCTGCTTTATTTTTACAAGGCTTCATTGTTTTGTAGACAGCAAAATCATCAATAATTGTATTTAAAGTTATCGTATATATGTAGGGTGGGAGGGTGGCCTCTATCCCACCCTTCAATGAGTAAAACATAAGTGAGGGTATTAATTAAAAGAAGTAAAATATAAATAAATACAAAATAATTGCAATTTCTAGAGATTTATTCATACGAATTTTTCACTAATTTTGATGATGTTTTACTGATTGGAGAGTAGGATAGAGGCTACCCACCCACCATATACATATAAATTTCAATTACTGATCATCTCGCGGTTTGAGTAAAATTTTACAAAAAATTTTAAATCAAAAATAAATACAAAAAGTAAAATTTTTGAGTGAGTAAATTAATAAAATTTGTATGCATGATAGGTGGGAAAACTTTAAATCTAAATTAAATAAGATTAGCTATAGAAAGCCAATAATATTTAAACTTAAATTTTTATTTCGTTTCATTTTTTATTGCATAAAGGGTTTGATTGTTTTTAGCGGCAAAATCATCAACGATTAGCAATTAAAGTTATCATGTATATGTAGGGTGGGTGGGTGGCCTCTATCCCACCCTCCAGTCAGTAAAACATAATCGAGGGTTTTAGTTAGAAGTTGTAAAATGTAAACAAACATAAAAGAATGGTGATGTGGCCATCATTGTAATTTCCTTACATTTCTCTCGAAAAGTATGAGGTTTAATAATTTCTTCACTTTTGAATTCTCTATTATTATTTGTAATATAAATTTCATTTAACTCTAATAGTTTATTAGTAATTGGCAAAAATATATCAAAATTTTTAATTTTTTTTTTCTTTCTCAAAAGTTAAGAATTTTATGAAAAATATGTTTTAATAAAACTTGTTCAGTTTTTCATTACCTATAACTTTTGTTTGAACAGTTTTTTAGAATTTTTCATATTTGGAAAAATATCACCAAAAAACAAAAAAACGCCTCGAGTAAACATCTACTTCCGGTCTATGAATGTTCACCAAAAGCTTTTCAGTTCCAGTTTTTAACAATTAAACCTCAAGTTTCATGTTTCATCTCAATAGGATCATTCGTTTTTGAGATACAGCGCCCACGGACAGTTTCATACACGAAAACAATACTTCCCCTATATATTCTATATAGGGAAAGTAATTAAGTTACATCAATGGAATCTAGGAAATCTTAGTACAGCTCTTAAGACAATAGATGGTACTTTGGTTCTGGTTCTGGTTTAAATCGATGCGTCCTCCCGTCTGAGTCCTTATTCCTTGCTACGGTCAAGCCAACCCAGGGTATTGGCAAATGCCAGGACTGCAGCAAGAGGGACTCTGAGGATTTCTTTAGACATCCCTCTCCCATTGTGGATTTACATAGGTTGGATAATACTAGGCAGTCTAGAAGTACATGCTCCGCGGATTCCTCTTCTGCTTCACACACTCTGCAGATAGGACTAGATTGTAGTCCCAGTTTGTTCAGATGGGACCTTAATTGTAGATACTTTGTTTATTGCACTCTTGAAGAAATTAAAATTACCTTAATTGTAATATATTGATTTATTCATCGATTTTTTTAAAGACTACTAAAATGATTATATTAATTTTTACATTTTTTCATGAATTTATTTAATAATAAGCATTTATTTTAAATCACAAGTGTAATTAAATTTATTTTCTTTCTTTCTTTTTTTTTACTAAACTTTATATAGCTAATTTCAACTTGGAAAGTAACTTTACTCGCGCAAATATAATTCCTTTTCGACGTGGATTGTATTTATCCGCTGTATGGTCCCCGGGTCATTATGTGCGACTTTAAATATGATAATGAGAAATTTACGAGCAGGCCCAAAGTGAGTGTATTTTCACCGGTCGGTGGGAGCGTGCCCGGTCGTTCAATTTCATAAATTAAACCATTACGGGCAGCACAAAAGATATTCAAACATAACAGTAGTATTCAATTTCCATTACACAGAAGCAGGAAGCCGTTAATTTAAAACAGCTTCCTTTTCTGGACGGATGGTCCGCATGTGTGCTCAAACGCCACACCGAATTGTCTGGTGGTACGGCGTTGCACCCTCTCCCATCGAAAACACGACGCGGATGTTGATAAACAAAGTCGTTCTTTTTTTGGAATTGTTGTTTAAAGAGTTTATCATATGTAATGTATTTGTAGATTAGATCTACAAAATTTTAACAGTCTATTTCCGCAATTAATTTAGAAACGAATAATTAAAAACATATAAGTCAAAAATTCAATAGAATGGGCAAAATTATTCTAAAAATCCTGTGAATGCAACATTAGGTCAAAGAACTGTTCATCTATCCCAACAAAACTATTGAAAATACTTCTAGACAACCTAATTAATAATACCACTTAAAATAGAAGTCAAAATGGTATTTGTGAATTAATAGCCTTGTCAATAACAACTGATTAGAAAAAATCTCAAGTCTCTTCACTAATAATAAAGATGTTTTCTCTCTCTAGCCTTGTCAATTCAATATTTAAATGGTCTTTTTTAAACTGTAATAACCCTTTCAGTCACGAATTTTTACCTTGGAGGAAAAATTACCAGTTATAGGTTGAATTATTTTTGATGTTTTGGCACAAATATTTTTTTATGGCACACTTTTGTACACCAAATCATTTTCAATTGAATACAAAATGATCCAAGGGTGAAGTTGAAAATAACAAAATCAAGTTCAAATTGGTATTTTATTTTTAAAAAAACCTATCATACTACCGACAATTTCTGGTACGATAATTGAGAAAACAATTCTTAGATTTATGTAAACAGATGTATATATTTGATGAACTGGACCCTTACAGCCAGGATTTTATATCTCGACTCGAAATTATTTTTGCCAAACGAAGAAATATGGCCGATCTGATCAAATCGGACATCATTTTTTGAACGAACCTTCTTTGATGTTATGGGACTCAACTATCCTGCTACAGAAAAGGGATAATGTTTGCGAGTTGATGTCGATCTTAGCAATGGAGCTCTACTCTAAGGAAGACCAATGTTTGAATAAACCATTATAATGATAAACTTTACGTACTAGGGGTGTCCAAATGAAAATGTAGGAAAAGACACTATGGGTACAAATAAAGTCCTCATTCTAAGTATTCGCCATAGGCCTGAGCAAAACGATTCCATTGATTAATGAGCCAAAGGATTCTGTGTTCCCAGAAATCTTTGGCGGTGATGAAACCCAGTCCTTCATAACAACTTTGTGTTTGTGTTCCTAGTTGAAGCGCTTCGGTGTCAGATTTTTTTTTTCAGGAGTCACATTAAAATTGCTGAGCAATAGAAGAGTGTGGGCAATTGTTCACGAGAGGTTACGTTATCAGAAGGTGTACGCGCAATAAGTTCCGAAGCAGCTCCCCGACCTACAAAAGGAATAACAATTGGTGACATCCAGTAACTATTCGCTCTGGAAAATGATGTTGAAATGTGAGCTCTATACATTTCAACATCATTTTCCTAGAGCGAATCGTTACTAGATGTCACCAATTGTTATTACCTGTGACGATTTGCTCTAGGAAAATAATATTGAAGTGTGGGCCCAAAAAAGAGTTGTTTTTGTTTGGTCGGGGAGCTACTTCTGAACTTACACAACAAGACAATCAAAGCGGGAAGGAATGCTTCAACTGTATTGTGTCACCACCTCCTCCTGAAAAGTTCAAAGTCGTTGCTTCAACAGGCAAGTTGTTTCTTACCGTCTTTTTTGACGTTCAATGTCCACTACTTATTGAATTTCTCGAGCTCAAAAAAAACAATTAACTGTGAGACACTCCGAAGACTATGTAGGTCCATCAAGAAAAAAAGAAGTGTAGTTTGGTCAATTATAACCCGCATCCACACGTGCTCAGGATTAGACAAGCAAAACTACAGTTCAAGTTCAAGTGGGAGTAGTTTTACCATCCACCTTACAGCCTGGATATGTCACCCTACAATTTTCAAGTGTTTGATCCTCTTACAAAACATCTGAACGGGCAGCACTTACACTCAGACGACGAACTCAAGGACGTTGTAAAGGACTGGATTTAAAACAGCCACAAAGGTTCTGAAAACACGGAATCCTTCGGTTCGTTTGTCAATGGAATCGTTGTGCTCAAATTTATGGTGTATACTATGAGTAAAGACTTCATTTATACCAACAGTGTCGTTCCGTACCTTTTCATTTGAAGAACTCTCGTAGGTAATGAACCCCAAGAGGGCAAAGACACCCTTTGTTGGAATATCCAGAGTCTCAGCTCGTTGTTTGTATTAGATCTAAGCATTGGCGCATGAAATATTTATGACGTGTGCAAACATTCGCAAAGATGACGAGATTGTCAGCGCATTATATGAGAGGTAGTTCTGAATAATTCCGGTACGAGCTACATCGAAATATTCCTTTTGCAACTTGCCTACCGTTAACAATTGTCAGTACCTTCTATGAGATATAGTTCTGAATAATTCCTGTCCGAGCTACATCCAAATACTATCAAAAGTCATAATTTCCGACACCTTTAAAACTTGAGGCCATTACCATGCTCTTGCTGTCATACCTTTTGTTCATTAATATTTCATTTTTGCTGGTCAATAGCTCAGATGTATTGCCTTGTATCTTCATTACGCAATCCGAGAAAAAAAGTGGTTCATTAAATTAATCCACGTTTTCAGTGCATGACGACTAGATATATCGTGCAAGAATTTGCATTTTCCTAGAGCGAATCGTCACTGGATGTCACCAATTGTTATTACCTGTGATGATTTGCTCTAGGAAAATGATGTTGAAGTGTGGGCCCAAAAAAGAGTTCTTTTTGTTGGTCGGGGAGCTGCTTCTGAACTTACACAACAAGACAGAATCAAAGCGGGAAGGAATGCTTCAACTGTATTGTGTCATCACCTCCTCATGAAAAGTTCAAAGTAGTTCAGCAGGTAAGTTGTTTCTTACCGTCTTTTTTGACGTTCAATGCCGACTACTTATTGAATTTCTCGAGCTCAAAAAAAAACATTAACTGTGAGACAGGTCCATCAAGAAAAAAAGAAATGCCATTTTGCTCCATTATAACGTGCATCTAGACGTGCACCAGGTTTGGCACCCGGAACCGCAGTTCACAGTTCAAGTTCAAATGAGAGTAGTCTTACCATCCACCCTTCAACCTGGACATGTCACCCTGCAATTTTCAAGTGTTTGGTTCTCTTACAAAACATCTGAAAAGGCAGCACTTACACTCGAATGACGAACTCAAGGACGTTGTGAAGGACTGGGAATACGGAATTCTTCGACTCGTTTATCAATGGAATCGTTGTCCTCAAGCCTATGTTGTATACTTTAAATAAAGACTTCATTTATACCCTCAGTGTCGTTTCATACCTTTTCATTTGAACACCCCTTGTAGGTACTGAATTCCAAGAGGCCAAAAAAATCTTTTCTTGGAATATCCAAAGTCTCAACTCGTTGTTTATATATGTCTGAGCCAGATACAAACAAATACTCTTTTTGCGACTTGTTCAACCGTTAAAAAATGTCACCAATTCCAATACCTTTAAAACTTGAGGCCATTACTACGTTCTTGCTGTCATACCTTTTGTTCACTAATATTTCATTCTTGCTATATCTTCATTACGCTAGCCAAGGAAAAAGTGATGCCTTAAATTAATCCATGGTTTCATTGCATGACGACTAGATATATCTGTCTTCGAAGAATTGCAACAAATTACAGTTTTTTTCCTTCTTGAATGATTTTCTCACTTATCACTTGGTGAAACATTTTCAACTATTATTGATCAAGGTTTAAACCAAGTGTAATTTAATATAAACCATCATCTGAAATTGTAGTTGCTGAAGTAGATGTCAAAGTATAAACGGAAATTCGATTAAGAAATCCACTGAAAAAGCCTCGAAACTATTGCTCCAGCAGCCCCAAAAATTTCATAATGGCCAGGTGTCATATTGGTGGTCAAAACTTGATGGATAATCAAATCATAACAGGGTCCACTGTGTCCACACAAGTCGTAATGTCTATTTTTGGCATGCTGCTTCATATTGAACTACCTTTGAAAGGGATATCAGTTCATAAATACATAAATCTGAATCGGGCTGGTGAGAGAAAATAGAGAGAGGCTTCACGTACGGTATCAAATTGGAGTCTGATTTTTTACAATCTATAGTTTCCCACTGGAAGAGTGGACCTGTTAAAATGGACGTGCTGTTATAATTGGAATAATCTATTCAGAGGCATACTGTTTGAAATTAAGGAAACTGTTAAACCAGGTTGCCAATGTATTATAATGGCAACTCCCTAACATGCCATAATCCCAATAAACGTTATAATTTCGTCCACAGATCTTTAGCTGAATCCAAAGCCGTTTTCTTTACTTGCATATTTACTTCTCCAATTCGGCGTTCTCATCCATTTCTCATTTATCACTTGGTGAAATATTTTGAACTATATTGACAAAGTTTTAAATCAAGTGAATATAATATAAACCTTCATCAGAAATTAGAGTTGCTAAAGTATATAGCAAAGTATAAAGAAAATTCTATACAGAAATGCGCGGAAAAGCGTCGAAACTATCGCTCCAGCAGTCCCAAAAATTTCCGAATGTCCAGGTCCAGCAAGAATCACGGGCGGAGTTCGCTGATTTCCAATGATCTTCCACTCAGACTCACATCCATTCACTCTCCAGTAATACATGTTGACAGCTTCTGAATTCTTCTTTTAAAAGTACATCATCGTTAGTCCGAGTCAGAAATTGGATGGGTGACTGGTACCATACGCAACTGAGTTGCAATTAGTGTCGTTTTAGATTAATTAAAATAACAAGCTCACAAAAAGAGTTTTAATCAATCAAGTTATTACGCCGTAATATTATCAAGCTGTCGAAACGGCGTTCTCTTTCTCTCACTTCTTTTTATTATTATTATTCGGCGGGTGGTGTGCATGTTGGCGGTATTAAGGCGTAATTTAAATAAATTATCCGGCGAGAGGATGATGAAAAAATAATAACATAGCCGCGAGGCGAGGGAATTATTACCCTTTTGCCGCCGATGGAGTGCGAACATTTTCTTGCATAAATGGAAATTGAATTGCTGCCGAGGAGGAAAATGGGAGAGCTTAAGTAGGACAGCTCGGATGTAAAGTTTTCATTATAAATGCGGCTGAAAACATATCCTCGCAAAAAATAATAATTATATTTAAAATATTTTTCTGAATAGTAATTACATATCTGATATATCAAATTCTAGTTTATTATTGTTTCCGGTAATTAAAATGTCTAAAAAGGTAAATTGTTCTATGTATTTTTTTGAGTTTTAGAAGAATTGAAACTTTGATCTCCGAAAACGCAAAGGAAATATATAATTTTATGTTTATTCTTGTTGTTTTTTTCAGAGTCGTCAAGATCTTAATACTCCGGAAATGGCGCACCCGGAGAAGCTGCCCAAGACGCGGCCCACCCATCCGCGCACCCGTCTCGACCAAAACGTGATGACGCAGAGCTGTCCCACGCCGCCCCAATCCCGCAGGAAGTACTTCCTGAGCCCGAAAGCCCTGCGCAGTCCTTTCGCCCAGAGGGCGGCCAGCAGACAGGCGTCCGCCGACTCGGCATTCTCCGGTAAGTACCCTAGCGACAATCGATCGTGGGTGGCCGCGGTCTGCATTCTTACCTACGCCTCTATGTCGAGAAATAAATTTACCATTTCATCATGCCGCCTCTCCGTAGACCGTATGACATCCTCGACGACGTCGACAGATGGTAAAAATTGGCCGAGTACCCTTCTGGGAAAGATTCGGTCGCTGTGGTCGGCGGGCAGTTCGAGCGCCAGCACCGGACTAAACCAGCTACTCTCAGGCAGGGATATGCACGGTTTTTGAGTGTTGTTTTTTTTGTGTGTGTAGCACGTCCTTATATCTTCAAACAAATGCATGTGTAGTCGTTCTTTTAACAAAATAGCTGCCCACTTCACAAAGCTGATGACATGCTTCAAAGAAAATTCCTAGGACATAAAAACCAACTGCCAAACACATTAAGGAAATGACGATTTTGAAGAGATAATTACTAAAAAGTCACATTCTCTTTATCCATCAAAGGCCTTCCAGCATCCAGAAGAAATTCTCTAATATTGTTGATTTTTTTTCACCATATCATAACTAATCAAGCTTCCGAAGAAATATTTATTCTAATAACCATTTTATTCCTTCAGAAATATGTTTATTCCACAAACACCTTCTTAATCTACTCAGCAAATATTTTATAACAAAGCACTGAATAATTACAATTTCGTTATAAACTAACTTGCAACGAATTCTTAAATTTGATGTGTATTTTTCAACTCAATTAAGATTACTTATCAAACAATTATCACAATCGTTTATTATTTTCAGATGATGATTGCACAAACGAAAAACCCATCACGAAGAAATCATCTGAAGACATGTACATGCGTCTAGGTCTGTTGTTGGGGGAGAACGCTAGGCGATCTAAGCGAGCCCCACCGCGTAGCTCGCACGAATCCTGTTCTTCCTTGGCTAGCTATGACACAGGAGCGGTCATGTCTACAAACACCAGCCCCGTGTCCACCCTTACTGGAAGCTCTGAAGACCAACACCGCACCAACCCGGGGAGTGACAGCGTCGGCTCTCTTATGTCGATGTCTATGTCTGGACAAAGCAACTGCAGTTCGAGTCCGATTAGCAGGAGACATAGCGTAACGAGTAAGTTTAGTGTTAATTACATGCGGAAGGTAATTAAATTAATAATGATTGATTACAGCTACGCAACCGGGACAAGTGGAAGATTTATCGATGTTCCAGAGCCGAAGGACAGCTGCGAGACGGTCAGCTAGAAACGGCACTGTTAAAGGCCCGATAGATCCAAAAATTCGGTTCGCCCAATACAGAACTCCTCAGCTGACTTTAAAACCTTTGTTCTTTGAAGTTCCACTCCAAGAACCAGATCCTTTATTTTTGGGAAGGCAATGGCTTATTAAAGAAATTGGAGAGATTGTTGGTAAGTTTTAAAATGAAATCACTATAAATACATCAATAATACCAATCTTAAGCGTAAATTCAAACTCTATTATATTTAATACAACAGAACGAATTAGCTATATTTATTTGTATGAAGCGCAACGCAAAACGCAAGTTATATTTATTATAATCATCATCTTAGCAGCACTCTCCAATAAATTCAAAATCTGATCATTCCAATTTCATAAGTTTCTAGTCTGTACAAAAATTAATATATCGTATTAATTATGAAATACTTTTATTGCGGTTTAATTGGTATATTTAATAGAGGATAAATGTACCTAATACTTTTATAATAACTGTATCCCAATTTCCTCTCGAATTTTCAGGTCATTCCACACCTGGCGTTTTACTAACCGGAAATCCAGGCACTGGCAAGACGGCCCTCATCCTTCAACTCGTCGATTATAGCTGTTTCGGCCGCAGGAAGGAAAACACCTACCAATCACCGCAAAGACTAAATTCGCCTGACCGCTCGCGAAGCCCCCTTTACTACCAAATCGATTCGGTCAATGACAAGATCAAAAAACTTTCCAGCAACGTGGTGGCTTATCACTTTTGCCAAGCCGACAACAACAACACCTGCCTAGTACCTGACTTCATCCACTCCATAGCCGCACAACTATGCCAAGCTCCCCAACTATCCGCCTACAGAGATTACCTCCTAAGCGAACCACACCTTCAAGGCGCCCTTTCCCTAAAGGAATGTATAGCTAATCCGGATCAAGCCTTCAATCGCGGCATACTAGAACCATTATCCAGTTTGAGGAGAGTGGGAAAGATCGATGGAAACAATTGTGTGATATTAGTTGATGGATTGTGCGAGGCGGAATATCACAGACCTGACCATGGAGACACCATAACCTCCTTCTTGGCAAAACACATGCCGCAATTCCCATCATGGTTGAAAATGATCTGCACAGTACGGACACAACTATTAGAAATTAGCAAACAACTACCCTTCACTAGGATCTCATTAGATAACATAAATAATAACGAAAACCTACAAAAAGATATTCTAGATTATATCAGCTTTAGATTACAGAAAAGCCCTAGTATACAATCAAACATTACTGCGTCTTCTGGTGGAAAATTAGATATGTCTCAACACAAGTTTTCTCAACACCTTCTACAATTAAGTCAAGGTTCTTTTCTCTTCGCTAAACTCACCCTTGATCTACTAGAGAGGGGACACCTGGTAGCCAAGTCTTCCGGATATAAAGTCCTTCCCGTTTCCTTAGCACAAATTTACTTACTACACTTTAACCTGCGTTTCCCTACAGTTAGATCCTTTGATAAAGTGACGCATATATTAAGTGTGTGTCTTTCCGCTCTATACCCATTAACCCTGTTAGAAATTTACTACTCAGTGAACTCCTTATTAGTCGACACATTCTTACCATGGAGCGAATTTCTGCAGAGATTCAAGTTATTATCAGGATTTTTGGTGAAGCGTTTGGATAATACGTATATGTTTTTCCATCCTTCATTTAGGGAGTGGTTAATTCGACGTGATGAGAATGAAAGCACTAAATTCGTCTGTGATCTCCGCTCTGGACACTGCGGAATAGCCTTTCGATTATCAAGAGTACAAGCACCGCTAGATGCAGAAAAAACTTTGGAATTAGGCCATCATATACTGAAAGCTCATGTGTATAGGAACATGACGTTACAAGATATCAGCTCTAGGGACTTGCAAGCTCATTGGATAGCGGAAAGTTCACTAGACGTTTCTGATGCAGTGTGCAATTTGAGAAACGTTTACAGTCCCAACGTAAAAGTTTCTAGACTATTGTTACTGGCTGGTTCATCTCCTAATCACATCACGGAATTTTTGGGGAATGCCCCTATATTGTGTATGTATGCAAATGAAGGAATAGTGCCTATGATCTCGTTATTATTGGAATTCGGTGCTGATGTGGAGTTGGCGAATAGTCAAGGGTGCACAGCTTTATCTTTAGCTGCTGGTAAAGGGCATTGCGATGTCGTTAGGCAGTTGATAGCAGCTGGAGCTAGTCCTGGGCGAGCGGATACTGCTGGTTACTGTCCGTTGGTTCACGCGGCTAGGAATGGCTGTTTGAATGTTGTAGGATATTTATTAGCCTGTGATTGGCTAATTAAGAATCCGGATGATATTGAGTTACCAGAGGCTGCTCAACAAGCGTTAATAGCAGCTGCTGGACAAGGTCATAACGAGATTGTGGAGTATTTGCTGGACATGTCTGAAGTAAATGCTGATACGTGTTGTTCATTAACTGGAGAGACCGCATTGACAGTAGCGTCAGCTAACGGATGTATGAGTGTAGTCAACGCGTTGATCAACCGAGGTGCTAGTATTTCAGTGACCAACAAGAAAGAGATGCCTCCTCTACTTCTTGCAGTGAAAGAGGGACATTGGGCAGTCGCCGAGCGATTGATTCAGAATCACGCCGCCTTGGAGCAATGCGATAATAATGGAAGGAGTGCTTTAATGCTTGCCGCTTCGGAGGGGCACGTTGGTTTGATTGAATTACTTCTTGATAAAGGCGCGTGTCTAGAAAGACAAGATCAAGATGGGCTAACTGCATTGTGCTGGGCATGTCTTAGAGGACGACAACAAGCGGCCCAAACACTTCTCGATAAAAACGCAGTTATCAATCACACGGACAAAACGGCAAGGACTCCTCTGGATTTAGCCGCATTCCAGGGCAATCCAGCTATAGTGCAGCTACTGTTAGAACGAGGAGCTTTAATCGAACATGTTGACATAAAAGGCATGAGACCCTTGGATAGGGCAATTGGTTGCCGAAACGTCCAAGTTGTGCAGTGTTTTCTCAAGAAAGGAGCTAAACTGGGACCGGCCACTTGGGCCATGGCACAAGGAAAGCCAGATATTATGTAAGTATTTTTACATTTTATAATATCATTTGTGTAAATATAAATATGAATATGCAAAATTAACATATAATAAATCATATAAAATCATTCGATTGATTGAGTTACATGAAGATAATAATCACTTTGATCAATCACTTTGTATCAAACCATTGATAATGGACACTTTGTGTCCGAAAAGTACATCTCGATCAAAATAAAATATTGAAGAAAGGTTCTAAGTAGAAATAACACAATTTACAAAATGTTTCACCACGTGCTACATGAGAAACTAATTCAAGAAAAAAAAAAAGGTTCTAAGTGTTTTTATCAAAACTATAAAATCATGTTTATTATACAAATTATGAAATTATGTGTTAAATTTCCTTGTGATATGTTTTATTGACCTAAAATCGCAAGTCATATTTATTTGGAATAATTTAATAAAGAAAGCTAGTGAAAATTAGAAATCTTAATTGAAAATACAATTTAATATATATTTGTTTGATCTATTGCAGGCTTATCCTACTGAACAAACTCCTTGAAGATGGAAACTTGCTGTACAGAAAGAGTCGGCTCAGGGAAGCTGCTCATAGGTATCAATACGCTCTCAAGAAATTTCCCACTGATGACTCACCGGATCATAACAATCCTACATTCAAGCAGCTGAAAATCAACTTCCTCCTCAACCATTCCAGATGTAAACGTAAACTAAATGTAAGTGGTACATTATGTATGATTGCCTTCACATACTTTAAAATGTTGTTGTGTCTATTAACTTATTTATTATAAAAACTTATTTTTACAATTAGGAATGCCAAGAAGCAGTGGATTTAGCCAACGAGGTCCTGGAGATGAAACCCGATTCCTACGAAGCATTCTACGCAAGGGCAAAAGCCGAATTGGATTTAGGCCAAAACGAGCGGGCTCTCGCCGACGTTAAAGAAGCTATTCGGCTTGTCTCAACCCAGAACATTGAGGTCCGAAAGGTACTCCTCCACCTCAAAGATGAGATCAGTGCCGGCATCAGCCCAAAGCACCGCGTCATCAGCAACAAGGATTTCGCCATATCGGTGGACGCACTGCACGAATGATCTACTAATGTTCCCTCTAGGAAGCGTTAGTGAGATGATAACAGTAAAGTAAAGCTGTCCAATTTAAAGCCTGTGTATTACATGTGGCCTGAAGCAACTATAAAAGCGGCCAAAGAAGCGAATGCTGAGCGAATAATTAAAATATTAATATGACTACTGCGATTTTAATAATTTAAGTTCAGATAATATGTAAAAAAAATAATATCAACTGTATTATGTAAGTTTTTTTTGTTTATCAGATATCGTTAGTGTAAATTTTGTGCGACCCAAAATAATTCGCCATCATAAAACATTGTTAAAGGACACCTAAAGATTAAATATTAGAGGGAACATTATTCGCTACCAGAAGTGCCTTCATCACAACGAAAGACTGAACTACTTGTTTTCGCTTTTTGTTTTAATTATTTTTTAATGTGTATAGTCGTACTATGTAAATAGGTTTCAGTTTTTAATTTATTTATATATATATTATATATTTGTTAATTATTTAATGTATCATTCCCAGATGGATGGAGCATCCTTTTTTGATTTGTTTTGTTATCGTTTTTTCGTAAGTAGCTTGCCATTTACTTAAACAAACATATTCCTTTTAATTATCACCTAAAGGCTTTATTTGTTTTTTTTAATTTATTTGTATTTAATACTGGAGAGAGAGAATTTTATGAGACGGAATTTATTGTGCAAAGCATGAGTGTGCAGTATTGCTCTCTTATAAAAAAAAATGTAAAGAATGGAAACAGTGAAACTGTTGTGTGAGTTATATTTTCATTAACACGAATTATATATCTCTTTTTCTTTAAAGGTGCTGTCTATTTTGTAAACTGGATTTTATTTTAATAATAGCGAGAGAGAAACTTGGTTATATTGTAATAAATCGAACTTGTATTTATTTTAATCAGCAATTGATTTTAATTGAAATATACTTGAATAAAAAAATATTCCTGATGTGTTTAAAAATTACCCTTTGCAGCGTAAAGTTTATTTACAGTATAAAAGTTATTCTATTATACTAGACAACTAATACATAATTTTAATGTGCTGTAAAATATCATCGAAGGGTGAATCAAAGTAAGTTTTAATATAAATATTTTTTAAATATTATAAACCCAATATCTTAAGCACTTAATAAAGCACTTTCATTTTTACTGTTATATGACTAATTTGTTATTAATAAAGAAAGTGTTTTATTATTCAAGTTATATTACGAAGTGAATGCTTAAACCATGAATCAATTAATAAATTATACTTTTAATTAAAAGTTGACAACACAATAAAACAACTATTATTATTTGTGATTAGAGTATTAAATTATTTGTATAATTTTTAATGTTTTTAATATGCAACTCTAATAATATTACAAACATTAATTTAAATATCGCGCCATGTCGGCCATTGTGTTTATCCTTTCATGATAGCCAACTTAAATTCTGAAATAATATACTAAATAATATACACCATGCTTGAATATATATTTCTATTAATTTACAGAGATAGACAACCATATCTACACTCTTTAAAAATATCCCCAGTTTTTAATCCATTCCCAATTTCTCTAGACCCAGTACGAGATTTAAATACATATTATTGGCATGTAACTTCAAGGAATTGCAACTAAAACATACTAATCACTTAATATTAAAGCCATTAGATTAGGAAGCCGATAAGTGCACCGCGATAAGACGACCGCATAGCATTTTAATGTTTCCCCACCTCGGGCACTAGACTCCATCCAACCGTTTGACGATTCCTCTGGATTCTTCCATCCGGCTCTTACAAGTGGTTGCGTCAATTGTAAAAGGTATTTCATGTGCGTAATCCGCGGATCGTAGCCATGGAACGACCCAGCGTTTTACTTTTGGGAGGTGAGTATTAAAAGGGGGCGGCTATCCCCACATAACCTAGTTTCCGGACGTTCACTTCTTTTATTTTCGCAATACTGACGGGTGATTCATTTGCAGGATGCGGATTTATCGGAAGGAATTTAGTTAATCATCTGGTTAAAAATGAACTGGTCGGATTTTTAAGGGTGGTGGATAAGGTACCACCGCAGGTCGCTTGGCTGAATGCAGCGCACCAAGAGAGCTTCCAGAATCAAGTCGTTGAATTTAAGAGTGCAAATCTTATCAACCCCGGTGAGTTTAAATGTTATCATGGTGATAAGAGAACAATGTATTGGGTGTGAACATCAATTCAATAAATGAGGTTTTGATAAACTATATATGGAACAATGAAGGCTGCTATATTATAAATGTATTATTTATAAACATATAAAAATAAACTAATACAATAAACAATAGTTTATAAAATTAAAAGTAAAATATGTAACACATTTAATTTTATGAAACTCTGATTTTATTTATTTGCTTAAAATGCCTCAACAAAATTGAAAAAAATATTCTGTATAATATTAATTTAAAAAAATCCAATACACAAATATCAGGGGACTTTATTATACACAAAATATAGCTCTTTTCTGTATAATTAAGTCCCCTGATATTTGTGTATTGTTTTTTTTTAGGAAATATGTAGTGAACATTTATTATATTTAATTAACTAACGGGTGTCCAACAATTATTGCAGTCCCGGGTGGCGTTGGAATCAAAAACGTAGGTCGATTCTTACATGTGCCAAATAAATGAACTGACATTTTAATTGTCAAACATAACCTAAACGTGCATTTAAACAACACTTTAAATGCACGTTTAGGTTATGTTTGACAATTAAAATGTCAGTTCATTTATTTGGCACATGTAAGAATCGACCTACGTTTTTGATTCCAACGCCACCCGGGACTGCAATAATTGTTGGACACCCGTTACTTAGAATTAGAGTTTTGCATTATATGATACAATTCTATATCATTCCAATCATTCTTACCTTGAAAGTATTGAGTTTTTGTTTGTGTGTTTCTTAACTGATATATATATGTTTAGATTATTCATTAACTTAAAATATGATATGTTTAAATAGATTTTAAAATAAAAAGGGTATTTAACATCTATATAATTATTTAGTTGTGTTTAGTGTCTATAAGTTTTATTCTGCCAATTTTTCTTCAACTTTTAGAAACAACTTTCTAGCAGCTTTTGTTTTGATAAAAATTATATTTTTCAAGTTATTGAGATATTAAAGCATAAAGTAAAGGATTTGGGAATCCTTTCAAGTGTACACGAGTTTACATAATTTAACCAACTATTTATAGAATATGAAATCTATTTTAGATCTTGGTGAATATGTAACAAAGGTAAATAATAAGTTTATTTATTTAAGAATCTTGCAAGAATGCATTTGTTCCTCCTGATAATGTCACCTGGGATTATGTGATAAATTGTGCGGGAGAAACTAAGTGCAGCCAAACGGATCCTGTATACAAAGAGGGAATATTGAAACTCAGTGTTAATTGTGCTAATCAAGCTGCTCTGCACAATGTCAAGCATTACGTTGAGATATCATCTGGACAAATGTATTCATCAGAGAAGACTCCTTGCAAAGAAGACCAACTGGCTGAACCGTGGACTTATGTTGCTAAATGGAAGCATGAGGTAATTAAATTTTTTTATATAAAATATATTTTTTTTTTAAATTTATTTAATTTCTCAAAAATTTGTCGTTTGAGTGGGACACAAAAAGTCAGTAGATTTTGGATATTTGTACATATTAATCTCATGATTTAAATTTAGTTATGGCAGTTCAGAATAATTAACTAGGTTCTCAAAATATCCCTTTGTAGTGTGCTTAAAACATAGTACATAAATGAAAATCAAATATCTGGTTTGTTTCTTTAATTTTGAGTCTTTTAAAGGTTGAGATGGAAATTGCTAATATTCCGGACTTAAAGTATACGATATTACGCCCAGCACTTGTCTATGGCTTGGGTGACAAGCAAGGATTAACGTGCCGGGCAATGATTTCTGCTGTATATCAGAGAATTAACGAAACAATGAAACTACTATGGAATGCAGATGTGAAGCTGAACACTGTTCACGTGGAAGATCTCTGTCGGGCTATTTGGTTTGTTTGCCAGAGAGATGATACAATTGGTCAGGTAAGAAGTTTCTTACAAGTTTTAAAATGAATGAACTAAATGAAGACTCATACTGTTTTTCAGGTGTACAATGTAGTGGATTCAGCCAATTCAACTCAGGGCTCCCTTTCAAACATAATGGCTGAGTTATTTAACATTAAAGTGGACTATTACGGTACTTTGGTATCATCTGTAGTAGACCTAGCGAACGCAGCTGACGAAGCGAACGATAAACACCTACTTCCGTGGGCCGAGGCATGTTCGAAAGACGGCATACAAAACACACCACTGTCTCCTCACATGGACTTCGAATTGCTCCTCCACAAACACTTACACCTGGATGGAAGCAAACTCAGAAACCTTGGATTCACATACACCATCCCAAATCCTACTGTGGAAGGTGTGAAACAATCAGTAGACTACTTCGTCGACATGAAAGTGTTCCCATCATCTTTAGCGCCTTCCTATTGATAAGCTCATGATATTTTTCTGCGTTATATATATATTTTTTATTGCTTTAGTACTTACTATGTTATGTATGTGATTGAGGTCGTACTTATGCTTTCCATTCCATTAGGATTAAGGAGACAATTATTGTGATGTTTAGGAGCTTAATTTTATAAAAGTTTATATATACTTGATTATATATTCATAATGAAAATGAAATTTGTACTGAGGAGTGGTAAGTTAGATATATTTGCTCAATTTGTTACTTATATTAGGTACATATTATCCAGGGGTCCTATGAAACGAGTCAATACTTCAAATTATTACTACTATTATGATAGGTTGACCATAACGTAACTATATTTTACACATATTCTTGTTATTATACATCTATTTTGATATATAATTAAGTTTTTTTTTTTAATTTCCTATTCCTCTATTTAAAGCATACAAAAAAAATCAATAAAAAATATTTCTTAAAATCCCTTTAGTAGTAGTAGTAGTGTTTGGCTATTGAATAAACCTTTTAGTAGTAGTAGTGTTTGGCAATCGACCACGTGGTCCTTCCATCGTGTGATTTGTGTGTGTAAATGAGCTTGTTACTTTAAAGGATCGCCCTCGTCACTAAAGCACCATTAATTGTATCCCAATGGTGAATGGTACCGTGGTACCGGTCACCCATCCAACTGCTGACCCGAACGAACGTTGCTGCACGTAGTTCGGGGCCGCAACCGAATACGCCACCACCGGCGTGTAAAATCCTTTTATTTATTGTAAAAAATTAGTTATTTCATCAAATAAATCAATAAAGGTTCAGGCAATGGGTAAATCATGAACATAAATTCCATTATTGTAAATAATAATAAAATCTCTGTTGGTGAATTTAAATAAGATTTAAATATTGCTCCTAATAAAACTGTAATTTTTACTGAAAATCCAAAAACCTTAGGTGTTTTGTTTTTGTTTTAGGGACTTTATTAAAAGAAATTAAAGTTACAAAAACATAACATTTACATTATGAAATTTATTAAGGAAATATAATGAGCTACTTTAAATGCATATAGGAATAATTGCAGAAAATAATAAAATGAGCCATATAAAACAATATTTAAAAAAAAATACGATTTAAAATTGTAGTTCTGTATCATTCCTTCTTGTAGATTTAATTAATAACAAAATAAATGTTATAAATATAAACATAAACCATATATAAACTCAATAAATTAGTGGTTTATTTATATTAACTATTTCAATTTGGGAACATACAAAAGATGGAAAACAAGAAATAACGTTACTATATGCAGGAAATCTGTTTTATATATTAAAATTCATACTTTCTATACAAATGCTTTAAAAAATAAATTAAATTCGTTTCAACATGTTTTTAAACTCTATCATATTACACTTTATAAGGGAAATTAACCTCAATAATCGATGAGCGTGTACGGATCTTCATTGTCCAAGGCAGAACAACCATAGTCGGGACACCGTGGTGTAATCACTATATTAATTTTCATCTGATCATTATTGGGACCTATTAGATACGGACTAGAATTCTTTGCTTTGCTTATGGTGGCTGGTGGGTTCAATTCATCAAACGGAATAAAATTGTCAATATTGAGTACTTTGTCTTGTGAGGTAAAATGGTGGTACCGTTCTATAACACGTATTATGTGTTCTGTACCGCCTTGTTTGGCGTAGAGTAATATACCGACACGGACTTTCATGTTTTCATTTTGATTTATATCACCTCGAAAGGTCAGAGACAAACGTATCGTTTTCATTATTTCCTCTGGCACTTCCAGTGTACCTTGCCAAACAATGAGAAAGCACTTTTTAAACCAAACACCTTTTGGGTACAAATCGACCATCCATTCGTAAATTTTATCTGATTCACATTCTGCCATTGACATATGCGAAGAGAAAACGAATGTGCTTGTATGGTAATTTGGTAAACTTGAAATATTTTCTATTAACAATATTGCACTGAAACTATCACAAGTATACAACCTAGGTGTTAATAACAATCTGCCATCCTCAGTTGCACACAAGTTTTTCAAGCGATCTGTATGTCCGGAATGATAAATCATTCCCATTGCCATTCGATCAACGAAAAACTCTTTATATTCTTTAATCAATGGTGAAAGCAACAAATCAGCCAATTCTCTAGGAGACATCATTGGAAACCGGATGTAACTCATTATAACTTCGACTAGATCCTTCATATGCAACTGTAACTCGGATTTTGGTAGACCAGACTGTTGTAAGCGAATTTTCTGCAGGTCCAACCATCGCACGACGAAATTATACAGCACCATTTCATTGTAAACGACGATATCGTTTTGCTGAAGGACGCTTACAAATAATTCAGCGTCGAAATCGCTAAACTCCGGTGTATTTGCGACCGATTCCAAGTTCCATTTGATATAGTTCAGGCACCTTTGAGCAACATCTTCGTGTCCACATGGGATTGTGTATTGTAACCATGAGAATAGAACGTTATGAGCCGCTGCGTGTGGAACGTGTTTGCACATGTACTCTGTGCACAATCTTGTTAAACTCTAAAACAAATTGTTTAAAAATATTTGAGCAAAGTCGATAATGCTTATAAATTATGGACTTACAAGAATATAACTATTGTTACTTACTTAGGCTTAAAAAAAATACAAGGCACTGAAGCTATAATTTAAATGAGGGAATTTATTATAATTGATCAAATATATCACCTTGCATTGACTAATAAAAAAAAATCAGGTAAGATCTTATACATTAGTTAAATAGTAGGAAAATCGTGGGTTTTATTCTTAAATATATTTTAATATGATTAAAAGAAAAACCTTAGTTTTGTAATTATTCATTGTGAAGTATATTCGACAATATCTACAACAAGTAATTAATATAATATAGTAATGAATTATATTACTTTCTTCATGTAACTTGCAAATATAAACAGAAATACAAATTCAAACGTTTTGTTTTGCTTAAAAAACAATTGAGTATGAGCATTGCTTATGCAAAATAAAAAATATTCTGATGACTTTTATGATAAAAAAAAACAGTTTCCTTACTCAAAAATAAAAGTATTCATAAGAAAATTTTTTTTTCTTGTTTACTTCTTGTAAATTACACATTTATCTAATCTAGTTGTGTTTGTGTTATAATTTTAGGTTTGTTATAGAGATTTTGATGTACAGAAAATTTTATGAATTAAAAAGAAAAAACTTTTCAGCTGGGATTTTCTTTCTAGAAGCTGATCAATTCCAATTTATTATGTGCCACCTTATTGTCCCTGCCAGGTATTAGTTCTGGCTCTAATTGTACACTATTGGTATTATAAACTTTTACATTGTTTAGAGTATGTATCAGTTGTTTTGTACAACCTAACAAATCAAAATTGATATTTCTTAAGGTAGTTAAGTATTAATATTAATCAGAATTTGTTTTCATAAGTATGTTAAATTTTATGACTATCTTTATAATCTTTATTATTAAGTACATTTAGTGATGCTAGAGCTTGTAAAAAGAAAAAAGTGTCTGTTATTTGATTTAATCATGCACAAGTCCGTGAAATTATAGAGGTCATTAAAAATTAGACCTAAATGTGCCAGAAATGGCCAAAATATTGCCTTAATGGCTACATAAGGATCATCAACACCAGCAGTGTTATGAGTCGAGTGGAAGAACACGAAAAACTGTGAACTCCGCCTTTAAGATCTATGCTCGAAATTTCAAAGTGATTAATTATATTTATGTATGTATTTATGTATTAATTTTTTAATAGATCTTGTAAAGTGAATAAACTAAACATATGTTACAAAAATAAATTTTACATTTTTGTCATATTTACAATAAAATTTTCACTTTTATATATTTTTTACCAATTTTAGAATTTTAAATTTATAATTACCTCCATTACTTTTAATTTTAGAATAATTAATCTTAGTAGAATTATCTACATCGAATAGTTGTGAAATGTATAATCTGTGTTTTAATTTAACCAATTTATGAGTAAAACACAGTTTGGCACTTTTTTCACTTGTACATCTAGCATTTAATAAAGCAAGTGAAAAAAGTGCCAAACTGTGTTTTACTCATATCAACATTTTCACGTACTCAAACAACCACATTAACCAATTTAATTTATTAAAACTGATATCTTTAGGACACATGTCTTATATTTTATAATTGCCCAAGAAGAAAAATAATATGATGACTTAATAATCAGTTATTGTATTTTCCATTTTGAATAAATTATATATATTTTTTAATATTTTGGTCCATTAAAATATTGGTTTTAATTCAAATAAATACTTACCCTGACTATATATTTATCAGCTAAGCAGAGGATTCCCATAACATTAGTGTGCGTTATTATTATTTTGCCTGTATAAAAATATTCCAAAAAGTTGTGAAATACTGGTTCACACTGAGGTAGTTCTCGCAGGACGACACGACTTTCATGCCATTCACTCCATTCCGGTTTCATCAACATTGCCTGTAAACATCATTTTTTTATTATTCACTAATCTCAAGTGAAAAGAATACAACATCTGAATTTTGTCTGCACAAATGTACAGATTAAAAACAAAACAAAAACTATTAAAAATTATATCCATAGATATAGATGTTTAAAGTAATGTTTGTACCTGAAAAACATCACTGGAAGCACAGAGGATAAGCCTATGAGCAGAATGCTCCTTACTGCCCACTGTCAAGAAAACATCGCACATGACACTCTCATGGTAGAGGTTCTTCATTATTCTCAGCACATTGTCAGAATTATCTATCTGCAATACAACCAGTACAAATCACAACACAGCCATCCCATACAACACAACAACTCACCGTCATCTGGCATGAGGAGTCATCGTTATAATTCATGTTCACTTCTTTTCGCCTCGACTTACAAGTGGGCTCATCACCGTGGTCATCTACTTGATGATTCATCATAAACTTGTGCCTCTTTATCGCTACAACAACAAAAACACGTTGTTTATTGTCCTAAATACATTACTTTTTGTTTTGCTACTTAACCTACAAATATTTTCGTCTGTGATAACGTTAGAACTGTACTCACCTGTTTTTCCAGTAAAACGTGCATTTCCTTGTTATTAACTAATTTAATTGTTGATAGTCTATCGCGAAACTGATAGATTTTTCTTAACTGGAAAATAAAGTATCGACCTTAAATTAAATGTATAAAACAAGTGATTATGTAAGTTGAGTTGCATACAACGAATTATCTACGTATTTTTTTTAAATAAAATTTTTGAAATTTTAAACAAATAAAATATGTTTGATAAGTATTTCATGTAAAGAAAACTGTATAAAGTTTATAACATTGAGTTTTTAGATTATATAAACATTAATAATAATTGCAAATACTACAATGTTTATATTTTTTGCATGTTAATAAAAATTTTATATTTAAATATGTAAATACACATACATTTTAGCTAATTAATTATTTTAAAGTATTTTAAGTCTATGCCAACTGTTTTCTATTATTTCCCTAAAGAGTCTTTGTAAAATATATTCTATTATTTTTCTCTAATCATACATAATTCACAATTCAATTGTTTTCACAGCGACTAACACTCTTATTACATAAAATCGCTTTATAATATAAATTAGAACCAAATATAGATTAGAAAATTAATATTATTAAATAGAGATTGAATGATCTCATAAAGCATAAATCACCGAGAGGTGATAAGGTATTAATGATTAATGATTACTATTTTATAATGACGCAAGTATGCAGCTTGAACAATACATATACAGAGTGAACAATGACAAGAGTATAGCGCTACAAGATTGGTTGGCGTTTAAAGTGACGCGCGCCGAAACGGAAGTCGAAATTTGAAATTAGCGCCTAATACTGTAATCCTATTGGCTGTATCTTTTACTCTTTCCCGCTGGAACTGTTGCTATACTAAAATCCGTTGAAGTGTTCGTAAACAGGTGTTGTGGTTTTTCATTATTTGATTATAGTGTTTACTATTACTAGTCACCAACGTGGTAAGTGTTATGTTTTATTTAAGTTGTATCTTAAATCTCTAATATGGCGGTGTAGGTACAGGCGTGGGCTGTGAAAAAAAAAACACGTACTTAATTGTTTCTGGTTTTAATCGTATTTGTGCGGTTTCATTTACCTAATTATAGTCTTACTATGTTTAGTTTAGATTCTAATAACAAACATTATATACGTGATATTATTTTTAATCATTATCACGAGTACCGTCATTAATACTGCGCGCCCGTTTCGTATTACTAACGATAAGAATAGCAATTGTTTTAACACATTAAACACTCTTTGTACTTTCTTCGTGTAACTTAATAACACAGGTTTTAATAAATCAGTATTATTAAGTGATGGTACGTTGATTCATCGAATGAATGATTACCAAATAAAAGTGCAGCTATTTAATGTAAGCAGTTTGTTTAATTTTATTATAAACAATGTGTAAAGGATAGGAATTTGTTTATTTGTTTTTAGTAAATAATCGTCGATGACGTGTCAAGTGTCGATGTGTGTTTAAATTCAGTTCAAATTGTGTAATGATTTTGTTTAGAGTAACAAATTTAAACTTTTTCGTGATACGATGTAGTAAATTGAATGAATTGTGTGTGAATAACTTTATTAATTAATAAGTATTTGAGATTTAAGGTTTAATTATATTGCTCGATAGTGATATGAATGGGAAGATTTCGGGAATCAACATATGGATTATTTAATCGGTTTTAAGGTATGAATTGGGTCAGCAATTGCATAGGTGACTGGTACCATTCGCTATTGGGATACAATTATAGTGTAAAAAGCTCATTTACATACGCACATAGAAATACACAGATAATATTGCGGGAGGACCACTTGGTCGATACCTAAACGCACTAGTACTACTGTTAATCCAAATATTTTGGCCTTATTAAGTAGACTTATTTAATAACTAAATAAACAAATGTTGCATTGGATTAATTTTGAAATGTCAATTAATGATCAAAATAAATAAACAATTAACTCTGTTGGTATCACTTTTTATTTAGGAATTTGTTTATCAAATCAAAATGTATCACGAAGTGAAAGCCTCCACAATTACTTATTCAATGAATGTTGCATAGTATACAAATCTTATCTTTTAGTTCGTCCAAAAATGTATTTCATTAGCTTAAAACTCCAATACACTCTTACCTGACTTCTTCTTAATTTCATATGTTCTGAAACCAAGGCTTCAAATTGTCTAAAAATGTTGTTTATAATTAATATTTTTGTATAATTTGGTTTAAAGTTTTTTAATATAATTTCTTTTCTGTGAATTCTAATTTGTTTAATCTTCTTCAATTAACTTCTTGATGCTTTTGTGTTATTTGGTTTTACTATATTTTGTAATTTTTTTAGCATTTCTTGCTTCATATCGAGTGACTATAGTATTCTTTGTTTCATTTTGTTTACATTTTCCTAGTCTCCAAGTTATTTTAAAATTTTAAACTTTGACTCGTTTTTGGGTGATTTAAGTGATTTAGAATTTTTAATGGTAATATTTAAATTCGTATAGAAAGAATGAATACACAAGGTAAATAAAGACTTTCTTTAACATTGCGTTATTTAATTGTAAAATCGTTTTATTAATATCAAAAATATTTAGAACTAACAAAACAAAACAATATTAGTTTTTTTGTTGTTCTAGTATCAACCAACAAACCTGGGCATAACTTTAGAAAGAGATTATTTGCGATAACAGGCATGGACACGAAGAACAGGTCGATTTTGACAAACCGAGAAAAATCTCTAAATGAATCCTTATTAAAGGCATATGATAAAAATGCAGAAATGTCATCTTCGGCCAGTAGCGATGATTCATGGGGAATTGGATCATCTAGAAGAATCAGGCGTATTCCTCGCTCTAATAAGTCACCAAAGGAGAAAATTATACCGAAACCTACTGCACTAGAATTGTTTGAAACTAATGACGAATTGCCCCAAAATATGACCAATCAAGCAAGTTCTTTTTTTAATAACGACCATTCTAAATTAAAATCTGAAAAGTATAAGAACACTTTTTCCTTACCAAAGGATAATGTTGATAACCAATCTAAAAATTATGAATCACTATCTGATAACGATAATATTTTATTACCAGGAACAAAAACTAATCTGCATTTTATCAGTTCTGATTCATCTTCTCAACACGACGAAAACTCACATATTAAAAGATTATCACCTTCAAATCTACATTTAATTAATAATAGTACTTCGCAACATAATGGCCAATTATTAACTGACAGAGTTATAAATTGGCTGAAAACAATATCTATTTGTAACAGTGTGGGATCAATGGGTTATCATAACAATGATGAGGTGCCATCTGATACAAACCGCGACTCTTCGTCAATTTTAAAACCTAGGAAACAACAAGATTTACAATCAAATGATAGTAATGTTGCTATACCGAGAACATCATCTATTACAAGCTCTTCATCTTCTATTAGAAATAAAAAACCTGCGTTTAATGATATTATAGATGATCCAAATGGATTTACACAAGATACTAAAAAACGGAAGCGATTGTCATCAAATTCATTGCAAAGCGAATGTTCTACAAAAAATAAATATTCCAAGGATTCACACTTAGAAAATGATTGCAAAATTATAGATAATTACCTTCGTAGCCCTTCTACTCAAACAAGTGATAAAAACGAATTTCGAATCACCTCAAAACCTACCAAATCTTCTAGAAAAAGCGAACCCTTCTCATTTTCCTACCAACAAAAAGTTTCCGCGTTGAATGTGACCTCTTCATCTACAGGCAGTAGAAATTTTTCGCAATTGGAATTAACTCTAAATCATTCCTTAGTTACTATTAATAGCACTCCTCGAAATTTACCACAAGAGAATTATGAGAGGAATTCTTTTTCTAATAATTTTGAAAGTAACTTCGTTCACGAAACTCGCGAGGATTTACACTCCAGACCGGGCGAGCCGCATGAAAGAGAAAAGAACTTCTTTTTTGAAAACGTTAATTCCAATTTTAGATACGAGCAATACAAAAATTTTGACCAAAATACATGTAATGAAGAGAGCCACTTTAATTCCGATAGAAATTTTTCATCAGAAAAATATAAGGCGTCGACTTTTGATATTACAAGCAGTAGTTCATCAACTGATGGTGAAAATTCTAGATCTACACAAGCTGAGTCTAAAAAGTCGGATCTTGCAAATAACAATTGTGATACATTATCACCGAGTGAAGCACATGATACATCTGGTTTAATGACTCAAATCAGTACATATGAGCTTAACACGTCTCCTATAACAATATCTAGTACTGAAAGTAATGTAAGGAGCACTAGACATATTATTACTGTGCCTACTGATAATATAGAAAAATCTACTTCTGAATATGGCAATGAAGCTGATTTTAATTCATCGACTATCGAAATCAACAGCGATGAATTAGAAGTTGAAATGGGATCAGAGTTTATTCCTGAAGCAACGGAGTTATCTAAGGGTAGGAATTTGTCAACTGAAGATTTTGAAAACATCAGCGATGAAACTTTATTGAACGATGTTTTTGTCCACAGTTACTTCAATACTACAGATCAAACTAAAACAGATGTTTGTGAACGTGATGATAATAATGAGGGATTATATGAATCTGACCCAAATATAAATACCAACTTATTGTTGCCTAATAATAACGAGAATTGTAATATTATTTCTACCAACGATGAGAATGAAATAATTGAAATATCTGATGAAGATGTTACTAACCACGAAAATAATTATCGTGGTGTTTTATATTCTTCCAATAATATACACGAAGGTAGATACGATGAATTTAGTGACAGCCATTCCTTGTTTACTACTAATAGTTCTCATCAGAATTTATCCTTTTTTTCTAAAAGTTTGGAAAGAAATTTTTTGAATGAAACTAATGACAATTGCTATTGCGATACAATTTCACCTGAGAGACAATCAAGCTCCTTTTTTGGCAATATTATTCCTCGTTTTAGTGAACAATTTAAAAATTTTTCTCATGTAAATAACAGGCACTTCAGTTTCGAAGCAAATGTTACCCCAGAAAAACACGGAGGATCAACTTTTGTAACTGAAAGAGTACCAACTGATACTGAAAATTCTAGAAATTCACAAAATGTAAATATGATTGCCCAATATATGTCCTCGGATAAAACAAGGAAGGAGCTTGAGAATTGTTATTATAATACAACAGATGAAACTAACGAGCTTTTTGAAAATGATGCTAACAATGAAACTGACACGCACTTAAACCTAAATAGAAACATTATTTTTGATGGAAATTATATTAATAACTCTACGTACTGCTATAATGAACCACATGATGTGTCTTCTTCCACCAACACCAATGACACTTATAAAGATTCTTGTAACAATGAAACTAATTACCTTGGCATTCCATCTCCTACTAGTAATACATATAAAGTCATGCATGAGCTTGATGACTTATCTTCAGATGTTTATACTACTGAAGCTTGTAATAATGATGACAATAATTTTGTCACATGTAACCAAGACGGCCTTGACAATAATAATGTGAATAATGTAATGGTGAATGATGTTGAAAATTCTGAAGAGGTTTCACCACCCTTTAATTACCAAATCTCGTTTGGATACAGAATTGGAACTAATACTAATGATTTTGATAATATTTCGACATCTTTTGATCCTTCATTTTCTGTTAGAAATCAGCTGGAAGAATACGCTGATGATGGCGATCCAGTTTTAATTATAGATGAGAATGAAGAAAACTGTAAAGATGAAGAAGAATCTACCTCTTTAACTATTTGTCAAAATTATTGATAAAGAAAATCATTCAAAAATATTATTATCTTAATTTACTTTTTAATTTTTTATTATTATTTCTTTTATGTTAAAAATTATTTTATGAAATCATTTAAAGATCTTATTATCTTCATTTATCTTTACTTTTTAAATATTTTATTGTTATTTCTTTTATGTTGAAAATTCTTTTATAAAATTTATATTTAACAAAATGTCAGAAATTATTTAACAATTCTTAAAAATGTAATCTTCGTCTCCTGAAAAAATACATTCTATTGAATTAAGCAAAATTATTTTATTGAATAAGATAAATAATTGATTGCAATAAAAAAATATTCGTTATGTTAAACTCAACACAATCTTTGATGCAAATCCATTATATTCATGTGACTAAAAAAGTAAAGTCAAATGCTGGAAAACAGCATGAACACGAAGTATACTGAATTAGTCCTAGGAATTTGGACATGCTGACTCTGCTTAATATGTACGTTATGATGAAGTACCATTGACATTGATAAAAAATACTTTGACGCTTTTTTATCTTTTAGATACCATACTTCATACAGAGCTCATTTTTCTTCCCAGGAAATTATCCTATAAAGATTTATATGAATACAAGTTTCCGTGGAAGAGGAAAAGTAAGCCAGCACATAAACATCAGGTCAGTTTAGAAGATCTTTTGCATTAATTCTAAACTATTTTATCAATAGTAGATATTTTAATTAGACAAAGTAATTTAAATTTAATCCCTTATATAAATGCCTGCAGTTTATATGTGTTTGATTCTTCATACTAGAGTAGACTTGATGAATATTATTTTGTTTTAAAATCAGTTAAGCTATAATTTATTAAATATAGACATTTATTATTGTTTCATCCAAATAGTTGACTTCTTTAAGCTGAATTGATTATTTTATTCCATTAGGTCTCTAATTTTGACCATTCATATACCCTATATTTATTCAACGAAAGTGTTTCATCTAGTGTACAATTTTTGATGTGCATCTATTGGATTTTTTTACATCCTTTCCCAAAAGTTTTTTTTTACTTTCCCTATATAGAAATTATATCTATCTCACCCTCCAAGCAGTAAAACATCATCAAAAATTATTTGAAAAAATTTGTTTGTTATTTGTATTAATTAATCTCTAAAAATTGTAATTATTTTGTGTTTATTTACATTTTACAAATTTTAATTAAAACCCTCACTTATATCTTACTAAATGGAGGGTTGAATAGAGGCCGCCCACCCACCCTACATATACATGATAACTTTAAATACTAATTGTTGGTGATTTTGCTGCTTACAAAACAATAAAACCTTATATGTAATAAAAAAATAAAGCATAATCCAAATTTAAGTTTAAAGATTAATAACCTTCTATAGCTAATCTTATGCCTGATTTATAGCCTTTGCACGTATCATGTATATATTTTTTTATTAATTTACACACTCAAAAATGTTACTTCGTCAATTTTCTTTTATTCAAATTTTGTAATTAAAGTTATTGCAAACCGCGAGACGATCAGTAATTAAAGTTATTATGTATATGTAGGGTGGGTGGGTGGCCTCTATCCCACCCTCCAATCAGTAAAACATCATCAAAAATTATTTGAAATATTTGTATGAATACATCAATTAAAGATGCAATTATTTTTTGTTTGTTTACATTTTACAAATTTTAATTAAAACCCTCGCTTATGTTTTAATGATTGGAGCGTGGGATAGAGGCCACTCACCCTTCCTACATATACATGATAATTTTAATTGCTAATCATTGATGATTTGCTGCTAAAAACAATCAAACCCTTTGTGTAATAATAAATTAAACAAAATCAAAATTTAAGTTTAAATATAAATGACTTTCTATAGCTAATCTTATCTAATTTAGATTTAAAGTCTGTCCACCCATCATGCATCAAATTTTTACTAATATACTCACTCAAAAATTTGACCTTTTTAATTTCTATTTTATTCAAAAAGTTTTGTAATTCGAGACGATAAGGAATTAAAGTTTCTATGTATATGTAGGGTGGGTGGGTGGCCTCTATCCCACCCTCCAATTACTAAAACAGCATCCCCCTATAGAATATAGGGAAAGTATAATTTTCGTGAATTTTTTTTAAATGGAAATTCCTCTGAGACCATTCTACTAATTTCTGGAAAAAATTTAGGGAAAGTATTATGATGGCCACATTATCATTTTAAATATGTGCTTTAAGAGTCTATTGTCTAATATAAAAGAATCCCACCGTCTCAGTATGATTCTAATTCTAAGACAGTATGATTTTAATTCTAAGAAATATTCTTTCAATGTGGCAAGAAAATATTATTTTTTAGTCCATTTGTAATTTCAAGATGGTCTTTATAATCCTCTAAGTATTAAAATCACTTTCTACGAGGGTATCTCAAATGTTTCCTGAATCGGCAAGAGATGCGGCCCGATGTTCGAAGTGGATTCATTAGTCGGCAAGGGCAGCCCTTTTTACAGCAACTGTCAAAATTTCAGACGTCTTCTCTCAATAGTTGTTGTTTAAGAGTGTGTTTTGTACAGCAGGCGGTTTCGCAAAAAAGAATAAAATTGACTTTCGTGTAGTGATAAAACACTTCTGGATGGCTGGGAAAACGGCCATGGAAATTCTAAATATTTTCCTAGAGGTTAATCTACTTCATCATTTTCGACCATCAGCATCTGGGTGAGCGAATTCAAACGTAGCCGTACAAGCACAAGCGATTGAAGCTAAAAGAGATAGCAGAGACAACAGGCATCTCAGAAGAGCGCGTTGGCCATATCCTACACGAAATTTTGGGAATGAAAAAGCTTTCGGCTCGATGGGTACCGCGTTTGCTTACACCGGAGTAAAAACAAAAACTGGTGACCGTTTCGTAGGAGTGTCTGGCCAGGATTCAACGCAATCCAAATGATTTCTTCAGGCGTTTCATAACTACATATCGGAGACCAAGCAACAGGCGAAGCAGTGAATTTTTCCGGGCGAAACATCTCCGAAGAAAGCAAAGATCGTTTCATTGGCCGGAAAGGTCATGGCGATCATTTTTTTGAGATTCCCAAGGTCGATGAGGATCCAATCATCTGCAGAAGGGAAGGACGACCACGGGGAAATACTACAGCGATTTATTGATCCGATTTGGTGTAGTATTGAAGATGAAACGGTGCTTTTTCACCTTATGGCATCTCGTGTCCAAATTGAATGAGTTGCGCTACGAATCATCCTCGATTTTCATCAGACCTAGCCCCGATTCCGGAAACATTTTAGGGCACCCTTGTGCAGTCGTTCACAGTTGTTATGATGTTCTATGAATGGTTTCTACGATAAAGCATCTACGTTTTTGTACGTTCTCAACAAGGTCTTTACTATCAAAGTCAAGTTCCTTAAGTATTTCCAGCTATCGAAAACTAGTCGAAACTAACAGCATGATAACAGCTTTAATAGGAGTTTCCTATTATATTGCTTTCTATATTTATAGAAGTGCTTCACTGATTTTTCAAATTTTATTTTTTCTACGCACTTTCCTTTGAATATATCAAAATACTGTTGGTCGGGATGTCTTCATGCAAAACTCCTATTATTAAATAAATTAAATAAGTGTCCGAAGCTTGAAAGCCTTGAAAAAACTATTTCCAAACCCCTTATCCATCAAGCTCAAATTGCTAATATAACACACCGACAGAAAACCAACCGACAGTAAAATTATTTAGTCTATAAAATCAAAAATTTCAAACAACTCCCTTATCGTCACTAAAGCCGACAAATCCAACTCAATAGTAATATTAGAAAAACAAAGTTATTTGGATAAAATGTACGCCTTCGTAACAGCTGAAAATTTAACAATTTAAAAAAAAGACCCAACGGCAATTATTCAAAATCAAATTAAAAGTTTATTGTCTAATATTAATATAATCTTTTCCAAATTAGAAAGAAATCCAAATTGTCAACAAAAATCCTCTAGCACCTCGTCTCTATGGACTTATTAAAACTCATAAACCCAATCATCCAATTCGACCAGTAGTTTCATATATCAACACTCCCACAAGAGTTTCAGCAATTAAAATTAATCATCTTTTTTTAAAAAAATTACTAATTTCACTTCTCAATATTCTGTCAAGAACTCAAAATTAGTTTCTTTTGACGTTAGTAGTATGTTCTCTAATATTCCCACATGTGAATGTCTTCAAATAGTACATACTCTTTTAGATAAATCTAACACTAATCCCGTTGTAAAAACAGAATTATTAGACGCATTAGAAAAAATCAAAATGACTTGCAATTTGACAATAAATATTTCCAACAAACTAACGGATTAGCGATGGGATCTCCTCTTAGTCTTTTATTAGCAGAAATTTTTATGTCAAATATCGGAAAATATTTTCAGTTCAAATTTCACAAAAACACACATTTCTTTTTGGTTTATAGTATGTAGATAATGTTATCGCATGCTTTAGTGGTACATCACGCCAGTTAGATCAATTTTTAAACTTAATCAATAGTGTTCACCCTAAAATGAAATTCACAGTACATAGAGAAAACGACAATAAAAATTTTTTGACCTTACTTTAATTCGTCAGAATAATACAATTAAATTTGAAATATTTAGAAAACCTACTAACATCAACTCTACAATTCCTTATAATTCAAATCATCTTCTATCTCATAAGTTGGCTGCATTTCATTCCATTATAAATAGAGCATTCATAATTCCTCTATCTGATTCAAGTAGAACCACAGAACTAGTCAAAATTATATCAATAGCAACGGATAATTGTTTCCCAGTTAATCTTATTCAAAATTTAATTCACAAAAAACTATACAAATCAACCAGGGCTCATATTTGTCCAAATATTTTAGACAGAACGAATCACTTATTTTGGGCACATAACAAATAAAATATCAAATATTTTCTAAAAACAAAATCATCAAATTGTATTTAAACCAGCGGGAAAACTTTCAAATATACTACTACTTTTTAACGCAAAAGACAAAATTCATTCATTCATGATCATTATCAATGGATTAACTCAATCAACCAATGTAATAAGGCTACTATAATTCTCACTTACATCGGCATCCAACACGAATTTTCTGTAACCGATAATTTATATCGGTGCGGTACTAAATGCATTCTTTAGTTTTTTTAGTGCCTTCTGACATTCTTCGTTACGTTGAAACATTTGTTCTTCTTAAGTGAGCGTTAAAGGGCTAACTTTACGATTTTTATAAATAGAACCTGTTTTTAGCAGTAGTTCAAACTGTTAACGGTTATACATTATTCTTTACAAATATAAACAAAACTTTTTTAGAAGTTTCTTCTAGTTTGATAATGACAAGTTAAAATTGCCCAAACTATAGTCACTTAATAAAGTCAGTGTTATACAAACAAAGTTAAAAAGTTTTTTATTTGTGAAGAACTTATCAACTTATCTATCAACAAAATCTATATATTTGCGTAATGTAACAAGTACGTTATATCTGTAGCTCAATTAGTAGTCTGATGTTTGTACAGGGCTTAATGAAAGGTTCGTATCGACACGAATAGACTGGTTAACACTATCCACTTTCACTGTTATTGATGATCTTGGTTTGCCCATTTTTCGGTTTTCCAAATCTTGTACCAGTCTCTTCAAACTTCTTCGCAATCGAATGAGAGGAATGCTTGGCGACTTTATGTAGCAAAAACCTCTGCTGCAGTCGCCGAATCACAATTTTTGTAAAACTCTAGCCTCACGCGCAAAACGCGGTCTGCTTCCAAGAAACGCTTCATAGTGACAATTCCCAAAAGCCAGAAATACCCCCTCGCACATAGATTCGTTCCTTTCACGCAGGAAGCTAAAGAAATATAAACTCACTTTTGGCACACCCTCTATAAGCCAATAAGCTGATGGTAGAATTTTAGTTTTCTGACTCACTATTGATGGAAATTATGGATCCATCCTTTTACCTATGAATAAATCTGTTTATTTACACATTTTCAGCACCCTATAATGTTTGCCAAAGACATCCTTATGTCCTGTAACCAATTTAGTCTTGGCTTCCAACTCTAGATTTAGGTACACTGTATCCCAGAATACACGACTCAGTGCATCTACTAATTTAGTTAGTCGAGTGAGTATGAATTTGCAAATGTTTCTTTATATATATCAGGCATTCATATATATACAAACACGATAAAGTTAAAATCTGTAAGTTTATGAATCCCTGTCGACATTCATCAAAATATCCGTAGCCTTCAATTATCCTGACACCTCTACGGTGTAAAGCAAATAATCTGTGCCTAATAGCCCGCATAATAAATGGGACTGAAATAAATAAAAGTATGCAGTGCGTAGAACCTCCTTAGTAAGATTCTTGCATATTATACTAGAGCATAACTTATTTGCAAGAGCATCACCATGTTCATTCCACGTCAAATTTGTCGTTATGTGTATACCCAGAAATTTGGTTGAATCAACTTGATTATCTGATTTTTTTAAAGAAAATACCATTGTCGTTGTTTTGTTACTATTTAATTTCAGTTGATTGCTGTCAAACTATTTAGTGGCGCTTAATTGAACATTATTAAGTAGTTCTTGATCCTTCGACGTATTTACTATTGTAGCATCATCCGCATACAATATAACACTTCCATCCTTAATAGTATTTGTAAGATATATAAAGTAAAAATAATAACGGTCCTAGAATAGATCCTTGCGGCAGTCCTCGAATAATAGGTAATTCATCAGAGGTCGAATTCTGAGACAACACGCATTGCGTTCGACCCGAGAGGTATGATACTATTAAACCCGTATTGCTCATTGCAAAATATCTAAAAGTTTTTAAAGCATTCTCTCAATTGAAGCAGCAAAACTTTTTCGCGGACTCTACCAAACAATGGCAATAGAGCAACTCCTCTAAAGTTGTTAGGATCAGAGCATTCACCATTCTTGTGGAGAGGTATCACTATTCCTCTTTTAAGTGCATCTGGAAAAATTTGGTGTCTGATGCATCGGTTTATGAGTTCTGTAAGAGGTTCAATTATCGCTATTAGGATACACGGAAGTAGGTCATACCATAGCCCATAAATATTTGTTCTTAAACTGTAGATAGCAATACTCACTGCACAAGTTGACACTTCCATAAACTTAAAATACGATTGATTAGTTGAGTGATTGTCACACATTAAAATTATTGGATCAAAGTCCGATTCTTGTATGGAATTTACAATAAGAGTTGATTCGGCTGAGAAATGCTGATTGAACTAATTTGGTGTAATACCACATGATTTATTTAGAGTCTTCGAAGATCTGTTCGAGTTTATAATTTCCCAAATTGCTTTGGGTTTACAATTTGCATTTTTGATATAAGCATTATTTATTTCCATTTTACACATTTCAATTTATATTAGTTATATTGTAGTCGATACCTATTTCTAATTATTCGTAGATCTAAATCATGTGTTTGATTGTAAGCTTCCGTTATTAAATGAAGAGTATTTCGCATATTATATAAATGAGCATTATACCATTTTAGTTTTATATTTTTCTCCTTAGTAGTAATTTTCTTTTTCGTAAAAGCCGTATTGTAGTGACTTATGAATGTGGAAATAAACGTATCAAAACATGGATTTACATAAGCAGTCTCATTAACGAACCTCTATGGCTCAGAATTTAATAACTTGAGAAGTTCCAATTTACCAGATTCTGTAATAGGTTGAATGATTTTTGTGGTTGGGTTATTTAAACGCTTTGTCTCAACGGCAACTGAGAATAAAATTCCTCTGTGATCAGATAGGCCAGTCTCCAAGTGTTGCGTCAAAGAAAAATTATTAAAATTACTACAGATGTTATCAATACAGTTATTTAAACGCGTAGGAAAACGAATTGCAAATTTTAAACCATAGCTTTCGACAAAGTCCACAAGTGTAGATTGTCATTGAAGTCAGCCGCTATATACACCGTCTTATTAAAAACATTAATACTATCCAACGCCTTTGATAAAATAAATAGAAAGTTGTTTAAAATCACCATCAGGTGATCGATAGGCAGCAAGTAAGATGGTATCCTTCATAGCAATTCCAACAATTTTACAATCTATTCAAAGTGTTTATTCTGTTCTGAGTCATTATTAGAAACTCTACATTTTACCATTATGCTATTCGAATCGATTTATTCCTTTTTATGAGAAAGTGTTGTATTTTACGATGTGTTCTTATTTGGTTTTAAGCGGTTTGAAAGTGGTGATTTCTACCTGATGACAGAACAACGCTCTGGAGGCCCTAGAAAGTGCGACAATGATGAGTTGGAGAACAACCTTAGTGAAAATTCGACACAAACACAGAAAGATCTTACAGAACATCGGGGAGTAACCCAGCAATTGAATTCTAAACGCCTATATGAGATGGGAAAGATCCAGAAAGATGCAAAATGGGTTCCACATACAGTCACTCAATAAATAGCGTCGCAAGTCTTTCTTGCAAATCGTTTTGGAGGATGGGTAATGGATAACAATCAGAAATACAGAAAGACTTGAATAAATTCGGCGAATCATCACTATTGGTCGTAAAACCCAATCGTTTCGAAAAGAAAGTTCTTCTCTGTATTTGGTGGGATATGAAGGGCGTATTTCATTGTGAGTTGTTACAAGCAGGTGACTGCTACCAACGTCAATTAACCAATTGGCTACCGGGCATGTTTTTCGATGTTTGCTCTCACGCGCCACCCATACGTAAGACTTGCATGCATGGGTCGCCATATAAAACATGTGTTGGTCCCATCGTACCTACGTGGCCCATTTGGGTAACTTGTTTCTATTGTCCGCCGTTGGTCTCTTGTAAACACACCGTGTTTCTAACCTTATTCTTTCTCTGTAGTCAACAGAAAAATTAAATGGTGACTCAGTATGACCTTGATTTCCATACATATTGATCATTAGAGCAGCAACTGTAAGTACTGTGTGATTCCATATCACACGTATTTATCAATGATATTATCAGATGCCGAAACATAAATGTATCATCATACCTCTTACACAAAAGGAGGAGAGGTTGATGAAAATCTTGATTTTATATAATCTGACGGTGATTAATCTAACCCATTTAGTGATTCTGGGAGTGATTTTGTATGTTTCGAATTCCAAACGGATTCGAACTTTTCAACCTATTCCAACGTAGAGAGAAAGAAGCAAAACATGCAAAATAATGAACGGCAGAGTAAAAACATGCAGATTAACTGTACTTACTGAAACATTCGATGATTCAGAACTAAATATTGATCTGTAAATCACACCATGCCTGAAGTCCAGTTAAGAGTAACCATAAAAAATTGCTCCTTTCAATGCGGTACCCAGAGTGATTCCAGATGTGGCTGCTATGCTAGCAGATGGTACACCAGTAGATTTCTTTGCCGCTATTGTCAATGACAGAATTATAGCATTGGCAAGTGATGCTGAACCAAATCCTCGATTACATAACCGGATTCCGATAATAACGACAGAAATAAGACAGTTCTTATGGTTAAATATGTGGATGGGACTAGTAAAAATGGGAAAAATTTTATATTATTAGAGCAATAAATGATTCGCCAGAAATATAATGACACGTAATCTATTTGAGGTTCTTTTGAGAATGATACATTTTGCTGATAATTCCACTGCAGATAGGAGCGACCAATTATATAAACTAAAACCAGATATGCTTACATCAATTTCAAGGCTACTTATATTTCAGAGGAATATGTGAGCATTGATGAAACTCTATTGCCGTTCAGGGGAAGATTGGGATTCAAACAATATATACAATCAAAACGGCATAAATATGGAGTAAAATTGTTCAAAATATGTTCCGGATCTGGTTATACTTATAATCTAAGAATATATGCCGGGAAAAAAAACAAGGGTTTCTCCTGAACGTATTGTTCTTGGTCTTGTGAAAGGATAAAGAAAGGTCCTCTCTTCATTTGCTAATCCTTTCCTATAACCGACAATTAGTATACGAGTTTTTCACTGGCAAAACGGAAGAAATCCGCAAACGAATAATTTCTACAAACAACACAATCGACGATTGGGAGAAATACTTCCGGGAGGTATTCGGCAAAGACGACAACATCATTGAAACGCAACATGGGGATAATAATACACACTAAACGTGGAGCACATCCAGGGAAAAATACTCATTTAGTGGGGACAATCCGAAAATCACGAAAGGAATTACCAAAAGAAGTGAGAAATTCAAAGCTGAATAAAGGTGAAATTGCTACCTTGAAAAACGAAAATGGAATAACAATTTGTAACTGGAGAGATAGAAGAAATATTTTCATGCTCTCAACTAAACATGAAAAAAACATGGTAGTAACTACTTTTAATAGGAAAACGAAACGTAAAGCAGAAGTAGTAATTGATTATAACAAAGGCAAAGCACTAGTCGACTTGTCGGACCAATTAGGCGCCTATTCCAAGTTTGAAATGGTTCATAGAAGTTGCTTTCGAACTCTTACAATCGACATCGATTGTCAACTCCTATATTTTGTATAGGAATGTTACAGAAGATAACGCGCCAATTATTGACTACAAAAAATAAATAGTGAAACATTTAGTAAAGAATCGCGACGATGTACCTGCACACATTACTCATCATGCCCTACAGTTCAAGAAAGGCGGAAGTAAGCATGAGAGATGGAAGATGTGTAAGAACTGTTACAGGAAATGCTTGTGAGAAAGAATTGTCCATGTGCATCGATTGTTACAAGGAACTGCATTAAAATTAAAATTTTCAAATTAGGAGAAGTAAAACAAGAGTTATACATCTCCTAATTTGAAAGTTTGGTTCCATCAAGAGAGTAGCAGAACAAGTATCGATTATATTAACATTTTCGTTTCTTTATTGTAAACATATTTTTATTTTGCCCTAATGGTGAATATATTTATAATTTCCTTCCAACACTGCTATACCAAAAAGCTCAAGTAATTGCCATTGAACATCTTGCTACAAAATTTGCTACTAACCCTGATATCCAAGGCATCCTCAAGCACCTATTTTTACCTCGCAATCCTTTACACTCCCCTAAAACCAAACATCTTTCCACAACAATTTTCGAATTCATAACATCTTTTATGATTCATCTACATCTTCATCAATATAATCCTCAACGGACAACTAACCAAAACAAATAACAAAGACTGGCAGAAAAATCGTGGGTCGATAGCCGTAAAGTAATACAATTACGATTATTATTGTTAATACCCAATGTTACAAATAATAAATAAAGATGTTTGTCCCTCTCTCTATTTATAATTTAGCTTCATAACTTATACATTTATTTTGATAATAAATCATGTTTTGATAAGATTGTTCAAAATTTGTTTCCATTCAAAAAGGTGCAACCACACCCTTTATAATCATTGTTTTCGACAAATTGATGGTACAATTTTAATCTTAAGGGCAACGTTGGTTCTTTCCAATAGGCTGAGCTATGTTTGTTCGGTCTAACGGCACGGTAAACGCAATAAAAAGTTTTGGGACCAACACGGCCTGCAGAAGCGTCATATGGGACCAACGTGGCAGTGTTGGTCCCATGGGATCTTGAGTCAAGAAATAGAACAAACGCTGGCAAAGGACAATGTCCAGTGACAACGCCAGACCATTACTTCCAATACAAAAGACATCATAATAATAAGTAATTGTGGAAAGTTTCACTTCGTGGTACATTTTGATAACAAAGTTAATCGTTTTATTTATTTTGGACATCTTGGATGGATCGTCTTGCAGCATCCGACATATTCACCAGACATTCTTCCATCCGATTACCACTTATTCTGGTCGATGCAACACGTCTTGTCCGATATGCATTTCCAATCAGTGGATGATATCATCCGAAAATGTCTTGACGATATTATCGTGTCCAAAGACGTAACATTTTCCGAGGTGGAATTAATTACCTGCCTACAAAATGACCTAGATTTATAGAAAGGAACGCAAATATTTTGATGGAACAATTTAATTTACTTTTTTTACTAAATCTTCAATGTAGCTGAAAAACTGGATTATTCATTTGCACAACTAAAATATCTACTAATTAAACCAAAACAAGTATTGGTTCCATGTATCTGTATCTATAGTTGCTACATTTTGGAAAGAGTCCTTAGTAAATTATTTTTTTCTTTATATGCTTATTGTACCATAGAAACAAATAATATATTTGAATAACGTTTTAGATTTGAAAAAATTAATAATACTTAACATCATTAAGTTATGCATTTGTTTTTTTTAGGTATGAACATGTCGCATCCTTGTTCGGACTCTATTGGTCGCAGCTATTCTGCATCCACCGAGGAGAACGGAGAAAATGTTTTTGATGGTATTAACGGAGCTGTGAAGAGAAGTGGTAATGATAATTTAAACGTTGTATGTTTTTAGTAGCTTTGTGTAATTACTATAAAATAGAAATATTGCTTTAAGATGGCTTTCTATTAGGTATAAGAATATTTAATTATAACATACCTATGTTATAGCAAATGCAAATTACAGTGTACTTTAAGACTAGTTTATAAACTGACTAAATTGATTTAATTCTCGACTATATTAAGAATAGGTTTAAAAGGTTTAGATAATAAACATCCATTTATTTTTAGGTAGTAATAAGAGGAAGGTGAAAAATCCTAAAAAAATACGGATAAATAAAGAAAATGATGTACTCGAAGAACATGGTGAGAAAGGTGAGTATAATATTATTACATTTTATCTTGTTACTTTTTACGAATTAGGTTTCGTCTGGTCGTGAGCTGATCTAACCAAGTATTTTATTGAGAGTGTTACATTAATATAAAATAACTTGTAATCTCTTTCTCCACAGTTTATTACAAATCACCAATCAACATTACATAGTAGTTGTTCCAAGAAATAGATTTATAAATATCAATACCAGATATAAACTATGATTACGAACAAATAGAAAATTGTCTTTTTTCATAATTCTTTCATCAATAATTTAAAATTGAATACTGTTTATAATTCTGTAAAATGTTTCTTAATGCGATTACAAGTAAAAGCAATTATTGGAACAACTAATTATTGTCAATTATATGATAGATTAGAATTCCCTGTCTGAAACTGCTCTTATATTACATGCAAATTTTTTCGTTTATTTGAAAAAACAGGATACGATTTTCCTTTGCTATGGACTTTATGCGCTTGGCTGCTTCCACTAGCTACTTTGAGAGAATTTCATTCTTCAGCCTCTCGGCAAATAACTCACGGTGGAGTAAGTACTTTATGCGCAAACATTTTAATTTTGGCTCATCTCGAAAGACCCTTACAATAGACTGCTATTTGCTTTCGGACTCATACGCATATATCCATGATTTGTCCCTATTATTTTGAAGCACACCAATCGTATTTCTTCTAATTTCACTAAGTAACAACCTCGACAATTCAATATACAAATCATTTAAGTAAGATTACAAACAAAAATCAAATTTCTTTCTATCACAATAAATAATAATCTGTCAAGTTATTTACACTTCGTAATCTTAACCTACTTCATCCGACCATATATTTACTTGGCACCTTCTTGTCCTACTTCAATGGACTGTAAATTACCCTAGCATACGTTAAACCTACCACAATTGAGTGCATTATACCGTAGCGTATTCTTGACCTACCGCAATATATATTACCCCCAGTATATTCTACACATATTATAATTTACTACATATTACCCTTGCGTACTATTGGCCTACCTCAGTAGACATACATTACACAAGCATAAAACATCGAACGCAAAATCTAGATGAAATATATTTGAGAATCCATGTTGTTTTAATTCGTTTAGCGATTGTTAAATTTTTTAACACCCAAATGTTCATGTAATATTGAACGTGTGTTGGACACACTAATACCTTAGGATACTTCAATTTAAGGATAAGACTTTGCAATATACAGCATCAGGGTTTTCTTGAGCAACATCTAATTTTAGATGACTTTCACGAAATTAATCACTAAACAAACTAAAGTAACAATTGAATTGCGAATACCATCGATAAATGGAGGTTTTTTGATAATGCTTAATCGCCAAAAGTTAAATTAAGTTCATCTATGCATTTTTCCTGAGGTAATCCATGCTGAAAATTGTAAAAAATAATCACACTTAAATGTTTACGACTTAATTCCATTTCTTGGCCGACGTCATTTTTCACGTCACAGTAAACATCACAAATGATGCATTGATATCGAAACATCCTGAGTATCTACTGAAGAAAAAGTCGAACTTTATGTTAGGAACATCGGTTGTCAGATGGCAGTACCTTCCAAAAATATGAAAGGGATTCCTCGTATTTAATAAAAAAATATATTATCACATTTGGTTGATTTTTTTAGATATTTTCTGCCTTAGTTTAATTATTCTATAACCAAAATTATCATAGTTTTTATAAGGGGATGTGTAAACGACGTAGTTTAATATATTTCTATTTTTGTTGTAGTTTACGAGATTAAAGGAAATGAGAGGAATCAAGACACAACAAAAGTCCCTCAACGTATTGGTGTTGTACTCAGATTCAATGGTCAACACTACGAAAGCTCACTGCTCTAATATTCGTTTGTAATTATTTATTGTTTTTGTTCCTTCACTTATGTATTTTATTTAGCGGAAACCACTTGATGGTACTTTATTAGAATATTATGTTACTTAAGGTCTTCGTTCATTTGTATTCTTTTATAATTTATACTTTCAGTGGTACCACTTTAATACATACCATTATGTTATTATATCCTTTTATGTCGCCTATATTTATAAATATTCTACTGAAGTTTCTGCATGTTTGTTCATTGATAATTCTCATATATTTATTATAAAATGTTGTTTTATACCCTAATGTATTGTTTGGGAGAACACTACTGAAGTTCCTTTTCACCTAGTCGATAGAGACTTTATACTTTTGTTAAATGGAATAATAAATATTTTAATATTAATATTGTGTTATTTTATTATCAAGAATATTAATAGATTGGAAAACCATACAAACAATTTCCAGCGAAGATTGGATTTATTCATTATTGTAATAATTAAGTGTAATCATTTTTCAGATTCATAACTATTATGTTATTAAGGAAAATACAAATAATTTTGTTTACAATGAATTAAATTCTCACTTAACACGTGGTGAAACATTTTTATGTTAATTAAAAGATTAATTTTGTTTATATCTGATAGTTTGACGTTTAATTTGTATTGAACGTATTCCCGCTATCTGTACAAGGGGAATACCCAATTGGCTGCAGTTTTAAATAAGCAGCTGACGCCTACGAATACAATACACATGATAAAAATCGATAGTTCTAGTCCGGGTAGACGTCGCGACGCCCACCCGATGGACGATTCCGGGATCATCGGCGTCACGATGCCGGTGTTAAATTCTACCAGGACCACATAACCGCGAATAGGTAATTTGCGTGTACAAGAACGAGGGGTGGACAATGTATTGATCGCTTTCGAAAAACGAGGGTGCGACGGGGCTGACGCGGTTCACGCGTCATAGCGACTCGTTGGAATTTTCGATCAGACGCCCATGAGTTTACCTCGGTCGACAAGAATGCGGTCGTATCGTTGACAGTAATGTTTACGCCAAAGCGCGACGTCGCGACGCCTCCTACAATTTTCATCAGGACCGCATGAACGAGCGGGGGTGGTTTATGCTGACGGCGTCGGAAAATTGACGACGAGGGGCGTCGCGTCCAGCGGGATTTTCAACAGGGTGCCATACTTCTTGTGGGGCTGAAGGATTTTCCACTGATGGAAAATGGAGCGTCACGGCGCCAGGGAAATTTCGGACCAGGGACGCAGGAAGGGTGGAAGGTGGATATCTATCTAATCAATACATCTGGACTTGAACTGAAACTCATAATGTGGTCAATAGAGGTCGTTTCAAAAATATATAATATTCTCCTTTATAATTATATTCATACCTACATTTTGTTTTATTTATTTATTATATTTGAATATGTAAAACAAAAAATAGTGTAAAAAATACACTTCCAGCTCTGATCCAGTGATTACGAAAGTTGAGCATCGGTGATCAGGGTTGGAAGTCGTAATTACCCTATTCGTGATTGTAAAATAATTAAACACGCTCTAGAATGACAAGGGGAATACTTTAGAGTAACAAACTCATTAAAAGTAATCACTACTACTACTACTATTATTGCTGCTACTACTACTACTACTACTACTACTAATACAACAACTACTACAACTACTATTACTACTGCTACTACTACTATTACTACTACTACTACAGTTTTCTTGCTATCAGATACATGAAAATATCCTTTTTTTGCGAAACAATATACAATTTTGAGTTTGATTAAAGTATTAAATATTTAACTGAATTTCTGCTGAATTATGGCTTAAATTCAATCAACTAATAGGAGAATACCTTCAGTCTCAGAGCTGTGTTTTAGTTATAATCTGATTAGAGACAAATTTCAGAATTAATTTTATTTTTGGTTTTAATTATTCAAATTGATTTAGTTTCCACTATAAACTAAAAATAGTATTATTTTTATTTTTGAAAAATAATTAAACAGTTAAGTATTGGCATATGTCAGACAGTCTTGCAAACTTTTAAAACTTTCAATAGAATCTTAAGAACTTAATTAGTCGAATATCATTGCTTAAAGAATTCTACGAGGGTCGATCAATAAGTATCCGCATTAAAAAGAAGGAGACCAGTTTATTACATTTTGTAGAAACTTTTTGACGTAATATCTTTTACCTTTACTTTTTCTAACGTTTCTGCTATTTCTTTTGCCATCAAAAAAAAAAAAAACGATTTGCCAAACCCTTCAAAATACGTTTTTGCCTCGACGATAAAGCGTAAACGAGGAGGTTCGTTTACGCTGAATTTTTCTTTTGAGTCCGGTTTTTATATTGGAGAACAGAAAGTGCAGGGAACTAAGTCGAGCAAGTACAGGGTTAGCGACAACAAATTGTAGTCGAGGTCGTCAAGTTGTCCGCGAAAATATAGATATATTTATTTATATCTTTGGTCTTCTATCTTAAAAATACATGTCAAAACAAATTAATTAAAAAACACATAAAATATTGAACGAAAGAGGCACGGGCGGAGTTCGTAATTATAAAAAAAATGTTCTTCCACTCAACCCCTTATTGGACCATGATGTTGGGAAGACAGGTATACTCATCCTTATCCGAAAACTTTTATATTTTCTCCTATATCGTGTTTTTGTCCACTTTTTAGGAGGAAATTTTTGAACTTTTTATGTCAGTATAAGAGATATATAATAAATTAATGTGTTATTACGTTTTCGTAGTTATAACCAAACGAGGCCATGTATCCTTCAATTTTGTATTTAATCGATCTAATAATTCATTGAAGTAATGCCATATGATCGTTCTTCCTTTCTGCAAAAAGTCTATGGATATTATTTCTTTAGAATTCCAAAATGTATATGAGACCATCTTTGTCTTCTTCGTAGCAGATCCACCCCCAAAATTCATTATTTTGACAGCATTTGGTCTCCGGTGTATAATAATTGATCCAAGTTTCATTAATGGCGACGACTCGATGAAAAAACTTGTGCTATTTTGAGATAAAAACAGTGCTTCGAAATTGAAAACCTTATCAGGTATAACACGGCTCTCTACTAGGTAACTACAGCTGCCATCTGGTGTATAATATAATATTGATAGAGGTTTCATGACGACTCGATTTTGCTTAAAGAGCTCTAAGCACTGCTTTGAAATTGACAGCCTTATCTGCTTGTTATCCTTCCTACTTAGTAACTACGTGTCGAATGGCTTGGGCACTCCTCATTAAAAACTGATGTACGACCACGTTTATACCAATATCTTACGATTGTCGTCGATACTAAAGTATCTCTACATCCACCTACCAATTTTGCTTTTACTTCTTCGTATGTTTTTCCATATAAAAATAAAGAGTGAATTAAGAGTTAATATTGTTATTTTTTCATTTTATCAGGAACACGGTATACCTGTGATACAATTAGCTACCAAATGAATTTTAGTATAGTGTATGTTAAGTTGCCAGGTTCATAGAAAACGTGGGTCTGCTTGTGAAGTGATTGGTTAAGAACAGAACAATAGATCTGTTAGGTCGCAGTTCAAGAGAGGTTATTCAACTCACAATCACCCTATAAAACCTGTAACCTGTGACCTGTGACATATGGCAGTACACAACTTTCCTCAGCAACTCAATCTTTCTTCAAACACCGGCAATGATTCATCAACCCTCGTACACATACTTCTCTTGGTTTTAATTTGTATTCTAAAACTATATTGGAATTTTAGTTTAAGCTTTACTTCTAAATATATTCCAATACTGATAATATGATATAAGTTATATATCATGTATGTTAATATAACGTGAGAGTAAGTTCTAAAAATGACGAGTTGCAGTTGAAGGAATATTGAAATATTGAATTTTTTAATTTGGCAGTTTTTGATGTTCACTTCGGTGTACTGTAAAAGTCTTTAGTGACACTGTAGTATTGGTAAGAGGAAAATCACTGTTTTGCAACTTAACATACTCCAAATTTGATGATGCACCTTGAACTTCATTTCGTGCCTGTTTACATTTGTTTCTTTATCAGTTTTTTTTACAGTTTCCTGACACGTGTTTCGAACTTTGCAGTTCATAAAAATATGGAACATAACAAGCTCTTTTCTTCACCCAACTTATATATCTGGTTCCATCAAGAATGTAGCATCCTTTGTTTCTTTATCATTTAATTTCATAAAGAGAAGAGTAAAATTTTGCGGTTCCCTTTAAAATTTTGTTGACAAGCTTCTCGATAAACAATTTTTCGCGGGTAAGCATGATTTTATTTTTATAGCAAAAACTTTTGCAAACCCAAAAATGCGTTTAGTGTTCTATAAGTCACCCATAGAGGTAAAAGTATAGGATAAAAATGTTATTCCATAGTCTGAATTTAAACAACTCAAAATAAAAACAATTCTTTACTGTACTTATAAAAATATGCATACACATAACTCCGGACCTGTAAAGCTTTTCTGCTTATATTAGAAATGTGAAAAGAAAAGTTTTGTATCGAAAGTTACACCCAAATCTTTAATTATTTCAACTCTATTGAGGATTGAAGACTCTATATTGTATACAAAGTGAATTGGATTTCTATTTCTAGTGGAAGACATAACAAAACATGTATCAACATACATAGTACGATCCGCTCTAAAAACGGTATACTTTAACATTTGTAACTCCCTGGTAGATACATTTTTGTATAACCAAGTTTCGCAATAATAATTATATCAATAATTTCTTGTGTTTAATTAGCACATAAATGATTCGATATGTCGAAGGAGCATAAAATACGGTATAAACAGGCACAGGCAAAAGTCCGAAGGAAAATTAGCCAGAAGAAAAACGAAGCATGGGAGAGAAGATGCAAGAAAATAAACACGCATATTGGGGGACGAAAGAGTAGCGAAAGCTGGAAAATACTAAAATACCTAATATCCCCAATAACAATAGAAAAATGGGAGGACTACTTAAAACCGTTAGTAACAGAAGATATACTACCCTTCCAAGAGAACGCAGAAGGAGAAAGAAACATAAACATAAATCACTAAAGAATAGAAAGGTATCCGTATCTGGAAACATCTCAGCAGAGCTCACTAAATGGGGAACAACAAAACTATATCAAGAACTAACGGTACTAATCCAAAACTGCTTGAATGGAAAGCCAACCCCGGAAGAATGGAACATCGCCCTTTTATCTACCATACACAGGAAAGGTGACACGTTGAACTGTCATCATAGAGGTAACACACACCATAATCAAGGACATCAGAGTAAACCAGCTAAGATGGTTTGGATACGTACAAAGAATTCCAGACGAAAGACACCCAAAACAAATATGGGAATAGACATCACATGGAAGAAGGAGAAAAGGAAGACCTAGGAAGAGTTAGAGAGAGGGTGTCGATAAAGAACTGAAATAAAGAAAAATAGAAGGGGATCTATGGATTGACAGAGAAGGTTGGAGACAGGAAATAGGAAGACGTTATAAACCGAATTAATAATAATAATAATGATTCGATGTAATCAATGCCAACATCGTCGTCGACTTTTGTTTAATATTTGTAATATATACAACTCAAAGTCGTTAAAATAGGTGCTATGTCTATTGCACTACATCTCTACATCGTAAGTAACAATTTTTTATTAATAGATCTATCAATAATAGAATTCATACTGCAGCAAGATATCCCACAATATTTGCCTCTATCCCCACTTCTTTTAACATCGTTGTCTTTGATATATACAATTCAAATCCCAAATATTGCATCCCACCGAGTATTACCTACTATTTGCTAACAACACAGAACTTATAGCTCTCAGTAACACGCTTCCGAAATCACTTAGTTTACTACAGATGCTTATTGACACATTTCAGCATTTGTTAGTTATGTAGAGAATAAAAATTAATTCCAATAAATCATATCTTTGTATCGATTTTCATTGTGCATACATATTCTATTCAACATCACCATACATACCACACTATCCCCTACCCTTACGCAGCTTGGAATTACCATAGATCCTAAATTTTCCTTCAAACCCTTTATGTTCAAAATTCAAAACAAAGCAATTAGTTTCAAACAGTTAAAGGATATCTATTAATACAGCCGTAAAAATTTACAAAATGATAGACTACTCTGCAATCCTATTACTAAACCCTCGCCTCCTGTTTTGAGAAACATACAGTTAACTGATCCAAGAGCCCATCGTATTATAATTAAACTAATGCACTGTAATAATTCCTCACACAAAACCTAAAATATAGTAACGTAAGGGATGTCGATTGAAGGTAAGAGAGCAAGACTGTTTTTACTGTCTGTGTGGATGCAGATCTCCTACTATCCTATCAGAAATATAAGATTATAATGAAGGAGACACTATGACTCTGTTTTGGCACTTTATTTAAATTAAACATATGAGATTATTTCCAAATCTAACAAGAAGGAAGAGCATACCCAATAGTTATATTTACAGGAGCAACATTAGAATAGTGAAACCGGTCACCTGGCGTGACACGAAAATGCTGAAGAACAAATTGGTCATCGAGGAATAGAACATGTCCTTCTTGCGACATTCTTATCTTATAGTGGAACAATTGGATGGACATGCCAAGGCTTTAAATAAACATGAAAAGAGGTTTTTAGAACTTAAAACCAGCCCAAAGAGGTTTAAAAATAATATGACAATTAAACTAGTACAAAAAACAATTATATTTGCAATTTAATTTGATAATATTGACATTTCCCTAGAAGATGGCGAGGTAAAAGATCGCTTCGAGCATCGGAAGTTCTGACTGAAACTCGAGCAATTCTTCTCCGGTGATACCGCATTCCAGTCTAGCTTCAATAGCCATAGTCGCTGGAAAAAAAACCTTGGCTCGGAAGACTACTGGACCTATTGATCCAGAGGGATCGAAGATGCGATTAGTTTGTGAGAGCATGGACCACTTCGTACACGGATCCAAAGATGCGCAAACTGCGTAGGTGGGGACATGAAGTGCGTTTGGCGCAAATGGAAGTCATTGATGATCATTCGGGATGTTCTCCAAAATTGCGAGTTAGTTGGCCAGCCCTTTATGCAATTCAAACAAGTGACAAGATCCTTAGGTAATGTGGCTGGCTCAGGACGTGGCCAACGGATATCAAAAGCATCCATCTGTTATCAAGGTGCGAAAGACGCTATACGTAACGGAGTTGAGATAATAGGCAGTAATAGACTCTTCTGGTAAAAACTTGCGAAATGCTAAAATCAGGAATGAACCTATTCATGTCCTGTGTATAGGTTTTCTATTAGATTGTTTGATTTCGTGATGGTCGTAAGGGCTTTGCTGATAATAACCGAATAACGCTGTTAAAAACCATGCACAAAACGTTGAGAAAGTCAAAGAAATATTTCAATGCGACCGCTATGTATCTGCGATATTCATCTAAAAGTAAAGTGGGGTAGAAAAAGGCACAGTATATCGAATTTTAATTTTGGGCAAATGAAGGCGCTTCGTATCACACACGTTGACAGATAACAAAAAATATTAGATTGGAGAGTCGAGCATTGCAAAGACATGTTTATAATGTCATGAAGTAATCCGGCAAGCATGTCAACCATGTTAACTGTCGCTGAAACGTGCAGTTTTCAATACAAGCCAAATACAAAAAGTCAAAGTGCCCCATGAAGGTCACTAGAAGAATCAAAAGAGAAAATAACCGAACCATTTCAAATATAAATTTGGTGAAGAGAAATACCTGACAGCTCATTATCAAAGTTGATATCACCAGTAAAATGCAAATATGAATATGGAAAATAAAATGTGTTTTTCTTCTCCAAGTTTCTATATTCGAGTCCATCAAAAATGTAGCGCAATTAACATTAACTACATTTCAAATATTTTTTGAAAAATTTAACAAATAATAACTTTTACAGCAATTTTTACGACATAGTCTAGTATTTCATTTAACCTTCATACATCTCAATCACTAACTGATGATAATATAAGAGCAGGCTACTATCAATTATTATACATTCTGGTAGAGATAGTACAGTACATTAAATTTATTTTTATTCGTTACTAAATAATTTCATTTTTTGTTTGTATGTCACACTCGCAATATTATTATTATTATTATTATTAAATTCTTTGTTTGGTAAGGTACAACGAGTGTTTAAAAAACAATATTAATGAGTAATACTTTATTACACAAAATAAATACATATTAAACACTAGACATGCAGTCAATTGTTTTATAAATAATCTCAAACGAGCAGGCGCTGTATATAAATAAAACAAACCGTTGTTTATGCATTTCATAATTCATCAGTCATCGACCCGTGTCTTACCATTTGAAATCACCGATATGTCTATGTGCAACTGCTTCCTGCTAAACCAATTAAAATTACTCGCCCTCATCCCCGAACTTGTCGGTATGAAGAAGCAGAGTATCGTCCCTAAAAGTAAAATGACGGATACGAGAAAAATGGGTATTTCGCAATGATTATCCATCAGTAGGCCGAAAACGATGTTGCTGATCATCGCTCCCATCCTTCCTATGAAGAGCGTGAGACACAGCGCCATGGCAGCAACCGATGTCGGAAAGAGTTCGACGGCGACGCTGCCCAACGCGACGTTCGCCGTCGCCATGGACGCTTGAAATATGCAGGCGATGATTAAATTTTGCAGTGACGATCTTAACCAGTAGATTACTCCAGAAGCCACACTGCCGATTAGCATGGTGATTAGGGGGACGAGCTTGATGGACACTTTTCCGGACAACCAGCCCGATATAAAGTTGCCAAGGAAGGAGGCGATTCCGGTGCACAGTGTATTTTGAAAGAGTTTGATATTAAAGTCCGAGCTGCAGGTGTCGTTGCGAACGATCTTCAACGATGCGAGGTGTTTAACGGTAATGGTCTCGTTGGGGAATTGTTCTTGAAACATCTCGAAACGCATGAAGAGTTCCGGTAACCAGAGGCCTAATCCGAAGTATCTAAAAATATATACATCATATTAATATATAGATACAATTGATACATAAGGAAAATAATGAATATATAATTAATTAGAACGATGAATTAAATTTTTATGTTAATCAGAAGGTTAATTACAAATTTATAGGACATTTTCTAATTGGCTATAAATCATTGGCCTTTCCGCCTTCATATTAATATTAAAAATAACAAATGAAACACTTGTTAACATTGTTTGTATAACGGAGACTTTACTTGGTGACTATAGACTATAAAAAAGTGTTTCATTTGTGTATAACGAAGTGGAAGCCTTCACTATTAACAATATTAAAAATTGTTCGTATTATTTCAGCTGTTTGTAGGCATAAAATAAAGTCTTGTAATTATGAGTGAAAACATGTTCACTATCAGTTCAGGCTTAATAGCTTTTTGGAACGTTCGAGTTTACTTAATTATTTATTTATTGATAATCAAAAGGGAAATCCCAATAATTAATATCTACTTACAAATTCTATTGATTTTTCTAGTCACATTATTTTAAAATTGGTTTACTGAACATTTTTGGAGTTATAATATAATTATTAGCAGGTTTATAATTGTATACTATTTAAGAGATGGATTCTGAACTAACTACATAAATAAGTTAAAGTTTAAGTTAGATATATAATTTAGTATATTTTTTTAAATCAAATTTATTATTTGAACTATGCAATAATTTCTGTTGATATTTTCGAGTTAAGTAAGATATCCCTTCATTTACTGTATATAGCGAAGGAAGGGATATCTAATGTATAATATGCAATAATTTGCCTAATTTAACTTGAATTTTAACCCTAGCAGTTACATTAATAAAATATAGATTATTATCTTTTTTCTACTACCCTTTATAAAAAGACATTTTTCGTCACCGAATACTCCAGCGAAAATTTGAGTTCCGTCACTAGTGAGAGAAAATCCCATAACGCTAACTTTCGTCACTAGGGACGAAAGTTACCTACAAATTTTCACCTCCGTCTAGTTGCCTACTGTCACTATATCGTGTCATTATTAAACGTCAGTTTTTGAATTTGTACTGTTCGTAACTTCATCATATCATGATTTCTGATTCAGTAAGTGATTTAGATCTTTCCAATACTGCACCAGAAATAGTAAATCAAGCTGAGAAAACCTATGTGCATTTATTATCAGAAAAATCGAAAAAGAGGTATGAAGAAATATATGTAAAATTCATGGAATTTAAGACAGATAATCGCGTAAATTAATATTCACTGTGCTGTTTGCATATTTTCAAAATTGTCGGAAAATTTGATATTTAAATCGTAATTAATTTAAATATGATATGTAGTTTTGTAATTATTAATTCAAAATAAAGTATTTGTTTATATAATAATAAAAGTTTGTTAGTATCATAGGTAAGGTAGTAGAAAAAGTATAGTGTTTAACTCGTCGAAAGCATTTTTTTAAGCTCGCGAACATTACCAAACTCGGCTTCGCCTCGTTTGGTAAACTGTTCTCTCGCTTAAAAAAATGTTACTTTCGTCACTCGTTGAACAATATACTATTTTCCATTTATTTCAATAATTTTTTTTTATATCAAAATACTATATTAATATTAATTTATAGAATTATTATCAAAATCCTTATTGAATTAACGTAATATTATTATTTTAAAATAATTTTTGCATGTGGAAAATCGTGCTGTCGGAGTTTTCCCCATTCCCATCTTCTACTACTCCTAACATCCTGTCACCGATATTTTTCTAAACCGGAAATATCCCAAATATCCAGTTTTCTATTGTTCTGTCAATTTTGCATTTACAAATCTGACGGTGTAAATTTATTTATGAATAAACTGTTCGTGTTATTACAGCTGTTGTCGATTGAGTGTTGTGCAACGATTACAGGTCGTAACGTGATACGGAAGGGGCCGTCGGAAAAGTCGTCGACGTAGGCGAAGGAAACTCGCATTCCACAACGACCTTTTCCATTTTCTGGCCGCCTGATGAGCGCATTTTCCAGGCGCGTCAGGTCCCGGAAAAACGGCCCCACTCCTGAGGAAATCTCGCCGAGTGTTGTTCGAAAACCGACAAGCGCCGATCTTTAATGAAATGTAAATGTAAATTTTAATAAAAGTGTGAATTATTTTTACTCGTTCTTATTAATTTGAAATCGTTGATTTTAACTATGTAATTTCAAAGGGACTAAAATCGCACGATGAAAGAAAATCTTGTGAATTGTAATTTTTATAATAATTTAAATATACGAAAACATTTTGAAAAGCAACAACTAATAAGAAATTCATTGAAAACAATACTTCTATAATAACTCGACGCATATTGAATTATACAAAAGTATGTTGCTTGTTACAAAATAGTAAAGCAATCAATGCAACATTAGTTTGAATGTATTTAACTCTGTAAATAAACTTAACTAAATATGCGTTAAACAGTTGTGAGTGAATATGGTGTGAGAAAATATGAAAAATATATGAATTTTTGCTGATAATAAACTAGCAAAAGTAATTAAATAATCTTAAAATCAAGATTTGTATTTTGAGATAATTGCAATCGAACTTCCCCAATGAATGATTAATGTATGGGGGTTTTCCTGAACCACCTAGGACACAAGTTTATAAACAACTACAGACACGTATTTCGATCTCTCCATTTTTACTTTCCGTATACAAAATATATAGGACGAGTATCGTTTTCGTGAATTCGTCTGTGGGCGCTGTATCTCAAAAACGAATGAACAAAAATAAATAATAAATTGTCTGCAGAAGTGTACTACAGGGTAGCATATTGGGGCCCTTGTTATTCCTAATATTTGTAAATGGCCTTCCTATGCCAATTTATAAAAATAACGGTACTATTAAGTCATATGCCGATGATTCTAACTTATTAGTAATTGGAGATGACGTCGTTGATTTCCAAAATAAAGCTAGTGCTTTATATAAAGCAAGTCAAATATGGATGCTGAAAAATAAACTTATTTTAAATGACTGCAAAACAAAAACAATGATGTTCCATTCCAAAATCCCCAGAATAGAAACTCCCATTCTTAAATTGGAAAAAATTATTTTAGAGCTGACAATTACAGCAAAACTGTTAAGGATTGAAATTGACCACATACTAGATTGGAGATCTCATTGCAATGGTCTACAAACAAAACTAAATTCTGTCTGCTATGCCCTAAGAATATTGAGATCATTATTACGATATGGTATCATATTTTACGGAAATAGCACTTTAGCTGAGAAAATTTTCATTACGCAAAAAAGAGCAATTAGAATAATAAATAACCTCAATTATACTGAGACCTGAAGAGGACATTTTCGTCAAGCAAATAGTCTAACCTTTTATAGCTTGTACAAAATTTTGATATTTAACTTCAAATATAAATATAAATTTAATGAACATAAACACAATTATGAAACCCGGTATAATGTCTTATATGCCTATCCTTTATATCGCCTTAAGATTGTCGAGAGATCGCCATTGTATGCTGGGATGAAATATTATAATCAATTGCCAGAACAACTCAGACAAATAAACAACTTTAAATTATTTAAGTCACGCTTTAAACTGGCTAATAGAAAACGAATTCTACAGTTTACAAATATTTGGTAACTAATTATAAAAACTAAAAAATAATTTTTTAATAATTTCTGAATCAAGATACCTGTCTGTATGTACATGTTTCCTGTATATGACACTATTCTTTATACTGATCCGATTGAAATGAAACTTTAAACTTAAGGTTTTATCGTTACAAACTGGATCTGAAAAGCTTTTGGTGAACATTCATAAACCGGAAGTGGCCATTTTTTGTTTTTTTCTGATATTTCTTTTAATATAAAATTTAAAGGGAATGAAAAACTGAACGAGTTTTATTTAAACATATTTTTCATAAAATTCTTAACTTTCGAGAAAAAAATACAAATTGAAAATTTTGACATTTTTTGCTAATTGCTAAACTATTAGAGTTATATGAAATTTATATAACAAGTAATTGTAGAGAATTCAAAATTAAACAAATTATTAAGAATAGTCTTTTTGCGTAAATCTATCTAATCTAAATATATCACCACTTTTTACCTAAAGTTTAGTTTAAATTAGTTATGTGTAAAGATATCTGCTAGAATGGAGTTAATGGAAGTCCATTTGCTGGACGGTCTAGCCTAGACCCTCTGTTTGTTTATAAAAAATTGTATTGAATGAAAATCAATTGTTATCTAAAATTAGTTGAAGTTTTTACTATGATATTTACTATGACTATTTGGTCAAATGATTTTTCGATTAACTTAATGCAGTCTTCTGGAGGGATTTGAGCAAACATATTTGATACGTCGAACAACACTGTTGAGTTGAGTTGAGGGGTATATTAGAGGATATTAATTTTTGCATAATTCTATGGAATTTTTAATTGAGTGTGGATCTCGGAAATTTGTTAGTTCTTTATATAGAGAGTTCAAGTGAGAGAAAATTAATTGGGCTGGTGAATCTCTATATGAAACAACTGGGCGAATAGGCATGGTTTCTTTGTGAATTTTTTCAAAACCATAAAGTTTGGGGCAGATAGGGTTCATAGGAATTAGTTTGGGCTTGTTAATATTATAGAGAATAAAATGAGAATTATTAAGTGTTGATTTTAGATGTTTGAGAAATTAATTAGTTGGATCGTTGTTTAATTCGCTGTTGCTCGGAGGATTTAAAAAATGATTTATTTTTTTCTAGAATTACAAATGAATTTTCCTTGTCCGCTTTTGTAATGATTGAGTTGTTGAGTGAGTTTGATTTTTATAGATTTTGCCATTGTTTGGTACCTTGTGTTGTAGTTTGGGAATTTTAAATAACTTTTGCAATTTTATGTTTGGTTAGTTCATAATTCGGAGTATCCTTAAGGACTAATTCAGATTCAACAACTAACGTTTCTTTTAAATTTTTTGTGAGTAGATAAGGAGAATAATTAGGTCCTATTTCTAGTAAATTTAGTTCTTTAGGTAAAAATTCTGCTTTGGTATAATTTACAACTCTAGAATAAAATTTATGTTGTGTATTTGGGCTGGGTATATTTACTTACTTTCTCGTTTCGCTTATACCTTTATTTTCTTTTGGTGATTCGAGTCAAACATTAAAAGCGTACAATCGCTAATAGGTTAATAAAGTAAGAAAAATCCGTAGCTAATGTGAATCCTTGAAACCCGCCATTTTCTTAAAATTAAAACTTTTTGCACATCAAAGACAACTACTTTATTAGTACTGTGCCTCAGATGTTGTACTTCTTTCTTGCAAATGCGTCATTTTAGGAAGAGTTTTAATCAGGAATATTTAAACATTGGAATACACCTTTAATGTTCTTAATGTAAATATCTAAGGATTCTCCCATTACAATTATATCTTTGAAAACACGCCTCTCAAACTAGCGCTTTTATTATTGTTCCTACAAATACTTTGAATATCACAAACACATTACTTTAACCCATGGCATTTTATTGAATAGCCATCACGTACAATGTTATATTTCATCATGTTCATGAGTTTAGTTATAATTTAGCATTTTTCATTATAGTACTAACGGGTCTCCAACAATTATTGCAGTCCCGGGTGGCGTTGGAATAAAAAACGTACATTTTTAATGCACATTTAAGTTATGTTTGACAATTAAAATGTCAGTTCATTTATTTGGCACATGAAAGAATTGACCTACGTTTTTTTATCCAATGCCACCCGGGACTGCAATAATTGTTGGACACCCGTTAGTTATTATTTTGTGTAATATGTAAAATGTTGATTACGTTAATACATACATATTATTATTATCATTACAGTAAATCTTTTCACCTCTGCGAAGAACTACTTCTATCCACATTTATGATTATTCGAAATTCCAGAAAATAGTAGATCCAGTCTATATATCTCTTACTGTATTTTGATTAATTAATTACACAGATAGTTCTGTTTATTAATTTTAGGTTTTCCTCAAAAACAATTCTTTGTATTTTTTATTCCAATTTTATGCTCAATTGTGTATCATGCTTCAAACACAATGTTATATTTCAATAAAATTAGATAACAATCGCAGTTAGAAATCTATTTACATTATTTGACAGTTCTAAACTGTGAGAGAGACGCTGTTTTTTCCTTTAAATTCCAACATACTTCGTAGGCAGATAAACGTTAAACAGCAAGGGCAAAATTTTTCTGCGAAATTTTTGATAATCCTTTTCACCAAACTAGAAATGTTGTGAAAATTACATCCATGAAATATGATTGACCAATAAAAACGCACCTTCACCAAATATAACTTTCATTTCTACAAACATTTTGTAACATAAAGACACTCTTGTGGGAACAAAATTCAAATCTAACATTTACTCCAAATCTAAAACTCTTTTGTCTATAAAAGTGTACATAATGTGTACATTTATGATGAATAGAAGGATAAGTCATAAAAGTGTTTATTTTACATTTATTTATTCATCTGCATCGTAAAACAGTGGCGATTTTCTAACTAATGCAAACCGAAATTGTGACAAAGATTTTCTCCAAACAGTATCTAGTGTTGTCACTTCGGGGTAGCGAATAACTTTATTTTTTTTAGTTACGATATTAATTTATCTATTCTTAACTTAGCAATATGACTGAGGGGACTCATTAACTGCTTGATACACGTAAAAATATCTTCACTCTTCATGTACTGTATTATTATTAATATTAATTTTCTTTTGAACGTTATTGATATAGTAGTATCATTTTTTAATATTGATAAGTTCTAATATTTTATAATCTATTCTATTTTTAAATACGTTCATCACAATTTGAAGTTGGTATCTATATAGCTCTTAATTTATCTTCTACTATCCGCATCATACTCTTTCTCAAAAGTATAGAATAATAATTTCTATTACTTAACTATATAACTGTATAAACTTATTGGCGCGTTCAAGAGTTTTAACTATTCCTTTTCCTCATCATCATCATGGGCAAGATGTCAAGATGTTCAAAGAACATAGTGCTTTTTCTACCCTGTATTTACAATATATTTATTTATTAATGGGGAATGCAAATGAGACGTGAAATGTGTGTTTAGTTCTAACATACTTGGATGGTACATACAGTCCAAGGAACTGAACTAATTCTGGAGAATTTATTAATCCATTAGCAAGTTGAAAGCAGAAGATAATATCAGCATGTATTCTACGTTCCCTTAGAGGGGATAATTGATAATTGAATTTGTATGAAACGTGATTGATACATTTCTTCTGGACTCATTCAAGTACGGATATGTTTCTTGTAGTGTAAGGATATTAGCCCACATAATTCTGTATGGAGGCGGGCAAGGGTTTTATATAGACAAATTAAAGTGGTAATGTTCCTAAACTGATATCAGTGTCTTTTAATGAAACCCCCAATCTGCATGGCTTTTGATTCTATAATTGATATATGTATGGAGAAGCATGACCTACTATTAAGATGCATATCTTTGATTTCGTTAACACGGCTTAATGTTGCGTTTCCGAGAAGATAATTATTGCAAAATAAATTACATTTTTTTAAAAGTGAATACACAACATTTTCTGATGTTTAGCATCATTCTATTAAGTCTTTTGCATCATAGTCGAAGCTTCCGTATTATTAATAGCCGAGTATATCTTAATATCATCGGCGTACAATATATATTGGCAATGTTTAAAACATTTGCATACATCGTTGATAAATACGTTAAAAAGAAAAGGCCCTAAATGGGACCCTTGGGGGACACCAGAAGTAGCTCTAACACCTGCAGATACTGTATAATCAATACGGACAGCCAAGGACTTCAACCACTTTAGTAATACACCACCGATACCCAATTGAGCCAATTTATTTATCAAGATGTTATGATTAACGGTATCAAAGGCACCCATAATATACTGCCCATACGACAATAAAAACCTTTAAACCATGCTGAAGATTGTCTAATAAGGCGCCAAGGCAACTAAATAAGTAACGAGTCACAATTCTTTCAAATACTTTAGCAATATATGAGAGAATTGATATGGGACGATAATTGCTGACACTGTTTCTTAGGCCGCCCTTATGAATTCGTGTAATAAATGCATTCTACCAGCACGAAGGGAAGATGCCTTTATCAAGAGATTGTCTAAATAGAAGCCAGATGGGTTATGGTTATTGCTATATAATAGTTGTTGTGAATACGATGTAACTTCATTGTTAAAAACAGAACCAAAAAACTTTGCAAATAAGTTTACAATATTTTGACGATCACTAATTATAATGTCAATATCATTAAAAGACTAATTGCAAATGTCCCATTATAGATGACAGATTATAGTTGAAAAATTAATTTGTTCTAATGATAACGGCAGTTGTCACATTTTAAGGTTTTAGTTGTTGGTAAATGAAATTAAATTATAGCGATTCTAAATTTGACAAATCATTAGAAATGCGAAATGACTGAAAAATAATTTAAATGGAAGTGATTTTAATTTTGATTAACAGATGATAGATGACAAATGTATAGTGACGGATGACAGTTGGCAAATAAACTTCAATAAGAGTTATTTAAATATTAATAACAGGTGACAGTTGGCAAATGACAAACAGCAGATGATACATAAGAAATAGCAGAAAAGGTAACTTAAGTAATAAGTAATTGTAAAGTTAAAAACAATTAATAGATAAGAAAGAGAGAAACTGAATTGGAAAATTCAGTGTAAGTATGGATATCCACGTAGTAACGGTCGCAACCATTCTCTTTATTAAAGAGAGAAACATTATATATAACAAATAATAGGTGGCACGTAATTCGTGACTTATGATAGGTGACAAATGACATTTGGAAAACAAGAAATGAGAAATAAAATAATTCAAATAAAAGTGTTTTCAATGTTAATGACACCATAGATAAAAATTTGACATATGACAAATAACAGATGGCAGATGATATTTAGCACATGAACTTAGGTACTTAAACAAAAATTATTCTAATGTTATTGACAGATGAAAGATCACAAATATTAGCAGTTGATAGTTGGCAAACAATCTTAAATAAAAGCGACTAGAGATTAATAACAGAGTGACAAATGACAGATGATGGTTGTTGGCAAATGAACTTAAATAATTAATAATTACTTATAACTCTGTTTCATTTCAATTAATTCTAAAATTGATGACAGATTACATATACCAAATGGCAGAAGACAAATTATATATCTTGTATTTGATTCTCATTTTTCACTTGGTGAAACATTATGTTAATCACAGGTTGTTGAAAAAATGCACTTGGTTTGTTTCACTAAATTGTTTATTTTATATTCGACTAGTTTCGGCACTGGGCCATTATCAAACAATTTAGTAAAACAAACCAAGTGAACCTATTTTTAGACAAATTATATATGACAACTAGCGTATGACAAATGATAGATGACAGATAAAAATGGCATATAGTATACGATAGTTGTTGGCAAATTAACTTAGTTTAAAGGTTTTTTTTAATGTTGATGACAGATGACAGATCATAAATGACAAATGCCAGAATATTATTGAGAAAGAAACTTCATAAAAGTGATTCTTATCTTAATAGTAGATGATAAATAACAGATTACAGATGATTTGAATTTTGATGATAGATAGTATATGACAGATGGCATATGACAAATAAAGTATGGCAAATGATAGAATATAACCGACAGATAAAAAATGATATATCGTAGGTGTTAGTCGTTAGCAAATTAATTAATTAATGATAACATATGAAAGACAATAAATGACAAATGTCATATTGAATTGATATTGATTTGTAATATTTCGGTTCTGACCAATAGATGTCTATAATTGTATTTTTAACCAACTATCGTAAATAATTGGTTGAAAGATGGAAAAGAAAACCGAAGAATATCGCTATGTTTTACTGTATTACTTCAGAAAAAGGACAAATGCAATTCAAACCTATAAAAGGTTATGTGCTGTGTATGGTGAAGATTGTTTAACAGAACACCAGTACCAGAAATGGTTTACCAAACTCCGTCCCAGTAATTTTAATGTCAAAGTTGTGCCACGTTCAGGAAGGCCAGTTGGAGACGAAGACAATAAAATTAAGGCATTAATCGAAGCAAACCGCCGTTAAACGACTCGAGAGATAAGAATGGTCAATATATAATTGAATGCATAAGTGAATAAAATTATTTCTTTCAATACAAAATTGTCTTTGATTATTATAATAAAAAATCAAAATGACTTAAGAATCAAACAAATATTTCAATATATCTTCTACGTCAGCTATTATACTTAAAGTTGAAATGTGTATTGCCTATAAGCATCGAACATTTCACTAACTTTTCAATACTTTCAGTAATTTGCTTCCTTTTTTATTTGCTTAAGACTTTCTTATTATATATATTTAATTATTTTGTTTTTGTTCGTCTATTTGTTGTAGATAATTATTCTATTTTTTAATTCTAATTTAGTTAATTGACCTGACTAGCCTAAATGTCTAATATTTCCAATATTTTTACAAAGATATGTAATTCTTATTGAACGGGTAATATTTGATTCAAACATTTATCAGATTTTTGGCAGATATTTTAAGTAATTATCAGTGGCTTGACTAAGTAATGATAGTTCATTATACTTTGGGTTTGCGAAATGACGTAATAATCTATGTATTTGCTGATTTAGCAGACTAAAATTGTCTTAAGAGTACTTACATAAGAAGTGTGACTATCAAAATAAGGTTGTGGCATTTTCATACCGTGAACAAGATTAGCATCTATTTTATATAATTTAATTCTTTCAATCTATTCTTTAAATGTATGCTTTTTTTATTCGATGGTTTTGTATATTTCTTGCTTCAATTTCTTTAAGACACATTTTCTCAACAATTTTTTGATTAGAATTTCTTTTCTAGAAACTTTTCTTTAAGAATCTTAGTATTTTTTAGAAAATTTGTATCCGACTATCTAGATTTTTTTTAAGACAGTAGATTTTTGTCAAGGAATCTATAATTTTCCATTTGATTTTTTTTTCTTTATTTAAGCAGAATTTTCTAAGCATTTCTATTTCTGATTAGTACTTTCTCTTCCAGATTTTCTCAGTGTTTTTTTTTTTTTTGACAATATCAAACAAAAATGTGGATAGTGGCCTTCTTCATACAGTGCTGCTTTGAGTCTCTGTCACGCTCCTCTCTTTCTTGCCTCCTCGTATTCAATTCACACCCTTCTAACTGCACTTTTAAATCAGCTTTTGCTTTTACTACCGCTTAAATAACAGCCGAATAGCTAATTTCTTTATTTCAATTTAGAATGTGTAAACAACACACGGAAGACAACAAGCTTGCTATAAGTTAGGTTCAATCTGTAGTCATTTAAAACTTGTCATGTGTCAACTGTTATCTACTATTTATAAATATTAATAGTTTTTATTATGCGATTAGTATTATTTTATTTTTTTGAACACGAAAGTTGTGTCTTTTGATATTCATTTAGTTATATGTTAAAATATTTGTAATGATACGTATTAATTAGATCACTTTAGAGCATATAGAAATATTTTATTAAAATTAACTTTATTAAAACTTAAACATTCACTTTCTAAACCATTAAAATCGACATCGAAATAATTTCTACAATTAACTGTTAATATTATGATACACTGCCCGAAATATTTACGTAATTAAGATCTAACAGTTACTATTATTTTAATGCTATTTCTCATAAAGGTCAATTTCAATCGCATTATCCCAAAATAGAGGGTGCTTTTAATTGGCAAAAAACACATTTACACATAAAGTTATTCAGTCTAATAATAATAATCCTCCAACATTGTCTCAATGTCAGCCTAACCCAAACGAAAAATACGGGAGCCCCTAATGACAAAATCAATCGTTGGCATTTAATGCGTACAATTCAATAACACGAACAAATATCACACGAATTAAATGAAAATTGTGTAATTGAGATGAATGTTTGTTTTAATGGCAATCGATGTTTTTGTTTATTTTTATTTCATTACTTAAAAATATGACTCATGATTAGGTTAATAAACAATATCAATATATTTTAATTTATTTGATTAATGTATTTTTTTAGTTAAAATACATTTGCGACTGTTATTACGTGATCATCCATAATATATACATTAAATAAAACATAGTAATGCCTACTTAAGTATTTTAATAATTTAAGACTTCTAAGCATTTTACGTTCTTTATTTCCTTTTTAATATTTAATTACGATTTTCCATTCTTGCCTTCTTGCTACTTAATAATTCTTCAATTAATTTCTATTCCCTGTCAACAACAGCTATGGACCGGTTTCGATCTATTTCGGACCTCATCAGCGTGAGATAGAAACAACGTATTTACTATAGAGTTTATAAGGCACCGGGTATGACCATAAAGGTTAATTTGTAAGATTCTTATATTTAGTCAGTAATTTTAAATCTCATGTCTCAAATCTATCATTATTTACTATTTTTAAGATTAGAATAAAAATTGAGTTCCTAATTTTAAGTATTATCATAAATATTTGTAATTATAAATTCATAACATTATTAAAAAAAATGGACTAAAAAAAGTTATACTGAATACTTGGTGCGCTACTTTCTTGATGGAACCATATTTTCAAATTGGGTAAAGTAGAACACTTGTTTTGTTCCATAATTTTATTATCAGTTGCCTGTATATATATTGTAACATTTCATTATTTTAAATTAGTTTAACTTTGAAAATGATCCTAACCGATCGAAACACGTGTCAGGCAACTGATAATAAAATTATGGAACAAAACAAGTGTTCTACTTTACCCAATTTAAAAAAAGTTATCTTGTTTATAAAATTAGTAAAACTGTATTGAAATAAATTTGTGAAGAAAGTGTTAGGGTTACAATACAATTTTACTATAATAATCATTACGTATCTTAAGAAATATATTTCTATAAATACAATTACAATTACAGTAACCAATATCAAATCGTAGCAAAATAAACAATTTAAATAAACTTCATTGTTTTTTTTCCAGTTTAGTAAACATATAAATTTAAAAATTAAAAATAATAATTAACTTACCCAAACATGTTACAAAACATAATGGTGCACACTAAGATGGTAATGAATAGTATAGGTGTCCTGAAGAGCTTCCTAGTCTGCACAACCATTTCCCCTAACATCCGTTTCGCCCTCCCTATACAAACAACGTCATTTCCTAATTTGTGCTCATTGCCATATCCAGTCTCCAGGATCTTTACAGGAAATTCAGCACCATCCTTATGTTGATTACTGGCATACATCCTTCTTAAAATATTCAATGCGTCTTCATTAAAACCACGCTCTGCTAGGAATTTAGGACTCTCAGGGGTGAAATACAACCAGATGGCGGTGATCAGTTCCGGGATGGAGATGATGATGAGGAACAGCCTCCAGGAACTCAAATAAACTCCATTGTTGAGATTGAATGTGGGCAAAGGGATGATTAGGTAGGATAAGGTGGGCAAAAGAAGCCAAGCAGCGGTGAAGAATACGCCGGAGTAGCATATGCTTTTGGAGCGGTGTTTAGGGGCGTGGAATTCTGCGATGTAATTGAAGGTGATGCTGCCCGCGGCTCCAATGAGGAAACCGTTGAAGCCTCTACAGACGGCGAGGGCGGGGAAGCTGGACATGGTGGAGGATATTAGGGTTACGACGAAGTCGAGGGAGATGGTGATGAGGAGGACTTTTCGGCGGCCGCACAGATCGGCCACCGCGCCCCAGAGGAAAGCGCTGGTGATGCCTCCGATGAGGAAGGCGACGTTGAGGAAACCGAGCTGCGCGGATGTTAAGTGCAGGTCGCACTGCGCAGCGGAGAAGACGTAAGATGACAGGCCGTTCTGTACTCCGTTCATCAGCAGACAGAGGGCGCAGACTGAGACGACTTTGTAGTGGAAGCGGCCGTAACCTAAAAATAAAATTCAATAAAAAATAACTTTTTAACTTTATTATTATTAATATATTTTAACATGATAATTAATTAATTAATAATGAGAAAAATAAAAATCCATGAGCATTTCTGCACTAATGTTTTACATCATAACCTCGTCTCGAAAAGTGTTTTGCAATGACTATCTGCAGACACGCGTTTCGCAATGAAATACTAAAAAAAATTGATAACAAAAAAGTTATTTGTTTTATTTTAATTTTTTTAAAGCTAAAGTCTATAGAATTATGTATTATATGTAGAAAACTTGGTAATTAATAAGAAAGATAATCTTTTCTTTTTTAGGACGAATAACACAATTGCATCATGAAATCAGTACCATCAGATCTTCCTTAAGAGTCTACAAGTTTAACCTAGTACGCCTACCAACCATAAGTAGGTCATTATGGCATCAGCACGGAAGAAGGTAAGGGTAGCGATCCATAATAGTTGCAGTTTACCAGCATAAAGCCACATATTGGCATTTGTAATTAATCAACTCGATTAAATGACGATTTTGAGATTTGTCGATGCCGTTTTAAGATTTTTAGAAACAAAAAAATTGTCAGTTTGTCTGCATGGTAATTATAACCATATCTTTAAAACCGCTAAAGATTTTAAATGTATGTTATATTCATTAACAGAATATCTAAGATGATAAAGAATGGAACCAGTTTTCTTAGAACAAAATTTTTATTAACTTCAAGTTTTCGAAAAAATAATTAAAACTCAAAAATAGATTATTTTATATTTGATTCAATAACTTTAACAGCTGTTATCAAATTTTATATTCTAAAGGTTTTTAGAAAATATTAGAAGAGAATAAATCATAACTGGTGGAAAGATCATTAACTGACTATCAAAAGTTGACAAATTTACTCCAGATTTGTAATTGTATAGTCATTAATAGTGTTTAAAATCTATTTGTTAATTAATATGTTTGTATATATACAGGGTTATTCACGCTATACGGCACGGAATATTGTGGCCAAAATACGTGACTTTCAAAAAGTTTCACTTTGGGGATATATGGGGGTCTATTAGGGCTACTTTTTAAAATTACTTTCATAATATACAGGGTGTCCCAAAAACCCTAAAAGTATCAAAGTTGTGTTTTTTTAATGAAACACCCTGTGTTTTATTGCATTTTTGGATCCTTCGATCAAAATAAGTGTGTGTTTTAATACGGTTTTTATTACCTAAACCTTAAGGTTTTTGAAATAATTTGAATTTTGTAAAAATTTAACCTAATTTTCATGTTTCAAATACTTAAAAAGTAATTAAGTTATGCATACCAAATTTACACTGAAATGTAACAATAGATCATATTTTATTTTCCAAGTATAATAAATTTGACATCTTATACCGGGTGTAAAAAAATTGGAATTAAACAAATGATAACTTTAAATGGCTATAACTTCAATTATTTAAATGGAACGCCATATTTTTTAATTTGTCAGCAAATGCACTTTTTAATTACCTATCTTATGGTATTTATATCTTAAATGTTAAGTCTTCTCGTTTTTACAGAAAACGCCAAAATATTGTTTTAAGTAAAAATTTTAATGTATCTAGTTTTTAGTCTGTTACTTTAGTTTAAAAAGCCTGTCTTTTGTTATAGTTGTGTTATTTTGCGTTTTTGTGTTAGATCGTTAGTAATCGTTATTGTTTGAACATCGTTGTTGTATTTAATAGTAAAAAATGAAAATTCACACAGATTTTCTTAGCTTAGGGTTTTTATAACTGACACTTCCAATTTCTTTAAATTGGTTTAATAGTCTCTCAAAAATGGCTGGGTTAGGGTGATTTCTTTCGGGAAACCTTTAAGTATAAACTCGACAAGCCAATAAACAATTTTGATGACATTCTCCAAGCATAAAGATAATGCCAATACCCCCTTCTTTTGAGTAAATCTTCATTTTTTACCAAAAAATACAACGCGATGTTCAAACAATAACGATTACTAACGATCTAACACAAAAATGCAAAATAAGACAACTATAACAAAAGACAGGCTTTCTAAACTAAAGTGGGAGACTAAATGAATTATCTGATGTTTTTAAATACCATAGAAAACTAGATACATTAAAATTTTTACTTAAAAAGTACTAAAACGGTGCAATAAACAATATTTTGGCGTTTTCTGTAAAAACGAGAAGACTTAATATTTAAGATATAAATACCATTCGATAGGTAATTAAAACGTGCATTTGCTGATAAATTAATAAATATAGCGTTCCATTTAAATAAATGAAGTTATAGCCATTTAAAGTTCTCATTTGTTTAATTCCAATTTTTTTACACCCGGTATAAGATGTCAAATTTATTATACTTGGAAAATAAAATGTGATCTATTGTTACATTTCAGTGTAAATTTGGTATGCATAACTTAATTACTTTTTAAGTATTTGAAACATGAAAATTAGGTTAAATTTTTACAAACTTCAAATTATTTCAAAAACCTTAAGGTTTAGGTAATAAAAACCGTATTAAAACACACACTTATTTTGATCGGAGGATCCAAAAATGCAATAAAATACAGGGTGTTTCATTAAAAAAAACACAACTTTGATACTTTTAGGGTTTTTGGGACACCCTGTATATTATGAAAGTAATTTTAAAAAGTAGCCCTAATAGACCCCCATATATCCCCAAAGTGAAACTTTTTGAAAGTCACGTATTTTGGCCACAATATTCCGTGCCGTATAGCGTGAATAACCCTGTATATATATATATACAACTTCTTCTTCTTTCTGTGCTATCTTTTAGCGAAGGTTGGCGACCATCGTTTAATATACTTCTCTATTTTGCGATATATGAGTTAATTCTGCGACTTTAGGTATTTGAAACCATTAGCGAAGATTTTTCAGTCAAGATTGTTTTTTCCTACCTATACTTCTTCTATCTTTAATTATGCTTTCTACTATTAGCTGTAGAAATAAGCCCCACTTCAATCGCTGAGAAACATTAACTGTCAACCATCAATGAAATTTACCAAGATTTATTAACAGTCTTTCCACACTATGGTTTAGAAAGTTTTTGATTAAACTTATTGATTTCGAAGGAAGGTAAGTGACTACCCTCTACGACCTACATTTTTTCAATCCTGAATATATTTCAAAACTAAATGAGTTTTAATTATTGAATTGACGAGGCGGATGCAAGATGAAACTCCATAACACATTGAAATAAAACAACACAGTTTAGAGGGTTTCACTTGATGGAACCACAAGTTTAAATTTTGAGAAGAAAAACTTTTGTTATGTCCCATTTTTTTATTCTCATGACCAAAACACGTGTCAATTACCTGAGAATAAATAAATTGAACATAAAAAGCGTTTTAAAAATAATCAGATTTGATGTTTTTTTCAAAGAATGTAACAATTTTTGTTAAGGAATGATAGTTATACAATACAGTATTGTTGTTGTATATGAGTAAAAAAAGCCAATTCTATTTTGAAAAAGAATATACCCGATTTCAGTTTTTTTATCATTAGATTATCATGATTAGTAGTAAATATTGTAAAGCAGCTTGTGAGGGGTTTTATTTTATTTTGTTACGATGTTTTTCTGTGATTTAAAATTTTCGTACGAATGCTTTTGTATCCCTCTTTTGAATCTGGTATTCGGCTTTGGGCGAAAAGCCCAATTGTGATGCAGGAAAGCAAACAGCTTAGAAAGGCAGAGAAAGTCTTCCCAAGGAGACAAGAAATGGAATGGGAGACAATAGAGAAACCAAAGGACATCCCGCTATGTACCCTAGAAGAAATAAAAGAAGCTGGTAAAAAAATGAAAATAAAAATGTGTCAGGTCCGGATAGTATACACCAGAGGTTGTAAAACTAATAGCGGATTAATTCCCCGAGCTATTAAAAACGATAGTGGACAACATACTACAAGAAGGAGAATTTCCAAAAGAATGGAAGGATAGTAAACTTATATTAGTGGAGGAAGCAAATAGAACACATTCCGACCAATCTGCCTTCTAAATACCATTTCAAATTCTGCGAGCAAATAATATCAAAAAGAATAAAAAGAACATCTGAAGTTGACAGAAGATATATCCCAGGTACCGTATGGGTTCAGATAAAGAAGAACTACAGTGGACGCAATGTGGCATGGGGAAGAATGAAATGACCAAACCGGGTAGGTATGTGGCAATTGTTACTTTCGATGTAGTCAATTCTTTCAACTCGGCGCCTTGGGAAAGCATAATAGAAGAACTCAGAAGGAGGAAAATAGATAAATACCTCATGAACGTCATGCAGAACTACCTTAAAGAACGAACAATTAAAATTGGGGAAGGAACGAACATGAAAGTGACATGTGGGGTCCCTCAAGGTTCAGTAATAGGACCACTACTCTGGATCATCTACTTTGATGGCATGCTAAAGGTGGAAACACCTGATACAGTAAAACTAATTAACTTCGCTGATGATCTAACCATAGCAGTATATGGAGAAGACAAAGATGAAATAATAGAGACGATAGAGAGAATGACAGGAAGGATCTAAAGATGGATGAAGAAAGAAGGGCTCAAATTAGCACCGCATAAAACCGAAATGATTGTACTCGAGGGAAAGAGGAGAATCAAAGAGATTAAAGAGCAGATATGCGAAAGAGAAATAATCAGCCAAACAGCTGTCAAATACTTAGGGGTGTACATAGGCAAAAATGGCAACATTGGGTATCACATCCAGAGAATAATTAAAAAAGCAGAGAGAACCATCGCAAAGCTGAACAGGATCATTCCTAATATTATCAGTTTGTGCAAGAAGTATAAAGACTTACGAAACAAGACGCAGAGGAAGGTAACAATTAGAATAAGTTCAGCCTACTGCACAGCCCCTACAAAGGCACTACAAGCAATCACCGGATGTACTCCCATGCATCTATTGGTGGAGGAAAGAGCGGAGAGGAGATGAACCATTAAAAACAAACAAGACTATAAAGAAAGCACAAGGCGTAAATGGGAAAAATAATGGCAAGAGAAGAGAAAAACCTCCCAATGGACGAAACGTTTAATCCCCGAGCTAACTAAATAGGTAGATAGGAGATTTGGGGAGGTAGATTAATTTCTCACACAATTCCTTACAGGATACGGGTGCTTTACACAAACTTAAAAGGAGGAAAAATCCAAAGTGTCAATATTGCTCAGAAATCGATACTTCATTAACTGCCGTGAATTCACAGAACGATACAGGTGTTGGGAGAAGATATAACGGTGGGAAACATCACAAACCTAATGTTAGACAGCGAAGATAAATGGGACTATATTGCATGTATGATCAGGAACATGCTGAAAAAGAAGAAAGAAGATGAGAGGAAAATACAAAAGGTTAACAAAACATCTATACAAAGCTAAAAACCGAAAGGTATTCCAGGATGGAGAGAACTCAGGAAATGCAAAATGGTGTTTTTTAGTGAGGTCGGGTGAACCCTAACTCTGGGCAAGCCCAATCCCACACTCAGCCTTTGGCGGAATTTGAAAGTTCCCCGTTGAAGGTTTTTTTCCTCTTAAGAGAGAGCAAAAAATGTTAGGTTAGACTAGATTAGATTAGATTAGATAAAGTCAATTAATTGTTGTAGCGGATAATGCGTATCGATAAACTGCTGCCTTGTTTTCTTAATATACAGAAGTTCATCAACTTCATCAGATGCTGCATTACCCCTACACGTATTTTTATTACAACGGAAATAAGTTACTGCGCCCATTTAACTTTTTGGGGATGGTCATAAATCACGGTAATTTATGATAGTAAACAAACCATAAACTGCATCGGTTTTATGACCACCTGGAGGCATTTTTCGGAGTTTTGTACCGCTCGCATTAATTTTCATGTCAATTAGTGTCCAACAGCACACTCTTCAACAAGAGTCAGTACGTGTTGTGGTGCGTTGTTAAGTGCCTATATTTTAAATTGCCTAAAGAGGTAAGAGAATTGAATTATAGCTTTTTAAGTGCGTAATTCCTATAACAGGGTAGCAGTAAGTTCCAGCAAATAGACAAGATCTCTGACGATCCTGCACTACGGAATATTTTCTGCATGTCATCCAAAACTCATCAGAAACTAATTAAAAGAGGTCCATTTCAAGTTAAAGAACTGGAATTTACTATCAATACAGGAAGGTGTAAATTTTCACCCTCCCATTATTGCAAAATATTAAGCAATAGTGAGATTGTTGAGAGAAATTGGTTGATGCCGTTTTTTGCTTTTGCTGTAACACATCACTTAATAAGTCTCCGGTCTAATTAAGAAAATCAAATATTTTTTTTAGAAATTCCACTTTATTCATCAACAGTGATACATTCATTTCAACGCTCCTCTAACTTTTCGATAGCTTTTACGTGAAACTATTTGTCTTTGCTCTCAAAATAAACCTCAGTTTCGGAAATCACTTCTTTATTTGAGCCAAATTTCTTTCCCTGGAGCATCTTTTTCAAGTCTGCAAAAAGTCAGTAATCACTGGGGGCCAAATTTAAAGATTACGATGGGTGGTAAAACAGCACTTTTTCATTTGAATGTAGACCCAGTTTTTCTTAATTTTTGCACTCAATCGATCAAATAATGCCATGTAATATTCACTAATAATAATTTTTCCTTTTTTAAGATAGTTGTTGAACAAAATTCAATTCGCGTCCCAAAATACGGATGCCATAATTAGTTTATGTTCACTTTGGATGATTTTCATCGGCTCCTGTCCACTCAGCTAACGATTTTCTTGATTCAGGCGTGTAGTGGTGGATTCATTGTCACATACCAATGCAAAAAAATCCATTTTATTTCGCTTGAAAAGCGTCAAACAGCGCTCTGAATTGTGGACGCATTGTTGAAAGCAACTTTCTCATGCCTAAATTTTCATCTACCTTCTGATATCTACAGGGTGTCAGCTAACTCACAGAACTTCATATTACTGTCTTATAAAACTCTTTTGTGGTAATTTTTTATGTCTTCCGGAACGTTCGTTAGCATCATCAGTTGTAAGACCGCATTTAAATTCTGCATACCAGTTAATAATAGTTGATTCCTATGGTATAGAGTCCCCATAATGCTTATTAAGCCACTATTTGGCCCAAACAACAATTTACTCATCAAAAACAGTGTTTAATCAACACACGAAATTCCTTTCTATACATTGTCTTGAAAATTACAAAACAGTAGTAACTAAAATGGCTATAACTTCTAAACTAACGATCAGAATCCTATGAAATTTTGCCACGTACTGTTTGAAGATTAGTACTACCCGGAAATCACCTGGGTCTGTCAACAATGTTTCCATATATGTGTCAGACCGGGACGTATTGTTTGATAATTCGTCTTCCCATGATTGGTATAAAAAAGGTTATTCTGACTGACGAAATCTTGTACGTGCGCTCACAATGCGCAAAAAGTCTGAAAATTACAGAAACTTCTTTCAGACAATGGAAATAATTTGACACTCGTTTAAAAAAGAACCAAACCATTGATGCCGAATATCAAAACATTATGGTTTTGGTAATTCAGTACTGGAGAGGAGTTCTAAAAAGAATTATTACAATAATTAGACTATTGTATTCGCAATCCTTGGTTTTTCAAGGAACAAGTGAACACTTATTTTAACCCAATAACGGAAATTTTTTAAAGCTGGTTGAATTGCTTGCCGAGTTTGATCCAGTTATGGAAGAACATGTCAAAAGAGTTTTACGAGAGTCTGATAAATGGTTTGTGGCGTATTTAAGCTAATAATATACAAGAAGAACTTATAATTTTGATGTGAAATGAAATTTTACGTAAAATTTTAGAAACAACGAAAAAAGCTAAATATTTTTCCATAATTGCAGACTATACCCCAGATGTAAGTCATATTGAACAGCTCTCATTAACAATAAGAGCTGCCATATGCAACCCAATTGAAAATAAGTACGAAATTGACAAATTCTTATTAGTATTTTTGAAGCAACTAATTCAACAGGGAGGGTTTAAGAGAACTTATTTTGTCTTTTTTGATTTTGAAAAAAAAAAATGAGTTGGATTGGCTTAGACAATAGAGCTAATATGAAAGGAGTCAGAAAGTATGTACAAAACAGTATACTTGAAAAGTATTCAATGTTCCTTGTGCAAGACAATGATAAAGTGCTGGGAGATGCTGAAAAAATATGTTTCATATTTGGACCGTTAATTTTGAAAGTGGTGTAAGTCCATTTTTGAAAAAAAAATCAGGCAACACGTATAGCATGCTTAATTTAATGTCAATTTTTATATATAACTAGTCCATGTTTAATTTCTTAAAAAATCCCATGTTTTGTACAATTTAAAATTGGTCGGTAAATGAAATTGCATAATTATCGATTATGAAAGTGGTGTAAGTCCAATTGACAGAGGTAGGTGGCTTAGCAGATGGTTGCCGATCAGTAGCCTATTATTTTATATTTGTTTTATATTACGTGTCAATAGTTACCAGTTTAGGTTATTTATTTTATTTTTTTCCTAAAATGGATAACTTCATATTAACATCAGATAGTGATACAGGTAAGAACAAATAGTAAATCAATATTATTTTATGACTTAAATAAATTCATACAGAAATAAAGCCCATGAATATAAACAGAAGAATAATCTTAGATTCAGAGGATGAAGATAATTCCGCTATAAACAACAAATTAACGAATCGTAAAAAGAGAAGAAGAATAATAGAGGTAGAATCTTCATCAGATGATGATATTGTTACTGAGAACTTAGATTCTGCAGAACAAAATAAAGGAAACACATTAATAAATTTAAGCGAAATACTGGACAAAAGTACTATACAAAAATAAGAAAATTCATTCCAGCAAAAAAATTTGAATCCAAAAATTGTAATTGCTCGAAGAAATGTATAGAACGTATTAATAAAACGCAACGTTTAGAAATTTTCGAAAAGTTTTGGAATATAGGTGATTTTAATAAGCAAAATGTATTTCTCCATTGTAATGTTCAACGTAAAACTGACACTAGAAGAAGACCTAGAAATAATTCGGGCACTATGAGGACATATGCTTATAAATTTTACCTGGTCACTTTTGGTGGAAACATTTTAGTATGTAAGAAGGTTTTCATTGATACATTCCAAATATCTACTGGGCGAACTGATCGTATCCTAAAAGTGCGTGAGAATATTCCAAAAGACATGCGTGGAAAAATTGATGGCTCTTGCAGAAGAACTAGTGAGCTAGTGACGATTACAGTGATAGAACTCATAAAGAGCTTTTCGGCATTTGAAAGTCACTATACTCGATCCCAAAATCCAGAACGGATGTTTTTAAATCCTGAATTAAACATAAGAAAAATGTATAATTTATACTTAGAAAAATGCAAGGAAAATAACTTGAGTTCAGTTAATGAATGGACATACAGGAAAATCTTTAAACGAGATTTCAAGTTACACTTCCATTTGCCACGTAAAGATACCTGTGCAAAATGCGATTTCTTAAACTTGAAAATTAAGACGACAACTGATTGCGAAGAAAAAACGATTCTTGTACAAAGACATGATGTTCACTTGCAAGATGCTGAATTAGCAAGAAAAACATTACAAGAAGATAAAATTCTGGCATCAAAAAATCCTGATAAATACTTTGCCTTCTCTTTTGACTTACAAAAAACCTTACCCCAAATTATCTGTCTCAATCGCATATTATAAGCGAAATATGTATGTTTTGAATAAGGGTTTTCACAATTTCCACGACAATAAAGTTAATATGTATGTGTGGAACGAAACTGTTGCTTCCAGGGGATCGCAAGAAGTAGCTTCTGTAATGTAAAGACCCAATGCCATGTTGTTGCCTACAGTGACATGTGTACTGGATAAAATCGAAATTTACAAATGGCATTGATGTGGTTGAAAGTTGTTCAGTCGTTGGAAAATAACATTGGCTCAATTGATCACAAATTTTTACTCTCGGGGCATTCATACCTTCCGAACGTTGCAGTTTTTGGCATCATAGAAATGGCATTGCGAAAAAAGAATTTTCTGTACAAAACACAGGATTATTGTGATGTAATAACACAATGTAGATAACATAATAAATTTATTTTACATGAAATGAAACGAGAGAATTTCCTTTCAATAAAAAAACTTAAAAATGCGATTAAAAAACAGATAAGAAAAAAACACTAATGGAGAACAGGTAAATTGATTGCAAATATGTTGGATGAGGTTTCTCAAAAGTGCACCATACACTATTTTATATAAAACATCGATGAAGGACAAAGAAACTTACACCATTTTCAAAATAAACGGTCCATTTAACCCTCAACTGAGTGCTACTAGGTGGGCAAGCAGAATAGATGCTAAACTAAAACCTTTGCGGTATCAACTTTATGGAATATATGATGCATTATTCGAAAAAATGGAAGACGTCACTCGAGAAGCAGATACTAGAGGTTAAACAAGTATAAAAAATATGAACTATGAATATATCGGATTGTACAAAGATGCTAGCGGAAACAATAGAAAAAGTGAGTAGAAACATATTAGAATTTCTGCTAATTACTGATAATCTTGAGTGAAGCACTGATTTTCTGACCGAAAGTGAAGTTAGAGCTAAAAAGAAAAAGCGTCAATTTGACGAAAAAGCTGCGGACTAACCCTTAACGGAGGAAGATAAATTTAGGATAAACTTTTTCAATTATATATCGGATATAACACTATATTCTTTAAATGAACGATTTACCCTTTTGGAAACCCACATCAATCATTTTCAATTTTTATACGAAATCTTCAAACTCAGGGGTGTAACTGATGAAATACTTGGAAATCTTAGCAATAGCCTCCAGTCAATTCTTTCAAACGACAATAAGTCATGTGAAAATGGGAATGATCTTCAAGAGGAATTACTTGTTGTATCTCGCATATTACAATATTCAATGAAACTACTGGATGTCATTAACTATTTGTACCAAAATAATTTAAACACCTGTACATGGCTAAGAATTCTAATAACACTTCCTGTCTCTATAGCAAGTGGAGAAATTTTTTTTTCAAAATTAAAATTAATAAAAAAACTATTTACGAAATTCCATAAGTCAGTCAAAGCTTCCAAATCTGAAATTAATTTCTATTCGCTGATTCTCTTCTTGATTATACATACATTCAGGAATTTGCAAAATGTGGAGTTAGAAGAGTCAAATTATGGTCTATGAATGTTTATGTTCAAGTATATACGAGTTAATATTTATTTATGGAAAATTGTCACGTTAGAAAATATATTATATAAATATATTTTTCCGTAGTTTTATTAACCACAAATATGGGGGCGGCATTTTGAAGACTTCATGCATCATGCAGTACCAAAGTATTTCAATTCAATTCAATTTTATTTACGGAAATCACCTTTATACAGAATGAATAGACATTATTACATAAAAGAATAATGAAACCTCATTATTAATTATTGTTTACATATTCAAAATTCTTGATTTTGAGTAAATCCATATCTTCGAATACACGTTCGTGGAATGTTACGCATTACCAAACGCATAGTCTGGACGTTCCCCTTACGGTCAGGGTTGATCGATTACCACCGAAAACGAGGTAATTATTTCATGAGTGTATTTTTAGTATTTTCCATAAAAATTGCCCGCATCGTTATTGGACATTAGTGTCAATGCCAATTAAACACAAAAGATTAAAATTTTAATGTTCTTTAGGGTACGAATATTATCGGAATTTAAATGCATCAATTAATTATAATTTAGTTAATAATAATAATTGGTTTTATTAAAAATATTAGCGTTTTTTAAACAGTAAACATATTTTTTTAACGAATCATCAAAAACACTATCTATGATAAATTATGTATTATGAAATATTTACATAATATTATTTAATAAAAACTGTATTATGTTTATAGTTTATTAATTGTATTTAAATCTTTAATTTCTAGTGATATTTTAAGATTTAAAGTTATTTAAATGATGACTCGTAATTTAAACATTATAATTGTTAAAATTAGTATTATTGTATAAAAAACGTATATGTAAAAATATTTTTACTAACAATTTATAAATTTACAAATCAAGTCTAAAATTTAAAAAAGAAAATACGTGTGGAATTAACGAACACATTGTAGTAGGAAATTGCGTGATGAGAACACCTCATAAAAATGTAACTAACCTACCCTAATTGAATATTTATTCGAACGCAGTGTGTAAAAAAAGAATAAATAATTTATCTTTGATTGCAATTATTACTACTTGAACCTAGTGTAAAATTTAATTAAATAAATAAATTAAAACAAATCGTTTATTATATAATAAAATTTTTAATTATTTTCTAAAATTAGTTTTGAATGAAATAAATAAAATTTTCAATATAAAACAAAATTCACATATTTTCTACTGTTAAAAACATATGAATGATTTTAGTTCAGTGTTTATCATAAATTACGACATAGTAACTGTCGCAACCATTTATGCTTATATAGTTTGTTGTACTTTAAAAGATTTCCTGGGATTTAACATTTAATTTTTAAGATTATGTTTAAATGTAGAACAATGAACTTTTGATAAAAATTAATAAATCATACTCACCAGTTAAATCTATAGCTGTGTCGAAATCAGCGACCCCATCCGCCGCCTCCGGTTCCCCGCCATCATCCCTGGGGCTCTCCACCGACCCCACATACTCAAAAGTGTTGTTCGGGCTCATACCTTCACCGCCACCATTACGGCCGACCCGGCTCCGTAATACCTTATATCCCTCATGGTGCGCTCGTATTGTTTCAAACAGAAATTATACAACTCAATTGTTTATAAACAAATGAGCGCCGAGTGTCAAAACGAAAAACAAATGGGGGCCGCCATGGGTGGGAGCGGGGTTTCTTCTGCCTCCGGCATGCTTGCGGTTGCAGTGACGGTTGTGGAGTGTTGGGCCGTCACGATGGGGCGGTCGGTTTTTATACGGTTTGCGCGCGGCAATTGAGCACCCAGGAAGTGTGGCCATAACTCAAAAAAAAATAGATGCACCAAATATTTACCCCGACCGCGTTTTAAACACATAAATTGACCGGCGTCTCAGGGTTGTTGCCCACCGCACCTTGAAATCGCGAACTCTCTCACCTTGAAAAGTCTATTGGTGGTATAAAGTAGGAAAATTACCGCATCGGCTTTCAGTTATTATTGATAAAAGGTGTGATATAAGTGCGAAGGGGTTGATACATTAAAAATAGTTGAAAAAATATGCACTTCAATTATTTAAATAGTAGTTACAGTAAATGGAATTAACCAGAGCTAAAGAGGAAATTAAAAAAAATGAATTGATATTTCCTTTGATGAAATAAAACTAATGTTTGCAAAATAAATCATGTTAATACTGACAGAAAATAAACAAAATATTTAATTAAATTGACTTGTGTTGATAAAACATTTCCTGGATTACATTTATACCTGTTAAAGTTTGCCAAAAATAAAGGTAATCATTAATTTTTAGTCTTAATGGATGAAGATGGGAAGATGTTGAAAATCGTTGCAAATATTAAGATATTTGAGGTTATTAACAAAAGAAATTCCAAATTCCAATTTTTGTTTTCTCAATATGCAAAATTTATGATGATCTGATACTGCTAAGTATGTATTTAATTTTAACTAGAAAATCCAAAATATCAATACGTGGCATAACGTCTGTTGTCAAAGAAATTAATAGGCTTTATTGACTATTTTTTTTTTTGGATTTTGAAGAGTTTGTATAATGAATAATGCAAATAATTTGGTTTAACCTAATAGGTCATAAAACAGAGTAAGGGATACATGCTACAAATTAGACTAAAGAGATACTTTTTGAGAGAAAAAATTGTAGATGATAAATTTTGACATTTTGAAAATTAAAAGCTGTTCAAGAGTGAAAAGTAAGAAGGGTGCGAAAAATCTAGGTCAGCTCTTTATAAATCTAGAAATCACAGGAATAATCTATGCTGAGCTCAAAACAGGTAATCTAAACGGCAAAAAAATTTGAAATAAATTTTGTAATAATGTCATACATTTGTAATAATGTCATTACATTAGTGTCAGGTGTGGGGTGTGAGGAAGTACAATATAAATATTGAAATGCTGCAGGAAAAACTCAAAGAAACACTGCAAAAAGGAATCTGAAAAAATGATTAAAAATTTCCTATAAATTAAAATAAGAATTAGTAGAAAATTCACAAAAAATGATGGAAGATTCTAGAGCAAACAAAGAAAATTCAGGTAATTTGGAAAAAAAATCAGTAAAAATTCTAGCCAAAAAAATATTGATGCTAATTTTTTTTTTATCTTGAAGAGAAATTACTGAAAAACTTTTTATATCCTTTAAGGGAAACTCTAAACTTACTAAAGTATTTGCTAACCTTGTTCACCTCATTTTGATGGTTATACCTTTTAGACTATTTTTGTCAGACAGTAGCCTGAAATTGCTGAAATACCGAAGGAAATACTAATGCTTTGATTCTATTACACTATGTGGGGATGTAACTCATTATTAGTAGAAAGTATCCCAAAATAAAATGGATTATAATCATTTGGTATAATCTGGAGGCAAGTTATAGTTAAATACAAGTTAAACGTTTGTATCAATGATAACCTTAAAATTTCTTCCATTAGTAGGTGAGAAACCATGCTTGTCGATAATTTTCGGTATCCCAACTCGTTGGAAATGACTGATTGAGCACTACCGTACAATATTCCTACCTCTGCAGCAATCAGCTCACAGATAGCACAAATGTTCGCCTCAGTAGTGATTGCTCGCGGACGCCGTGCATGACTTATGTGTTCTGTCTTATGCGACCACTTAATTTTTTTATTGCCATTTATAGACTTGAGTTTTCAAAAGCGTATTATCAACAAACTGTGCAGTCAGTTGGCGAAATATTTTGGAAGGTTTTACGTCTTCCCGCGCCAAAAATTTAATGATGATGCGTTGCTCAACAGACATATGTACCTCGTGCTCTGACATGGTCCTACTGGCGGCAATAAACATTAGTGGACCAAATCGTCGTGACAATCATCTTTAACACATTCAGCGGTACCGCGCATAACACTTCACTTAGTGATAAATAAAAAAAAAATCTGGTTTATATTTGACCAACCCTCGTGTCTTCATTGACATTTTTAATAAAACTGTAAGACGTTCGGTCAACGGAATGAAGATAATGGACTGCAACAGAAAAACCTGCTACTATTAAGTCATCAAATGTTAACAAATGATTTAATAGAAAGTTTAATGTGAAACTTCTGAAACTTCTTCAGAATAGAATTTTTTGATCCTCTTCCATGACGGCACTTTCCGAAGCAGCTGTATTAGCTCCTTGCCAACACAAGTTTTGAAACAAATGCAATAATCTGAAGACAATTCACAGAGTTTATAGAACTTTGTGCCAAATTGTGCTCGTTTAGAAGGAATGAACTGAACTTAATTTAATCGTCCCTTGAATATCAAAAGAGATTCATAAATTGATACTTTATTGTTAAGGTCGTAAAGATAACTGAATTGATTGTTGAAATAATCCATTAAATTTATGATTTTACTAATTCTATTCTATTCAAGTTTTCATTGTCCGTAAAGTGTAATAATCAAATATCACCTATCACGTGGCATGGTGTCTGCAAACTGGAGTATTTATAATATTTCTTCTTAACTAATACTTATGTAGTTTTGATTTTTTTGAATTGTGACATGCAATACATAACCCAATATTTGCTTTTATTTTGTCTTAAGTTACAGGGAACCACCTTAGATGTATTGAGTTTGTAATGCCTTCTTTTTTTATTATTTATCTCACATATATCTCTTCTACTACAATACTCCAAAATTCTGCATTAAGGGGAGAAACACATGTAAAAAAATTTTTTGTTTTTTGCATAAAAACCTTCCTTATACATTTAAGATTTATCCAACGAAATATTAAAGTATTCGCGGACATATAACAGAGTTTCTACCACTGTGTCATGAGCCGATTTTATCTTATAGTCTATGGAAATACAAACAATCATTGTTTGTTTGTTTTAACGTCGCGGTGATTGTTGCCGTGAACAATTTATCCGAAACATAATAAAGACGAGTGTCATCGTGCAAGTAGATCGAAAAAAAGACAGTTCAAAGGGAATCTGCTCCGAAGGAACCGAAGCATTTGAACTGCGGCTAAAAAACGTTCAAATTGCCGCATATATCACTGCTATTACATTCCATGAAGGATGCAAAGGTTTCTGCAAAATTATGGAAGGGATGGAATGTATCATTGGCCAAAATACTAGGATTTTCGTTGACAACTACGACGACGCCCGATAAATCAGTTAGGAGCGGCGATCGCTAAATAGGAGCAAGGAAGCCAGAACAGCCAGAAAAAAGGCTTAAGCCGAGCTTTACTACTTCTATGAACGTAAGGAAGGCACTATCTATGTCCCGGAATCGCCGTTTAATTATAAGTTTACACAAATTACGCTTTTTTTAAACTTAAAACTTTAAACGCGTTTTTCTGAAAACCATGTTTTTGAAATTGGCGTACATGATAACTTTGTCAATTTTTATTCAATTCACTTGAATTGCTGTCTGCTCAACAGCTTATAAAATTTTGTTCTAAATGAACCTCCGAAATCAGAAAAAAATTAATAATAAATAATTATTACGGGCCTACGAAATCCGAAAAAGAGGTCAAATTTTGAACTTTTTTTTTCAGCAAGTTGCAGAAATCATATATTTGGTTTTTTTCTACTTTCTGAGGTTCATTTAGGATAAAATATATCTAAGAAAAGGGTTGTGGAAGAAAAACTTTAAAAAAATAATTTTCAGGCCTCCAGAGTGTACGCCAATTTAGTCGGTATTTCCAACATGGCGGCACAATCGGTTGAATAGAGGGCTAATCAATTAGCCGAAAGACTTCAAATTTTCTAAAATTACAGCCTATTGTATGCCTAATAAAGTCCAGAAACCGTGAAGTTGTATCTCTTTTAGTTTGTCCAAAAAAAAATCCCAAAAAAGGCTATTTTTTATGACCGATTACATGTATTTCCCCCCTTAAGAACTTGTTGCAACACTTTCAAATGGATTAACGTTCAATTTCCGTAGATACAAAGGATTGATTCCACTTACTTCAGAACACTGTTTTGTATCAGGTATATTTTCTTTTCTCTTCCAAATCTAGTCTTGTTGGATTTCTCTATAAGGAGATTCGTCATCAGCGCTGGTTAACAGTCTTGTACATTTACGATGTATCGGTTATATGTCACTGCTACTATCACTGCCATTTTCACTTTTCAATTCATTGTAATCACTAATAAATTCTACATCTGATTGCTCATCAGATCATTCTCCTTACCACTATCATACATTTGTCATTTCCGTAATAAAAATGTTAACAACATGTCGAAACAAATTTATTTCTGTTTAATTGTGGAGGCGTTTACTTTGTGGTACATCTTGAATTCATTCCTTCATCCAATTTATTTCCACGTGTCAATTGTTACACCAGTCGCATTACGCATGCGCAAGCAGATTACTAAAAGAAAAACCAATCTGTAACTTTGGCTGTATATATCGATGACTTAATCGAATGTACTCAAAGGGTTAACATCTATTCTAAATGGATAAAAGAATGTTGCCATAACTTTGTGATACATCTTGAATCAGGAACTTTATCATTCCGGATAAGAGAATGTAATCGGCTACATTAGTAAGACCTTGTAAAAGGGCGAAATTACTACGTGACAAATAAAGAATTGAAATTCATCTGGGCTTAGAAAAATTCTCTCTTGTATTGGACAAAAGATTGCTAAAACAAATGAACAATTCTGTAAAAAAATACAGAGCTAGAAGTATCGGAAGCAGATTTTATGAGTAGAATATTATAAGTGATGCAAGAGATTCATAATGGATTTTTATTCTTTATTCTTTATTACCTACGTTTTTCCTGCTAACATTTAAATAAATATCACAGGCGGAGATCACTGCTTCTCAATGATCTTCCACTCGACCCATATCTTTTCACACACAAGTGATGGCTCTTGGTTATAATTACCAATTTAAATTTGAATAAATCCTAGCTCTCAGGAAGAACACATTTTGTACTTTAATACTTTTCGGATAAATATGTTGCAACCAGTGTCGTTCCGCAAGGTTCTAAAATTGTTCCTCTCTTATTTACTTATTTTATTATTTATTATCATCGCATGTACATATTTATACAGATGATATAAAAATATTCAGAACTATTGAATAAGAAAGTGATTTCTATTTACTACAAAGGAATGTAGATTTAGTTCTACTGGGATTCAAATGCATTGAATTTGAATCCCCGAGATAAATGCAAGACTGTTACTTTTACACGAAAACGGGTATTAATTGTGTATAGTTATAGGCTAAATTGTGTTCTTTTTGAAAGGTGTCAGTGCATAAGATACTTGGGCATATTGTTTAATAGCAGATTGGCGTTTAATCATCGTATAGAGAAGGTGTGCAATGAAGCACTTAAGATGTTAGGTTTTATTAATCATATATGTAAGAATGTCTTAAGAAGATTATATTTTGCGTATGTAATGCATTGAGTCGGTGCAAAAGAAATTCTTAAAATTTTTATATTTTAAAACTTATAAGATATATGCTGATTTTGCAATTTCATACAACATATCTATTACACTATGTTTACACTAGTAGTCGTCGTAGTATTTTGATGTTCCTCTGAGGCACTATTCACAGCAATATCGACAACTCTAATTTTGTTTCCTAAATTACATTAAATATACCAAGAATATTGAAAAAACATGCGGTTTTGCTACAATGCAACACCATAGCTCATCATCATTCACCAGTTAATACAATCCTTAGGACTTACAAATAAAATCACTATACGGTGGACATATTTGGCGACTTGTTTAAAGAATTTGAAACTAAAGTTCAAAATTTGTTTTAATCTGTTGTTTGTTGTAATTTATTTTAATAAGCTATCTTTGTTGCTTACATGTCCGTTTATGTCTGTTTCTTCCCTTAACAGGTTATTGCAGTACCATCCCTTTAATATTTTCAATCTGCAGTTATCTTATTTTGAATTTCCTCGTTGGTTTCTCCTGAGTATACTATGAAGGTGTCGTCAGCATGTCGTCATATTTGGGTGGAATTCTGGCAAACATGTTAGTAACATCAAAGGAAACTAGCTCACAGTTGTTATATATGGCTAATAATGTTAAACTTTTGTGCTAGTTCTATTGAATTGTAGATGGAAGAGGGATCTTTGGTTAGATATCTAAAAATTAAATTGAGTTCTGTGGCAATTATTTTTTCCTGTTGTATTAATGTATGAGTTCACAGGATATATGGGTTTATTTGTGTATTTTTATAAATCCATAAAGACTGGGATGTATTAAATTCATTTCGTTTGTGCCTTGATGAACTAGGAAATTAGGAAATAAGGAGTTTGGTTTGGATTTATTTTTAATTACATGCGATACTGATTACTTTTTCTCGAACGTAGTCATCGAAAAGATCTAATTCGATTAAGTGAAAATGGTAGGTCAGTTCGGTGTAGAGAATCTGGATATATGTCCTTCAGAGCAAGCAAGCTTAGCTTCTTCTTTCAGTCACGATTTTTTGGGCAACAAGTTAGAAGAAGAAGCTGAAAAACTTAAGAGCCTAAAAGGAGTAAGACTGTATATGGTTTACATCTTTTGTACTAAAAAGATGTAAACCATATACAAAACTTAGCAAAGTAATTTTTAAACCAATTAAAATCCAGAGTGAAAGCATAAACAAATCTGAGATTTAGAGGTAAACTTATCGTAACTTCAAAATTAGATTAAAAGAACATAAAAAATTATATCAATGCCTTAGGTAGCACATAAGTTTTATTAGCTGATTAATGATTTAATCCTTCGAATTGATAGTGAAAATCGGCCCATTAGCATGAAATCCCAAGATATAGTATATTTGTCATATAATGCCTATACTATTTTTGGGGATGGAAATTTCGTGTTAGATATCTATGCAAGTAATGAGGGAATTGAAGCTGTTTTATCAAGTATTCAGAATGAATAAGAGAATGTATTCTGCTTCTTAAATAAGATCTTGTGAAATCCAGGACTTCTACGTGGCAAGTAAAGAACTAAAGTTATTATGGACTTAGTAAAATTCTCTTCTATTGGACAACGGATCGCTAAAACATATAAACTTATGTATAAAAATTTACAGGGCTAGAAAGAATGGAGACAGATTCTCATCGTTTCTAGTAGAATATTAAAAGTCATGATATAGATTAATAGTGTGAAAATTAAATTTTCTGTATGAGCATTTCTGCACTTATGTTTTATGCTCATACAGAAAATTTAATTTTCTCACTATTAATTAATATTATTAAAACTGCACTAATATTTCAATATTTAATTTGTCATGATATAGGTTCACAATGAATCTTTCAGTGGGCATCGGGGTATGTCGGAAATATTAAACATATTATGAGAGTGATATTTATTGAAGAATTGTAAAATATACGCTTAAAGTTGCAATTGATACTAAAAAAATATCCGAACTTTCTAAAAAGAAATAAGTTTTTTTGTCCTTGAAAATGGATCAACTTACACTCATTATCAATCGAATGAGTATTATCATCTTCAGCACTGCTTTAGAAGGAGAAAGGTTCTTTTTAATAAAATATAATCTAATGTATGTGATATTTAAAACTTTGAATATAATTAATTTAGCTAAATCCATTCCTTTTTTTTAAATCAGAAACAAAACCTTTCACCATCTAATTTTATTCTTTTTCCGGTTATAGGATTTTTTCTATATACATATTTTTGAATTATGAAAAATCTAAATGCTTCTTTACTTTTAAATTTTAATTTATTTATTTTACTAAAATATTAATTAATTATACTAATGAGATATCGAAGAATATTAAAATTAAAATGAATTATTTCGCTACGTTTAACAATTAACTTTTTTTACATCATATAACTAACTCTCTGTTTCTAAATAAGAATTTTATATAATTATATTGGAATTACATTATCTTAACATTTAATTAGTGAATTAAGTCTTGAGGTAATTTTCGAATTTTCTTCTGTATTTTCAAATAAACAGAAACATGCTTTATGTTTCACATACCATTGATATCGTTCCCATTTCAGCAACCGAGGTAGTGCCGTAAAAGCCCTCGAATCAGGACAGCATAAGTTCCTGCTTGTCGTTTCTTCTAAACGCCAGCTCATCCGTAAAATAAACTTAACCGATTTAAATCCCCGCAAGGTTTATAATTCAATTATTCGGCAATAAATGTGGAATCTGTTTGCAAATTAACCCTAACAAATGGTCGCAGGCAGAGTCCACAATAGCCCCCCTAGCAGGAAAACAGAAAGCGCAGGAAGTCGACGCGTCTATTCTCAAATCAACCTTTATAAAACTAAATACAGCAAAAATCTAAACAACAATTTAAATATGCCCTTAATAATTATATATAATTTTTAAAATTATTATTTTTTGAGTTATTATAAATTTAATATTGTATAACATATTATAAGAGCTAAGGGAGTAAACTATGGTAAAGCGATCAATAAATCCCTGAACAGCTTGGAAAAGGTCGCAGTGGTAACTTTGATGAAAGCTCCGTGAGTAGGTGTTCAGAAGTTTACAGAGAACTCCTTTTCGCATTCTTGCGTCGTTATAACGTATCTTCGGATTGTCATATAGTCTCTTCGAAGTTATGTCCACCTAATCCAGGCGCTTTCACCAAAGTTACCACACTGACCTTTTTCACGGACATCTTTTTTTAATAGTTGATTTTTAAAATATATAGTTCTTATATAATTAATATATTTTTTAGAAAAAATAAATACATCTTTGGTTTAATTTCAAGTATATAAAATAATAATAATAATAATAATAATCTTTATTCGGACTTTTATATTTTAAATGTATATTTATACATAACAATGCTGTGTTAGTTCATCTAAGCTTTCTGTCCTGTCTTAATTTTTAAAATTAACTAAACTATTGTGTTTCGCAAAATCAGGTGTATATTTTATATATGCTTTCAATATTTGAAAATATTGTGATAAAATTAATAATGTAAAAAGTTAATTTCTATGAGAATTTCTACACTAATATTTTACATTTTATGTAATGTAAAAACTCCAGTTAACAGTTAATTATTAATTTTTTCATTATTAATATTGCACTAGATATTCAATATTTAATTTACATAGTAATTTTGTATTTATATTCTCTGTGATTAAATAAAACATAGTGAATTTTTCAATTCAGTGTAAGTGCGGATTATCACGTAGTAACGGACGCAACTATGTTTTTTTTAATTATATTTAAATACATTAATTTATATAATTTTAATTACAAATGGTATAATTATTTATCTTGGGTACATTATTTCAAACAAATTTAGCGATCAATACTCTCCACTCCATACTTTCATATCTCTTCGCTCTCATCGGCTCCTGGTATTTTAGGAACGGCTGAAACTACCTCGACGGCCCTTCGCGCTCTAACCCCTTTAAATCTTTTAAGAGGGCGGCGTGGTGCTTTTAAAGGTCCGGTGATATACCGTTCGGACTGTCTGATTCCCTGGGAAGCGAGCTTCCTTTGAAACTACCTCGAGGACCATTTTCTATCTTTCAGGATATTTTCAATGGAGGAAATTTCACGCAGAACGCTCGAATTGGATGGTTGCAGTGCTGGAGGAACGCCTACGGTCATCCTATCTCAAGTTTCAGTGTGTCAGACTGAAAGACTACTGTTGCGACGTCATGTTCGCCTGGTGGGAATGGTTTCAGGAGGACTACCTAGCCTTTCCTAAATGCTTATCGGAATATTTAATATTATATAATCTTCACTATTACATTTATAAAAGGAGAAATTTTGTTATATACTTATTTATTTTAGCAAATGAGAACTATTACATTATATTATAAAAATAATTATTTACTAGATTGTAGAACATATTAAATAATTGCTAAACATTAATTAATTATAAAAAAAAAGATAACAGAAACATATTTCTCCTTTCCTCTTTTTTGATTGATATATTTTTAACATCTATCTTTAGACTCAACAAATTTATCTTATATAAAAAATAATAAAAATTTAAATCCAAATCACGAATAAAACATTTAATAATTCTTTTTGATTAACTTAATATAATCATTTTAGTTTTTTAAGAAAAAAGTTGTTCCTCGAATATGTTTAATTAATCGCTGTTAATTAACTATCAAGAAGAAGTGCCAAGGGTGATCTGAGATCGCTTGTAGTCATAATTTTCCATCCTAATTCTTCTTAATTCGCGAGTATAATCTTTTATTAAGTAGTTTTATATTTAATAACTTAATAATATAAAAAATACTTAATTTACTTGTGGATATGAACAAATATATTTTGTTTTCATAATACACCCCTAAACAATTTAGTACAATTTAAATCCTACTACGTACCAAACCAATGAGAAAAACTGAGAAAGAAGTCATAAATTATTAACTCCTGACTTTAGAGCGACATAAGTAGTAAATTTGTATATTTTTTGATAATCACTTGCTTGCACGAACTTGTAGGTTAACAAGTTATTAAATTTTAATTTGAACCACCTTTCACAATTAGCGAATAGTCATTTATAGTTTAGTTCATAAACCTGGTCTTATTCTAAATCAATAGATAATTAACATCGTTTGGAAAAGAAATTCATGCAAAATCTTAGAGGTTTGGAAGAAACAATTAATGTTGAAGTTGGTGGAAATTTGTCGTGAAGAAAATTCCTGCAATTTGGAAGAAAAATTTATATAACTCTCTTCTAGAAATAGAAATTGCTGGAGAATTTTTCAAGAGAAGTTCCTAGAAAATTCGGACAAAATAAGTCTCGAGGAAATGTGTTTAGAAGAATCCGAATGAATGAAACAGCAAATATACAGCTCAGTCGAACAGGGAATAGCAGAGGTTCAAAGAAATGTAGAAAGAAAGAAATTAAAAACGGTATACGCATTTATCCTATTCAATAAATGCATTAAAATTTGAAAGAATTATTAATAAGGGGTTGGTTTTGTCCAATACGTTACACCTATCCTACTCATCATGGCATTGATTCCAGTAAGTGGTTGATAGTCTGTTGAGAATTTGTAGCAACCTGTAATTCATGCTAAAAAGCTTACAGCGTCTGCGGAGAATGCTGCAAGTTCTTTAGTCTTCTCTTCATAATGTCTCATGCATGCTCAATATTCGAAAGATCAGGCGATCGAAGTGGCCATGGCAAGATATTGACATCATCATCTGCAAATAAGTTTATAAAAGAAACTCTTGCAATATGGGGAGGGGCCTTATCTTACTGGAAGGGTAGGTGATTTAACTGCCGGAGAAATGAAGAAATATGGGGTTCTATTATCTCGTCCTACTTCAATAATCCATACAGTTCAATGCACAGGCCTTTCAACAGAAAATTCCATGTTGCGACTTTCCTCAAGTCTTCATCTAATCCTCATACGGCCATCATGCATTCCCAAACAGAATCGGGATTCATTACTAAACACCACCCTATGCTACTCTAGGTTCTAGAGCAATCGTAATCTATACTACTAATACCATGGTTGTTGACGCTAGGATTACAAACCGAAAGTTCTGTGATAATTTAATGGGTTACAAAATGACCTTCATTAGCTAACCTTAGATCGGCATATGGTACTAGAGAATCCGTCTCTTGCTGCCATAAGTTGAAGACGAAGAAGAGGTCTTCCACCCCATTTGTTCTTCGTTGTTCCTCGGTTTCTCTTCTACGACATTCCTGGCCATCTATAGCCCATGCCATGCAACAGGGTATATCGGTTAAGAGGATATGATCTCTGTCAAATTATTGGCGATAATTTTTACTTTAACGTAATCTAGGCTTAATTACAAAAAAGCAAAACAATAAAGAACTGAACACAATTTTGCAAAATATACACCAGCTAAAATTATTAGAAAAAACTGAAATTCTGTCAAATAAGTCATTGCCACTTGATCCATATGAATGAAATCAATTGCTATCTTTAAATAGTTAAAGGTTTGTGCAAGTTCGACAAAAAAATTTCTAGCTCTTCGTGTTGTTGCATTTTCCGTGTCACTGAGTATAAATATTGGCCATTATAGGATCAAAAAGTATGCAAACATTTTTTTAAGATATAATCTTCTTCCACAAAACAATTGACTATAATGGGTAGTTTTCCAGAGTGATTTGTATACTTTTCAACTAAAGCATTGCATGTGAAATTAGTATTTGATTTAACTAGAGCTGTTTTTATCAATGATGTGATAAAGTAGATTTTGCGGGGAAAACCGACACACATATATTCAAAACAATTCGCTCATCCGATCTAAACCTAAATCCACTTGATTACTTTTTATAGTGGTGGGTAAAAAAAGCATTTATTGTGAAAAGCCTTTTGGAAATTTAGAGGATTTGGAAAATAAAATTAGAAATGGTATAAGATATTTAAATAATCATTCCAATATTCGTGAAAATGTAATCAGAGATTTTAACAGAAGAATACATTTATGTATTGAAAGGGAAGGGTATCACATCGAGTGATTGTTATTGGATTAATTCAATGCTGACTATAGTTTCGACAAGACACTTGTCACCAACTCAGATGACGAACTCAGGAATGCTTTGAAAAACTTCGTTAATTAGTGAAATTATTGTACTCTCCCGTATTTCCAAACTCCAGCAGCGTTCGATATGGAAAGGCAATACTACACGAGACCTTCGTGTTAGTCATCTAGTTTTGATTAAGAAGGAAAGCACGGCAACGTTTTTATGGTTGATCGGTATAGTTCAGGAGGTACATCCTTGTACAGATGGTGTTAAGCGCATTGTTACCGTGAAACCAGCGAAAGGTTTATTTAGTTTATTCTAATTTTTAAGGTAGTTCTTAAAGGAATTTATAGGAGAACGCATTTTATAAATTTTCTAAATATGTGTGTTAATAATAATAAATAATAATAATCTACTCAACCTTTTAGATTAGTAGACGTACTGGTTCATACAAAACTACAAATAGTAATCAAGACCAGATTATGAAAATTGAGGGTACTAGAGAAGAAATAGAACAAATACAAGATATTAAAGTATCTTTGGCAAACAAGAACCACTTAGAGTGCAGGGAATCTGAAAACACAGACAACATTGATGCAAGAATAGTGGATAACCGTCAACTGATAAGCTTCAAACTCCAAAAACAACCAAAAAATCGCTGTTTTTCTGAATGGATATATCGAAAGAAAGAAAACTATTACTAGATGCCGGTGCTAATAGGAGAAATTTGAAAATGGTACGTGCAGTTACCGAAGTCAAAGAAATAAATTTTGTGTTATACAAACAAATTTATTAGTGTGTTTCATTTCTATTTAGGACTCATCAGCGCAGAGCAGTTAAAGACAGGGAAACAGAATGTTACTATGTAACAGTTATTCGTTAAGGATAGGAAAACCATTAACGTGACTTCTCTAAGTTGATGGATAAACAATCGATAATCAGCAATTGACAACATAAATGGTGAACATTAAATTATTTTCAACAAAATTTATGGATCAATTTCGTCCTATATCTATTTACAATTATCTTATGAAAAAATCATTTTCACACTATATAAATGGCAAATTTTACCTAATACTGAATTTTTAGATATTATTAATAATAATAATAATTAATACAAACTTAATTTTGTTTAGTTATTTATTTTTACACATAGAGGTTACAAACTTAGACAGTACGTCTGAGGAATTCATTGATTTTGTCTTCTCTACTAATAAAATCACCATACTACACATAATTAATCGTTTTGCGCCTTTCGGAAGAAAATTTAAATTTGGAGCCAACGGTGAAAATTTCATGGATCAAATCCATAATATAAATAATATCGCACTTGTAAAGCGTTTCTTCAACGATCCGATTGCTTGATAATCAAATGTCATTAAAAGGCTCCATATTAAATGGTCTTAAATATGCCCATAATGGCTAAAATATTACCAAATGTTGAAAATGCTCTGTCGATGGGGAAATTCGATCATATAAAAAAAGGGGTCTGAGTGGAAGAATACGTAGCGAACTCCTGTGTGCTAAATTTTTGTAATATTTTTTTACTGAACTTGAAATGACAATAATCTATACATTTTTGGAATGAATGTTATGTATAAAAAACGCTTTCTACTAGAACTCAAGTCTTTAATCTTGAAAGTTAATGGAGTAGAAGTCATACTTCAAAGAAGAAGCATTGATAGAGCCCTGATATCATTAAAGGTAACTTGGTTGCAGTCGATGATAAAAGATGAGGAACTACCATAGGCAAAATTCTTGTTCACGCTAGTAAGACAGTAATAGTTAGAAAACTAAATACTAACTATTATTCTGTACTATTGAGGAAAGGGATGCTACTAGGATATTGTTCGCCAGCTTCATCGATATTGAAAAAGTTTACAGAAAAAGGAAATAACCTAGACTTAGAGAAATTAATAACAACTATAACCTATTATAATTGAAATAGTTGATTATAAAATACCAATGATGGACAAAAAGGATGAACAAAAATCGTTTAATATATGATTAATACCGAGAAAGTTCGACCAATTAAATACAGCAAGAAGAATGTCACTTGCGCAGAATTAAATGTTTAAGTCTTGTTTAAGAAAGAGGATCCATTAGTTTTTGTGACACTTACATAAGCTAAATACACTATTTTTCCGACGTTTAGAAATATTCAAAAAAGCAGATATTTTAAAATAAAATTAGTTATATTTTATATTTATATTTTACTTGCTTTGCAAGTTCTATTTAAAAAATATATATAATAATACATTAACCACTAATTAATAATTTGAAGTATAGAACTTGAACTATTGTTCTTCCGCTCAACCCATTATAGTTGGCAACTGCTATGATAGTCACCAAATAATTCTGGTTACTTAGGTAATTTTAATTAATATTTAAAAGACAGAAAAGATAGGATTTATCGTAGGAATAGTATATCATAAATTTATATAATGCGCCCGCGAGATTTGAGAGACTCACGGAGACAGTATGTATTAAAAGAACTGTCTTAAAAAACATGTCTTGTATACATTTGATGACTACATGAAGAATTTAGCAGAGGTCTTCCGAAGATTAAGAGATTCCGAATTGAAATCATCTCAAGGAAATTAATTATTTTTAAAAAGGGAGTATACTACCTAATACAAGTTGGCTCAAGTGAAGGTATTGCCATTATTGGCTTCTGTGGTTCAAGAATCATTGTAAGCTCTGTAACAGTGGCGAATAATCAAAAGAGGGACTAGTATGATTAACAGCGGCAGAAAAGGACTGAAAAACGGAGGAGATTGAAAATAATCAGCAGAGTGATTCTATCCTGAAGACAGAGAGAGAATTCCAAATTAAAAGAAATTGCGAAATATTCTTCAAAATATATCTTGAAAAAAATCAAAAGGCAAGAAAGAACGGAGGCGAATTTTAACCCTTTAACTACAGGTATCGTGAATAACAATCAATACAAACAAAAATTACTTCTTATCATTTTCTATGTTTTTTTTATTCAAATAAGTATAAGAAAAAGTATTGACACGTACAGAAATGGATTTTCCCGTGTTTGCAAAAAGCTTTCACTCGATGTTTGGCTTTTTTGCATTTATACAGCCGGTTTTGTGAATATATTTCCGTAGTTAAAGGGTTAAAATGTTAAATGATAGGCTAAATGATGGAAAGAATGCTTTCAAGCATATTTTATTGTATTTTTTTTTCAAGATTACCTTTCAAAAATGCTCCAGAGAAGTTTCGGACGACTGATTCTTGTAAAGAGACCTTGATACATTTATTCAAATCTTTGCGTGATTTTGCTGAAAATATTCTTCATGCATATTCAAAAAATGTACGTCAACGTAGTTTTTGGCGATAGTTTTCTTTAGAATATTCTCCTCATCTTTTATAGAAATGTGTTCGAGATTTTGGTCGAATTGGCCATTATTATTTAAAAATGTATTTTAATGTAAATTTAAGTGGCAGGATTTTTGAAAAATGTATATCATGCATCTTCAACTGAGTACTATTCAAAATTTTGCTAAATATATCCGACATGTATCTTCACGAATTGGGATTCTATGGATGTGAGGTAATATTTATTTTAATGTTCTTCGTTCACCTTCCTTAGATTTCTGTTCGAGATTAAATTAAATATCTTCATACATCTTCAATAAAATATACTTCAAAAGAATGTTAACCAACAGATTTCCTTGATATATGAAGGGTCTTATTCAGAAAAATGTCGTTAAATATTTTAGAGAGATAAATTTTGTGAGATTTAAAAAATGTATCCTATCGGAATATTTGGAGATAGTTTTGTATGAGTATTTTGCTGAAAATACTATTTATAAGTTCTAATAGAATTATAAGAGACAGTTCCTCTAAGAATATTCTTTACGCATCTTCCAAATTCTCTATTTATCATAATTTAATCTTCCTTTATCATGTTTGTAACTTTGATGAAATGTTGAACAATAGTTGGATTAAAAAAATGAACGTTTTGCATATTCTATAGAATTCAAATATTAAAAAAATTATATAACTTTAAAATAAAGGCTTCTATGAAATTTTGGATGACATTCTTTCTGCTGGACTCTCTGGAAAGTTATATTTAAAAAGCTAAACAATTACTTTATTTAAACCTAATTTATGTTTTTCTTCTTTTGTAAAGTTCTTTAGGTACTTTTAGATGATTCCCTGCAGAGTCCTCGTGTTGTTTCTTTGTTTTATTTGAGTATGTGTATGTCTTAGAGATGCTATTGGTTTGCAGTCTAACATTTTTCAGAAATTCAAGTGCTGCTGTGTTATCCTCCTTTTTTACTGCTTTCGCTACTTTAGTGAGTGTTTCAAATAAGAATGCACCTGTTTTTTCTTCCAATTGTTTTGGGGCTATACTCTCAGATACATTTGATAGCATTTCATATATCCCTTAGATTAACGTCTTCCTCTTTCTTCTCTTCAAATAAAGCTATATATTTCAATGTTTTAGAAATTATTTCTGTCCATTTGTCAATTGGTAAGTTAGAATTAAATGATAGTTTCCTAGAAATAGTTCTCATACATCTTTAAAATACGGCCTTTAATGGAATTTTGGAAGAATTTTTTGTAGAAAAATATTCTTGATGCATTTTCTATAAAATTCGTTTCGAATTTTTTTTATACATCAATAAAAAATTGACTTTCTGGTAAGTTTAATGATGACAGTTTTCTAGAAATATTTCTCATACTTCTTTAAAATATGAGTTTCAGTGGAATTTTTGAAGACCATTTCGTAGAAAAATGTTCTACTATGGAATACTTTTCGAAATTTTGGTGTCGGTGGTTATCCACAGTGCAACGCTTAGGCAATAGATGGCATATTAATGGTAATATCTTCATTGTATTTTAATTTCTATTCTTTATTTGTCTTTCTTTTTATGTTAAATATTATTCATAATATGAATTTTAATATTTCTGGTTTAGTCATGTTAATATGTACATAGTTTTAGTTCCTGTTTAATTTAGATCTTATTACTATATGTTTACTATTTTATGGCTGAAATTGTAACTTGGGTTTCCTCGTTGATTGCATACATATAAGTAAATAAATATTTGATTACCGTTTTCTCAAAGATTTTCTTCAATAACATTTTTTAAATGATACACAAGATTTAATTAAAAATATTCTTAAAAAAATAGATTTCAATTACCATAAGTAGTCTATCAGTCTAACACCAACAGACTTTTTAAACGCATTAAAATTCACGTTGCTGTATCGTTTTCGAAATAAATACATCGTCGTAGTAATGGACTATTTCAACCAAAAAGCATCAACGATCACTTAAGTACTGGAATGAAGTAAAAAACTTGCTCGGTGTTCCCATGCCACTGCATTCGGAGAAAGACGAAAAAAACAATTTTAAATCTAGTCTCTTTTCAAATTCAAGAAGGAAATGATAACAGTTTATATTCGTAACCTGATGAAATAGTAGAAGAAAGGAATAGAACTATCAATCGCTATTTTTTGAAATTAGCTTCGGAGTATCAAAAAAACTGGGATGAAGATTCATCTGGTTTTTCTGCTTATCGACCAACTGCAAAAGGCACGAGTCCTCAACTACGTCTTCATTGGGTATCAAGACTAAAAGGCGAGCTGCGTTTATTAGTTTATAAAAATGAAAGTGAGATATGGTTATTTACATCACAAAAATCACCAGAAGGTGAAATTTGTTAATATTAATAGTTTAATCACTTTTTTTTGAAAAAAAGAACGAAGAAGCAGGACAATGGATAGCATATGGTATAGTGTAACTCAAGAAGAACAAGTACATCCCGATTATTAAATGGCACATTATGTAACAGAAGATTTTAGAAAATCAGGCGGTTATATCTCAATCTTCGTAAGTTTTTGAGGGATAAAAGAGCTATTCGTCCAACACTATGCTCTAAGAAGTGAATTATTCTCATCATAAGCCAGCCTGTAGGATGTATAGGCTGAAGAATTCTCTTATAGCAAGGAATCAGGTCAAACTATACAATAATTAGAACGAACAGAATTGGAGAATAGAAATCAGGAACATAGTAGAAGTATAAATAGTTTGATATCAAATTACATCACTACATCACAATGTACCAAGGTCTCCTATTGATTGCTGGATGACGCACTCGGGATAATAATACCTTTAAGGAGGGGGGCAGTGCAGCAAAGCGCTGAATGTATGCACCGATCTACACGCCCAAGGTTGTTAAAGATAAATCCGCCTAACACGAGAGTAATGGCAGGTAGCAGATTTAAAAAATTGTGGATACCAGAGAAGGAAGATAATAAAGAAAGGATGTTTTTTGCTCAGGAATCGTTATATACCTCGCTCTCTATAAATTCTACGTGATGTAATTATTACTTCTCCACATCATCATCAGACAGCACATCCAATTTGGGACACCAACCTAAAGATAAAATTACTGATCTCTTTTACTAAGTTGTTCTTTCATATAATATAAATCGCGTACGTATAAACAATATAGCTCAAATAACTATATTGAAGTAATTATATTATTCCACTGTAAAATTAAGTACCGATGACTGCTTACTACAATGAATCCGTTACTAATTACAACTATTAAAGGGTTGGCTAAAGCATTTCCTAATTATACGACTTCTTCGAGCTTAAAATAGCAATTTATTAAAAAAACTGATACACATTTACTTATGACTCATAATAATCAGTAATTATGGCTGATATGTTTCAATGAAACATAATTATAACGCTTCTGCGAAATTTAATATTTATCAATGATGTAATTAAATTATGATGGAAAAACTATTAAAATATTTTAATTAATTTTATATATGCCTGTTGCTACCGAAACTCATGACAGTGACATTGCGTTAAGGTTAAATGTAATCCATTTTCTGTCCAATCCGCAGTTTTTATCTGTAAACAAGTTAAAATTATGAAAGATGGCCTATTGTTCTCAGATTATCGCTCATTCCCGCCAAGGTCGCGTTCATTGGACATGCTCACGTTTCCCACCTAATCATTTCTTTTTATTTACACGATCCATATCGCACATTTATAAACATGGACAAAATGTCTGTAGAAGGTGAAAATGCAAACAAAGTTAACATCAAAGTTATCGATAACGATGAGCATGCCAAAGAACTGCCTATGGATATCGAAGATGCCCTTAAAATTACAGGTACTGATTTTGTTACATTAATTTACAATTATATACTTGTGAAAAACGATTGATGGTTTTTAAAATTTTCTTAATCCATAAAATTATGCTAGAATCCAATCATATTTTTTGTTTGTAGGTTTTGGAACGTATCAAATTCTATTGGTCCTTACGTGCGGGCTAATTCTTTATTCGGTCAATACAGAATCGTATTCCATCAGTTACATAGTGCCAGCAGCTGAGTGTGACCTTGAATTATCTGTTAAGGAAAAGTCATTGCTAACATCTGTGGGTTTTCTTGGAATAATTTCGACGCAGTTCTTCTGGGGATTCATATCAGATACCAGAGGCAGAAAAAATTGCCTGCTTTACACATTATTATCCTCATCTGTTTTTACCTTCGCAGCAGCCTTTTCACCCTACTTGTGGTTAATATTGCTCTTCAGATTTCTAAATGGCGTCATGTAAGTCATAAATTATAAATATTACGCAGAATTTATTGAATAGCTTACAAATAATTATTCTTTTCAGGTTATCAAGTGCCTCAGCTACAGTGTTTACTTACGTTGGAGAATTCTGCGGAAAACAACACAGTTCTGCGGCTATAATGACCAGTTGTATTTTCATCGGTTTAGCAATAACAGCACTTCCTGGTTTAGCATGGCTCATTCTACCTTTAAACCTTGAAATACAAATCTTAACACTAAAATTCACCTCCTGGAGGCTGTACTTATTAATGTCCGGCATCCCTTCGTTTATTGCATGCTTTACTCTCTTCTTTTTCTCCGAGAGTCCAAAATTTCTACTATCGGAAGGAAGACAAGATGATGCAATGGATGTCCTCACTAAAATTTATAAAGTTAACAAGCGGACGAATAATAATTTCCCCGTTAAAATGTTGAGATGCGACGTGAGAAAACCTGGAAAGAAAAATATCTTCAAGGAATTCCTCGTACAACTATTGCCCTTATTTGGGCGCAAGCATTTGAAGAATACCTTTTTGGCTTGTACAATGCAGTTTGGGATATTTTCCATCTCGAGTGGTTTACTTCTCTGGTATCCTGATATACTATTGCAGTTATCGAAGGGTGAAGGTGAAATGACAGTTTGCGCGGCTATTTCGGAAGCTTTTTCACAACCGGGTGAAGAAGGTGGAAGTTGTGACGGCAAGCTTCCCACGACTGTTTTCATCCAAAACTTATGGGTTGGATTAGTTTATCTGCTGGGATATAGTCTGATCAGTTCCATCATTAACTTAGCTGGAATCAAAACTATATTATGTAAGTATTCATATTTTAATTGCTTTGTTGCACTAATAGGAGATGTTATTTTTAATTATAAAATCTTTAAAATGTCATTAGCATTTTTGTAACGTAAAGAATACAAATTTGGTGAAGTAAGACACTAGTTATTGTTATTTGCTGTGTTTTGTGTTTTCAGTATTATCATGTCCATTTTTTTGTAATTCTATTAATCTACTCAAAATTATAGATGAATGAAGATTGTTACTCTGATTATTTTTTAGTTTCCTTCGTTGGTTTATCTGGTATATGCGGATCAGCTCTGCTATTGATATCACAGCCTGTTCTAATCAATATTCTTTTCGTGGGGATGTTGGTACTTTGCGGCCTCTGTGTTGGAGTGGTAAATGCAGCCGTCGTTCAGTTGTTTCCCACGCGTTTACGTGCGATGTCAGCATGCGTCAGCATGTTTTGTGGCCGGATGGGAAGCGTGGTATCCAGTTCCATTGTAGGCTTTCTACTGCATTGGAATTGTGAGGTGACTTTTGCAATTTACTCAGCTATACTGATTGGTAAGTGATTAAAGTCATATGAATATATTTTAATTCTTCTTGGAAAGAAAGAAATTGTTCAAAAATTTCAATATCTCTGTATAGTATCTACCTATGGTAGATTTTTTTTCCAAAAATCAATACACAAATTTTAGGTGCAATAAATTTCTAGCTGCAATAATTTCAATATATTTAGTGATTCAAAATATGGTCTTGATTTATAGGGTATGCAATATCTTCTTGCATTAATTAAATTACGTTTTATTTCAGCATGTGCTCTACTATCCCTGCTGATACCAACCGGAAGAAAAACTTGAGCCTCATAATAATTTATCTCTAGTGATAAGCGTTCGGAAGAACGGCATGATTCACACTTCTATATGTAATTATAACCCTGAACTATTATTACTTACTCAATAAAAAGCTATTATGATGCATCCTAATTAATGTGTCTTTCCGAGAATTGGGTTTAATTGTTAAGTTCACGAACAGACGCGTTTGTGGAATTCCAGAATGTCTGTTCTTATCTCGCGCGTGTTTGTTTGCGCCCGTTTGATTTATATCACCGTTTTGTTGAATCAAAACTAATCAAAAGTTGCGCAGAAACATTCTTTGGATAGTGCAGTGGGTTTCCGTGTCGCCGACGAGATGGGTGCCACGGCTATGGAGAAGGGTGGCAAGCGAAAAGCTACCTTCGAAGATGCAATTTCTTTAACTGGTAATTATTTATGAATTATATTTTTATTTTATAATTACACTTAGGATGACATTTACAGACAAGGTTTAATTTCTTCAACTTGTAAAAAAATATGTATCAATTTTTATTGAGTTTATACTTAGAAAGAAATTTTCAAGAGAAGGTGATTCGTTTTGAAATTCAAGTTGAATATTTAAATAATCAATTAAATGATAAAAATCTTGACTCATTTTGAAACTTGTTTGATTGATAAAGCCAGATGAAGAAATATTGTAACTTTTTTTCTCCACTGAATTGAAAAATTCATGGATTACCACTTAGTAACAACCAATTCATCATTTTATTCTTTTCGTGTTCCTTAATTTGAAACTATAACAAGAATTAATTATATTTTAAAGAAACTACATAACTGACTAGAGACTAGAGAAAGATATTTTTTAGGTTATGGAGTATTCAACATAATTATGTTATTGGCTTCCGGCGGAAGTTTAATGGTCGTCATCATCGAAACGATGGCGATGATGTTCATAACACCATCATCACAGTGCGACCTTGAATTAACTCTACCCCTAAAAGGGCTCCTGTCGGCCATCAGCTTTTTAGGGGTAGTATCGAGTTCACATCTCTGGGGCTTCATAGCCGACACGAAAGGAAGGAAGAATGTACTAGTTGTGAGCATGGTGGCAAGCTTCATCACCAGTATAACATCCAGCATAATACCACAAGCATGGTTGTTTATCCTCGTACGATTCATCAATGGGTTTTTGTAAGTAAATAAACCTTCAGTTGGTATATAAAATGACGAAGTATATAAATAGAAGCGAATGAAAATATTACGGAATATAAAATCAATAAAGGCGATAAAGAATAATTTATAACAGCGGAAATAGGAGCTAATAATGCCAAACTGAGAAATATCAAAGTATACAAATCTAACAATACAACAACGGAAGAACTATTGTTAATAATAATAACACTAACATATTTGTTCCTAATTATTGATGTTTAATTAATGATGTTTAGGTAATAGAGCTTTAGGAAGTCTGAAGTGGTTTAGACAAAAACCCATTTACTTAGGTAATAGAGGTTTATTGATAAATCTTTCAGTGTTGGTGGAGCTTCAGCGGTCGTTTACGCTTACGCCGGCGAATTTCACGATCACGTCTACCGTCCGAAGGTCATCTCATGGATCGCAACATTCGTTGCGTTCGGAAATATGGTAATCCCCGGCCTCGCTTGGGTCATTCTACCCCTCGACTTCAACTACTACGTACCTGGCTTGGAAATAGCTTTTCGGCCATGGCGACTCTTAGTAATATTGTACGGAACCCCAGCATTATTCTTTGCCATTTGGTTGTATTGTTTACCGGAGAGTCCAAAGTATCTACTAGCGATGGGGAAGCAGGAGGAATCACTGGAGATTTTGAAATACATGTACGCGAAAAATTCCGGTAAAGATCCCGAGGAGTTTCCAGTCAGTGAACTCATTTTCGACGAAATCGTCCTGGATGACGATAAAAAGGCCGGTTTGTTAAAATCCATGTGGCAACAAACCGTTCCGCTCTTTAAAACCCCATATCTTTTGAAGACTGTTATGGTGTGTATTCTACAATTTACTGCATTTGCGTGGTGAGTATTTCAATATAACTATTATGTAATAAATAATAGAGCTTGTTTATTTTATTGCTTATATATGTAACTTTGTTATTCACAGTTCATCCGGTTTTCTAATGTGGTATCCTGAAGTACTTACCAGAATGGCAACTTATGGAAAAACCTTTCCAGAAGAAGAGGTATCTATGTGCAAGGCGATAAACTATCATAACGAACAGAAAGGTTTAAATATAACAGAAATGGTAAACTTTTCATTATAATATTATGGAAAAGTTCCTTGTATCTATATGCTATGATTATTTAAGGATTTAATTGAAGAATGCAACGACAGCGTTGACGTGGATGTATTTTTGGTGTCTCTACTTATCGGTGCCTCATTCGCAATACTTTACATACTGATTGGGATTGTCATCAACGTGATCGGCGCCAAGAGGTTAGTGGTAGCTTTTTTGGTGGTGACAACGTCTGCTGGTATAGGTGCACAATTGATTAGCGGAATGTTGCCGAGCCAAGCTTTGATGGGAATTTTCCTCACTTCCGCCACGACCATTGGGATTCTCAATACGATCGTGGTGGAATTGTTTCCGACATCGTTAAGAGCAATGGCGTTGGCGATTTCCTTGATGGCGGGAAGATTCGGTGCTGTCGCCGGATCAAACGCTTCGGGACCGTTGGTTTATGAATTTTGCGATTACACGTTTTATGTTTATGCGTGTGACCATTTTGGTAAGTGCATTTTATTTATTTTTTACTCGTTGTATAGTCCGATCATGTTTTACCTTTGATTGAAATATTGTATAGATGCTTAACCTTATGGGGAAATTAGTCACTAAAAAATGCCGAGAAACAGATGGCGCATGAATAGTGATTCTGCGTACTGCAGTTTTCTGCAGTTTTTGGACAGTTTTCTTTAGATATCAATAACCCTCTGGTACTTCAGAACGAAATTTAGGCAATAGTGAAAAAAAACAATTGTGGGACTTTCTATGGAAGAGAGTGGATAATCCATTTAATTAATCCGGACCTTTAACTCGTTATTTCGCTGCACTTGAAGTAGAAAGTGAACCCAATTTTTAACAATACCAAAAATTTCTAAATTATTTTACAAATCTATATTTGAATTTTTATTTCTAAATAATTTATATAAATATGATGAATCCTGAAAATCCCACCCGCAGGTACTTCAGAACAAATCTTAGATAGAATTACCATCTAGGACTAGAGTAAACATTAAAATTTGATTTTTAGTATTTTCTGAAAAAGGTTTTTTTTTTCTAGCAATTTTTTTCCTTCGAATTAATAACATTCAGAATGTTGGTTTCTAATTTTTAATTTTTTTTGCTCTATATAGACCATTTTCAAATTTTTTTTTTAATATTACGAAAATTTTCTTTGAGAGCCTAAAATCTTCCACTATTATCTCTTCTATCTAGGTATCTACCTAGCTTTATTTTTTCTAACCATTTAGTTTCCATAGTAGTTTTCCAGAATTTTGTATTTCGATTTTAGAATTTTGAAGAAAATTTTCTTCAGGAGTTCTAAACTTTTCCAGCATCTATTTAAAGATACCTGAAAATTTCGCCAAGAGCCTATATTGTTGAAGATTGCTAAAAAAATAGCTACTTTATCTTGTGGGAATTTTTACACATTTTTTTCGAATAGCAGAAATTAGTTTTCTATAATAAAATCATAAAAATTGCCTAAATATTCTTCCAGTATGATAAAATATCACAGAAAAATTTCTAAGATTAATTAGCATACATTTTTTTTTCGAATTTTCTTCAAGAGTTTTAACATTTTTTCCCTTCCTTATTATTAACCCTATCCAGACGTACTTTTAATTGTTCCATATTTTTATCGTTTATTTATTTATCTTATCGAACTTAGAGAAAGTTATCAAACTCTCAACTCTTTCTTATTCAAATTCAATTGTTTATTGTATATTTTCAAATGTTTATATGTGAATTATTAAAGTTCTTTAAGTCAATCGTTTTTCTTTTGTCAATTTTAAAATATCTGTTTTATAAATTTCAATAGATTTTTTTAATCGTTTTAACGTTTTCTTTTTCTCATGAAACTATTTTTAAATATTTTTTCTTAGTTTTTTTGTAAAACTTGATTTATTTCTAAGCAAATTATGTATAAAGTTTAGACTTTTTTTAGTAGCAAGTTTCAATTGTTTCTATTTATTTTAAATTAATTTAAATATTTTAGGGCTACAGCTAATTCCAATTTATAAGTAAATTTTTACTTCTTCCTTTTGCTTTTAGAAAATTTCAACTGTTTTTAAGTATATAAAAATGTCTTACAGAATGTTTTAAATTGTTTTCTTTTGAAGATTTCAATTGTTTTCTTTTTTTTTCGAAAGAATATACCTAATGTTTTTGATTGATTTTTATAGCAAATTTAAATTATTTAATGGCAAAAATTAAACCACCAAATATTATTTTTAAACAATTTAACCTTTTTTGAAAGTTACAACTCATTTTCTTAGGAAATTGAAACTGGTTTTTCTGTTTGAAAGAAATATAAATATTTATATGAACAAGAGTTTTGTTGAATTTTGGATTTCTTTAAATTTTTCTTTAAGTCATTTGTGTTTTTCCTGTTTGAAAAATTATAAAATAGTTTTAATTGATTTTTGGAAATTTTTAAATTATCCTTTGAGTCATTTGTGTTTCACTTTGGTTTTCTAAATTTTAAGTAGTTGCACGTTAATTAATTCAATTATCTTTTTATGAAATTTTTAACAATTTTTCCTTAATTTTAACTATTTACTCTTTAACGTTACAATAATTTTAACTCTTTAAAAAAATAATTGTGAAAATTTCAAATGAATACTGTTTTAACTTCTAATGTTCTTAACTCTTTTAGCAAATTTAAATTGTTTATTACCAAAATCTAAATTATTAAATATTATTTTTATACAAATTTAACTGTTTTTTAGAAAGTTGTTTCAAGTGTTTTCCTTGGGAAATTAAAATTTACTATTTGGAAAAACATGAATCATCTTTATTTCAATCAACCAGAATAGATGATTTTATTAGCAAATTTATTGAAATGGTGGTAAAATATTTTTTGTTTTTTTTTAATGGAAGAAATTGCAAAAAAAAAATTGTGAAACCAACCAAGTGCCTCATTGTAAATAACTCCTAATATCACTGCTCCTTTTTAAAGTATTTTTTCACTCCATATTAAAAGGCAGTTGCCAATAAATGAACAGAAACTACCTTGAACTTTGAGATTAGGAAGTAATATATTGAAAATTATCTTTAAAAAATTATCGACACAATGGTGAAATGTGCCTACAGTACGACAAAGATATCCAAAAATTGTCTAAAAATATATAAGTAAGAGCTATAAAGAAACTGGTCGTCAAATATGTCAGGTGGTTTTGTAAAAAGTGTTAAAAACATTTTAGAGAAACACTAGGTAATTCTTTCATGGCCAAAATAAAAAATATTTTGTTAGCACATATGATGAAATCAAATATAATAAATTTAAATCAATGTAGAAAAAAGTACTGTCGAATCGAAAGTTTTAAATGATATTCAATGATTTTAGAATTTAATAAATAAAATGAACGAACCAACAAGAATTCAAGTGTTGGAAAACAGAATATGTATATCGCAAATCGATGTTACAAATTTTAATACAGATTATGTAACATGCTACAACGTAAATGTTACTTTGCACAAATCATTAATATAAATACCAACTTATTAGATGATCCCAGAAACAATGAAAAGACGACCTTAAGGAAGATAAATGTAAATATTATAGACGAATTAAAATTTCATCTTAATAAGGAAGGCTGGAGTCAAATAGAAAATACAAATAAACCGAAATGGATGTAAGATATAAAAATGAAAAACGCCATGAAGTTCTAATAGATCAAAAAAATATATATTACAGGCGAGAAGTATCAAAAGCGGACAATATACCAAAAAAATGGTCCATGATAAACAGCCAGTTACACACAATCAAAGAAACAGACCACGACAATTACTGACGTTATTGAAAGAAGCGACATAGGTGAAATTGCAGAAGCTTTTGGGATGTATTTCTCAAATATTACAGATACAAAAATTAATGCACACTTTGAAGACAATTTATCTACTAGTTGTACAACATTAAAAAGCACTAGCCAAGCAATGTTTATCAAACCGGTGAGTTCAGATAATATAGTAAAAACATTAACTTCACTCAAAAAAGGCAAGTTATGGTCAGGATGGAATATCAAGAGAGTCTTAAAAAGTGTAAAACATGAAATTGCTGAACCCCTGGCATACTTAGTTAATTTATCCATACAAACAGGAGAATTTTACAGTTATTTGAAGATTTCTAAAATAATACCTGTATTTAAAACTGGCGAAGAAAGTATTAAGAACAATTTTCGCCCAGTATCAGTGCCGAACTCTTTCTCAAAAGTACTCGAGAAAAGTATTGTGGATCAACTTTGGGATTTTATCAACAGATTTCAATTGCTACAGGATAACAAGCATGTGTTCATCGTTGGAAAATCAACCGAAACTGCAGCAGTTAACCTTATGGAAGTGGTTAGCAGGAACGTGGATTCCGGAATGTTTGTGGCAACATTATTCTTTGACTTATCACGTGTGTTCGACACAACAGAGGTGAACTCTGTGCGCAAAAAGTTGTTGGTATTGGGCATTGGGTCTACGTGGTGTAGTTTTAGATTTAATTGTGTCATTTCTAACAAACAGAAGAATGTATGTTCAAGTTAAGGACCAAAATTCGAACACATACGACTTATGGCCATTATTGTTTTTGCTATTTATAAACGATTTGGTACATTTTATCAGTAAGGGGTATGTAATAAATTTCGCAGATGATACGACAGTTATTTGAAGATTGTATTGTACTGTTGTACAATTTTACAACAGAAAATCTCCAGATTGCATAATTAGTACTTCTGTAACACAAAATTGGTCTTTTTGTGGATCAAACTTTATCGTGGAACAGCTAAATTGACAGTATATGTTCGAAATTAAACATTGCATATTATTCCATCTTGAAGTTGAAAAATTTCCTAAACCGAAAATTGCTCCCAAATATGTACTAGGCTTTAGCGTATCCGCATTTGTCATATGGCGTGTTGGTATGGGGAAGAGCAAACGTAAACATAATTACTATTGCTCAGAAAAGAATATTGAGACTAATATTTGATATTAAAAGAAAAGCAACACGCCGAAATATATTTAAAGAAAATAAAATTCTTACACTCACCAACATTTACATATTCAAATGTTTGATATATGTCTTCAATAATATAACTAAATTTGATAAAAATGGTGATAATCATCAGTACTATACAAGATTCAATAATATACGCCTCATAATACCACATTTTTATGAAAAATCTTCAAATTATTCTTATATTGTAGTGTATAACAAATTGTCTCTTTATATCACTGATTGCACGAACTTAAATCAACTAAAAACTCAAACAAGAAAATATTTAATACAAAAATGTTATTATTATTATCAAGAATTTATTAATGATAGATAAATTTGGAAATGTTACCTCTTATCTTTATATTAAAATTGTAAATAAGTATCTTTTTTTTGGAAATTTGCTGATTCAACATTGTTTATATTACATAAACCGCTGAAGATAACGTTGAGTAATTTATAGGATTACGCGTTCCTGTTTAATTTGTTTCCTAATATTTGGACACTAGACGTGAAGTTAAGGTTTTTCCGCATAAAAATATTGTCTTAGTTATCTCAGTAAGAATCGTGTAAATATTGGTTTCAACTGTTTGGAAAAAATTAATAAATAAATATTGCAATTTCTGCAAAAATAAATTTAATTTCGTAAATTAGAATCGATACATTTTAATCTTTATTTTCAGCAAATGTTGTTCTTTTCTTAACAAATTCCTATTGTTTTTGAAATATAAAAAAAATACTTAGTGATAACGAAAGTGACGTGTCGTTGATTTACACCTTTTGTCCTTGAGTAATGGGGACAAATCAAACAAAATAACATACTCATTTACACACACACATAATTACATAACATAAATAACATCGCGGAAAGCTCACGTGATTAATAGTTTTAATGCGATCAAAGTGATTTGTTATATGAATTTAAGCTGATTTGACGAATAAAGCACTAATAACCTTTCTTCACAATTTTATTTGATTTACCAAATGTACATTTCGGACACAAGGTGACCATTATCATTGGATTAGCACTGCTACATTTGGTAAATCAAATAAAATTATGAAGAAAGGTTATTAGTGTTTTATTCGTCAAATTAATTTCATCTTCACGTAACTCAATCAACCAATTTAAGCTGCTTTTAAATTTGTTATATATTACAAAATTAGTTTATTAATCAAAAACTCTATTTTTTTTTCAGTTTTACTTCTAACATTACTGTTACTTCCGTCACCGCCAAGTGCCAAAAAGATGATTGAACCAAATGTGTGATATCGGAATAAAACCGTTACGACTAGAATGTAGATAAGTTCAAAAGTTAATCTCCATGTAACAATTCTGCCACAAGAGAGAATAGGCTAATAAAACAAATGCAATAATAATATTTTTAAGACACAAGACTAGCGGGTAATAATATTTTTGCAATAAGAGGTAGTTACATTTTTGCAAAAAAATGTTTTTGTTAAAATCTATTCTTGTTATTATTTATTTAAGTATTTAAGTTAAATAAAAAAATATAAAACATATTTTAAAATTATTTCCCAACCTCAACAACTAGATGAATTTAAATTCGATAACTTATTAACGACACGAGTATACAAAATAAATAGGATAAAATCATGCACACAAATAAATACAGGATGCGCTATATTTTAGATAAAGTGAATTAAGTGCTGTAATCATTTCTTACTTAAGTTTATATTAACCTTTTTTTAATTTTCTAGTTTGCATTGTTTTCTCCTAATTTTTGTGACCACTATATTTAACCCCTTCTTGCACAATTATTTTTGAACCCAGTTACGCGTTGCTCGAGATATATCGGGCGTTTGCGGGAAGTGGTTAAGGGTGACGAAGGAAGGTGGAATGGAAGGAGGGAGAGTCTTCCTGAATGAGAATTTCAGGCAGAAGGCATTTTAGTCGCATATTACGATAAGGCGACTAAAGAGCCTGCTGCCTGAAATTCTCATCCAGGAAGACTCTCCCTCCTTCCCTTCCACCTTCCTGAGTTACCTTTAAATATATACAGGAATTAGGACACTGGGAGGGGTATTCTAACCCCGCACCCCAGGAGGCGATATTCATCTAACATAGTCATATAAATTAAAAAATATACTTGCTTGTATGATACCAATCAATATAGTAAAAATTGCGTCTAACTTTTCATTTAGCATCGGCTGCCTTTTATTATTTATTAGGGTATAGAGGTTTTTTAATTTTAAATAACAATATCTTAATTACATTAAATTTTTAACTTTGAATAATAATTCGCAACTGGCTCATCATCATTCATTCTTTATTTCGCCATATAGGTTGAATATCTATTAGGTTATTTTTTTTAAATATCTTTATTACATTAATTCTTACGCTTTGAATAATTTAAATTTTTTGAAATACTTCTGCACGTCTTCTTTTGGGTAGGGTTTGGAGACCAAGCAGGTCGGAATATTTTCGGGCTGTTCTATCCACAGTTTGTGTTTGATATCACTTTCCAAAAGTTTTTCCTTCAGTCCTACCAAACTCTTTTCATCAGGAGCTTCTAAAACGACCTTGTGCATGTTATCCAGATCCTTCAAGTAGGCTTGCGTGTGCTCATCGTCGTGGAATAGATGTGTGGTTGCAGTCACTGCGTGGCAGGCTTGGGCAATTAACGCCCCCACCGGCCATTGGAGTTCTTTCAAGAGGTCCCCGCGTACTACGATGTATTGGACAATTGATGAAGCCATACTGCAAATAAATAAACATATATATTTTTTTAGAACTTAGAAAATATGTTGTAGATAGCGCAATTCGAAAACTTCACTATCTACAGATAATGACATGATTTAGACTACCAGTCTAGAACTGCTTAAAAACGATTGCCGATATAAGCTTGTCCACGTTGCTGTCACGGTAATCTTCGAAAGAAATGCGCATAAGATTGATAAGTACTTGTCATTAATCGGTAATCATTATACAGTGTGATTTTTTAGATGATCTCTATAGGGAAAACAACTATAGCTCTCTTATATTTAGAAATAACTATGTTATATGTAATATTGGATTTAAGAGAAAAAATATATTGAATAAGGCCATAGCCAAATGGTTAGTTTGCGTCATATCTCGGAAAATAATGACGATACAAATTTTCTGAATGCATTTTATTAATCTCCATAAAATTATCTAAAACTTGTATTTTACAGTTTTTTTTTCTATCTGTTATTATAACCGAGATATATTGATTTGAAAAAATTGACACTTTACATTTTTAAAAATATCTAGTTACCTGGACTTTTTTGAAAACTTTGAAAGTGGAATTTTATTCGTCTCGTAAATCTACACTTCTTCCGCCATTCAACCGTTTTTCTATCTCTTATAGTTTCCGAAATCCCTATAGAGAACATCTAAAAAAATATCACCCTGTATATTATTTATAGGGAAAGTAAAAAGGGAATGGCTATACTAGCAACAGCCAGCGCTATCTATGATTTTATCAACGAAGGTTAATTATTTTATGCTATTATTATTCTTTTTATTCTCAATCATTTTACCTAGCACAAGCAATTTTTTATTGATTTTGTGGTAAATTAGTGAAATGTTTTATGCTAAAAGATAATGGGTTAATTTAACGATTCCGGTGATAAGGGATCTTGGGTGAAAACACTGATTTTGTTAATGAGTATCTTAAAGATTCTAGTTATCATTAAGGAAACTGAAAAATATCTCGCACACAAACCATGCTATTTTGACAACCGGTCAAATTCCTGGATAAAAAATAAATTGTCATACTACGATTCACACTGTATTTATTTGTTTCAATAAAATCACACTTTAATCATTTGTTCCATTATAATAACACGTTAACCATTATAATTAAATATAAACACGAAAAAACATTACTAACCTCTACTTTTCTTGATATCACACAGATTGGTATAATTCCAGATTACTTTAATTCACTTCAAATGTAATCTCTCTCTTGTAGAATAGAACAAATGCATTTATAATTGTTGTATCGATAATGTAGAAAACTGCAAAGATTTCTGTAACATTTTTAATTGTTTCGTTTATATACTTACAGATGCCAGCAGTTACCATAGCATAATTGAAACCTTAAATTTTATTTTCTTATTCATTTATCCGTATTTTATCAATAATCAAAGCATTTAGTTGGATAATATTTTGAGTAAGGTATGATGTTTAGGCAAAACTGATTTCAAAATGTGAATTATATAGAAAACCTTTCAAGTTTTTGGCAAATAATTATAAGTGTTATTCATAGATGGCGCTGATATCCTTATTTCAAATGAATTTAAAAACTACCTGAATTACCGTAGAAAATAAGGTATAAAGTGAAATACTCCACAAAATAGTGAGAATTGCAGAGTGATTACAGATGTATTAGAAACTACCCTAAACATAACTAACAATGGATAACGTGCATCATAGAAAATATTCTTACTTATAGAAAGAGCACTGCCATGTATTGGTCTGTGACTGCTTTCAGCGCCACACTCGAAGTATTTCCCCAACTGAATATGATTTAAATGGGCCAAGCGGGAACTACGCTTATTGAACTAAATTTTTATTTTCTAATTAATTTTTTTAATGTGAAAATGTACTTATAATTCGAGCGATCGGTTCTCAAATTATGGGATTACTCGAATGAAAATAATCGATTATCATCGAGAACTTATTTTTATATAGCGATCAGTACTCATATATTCGTATACATATTTGAAAGAACATGTATTCGATTATTTTAAATAAAAAGAACCAGCATAAATTATTAATTTTGAATAAGAGTAATTGTTGATAAAAACAACACATTTAAGTGGTGTCACTTATTCATCATAACATAAGTTGCAATAATAGCAATAATTCATTTTAAAAGATGTATGCAATAAAAAATTGTTAAAATGTGTTTTACAGTTTCAAATAAAATATTTTTGCTCTATTTTGTCAATTTATAAAGTTTTTCTTAATGTTAAGTTTACTGTTGTTCTTTATCTGTTCGCAAAATTTGTCATGTCAGATTTTTTAGAATAATATTTGAAAATACAATATTTCAAAGTTCAAGTATAAAAATACTGAAACATGTTACGTGAACTATCATCGAGAACTTATTTTTATAATTCGGGTGTTTCACTCGAGCAATCGCTCGAATTAACATAATCAATTATGTCGAGAACTTATTTTAATCATACAAATGTTTCATTCAAGCCATCTGTTATCAAATAATCACTTGAATTTTAATTCATCACTAATACTGATCTTACTACTGTAAAAAGAAAAAAATGGTAAGGTAAGATAAAAAATAAAAAATTAGTTAATATGTGCTATATTAACCAATCAACAGTTTATAATATATGATTACTTCTTCATTACATTACCTATTATAAATCATCAAAAAATTGTAGTTGTTTTCTTAATGAACTTTCATTTTTTAGTGTGGTTTCCCTGTAGGTATAATCCACATTCAACATTATAAATGAAACACTTATTTACTTCACTTTCAAATTATACAGCAACATTGTAAATTTACTTTTTATTTGGTTTTTCGCTTCCAAATGTAGTAGGGTTTCAAATGTTCGGTGACCATTACTAATAAATATTTGCTAAATTACTAATAATAAATATTAGTAATTAAATATGAACTATGGTCACCGAACATTTGAAACCTTACTGCACTTCCTTTTTGAATATTTAGATAGAGACGTGGCTTTTTGTTATTTGTTCTTGTAAATTTTTGACTCTGCTTTTTAAATTATTCAATATGATGTCATTATATCCTGTCATTACACTTTTCTTACCATCCTAATTTAAGTGGTTTTTGATGGAATATTAAGTATTTTTGAAAGCAACCTATACAGTTTTGGGATTTTATTTATAAAAAGTTAGTTTTTATCCCTCCATTTTCAAGTGACTCAATATGAAATGCTCCATGAACGCAATTGTGTCTGTAAAATCTTGGTGGCCAAATGGCTGATGTAAAGAATAAGATTGCAACTTAATGATATTTATTTACACGTAAAAGAGACAAGTGAGTACAGACTCTAGCAGCCCGATTTATAACGTAATTTTCGTACTGCCGTTACCGAAGTATATTTTCAAGTGTGTTAGTTCGGCCTCTACTGGTGCTTATCTAAGTGACGAGACGCTCCGCACTCGCGCAGGCGTGGTGTTAACAGTGTCTAATGTAGCCATATCCATTATCTCACTTCTAGGCATGTTATCATAAGAAACAAGGTGTTTTCTGAGAGTGTGCTATTTTGTTTTCAGTATTACAATCCTTCTTTTTAAATGTGCACCTCTTTGAAATTTTCCTAGCCTTTGGTGTTAGATCCGTAGTAGTCCCCATTGATCATAATAAAGGTGGTGTTGATTGTGTACCACGTTTCATTACCCTAAAATTTATATCAAGTTCTTCATTATTTATGAATGGTACATTGTCGAGATGTGGATCTGGCTTGTGAATTAAAAAAACTGTTGATTCTTCTTACATTTTATTTTCAGGGTAAAAACAATGTGGTCACAGCTGAAGGTAATATGGCATTACACTTGTAAAACAAACACTAACACTTTCTTCACAATTTAGTTTTATTTTGACAACACACGTCATCAAAACATGCCTAATAAAAGACTAAAATATGCTTAATTCAAGCATTACAAATGTAAAAAAGATACTACAGATTATTCTGGAGCAATATTGAAGGCATAGAATCATGGGTTTGAGTGGAATATCTTTTGGTGAAGAGAACTCCGCCCGTCCTCCTTTCGACTGAAATTTTGAGTGTATTTACATATTTTGTATTATAAATTTTGTGAAATTTTATTAGAAAGGAGTATAAAGATGTTAATAAATAAATAAATAAATGAAAATGTACATCTAGCGAAATAAAACTAAATTGTGAAGAAAGTATTAGTGTATTAAATAAATCTTCACGTAACTCAAGAACAAATTTCTAATATGGCATTATTAGTTCCACAGTATTCATTAGAGAAATAAATATGGCAAACTGTTTTATGCATAAATTCCATTCCATCAGAAGCCATGTTTATTCATTCTGAATTATCACATGCTTCTACCCATAACTTAAATCTTTACATATCCTTATTTGGTTTAGGAAAAATGCCTAGTTGAAGTTTCATCTTCACAATTCTTAAACATACACTTACAGTAACTTAATGATATGTTGATAATAAACACACTAAAACAACTACTATAATATAACACAAATTTAAATACGCTTAACTGTTAATTAGAAAAAAACACCAAAATATTTCTAATTATTAGTGAATTTTCTACAACGTAAGGACTTATATATTTTAACACTTAACTGTATCAGAATATAACTAAACACAATAATAAACTGCACAAAAGCACTGCTAATTATTCACTTATATACCTGCAAATAAACAAGTATGAATTACGAAGAAAATAGAAATACTAACCTTTATAGAGTCAGATAACAGCTAATACTGAAGAAAATCTCAATCAGAACAACTAATAAACGTTTAACAATACTTTTTTCAGCGAATGTTGGGCTAATAATCGCAAAATAATGCTGTTGTAACAATTATAACCCACAAAACGTAAGCATAACTACAAAAACAATTGATAATGTAGGGAAGGGTTAGGAAATCGGCAATTTATATCTGTAGCGCCATCTATTGGTTATATCCACAACTGTTAACCAACTCGGTTAACCACCCTGATGTGCAGAAATTTATAGGAAGACGTTAAATTAGAAATCTGTAATGTGATTGGCGACCTTATCATTTAAATAGCATTTAGTTAGCGAAATACTCCAAGGGTGTAGCTGACAGCAGTCACAGACCATAACACGGTAGAGACGCTTCTATAGATATGTATATTTTCTATGGACCTTAGTGAGACTTTTATCAACTAATCTTATGTTGTAAAAACGGCGTAAAAGTGAATCTATAATCTATAATCTACCGAGCTACGCAGTCCGTCTTGGGAATATCCGCTCGGTTATCAGGTAGTAGAAAAGGATACCAATATTATTTGAATGTTCCGAACTTAGTTCGTAAACCGCCCTTAATCATGAATTGGTCTATAATAATTTAATTGTCGATGTTTGTTTTTAAGGTTTACGAAGAGTATATCAATATAATGTTGCATCCTTTATTCACACTTTATTTTCTATATTTAATATATATATTTCGAGTGCTAGGCGCTCATTATCATTTTCTTAAATTTCACCATCATAAAAATACAATTCAATATAGGTAGTAACTGTGCCGTGATAAGATCTCCAGTTAAACAGTCCTCTTATAGTACAAAATACATTTTATTAACTTGCGGGGAGATAATAATACATACACAGTTTATTAATTAAAATATTCCTGAAAAGTAAACCATGCTCCATATAAAAATGACTTAATTGATGACAACATTTACAGTTATTTAAATTTTATGACCAAGGGCGTTTCCAGTCAACTGGCTTAGGGGGGGTAATTTGAAAAAAATGAAAATATTTTTTTATTCCATAAATAAATAAAATATAATTCTATTATTTTTAAATATAAACAAAATAATATCACACCCGAAATAAATATAGCACATATAAAATCATAATAATATATTTTGTAAAATTTTAAACAGATTTTTGTAACTAAATTTATTAAAAAAAACGATTTTCTTTGCTTTTTAATAATATTGTCAATATTAATATCCATATATCAATGAATATGTAATACAGCTAACTCGGTTAGACTTTTTTGAGACATAGTGGCTCGCAGCCACCATTTGAATCTTTTCAGTGCAGAAAAACTTCTTTCTGCAGAAGCAACGCTAACAGGAAGAGTACAAAATATTTGTAAAATTATTTTTATGTTCAGTAAATATTCGGGTCATATTTTCTGTATACATCTAAAGCATTTTCTGGTAATTGTTCTTTGATAAACATGACATAAACTTTATTTTTGATAATGAACAGTGAATGTTCGAAACTATAGTCACAGCAATAAATATTTTATGTGGTAAAACAAAGTTAAAGTGTTTTAATTATCTTATTAAAATGTACCACCAAGTTAACGCCGACATCATTCAAGAATTTTTCTTTTGCCATTGTAATTTCCAAAATGCCAATTCAGACTTAATTGCTATTGCACATGTTACGTTTTCAGGTAAGATTTTATTTAAATATGTTGCAACAGATTTTGAAGTGACATCTAAATCTTCGCCAGTTTGTTATCAATAAAACACTGGGTATTGTTGTGTTAAATTTGAACAAATTCATCGTGTCTTTATTAAATCTGTATTGCAGATCTGTAATAATATTATTCAGGAGAGGTAAATATATATTAATTCGATGATAATCCTCTGTTCAGTTCAGAGGAACTTAAAACAGCGAACAACGTACATGCAAAAGTCCATAAAAAAGTAAATAAGTAGTGTTAAAATATATAAAACTAAAAGGAAGTGGGAAATAAAGAAACAAATGAGTACAAAAAGAGAAAGAGATATCGACAGCCTTAATTATGGATTCCAAGGATTCCAAATGAGCAATGGAGAATAGAAAAAGATAGAAAAACGAAGCAGTGAAACAAAACGTTGTCATAACAACAAGATACAAAAATAAAACAAAGGAAGATGAAAACAGAAAAAACAACTCACGGAGAAGGAAAATCTAAATATATCTAAGAACGATGTGATAATGGAGGAATTAAAGAGCATGTTTAAAGACTTCATGAGAGAAATGACAAAGAACTAAAAGAAGAGAGAGAGCAAAATATACAGGGGAAGTATGGAGATGAGAACAGAAACGAAAATGGAAAAACAATTATAGAATTATGTATAGCAAACAACCTCATTGTGACAAACACAAAATTCAAATACATACATAAACACACTAGAGAAGTTAGACCAAGAAAAGAGAAATAAAAGACTACTCCTTAATAGACGCAGAAGAATGGAAAAGGTGAAAGATGTTAAAGTAATAAGACAAGCTGAAATAGGGAGCGACCACTACTTGGTAAAAATATAAATTAACACAGAAGCTGAAAACTTGAAGTATACGAAGTCGAAAACAATAATAAAGCCAAAAATTGAAAAGAAAGAAACTAGGAATGAATACCAATCAAAAATAGAGAAAAAGACAAAATAGAAGGAGAAAAGAAAAAGATCAAAGAAATCATAAGTGAAGCAGCCCAAGAAAGATGTGAAACAATCACTATATCAAACAAACAGAGGAAGAAAAACAGGTGATAGTCACAGGAGGTAAAACAATTTGTAAAAACAAAATAAGAGAATTGGAAAACTTAAACAAGGAAACAAGGAAAGAATAAGATTATAGAAGATATATAATAGCAAATAAAAATGTGGAACAAAAATTCAAGATAGCAAAAAAGCAATCCTGGGAGCAGTTCGTTAAGAAACTGAAAGAAACGTTCACAGAAAATAAAAGATGTTTAAAAGCACTATTAAACAAATGAGCAATTAAAATACATTAACCCAGCCAAGTATAAAAGATAAAAACGTAAATATAATAAAAGAAGAAAAGAAGATATTAGAAAGATGGAAAGAATTCTTTAATGAAATAACCAAAACAGACCAGCACGGAGATTTAGAAGGTGAAACAAATGGAGGAATCAACGAAATAAGAATCGAAGAACTGGAGGCAGCAATCAAAAAAATAAAACTAGGAAAATCTCCAGGTATAGATGACATCACAGCCGAAATAATGAAATATATGGGGAAAGGGGAAGGAAGAATTCTTGGAAATAGTAAATGACATTATCAAAAATCACAAGATATCCGAGGAATGGAACAAGGGAATTATAATATCCATACACAAAAAGGAGACACAAAAATATATGATAACTACAGAGGTATTACACTCACAATCAAACCAGGGAAAATTTTTACTAGGTTAATAGAAGCAAGAATAAGAGGAAAATTAGATCAACAGCTGGGAGAAGAACAACACGGATTCAGAAAAATAGAAGCAAACAAGATTTAATATACATAATGAGACAATTAACATAAAAGATGATTAAAAAGGGAAAAGATTTACACATATGCTTCATCAACCTAAAAAAGCGTATTACAGGGTAAGAAGAGAGGACATATGGCATATACTCGAGACAAGAAGGATAAAAAAAAGCATTATAAATATAATAAAGAAATAACAAAAATAAAGTAAGAATAGGAAATAAATAATCAGAGGAGTTCAAGACCAAAACAGGACTGAGACAAGGATGTATATTAACCCCGTTACTATTCGCATCACTTAATGACGAAGCAATAAGAAATAGCAAACAAAGAGCCGAAAGCACAAAGATAGGGTATAGAAATATTAAAAACTATTAAAAATGCAAATATGTATTAATGTTTGCCGACGACATAACATTAATAGCAGATTCAGAAGAAAACCTGGAAATATTCAAAAAAGAGCTGGAAAAGGTAAATATATCATCAAAAGAGAGCAATCACAAAATAGGGTTAAATACCTGGGATCAACAATAGAGGAAACAGGGAAGATAGAATCAGAAAAAGATGAAAAACTAGGCAAAGCAGGAATGATCTACAACACAATAAAGAAAACATTCTTAGAGAAAAAAGAGATTGCAAAAACAATAAAAAGAGAAGTATATAAAAGACATTAACTGCTATATATAGTCCATCCGTTGGATGTTCCGTCCTACGTCACAAAATATCGCTTCGAGAAACGACACAAAAACATTCAGTGTGATAAAGTAAACCAAATGCGTTAGAAAAAAAACGCACTGTAAAACTTTCGTTTTTTGAAGCGATAGTTTGTGACGTAGGACGGAAGATCCAACGGATGGACTATAGTAGTGAATCGTGAGTAACCACAGAGAGTAATAACAAAAAAAACAATGCAATGGAAATGAGATACCTAAGAATGATAGAGGGAATTAGGAAGACCAAGGGTTGGAACGAGCAAGTACATCAAGCATCAAGCAGCGGAAAGAAAAGGAATAGAATGGAAAGAAATAAGAAAATAGCACAAGCTACGCAACAGTGGTAAAGAAGTGTAAAAGAAATTAACTGAGACATATTGTAGAAAATAAGTCTGACACCGATAATGGATAAAAGGGAAAAAGATAAATAAAAATAATCTGCTATAATAGGTTTATCCAGGTTTGGTCTATTCCTCTGGCATTTGATAATTCGCGGTTTTATCATTTAAATTTGTAATTCGTTTAAAATATTGACTGCATCATTATAAATTGTTTAAAAGATGTGGCAGTATTTTTCCCCTTGTTGGATAAAACATCAATAGTGTTATTTATAAAGTTATTAGAGCAAGATTCATTTTATTTATTCTATTTACTCAAAGTCACTGTATTTCAAGAGACATTTGTGAAATATGTTTAATGGTTTTCCAAATGATTTTTTAAAGTTGTCACCAGATGCAATTCGAAATGTAGAATTTCACAAAAATTGCCCTCGTTTGTAATAGATTTTGTATTTAAGAGAGAACCAGCAGCACGATGATCTCGTAAGGGAATATTTTGTTTCCCCTAAATATGATACTTTTGATTATTGGTTTTAACCTATGTCTATTTTCTTCAATTTGTCGAAGTCTTTCCATATTTAATTTATTTCTTATATCTCGTGATTTTATAAAACAATTTCGCATAAACAATTGAATTTTTATGGTAATATTTTTATAACACAACATTTTTACCTGATAATTTAGAATATTGAGATACTGTCTGAGATACTTATTTTTGCAATGGCACTTGTTGGTGCAACCCACCAAATTTTGTAAAAAAGAAGCAATATTTGCAAAAGAATCTGTTTAAATGATTAGAAAAGATTAACCAATTAAATTGTCTAAAATGTTTTCCAGACAAGTAATATTTAATATCCTTCCTCCTTTTTATGTACAGAATAGGGTAAAACAAAAGTATCTTTTACAATTTAAAATTCGAAATTTCTCAATTTCATTAACATTACTAAATTTAACTATATGAATGTAAATTTCAACATTACTATATGTACATGTTGTATGCTTCTTTTTCTCATGATGGAAACAACCTAGTGAAGATTTCTACTACTAAATGTCAATGAAGATGTAGATGGATGATTTAAATTGACTGTTGACATAGATCGATCTTTATTTGTTGAAAAATCGTGTTTTTTTAATTTTCTGAACAAATGAATCCAACGTAGATTATCAATTTTCATTTACTAATTTAATTACAACAAAAATCAGGAATAAATTAATTTAAAAGAATGCATATATTATTCCTAAAATCAAAAACATACCTTATGTATAATTGATCGAATTATAATAAATTGGTAATTTATCAGCAAATTTAGGATTTACATGCGACGTGTAAACAGTTTCGGTTTCTATCTTTTACATTTAAACCAAGTAAGACAAGAAATATTATAAATTAAACTAAGAAATGTGAATCGAGCTCTTTTAATGTAAAACAATGTAACGATTTACGATACCAAAGAGGCGAATAGTATCAATATATGTCGGGTATTATTAGAAAGGGGAACCCCCCGTGCAAAGGAAGTCATCACTTTTCTAACGGTGCTTGCGCAGATAATTTTAATTTGTGTACATGGAAAAATGCACTGTCATAGATCGCTGACTAGAATTACCAACAGTTAACTTGTTTGTTTGAAATATTATTAATTTTTAAGAATAAACAAAATAAGCGAATAAATAATTCTTAGGGGGGGTAATTACCCAATTACCCCCCCCCCCTGAATACGCCACTGTTTATGACCTTATGTGTTAATTGTATATGTTAGTTATTATTTTATCTTTAACTTTTTAAAACTAGAGTCATAGTTTTATTAGATAACTGCATTACTTTATTTAAAAATAAAATCAACAACAATAGCTTACTAATTAATTATCACCAAGATCGATAAAGGCAATACAACTTTTATGTTCCTTGGAATCCACGTTGACACCCGATGTGAGGACACAAATATCCCAATTCAATCATTTTTTTAATTACATCAATTCTCTTTATCTAAATATAAAATCAAGAAAGTTAAAACTAAAGTCGATGCTATATTAAGAAAAAATTGCGAAGTAAAAGAATAAACATTTGTTGCAATTTTTTTAATCTTTAGTTTCGAAAACTCACAAACAATAAACCCCCTTATTTTTAAACTAAAAGAGAAATGAAAAGATTTGTTATTTTTAGCTTAAACGAGTAAACTTTCATAATTAAATCTATTGTACATTAAAATGATTTATATTACATTATAACGTGTTTCATATGTAGTTATAAAATATGAATCCTTGAAATCGTTGCTGTTTACATTCAAGTAAGTCCCAAGATTCTCTGTTGTTGATGTTCATCGTAACTCGATAAACCGGTTAATTCTTTGTATTGAAATTAACGTGATCATATTGACTTATAGTTATTTAAATCGCACCCAAGATCGCTTAATAAGATATGTGGAAAAGTACAAATAATACAAATAACACGCAGAATTATGATCACGATTAAATAAATAGTAATATGGATATAAATGGAAATTTCACGTTTTTGTGTTACGTGATAAGACAATAAACAATTTACACAATTCAATATCTGACGCAGTATTATCCCAACAAGTGATTTTCTATAGCCTTCGTAAGGCTTTATGAAGCGTTCCTTATTTTCTAAAAATTTTGGGTTTATCAACAGAAAATTAGTAAGCCAAAAACAGGGGAAGATAAAAAGCGATCAAACAAATAAATTCGGATAAAAACACAGAAGCTTATATAACAAAAATAATAGATAATTAAATATTATAATAAAAAAATCTATTATTTCAAGTATCCTGAAATCAATTTTTCTTAATTCACACAAAAGTAAACAAGACTAAAAGTAGATACATTAAAAATTGTTAACGTAAGAATTACTAACGGCAAATTCAAAAATGTCATATGTAATCTATACAATGCAGCTAATAATTAATAAAACGGATAGAATATCATTCAAAGATAAATTTCAATAATGAAAATCGTTTTATTTTATTGATACCATATTATAACCAAACACTATCTGTAAAACTGGTCGTTGGCCTATAGTATATTAAGCAGCAATCTATCATGTCTTAACAATTGTATACAAATGTGCAAATTTCCATTTCGCGAAATTCGACCTTTATCCAAAGAACATATATGACTTGATAATCCTTGACTTGATTCGAGGGATATATACTTCTTATTTATTTGCATTAGCAGTTGACATGTTTCCCACGAGCCTCCATTAATAATAAATTTAATGCCACTCAATCATTTATAATAGCACGTTGAGTTATTCAAACACGTTTTTTTCGCAATATGAGACTCCCCAATAAAACCGGTTACCTTCCAGTAAATTAGAATTCTTTAATCGTTATATAAGAGACTGATGCGCGAACGAAGACCCAACAAGTGCTAAAAAATGAAGGTATTACTAAAAACGTTGTCTTATTTATTTATGATCATATAATGTATGATCCTGTTTTTAATGTAGTCAATTTTTCATATAAGCATTAACAACATTAATAACTGATTTTTTTACTTTAATTGTAATTTTGATAAATTTTAGAAAATTATGTTAAAATAATCAATAACCATTTTTTGAGTATGAATAATATTCACATATTTTAAATAATATTCAACAATTTCAGCATATTCTGCTATTTTGTTAAGACATTTTAATTTGTTTTTGACATTATATATGCACAAAAGAAAAATACTAAAATGCATGGATGATAAATCATTTACCGAGAAAGGTCAAGAGTATGTTAGGTCAATGTACATATCTATTTTCTGAAAGAAAAAAAACTGACAATCTCTTCTCGAAATTTAGAATTAGTATCAGACACTATTGATGCTCGAATTTTTGTACTGTCACTGCAGTGACCTTTTTAATTCAAAAAAACTATCCTGCAATAATTTTAGAAAAAAAAAGGATATTCGTTTTCGTTTTTAGTCTTTTTTATAGATACTTAATACTAGAATCATTTTTCTGGAAAAAAAATTAAAATCTGACTATCCGTTTATCAAATAAATATTAAAAAATAATTGATGCTCGAATTTTGAGTGTGGTTTTGGGAAATTTAAATTTGAATACGATAAGAAACGTTTAAGTCGATGGCAATTGTTTTTACCTTTCGCCACGTCGTCAATTTTTGTCACAGTCACATATGATTATCTCAAAATCTAGAAGCTGGAGAATTCTGAAATTACAAAAATTGGAATTATAAGTATGTTTTTCGTGGATTTAGAAAGTTTAAAGACAATAGCAATTGTTTTCTTTATTTTTTCCACATCGTCAAAACATTAAGGACATTTTCCAAAAATAACATTTTCATCGCAATTTTTAATTATTTTCAGTAGACTTAGAATTTAGGTTGAAGTCGATGGTAATTGTTTTTTGTATTTTTCCACGTGGTTAAAATTATTTTCTAAAAATAAGGCTGTAATCACATGAGATTGTCTAAAAAACATAATTTAAAAAAAAAAAAAAAAAAATTTAAATTGTGATAATTCAGATGAAATATTATTTATCCGTATTATTATTCACTAATAACTAAAATATTTAATTACAAATTACACCTTTTTACAATTTTAATTGCACATTATATATTTGAATTAGGATTTAAATTGAAATTTACTTTATCTAAAACAATTAACAATTTTACCTTTCGAATAGTATATGTAATAAACAACAATAACAAATCTGAATCATCTGATTGAGTCCAGTTGTGAGTCGTTGAATGTCATCCGACAAGAAAGTTACTGCGACGCTCGCAGAGATAGGCCCCACCAACGGAAGATATAAATACTTGCGAAAATTGAATTGCAGCGCACTACGTCCTCAACCACGAAACGGTCCGCGAAGGATTTTTGTGAAAAATGATCGTGTTTATTGCTTGTTTGCTCCTGACATTGACCCACTACGCCCAAGGTTAGTAGATACACTGTAGTGAAATATCACAGATTAAAATTAGAAAATTTTATTTCAAAATTATATTAGTTTTAATCAATCAAAATGAAAAAGTGCGTTTCGAATAATTCCGTATAATACATTTGATCGAGTAGGTTTAGATTAATAAAATATATTTATTTGATGTCGTATATATTTTGATTAGATTAAAACGCCGGTTGAAATGTGCTAAAAAGGTTTTATAATGTCATTATAATTGGTGCAGTGTTTTGTGTTCCTCAGTGGGAAATTAGGTTGGTGATTTATAGTCACATGCCCTCTCGCCTTGGGGAGATCATTAGAAGTAATTAGCCATTTTAGATGAAATAATACAAGTGATAATAATCATTTTAGTAATATATTCAGTATAATTCAGTTTGTTTTTGTGAACAAGTAAATGTCATAAATTGGTAATGTAGTAATTGTTATTACGTGTTAATGTACACAACACACTATTTTCAATTATACATGAAATTACAGTTGTAACATAACAATACACCTTTCTATTAATAATTTTGATTGTGTTACTTTTTTTCTAAAATGTAATCCATACTTTTTCATCAACCTTTAAAATAGATCCGTACGTGTTAATTAATATTAAAATGTAAATAAAGTTTTAATGTTTTTCATTATTCAAATACAATTTTTAAATAGAAATATTAGTTTTAGTTCCACATTTTTTTATATTTTTTTTTTTTTTAATTGGAATTTTTTAATTGTTTCTTTATTATCTTCAACTTTTGTTTTAAAACTAGTAAAATTTTCCATATTATTAATGAAAAATTCAAAAATTGGCCTCGATTAAACACCCATAACATTTCATCAAAAAAAAAACCTTTCAAGTTACACTTAAAATCAAAAACATGCACATAAGTAATGTTTTTAATTGTTCACGATTTCACGTTCTAAAAATGTCCAAAGAATTTTTTTAATGTAAACAATTTTTAGTGAATGACTGATATGTTTCTTAAAAGTGCTCTAAGATTTTTTTAAAAATTTTAAACAATTTTTATTCAACTTTAATATGTTTGCAACAAATTAAAAAAAAACTTAACTTCTTCTGTAATGTATGTATATGCTCTACAATGTAATCTTAGAAGATATAAATAGTGTACCTTCACTAAATATTAAATTTTGGTAAACTACACATCACTAAAAGGTCAATAAAAATTAAATTTATAAATCTCACGTTTGGATTGGGTTTGAGTGGAAGAACACTTTTAATTGTGAACTCCGCCTATGCATCTTTCGGCCAAAATTTTGTGTATAGTTTTTTAATAATTTGTTTGAATGTGTATTATTTAAGAAAGAAAACCGAAGATAATAAATAAATAATTTTAAAAACAAACCTTAATAATTACAAGTGCACACAGTAATAATAAAAAACGAAGTGATATTCATTCCTAACCTTGCTTCCGGGTTTATAGTGTAGAAAAATGCATGCATGTCCGGCCATAGAAAATTTTGAAGTAATGATTAATAATTGAGAAAACATATTTTGCATGCCGAAAGACAAAGGTTAAAATTCGGTACATAATTTGTTATATTTGTTTAAATATTGTAAGAAGAAGCAATTTTGGAGGGTATAAAATAGGGAATTTTTCCAAGTAATTTACTGCAATATTAAATTAATGTACGGAAGCGTACCTATTTATAAACCTCCCTTAATGCTTTATTAATGATTTGCACTTAACAAAATTGAAATTAAAATCTATATAAACTCATAATCTTCTATGAGCTAGAACTATTGCTGTACCACACTGTTTACAGACTTTATAAATTAAAGGGGAAATTAGTTAATCGTCCCCATGAATTTCAACAATTAGTGGTAGTTGACGTGTACTAACATACGTACGTTAGATTAAAACTAAGGGCTATCATATTACGTTCGTCGCATTTTTCATAGAAATTCCAAGTCTACACAAAAATACTTTTCTATGATAATTTTTTATATAATTTTTATACACCTACTTTACTTTTTTGCCGAAGTTACATAAAGTTCTCCCTTTAAAGATATTTTCCAATACCGCAGAAGAGCTGATTAAAATTAACTTTTAACTGAAAGGAGTGCTTACTTGAGGCTGTAGCCTGCCTCAAGTAAACACTCCTTTTCACTCCAGATCTTGCTCATCCTATTAGCTTTTACTTTTGATATCAAGATTAGTTTTCTCGGTTCCTGCACCAAGAGTTCATATGAGGATATTGGTTACTGTGTCGGTATTGTTTGTAAGACCATGAAACGCGCTTTGAAGTTCAAATTCTATTCAATATTACCTCTGTATCAAAACAAATTAGGGCGACTATTGAAAGAGACGGCTTTGCTAAGATACTTAGAGATGTTGGAGGTATTGTACTTGCATACCTTTCGGACCATGCATTGGTATTGGACAGGAAGGATGTTAAAACACCACTGTGTTCTCATACTATCATAACTTTATCGATCGTAATGATGCCTTTCTAGCTATACATGCTCAGTATTGCTGGTGTTTTGGACTTTGATCCAACAAAAATTGAATTCATTGATTCCTGAGGCATTTACATCATTATACATTTTGTATTATACAATAAAAACACTTAAATTTGATTGATTGTTGAAGCCGTTACTTTGAGATACATCTTGATTACGAAGTAGGTTAAGAAATAATATCACTTTGCTAGTACCACGAATTTTACACTTTTATTGTGACTACTTTCGTCCAATTCGGACATTATCAAACAAATGTATTACGTAACTTAAATACTAGAATCTTTAGCCAGTCAGAAACTATCTTTGAAACATAACTTATTGTTTATAAGTACCCTAATTTAAATTAAATTTAATCATGTTGAATCTAAAACTCTATAACTAAAAAGTATGTTTCTGTTTTTCTGCTGAATGATACAACTTTTTTGGTATTAGGCTCTAATTTTGTTTTGGATACACCAATCGACTAATAATGAAATGTATTATTGAAGAGTGACACAATCTGCTAAACTAGTAATTCCTTGACCTAAATCAGACCCTTGAGGAACCACACTAATAGATTTAAAACTAAGACCATGATACCACATAACATTTTTCCTATTTGATAAATATGAATAAGGCTCAATAGATTGCAATGAAGTTCAAATGCTGACAATTTCGTTAGTAATATATTGTGTATCGAAAGCTTTAGTTAGATCAGTATATATGACATCGGTTTAGTAACGATTTTCAAGATTTCGAGAGATATCATCAGAAAAATTTACTAAGTTCGTAGGTGCCTTCAAAAAAAAAACATATTGATTAATTTATATTTTGGGTTTAACATTATAAATTATATCAAAAATATTTGTGAAATTATAAATTAAAATTGTAGTATATTGCTAATATTATTCTTTTTGTGAACAGGAATTATTCTCCATCATAAAATCACACCGTACTCTCCTTCCATCAATATTAACAACACTATTATTCATAATTTCAATACCTGTAAATACCTAATCGTACTTTTGGATTTTAAAATTTCCTTTACCGCCAACGTACGATGAATAAAAACCAAGGTTAGAATTAGAACTCAACATTTTCGTTCACCAAGTTAGAAAAAATACCTTGACCACCCAAACACCTTGTATATGTAAGGTTAGCTGTCCACTATCAAACTTTTAATTCATAAAAGTTACAATTTTTTTTTACAAATATAATTTTATATTTATTTTTCAATTGCTTACAAAAGTAAACAGGCGTTTAATACAATCTATGCGGTGGTCCCATGGTGGATTTCAAATGGAGCGACCTAACGTTTTTCTGCAAAGACACCAAGAAGTTGATTGCAAGATGCACATTCTGCACCAACTCGTCAGGGGTCATGTCAACATGACCTACAGCTACAGACAAGCACAATAACTTCTTCATTTGGAACTTGATTGTGGTCTTGACATCATCAATTTTCTGTGCCATCTATTCCTGGTGGGACAGGAGACCAGGGAACTTGCCGAGACGAGGGATCTGTTTGATCAAGGCCTCGGAGGCAAGGAAAATATTATATTTCATGGCTAGTTTCTTTACAAGCAACTTGTTTTTATAGTAAATTGTATTCACAATATTATCATTTTCTTCATAAAATTGTTTTTATTAACTAGATCTTGTTTTTGTACAACTTCTTCAAAGCCTCAACATCCATCTACGGTACGTTATTGGCCTTGGGCTCGCCACAATGCTGCTGGTCTCCCAAAACGAACATTTACATTTTTGTACGGGGAATGTGCTTTAGTTTGACAGTGCCACTGAAATGTTTATGCTTCTGTGGATCGTAATTCTTCAGACCGATTTGGATGTCCACCATCTCCAAGAAGTTCCTCTTCTACTCTTTTGCATTGTTCAAACCCGCATTCACACATTCATACAGGGTATCACGAGACACTTTCGAAGCCATTCTTCTTTGAGAAGAAATAGCATACTTCTGAAGTTTTCATAAAAATATTAATTATCTCAGCAAACTCTTGCCCCATTGAAATATTCATTTATGAAGAAGAAGACCCGATGGCCTTATTTGATCACTTTATTAAAACAATTAAACAATTATTTATTATTCTAGAGTACTCTTAACTTATTTCAATTAATTATTTGACGTTCTAGCGTAGTGTTAAGAGTTTCCAATACTTTCCAAATATCATTACTCTTAATCTATCCCAATCTAGGCTAATCAATTATTTATTACCTAGTCTTGACCTATTCCAATTAATTATGTTATGCGCTAGAGTACCTTAACCTTGGCAAAAATTTATTCACTTCTCTAGCGTACTCTTGACATAGGCTAATATGTTTTTCTTTGTCCAGCGTACTCTTGACCTATCCCAATAAAGTATTTATTTCCTAAGCATACTCTTGGCGTATTCCAATAAGTTATATATATTTCCTTGGCATATTCTTGACCTACTCCCATAAATTATCAATGATTCTATATCAATACTTGCATATTACCAAAAATAGATATAAATATACAAAAAAAACATCTGAAATTAGCACAATATACTAATGGATATTAATAAAAAATGCTTAAACTGTCAAAAGTAAGTTATTAATTAGTCTCAAAAGTATAAATATTACCAAACTCCGTTATCAAAAACCAGCTGTCAGGCAAACTTTCAAGCCTGTATTTTCGATGTTTTGAATAATTTTTTCAATAATAAAAAATACATATCGGTTCAAAAGTTTTTAATTGTTTTTCCTTATTTATTAATTTAATTAACGTCAAATAGAATAAATTAATTGCAAATTTCAAATGTAATTATTGTTCCCTGTCTACAGCAGCCAGTCGGAGAAAGGGAAACGTTTTATTTTTTGATGAGAGGAGTGGAAATCCATTATGGACACCTTTGTTAATAGGATGTGCAACTCCTATCGACTAAAACCACTCCTCCCCGATCACTATTGTGACAGGTGTAGGACCAAAAGGTCTGGTCGCTATGATTTTGGGGAATCCAAGCTTCTTGAGTGCCTCTCTCCTCGAAAAAAGCAGCGATACTAAGCAGATCCGAGTCATGGTGGATCTGCTTATTCCGCATGTACTGCGAAGCATTCAGTACTCCTTTAAGAAAAACCTTTTTCGTATGCTGGAGTTGGTCTACTGTAATCCCAAATGAATGCAGCATATGTGAGCTGCGGCCTTATCAAAATAATGAAGAGTATTATTCTGTTTTTTGAGTTTTCTATGTGATCGTTCTTGACCAGGAAAGTTGCTAGTTGAAGATTATACCGAGATATTTTATTTCGTCTTCTCTCAGAACTAATTCTTCACCGAAGGAGTATTGGGAGGAATTAATCTTTAGTTTTTTTTGAGGAGCGGTCGACTGAAATGTATGGAAAGGCTCTTATCAATGTTTATTCGGCCACTTCTCGTAAATGTCGAGAGCAGTTTACAGAGTTATCTTAAGATGAATTGTAGTACCTCCTCTACAGAGTAGGGCTTTGTCGTTTGCGGATTGGTCGATCATTACCAGATTCGGAATGTCGTTTGATAGTAGTATCTATCGGATAGTATTTATGTATCCACTGTGCTTACATAATAAAATCGAAAAATACATATGTAATAATAAAATCTTACAAAAAATTTGATTGCACACGGAAAGGCTTAAGTTCATAATAAAATGTTCTTCCATTCTTGCCTGCTTCGATGACATTGCTGCCATAGAAGGTCTCTATGATGAAGGGTTCACCATGTTCTTGCCGAATTTGGCTTATTTTCCTCTAAGGATAGGACTTTGACTTCAAATTTAACTTTGTTATATCATTGACACTATTGAATTGTCATGTATAGAACAGAAAAACGTTTTATTTTTAAAGAGAAGAGGAAATCGATTATGGATACCCTTATAGTGGGATAGTATCGGACTCCTATCGACTAAAACCTCTCCTTCGCGATATGTGTTGTGTCTAATCCAGGACGTAAATGTCTTTTCTAGTCTTTTCCATCTCAAGCGGTGGATCACTATGAACAGGGAAACGGAATTTATTATGGAATATTAAACTCTTCAAGAAACGGCCAGGCAATATATTACAATAAAGGTGTCAACTATTGTCTAAGGGCCGTTTATTATTGTATTCCAATTAGGAATTATTCGATTTCGCAGGTCATCCATATTTTCCACTAGAATAATGTAAAGTAATGAGTTTAAATAGCCCTATAATAAATAATCCAGGAGAGGTTAAGTCCATGAGTGAGGTCCACTTCGACTAACCCAACGATCTTCGGATGTTACATGTTAAAAACTCACAAGCAACCACACTAAAATGCGCTGGTTTATCATCATGCGCTTCTTGTTGCCAATGGTACATCATAAACTGAGGTAGCGTTTGTTCAGTCCACGCATTATTATTATGCAAATTCGTTATTGCAATTGTTAAAAATTAATTTCACTGGTAAAAGGAATCAGCGTTAGTAGTTGAGGAATTGCACGAATGCGTTGTATGTGATATGGGCACAACAAATAGTCTATAAGAATTTTTCCAACAATCTTATCATTCACATTGAAAGTATTTAAGTTTTTGCTTTTTTTCGAGTAGAAGGACTAGAATCTTCCTCTATAGTGTTCATTTGCTTATTTTCTTCTACTTCTACGGCTACTGTCATTGGCCTTCGTGGCCCTCCACTCCGTTTCAATGTGCCTGTTTCATGAAGACTTTGGAAAGTTTTTTTATTAGGAACATTACGATTAGGAAATCGTTCAATGTTTTTGTGAAGAAAGGTTATTCGTCATATTAATTTGATCTTCATGTAACTCAATCAACCAATTTAAAAAACAAAGCTTTAAGTGATGATAATTGCAAAAATTATAAAGTTGCAATATCCCAAAATAATATTAATACAAATAATAAATTTAAAAAACTCAAGCAATAAAAATCGCGCGGCTTGAAAAATTTTATATTCTCATAGGTTACAATTTAAAACACTAGATGAATGTAAGATAACATGCGATGAATTTAATGAGTTTTTTTTTTTGATAAACTGATGAAATATTGAAGAAAATATGACAGATGATGTACTAATAGAAAGTTTTAAATTCAAGGAAACTATAATAATTTAAATAACACTCGTAGTTCTATCATATTACTGTTGAAATTATTAAAAGCCTAAAATATTTAATAGTTTCACTCTTAACCAAGCGTGTTAATGATGTTATAAAATCTGGAATATATGCGCAGACTTTGAAAATTGCAAAAGTAGTTCCTATTTATTTTAAGGGTGACATAAACGATTAAAATAATTATCGATCGATATTACTGCTGCCAATACTATTGAGTTTTTATTAAAAGACCAAGTTATCGTACATTATGACAAATATCAGCTCTTTCATATCAATCAATTTGGATTTCAATTTAATACTTATTTACTTTTATATCGACCTCTCCAAAACTTTCGTCTGGATTTCACATTAAATACTACTTTCTAAATTAAAAACCTATGGCTTTGAGGACCTTAGTCTAAATTTAATAGTGTCTTATTTAATAATAACGATTAAAATTGGGCATTTGTGTTATTTTATCAATTGTGACAATGATTGTATACAGCAATATCATCACAGCTTGTGACAGAAGGCACACAAGTTATATGTTGGCATTCTGAATTGACAAAAAAATATATTAATCGGTTATGCATGACCTAGATGGGATCAAGCGGAACACTTTTTCAAATATTCGCAATTTGTCGATCAGTTAATTGTATTTGAGGAAATGACTCTTATGTTCTCGGCGATTTAATATAAAATACTTTTTACAATCAGGATGATATAGCAACATTCCACATTCATAAACTATATTCAATAATATTTTACTTATCATGATGGTAATTAAAATATGTAATATTGTAGTACAGTTACATTTAAAAAAAAAACTGAAATTTTGAAGTTTATATTTATATTATCTATTTAAAAGTGAACCATTTCTTGTCAATTATAAGCTTTTCTTTATTGTATTCATCTTAATGTTGATGACACTTTTATTTTATAATAAAAAGGAGACACGATTACTTTATCTTAAAACTTTTTTTAAAATTACACCTGTAACTGTAGTTTCGACTAATAGTCACTATCAAACATATTTTTATGTACTTTATGAGTACTATACAGAAAAAAAAATTGCTAGGGTGTAATTTTATTTGTTTTTTTTTTTTAGGAAAATGTGAATGCGATGTGCCGATGACATTCTATGAAGATATTGGATGTAAACCTGTATTTAAAGACCCTGCTGATTGTTGTCCACAAAAATATGACTGTTCAAATTTGGAAAAGGAACCGAAAGAAGGTTGTAGTTATAAAGGAAAGTTTTACAAATTAAGAGAAACCATACCTAACACTGAAACCTACGCAAATTGCAACGTAGAGTGTATGTGCCAAAAGTAAGTATGAGGTCTAAAAGATTTTTCATAGTATGTAACAAACGTATCCTTTAAAATTGCAACAATTGTTATTTAAACTAATTCAGATGTTTAGATGATTGCATCTCTCTAGCTAGCTACTTCACTGGGGAGATAATTTTTGATAAAGAAAATCATTCTAAAATAATGCTAAATTTATTATAGAAATCTAATATGCTAGTAGTAGTAGTGTTTGTCTATTTTCTTAGTGTATTTAATAATATACTTTGTATGAAGAAAATTTTTTTTTTTCTGTTTTCTTATATAGTAAAATAAGTAATTGTAACTCATAAGAAAAATCGTTTCTGAGACACGAATTGTACTGTGATTTTTTTGCAGGCAAGATCATTTTGTATGCGCTATTTTAGACTGTCCTGAATGGCTTCACTTGAGGCCTGAGCCAGGATGCCATTTTAAATATGAACTAGACAAATGTTGCCAGGTTGGACAAATTTGTGGTATGTACATCAATAATTTTAATAACTAATTGATCAGATATGTTACTTACAATAAATTTCGGTGAATAGTCCTGTAACATTAACGTAGACGAAATATTAACGAAAGTTACTTGACTGTCCTTCAAAATAGTCTGTTATACATGTCCTGAGGGATGGAGTTGAAAAACTTCGTCACGTTTCGTTGAATGTCAGGAATATTGTCAAATCTCTTTCCTTTTAAAACGAGTCCGAGTCGTGGGAATAGAAAAAACTCTGGAGTATTGTAATCTGGTGAGCATGGTGGATGTTCAATTTGCACCACCCCTTTGTTTTGCGAGAAACTGCTTGATGTTATTGGCTGTGTGAGGGCGAGAAATCTTAACAAACAACCATAAACCTTGTTGTGCGTATTGGGGTCGTACCCTACGTAGACCTCTCATGAAATGTTTCAAAATTTCAATATACCTTGCAGCATCAAAAGGAAAGAGATTTGACGACATTCCCGACATCCAACGAAACGTAACAACTCAGCTGTGCACAGTTATGGGAGGTGACTATTTCGAAGGACAGTAATATTTCACCTACGTTAATTAATTAGTTAAGTTAAAATGTGTGTTAAATACAATACAACTGACAATAAAGTGCTGAAAAGTACTATAACACTTTTTACCGAACTTTATTGTCAGTTGTATTGTATTTAACACACATTTTAAATATTTACTTTCTAAAATCTTCGTAAAAATAGGAGCATGAGAATAGCTTAATAAATAAATAACTTCTAATTTTAGTTTTTTAGTTAGAGTATTTTAACATTTCTTTAAATCTGCAATAATAATATATATTTATTGCCCACAATAATTAGTATTTTATTTATTATTTACTTTTATCTAAACGTAACTATTTTATTTAATCTATATTCATTTTTAGAACCGTATGATGAATCTATAAAGTGCGTGGTAAATGGAACGGTTTATAGAGAAGGCCAGAAATTTTATCCGCCAACATCGGAGTGTTTAACATGTGTCTGTCAAAAGGACTTCAAGGGCGAATTCGTCGAGCCGTTTTGCAAAAAACTAGGATGTGCCACTGAAATAAGGAACAGCGAGAATTTGAGAAAAAATTGTGCGGCGGTATTCTTGAAATCCTCCAAGTGCTGTCCATTTGAATTTTTATGCCGTGAGTATTTTTATATATATATATATATATATATTTGTTTTCATTGACTGATTTTAATTTCATTTGTTACGTTTTCTTTAGTAGAAAAATAAATGTTTCAAAACATAATCGTTTCACTTTTTCTTACAGCATCAGAATCGGATACAATCAAGTCTGGACCAACAACAAGACAAAGTCCAGGTAAGTAAAATTAAAATTAACAACATACTTTCATATAAGACGTATTTAATATAGGTTTTAAAAAGTGGCTCTTAACGGAATTAGATATTTATGTATACAAGGTCTATTATGAAAGTAATGCAAAGGATTTTATTGTGACGTGACTATCTATCGTAGCGAGGTAAAACGAATCTGGAAATGTGATGCCCTTCCAATGCAGAGGGTAAAATGTGTGTTTCGATTTTGTAAAACTGCGCGATGAAGTTTTGTGTATGGCTTCGAAAAAATGCAACCTAAAGATTCCAGATGCTTCAAGGATTAAAGCATTTTAAGGTCACAGTCCGGGAGATTGCACAAGGCGTCCAGGGAGGGGCGGGGGGAGATCGCCAACGAATCCTGTTCTGAACGTCCAACAACGGCCATAACTGACGAAAACGTGAATAGTTTGTGCAAAATTTTGCGTTCCGACTGATTAAGGATCCAGTAAATCGTCGTCATTCTAAACATAAATATACTTTTATTCCGCCTGGAGGTTCATATTTAATCATTGAAAACATGTTCATATTTGCGGTACATGAAAGGATCTGCAATTGCGCAAGGTCTGCGCGAAGCTTATACCGAAAGTGGTAATGGATGGCCAGAAAAACTGTGTCAAGAATTGTTGGGTTTGATTCAAACTGAACAGGACTTTCTTTATTCTGCCATAACTGTAGACAATTCCTGGATATTCGAAAACGCAGCGATTAACACAAGAAAGCGATCAAAACGATGCTCATTGCCTTTTTTGACGTCCGAAGAATCATCTATATTAAGTTCCTACTGCAGGGAGAAACGGTCAACTCAACCTTTTACCTACAGCTGCTCGAGAGATTGAAACGCCTAATTGCGCGCGTTTTTAATAACATCAATTTGTAGCGTTACTATCAAAAAATACATTTTTCACAGAAAAACGCATTACTTTTATAATAGACCCTGTATTTATCTTCTTAAAATACTAATAAGAGTGCTTGAATGATCACTTTTATGCATACTTATTACTTTAAAAAGTTCTCCTTCTATTAAAGCGTTTTTATTATCGCATTTTTCAGATTTGATGTGTAAATACGGCCAAAAGCTACTTAATATTGGAGATACGTTCAAGCAAGGAAAGACAGAATGTGAGTGCAAACACCCGCCATTTGTCACGTGTGAGAAAACGTTTTAATCTTTGAGGTTTATTATTTATAGGTTTATTTTATAAAATATGGTATATTTAATAAAAATAAATTATTTTGTATTATTTCTTTTAAAGTAATTCTATCAATTCTAAAATCCCTTAAATTCCGATAAATCAATGCTGACAAAGAATAGCTCTCTACTGATAAATGGAAAGAATGAAAGAATTAAAGAAAACCATACAATCAGAATTCTTCCTATAAGTAAATACTCTAAACAAAAATTATGATACTAGGTAACACACGCCCACCCTACATATACATTTAAGTTACAATTCTAACAGAGGTGCTGTTCCCTGAAATTAACGAGAAAATTACTGTCAATATGTTAAGGAAACGAAACGTAAAATTGTGGCTTTAGTTTACAATATATATATAGGGTGGGTTGGTGGCACCTATCCTAACCTCCAATTGATAAAACACTAGCCAGAGTTGTAATATATATTTTAATTACAGTCCTGAAAATATTGTGTAATATTTTTAAATAACTAATATTCACAATTTCTTCCCATTTTCTTAATATACAGGGTGAGTTTTTTTAGATGTTCTCTATGGGGATCTCGGAACTACTGCAATTGTTTTACTTTCATCTTTTTCATGGCTACCCATTTTTTATTTATAATAAAATTTAAAATGACTATAACTCACTTATTTTTGGAAATAACTATGTCATATGTTATATTGGATTAAAGAGAAAAAAAATATCTTTTGAATGAGCCAACTATGGTTTCCATTTAAAAAAATGTAAGTTTGCGTCATATCTCGGAAAATAATGGCGATAAAAATTTTCTGTCTATTTTTTCTATTTCTATTTTTTTCTATCTATTATAATAACCGAGATATATTGATTTGAAAAAATTGACACTTTTTACTTTTTTCAAAATATCTAGATACCCTTGACTTTTTTGAAAACTTTGAAAATGGAATTTAATTCGTCTCGTAAATCTACACTTCTTTCCCCATTTAACCGTTTCTCTATCTCTTATAGTTTCCGAGATCCCCATAGAAAACATCTAAAAAACTCACCCTGTATATAAACCAAATTTCTAGTCAATACCTGGGAAGTACAACACTGTCAGGATTGTAATTGAAATATGTATGTAGGATGGGTGGGTGTCCTCCAACCCTCCATACAATTATTAAAGCACTCGCGACAATTTCGATTGTAAAAAATTCTAAAAATGTTCATCATGAAAATATAAAAATATTTTTTACCCAACATTTCTTGTAGCAACCTTAATTTCTAATGTACGAATTAAACAATGAAAAAGTGGCACCTACCCATCCTACAATTACATTGTTATTTCAATTGCATTCACTGATTTATTTAAAAAGAACAGTTGGGTCAGAATTGATTATTAAAAATTTAAAATCATTATTTTAACTTAAATTATTATGTATTTGTAGGGATAGATAGTAGGGTGAACACCCACCCACCCTACTATCTATCTATCTCATCTTCCAATTATTATAATATAATAAATGTGTCTGAATAAAGAATTGAGTAAAAAAAACGTTGTTTTGATTTCTTTAATGTATAAATTCTCTTAAATTAAAAAAAGGAATGTTGATATAATAAATAAAGTGTAAATACTGATGAGTATTTTAATAATTTACGGTAGTATAGGTGCCACCCACCCATAATACATATACAATTTAATTATAATCGTCATGCCATTGTGATTTCCTGAAATTTACTAAAAAATTTCTGTTAATATATGAAGAAAACGAAAAGTAGAATTGTGGCTTAAGTTTCTGTGTATATGTAGGGTGGGTGGGTGGCCTCTAACCCACCCTCCAATTATTAAAACACTTACGAGGGTTCAGATAAAAAAATATTTCGTTCAAAAAAGGTGTATCATGAAAATAATCCACATTTACCCAAAAATTTTTGAAAAAAACTTAATTTCTAATGTAAACATTGAAGAGTGGGATAGCAGCACCCACTCACCCTACACATACATCTTTATTTTAATCTCATTTAATGATTTATTCCAAATAAAAACAGTAATGTTAGAATTGATTACACAGGCCTACATTTTTTTTTTTTCATGAAAAAGTGTTTCAAGCTTAATAGGTGTCCTATAGTAAATGGGGTGTGCTGATCACGAATCTGTGCTTAGTTTTTTTTTCCAGCACGTCAGGTTTTCAGGAAAAATGTGTTTGAAATTTTTCATAGAAATTACCAAAAATATTGAGAAAATATTTATTGAAATTATATTTAATGGAAAATTACACTGCACAATTGAGTTGTTCATTAAAAAACAAATGCAGTATAATCTACGATAGACAATCGTTGTTTTTTTTAAAATAAAATCGTTCTCTTTTTCCCTCAAAACTTTTGTAGTTTTCTTTTTGTGTTTTTTTGTGAGCGAGTCCCTCTTCAAGGTCCAACAGTAATCAGCCATCATTCTAATATCCCATCTTCCTTGGTAACGTCTCTTCATCTCCTTTATGTCTTGATGGAAACTCTCTCCCTGTTCCTCGCTGACAGCTCCAAGGTTTTCGGGAAGAGAGTCAACGTGGGAATTCAGAAAATGAAGTTTGACGCTCATATTGCATCCCAGTTTTTAATAATTTTCGACCATTTTGGCTCCAATTTCTTTGTAGTTTGGAGACTTGTTGTTTCCAAGGAAACCGTCTATGACTTCTACGAAATAATACCATGCTTCAGATTCATCCTGGAACAATCTGTCCGATTTTAAGGTTCGAATTTCAGGACCTGCAAAAATTCCTTCTTGAAGTTTAGCTTCAGAAAGTGCAGGAAATTTGTCGCACAGGTATTTAAAGCAGTCACCTTGTTTATTTAAAGCTTTGACAAACTGCTTCAGCAATCCTAACTTTACGTGAAGGGAGGCAAAAGAACTAATTTTGGGTCAACTAATGCATCATTTTTTTGTCCCGGAACAAGTCTTTCTCTGAGTGGCCATTCTTTCGTAACGTAATGTAAATTTCGTGCGCGACTGTCCCACTCGCACAACAAACATGGATACTTTGTGAATCCAGGCTGCTGACCCAAAAGCATGGATATTATTTTAAGGTCTTCACAGAGTTGCCAACAATATTCGCTATACTTTATTGTATTTAGCAACAGTTCAAGATTTTCATACGTTTCTTTGAGATGCACGGAGTGAGCAACAGGCACCGAGGCATAAGTATTACCATTGTGCAACAAGACATCCTTCAGACTTCTCTTAGCAGAATCGATATATAACCTCCATGATGTGGAATTGTAATTGTTAGCTCCTAGTTTCATGACTACTTCAGGAATATTATTACAATACACCAGTGAACCCTCTTGAGAGAAATATTCCGCGAACTCTTTTTCACGATGCCTATACCACAAAAATGTGGTTCTTGGAGCCAACAGATTTTTGTCTTTCAGTCGTGATCCTAATATTTGTGCAGCATCCTTCGATAGGCCAAGTCTCTCACTAAGTCATTCAGTTCAGCTTGGATAAACTGTTGAGGTTGGTCTATATCAGTATTGAATTCGTCTTCATCTGTTTTTTTCGTTTGAACTTTCATCTGATGATTGTTGTTGGATGGTGTGAAGAAAAGGTGGAGGAATGGGAATTCCTGGTTCATGAGGTACAGGTCGTTTAGCAGACGGTATTTCAGGATACTGAATAGTATGTTTATTTTTCGAATTGAAACCCTTGACATCGCAGGAGGAAAAGTAACAGTCGTCCCCATGTTTTTTTTGTTCCCTCCATACCATAAGAATGCTACGAGTACCTTTTGTCCATTTTCTCAGTAGCTCGACACACTGAAAGCACACTTTTTTGCCCAAGGTTTGTCCTGATCACCAAGTTTTATACCGAAGTAAACGTGATAAGCTTTCTTGATAAATTCTGTTATGTTTCGTTGATGCTTTGCTATCGTTAAATCACCACACACGTAACAAAATATATCAGTACCGTTATTGCACTTTCTTGATGACATTATTACGCACTCAACACTCAGAAAACAAAACACAACTCGATGCTACAAACAACTGACGCTAACTAACTATTTCGTAAACAACAGTAAAGGTACTTCTTTGCTCTAGTACAAAATATCTCACAAGGTGTTTTTAATTCTGTGAAAAATCTTGATGTGATGGGCTCAAACCAAATTCACATTCAGAATCAACGTACCCGGATTAGCTAAGGACACTTATCAAATTCAAAACACCAAAATTCATTTCGGCCTGTGTTATTATACGGTAAATTAAAAATCATTATTTTAGCTTAAATTACTATGTGTTAAGTTATCTTCAAATTGATGTTAATTTTTAAAATTTATTTCCACATTATACATTATATATTACAGTTGAAGTAGAATAAATATGTGTGTTTTAGTTGTTTGAACACTGATATTTATAATTCGTCTATGCTATTGAGAGTGCTACTACATTTATTTTAATATTAATGTCACTAATAACATCAAACTATATTTACGAAAATAAGTTATAAAGTGACACCTGACTTTTATTGTTTTAGTATATAAAATAAAACTTGGAAAAGATAAGCTAAAAAGTGCATTATAACAAATTGATTTACAATGTTGTATAAATTTATAAGTATTATTCCTCGGGTCTGAAGTTCTTTCTAAACGCCACGTTATACAAGAATATTATGAAGTAATATAAAAGCTCTACTAGACTGACGGCACTGACTCCCATAACAATACTGGCCAATCCACCGATGTTACCTAAAATTTATTTGAATCAAACAAATGGGCAAAGTAATTATTGTTCAATGAAAAATTGTTGGTTATGAAATGTGAATATTTTTCTATTGGAAATAATGCCTTTATATTAATTACTTTTTATTTACTCGTAATAATATTGTTTCTTTTTAAACTATATGAAATATTACAATGGTTCCTAATAAAAAGGAAAACGTTTCTCAATTTTAAAGAAAAATATTTTAAAATAGTAAGGAAACGAGAGTTTACAAATAATTTTCTAGAACAATTATTTATGAAGGCCAGGAATACACTCATTGTTTTTGGTGGTGCAGTTGAAGACCCAGAGAAAATTAGTGTGCATCGAGATGTCGCAAAGGGGACAATAGCTGTTTTATTAAATAAAATTACTCGATAGGAACATTTTTTCCAATAGAAAAGTAATGAAAATGATTTATCAAAAAAAATCATTATTTGAATTTAAAAATCAAGGTCTAAAATGGATGATTTATACTTACACATCAATTCAAACCAATACATAATAATGTCAATTTCATACAAATTTATGAATTTATCACCATAAAATATGTTTATAAAGGAATAGTTTTTCGATCTAAAAATGAAAAAATAATGCCATTAAAGTATTGCATTACAATTATAAATGTATCGTTAATGAAAGAAAACTAACAAAATGTAAAATTGTAAATTAAATATTGGTTTACAAGAGCAGTATTATGAAAATAATTGTAGTTTAATAATCACGAAACAGCTGCTTCTTGTGGCTGTAGATCACGAATAAAATTTTGTTTCAAAATTAGTCGAACATAAGGTTTTCATTACATAATTCGACAATAAGTAAGCTTCGAAGGATTTATTTTAAAATATATTCATTAATGTATTTTAAAGTGTAAATTTAACTATTATTTTAATTACCTCTCTTTATCCAAATGAGCGTAATTTGCATATACGTGATACGGCGTTTTAGTACACGATGGATAACACTTGCAATGCAGCGAGTCTTCCTTTTCCTTATCCAATTCGTTTGATTCTATTGAATATGGATTTATAGTACTAAGTTTATCTAAAAATTAAATAATATATCATATCATATTTAATAACTGAATAGTTGAGGCTGTTCATTGTTGAAAGTTCATAATCTAAACACTTTGGTAAATTTTCGTAAATGAAATACGATTACACTTTCAAAGAAGAAGAACATTTTACAAGATGAACTCCGCTCTTCAACTTGCTGTCAAAATTGTTTGTATGTTTTCAATATTTTATATCTATTTTGTAATAACTGCAGTTTTTTGAGCAAGTGTGATAAAGAGTATAAATAAATAAATAAATAAATATTTATTTTACTGTTTGCGACAATTGTTTCGACACATTTCTTCACCTGAAGAAGACACAGTGTGTCGAAACAATTGTATTTCATTTACGAAAATTTACCAAAGTGATCATATTTATTAATTTTCATTGGATTTTTTATTTTAATACATGTAAGTAATATTATTACCTTTATACTTATTTAGACATGGTAAGTCCATCAAATTACAAACTGGAAACCCATCATCAAAGGGGTACATAAAGGGAATGCAATGACATAAGGCCTTCACCGTCTTTATTTTGCAAATTAATAAGCACTCGCTCAGAAAACGAGGCAAATTATCACTAGGCAAAACGCACTGTCTCTGAAATAGATTAAAGGTATACATTTCTAATTGACTGGTTTTTGTTTAATGAAAATAGTCACCGATGTTAAAGGATACTTATTGAGTTCATCATTAGCTCGAATGTGTTGAGCATCTAATGTGAGGTAAGCTTGATATCCTAAACCTACAATAATGTCATGGACCCCACTTGTAGAACTATCTGGATAAACTTCTCTTTCAAATATTTTTACCTGTAAAAGTAGAATAAAGTGGACTTAAAAGAATGTTAAATAATTAAGAATGTTTCGTGAATAATTTTCTCACTTGTCTCTTGGTGAAACATTATGAAATAATAGGTAAATAATTGATCAATTCTTTATCTATTAAATATTGGATTAATGGGGCTGATTCTTGGCGAATTGATTCATTCTTTATCTATTAAATATTGGATTGATGGGGAATATATAAATGAAACTAATTTTGTGTTTTATATAGTCTATAGTACAGTCTCCTTAAATATTTTAGAGTAAATAATGGTTTTGATTACTTACGGTAACACCCTGGTAGAGCAGATCTGCGTAGAAATAATCATCGATCATGTTATTAACCAGTATTTTCAGTGCGTTTTGATAATTCAACATGCTCATGTCGAAGGTCTTCAGAAAATTGACGGTTTCCACCCAATATTCTTCACTAAAAATTTGGTCAATAGATAAAACTTCTAATGCATTTCATGATGATCGAAATTACTAAAAGTTCTAAAACATCATGCGTGCACAAAAGAAGGAATCAGGACAGGAAAACATTATATCGAATATAAATGTATGGACGATGGAATTCCGTTTCGAATTACGTTTCTCAAAGTAGTTGTTTTTATCCCCAACTATTACGGGTTGCATGTACATGATGGAATCACATCTACTCCCCCAATTCCTTCATTTTAGAGAGAGAAAACATCTTTATTAATAGAAGTAAGTATTTATACAGTTTTTATGAAGTAAACAGAGTACAGACTTGAGGTTTCTTCTAATCATCGGCTATCGACCCGCGGCCTTTTAGCCTGGATTTAACTGTCAAAAACGTCATGATTACTAATGTCTTACGAAGTTAACTGTCTTCTGTCATTCCAAGGTTATGATCGCTAATGTCATTATGAACTGATGAGATTAATTGATGAATGGTGATTTGTGGATGTTTTGGTTTTGGGTTGACTAAAGGGTTACGAGGATTACACAACTGGTTAAGGATTTCAAGGTTGTGGGGATTTGTGGCAAATTTTTGGGATAGATATTTCAGACGCTCTTCAAGGGCTGATCGTTCTGCTACCTGGAGGTTTTTTAAGACGGCGGGACGGGGATTATGGAATAGGATAGCGGAGTATTCAAGAAGAGGCCGACAAATCGTTTCGTAAATATGGACGGCTGTGTGTGTGTCGATATGCCTTGATTTTGATACGTTAATATTCTAAAATGTCTTGCCCTCTTCTTGACACTCGCTTTAAGGTTTTGGGTGTGGGATTTGAAGGTTAATTTGGGGTCAAATGATATACCTAGGTATTTGCAGGATTGAGAAGGTGTTAGTATGTGGTTATTTATTATTATTGTGTATTGAGAATTGTGAGGTCGATGAAAGGGAATGAGGAGGGATTTATTTGGATTAATCGATATTCTCCATTTTGCGAACCACAGTTGTATGGTATCAATCAGCCCTTGCAATGTGGAAAGGGCTTTCTTTAGGGTGGATGCGTGGGATATGAGCGCTGTATCATCTGCGTAAAGCAGTGGATAGGCGGATGGGTTGCGATAAAGGGGGTCAGGATTGTAAAGGTCGTGTACATAAATATTATAGAGGAGTGGGGATAGGGGAGAACCTTGGGGTACACCTTGCTGGGGAACAAAAGAATTGGATAAGGTATTTTTGACTTTTACTTGAAGGAGTCTAAACAAGAGGAATTTGTCAATTAAATTAAGGAGATAGGGTGGAGTTTTTAGGGAGTGGCATTTAAACAGCAAACCTCGATGCCAAACAGAGTCAAACGCCTTGCGAATGTCTAGAAAGACTTTGGCGGACTTTTAGTTTTCTAGGTGTGCTGTTTGACAGTTTGAAGTCAAGACTGTTAATGGCAAGGAGCGGTGTTCAAGAAAGCCAAATTGGTAAATGGGGATGTGGTGGGAGAGGTGGAGCATAATTTTAGTTTTTAGTATGGATTCGAATAGTTTCCCCAGGACCGGAAGCAAGGTGATGGGGCGATAGCTTGAAACTTCTAATGCGTCGTGTCCAGATTTTAATATGCAAGTTATTATACCTCGCTTCCATTCGTGGGGAATAATTTGGGACTGGTAAATGTGGTTGAATATTTGTATAATGTATACATGGATATTGTCAGGAAGGGATTTCAGGATACTAGGAATGTTGTCATAACCGGGTGCTGTGTTTTTGCCTTTGTGAAGGTTAGTGTAGTACTCTTCCTCAGTTATAGCATCAGGAGTGAGTGGGGTAGGGATGTTCTTGAAGGATTTATACCAAGAGTTTACTTGTGTGAAAAAGTCATTGTCATATGTATTATTAACTGTCAGAGTAAAATTGTCTTCAAAATATCTAGCAAATATGTCGGCTATTTTTTGTTCGTCGGTGATTGGGGTTTTTGTCATGGGGTCTTCATTTTATTTAAGCATATATTGCTTAGATCTTTCGTGAATTTTGATGCCAAGCTCGTAAGAATTTGACCTCAAAGTAACAAGTGGACTCTAAAAGGTAATCAATACTTTGAATATCAAGAACATAAAAAATTGAAATATATGTATAATAATTGTCTAAATGCTCATATTAAAAAAAGAAATGAGTTTAGAGCCGAATAATAGCCGCCGGAAGAACACCAACGAAAGATTCTTCATGGGAATAGGATGAATGGGTCAGAGTGGAAGAACATCTAAAAAGAAATCTCTTCAATTAAAATTTTTGTAATATTATTTATAGTATTATATATTTTTGATTAATTTATGAAGAGAAACAAAGCAAACAATAAATAAATATTAAGTACTCATTGTTGGCACTTTAATTGGTTTAAGGATTCATATTTATTTATCAACTGTTTTTAAATAAGCTCCAACAATCAAATTAAATTTACACAGCGCAAAACAGATATATAAGAGAAGTGTAAATTGATCAAATTCAATCAATAAGTAGCTACAAACAAACTAATCCTAAAATTGGTATAAAAGAGAAGTAGAATATTTATACAAATTTTCACCTACAAAATAATTCTTATACTTACTTATACTTTTGAGTTGGCTTGATATAATTGAAAGTACAGCAGAATCCATCATTGGTCAACCTTCTCTTGAATAGTTTCTTACAATCGTACTTAACACCCATCCAATAACATTCTTCCAGAAGTTCTTCGCATGAAACTGACAGCTGAAAGTGTTAAAATAATTTAGTTATCGACTCAAAGTAGTTCAGTTCGTTTTCAAAAGTTGTTTCTAAATATTTTGAATGTTTCATAATAACAGCTGCTTTTAGTGGTTTTAAAGAGATGTCAACAGTAATATTCTTTAAGAAATTGAAACATGAAACTGGCAGCTGAAAAGTAATGAAATCATTTTAGTATCGATACAAATTTTCAAAAGATGGTTTTATATGTTATGAATGTTTCATAATGACAGATGAAATTACATCGGAAATACTTAAGTTTCTCGCTTAAGGCATAGACGTGCTGCACAAAATATTCAACAAAATCTAAGCATAAAACGCTTTAGTTTTAACACAAATTCCTGTGCAAAACTGTCACGACCAAAGGAAAAATGTATGTCTATGCTTTGTAGATATGAGAACGCATTTAACATCATAAACTCATCGAAATACTTAAAAAGTCATGCATGCGATGCATCGAAAGCCTATACACAAACCAAACAGCCCAATTCAAAATTGAAAATGAAACTACGAACGCCATAAAAATATGTAAAGGGGTGAAACATGGTTGTGTCTTATCGCCAACCCCCTCCCCCCCTCTTATTTAACCTATACTCAGAGAACATATTCCTGGAAGCTCTCACGGACCTTGAAACAGCATTAAAGTCAATAGCCTATGGACAAACAACATACGATGTGCAGATGGCACAGATAGCCGAAAATGTGGCAGATCGCTAAGAACTGGCCAAGAAAGTAGGGAATCATAGCAAACGCACAGGTCTGAACACGAATATTACAAAAATAAAATGTATAATTATTGATAAGGACGCTCTGTTAGCTTTCAACGACTTACCAATTGAAAAATTCCAAAAATTTAAATACTTTGGAACGTGGTTCACAGAGGACTAGACATCTGACACTGAAATCAAATGCAAAATTGAAAACGCTCGAAATTCATTCATGAAATTTAAAAAGTTTTTACTAGCACTAAATTCGATTTCAATCTTAAGATACAGTTCATTAAATGCTATGTATGATCGGTGCTCCTCTACGGAATGGAATGCTGGACTCTTAAAGGTACATCAATGAATAAAATAGAAGGGTATAAAACTTGGCTTTACCGTAGAGTACTGAAGATCTCCTGGACTGCACGGGGTACAAACGAAGAAGTTCTACGACGAGTAGGTAGGGACCCCCAACCTTTGACTACAATAAAAGGAAAAAAAGTACCTCATCTGGGATATATCATGCGGAAGCAGAAATATTATATGCTTAGGCAAGATTGGAGGAAAACGAATTAGAAGAAAAAAGATGTAGTGATTCAAGAACATAAGACAATGAGCTGGACTGAATACTATCAATAGTCTGGTTCATACACTCAGAAGCAAAGAAGAAGTGAATTATATAGTGGCAAACATCCATTAATGGATACATGCATCAAAAGAAGAGGAATAGATTACACATCTGTTAAGAATATTTAATTTATACGCTTAAAGTTTTATAGTTTAGGTTGAATATATCAAGCATCTGGGGAAAGTTTTGGTTTTTTGCTTATATTGCAAATAAAGTGCAACTGAAGCATATAGAATGCTTCTGGAAATTTATGGCGACTTATAAATTATAAATAGTGAAAAGCATTCCCTACATGACGTATCAAAATTGGTGATTCTAACATTGATGTCAAACCTCACTCTGGACAGTCAAATGTTCGAAGACAACGAATTGGGAGCATTATTTGATGAATATCCGTGTCACATGCAAAATAAACTTACAAAACATTACAAAATCATTAGGAGTTATTCAAGAAGCAGTTTACGAACGATTGAAATTATTCAAAAGCAAGACAATTGGTTGACTTGTGAAATGAATTCGATAATCGTTGAAAGATGATTTTCCATTTGCGATCATCAGACTCAAAAGCAACATTTACATTGAATTATAATTGGGTATAAGAAATACATATTCTACAATTGTTATCATTGACCTCTTCGTCAAGACTAAAGTCAAATATTAATTCCATACAGTGTATCTGGTAGGACCAAAAGGATGTTGTATATAATGAGCTACTTCAATGTAGTGATTGCAAGAAAAAAGGCCGGAATACTTTTTAAGACATGACAACGTTATTGTTCTGTATGAGAACACGTAGCATCATGCAAAAATCTTAGAAACATATCCAAAAATGCTCAAGTAGGATAGTTTACTGCACCCGATGTATTTGTCAAACATTGCTGCTTCTGACAACTGAATGTTCTTAAAGAGCCGTTTCACTTCTTCTGCATAAATCGAAAATTCTAAAATAAATGCATTTTTGACCGTAAAAAAACGACAAACTAATTTGTACTCTCTGCTTGTAAGGTATTTAAATTTAAACTTCCAGAAATTACAATTCCATCGTAAGTAAAATGATATATAAATGAGCACTAAACAAAATAAGGAGAACAATATATTTTTTTAAAGGTATATATTTTATAAAGAATTTAGCGAGTACTCTAAACATTTTTTCGGAAGTCCTGCATGCTATCTTAAAATACTATTCTTTATTCACTATACCACAACCTAAAATATGCAATGAAATTTAATCGTTTTTTTAAATTTATTATTTCTTTTTAAACAGAAACAAATTTAATCATTCATGATGAAAATTTTGCTTATAATCGCAATTTACATTTTTTTGTAAATTAATTGGACCTCAAATATATATTAATAAATTAAGCATTAAATGCTTCAGTTATCTAATTACTTACAACCATTGAATGGGCGGTGAACTTTCATTTGTGATGAATTAATTATGAACCACAGAATAGTATAAAAACGAATCGACATCATAGCCTCACCATTCAGTCACATTCCGGCATTCAAAGGAATTCCTAGTTAAGAAATCCACTATGAAGCCTTTGGTAAGTAAATTTTTACTTTTAATACGTAATCTAATTAAATATAAATATTTACATTATTTAAAATTTTTTCTGTAGGTATGTATTGCTATCTTAGTCCTCGCTACTGCAGCAATCGCAGAAAAAGCAAAGGAGAAGACGGTGGAATCTGGAGGCAATAAACAGAACAAGAGAGGAGGCGATATTGACCTAGGTCATCACGTTTCCGTGGAGAAAACGATAACATTCTTTAAAGGAATACCTGAACCGTTCCCGGTTGAAAAACCAATCCCTCTTCCGGTGGAGAAACATATTCAATACCCAGTTAAAGTACACATTCCTCATCCATATCCAGTAGAAAAAGAGATACGGGTAGCTGTTAAGGTACCAGTAAAAGTAGGCGTACCAATCGCAAAACCATACCCTATCGAAAAACACGTCGCCGTTCCGGTTTACAAATACGAGGACAAACCATATCCGGTTAAGGTCCATGTAGAGAAACCCTATCCCGTAGAGAAAATCGTTAAAGTACCTTATAAAGTGGAAGTTCCGGTACTTTATCCAGTAGAAAAGCCAGTCCCAGTTGCTGTTAAAGTTCCGGTTCACGTATCAAAACCATATCCTGTTTACAAACACGTACGTGTTCCCGTTAAGGTATATTTCGATAAACCAGTACCTCAATACGTGGACAAACCGTACCCAGTAAAGGTTGAAAAGGAGGTCCGCGTTCCTTATAATAAGTACGTACCATACCCTGTGAAAGTGGAAGTCGAAAAGCCGGTACCAGTTCCGGTAGAGAAACCGATTCCAGTTCCGGTAAAAGTACCAGTTCCATCTCCTTATCCGGTTTATAAAGAAGTAGGTGTTTCGGTTGAAAAATTGGTACCTTATCCAGTAAAGGTGCCGGTTGACCATCCAGTACCGGTTGAGATTGAGAAGCATGTACCGTATACGGTAGAGAAACGTGTACCACTCAAAGAAGAGGTTCCAGTTTTTGTTAAGGACGCCGAACGTAATGAAAAGGGTGAAGAAAAATGGTGATTTAGTTCCTAACTTGTTGTGTTTTATTGTTTTTTTTTTGTTGAATATTTTTAGAAATAAACAAAATTATACCTAATATTAGCAAGTATTATATTTATTCGAATCTATCTGTTTCCAAGATATTAAAATCGAACTAAATAAGCTATGTGTAAAGTATTAACAAAATTATTTCTTCGTTTGAAAGGTTCAAGTTGCTATTATCATTGATTTATCGTGGGAATGTTGTCGTAAAAGTTATGGCTAAATTAATTACAAAATACCTACCATTCTTATAATAGATCGAAATCCATTCCATTTATCACTTTCCTCTATAATGATATCAAGCATGTTCTGCATCTGAAACCGCTGATCGTTGCCTACAATTCGAAAATCGTGCATTTTGCCAAACCAAGTCATCTGCTCACGAAACCATTCCTTGCTAATGTTAAATCGACCATGCCTGAAATAAATTATTTTGTATAAGTCACGAGGTCATGTCAAGTTCTATCCTTCAAATTCCAAGTTAGTTTATTTATGAATGTATTAAGTTTCAAGATTATAACAACTCTTTTAATAATAATAATACCTCGGGTTATTAATTATTTAATCTTGCTACATTGTTGCATGAGAGATAAACAATATACTTATTATATTCTAAAGTACTTACAATTCATCAACGAACTCCTCGGCTCTCCTCTTGCTAATCTTATTAACACTGCATATTGCTATTCCTGGTAAATCGATATCAGCAACAGAATACTGGTTGCTAGCTAAACTCGTCACCGTTGGATTTTCATAAAAACTCAGGCCCATTTGTAAACACAAGTAGAACATCAATGATACTAGTGTAATTATAGCCAATCTCCAGACCCATCTAAAATTATTTGAAATAAATATAAGAAATAGGTATTAATGTGTGATTAAAATAGACACGATAACTTTATTTTATACATTGACATAAAGTACATAAATATTACATGTTCCCATCATAACATTTTTTTCTGTCAAAGAAGATAAATAATAAAAATTCGACATAATTAGCAGTCTATTCAAAATGGCAAAGGTGAATGACTTGTTCACGGAAAAATATGTGTAAAAAGTATCCTTTAAAGATAGGTAATCACTACAATATGCAAAACCTTTTCTTCTTCTTTAGGACTTACTCTAAATATGAAAACCACGAGACTTTTAGGTTAAGAAAAAGGAAATATCGTTCAGGCATAGATAGAAAAATAAAATCATTGAAAGAAGAGTCGTACAATTTAGAAACCTCAATGGACACAGGATTCCATCTATTAGACTAAGCTCTACTACAATTTGCATCTAGCTTAAAAGAATATAATAATCTACTTCTTCACGATAAACGACATCTCGACAACTACGTTCCAAACCTTCAAAAATCATAAAGACCATCTTACCAACTACTTGATGATAATAACGTCATCAAAGAGTACAAAAGCGCAAGGGTAGTCAAAATAGTGATGATTTTGAAGCCAGAATGAAACTAATAAATCAAGCCAGAAACTTAGTTACTAATCTCCCATGGACTGATGACATATTCTCTTCTTTATGTGCCATCTCCATTTAGGAGGTTGGTTATCATCATTATTATTTTGATTTTGGGAACTGCAGCATGAAATAGGTCAGATGACGTGACATTAAACCATTTTCGTAGATTTCTAAGCCAGGACATTCTTCTCGCACCGAGAGATCTTCTTCCCACGATTCTTCCTTGGATTAAGAGTCGCAGATTTTTCAGATTTCGGACCTTTCATGATGTGGCGATTTTCTTATTTTCACTTCGTGTGGAATCTTTCTCCATTCTTCTCAGAACCTCCACGTTGGTCGCATGTTCTGTCAATAATACTTTCAACATCCTACGGTAAGCCGACATCTCAAAGGCTTCCATTTTCTTCTCGCAATACATGTTGAGGGTCCAAGTTTCTACACCTTACAAAAGGACTAGGAATCTGTAACATTTGAGCATTCGAGTTCTGAGGTCTAAGCTCAGGTCGCGGCTACAGAGTAACTTTTTAATCTTTACAAAGGATGCACGAGCTTTCTCAATGAGAATTCTCTTATTTATGCGCAGAAATCCACGGCGCAGTCGATGTTTGTACCCAGGTAGTCATACCTCTCGACTCTTTCCAGACTTCCACATACAAATGTTCATTGGTGACAATCATGTATTTGGTCTTCTTAACATTGAGTGTCAGTCCATAGTCTAGTGGTGACGACGTAATTTAACATATTTTGAAGGTCTTGCATGATTTCGGTGAGAAAAATCGTCCGCGAACCTCGTATTCCACCGTCTACTCTTTCAATGGCTTCGGTGAAGATTTCTTATGTATATATGTTAAAGAGGAGTGGAGAAAAAACACACGCTTTTCTGACTCCTCGCTTGATCTCAACTGCTTTTGTTAGTTAGGATTAGACGCGAACAGATGCACTTTGGCATGCTTATTTGTAAGGATGTATGCTCTTCTTTCCGGCCAATTCCAGTGAACTCTTTTATTTTCTTATGCATATTTTCAATCTCGGTACATTCCACTCTTCCTTAGCTTGTCGACATTTATATTTGATCTTCTTCTTTATTTCTTTGTACTTCTGTTTGTCTGAATTTTTTATGTTTCTCCTTTCTTCCATAAGCCTTATTATTTCCTCAGTCATCCAATCTTTTCGGTTTGTTTTTTCCTCAGGTTTCAGATGTTTCTTACAAGGTTCTGTGGTGGCTGATTTTTAATTTTACCATAGAAATTTCAGATTGATTCTGAGTTGTCCCACGAGTGTTTATTAATCTATTAAGGTTTTCATTTATCTCCTGGTGCACCTTCGCTTTCATGTTATTATTTCTTAGTAGGCTAGTATCAATAGTTCTTTGGTTTGACGAGACTTTCAGCTTCTTGAACTATGTTTTGGCACTTTTCACTGCATTTCTGTACCTCTGATTGACGAGAATATAATCGATTTGATTCCTAACTTTACGTTTTCTTCATTTTCTCGTGGCGATTTCCAAGAGTACAGGCGATGTTTTGGTAATCTGAAGAAGGTATTAGTTATTACCATGGATTTTTCTTGACGGAATTGTAGAAGGCGATCTCCTCGTTCATTTCATTTCATTTCATTTGTCATATGAACCTTGTCCAATCATTGCATTTATGTCCACCAGGAGTAAATTGACATCTTTGTTCTTAGTCAATTTCATGACTTCGTCCATGATTTTGTAGAATGACTCCACTTCGTCTTTATCCGCCGTTGGGGCGTACACTTGAATTAGGTTGAGTGTTCCACAGTATGCCTCAAGTTATAAAAGCAAAACACGGGTACCAAGTTCTTCGCAAATCTTCGAAGTGTTTCGTCAAGTATAACCGCAACTCTATGACGATGTTAACTGTCATTACTTCCTGAGTAATGGATAATTTTGTCTCGAAGTCTACTGTGTCCGCAGTTTATCCAGCGAGCTTTACTGATTCCCATTATTTTGATGTTTAGTCTATTAATTTCCAAGATTATGTTGTGGCATGTACAACCTAGATGCTTTGAACATTCCATGTTCCAATTCTCATAGATTTTTGTAACAGGGTGTTTTTCGTGTCGGTTCCATTCCTCATATTAGACACAACAATCCTCCTCGGAGATCCGATCGGAGAACTTACTTCGGTATTATATGTAGTCCTGACTTTAGCCATGATGATTATGCAAGGAATATCACTATGCGGTCTTTAATGCAGTGGTTTTCCAATGATATATTGCATGATGCCAAAGAAATCACCTACATAAGACCTCCAATATGGGCACTACTAGATTAAAGTAAATACGAGAATCAGAGACAAAACTGCACATTTCGTTCTATATCGATTCAAAAGAAGCCATTTGGACTTTGAAATCCATGTTCAAGAATTAAAATCAAATCTGAACAGACTGGATTATTAGTATGTATTAATAACCCCTATTATTTTCTTAATTTCTACGGAAACACAAAAAGAAAGCGGTATTTTAGAAACTAACAAACATATTTGTTATTTGCTTATGAACAATCGATCTTTTCGGCTTACTTTTTGAAGGACCAACATCAAATATAAATTCAAATTTTTGACTGCACTGAAAATACGGAAATTAAGGGTCTAGCGCATAGATAGATAGATGATTATGAGCTTATCTAGATTTTAATTTTGTTTGGTGCAAATCATTAATAAAACACGAAGGAATATTTATAACTAGGTTTGCTACCATTTATTAATTTAATATTGCAGTTAATTGAAAAAATCTATATTTTAAATCCTTCAAAATTGTTTCTTTTAACAATATTTAAACGTATATAACTAATTACAAACCTAGTTTTAACCTTTGTCTTTCGGTGTGCAAAATATGTTTTCTTAATTGTTAATCATTACTTCACAATTTTCTATGGCCTGACATGCGAAATGCACGTATTTTTTCGAGCGGCACTTACCGCATTAACAAATCAATCAATGAATTCAACAATATACAGTTTCACTTGAATTTTACCTGCCTATCTGACCTTTGGAATAGAGTTGAGAACACCTAGTGATATTAAACATGATCTCAAGTAATTTATGACAATTGATATCCGCATTTCTGAAATTATACTCAATTTGAAGGATATAATTAAGTAATACATTCCACAAGATTAATAAAATAAACTACTTAGTTTTATTACTTTACTTCAAACTTCACACCAACTTAACTATAGAATCTATTAATTAGCAAATCTTTATCCTAAATAGACAAATATATACCTTTCCGTACTCGTAATATCCGTACGAACCATATACTGCATTCCATGAATAGGCGTTCTTAAACAAAATAAAGTGTAACACTCTTTTAGTTCTTTTTTAGCCCTTTTGATCATATTGTTATGTTGAACAACATTCAATTGAAATATGAAATTGGGCGTAGTAGAATGCCATGCAAACTATAAATTGCATGCAATAGGATAGTTATCATGAATAATTTACAAACATATGATGTGAATAATTAAACGTTTACTTTTGTTATCATTTTAATTACATTCGAGTGAATATTGCCGTACTAATTGCATAGACAATAAAATACACCATTTGTACCTACTATAAACAAATGTAATGTAATAATAATAGTTAATTGCTTCTATATTCTATTTCCATTTTTTGTTTAGCTTGATAATGTAATATAGTATTTTTTATATAAAATTAAATGTTTTATTGTAAAGTTTTTGAAATCAATTTTCTTTTGTTATAAGTGGTACAACGTATAAGGAAAGGTACATACACACAATCTTTCAAATAGTTAGATAAAATTTTATTTTAGAAAGAACAAATCATGAAATATAAATGAAAAGACAAAATCATGAAATGTTGAAAATCCTACTACAATAAATAGGACTTAATGAAATTACAATAAAATAAAGCAAATAAATAATGAAAAATTTTCAAAAAAATAAAGAGGAGTCGGAAAATTTAAAAGAGGGATTGGTTAAAAGAATTTAGAAAGAATAATCCAATAAAATATTATATTCCGAAAATGGAATATCAATTTATGAAATTGTCCCAAACTGAAAAGAAATTATTTAAAAAAAGTTCCATCAGAAAAAGCAAGTAATATACGGGACTATCGAACAAAAATAACAGGAATTCAAAAGAAGATTAGAAGAATTTTTTTCTGTAAAAACTAATTTGTCTGGTATATTCAGGTGATATAATTGCAAAATAATTGAAAAACTTTTGAGGAATTGATAAATAATTTTGAAAAGGTGCTCCAAAGAATAAAACATTCCAAATTGAAACTCATCCCTAGGAAATGTTTTTTTTGGATAGTATGATGATGCAGTTTTCTTTGAATATTCACCTATTAACGATTGTAAACACTGAAAAAATACGTCTTAAATTATTTATTACTAGATGAAAAACTCATACCGATACCGATTTAACAATTGCGACAATTTGAAATGCCTTATCGCTAATCCATTCCGAAGATAAGAGATTCCGAATTGAAACTCATCTCTAGGTTATGGTATATTTTCAAGAGAGAAGTACAGAACCCAGGACATATACTCTATTAAAGGAGTTGTAGACGATGTGGAAAAATTTGGATAGTATGATGATGATGGGTAACAAGACATTTACATAAGCTTTGTGATTTTCTTTGATTATTTACCTAATAACGATTGCAAACACTGAAAATTACGCTTTAAATTATTTGTTACTAGTTGAAAAACTCGTTTTGGATACCGATTTAAATATTGTGGCTTTTTTAAATGCCTTATCGCAAATCCAGAACGTACAAATCTATCAAAGCCATAGTGAAATTATTGTTTGACACAGAAATAATTAATCTGGTAGTAAAATCGATGGAGCATTTTAATAAATATCTATTTGAAAGAAGATTCTTAATAGGAACCGTTCATGTGACTGCTGTAGTTCAATAATCCAAAAGTTTCATAGCTGGAAAGGCTGGAAATTTGATATAATTTGATCAGCTTTAGCTATTCAAAGGAATACAAAAGCTTTATCCCAGATAAAACAAAGCCAAAAACATTGTAAGCATTGTAATAGTACCGAATTGAAAGATAATCAGTAAGGAGATCTTTTATGAAGATTCGATTCATAAACTTTTTTACACATAGAGCAGAGAATTTCAAGCTAACAATGGAAGAAATATTTTAAAATATTTAATTAAAATCCTAGTGGGATTCTCTTGTGTTGAACAACCGAAGGCTGAAACGAGTCAGGAAGAATAGACGACGCTTGAAGGTCTGCCCTTCAAGCGTCGAGTAAAACGTGATAAAACAAACTACTAACCAAATCTAGATGTTGCCACCAAATCGCGACTTATCTAAACCTTTGCCGGATTAAGAAAAGGATTCCATTTCCAGGTACTTAAACGCCCCAACATGAAGGTTGGGTTAGACGTTGTTCATTAAACAGTTACGGATAGACTTCATAAACCATCTAAAGAAAACGTTTAAAATAATTTATGCAAAGACACGTTTTCGTGTAACAAAAAAGCAATAAAGCATAGCAGATTAAGAACAGAAGATTAACGGCGCGGAAAAAGTAGCAAATAAATTTACAGTGAATTATCCTTCACCCACAAAAATCTATCGAGCAATAAGATGGTACTATAACCATCTCCTTCCTTTAATCCCAGAATAAGAGAGGAGGACGAAGCCCATCAAGTGACCAGGGAGCTGAAGAAGAAAATCAAAACACTCACCTCCGAGAAATCCATCGAGAACATCTCAGTCTGTATTCATCGTATGATCATCATTGAGTAAAATGTCAAAGATATCTATGTAAGTTGGTGAATTTCCTTGCACATGATGATACAGAAACTCAATCTTTAAAACAGCATTTGTGTCCGGCCATTTTTGTGTCACCCACTGAATTGGGTGTTTACGACGTCAAAGTATTCGGTACCTTCCAGCGCAATTTAGTTCTTATTGAAGATGTCTATGATTCGATTTTGATACCCTTGTACTAAGCCAGTGTCATCCCACTTCAAGAAATTCTACACCACCTTAACATTGGGTAATAACACATTGGAATGTTTTAATACTGAGAATATCAGATGACAGTTGGCGGATGACTGTTGACAGATATCAAATGACAAATGACAGTTAACAGATAACATATGACAATAAACAAATGACAGTTGATATATGACAGCTAACATTTAACGAGTAGCTGCTCGTAGATGGTAGTTAGCTGATGAGAGTTAACAAAGTAACACCTGTTGTGTATAAATAAGTAGTATATTTCAAAATCCATCAGTTTGAATTAATCAATTGGTCCTTCGAAATATTAAGTTTGCAAATTCAAAATAAATAAACAATTAACTTTGTTGGTATCACTTTTTATTTACACTTGTAACTATAGTTTCGACAACTTCAGCTTGTCATTATCAAACAATATCACTATTGTTTGATAATGACAAGCTGAAGTTGTCGTAACTATAGTTAGAAGTGTAAATAAAAAGTGATACCAACAAAGTTAATTGTTTATTTATTTTGAATTATCAAAATGTATCACGAAGTGAAAGCCTCCACAATTACTTGTTTAAGTTTGCAAATGTCTGGTACTGTGGCCATATTTAAATATATTAATATCCAACAATTGGTTTCATTTACTTTTTTAAAAATTGAGGTATTCTTTTTATTTTTTCACAAAATTTTCTTTAATTTCTCTATAATTTTCAAGAAGTAGAAAGTATATATGAAATATATCTAATTTTTTGTGTCCAAATTTTGAGATTTTTCTTTGAAGATTTCTCTACAAATTGGACAGAATTTTCTTACAGGATTAAAGGATTTGCAGATTCTTTTATATTGAAAATTTGAAATTTTCTATAAATTCTTAATTGTATAAGTGTTCTATTTAAAAAAAAAATTGTTAACCGTGAAAATTTTCCTAGGGGGTTAAAGAGTGTTCTAGAATTTTTCTTCGAAAATTTTCCAATTGGAATTTCCAGGAATTTCTTTGGTACTTCTAAAATGTTTTAGAAATTTTCTTGATTATTTTATTATTATGTTTCAGGAATTTCCTTTACAAATTTCGGATATTTGTAATGGAGAAAATTACTGATTAACTAATTGGTTTTTTTCATATATCGTTTAAATTGCTAAACTCTTAAATTTTTCAAAAATGTTTACTAGCTCTTGATAATCTCATCATGGGGATTCTAACATTTCCAGATTGTCTTCCTGATTTTCTCTAGATTTTTTATTAATTTTCCAAAATAAATATCTTCAATTTAAACAAAATTTTTCTTTCGTAATTTTTATACTAATTTTTATAGTCGTATTGCCCTTTTCTAGAAATTTCTATAACACATTGAGATTTAACGTTTTAAAATTAAAATTTCTATAATTACCTGACTTTAAAAACTATCTAAAAAATATATGACTTTTCGAAAACTATTTAGAAATAATGTTAAAAAAATTAGAATTTCCAAGAAACAGAAAAGAATTTTATAAAATATGTCATAAATTTATAAATTTATTGGAATATGAAATAGAAAATGTATATTTCTAAAAAAATAATATTGTAATTGAAAATTTTAAAAACTATCCATTTTATAAAAATTCTAAAGTTTCGACGTATTTTTGAGCAAAAATAAAACTTTGAGCAAAAAATATAAATACCTTATTTCGGAATTTAATAGAATTTCGTACGTTTAAAAAGTTTTTAAAACATTCTAAAATATTCGATTTACACACAATTGTCGAGAATCTGTCTTGATATTTATTGCAATGTTTAGAAAATTCTGATTTTTAGAATTCGAAATTAATAAATAACATTTTCAGTCAAATTAAATAAACAAAAGTTTTATTTAATTTAAAACGACTTGAAGAGTTTAAAAGCCTTATACAAATATCGAACATTTGGTTTGGCAACAAAAATGTTAATTTGTAGACATGATTAATTTAAAAAATTTTAAATGGATATATGTTTTACTATTTACTTATAAAGTCGAGCCTCAAAAGAAACACATTATAAAGTATTTTTATAAACTTTATAAGATTTTCTAAATAAGAAAAATTTGTATGTTAATATTAAAACTTGTTGACAAATATTTTATATTTCACTAATGTCATAACAACAAAGACGTAGCTATTGGTTATTGGTAACATACTTATTTTCTTAAAACTGTTGCTGTATAAGATAAAATAAGTTTATATCTGCAGTAGAAACCGTTACGTATTATCTAGAGTAATATTTGGAATAGAGCCTTACGTAAAATAAATTTTAAAAAAAATGTAATCCACTATTCTAGACTTCTCAGTTTGTTGATTAGCTTATTGGAAAGTTCCAGAAATTATGAGATTCGCGAATTTTTGTTTCTAGTGTGCTCTTTATTTTTATGGATTTTTTCTTCTATTTGTTGATCATCTTATTAGAATATCTCTTTAAAATCGTATGGATATTTTTCGAAGTTTCCCTTCGATTTTTTGATTTTTTTTTCATTTGAGTTTATAAGAATTTCTTCAATAAATTGTAAGAATTTTCTTGGATGATTTTAGTATTTTGTTTCCAATTTTAAAGATTTTTAACAATCGTTTATGAAGTCTTACTTTCTAGGAATTTCTATTTTAGAAAACAATAATTATATATTTGTGCTTATCCAAGAAATTCTTTACTGAATTGAATTAATTTTTTCAAAGATTCCAAAATATTCGTTTAGAAATTTCTTTCCTAGTTTTCAAGGAAATCTAAACTATTTATTTTATGATCTTATTGCACTTTTCTAGAAATTTCTCTGCCATTTTTTTAAATAAATTTTCTAGATCTTCATATTGGAATAATTCAAAAGATTTTTTTTGAAGATTTGCGAATTCTTTTCTTCATTTCTATAAAATTTTTCTCTAGTTCTTTATTGTCTTATTGGAATTTGATCTTTTGTAAACCGTAGGGATATTCTTCGAAGAGTATATAATTTTCCAACAATTTATCTTATCATGTTTCGAAAATTTTCCATTTAGAATATCCAAGAATTTATCTAATAAATTGAAAGAATTTTCTTTGATGATTCTAGAATTTTGCAACAATTTCTATTCTATTTTTCAATTTTTTATCTGTCTTTTACGATCCCATTGTACTTTCTAGGAATTTCTCTTTTAAATTGCGATAACTTCTCCAAGAGTTCGTGATTTTTTTAGAAATGTTTGCCAATGTCTTTATTATCTCACTTGAATGGGTAAGGTCCAGGAATTTACCTTTATAAATTGGAGATTTTATAAAAATTTTCACTACTACACTATTTCTTCATTATCTTTTTGTAATGTTCCAGAAATTTCTTTACCAATTTGAGAGAATATTTTTATAGGGTTCTATAATTTTTAAGTTTTTCTTATATTAAAAATTAGAAATTCTCCATCGTTTCTTAATTGTATAGACTATTTCTTTTTCTCTTCTAGTAGTAGTAGTAGTGTTTCACTATCGACCACGTGGTCCTTCCGCCGTGTTATTTGTGTATGCGTGTGTGTAAATGAGCTTGTTACTCTAACTCTACGTCTATTCTATGTTTTCGAAAATTTTTCATTTGGAATTTCTTTATTAAATTACGAATTCTGGCATTTTTAGAATTTTTTTTTAATTTTCAGAAAATGTTTAACTATATAAAATTTGACAAAATTTTGTCTCAATTATCTGTTTCCTTATGATCGCATTTAAATGCTCCCGGAAATTCTCTTCCAAATAAAGAAATATTTCTTTGAAGATTCTTGAATTTTTTCAAAATTTTCTCTAATGAAGACGAATAGTATTCTAATCCTGTAACATATTTAATCAAAATCGTCAAGGTAAATTATTAAATACAATTATTTATATAGCCTTGTCACTTACTGTGTGTATACTTTATTTTTAGATTCCACATTGCTGAAGAAACAATTAGAAACGAATTTATTGTAGACACATTATAAGTCGTATGCCAGCCTGCCAGGAATAAGACCCCTCCACTTCCAAACGCTCTGGTGACCTTCATAGATTACAAGTATGTCGATCTGTACTTTATATCTGCACTTCTCACGCCCTACTAACCATTAAGATACCTTCAATTTGTTTCTACTCTACTTAAAAGTGAGTACTAAGTCATAATTATTGAATTGATACGTTGAAAATATATTTGGTACATAAATTTAAATAAATAAGTTAATATGTATGAATAGAAATTAATATTACAAATAAAATATTATAGGGTATATTAAATAATAATAATAATAATAAACGTCTTTATTCAGAAAAAAAAATGGGCGAAATACAGTTTCAGTTAATTCTAGAAATTTTATTATGTTACTTATTTATATTAAATAAACAAATTTTATTTATCAATTCAATGTGCATGCATTTATAACAATAAAAAATCATAGATTGTGTAGTTTTTTACATGCAACTTTGTTTATTTTAGTCGGTACAGTGTAAATTATGCATATGCATGAATAACGCGAGTTATTTTTCTTAACACAGATAGAGATAATCTGTGTTAAGAACATTTGTAATTTAGGAAATTATTCAATTTATTTTTAAAGTATATAATTAATTTATTGTTATTATTGTTTATATACATTCGCACGCATATTTTAATACTTAACTCAATTCAAAATGCGATAAAGCACGATTTTTTACTTTATAAACATTTAAACGTCGAAACTTAAAATTGTTTTCGAAATATAAGTATATATGTATTTGTTTGTAGATAAATACATAGTAAGTATTTCAGTTAAATGTGTACAATGTTTGATTAATACTTTATCCCTAATAATAAAATACCGACAAACAAAGTTTATTAATTAGTAATACACGAAGTAGTAATAAAATGAGGCAATAGATTATTAAATTGTTTTATGATATGTAAAATACTTAACTTAAAATTCTAGTGTCACTTTTAATTTGAGAATAAACGAATGGACTTGCCTTTGTAATACTTTAATAGTATTGTTATATTATTTAAATTCTAGATTGTTCAGAAAAATATTCGATCACCATGGTAGGTCAAACATACGGAACGACTGAAGATGGTAAGTATTCACATTTATGTTTAAATAATATGTTTTCAATCATGTTTGTTTGATCGTAAGTAGTATTTTACTATAATGATTAGTGTGTGATTGTTAATAGATTTTCGCAAGTTAGCTTCTAAATACTTGTAATTTTGTTTTATTAGAAGTTGTGTGCTTTTTGAAATTTGGTCTATGGTGATGTCCAGATATTTTATGGAAGTAGAAATCTTTAAGGGGGTATAGTTTTTGCTATGGACCACGTGGTCCTTCCGTCGTGCTATTACATAAAAGGTTATTTGGAAATGAGAACATCATGTGGAGAATTATTCCTTCCGTGTTAAGCAACAAGGAGCTGAGATTTGAGAGGTTTAATTTTAATTCGCCATTTTGCAAACCAGTTTTGAAGAAAGTCAGAAGAGAGAGACCGCCGATTCTAGAACCTCTTTTTCTTTTTTGAGGAAATTCCTCCTAATTATCAAACGAGTATAAACCTTTTATAAAGGGATTCCACTTCTAATCTGGACCTGAAAAATTAGAGCTAATTTTAATATTTACATAATAACAATTAATTAAAACCAACTTGCCATTATTTTTATCCTAATTTAACATCAAAAAATTAATCTTCACTAACATTGCACACATCAACCACAGACGATTATTTTTATAGAACGCTTACACCGAATTTTGATTTTATTTTGTAGGAAAATACGACATTGTCTCATTAACACCGGATAAACTAAATGAAGCGTTGGAGGTAGTTAAAAAGTCCTACTTCGTCGATGAAAATTTATCCAAAGCCGTCGAATTACAGAAGCATCCGAAAGCAATAAATGCACTGGCAGAATTAACCAAAAACGCAGCAAAAGATGGCTGCTCACTCATAGCTATAGAGAGAAAAACTGGTAGGATTGCGGCAGTTGTCATCACAAAATTTCAGGTATAAAAAATAATTTAAACTGTATAAAATAAAACATTTAGTTAGTTAAGTAGTTGTTTGTAAAACACTGTTATACAAACTAACCAAGTATATAACAGTATTAAACACTTACTTACTTTATTATCATCATTAAGTGTTTAATTTTATATGTATTTCAAAATATATAACAAAGTAGAAGCCTTAAGTATCAACAATAATTTAGACTAATAGTTTTTAACATTAAATAAGATAAAATAAACATTGTTTATATCACACACTTTATTATTCTTAGTGACTATAAATTGTGCAACAAATGTAATTTTAAGTATTACTTTGATAATGACCAGCTAAATTGTGTCGAAACTATAGTCACTAAGAATAATAAAGTGTAAGATACAAACATCTTTTTAAAGCTATAAACATGTATCACTTTTACAATCAAGTATCTAATAGCTTTTGTTTTTCTTTAATATTTACCTTTATATACTTTTTTTAGTTTCCTGTTGTTAAAGGCCAAAGAAACTTTTACGAAGACTTCATATTCAACTGCGAGGAACCGGCTGCGGAATGCCTGATAGAATACATGAACGAAGCTAATAAAAAGGCCAATCTCTTCGAACTCTGTAACGTAGACTGTACCCTAGAAATAATGTTTGCTGCCGCATTAACAGAACATAGAAATAAGGGATTGGTCACGGCGTTATGTACAGCAATTATGATGCTAGCCAGAACACTTTTGGACGGCAAGAACGTAAAAGTGCCCATCGGCAATAAGCAGCTAGCATTAGATCCGGTACCAAAGATGATTTCAGGTGTTTGCACCACAATTTACACGCAGAAAGTGGCGAAGTCCTTGGGTTGTAAAACTGCTTGTAAATTTGGTTTCGACGGCTGGAGTTTCAATGGAAAGCAATTTGCTAACATGGTTGGGCCTGAAACATCGCATTCTTCAGTTATTTATTGTAAATTATAAAGAAAACATGATTTTCGATTAACATGTATGTATAAATTAATAGAAAAAGAAATAATTTACCTTTTTGGTGTAAAAATTAAATATTTTTTTAAAAATAGACTCGCGCCACCATGAACTTTTTTTTGGAACTATCCGCTCTTAGCGCCATCTCACGTCATATTAAAACGCTATGGTTTATATTGGTAGCATTTATGCAATTATAAAAAAAAACGAATTGTTCGCATAACTTATTTTCGAATTTGGCAATGCTGTCAGTACTAGTAAAATTTGGTAACATTATTTGGTTATGTAATCATCATAACTATTTTTACGAATTCTTATCATTTTGCGGATAATTGAAATGCCGATAAATATAATGACGATTGCGTATGATTAAGGATTGATAGTAATTGATAGTATTAAGTATTATATCTTAGAACTTTGATAAAATTTCGCAAAAGCGAATTTAACACCAGTTATAAGGACTGTATCAGTGTGAAATATTGATATGGCCCCCATAAGTTACGGGTCTTCCGATGACGGTAAGATTTTCAATCTGGAATTATAGATTAGGAAAATGGTTTTAGCAACATTATTAATGAACGAGTTTGTAAAATTAAATTAAAGTCTCGCCCCTAATTTTAACTTGCGTATGTTCACATTTCAATCACAAAGTGGTTTGATAAAGCAAGCAACAAAAGGGGGCGACAAATTAATGTTAAATATCTTTATTTTACCTTTAATGTTGAAATTACTTAAAAATCAGTTGCCATTTACACGTTTTCAAATAACAATTCTTCTACCTAAACTTAATAATGTTTGCTTCAAAAGGTTATATTACGTACACAAACCTTATTTTATAGATTGTTTGTTATAGTTCATCCTCCTACCGTTAGGGCGTTGTTAAATTAAAAAAAAAATTGCAATTGGTAAATTTAAAAATATAAATAAGCAATTTATTCTACATACATATGTGGATGTGATCCAATTTAGTATTCAATCAGAAAAAGATTTAATCAGTAATAATAAAATGTATTAGTCCTTTACATCGTTGTAGAAAATTAACTAATAATTTAAAAAAAAAACACAATATTTTATTAAGTGCTATAATGGAGTTTCAATAGGTATTTAATCCAATCATTGATTTATACTTCAATTAACAAATTCTCAATAAAAACAATGGTTATCAACTTATCAACAATCTGTTTCTGTTTCGAAATGTTCACAAAAACAATACTTTTATTTTATACAGCAAAAATTAAAGGAAGTATAAAGTAAAAGTAAGTATATACATTCATAATTTAACACCTATATTTTAATCCATCGTTAATAATAAAATAATTAGTAGTAGCACAATTGTGCCGTCACCTACATTAGAATAATAATTATAATAATAATAATAAACTTTATTTAGCACTGTTGCTATATAAAATATAGTCATAAAATTCATAACAAATTATTAGAAAATTATTTACAGGAAAGTATGAAATTGTTTCCCTTACACCTGACAAGATGGAACAAGCATTAGAAGTAATGCGGAAATCGTTCTTTATCGATGAAAAAGTATCTGTAGCAGTACAGTTATACAAACATCCGAACGCCATAAAAGAACTAGAAGAACTGACATTAAGGGCAATGAGAGACGGATGTTCAGTCATAGCAATTGAAAAGGAGACTGGGATAGTCGCTGCAGCTTCAATTAATAAAATCCAGGTAACATAAACAACGTTTAAACAAAAACACTTTTATAATTTAATATAAAAACAATGTGCACAAATTAATAATGATTTTACTTTTTAGGTCCCAGCTATGGAAAATGAAGACAACTACTTTGAAAACTTTGAAGCGCAATGCAAGGAACCGTCTGCCAAAAGTTTGGTCAGATTCATGATTGAAGCTGATGCCGAATGTGACCTGTTTAAGCATTGTAACGTCGACTGCTTGATTGAATTAATGTTTATGGCCACTTTGAAAGAGCACCGGGGAAGAGGACTGGCGAAAAAGTTGACGTCGGCCTCCATTGATCTGGCCAGGAGGTTGTTAAAAGGGGAAAACGTTAAGGTTTCCGTAAACGAAGAAAAATTAACGCTCAATCCTGTTCCGAAAATCGTTTCGGCCATTTTTACCTCGTGTATAACGCAAAAAATTTCGGCAGGTTTAGGCTTCCAAAAAGCCGCCGAAATTAGTTACGAAAAATGGAGTTTTAATGGGAAAACGTACGCTGAGAGAATAGGGCCCGAGACGCCCAATACAACTGTTGAATATTACAGACTATAAAATATATTTGATATTATTTAAACGTTATGAATTAATTAAAAATAAATATTTTTTATATACTCTAACTGCATGGAATTCTATGTGTCGTATTTATTTTTTGCTTCTTTGGTGGCTGTTTAGTAACTTGTTTATATATCCTATATAATTAGACTAAAAAATTGTGATGAGAATTGTATAACTAAAATAAAATATGAAATATTACACTGATTAAACTTCAAATATCTTGATTTTTGCATTGCATATCTCAATAGACATAATAACTATTTAAGTTATTAATTAGTATAAATAAGTTCGACTCATTCATTGTAAGGATTTTGGATAATTGCATTTGTTAATGAAACATTTTTATTGTAACGGTTAAACTTAGATCCTATAATCGTACAAAGAACAAAAAATAAATATCTGAGGTAATAACAATTAAAAGAATTCACTTAAATCTATTGGCACGTACTTTGTGACGGGGTATACGGTACTTGCACAGTTAGTTCACTGGGATATCCTAAATTATTGATTAAATCGTCTGAACAGAGTAGAAATCTTCTGAAGCTTATCAATTTAAATTGCCCCACACAATGGCTCAGCCATTCAATGTCAACAGTCACCACATCAAGAGCTTCCAGCCAAGCTAAAAACATAACCAAATCAATCATAGATTATCAACAAACAAAAAATAACATGATTGAGATGACTTACATTCATACTGTCCAAACTCCTGGGAGGAACGAGTTTCGGTTATGATTAGACATGTGCTACCACCTTTGTCTAAGAGATCATCAGGTTTAGATACGATTTTTCCACCTAATTTTATGATGATATTCTAAAAATTACCAAATTATTTTCAATTAATTTTAATCTAATTCTTAATTATTCTGTAATTAATTATTTTATACAAAATAAATACATCATATGAGAATTTTTTTATAAATCATTATTAAGAATAGCTTTAGTTTTAAGTTTGTAGTGCAGGTTTTCATTCTACACATATTCTAGAAAAAAACTTACTTCAATATCAGCTTGTGTTGTGGATAAAAATGGTGGTGCTGCATAAATTTTAAACCCTTTCAGTAGCTTTTTAGTTTTAGAAAATAATCTAGCTTCTTTAGGCCCCGGAATGCCGGATACATCCAACACTTCATAAGGTTCCTGAAAATTTAAAAAAATCAATTCACAACTCTTTAATTTAGTCAACAATATTGTATAGAATCAAATTAGCTTACCAGTTACATCCTATATAAGCACATAAACAAAAACACTCATTAATTAAAATAGATTTATTTCTTTTTTTTTTGAGTTATGCGTATTAAATTAGTACCTAATGAAAAAAAGCACCTAAGGCCTGAAATGTACTTATAACAAAATAAATCAAATCATGAAGAAATAAATCTAAGGTGTATAATTTAATTTAATGAAACTTTTTTATCAGTATTTAGTGTTAGTATTCTTATTAAATAATTTTATTAAGATTCTTTATAGCTTTTCCTTCTCAGAGACATTCATGATTAATAAATTATACAAAATTGTCAAATAACATCTGGTTCGTTTGTCATTGTATTAATTTAGGATTATAAATACAATAATATTAATCTTACCTCAGGTAATAAAACATTCTTTGCCAGTGAGTCTTGAATCCACCTAAAACTCAAAACCCAAATCCCAGCTGCTACAGCATTCACATATTTCATAGTATGATCCTTTACACAGTTATTCGCATTAGCAGTAACGATCATATGGGTGACCGTAGAATTAAAAACGGTACTATAACTAGCCAATTTTTTATTGGTCAAAGCGGAAATCGAAATCACTTGATCTTTATTGAGCCTAGAACACGCAATACAAGGTTTCTTCACCTTACCCGTAACACCGAATAATTCTTCTGCCATCTGTTTAGAATTCTTAGATTTACACATGAAACTTTTAATGGACACCTGCTTCTGAGACCTCGGTGTACTTGCCGATTGATTAAATTTTGCGGGCGCAGGTGACGCGTTTAAATTAAGGGATTTGTTTTTAAATTCCTTTGTGATTGGAGATAGGCTCAAAAGGGCGGAATTTGTAAAATTTTGTGTTATTGGTAAAACTGCTGAAGTGTCGAGTTTTACCGGCTCGTCAGTATTAATTTGGGCCAATAGTTCATCATCCTCACTAACTTGAAAGAAATCTTGGAATTCCGCTGGAGGGGGAATAGCAACTGGTTCCTCCTCTTGGATTACGGTGGGAAATAACTCTACCCTAGACTTGAATTCTTGATGAGGAATTTTAATTGTAGGTTTTTCCGGTGTACTTTCAATAACATCCGGTTCGTTTTCAAACATTTCATCATCAGAATCTGGGATAAAAGTAATATCACTTTCTTTTTCGGGATTTTCTAAAACTATATTCTGCAAAACTGTAACTTCATGCCGTTTCTTCGTGCTTTCTGATGATATAAAATCTGCCATTGCCTTATCCGTCTCAGATTCAGTCTGTGAAGGGTTATTTTCTGCCTCTAAACAGGATACGAATAAGTCTTCAGATTCTTTATTAGTAGTAGTAACAAATGGTTTATTTAAATCATCTAATAAAGCATCATCAATTAGTTTTTCCAAACTGCAAGGATTTGAGTTGATTTCATTTTGTTTACTTTTAACAGGTTTAATAGAACTTTTATTTTTATCTGTAGATAAGCCAATTTTGCTACAATTTAATTCCTGTTTTATCGATAATTTCCTTTCATGATTTTGTTGTGAATTTTTCTTATTTGTGCTTTTAATATGCTGATCACATTTTTCCAAGAATTCTTGAGTGCTAATTTTCTTTGATGGACCAGATTCACTTTTGAATTTTTTTGAAGGTGTCTCCTCTGCATCATTATCATTTGGATTACCGAATTCTCCATTGTCTATCTTATTCCAAATTTGATCAATATAGTCCTTAAATTTAAAAAAAAAACAAATATGGCCACTAATTATAGACATTTTTTGAATTTTTTGTTTACTAATTTATAGATAAAAATTTCTACTTACCATATTAACACCACTGCTACCAAAACTAGAAACATCTTCAAGATTTTTATTTTGAGTCTCAGAATCGAAAACAACTGAGATGTCATCTCTAATAAATGGGTTGCCTTCCTTTTTAAACCTTTTAGACTTTTCACCATCAGAATCGCTGTCAGGAGATGGTACACGAATCCGTTTGTACTTTTCCTTATTCGGAGCAGTAGGACTTGTATCCAAAGATATCACCCAATCAGATTTCCCACTGGAGGCTTTATTAGAAGAGGTCACTTCAATATCCAAAGGAATAGCAGATTTCACTTTAATCTCCTTTACAGAATTACACTTATTGTTGAAATGCAAAGATTTCCGACTGGGAGGAGGATTTGATAATTTCTTAGCAGCAACGTTATCACTCGTAAATTTATCACCAATACAATTAAATGATTTATTTTTATTTATATTCCTTATATTACTATTCAAGGATTTATTTACGCTTGGTTTATTCATTTCATTAAATGACTTACTAGTGAGCAGAGTAGATTTTAATAAATTAACAGAACTCTTGTTAGGCCTCTGGATTGCTTTAGATGTACAACTTTTTAAAATCTGAGAAATTGCCTCTTCCTCATCCTGTTTATTCAAATCATTAAGGGCATCTTGCGTTTCAAACTCCAGATTGTCAAAACTAGGTGACAGTACTATACTGGTGTTTTCATTCTGATCGGCGGTTTGTACAGAAGCGTCCATCATCACTAACGTCTTGAAGGCTTCAGTTGATGAAATGTGAAATCCTCCTCTATCTTCCAAATCAACCTGCACACTGCTGTCAATTCTTTCATTAATAGCTTGAATAGCTTTTTCTTTACTTTGTACAATCAATGTTTGCACCTGTTGGTTAACTGATTTTACCACATATTGAACTCCTATACTCTTCATCACAGGTTTTTTTTTAATATCAGTTTGAGTGTTTTTCGATACATATTTTGGCACCTTTTGTTTTGATATGATCAGTTTAGTAATATTTAAAATTTCTTGTTCGAGCTCAACATTTTTTGCGTTATTGTTTAAAAGGCTATATGCTCTTTTTAAAATATCTCCATCACTTAAAGGAACTTCTACAAATTTTTCTATATTAATATCTTTGCAATTATCGTTCTTTACATTCGTCGAATACTTTTGAGCAGTAATTTGTATATTCTCCTCACCATTAATCGAACATTCCAAATCGTTCAAATATAACTGCACATTATTTATTTGTTCCCTGACCGTTGCAAAATTACTGGCGCTTGAAGAGAATGATGGATTAATTAAAACCTCTTGAATTTTCTCTATGCTCCGTTGAATTGCAGAAACTTCTTCAGTTTGTTCGGGACGCATTTTCTGTGTAGGCATCGAGAAGAGCAGATCATCCATGTTGTCATGGAAATCACCCTGCAATTGTTTTAGTTGATCATCTTTTTCAACTAACTTTATTTCAGAAGTTGTATCCTCTTGTTTACTTCTTTTTTCTGTATTAATAGATTTTTCATTGATGTCTATTAGTGGTAGCTTTTTTTCCAGTTCCTTTTGTAGTTTATTTGGAAAAGTCTTTTTTCTAACTAAGTCTATAAAAATTTGAGGATTTTCTTTTAACACGACATCAAACGAAGCAGATAATTGCTCTATTAACTCCTCAGATTCACATTGAATACTTCTAACAATATGTTCTTGCTTTTGTGATATTTCTTGGCACTTTTTGCTTGAATTTAATTTGTCAATTAATTCATTTTGTTGTAATGATTTAAGGACATCATCTTCAATATTTTTGCTTTTGTTTATATTCTGTGCAACTTTAATTTTTTTGTTTGAATTTAAATTTTCATCATTATTACCACCTTCTTTGCTAAAACTAGCTTCAATGTTAGATTTTCTCATTTTCGTTTTATTACTAGATACATTTGTAGTAGATTTTCGAGTGCTTTTCCTTTTTCCTTGCACTACTTCCATTTCCTTATTTTTCTCTTCCACTAATACATTTTCCAAAACCACAACACATTTATTAGATTGTTTTCCCAATGTAGTATCTCCCTTCTCGATTTTCCTCTTCTCTTCTGGGGAATTACATTCAAAGTGTATATTAGTTTGCTGATAAACAAGTTTCTCAACAAAATTTTCAAATTCATTAAGATTTACAATTGGATTATCATTTAATTCAATTGTGTCATGTATGTGCGTATCTTGTGTATTAACTAAAAGTTTTTAATCTAATTATTAATGTAATCATCTGAATTTAATTATTGAATTATTCAATATTTATATTTAGCTTACCATTTTTCTTTAAAGAACTTGCCCTGATTATCTTTAACGGTTTAGGCTGCCGCTCACTCTTTCTAATATTTTTGTCCAGTTTCCTCATCCGATCCCAACCCGAAGCAGGAATTGCCGACCCTTCCGGAGGGTTATCATCAGATCTTCTAGCATTGTTACTCTCCAAATTTTTTAAACATTCCTCCTCGATCTGTTGAATGAGCTCAACCTTCTTCTCCACCTCTTCTGCACTCTCTTCAATGTCGGTATTTTCAAAATCAGGACTATCACACGAAATACTCTGCCGTTTTAATCTACACCTTGCAGGTTTTACAACTTGTATATCTAAAGATCTGCATCTTTTAGTGAAACTGCCGTACCTCCTTAACTCCGTACGCCTCCTTTTCACGTCATTCAATGCGTAATAATACAACATCTTGTCTGTGATGGGGTCCTGTGAAACGGAAGATAACTTCTCATCTACATAATTCTGATTGACTGGCCCCTGTTGCGTCTGTGTAATCCTATCGAAATCATTTTGACTATCCATCAACCATTTAACAACACTCTCTTTGTGCTGCTCATCTTGGAATTTTAGGATTTTATCAGCATCGTCTACTGTTTTTACTAATGGTTGCTTTTTCTTGTTTTTGTAGGTTCTTAAAGGTCTTTTTACGTGTCCTTTATTCCTTGATGAATCTAGTAGGATATCAAAAGCATTTTGAGGCGGTTTATTTTCTTTATCGGTGGAATTCTTTGCAATTGATATCTTAGAAGAGGTGCGACGTTTGGAAGTGGAGGGTTTTGCTGCATTTTTAATCAGATTACCATTATATTCTTTCATTAATTCTTTCATTTTTACATCTGAAAAAACTAAAATTACATGTTAAAACCTTATTATTGAATAATAACATTAAACATTTGTGGTAATATAAATAAGAATTTAAATAATCATGCTAAATTACTCAAATTATTTGGATATTTATAAAATATCGTCTTTATAATCTTATTAAAACAATAAAAACAAATCAACTGTGAAAACAGCCTTCCCCTGTGGACAATACAAATATAAATATTAAATTGTGTAATTTTTGTAGTTATTTATAAATTTACAAAAGAATGGGATTTTAAAATTATTTGTTAATTTATATGCATAGAGGACAAGTTTAATGAAGTTAATTTAACAATAAGATTTTTACTTAAAAAAAAAATAGAGTGGTAAAACTTGAATACAAAATATAATTTATCACAAAACTAAGTAATAAATAATGGAAATATTTTTGGTTAACCTTTGTGTCTGGGGATACAAAAATTAAATTATTTAATTTATTGTTTAGTTTTGAGGTAAAATATATTACTGAATAAAACAATTCTACTTATTATCAATAATTTTACTTACTGTCGACCTGTGTTTGCTTAAGAATTTGTTGGGTAATATTCTTCATAAAGTCGCTCAATTTTACGGCAGCCTCGTTCGGTGTTTGTTTCCTCTTGTTGCAAACCTTCCGACATAAAGGGCAAGCGTTCGCATGGCTGCTCGACAAACAATCGGTGCAGAACGTGTGTTTGCACTCCAGTATTATGGGGCTCTTCAAAACCTCCAAACTACAATTTAAAGGTTATAAAATTGTAATAGGAAAAGAAAGGAGTGACTCACCAGATGCAGCATTTTAACACTTCGTACAGATCGAATAATGATTTTACGGTCGAACAGAACGCGTCGACACTGGTTTTTTCATCCATTATAAACGATTTCGATTTATTTGCCCGCCTTCGGAATTAAAAGTAAACAAACCACGGAGTAAACATCGCGAAGATGTGAAAACTTTAAAATGGCACGAATTGAGGTAATTATGTATTTTTTTGTGTTAAGAGGTCATAAATTTATCGGTTTTACTTACGATTAGTTATTTTGTATGTAAATTGGTCAAAATGTGCATTATAATGAGTATGTTGTGAATAATTTTTTAAAGTTGCGTTATTGTTTTTGTTTTATAAATCAGCGCCAAAGCGGTCGGGTGCTCTAATTACTCTTACGGAGTTGTTTATAACGGTGTAGTTAGGAAAATTTCATAGAGGTCGCCAGTTACAATACAGATTTCTTTTTTTTATACGTCCCTGCATAATTTTTGTTGTGATTTTGCTTATGTTTTTAAGGTTATAATTGTTACAAAGACGTTAATTTGCGATTGTTGGTCCAATATTCGCTCAAAAATATTTTTAAATGTTCATTGTGGGCTTTTGTGTTTGTATTTCAAGAAGGTTAAGGTAAGTAATATGTTACTTACACTGAATTGAAAAATTCACAAGTAATTTTTTTTTTGTGGTTAAAACATAGTGAATAAATAATAAATATTATTTGTGATTAAAACATAGATAATATTTCAGTAGTAACTTATTAATAAAGAGAATGGTTTCGACCATTTCTAATTCTTCAATTCAGTGTAAGTATGGATTATCATGTAGTAACGGTCACAGCCATTTTCTTTATTAATAAGTTACTATTTCTGTCTTTATTATTACGCGAAACTTGTTGGTATATGTTGGTATAGGGGTATGCTCTATGTAGAAAGTAATTATTATAATTAGTTTAAACAAAACACTTTCTTGGTTCAATCAAGTTTAAGTTTGATGATCGAAACTCGAGTCACTTAAAATTAAAGTGTTATTTCAACAAAGAAAGCGTTTTGTTTAAATTTAAGATGTACCACGAAGTTAACGCCTTAACAATTAATTTATTATAATTAGCTTTTTATGTTACATTTTTATGGTAGTTGTAATTGCAGGATTTTACTTCCAGGCCAACAAATCATATGGCAAGTTTTCAATTTTATTCTGATTTTATTTACATAGTTTACATAATAGTACATATTCTGTGTTACTAACTGCAAATAATAATAATAATAAGATTACGTATTCCAGTTTTATAAATAAACGTAAAATTAAATTATTGTTTTTATATACATAACCTTTATTTAATTTCTTTTCCCTGGTAGAATATGAATATTAAGGTAAGTCCATTAATAATATTGCTTCTAAATTAGTTGTATCTTCTGTTTGTAGTACTTTTAGCCTCGAATAATAATATAGAAATCAATATTCTTATATTAACTATACATATCATATTAATTAATAGTGAGAAAATTAAATTTTCTTAATGAGCATTTCTGCACTTATGTTTTACATTTTACTGTAAAAACTCCAGCTAACAGTTAAAACAACTACTCCCCGTACTAAAGCACTGCCAGGCATTGAATGACATGACTGTTAGCTGTCGTTACATGTCTGAAATAATATTCAGCACGATGTAACAATTGAATTATTTAATATTTAATTTGTATATATACATATAATTTTTGTTTTTTATTGTTTATTGTTTACAATTATGGTGTAATGTCTATTTTCAAAGTATTTATTTGAAAGTACATTTAATTTAAATGATTTAAATTATTGTCTTAATAAAAAACATGACTTTGCCATTTAATTTAAAATAAGTAATTCGAAATGCCTCTTAGGCCCGCCAGAATAGTATTTAGTTGGAGAAAGTCTCGAAAGGTGCTCTGTAGGCAGTTACTCACTAATCCAATGCACTTTTCTATCTACCTCGATTTTCTATACTAACCAAACTTACAGCGTATTAAAGCAGAAAATAAAATAAAAAGAAATACAAAACGTAATATTTGCACTCAATAATACATATTTATGATATTAATATCAATGATATGATTTATTATTTGTTAATGTTAAATGAATTTACAGCCGAATGTTGATTTTTGGGCAGCGCCATCTAAAAGTATTTGATATTAATGCAAAAGTGATGATAAATTTGATGCACTGTAAATCTACATTTTTAAATTTTATCATTCCCTGTAATATGGATAAATGGTATAATATTATCGCATGTCAAATAATTAGAAATCTGTAATTTATTGATGAGTATAGAAAATTATATTTTTAATGGCTCCTCATTCTTGAACAGCAAACGTTAGATGGGGTGAGATACTTAATATTTTAAGTCACTAATATTAAGATAGATGGAACCACTTGTATCATTCGTATTAATCTTTCCTGTAATGTTTTAAATTAAATACATTTTTCTCAACGACTTAATTAACACGTTTTTTACATTTAAGGAAGGTTGTTTAAAATTATTTTCTCTTTTCTACCTTGCAATTATTTAAACATAAACACTAATATTTTGGACAAAAACTTAGTTATAAGATTTATACATTATTTATTAATCAGTAGAATAGTTGCCACCCATCCACCCTACATATATATTTAAATGTATTTTTTAGGCAACATCTCTGCTAAAATTATTCTAATCAGTGAAAAACTCAATTTGTTTTGTTTTTATAGATATTCATTGATTATGGTATTTTGATTCGATAATTGATTAATAAATTAATAAAGCACAAAAAACTACTTTTATCAGAAATGTATATTAAATGTAAAACTAATTGCTTTTTAAATTTTTATATCAATTGATATATTTTAATAAAGTTAATAAAGTACAATATATGAAATTTATTTATAACTTATAAAACTAAGTTAATTTAACAATTATGATGGTGCGACATTCTCCTCATCGAAATCTTCCACGTAAGGAAATTGCGTTTTCAATGGATTCTCGTTCATCCCCGACCCTTGGGCGCACTCAAAGACCTTCTCGAATGCCTCACTGTTCATGAACATGTTGTACACTCTAACAGCCCCCGGCAATTGACCACCTTCGTGTATCCTCAACGTAAAATCCAAGACGTCCTTTTCGTCGCAAAACTCTAAAATCACACGAGAGGGTCAAGTAAATACCGAATCGAAACATTTCTCGAGTCGGTTGCCCTACCCTGCGCCACCGCCACGAACATAACTTTGTCCTGGGGATAACTGGACGAGATCCAAGGAACGACCGAATCGTTTTTCGGCCCTGTATGGACGTCCGTTAGCAATCTTAGGGCCGTGTTATCGGACATCCTCTCATTTATCGTCAGAGCCGCGTCGACCTATTCAATGATTTGTAATTACCTTCAGATATTAATCATCCGACCATTCTCACCTTGACGGTAAACTCGTTGAACTTCTTCTCGATGTAGGAGAGGAACAAGTCCGTGTTCAGTATCAGATTTTCGTACGAGTTCTTTTGCGTTAATTGCGGGTGTTGCAGTTTAACGGAAACTGGGTCGAAGTGTTTGGCTATCGATTGTGCCAGTTTGATTCCTATTTTCGCTAAAGTTATGTGATTAGGTATTGAAAGTGGAATGTCCACTACCATACCCAAAGGAACATCTATAAAAATAATTATTATGTATAAATAAATCCGTCAGACATAAAATTTACTTTAATTGTTAACTTCAAAAGTTGATTAAAGTAATTTAAAAATATATAAACATTTATGCAGAAGGAAACAGACTAAGTCAGTGTTTGTTAAGTAGGGGAATTTTGGGATTGTGTTTAGCTTTATGTACCTCGAGGGATTCTAGTAAGTCTATTTCGGCAAAAGGGTTTACATTGGCCGTTTTCATTACATCTTTTATAAATGCCGAATTATTTCGTTTTTAGTCGAAATGATTAAATTTGTTCTTTTAATCTACTTTTAAAGTTACGACCAGAGTGAAAAATTATAAACATTAATTGTTGTTCCTTGTCAACAACAGCCACTGACTGGTTTCGATATATTTTGGATCTCATCAGCGTAGGGCAGTTGAAGACAAGGAATTGAGTTTTACTGTGGAGTATTTAATTTTCCTGGTTAATCACCGATTAAGATATTGCCATAATAGACGGCATGTTTATGGTAATATCTTGAAAAAATATAAGTAATTACTTACATATTTTATTCTGTTGATAAAACGAAGCAGGATTCCGATCGAAAGCATTCACTTTCCGCCCAAAACTAATAAAACAGTTAAAATCATGTTTACACTGAGCGAGATTATTAACTACTTACACATCCCCAAGGTGATGCAGTTTAAACTCCTTTGCCCTCAGCAAATATTCCTGGTATGAATAATAGTTTCCAAAATCATCATATTTCCGTATTAAATTCTCATCACTGTCAACTTCTCGTTTAGTACTAAAGACGACCGTCATGTTGTCTAGATAACTGGACATCTCGGAGAATTCTAAATTATTTTTTAACGTGTCGTTGAATTTTGTTTTTAACAAATAGAATACGTCTTGAACGCGCCTCTCGTGTTTATCTATGAAAGCATCTGGGAAGTTATTCACGTACAAATTAGATGCTATATCGCTGAAGTACGTAACGGACGTTTTAAGGCAGTAATTTTGCACGTCGTTGTTGACTTTATGAACGACGAAATTGTAGTAAAGATCTGTTATTAAGAGATTAATCAATAACCATTTTTTCTCTCTAAAAAAAGGTGTAATGTTTATACGATTATATTATTTTTAAATTGTTACTTACTTTACATAAGAAAATATTGTGAACCAACTTTCTATGTAATCTTTGAAATAAACGTGGACTTGTTGTTCGGAATAAACCTCTTTCCCTCGAACGACGCCGAATACATTCTTCCAATCCACTTGAGGAAAGTCTTTCTGCAAATTTCCAACCGTCATTATGGTGTAGTTTTTGTTCGATATTGCTTGAAAGATTTCAGCTCTGCTTGGACGTATCTGAAATGTAGTTATGTATTAACATTAAGTTAAATTTTAACGCTGGTGTTAACAAACCGTTAGCAGTTTGTTTAAGTAATTGATGGTGAAGTGGATATTTATCCCCTCGTTCTTTCCGTAGCCGAAGGCTTCGATGGCGTCGCGCAGAAGCTGGCGGAATTCGACGTGCTCTTCTAGGCACTCTGCATAGGATCCGTAGATTTTTTCTAAATTCAAATCTGCGTCGTATATTTTGTGCCGCTGCTCGGCCAGACATCGCCTTTGATTCGCCCTCAGTGCTGACCAAGGCCCTATTTCACCGGAACTCTCCAGCGACGGTCCCAGCTGAAATTTATACGAGATTAAAACTAAATACGATTTATGCATGCGGCCCTTTTCCCCTCCGACAAAGTGCCCGACATTTTTGGACAGGAGGCGAGGAATTACAATAAGACATATTGAAAGTTATGTCAATTTAAAATTTATAGCTAGAAAATGTTAAAAGAAAACATAATCTATTTTTATATGTAATATAAAGATTAAAAGTAATGTTTTTTTTTTTAATATCCACAAAGTGTATATTATATTTACATTAGCGATTCAGTAATTTTTCAAAATAATCATTAAATATGTTAGCATATGAATTAAATTATACACATCTAAGAATTTATATTTTTTTATAAAATATTAATAATAAACAATTAATAGTTTCTTAAGAAAAAAAAACTGGCGTATTTCGTCAAGAAAAAACATTTGAAAATTTTATAAAATACAATCAAACGAATAATTTTGTAAGTATAACACTTGCATTACGAAGTCAAAACCTCCACAATCACGTATTTGACAAAATACTGTAGAAAATTGGCTTCAACAAAACCTAAATAGTTGGAACTTTTTTTAAGAAATTAAAATTTAAAAGAAGTGGCCATAAAATAGAAAAAATAAATAAAATGGAAATTTGCTTCGAAGAAATAATTAAATACTTTTTAAATAGTTGGTTAAATTTTACACTTAAAAAAAACAATTTAAAATTTTTCAAATATAAATAAGTGAAAAATATTTTAAATTAAACAAAAGATTAAAACTTTGTCCCAATTGCAATTTCTTAAGAAAAAACAGTTAAAACTTTCTAATAAAATGTAATTTGTTTAAATTAAATGTTTTATGGTTTACGATTAATAAACTATTTAAATTTCCTAAAAAAATAGTTAAAAGCTTTCAAAAGTTGAAATTTTGTTGATAATAATTTTACGAAAAAAGGCAATTGATTTTCGATTTAAATTCGCCAAGAAAAAAAATGTTAAAAGATAAAGTTTCTTTAAATATATTAATTTTATTAAAAACAATTGTATTGCTTCTAAAAATAGTTTAAACCTTTCAAAAAGATATTTTTACACTTTAAATATTATTATCCGCACGTGGATCTTTCGCCCAAAATTTTATGTATGTTTTTTAGTTCAATTTATTTCTTTTTATATTTACTCTTAAGAAAGAAGTACAAAGAATTCAATAAATAAATTCACAATTTATTTAAAAAATGAAAATTGAAAATTCACAAAGAAAACATTAGAATTTGCTAAAAACAGTCGAAAAGTTTAAAAATGTTGTTTACAATTTCTTAAGAAAAAGCAGTTTAAACTTTCTAAGAAAATTTCATTTGCTTAAATTGAATGCTTAATAGTTTATTAATAAACTATTTAAATTTCCTAAAAAAAAGCAATTCAAATTTCTTTGATAAAAATGGTAATACAAAAAAAAACAATTGAAATTCGATTTAAATTCGCCAAGCAAAAAAATATAGTTAAAAGCTTTAAAAGTTAAAATTTCTTTAAGAGTAATAATTTTAGTAAAAACCATTGAATTTCTTCTAAAAATAGTTTAAACCTTTCAAACGGATATTTTTACATTTTAAAAACAGTAGAAATTTAATTTAAAAAAAGTAATCAAATGAAGTTTGATAAATAAACTTTTCAAATGAATATTTAAAAACGAAAATTGAAAATTTACAAGAGAAAACATTAAAAATTGCTAAGAAACAGTCGAAAAGTATAAAAATTTGGTTTATTAAGTAAAAATAAAATTAAAAACATTTAAGAAAGAACAGTAAAATATTTTTCTAAAAGAGAAAAAGAACAACTGAAATTTGCTATTTAAAAAGAGATTAAGCATTATAAAAATATGTGCTTAAAAATTTTATAAAGAAAAAATTCAAATTTTGCGAAATTTAAGAAAAAATCAGAATGAAATTTACTTGATGGTAAAAAGGAAAAACGAATCAAATTATTAAAATTTAGCATGAAAAAATAATTGAAAACTTCCTAAGCGATCATTTCATAAGTTACTTAAAACATTTTTTTTTGAAATAACAGTAATATATTTCTTAAACAAAAACTTATACAAACAAAATTTATACACTTGGAAAATAAAAACAGTAACACTTTCTTCACAATTTGAATTTGAAATTGTGAAGAAAGTGTTAGTGAGATGAATTAGTAAGTGCCTACAACCTCAATCAGTTCAAAGTGTTAGTGTTTTTATTTTCCAAGTGTATAAAATAAATCTTCACGTAACTCAAGAACAAATTTCTAAACAAAATTTAATTAGATTAGACATAGTTTAAGTTTTACTAAGAAATAATTGAAATTATGTTTAACTCTTAATAAAGAGAATGGTTGCGACCGTTACATAGTGAATTTTTAAATTAAGTTTAACTATTAAAACACATATTCTAATTAAAAACTGTTTTGAACTAAAAATATTTTCAAATTGATTTTTCTTATTTTTTGTTTCCTGAGAAAAAAAACTTTTAAAACGAAAGAAATATTGCAACACGCATAATTAAAGTTTGTCAAGAATTCGCAATTTACTTAGAAACAGTTGATAGTGTATAAAAGAAAAACAATTGAAATTTGGTAAGAAACAGTTGACAACTATAAGAGAAAACAAGTTAAAAGTATACTTATGAATGGTTGGAATTTCAAAATAAGTATGTTTAGTGTTTTAAATGACAGTAAAATATATCTCTAAGAAAAAATAATTTATTAAAAAAGACATGTGAAATTTTCCACGAAATATGAAATAATTTCAAGATTTTACCTCAAAAACTTTGGAATTTTGTTTGGAACTCAAGAAATGAGATTTAAATTTACTTAAACATGAAATATTTGTTTAAAAAATGTCGCAAACTTACTGAACTTAAAAAACGCTCAATAGAAGATTTTTTCTTAAAATAAAAAAAAATTTTTAACTTTTGAATTTTTATAAAAAGCAATTTTTAAATTTTAAATGATTTTAAAGTTTTTCAAAAAATTATACTTATAATTTAAATTTGCTCAGAAGCAGTTCAAATGAAAAACCTTTTAAAACTTTTTTAGAATAATCAATTTGCTCAAATATAATATTTAAGTTTTCTTAATAAAAGCTTTGAATTTACTAAGAGAAAAAAGGAGTTAAATGCTTTCAAAGGTAAAATTTTATCAAAAAAAAAATTGAAATTCAAAAAACACTTTGATTCTTTCTAAAAGATATTTTTACGATTTTTTAAACAATAGAAATATTATGATGTATAAAATAGATGGCAAAAAAATACTTGAAAACATTATAAACAATAATTCATAGGTAAAATTTTACCAAAAAAATTGAAAATAAAAAAAAAGTTTGATTCTTTCTAAAAAGATATTTTTACGTTTCTTTAAACAGTAGAAATATTAAATAAAATAGATGGCAAAAAATACTTGAATACATTAAAAAAAACAATTCAAAGGTAAAATTTTACTAAAAAAATTGTAATTAAAAAAAGTTTGATTCTTTCTTAAAGAAATTTTTACATTTTTTTAAATAATCAAAATATTATATAAAATAGATGGCAACAAATACTTGAAAACATTAGAAAAAACAATTCAAATTCGCTAAGAAAGTTTAAGAGAAAAAAATTGAAAGAAATGGTTGAAATTAAAAAAGAAAGAAAATTATTAAAGATTTTTTTATAAGAAAGAAATTTGCTATTAAAATAAGTTTAAACATTATACAAATTTGCTTAGAAATTGTTTTATAAAGAAACAGTTAAAATTTTGTTAAAAGTTAAAAAAAAAACAGATTAAAATTATTAGTTAATTTAAAAACATTTAACATTTTACTAAAAAACGAACATTTTACAATTCACTTAAAATAATGTTTTAAAAAAGAATAGTAAAATATTTCTCAAATCAAACTTCTTTATTAATAAAAGCAAACAGTTTACTTAGAAATAGTTCAAGTTTTGATTTTTTTTTTTGAAAACTAATCTTAAAAACAATTTTTACAAATGTTTACGATTCCTGAGAAAAAAGTTTGAAACTTTAAAAAACAAATGCTGCAAGGGAGGTTATTAAAACTTGTTAAGAATTCTTAATGCTTTGATAGCGTATAAAAAAACAATTGAATAAACACTTGAAAAGAAAGAAAAGTTAAATTTTGTTTTTTTTTCTATTTTTAAGAAAGTATGTATTTATTTATGAATAGTTGGTTTATTTTACATTTTAAAAACGAATTTATATTGTTTAAAAATAACAGTAAAATATTTCTCTAAGAAAAGATATTTATTTATTTAACAAATCTTGTGAAATTTGCTGGGAAAAAGAAAAAATCAAGAAAATTGAATTTTAGTAAAAATAAAAAAAAAGATTTAAATTTACTTAAAATGTTAAAAATGTCTCACTAAAAACACTTTTTCAAAAACAAGTCTTTTCCATAAAACAAAAAAAAATCCTAAGAAAAATACAGTTGGTATAATGAAAAATACGAAAAATGAACATTTGAAATTGTAAAAAATACCATTAAAATCTGTTAAGAAAAAATTTAAATGTTTCTAAAAGAATATATCTCAATCAACTAAAAGTTTAAGATTTTTTAAATAATAATTATGATTATTTAAATTTGAAATTTGCTAAGAAATGGTTAATTATTAAGAAAAAACAGATTAAATTTTGCTTATGAATATTGTAAACATTTAAAAAAATTGTTTGAAGCGTTAAAAAAAATTAATGTTGCAAAACGGGTAATTAAAATTTACTTAAAAACAGTTGGTTGGTGTATAAAAAGTACAATTGACATATGTTATAAAAATGGTTGGCAACTTTAAGAAATACAAGTTTAAATATTCTTATATCTCCTAGAAACCATTGAAATATTTGAATTATTATTTCCAGTCAACAACAACCGATTTCGATTAAAAGGACATTAAAAATTTCTATATATTTTACAATTTGAAATAAAATATATAATAAAATGCAGTTTACATATAAAACAGATGACAGATTCAAGATGATATAAAACAGTAGACCAAATACTGTTTTATATCATCTTGAATCTGTCATCTGTTTTATATGTAAACTGCGTTTTATTATATATTTTATTTCAAATTGTAAAATATATAGAAATTTTTAATGTCCTTTTAATTACAATTGAAAATATGATTAAAATGACATACCTGTAAAATATGTTCGTATTCATCATTCCCAATATCAACACCAACCTCCATGAAATACATCGAATTGAGCGACAGCAGTTTTTGGAAGATGTAATTCATATCACAATTTTTCGCCGACTGAAAGGATTCCATGCCGTAACTTTTTAACAGTTCTTTCACTAAAAAAGGATTTTTATTTTCTTAGTGCGATATTATTTTGCATAATCGTATTGCCTACCTTTGTCCACTCTTTCCTGATAACTGAATTTGTAGTGAAAATTAACGCAACTATCGTAAAACGAACGGAATGTCAACAAATGCGGTAAACTCGTGTTCTTGATTTCCATCGTTTGCTTAAACAAAACATCCCAAACCGCGGTTTTTCTACGTGCGTTCTGAGAGTTTCCGCATGCAAATTTGTAGAAATCCTCGCAGGCGTCTTCAGTATCATCCATTAAACCTAACATATTAGAAGCCACTAATTTACAATCTCTGGTGTTGCACACGTGATGATCTTCTTTAACAGGAATTTTTTGAGTTGTCGTTATATATTTATTTGTTGTATATTCAGTTATGTTATTTATGTTTGATTTAATATTTTCTGTTGTCGTTGTTTCCGATGTATCATCAAAAGTTGTTTCATCTATTAGCACTGTTGTAGGCTCTGTTATTTGGTAAGGACTAGATTGTTTAGCTTTTATTGTGCTAATATTTTCTTCCATAATTTCCGTCGTAGATTCTGTACTTTCATAAGTTGTAGATTCTGTAAACGTGCTTCCATCATAATCAGAATCAGTGGTTTTATTAGTGTTGTAATCTATCATTTCTGTACTGTGCGAAATTGAATCATCATTGTTACCTTCTGTTGTAGTATCTTCAATAGTTGATTCCATTGTGTTAACTTCAGTAGTTGATTCTATTGTGATCGCTTCGGTAGTTGTTTCTGTATTATCTTTTGCAACAAAAATAACCTTAGCATATTTATGATGGTTAAATGGAGTTTCTTCAGTGATATGCGTTGTGCTGTCTTCAATTGTCGAATCGGAAGCAGTAGTATCACCTCCAGCATCTTCATATTTTTTAGTAGGCGTATCAGTAGTTAAATGTTTAGTTGTTAGATCTTGTTGTCTTGTATATTCATGCATAATATATTTCGTAATCGTTGAGTTCGTAACTAAGTATTCCGTTGTTGTTTCATCTAATTTATCTTCTTCATCTTTATATGAAGATTTGTTAGAATTACTTGAATCATTTTCGGTAATTGAATTAATTTCCGTGGTTTCAGTTGCTGATGATTCTGTATGTTTTGATATTTCAGAGTTTAATTTATTTTTCGTTTCATCCTTTTTCTCTACGTAATCATGCACTAATATTGTGGTCGAGTCATCAGTTGTGGTTTCAATTTCGTTATCGTTTATTCTTGCGTTATCTGTCGTATTATTTGAGCTAAATCCTTCTTTATCATTAGATATTGTAGTATATTCAATTAAAACTTCACCATCTTTAATTTTCTTATTACTTTCTGTCGTTGAAATATCTTTTTCCTTTGAAACAACTGTTGTAGGATTATAAGGTTGGTATTTTTGTGTAGTGACATTATTTTCAGGGTTTAGAATTTCACCCCGTGTGGTTGGTAAACCTGTGGTGGTTGTATGTTGTGGTATTCTTGACGTAACACTTTCAGTTGCTGCCGGTTTCCTTGTCGTAATTAAAGTTGTTGCTGTTGTTATGCCATGGGTGGTTTTTGTTGTTGTTGTTGTTTTGGGTTGTATAAATGATGATTTGGTTGTATGAAGTGGAGGAGGGTCCGTTGAGGAGGCAATGATTTTTTGGAAAAACTCCATTTCTTCCTTGGGGTTATCTCTTCCATACTATTAAATTTTAAAAATATATACTGATACAAAATTAATTATAATTCTCCTAAAAATAGTTGTTGTATTTGTGAGTTATGTGTAACTAAATAATTACTAAGGAATATACCTGTGCCTAATTTATTTAGTATTCAATTGTTTTGCATTTTGAAAATTGATTCAAAAAATTATTTAAAATCAAATGTTAAATTCTCACCCCTTTCCTTCTCCCATCGTAATCGTCTTTATTTTTGCCGCCGGTAATTCCGCTCCAATTGCCCACGATAACAATAATCACGCATAAGATCAGGAAAATGAGGATGGCACAAAGGAAGGAACCGTAGGAGGAGTCGCGACCGTTTCTTCGCGCGACCTCTTCGCCCTTTTGCACGTCGTACGTCCCTTTCGACATTTCTCCCGCGAGTGTGCCGAACAATCTCTCATGTAGGAAATAAGGTAACCGGACCGGATAACCGATAACAGATAACTTCGGCCACATTTCGGTTTGTTGTTCGGCGTCGCATTCCTAATCTGTAAGGAAGTCGATAAATTCGCATAATTTGATTATAAACAGTTATTGCAAAAAAAAAACGTTATTATTTAATCGCGATATTAATTTTACACGATGGATATAAATATTAACACGAAATTCATTTTGATATAATTAATATAGTCCATATTATCAAGTACTTTTAAATATTAAGATAATTATTTATAATAATAAAACAAATTTGAAAATCAGACATTGTTGTTATCTTAATATTGAAAATTTATTTTCAACACCTAAGTGGTATTAGGTGTCTTCAACACTTATGTGGTGTTGAAAATAAATATTCAATATTAAGATATCTACAATGTCTGATTCTTTCAACAATCAATCAATTACTTATAAACCAATAAAGAATTAAATTTTGCAGGTGCTTGCGATAATTCAAATCTTATAATATTACAATATTATTAAATGTTAAATACAAGTACAAAATTGAATAATAAAATAAATTTGAGCATAATTTTAAGAAAAATATTCATATGAATATTTTTATTTCTACTCATTTTTTTTTATATTAAAAATAATACAAACTTGATTTATTTATATCAATCAAATACATCGTTTAATTATCTTTTTAAATAATTACTTTTTAGAGGTGAAAACACATTTCCTCTTCATCAAGTGTATCGTTTAAGATTTAACGACTTAACGTGAAAGTCCATTAATAGTTTCTACACTTAAATCTTTGCAAATAATTAAACTCTGTTAATTAATTTGAATTTGCAATCATCTTTAATATCATATGTCTACACAATGTATTTACAATATGCATAATTTTCCTTTCCGTCTTTCTTCTGCTCTGATTTTATTTATAAATGCAAATTGGGTTTAATTAGTAAAAAAATTAATTTCGATATATTCGTGGCAATTATCATGAGCCTACAATTAATTTTGTTGTATGGTGGGTGAACATTGCAAATTACTCGTATATCGTTAAATAATCAAGGCACGTTTTTCATATAAAAGAGGACGACGAGCGGCAATCGGCAGCCAGTTTCATTTCGGCATTCAAAGGAATTCATAGTCACAAGAACATCACTATGAAGCCTTTGGTAAGTCAATAACAATATTTAATACAATTTTATAAAATTAATATTATAAGCTGCCGCAATAATTACTTATTTATTTTTTATTTAGGTGTTCGTTGCGATCTTAGTCCTCGCGATTACCCTAGAAACGAAAGCGGAGGAGAAGAAAGCAACCGAAACTGGCGACAAAAAACACGAAAAGCGAGGTTTAATCGATTTAGGAAGCCATCATGGGGGTTACGATACTTCAATCGAAAAAACCGTCACTCTTTACAAAGAAGTACCACAACCATACCCCGTGGTGAAGCACATTCCAGTCCCAGTTGAGAAACGCGTACCAGTACCGGTTAAAGTCCACGTACCACACCCCTACCCTGTGGAGAAGAACGTACCAGTACCATACAAAGTACCTGTAAAGGTAGGCGTACCAATTCCAAAGCCTTACCCTGTTGAGAAGCACGTAAGCGTACCTGTTAAAGTTTATGTAGACAAGCCATATCCAGTTAAAGTTTACGTGGATCATCCATACCCAGTCGAGAAAGTCGTTAAGGTTCCATACAAGGTTGAGGTTCCACAACCGTACCCAGTTGAGAAACAAATTCCCGTACCTGTAAAAGTTCCAGTCCATATTCCACAACCCTACCCAGTCTACAAAAACGTACCAGTTCCAGTGAAGGTTTATGTGGACAAACCAGTACCACACTACGTCGATAAACCTTATCCAGTACCAGTTGAGAAGAAGGTGCATGTTCCATACGATGTTAAAGTACCTTACCCAGTGAAAGTTCCAGTCGACAGGCCGGTTCCTTATCCAGTCGAAAAGGAGGTACCATACCCAGTTAAAGTACCAGTAGCTGCACCTTATCCAGTCTACAAAGAGGTTAAAGTACCTTTTGAAAAACACGTACCATACCCCGTAAAGGTACCTGTTGAAAGGCCCGTACCTTATGAGGTGACCAAGCACGTTCCTTACACCGTTGAAAAACATGTACCATTTCCAGTAAAGGTACCAGTACCAGTACCTGTATACGATGATCATAAGGAAGAAGAAAAATGGTAGAAATGGATAAATGTACGCTTCCTAAATCTATTGTTGTGTTTTGTAGTAATAATAAAATGAATCATTTTTATATTTTTGTTTGATTTAAATAATTCTCATTACATTTTATGAAGGGAGTCCGAAGTGGCTGAGGTAAAACCCACGAGCATGGTCGCACATATACCAAGAGCCGTTATTAATTTAAGTTTTAAAATGATATAAATATGTGTAGAATATGATATAAAATTCTTTTCATATAAATACAATTCCTGATGATAAATAGATACGTTAATGACACAAATTACAAGATAAAATTGAATTACAGTAAAAATACGAAGCGTACATTGGCGATCATCAGATCGGAACGAATTATTAAGGTTGATATAGGTGATGATGCAATGGTAACGTAATCACGAAAGTATAAGTTGTAGAAATTCTTGAGTACCCGATGTGCATTATTAGCAACGGAGCATTATGGTTAATTCGAAGAAGATATCTGGGTCAATCAAAATAAATACTGTTATTGATTTTTTCAATATTTAAACTTATACATAATATTAGCCACTAGTTTTAACGAGATACACATTGCAACAAAGCGAATATATAATTATAAATAAATTGGAAGTCACCTTTAATTAAAGTGATTGTTAATTAAAGGGTGAAATAGAGACTATAAATGTACTAAACTACTTAACAACTGTACTTATAAATATTTATTTCTAATTAGCAGTTCAGTTTTATGATGGGTAAGAGTTAAAAGAAAGCAAGATAATAGAGAAAAAAAAAACAAGTTTAGAATTCTTCTCTTTTATTCTTTTGTCATTGTTTTTCTTACATAGTAGAAATATAGACTTAGCTAGAAAATGAAAGATTAACAATAAGATTACTCTACGAATGAGAAATAGGTGTAGTTTAAATAGTCCAATTGCTAGAGATAAATGTATAATTCTGATATACTCTCTTGTATTTTTATTTTATTCTCTAGTAAAAAAAACTATAAGAAAGAATTTCAAATCAAAAGAAATAAAGAAAAATAAATCCACTTCATGCTTTTCAAATTTGTATTCACTCTTTCGTAGTTTATACTAATTTATAAAAAAGAAGGGAAACATAATTTTTTTATTAATTTCCTCACTTAAAAAGTTTACCTTTTGAATTTCTTTGTTATTCAAAAAGTTTTGTAATTAATTTTATTCCAAACCACGAGACGATCAGTAATTGTAATTTATATGTATATGTAGGGTGGGTGGGTGGCCTTTATCCCACCCTCCAATCAGTAAAATATCATCAAAAATTATTTTGAAAATTTGTATGAATAAATCTCTAAAAATTGCAATTATTTTGTATTTATTCATATTTTACAACTTTTAATTAAAACCCTCGCTTAGGGTTTTTTAGGATTCCAAAATTTTTCACAAGTTTTCCTTGTAGATTTCTAGAACTTTTTTGGAGGATTCTAAAAGTTTACAGTAATTTCTTCTTCTTATTTCCAGAATTTTTAGCAAAGGTCTTATTCGGGAGTTTTTTAAAAAGTTCGTTTCAATATTTACAGGATTTTCTTTGAGGCTGTTTCCAGTAATTTCTCTTCCAAGTTTTAATATTGTCTTATAAATTGCAAAGATTTATTTCCTTCAGGACTCAAAAATTAAAAAAAATCTTTCATAGTTCAGGAAATTTCTAGTAATTTCTTCTCCACATTTCAAGACGTTTTTCAACTCTTCTAAATCGCAAAAATTTTCTTTGAGGTTCTAGAATTTTTAGAATTTTCTTCTAGAAATCTAGATTATTTTCTCGAGGGTTCAGGAAATTTCTAGCAATTTATTATCTAGAGTTCAAGACTTTTATTGACCTCGTCTTTTGAATTGTAAATATTTTCTTTGAGGCATTAAAATTTTCTAGAATTTTTTTTCTAAAATTTTAGAGTTTAGAAATTTTTTTTTCAACTTTTCTTATAAATTGAGAATATTTTTTCAGGCTCTACATGTTTTTTAATTCGTCTTCTTTTCGAGATTTCAGGTAAATTTCCGTAATTGCTTCTTGAATTCAACATTTTGTTTCAACTAGAGGCTGTAAACTTATTTAGAAAGTTCTAAATTGCGGAATTTTTCTCAGGGGATCCAGATTTTTTTTATTTTTTATTACACACAGGGTTTTATTGTTTTGTAAGCAGCAAAATCATCAACAATTAGTATTTAAAGTAATCATGTATATGTAGGGTGGGTGGGTGGCCTCTATCCCACCCTACAATCAGTAAAACATAAGCGAGGGTTTTAATTAAAAGTTGTAAAATATAATTAAACACAAAATAATTCCAATATTTAGAGATTTCTTCATACAAATTTTTCAAATAATTTTTGATGATGTTTTACTGATTGGAGGGTGGGGTAGAGGCCACCCACCCACCCTACATATACATGATAATTTTAAATACTAATTGTTGATGATTTTGCGGCTTATAAAACAATAAAACCTTGTGTGTAATAAAAAATAAATTATAATCCAATTTTAAGTTTATCTATAAATAACCTTCTGTAACTAATTTTATCTAATTTAGATTTAAAGTCCCCCCATCTATCATGTATAATTTTTTTTAAATTTCCTACTTCTAAAATTTTACCTTTTGAATTTCTTTGTTATTCAAAAAGTTTTGTATATAATTTTACTCCAAACCGCGAGACGATCAGTAATTGAAAGTTATATGTATATGTAGGGTGGGTGGGTGGCCTCTATCCCCCCCTCAAATCAGTAAAACATCATCAAAAATTATTTAGAAAATTTGTATGAATAAATCTCTAAAAATTGCAATTATTTTGTGTTTATTTATATTTTTCAAGTTTTAATTAAAACCCTCGCTTATGTTTTACTGATTGGAGGGTGGGATAGAGGCCACCCACCCACCCTGCATATACATGATAACTTCAAATACTAATTGTTGATGATTTTGCTGCTAACAAAATAATAAAACTTTGTATGTAATAAAAAATAAAGCATAATCTATTTTAAGTTTATCCATAAATAACCTTCTATAGCTAATTTTATCTAATTTAGATTTAAAGTCCGCCCACCCATCATCTATATTTTTTTCTTTAAATTTCCTACCTCTAAAATTTTTCTTTTTTATTCAAACAGTTTTGTAATTTATTTTACTCCAAACCTCGAGACGATCAATAATTGTAATTTATGTATATATGTAGGGTGGATGGGTGGCCTCTATCCCACCCTCCAATCAGTAAAACATCATCAAAAATTATTTTTAAAATTTGTATGAATAAATCTCTAAAAATTCCAATTATTTTGCGTTTATGTATATTTTACAACTTTTAATTAAAACCCTCGCTTATGTTTTACTGGTTGGAGGGTGGGATAGAGGACACCCACCCACCCTACATAAACATGATAACTATAAATACTGATTGTTGATGATTTTGCTGCTAACAAAACAATAAAACCTTTTTGTAATAAAAAAATAAAGCATAATCCATTTGAAGTTTATTTATAAATAACCTTCTGTAGCTAATCTTATTTACTTTAGATTTAAAGTCTGCCCACTCATCATGCATAAAAGTTTTATTAATTTCCTCACTCAAAAATGTTACCTTTTGAATTTCTTTTTTATTCAAAAGGTTTTGTAATTAATTTTACTCCAAACCGCTAGACGATCAGTACTTGCAATTTATATGCATATGTAGGGTGGGTGGGTGGCCTCTATCCCACCCTCCAATCAGTAAAACATCATCAAAAATTATTTTGAAAATTTGTATGAATAAATCTCTAAAAATTGCAATTATTTTGCGTTTATGTAAATTTTACAACTTTTAATTAAAACCCTCGCTTATATTTTACTGATTGGAGGGTTCGATAGAGACCACCCACCCACCCTACATATACATGATAACTTTAAATACTAATTGTTTGTGATTTTGCTGCTTACAAAACAATAAAACCTTGTGTTTAATAAAAAATAAAGCATAATCCAATTTTAAGCTTATCTATAAATAACCTTCTATAGCTAATTTTATCTAATTTAGATTTAAAGTCTGCCCACCCATCATGCATAAAAAATTTATTAATTTCCTCTCTCAAAAATTTTACCTTTTGAATTTCTTTTTTATTCAAAAAGGTTTGTAATTAATTTTACTCCAAACCGCGAGACGATCAGTAATTGAAATTTATATGTATATGTAGGGTGGGTGGGTGGCCTCTATCCCACCCTCCAATCAATGAAAAACCATCAAAAATTATTTGAAAAAAAAATTTGTATGAAAATATCTTTAAAAATGGTGATGTGGCCATCATAATACTACATCCCTATATTTTTCTCAAAAACTATGAGGTTATCCTTAATTATTTGCTCAATTTTGAATTCTTTATATTTACTTGTTATATAAATTTCATTTAGCTCCTATAGTTTATTAGCAATAAGCAAAAAAAATTCAAAATTTTTAAATTAAGAACAAATTCGCTTGTTTTACTGATTGAAGAGTGGATTAGAGGCCACCCACCCACCCTACATATACATATTAACGTTAATTACTGATCGCCTCGCGGTTTGCAATAACTTTAATTAGAAAATTTGAACAAAAGAAAATTGACAAAGTAAACTGTGTGATAAAGATAATGATTGCGACCGTTACTACGTGGTAATCCATACTTACAATAATTTGTCGTTAAAACATATTGAATTTTTCAATTCAGTGAAAGAAGGAATTATTAGAATTTTTTTAATCTATATTTCTAAACGAATCTTTTTTAAACATTTTAGAGCTTCCAATAAAATCTTAACAATTTAGAAAGCGGGTTGAATTAAAAAAAAAAAACTTGAAACCTAGAGATGAAATTAGTGGAAATTTCTTGAGTTCTTGAAAAAAAAAATCCTAAAAATCTAGGGCCTCGAAAAAAGAGAAATTACTGAAAATTTCCTGAACCCTCAAAAAATCTAGATTTCTACAAACAAATTTGGCTCCAAGAAATTTTTTGTAATTTAGAAGATAACCTTGAAATCTGGAGGAGAAATTTCTGAAAATTTCCTGAACCCTTCGAAAAAAAGCCTAGATTTCTAAATGAAAATTTTCTAAAAATTCTAGAGCCTCATTCTAGAAATTTAGAAGACCAGTTGAAAAAATATCTTGAAATCGGAAAGAGAAATTACTGAAAATTCCTTAAACATTCTCGAAAATAAGAAAAGATTTGTAAGGGAAAATTTTCTTAAAAAATCTGGATCCCCTAAAAAAATTCCGCAATTTAGAACTTTCTAAATAAGTTTACAGCCTCTAATTGAAACAAAATGTTGAATTCAAGAGAAGCAATTACGGAAATTTAACTGAAATCTCGAAAAGAAGACGAATTAAAAAACATTTAGAACCTGAAAAAATATTCGCAATTTATAAAAAAAGTTGAAAAAAAAAAATTAATTTTGGGAAGAAGTTATTAGCCATTTTCTAAACTCTAAACTTTTAGAAAAAAATTTTAGAAAATCTTAATTCCTCAAAGAAAATCTTTACAATTTAAAAGACGACTTCAAAAAAAGTCTTGAACTCTAGAGAATAAATTGCTAGAAATTTCCTGAATCCTCGAGAAAATAATCTACATTTCTAGAAGAAAATTCTAAAAATTCTAGAGCCTCAAAGAAAATTTTTTGCGATTTAGAAGACAAGTTGAAAAAGTCTTGAAATGTGGAGAAGAAATTACTAGAAATTTTCTGAACTCTCGAAAAAAAGTCTAGATTTTTAAAAATAAAGTTTCTTCATTTAAATTTTTGCAATTTACTGGAATTTTCCTAAATTCTACAAAAAATCTATATTTCTAGAAAATAATTATTTTGAAAATTCTAAAAACTTCGCAATTTAAAAGGCAGCTTGAAAAAAAACAATCTTGATAATTGGAGGAGAAACGACTGGAAAGAGTCTAGATTTCTAGGAACAGATTTTCTAGAAAAACCTATAGCCTCTAAATCTGAATAAAAGTTACTGGAAATTTCAGAATTCTCGAAAAAAGTCTAAAGTTCTGGAAAATATTTTTTTTTAGTTTTTAAGCCCTGAAGGAAATAAATCTTTGCAATTTATAAGACAATATTAAAACCTGGAAGAGAAATTACTGGAAACAGCCTCAAAGAAAATTCTGTAAATATTGAAACGAACTTTCTAAAAAACTCCCGAATAAGACCTTTGCTAAAAATTCTGTAAATATGAAGAAGAAACTACTGTAAACTTTTAGAATCCTCCAAAAAAGCTCTAGAAATCTACAGGGAAAACTTGTGAAAAATTCTAGAATCCTCGATCAAAATTCTTTAGAAAGGAAGGTGCAAAAAACTGAAAATTTGGAGAAGAAATTACTGAATCTTTCAGAAGCCTCTAAGTAAGTTCTAGAAATTTAGAAAAAAAATCCTAATAAATTGCAAAGTTAAACAGAATCTTGAAAGAACTTCCTGAAAAATCTAGAACTCTCGAAAAAAATATTTCCTAAATATTCTGGAAATATCTATGTATTAGATAAGAAAAAGCAATTCTAGAATCCTCAAAAAAAGTTTTATAAATCTAAAATGAATTCAAGTTAAATTTTTTTCTCACAAATTAAGAATTTTATGAAAAACATGTCTTAATAAAACTTCTTCAGTTTCTCATTCCATTCAAATTTATGTAATATTTTTCAAATTTGGAATAATATCGAGAAAAATCAATAAAACGCCTCGAGTAAACATCCACTTCCGGTTTATGAATGTTTGCCAAAAGCGTTTCAGTTCCATTTTTTAACGATAAAACCTTAAGTTTAAAGTTTCATCTCAATCTTCTCTTTCATCAATTCTACCCTCCAATCAGTAAAACATCATCAAAAATTATTTGAAAAATTTGTATGAATAAGTCTCTAAAAATTGCAATTATTTTTTGTTTATTTCTATTTTACAACTTTTAATTAAAAACCTTGCTATGTTTTACTCATTGGAGGGTGGGAAATTCATATGAATATGTAGGGTGGGTGGGTGGCCTGTCATCTCACCCTCCAATCAGTAAAACATCATAAAAAAATATTGGAAAAGTTTGTATGATAAAAATTGCAATTATTTTGTGTTTATATTTTACAACTTTTAATTAAAACCTTCACTTATGTTTTACTGATTGGAGGGTGGGATAGAGGCCACCCACCCACTCTACATATACATGATAACTTTAAATACTAATTGTTGATGATTTCGCTGCTAACAAAACAATAAAAGCTTTTATGTAATAAAAAATAAAGCATAATCCATTTTAAGTTTATCTATAAATAACCTTCTAATGTTAATCTTATCTAATGTAGATTAAAGTCTGCCTACCCACCATGCATAAAAAATGTATTAATATCCTTACTCAAAAATTTTACCTTTTGATTTCTTTTTTATTCAAAACGTTTTGTAATTAATTTTACTCCAAACCGCGAGACGATCAGTAATTGAAATTTATGTGTATATGTAGGGTGGGTGGGTGGCCACTATCCCACCCTCCAATCAGTAAAACATCATCAAAAATTATTTGAAAATTTGTTTGAATAAATCTCTAAAAATTGCAATTATTTTGTGTTTATTTATATTTTACAACTATTAATTAAAACCCTCGCTTATGTTTTACTGATTGGAGGGTGGGATAGAGGCCACCCACCCACCCTTCATATACATGATAACTTTAAATACTAATTGTTGATGGTTTTGCTGCTAACAAAACAATAAAAGCTTTTATGTAATAAAAAATACAGCATAATCGAATTTAAGTTTATCAATAAATAACCTTCTATAGCTAATCTTATCTAATTTAGATTTAAAGTCTGCCCACCTATCATGCATAACAATTTTATTAATTTCCTCACTCAAAAATGTTACCTTTTGAATTTCTTTTTTATTCAAAAAGGTTTGTAATTAATTTTATTCCAAACCGCGAGACGATCAGAAATTGAAATTTATATGTATATGTGGGGTGGGTGGATGGCCTCTAGTTAAATTTAAAGAAAAAATATGTGTAATAAATAACAAAATGTTATAAAATATATTAAATAGAAATATTGGTATTAATTACAAATACAAGAAAATAATTAAATTTTATTACAGATAATTCACACCTTGTTAAATATGTGTGACACTTTCAAACTACGGTTTTTTAAAAGATTAATTACACAGTTTACTGCGTGTGAAATTAATACACCGAACAGAAATTTAATCGCGAATTTATTTTGGTATAAAAATCAAGCGCCGCGTTATTTCGGCATCTAGTTTCACCTCGGCATTCAAAGGAATTTCTAGTTATACCAATTCACTATGAAGCCTTTGGTAAGTCGATGCTTTCAATAAATAATTTAATAATATAATGTAATTTATAATATTTTTAGATATGCCTTGCGGTCTTAGTCCTCACATCTGCAAAATTTGGCGTAGCAGAGGAGAAGAAGGCGGCGGAAGCTAGGCATTACGAAAGTCACAACAATTATGTTCCGATGTATACGTACACCATGGATATGCATCCGGCTTATAATAAACATGTAATGGAAAATTCAAAGTTTAGACCAGTTTATGATAAAGCCAGTGGTCAACACATCATCGATCTATTAAACGTGGACGATATTAAAGAGTTTATAAGCGACAAGGGGAAATCGTTAATCTCCACACAAGGTATTGAAGGTGAACATAAACACGGACAGGATTTTCAATTTGGAAAATTAAACGGCTATAATAAGTATGGAAATCAAGGTATTAATAATAATTATTACGGATTGTCTCAAACTTTCAACAACGAGGAACAAAAAGAAGGATTATCTAATTATAGAACTGAAAGCGTACATTTTAACAGTAATGGATTATCAAATTTTGGTCATGATCTTAAACAATTGCATACTGGCCATGACATAAACCTAATTCATAAACATAATTCCGGTGCAGTATTGGAACATCATAACACGAAACATACATCTATTAATTTAGATTATATAGGAAAACACGAATCATCATACGGAGGAACCATTCACGATCCTTTCGTAGCAAAATTGAATAAACAACCGCAGAAAATACAATTAGAAACGAGTAAGCACGAAAATGAGGAGAATCAAGGTCATTACCAGATCGGAACAATTAGTGCTAATAAACCATCTGGAGCGAATGTTGAGGTCTTCACTACTAAGGATAAAACCAAGACCTTAATTGACTTAACAAAAATAAATTTTAGCGGTGAAATTGATGATAATAATAGCCAAGATGTACCTGAGTTAAAATATAAACTAGTGCCGAAGAAACCGGAAACCGAAGAAGAGCTATTTCAGAAAGCCATTGATTCTGGGAGTATAATCATAAAACACGTACCGATCGCTTACGCCAAATATATAGACAAACCTTATCCATACAAAATCTACGTCGAGAAACCAATCGTGCAGCAAAAAATCATCAAAATTCCTTTTAAGGTGGAAATTCCGAAACCAGTAGCGGTTGAGAAGAAAATCCCTTTTCCCGTAAAAGTCTTCGAGCAGGATCCTAAACCATACCCTGTATATAAAGATATACCAGTGCCAGTAACAGTTTATGTAGATAAACCAGTTCCTAAATACGTAGAAAAACCATATCCGGTAAAGGTCGTTAGAAAAAAAGAGCAACAAGATTCCGATGATTCAAAACACATCAAACCTCTAACTTGGGAAGAATTCGAAGCTGTTAAAGCCTCAGCTGAAAAATCATTCGCCGAATACTACAAAACACACACTGAAATGAATATTCAAGGTGGTAAAAACGACAATTTGAAAGTATCCGAATCAAACGAACATAAGGATTCACAACACGTTAGTTTTCCCCCAAAACATGAAGAGAAATGGATAGCATTAGAACACAAAACGGAAAGCAATAATGATGCCAATTCGAATAATAATAATAACAATCATTTGAATTTAAAGCCGGAAGCGTACAACTACGATTATCAAATGTGGAAAACTTCAGAAACTCCACATGGGCCTACCTTTGAAGATACAAAACAATACTCGGAGAATAAAGGAGAAAATACTAAGACAACTTCGAAAGGTGAGAGGTGGAGTCCTCGAATTCGTGAAGTATTTATCGACACTGATGCGGATCAACACGATTTAAAATCGAAACATGTTCAAGGATTAGAATACACGGAATATCCAGGTCAATACAATGAACATAAAATACACGGGCTTTCCAATTATGGAGGTATCAAAGAAAATGAGTTTTCGAAAAATTTTGATTTCTCAAGCGGAAATAGTTTCGATCATGTAATTTTTAATCCATATCCGGCTAAAGTTTTTGACGAGAAACATTCACTTCCAGAATTTAAAGACAATACAAATACTTCACCCTATGGTGAAAACATCAGCGAAGGTAAACCGTCAATAAAGTCGAAAAGAAATTCGATTACTTTGGACAAACAAGGCGAGGAAATGCTTAAGACGCTCGAAGCGGAAACTTCAGCTACTGATCACGTGACCACCAAAAGGCAATTAACTTCTGAGACTTCTAAACCAGAAAAGTCTGTACCAGTTAAGCGAGAATCAGAAAATAAAGAGGATGTTAAAAAGAAGAAACAAAAACGTGTTCGTAATACAAAGTCTAATGGCAAAGAAGATAAATCATCCGCCTCGTTATCCAAAGATGAATTGAAGAAGGATTCGAAGAAAACTACCACCGAAAAGAGTGTTGATGATAAGAAGGCCTAAACCTAATTGAAATATCCATGTTTTTAACTTATTTATTTTTGTTGTGACTATTTTATTTTTATAATTTGATGATTTTTCCGTTTTACTCTCGAATTATCAGCTTTAAAGAATGATTTTCCAGAGAGAAATCGGATTGTTTTTAATTTGTCTATTTATAGTTGATGATTTTGTAATCGATTATTTTATTAATAAAAGTTGAAAAATAATTTGGTGTTATTATATTATAATAAACATAAACATATCTTAATGATGATAAAGACAATTCATATCACAAATCTTGCGAATTGTTTATTTAGTTTAAAAAAATGGTGATTTAGCTCCGAATTTTTCTTAGAAACTCAAAGATTTACAAAAAAATACCTTACCTGTTGTAGTTGTCACCAAACAATATTTAAAGATATTTATGAATATAATAGATAATAAAAAGGATAGTCATTACCACAAAAATATTAAAACTATTTAGTATATAAAAGTATGTAAATAAAATTAAACAATTGAAAATTAAAAAAAAAACATAAATTAAAACCTTACTTACCTTTTTGTAAACTTAAAATCAAACCGACTGAACACTAAAATATTAAAAACAATTGATCGAATATTAAAAAACTGTTAAAAATAACAATGTGTAAAATAATTCAAAATTAATAGTTGTAATTTTTCCCCCGAAAGTTCATGAAAATATTTTTTTAATAAAAAAAGTTGAAAAATAATTTTTTAATAAAAAAAAGTTGATTGCTTTGATTTATAAATGATTAAATAATTAAAAATGAAAACTGAAAGAAATAAATTGTCAAAAAAGCCTAATTTATAGTATATAACAATAAAAAATAAAATCAACTAATTGAATACTAAAAAATCAAGTTATTGAAAAAAATATATTTCTTAAAAAATCAATTTTTGTTTTTTTTTGTTTTTTTTGTTTCATTACAACGTATATAAAGTTCTTTACTTATAGCAAATAAACATTCATTCACGGTACCCAAAATGTAACAATTTTTTTTGACATAAATTAAAATCTTGGTAATTAGAAAAAACACGAAAATATTTCTTAATTCCTCTGTTGGGACATTTTTATACAGATCACTTAACACATGTAAAGTTTCTTGCATGTCTTTTCTAAATCTATTGTTTTTTCTTCAAGAAAGTTTTTCTTCATTAGTTTGAAGCAAATTTTAAAATAGAATATTTTCTAGGATATCAATCTTTCTTAAATTTTAACTGATTGTTAGCTAATTTTATTTACTTTTTTCAAGTTTTTCTTCTTAGAGAAAGTTTGAGCTGTTTAACTTCAATTGTTAGTAAAAATGCTAAAGTTCTAACGATTATGACAAAATCTCAACTGTTTCTTAGAACGTTTCTTATTGTTTCTTAGTAAAATTATTATTATTATTTTAAGATTCAACTTTCATTTCATGGTTAATATTTTTTTAACTACTTATTTAAAAAAAAAACCTTAAACAGTTTCTTATCAAATTTGATGTACTTTTTGCAAAGTATATATATGTTTTTTAAATCAATTTTTTTCTTCTTCAAGAAAGTTTAAATTTATTTTCTTCTTCTTCCTTACTTTAAAGCAAATGTAAAAAGAGTTTTTAGAATATTTCTTAGAATTTCATTTTTTATTAGAACTTCATTTTTTGTTATTTTCTTTAGAAACTTTTAACTGATTGTTGATCTACTTTTTGTAAGGTTTCAACCGTAAATTTTTTAAATCAATTGTTTCTTCTTCAAGAAAGTTTTTCTTCATTAGTTTGAAGCAAATTTTATAATATTTCTATATAATTTAATTTTTTCTTAAATCTTAACTGTTCCTTAATTTTATTTATAAACATTCAACTATTTCTTAGCAACTTTTATTTACTTGTTTGAAGGTTTCAGTCGTGTTTTTTCAATCATTTCTATTTAGAGAAAGTTTTAACTATTTAACTTATTGGTAAAATTCTAAAGATTTTGATAAAATCTCAACTGATTTTTAGAACGTTTTCCATTGTTTTTTTAGCAAAATAATTATGATATTTATAAAAGATTCAGCATTCATTTCATGGTTTAGAATTTTTCTAACTATTTTAATTTTTAAAACACGATTTGATTTCCTTTCTTCACTAATAAAAAAAAAATAGTGAAGAAAGGAAATCAAATCGTGTTTTATTAGTGATTATTACTTCACATAACTCAAAACAAATAGTGAATATTTTAATTTTATTAAAACTTTAAACTTGTTCTTAACAAATTCAATTTACTTTTTGCAAAATTTTAGCTTCGTATTTTTAATCAAATTGTCTTACTTCCAGAAAGTTTAAACTTTTCCTCTTCATTCCATTTAAAGCAAATTTTATAATATTTCTTCGAATATTTTCTAGGATTTTATTATTATTTATTTTTTCTTAAATTTTAACTGTTTTTTTTACTTTAATTATAAACTCTCAACTGATTGTTAGCTAATTTTATTTACTGTTTTTTAAATTTTAGTCGTGTTTTTTTAACTGTTTAAGATTTTGATAAAATCTCAACTGTTTTTTATAATGTTTTCAATTATTTCAGTAAACTTATTTTGGCTTTTATAAGATTCAACTTTCATTTCATCGTTTAGAATATTTTTAACTATCTAATTTTTTAGAAACTTTTAACTGATTCTTAGCAAATTTTATGTACTTTTTTCAAGGTTTCGGCTGTGTTGTTTTGAAATGTTTCTTCTTCAAGATAGTTTTAACTGTTTAATTTTAACTGTTAAAAAAGTTTAAATTGTTTTAGAAAAAATTTCAACAGTTTCTTTATCAATTTTTTCTTAGTCGAGTTTTTTTTTCAATTTTAAAAGCTCAAACTTTTTTTAAGCAAATTAAAACTGGTTTGTTTGTTAACTTTTGTTGATAAAAAAAATTCTAAAGATTTTGTTAAAATCTCAACTGATTTTTAGAACGTTTCCCATTGTTTTTAGAAAAATTATTATGATATTTGTAAGATTTAGCATTCATTTCATGGTTTAGAATTTTTTTAACCATTTTAATTTTATTAAAACTTTAAACTTGTTCTTATCAAATTTGATTTACTTTTTTTGCAAGATTTCAGTTTCGCATTTTTATTATTTTATACTTTGAGAAAGTTTAAACTCTTTCTATTCATTTCATTTGAAGCACATTTTAAAATATTTTTTCGATATATTAACTGATGAGGCTGTTATCTGTTGAAAATTCATATTCACTTGTTAGGTTGATGTAGTAAAACACTTAAATTTTCAAAACACTTTATTATTGCTTTTTTGAAAACGCAACAATTGTTTCGCCACACTGTGTTGAAAATTTAAATATTTTTTCGAATAATTTCTAGGATTTTATTATTATTTATTTTTTCTTACATTTCAACTGTTTTTTTACTTTCTGTAAAAACTTTCAACTGATTGTTAACTAATTTATTTACTGTTTTCTAGGTTTCAATCGTGTTTTTTGTTTCGATTTTATTTTCTTAAAGAAATTATTAACTACTTAATTTCAACAGTTTGCAAAAAATATTAAAATTCTAAAGATTTTGATAAAATCTCAATGGTTTTTTATAATGTTTCCAATTGTTTCTTAGCTTAACTTATTCTGACTTTTATAAGATTCAACTTTCATTTTCTTCTTCAAGATAGTTTTAACTGTTTAATTTTAACTGTTAAAAAAGTTTAAATTGTTTTAGGAAAAATTTCAACAGTTTCTTTATCAATTTTTTCTTAGTCGAGTTTTTTTTTCAATTTTAAAAGCTCAAACTTTTTTTAAACAAATTAAAACTGGTTTGTTTGTTAACTATTGTTGATAAAAAAATTCTAAAGATTTTGTTAAAATCTCAACTGATTTTTAGAACGTTTCCCATTGTTTTTAGAAAAATTATTATGATATTTGTAAGATTTAGCATTCATTTCATGGTTTGGATTTTTTTTAACTATTTTAATTTTATTAAAACTTTAAACTTGTTCTTATCAAATTTGATTTACTTTTTTTGCAAGGTTTCAGCTTCGCATTTTTATTATTTTATACTTTGAGAAAGTTTAAACTCTTTCTCTTCATTTCATTTGAAGCAAATTTTAAAATATTTCTTCGAATAATTTCTAGGATTTTATTATTATTTATTTTTTCTTACATTTTAACTGTTTTTTTACTTTCTGTAAAAACTTTCAACTGATTGTTAACTAATTTTATTTACTGTTTTCTAGGTTTCAATCGTGTTTTTTGTTTCGATTGTATTTTCTTAAAGAAATTATTAACTTTTTAATTTCAACAGTTTGCAAAAAATATTAAAATTCTAAAGATTTTGATACAATCTCAATGGTCTTTTTTATAATGTTTCCAATTGTTTCTTAGCAAACTTATTAAAATTCTAAAAGATCTTGATAAAATCTCAACTGTTTTTTATAATGTTTCCAATTGTTTCTTAGCTTAACTTATTCTGACTTTTTTTAAGATTCAACTTTTATTTCATCGCTTAGATTTTTGTTAACTATCTAAATTTTTTAGAAACTTTTAACTCATTCTTAGCAAATTTTATGTACCTTTTTCAAGGTTTCAGCCGTGTTGTTTTCAATTGTTTCTTCTTCAAGATAGTTTTAACTGTTTAACTTCAACTGTTCAAAAAGTTTCAATTGTTTTAGGCAAAATTTCAACAGTTTCTTTATGAATTTTTTCTTCGCCAAAGTTTTTTCACTTTTAAAAGCTCATAGTATTTTGAAGCAAATTTAAACTGGTTTGTTAACTTTTTTCATTAAAAAAACTGTTTTTGTTTTAATACTTTTGTAAATTTTATTTTTTTTTATATTTTTTTCTTTTTAGAAAAAATTGAAATGTTTTTTAAATATAGTTTTAATTCTTTCAGGCTGTTTTTTTTTTGTTTGTTTATAAATTATAAAAACAAGTTTTTAACTATTGTTTGTCTTTTTTATTGTTTTATTTAAAATTTGTTTTTGAATAATCATTTTCGAACAAAATTATTGTTTTTTTTTAGTAAATTTTCAACTCTTTCTCTCCAATTACTTTTTTAAAGAAATTAAGACTAAAGATCGGTATTCTCAACTGCGTTCTTTGATATTTTCCTTCTTTCTAAACGATGATTTCACCGATAATATTTATTTATTTATTCACTTCACTTACGCTAACAATTGAATAAATAAATAAATATTATCGGTGAAATCATCGTTTAGAAAGAAGGGAAATATCAAAGAACAAACAGTTGAGAAAACAGTTTTTACAACAATTTTTCTAAATACGTTTCCTGAACAATTTTATTTTTCAGTTGTTTATATTTTACAGCATATTAATTAGTATAGGTTCATTTTGACCTCAAACAACAATCATTATATTAATGTATCGTGCTCTTGACCTACCACAACAGTCTACACATTAACCCAGCGTACTCTTGACCTATCACAACAGTCTATATATTAACCTAGCGTTACCAGAATTTTACCATAAGAAATGTTGCATTTGTACTTTTCTTAAAACTAGTTAAAAATTGTCCTAAATATAAAATGGGAATATATAAAGAACAATTAAAAACGTTTAAAAGAAAGAACTAACAAATAATTAAAAACTATTTAGAAAGGAATTTAAAAATTTTATATTTCGAAATAACAAATATCACAAAAATTATTGATTTAAATATTTCTCGTTAATATAAAGCCCAACATAAATTCTCATTATTATTATCTTGTTTAGCGATAATAATAATATGAACTCACATGTCGTCAAAATTTACCAGTTTAGCAAATTAATTGGACCACAAATATACATTAATAAATTAAACATTAAATGCTCCAGTTATCTAATTGCAACCATTTAATGGGCGGTGAACGTTCAAATAAGTTTTTGGCGAATTAATTATAGACCACAAAATGGTATAAAAACGAGTCAACGTGACAACATCATCATTCAGTCTCATTCCGGCATTCAAAGGAATTCCTAGTTACGAAATTCACTATGAAGCCTTTGGTAAGTAATTTCATACTTTCACTACTTAATCTAATTAATTATAAATACTTAAATAGACCTATATTTACATAATAAATACTTAAATAAATTTATATTTACATATTTTAAATTGTTTCTGTAGGCATGCATTACTATCTTAGTCCTCGCTGCTGCAGCAATCGCAGATAAAGCAGAGGAGAAGACGGTGGAATCTGGAGGCAATAAACACAACAAGAGAGGAGGCGATATTGACCTAGGTCATCATGTTTCCGTGGAGAAAACGATAACATTCTTTAAAGGAATACCTGAACCGTTCCCGGTTGAAAAACCCATCCCTCTTCCGGTGGAGAAACATATTCCATACCCAGTTAAAGTACACGTTCCTCACCCATATCCAGTAGAAAAAGAGGTACCGGTAGCTGTAAAGATACCCGTTAAGGTGGGCGTACCAATCGCAAAACCCTACCCTATCGAGAAACACGTCGCCGTACCGGTTTATAAATACGAGGACAAGCCATATCCGGTTGAGGTCCATGTAGAGAAACCCTATCCAGTTGAGAAAATCGTTAAAGTACCTTATAAAGTGGAAGTTCCGGTACTTTATCCAGTAGAAAAGCGAGTTCCAGTTGCTATTAAAGTTCCGGTTCACGTATCAAAACCATACCCTGTTTACAAAAACGTACCTGTTCCCGTTAAGGTGTACTTCGATAAACCAGTACCTCAATACGTAGACAAACCATACCCAGTAAAGGTTGAAAAAGAGGTCCGCGTTCCTTATAATAAGTACGTACCATACCCTGTGAAAGTGGAAGTCGAAAAGCCGGTACCAGTTCCGGTGGAAAAACCAATTCCAGTTCCAGTAAAAGTACCAGTTCCATCTCCTTATCCGGTTTATAAAGAAGTAGGTGTTTCGGTCGAAAAATTAGTACCTTATCCAGTAAAGGTGCCTGTTGATAATCCAGTACCGGTTGAGATCGAGAAACATGTACCGTATACGGTAGAGAAACGTGTGCCACTTAAAGAAGAGGTTCCAGTTTTTGTTAACGACGACGAGCAAAATGATGAGAGTGAGGAGAAATGGTGATTTAGTTCCTAACTTGTTGTGTTTTATTGTTTTTTTTTTGTTGAATATTTTTATAAATAAAAAAAATGAATATTAATTATTGTATTTATTAAAATCTATCTGATTTCATGATGTTTGTATGAAATTCCTATTTTATTTTATTATGTGTGGAATATAAAATAATCATATGTGTGACATTCTGATGGAATCACCTATATTTATTTAATTTAATATTTATTCATTGTGCTAGTAATCTACAGCCTTACAATAAAGAGAATATATATTTTAAACTAAAATACATCAAATATCAACAATCACAAAATAAAGAAAACATTTGCAATCCTAATCTTATAAAGTCTATAAATACAATTTAAATGTATAATATAAAGACCTTATCACAGAAATTATTAAATATCTAGGTGACTTGATGTCAGATAATCTTTCTAATTTTAATAGACAAGGGGAGCTCGCGAATAGATGTTGGAAGCGCATATAAGATTTTAATGGCGTAGTACCTAATGCGAATTTGAGATGTAGATAGATGAATACTATTTTATTTAAGTTTATTTCTAATAGGAAAATTATTATCGACGAAGTGCTTCATTAGGTAATTGAGTTGGAATATTCCTCAACACATATATATATTTTTCGCTAGTTTATTAGCAAGCTAATAACCTTGATATGACCAATTTAACTGTGTATTCCTTCATATGACCAATTTAAATGTGTATTCAAATGCATGCCAAAAATTTAGTACTAACAACATTTAAAGATTTTAGTGTAAATAGTAGTTTCGTTGTTTTTTTCTGTAATAAGTTTTAGCTGGTTAATTTCAAACCATTCACAGGACGTTGACGCCATACTGTGAGAGTCAGTTGGTGTTTGCTTAGCATTTTTATTCTTTATTAGCTTCCTTCTAAAATATTTAAGTAAATACCATATATACATAAAACCATACAAAAATTTTGGACGCAGGAATCACAGGATTTCGCTGCTTCTAAATGATCTTCCACTCCTCCTTATCCTTCCACAGACAAGTTTTAGTAATAGCCATCATCTGCAAAAAGAATTACTTCCGTTGAAGAAATCAGGGAAATCATTGATACATATTAAGAATAATAGTGGTCCAAGGATCGAGCCCTGTGGGATACCGGTTGTAATTTTAACAGAAGATGATGTCGAATTAAACATTGTACCAGAACAATTTCCTGATAAGAATGGAATCAGAATCTAGGAATGTTTTGTTGTCTCTAATCCATTTTAAAAACAATCTAGGGCATTGTTGATTAATCTTAAGATGGCATCTGTCGTAAATCGTCCCCTTCTAAATCCATATTGGCTATTATTTAGTAAATTATGCGTTTCCAAATATTCCATTAATTGCATTTGTAATATTTTTTTCTAAAAAGCGTAACAAAAATCACTGACTAAAAATGTATAATTGAAACAGAAAATATAACAGATAAAGTCAATATACTAACAAACAAAAATAAATTGAAAATAAAATATGAACGTGTTTATACAGACTCTGATATGACAAAAAAGGAACAAAAAATACAAGCGACCATCAGGAAAATTGCAAGAGAAGAAAAAGATAAAGGAAATGATGTAAAAGTTGGATAGAAGTAAAATATTATAAATGGTAGAGTATTGAAATGGGACGGAGAAGCCTCTAAACAATCTGATAATTCTAACAAAAATAAACCAATAAAAAACTGATAACTAACAGTACACAAATGAAACAACAAAGAAATAATAATAATAATATAGAAATTATAAATAAAAACAAACAAATATACCAAAAACAACAGTAAAATATCATAGAACCAAAAGCTAAACGTAGGGATATCTGGAAACTCGCTACATGGAACGTAAGAGGAAATAGACATACTAACAATTACAGTCACAAAAAAGAAATGACCAGGAGAAATAGGATTAAATGACGGACACATATTAATATACAAGGGCACAAAACCAGAAAACCATGGATGTGCGGGGGTAGGATGTATCATTCAAAAACATGGCTCGATTTATTAATAAATGGGAGAGACACGCAGAAAGAATACTCACATTAGAGATGTTAATAAACAGAAACAAAACAATAACAATTATTGCAGCATATAGTCCTAACGAGAATGATAGTGCCGAAGAAAAAGATAAGTTTTGGGAAGACCTAAAAATAGCCACAGAAAACAGCAAAGGCACAATATACATAATAGGAGACTTGAATGGTAGAGTGGGAAGGAACGATATTGGGGAAATATGGTGAAGATAAGATAACAAATAATGGCAAACGAATAATTGAATTTTGCAAAATTAATAATATGATAATAGCAAACACATTTTTTAAACATAAAACATACATAAATACACAAGACTAGGGAAAATATAAAACTGAAATATCGATAATTGACTATATTTTGGTGGAAAGAAATAAACAAAGCGAAATTAATAACAAAGGGTATACAGAGGACCAGAAATTGGGAGCGATCACTACTTGCTTGAGGCAGAAATACACGGAAAAAACGGAAATGGGAGGCAAGAAGAAGAAAAAAGATATAAAACCATCAAATACTACAAACTAAGAGACGAGAATACCGCTACACTATATGAAGAAAAAAATAGAAAAAATAATAGAAGAACTCCATATAAACATAGAAGATACAAGCTTAGAAGAATTATGAAAAATATACAAAAATGTCGTTACAGAAGCTGCCAAGGAAGCATGTGGAAAACTAAGGACTAATCCAGGAAAAAAAAAACGTACATCAAGAAAAAAGAAGCATGGAAACGTACATACAAAGCAGAACAGAAGAAAATTACAACATGTATAAAGAACAGAGAAAAATGCAAAAAAAATAGTAAAATAGAAAAAGAAAAATGCTGGGACCAAATCAAAAATTATTCTTTAAAACGATGCAAACAATAATTTCAGATGAAACAACCAACATAAGAACAATAAAATCATTAACGATGATACAGATATCGTAGAAAGATAAAAAGAAGATTTCGAAGAGCTACTGTGCCCATCAATAAATAGAGAAGAAGAAGAAATAGACAATAATAGACAACACGACATAGGAGAAGAAATAACTATGGAAGAATTGGACGAAGCTATACATAAACTCAGAAATGGAAAACCCCCGGACATAACAAAGTAACAAAGGAAATGGTAAGACATATGGGGGAGAATGGAAAAATCTTACTGTGGGAAATTATAAAGAGAGTATTTAAGGAAGAAGAAGTAGATAACAAAGGACTGGGAAGTCGAATTGTCTTACTCATAGATAAGAGTGGAGATAAGCGAAACTGCAAAAACTACAGAGGAATAACATTAATAAGCACGATAGTAAAGAGTGACAAGCATTATAGAAAGACACTAGAATATGCACCAAGTGGTTGTAGGAGAGATAGAAGCGCACAAGATCATATTTACACTTTCAAGCAAATTATACAAACAACCCGAAAAAATAAAAACATCAAGGCATATATGGTGTACCTACAAAAGGCATTCGATAAGGTAAACAGGAATAAAGTTGGGATATCCTTAGACAAAACGAGGTACCACATAAACTAATAAATACTATTAAAAGTCTATACAACACGAACATAAACTATGTAGCTACGAGGAACAGAACGTCTAACACATTCCAAGCAGAAGGAGGATTAAGACAAGGAGGTGTCACGAGCCCAATTATTTTCACAATTTTCATTGACGAAACAATAGAACAATGCCGACCACATTTGAGAGCACTCAATCTAGGATACCAACAATTAAGACCAGTAAAAATTACTGAATGTGCATTTGCGAATGATATAGTGATAATGGCAGGAAGCAAAAACATAAATACATGGATTAATGTTCTACACAAGTACGATATGACGATAAACAATGAAAAGACAAAAGTGTTGGTAGCAGCACAAGGAGAAGAAAATATACAAATTCAAATAGGACAAGTACAACTAGAACAAGTCAAGGAACATAAATACTTAGGAGTGATGAAACGGAAAAATGGCAAACAAAAATAATTCAAAAAGAATCCAAACTGTATCACACACTTAATCAAAAATTTATCAGGAAAAAGAAAATATCAGAAAAAACAAAACTGGTCTTCTTTCAAACCATATACGTACCAATATTAACTATAATTTGTACCAATATTAACATATAGATGTGAAACGTGGACGCTCAACAAAAAGTCAAAAAGTAAATTCTAAGCAGAGGAAATGCAATTTTTACGAGGAATAAAGGGTATAACTAGAAGAGATAGAATAAGAAATGTGGATGTGAGAAGAGAAATGAATACAAAGGATATACACAAATATATTAAAGAGAGACAGCTGGGATGGCAGGGACACATACAGAGGATGGAAAGACGAATACCTGTTAAACAAATATGAGAAGCAAGGACACGATCAGAGGAAGAGGAATACCACTAGAAATCTGAGAGAACAGCATAACAAAGGCAATGCAAGACAGAGGAATAAGCACAAGAACAGAAACAAATGGAAGAGAATTATCAAGACGTAGAGAACGAAGAACTGTCTATCTTATCAAAGGCGTTTGAAATGTGTATATACAATGAACTGTATTACCAAGTACAACCATTCTTATCTCCAAATCAGCATGGATTTATGGGAAAAAAAATCGAAACTTAGTAATCTACTAACAGTTACTCAATTTATAAACCGATAAAATGGACAAACGTTTACAAGTAGATGTTATATACACCGATCTGTCTAAAGCGTTTGACAAGGTAAATCATAGTATAATGTTAAATAAATGAAATGTTTAATTGTGGAGGCGTGGAGACCAAAGATAGATAAATAAATACAATACAATAAGGAAGAAAACAGGATCACTTTGTTTTACCACTTTTATTTAACAACTTTATGTTTGATAATGACTAGTTGATAGTCTACAATATATAACTATAGTCACGTGTATTTTTGTTAAATAAAAGTGATAAAACAAAGTGATCCTGTTTTCTTTCTCCAGTTAAATTTATTGTCGAATTTTGGCTTCAATAATAGTCTTATTAACTTCTTTTCTGGCTATTTAAATAATCGCCGTGCATGTGTAATTCATAATAATTTCAAATCGTTTGAATATGTAATCAAATCAGGTGTTCCTCAAGGTTCCAACTTTGGACCTCTGGAATTTCTAATATATTTCAATGACGTCCTTTTAAAACTGAAATGTTATGTTTTAGCATATGCCGATGATCTAAAAATTTATTGTGTTACTAAGTCAGACAACGACGGTTTCTTTTTACAACAGCAATTAGATATGTTTGCAACGTGGTGTAGACTTAACTGTTTGCCATTGAATATAGGCAAATGCAAAGTTGTTAGTTATACAAAGAATAAATCACCAATCATGTTCAGATATTGTGTTAATGGTACAGCTATTGAACGAGTCGAAACTTTTTTAGATTTGACACGGTCATTCGTGCGGTATGTGGTCGAGCGTTGTCATGCAGAGGGATTGGAGTCATCCGATTAACTAATTTTGGCTGTTTAATCGCAAAATTTCTCATCATTTCGTCTAGTTGATAACAGTAGACATCCGTCGTGATCGATTGGCCAGGTTCCATAAAGCTATGGCGAATGACACCTGAGCCAGACCAAACAGTGACTATCAGCTTCTTCTGGTGGATATCTCGTTTCGGACAGCGTTTTGGTAATTCATCTTTGTCCAACCATTGCGATAAACGCTTACGATTATCCTACATGACTAAGTTTTCATCCCACGTAACAATTCGATTAAAATGGTTCGGCTTTGTTGCGAGAAAGAAGAGAAAGACAAGCGTCGAATCTTTGGATACCGCATGAATTGACTGATGCACAGAAGGCATCAGTTAATTCATGCGGTATCCATTTGTCCAGCATTTTCACTTTACTGATTTGTTCCAAATAAGTCAAGATTGTTTGCTTTGATACATTGTACATTAATGATAATTCATGTGCACTTTAGCTGGGACTCGGTTCCACAGCGGCTTTCAGGACGTCATTATCCACCTGAGTCTTGGATCAGGTGAATTTCGTTTCTCCCGAACGAAATTTTTTAAACCCACAAGCTACAGTCGCGTTTGTAGCCACTTGAATGCCGAACACACTATTGATATTGGCGACTGCCAACCATGTTGTGGCTTCACGCTGGAACCCATACTTCATCAACACAAGAAGAAGAATAAAGGATGTACTTTTACACAAAAAAAAGTCAAAATACGTCGTCTAAATGTGGTTGTGTGCGATTGAAAAAATTAACATGAAGTTTGCTCCATTAAGCAATCAAATTTCATTTCTGTAGAAAAATCAATATTACCTATATTTTCATTTGCTACATTAGCGGAGTACTGATTAAATTTAGTAATTTTAGATTTAGATTTTTCATTATGTTATTTGCATCAGAAATAGACTCACGATTTGCTTCACACGCTACAACTTTAATGTACTTTTGTACATTTTCTTGTAATTATTCCTACACTCTCATAGCTTTCAACTCACTATTAAACCTCATGCTACCAGGCTGTAACCAGGAACATAAAGGCATGTCTCAAAATAAGTTGTCTTTAAAACTATTGCTTAAACCAAACGAGACAAGTTAAATAAAAATATACTATTGAACAGCTAACTTTGGAGATGGTGAATTATTTGTTCATTATTATCATTAATTTGACGAAGGTGAACTCGCGATCATCCATTTCGCCCACAAATGAATTTGCTAGAGGTATTAGAAGTTCACAGAGCCAAAACTATACCTGACAACCCCATTATTAACGAACAGGTTGATCTTGTATTTTCCTCCTTATTTAATTGTGTATAAATGTTTGTTTCAATGTATTTAATTTACTTTAGGTTTGAAAATGAGCAGCTCTTGATTGAAACTAGAGTCGCTGGTAAAAATATAGTGTGATATCAACAAAGAAGGTGTTTTCTTTTAATACCTTACACTTCTCAATAAAACTATTATATCACATGGCAAGTTTTCTATACTCATACATGCTTATTATGAATTCTCGTCTCATTTTGGGCTTGAATGTGTTTAGGAAGAATATTATATTCTATAGCTTTTCTGTAGAATAGTGTGTTTTATTCATTTTTTGTGATTTTGTGCCCAAGATTCCACTACTTTGTGTATTGTACCAATTTTTATCTGTATTATAAGTAATACAATTGTGATAATAGAAATGCATCAGACCTTTACAAATTTTATGAATAAATACATGCATATATGCATTATACAACCTCGATAATTAAAGGAAATTATCAACAGTCACAAATATAATAATAGTAATATGAAGGATTTAATTTTTGCTTCTCTGTCAACGGTTTTAATGTGTTTTGGGTGTCATCTGCACAGCTTAATTTTCGAAGGTGTATTTACTTGATTGTTTAAAGCGTTGCACTCCATTGTATCGCTTTAAACAATAGCTGCTAGTTATACCCAAAGTTATAGAACTTCATAGTAAAATTCCGTTTTTCTGTTTTTAACTGTCTTATGCTGATGAGCTCCAAAAACAAATTAAAACTGGTATGTGGATACTGTTTCCTATGTGTAATATCCACAGTGCAGTTTGATTTTACCTACACATATTTACAAATGATCGGAGTTTTTACATCTAAAAATAAACTAGTGATATTGGTTTTAGCTTAAATTACAAATGTATATGATTATGTAGAGTAAGACAAGCCTTTAAACTCTTTTAAATAATTACTGTATTCCTTGCGAAGAGATCTTTCAAACGAGATGTCACTTGACATACCTTTCCATTTGAAAAAAAAAAAAAGTCGGAGGAACAGATAAACAAACTGCATATACATAGAAATAGTATATCTTTCACAATTAATTTTTCTAAATATTCATTACTGTATTAATGGAAGGAAGGCGAACAGCCACCCTAGAAAGTAGCTTGTATTCAATCGGGCGCAAATGAAGACAAGAAAACACAATATTACTACAAAGTTTTAAAATTTAGATTTTTACACACTTTAATTAAATTAACTGTATTATGTAGTATTTATATTTAATTATTGGCGACCGTTACTACGTGGTAATTCATTTTTAGTGGTGAAAAACATAGTAAGTGCGTTAGTTTAGTGTTTATTGTAGTTACATTAAAAAACCGTAGAAGTGAGCTGTAATGTTCGAAATACGTGTCAGGAAACTGAAAAGAATATTATAGAATATATCCGTTTTTTCTTTTACAAAAGCAAATAACAATTTAAATATTTAATTATTACTAAATATTCTTCCTCAAAACATTAAAACAAATTGAATTAATGAATAATTTAAAGAATTTATCAAACGATAAATTAGTGATGAAATACTTGGTTGAAATATTAGGTAAATTAATGAATACATTTATATACACAACAGAAATTCCCCTCTAAATTTTCTAATTATTAAAGAAAATAATTAAACCAATTTTGGCCAATTAAAAATAATTTTTAAGTAATCCCATAGCGTATTTGTAGCATACATTACATGCAGGATGATCGCGCGTTGTATAATTACTTTCAAATTAAAATTGAAGTAACGGTTAGTGGGCACGCACTTCACTATAAAAGCCGACGGAACTTCCATCGAAGGCATCATTTTCGTTCCAACATTCAAAGGAGTTCATAGTTTATCGACATCCACTATGAAGCCTTTGGTAAGTAATAATTGTAATAATATTATTAATAATAATAAGCTTGACACAACATGTCCACACATAATATTAATCCTCACTTGAAATTATAAATTAATAATTAAATTATACAAATATTAATTACATATATATATACAAAATTAACTAATAATTAAAAAATACGACAATAATTCTCACTAAAAAAGGTTAATTAGTAATATAAGTAATAACCAAATGCTTTTACTTATTTCACTTGAAACTTGAAACCTGTAAAATCAAGTGCTTTAATTACAAATTTACTTTATTAAACTAAGTTTTGCCAAATGATATATGAACACAAAGTTTTAAGTCTATTATTACTGTTTTCCGTTTTTAACTTTTACAATGAAGTTACAATTCAAGTATAATGTATTCAGCAAATTGCATTTGATAGCTTAAAAACAGATTTTAACACTTTACCACTTTCTACCTAAATGCGTTTTCCGTTTTAATTTTCTTAAAAACATTCTATAAGAATAAAACAAATTTAAACCAATCCCATGCGATGATTTATAGTACAAAACTGTAATTGAGTAATTACATAATTATATAAAGGGTCAAAAACTACAAAATATACATTCCTTCTTAATATGCTTTATAGTATTGTAAATTTGTATTGATACAAGTATTATTAATACCATATTTTCAACTTCAAATTATCCATGCGATTTATGTAATTATTACTATTAACAACAGGGATTTTTTCTTATCAAATATTTTTATTTAAATATCTAATAAAAGTACTAATCACTTTCTTCACGATTAATTTATTTTGTATGATGACCATTTTGACTACAATGTATAATCAAGTGTTTAGTATTTTAATTTGATATTTATTACTAAAGACAACCCGAAGAATAAAGTTTTTAAACTTTGCGGTAGGTTATATTATTATATTTTATAAATTGACTTATATAACTATGCTATCGAGTACCTCTGACATTAAATTATACTGTGCAAACGATGTATTGTTATATTTAAATTTAATTGAACAATATGACAAGTGTAAAACAGTTTCTGTTAATAACACAATACAGATATATAATTAATTAATTATTTTTTTATTATTATTTTTATAGGTGTGTGTAGCTATCTTAGTCCTAGCTGCGGTAAATATCCACGCGGCGGAGAAGAAAGCGAGCGAATCTGATGGCAAGGTGAAACGCGGCCTGCTTGATATTGGTTACGGATACGGAGACAGTTACGACCATGGTTACAACGTTGGCCAGGGCGGAAACTATGGGGGACACGGTCACAACATCGACCTGGGACATCACACATCCGTCGAGAAGACAATTACCATCGTGAAAGGTGTACCGGAACCGTATCCAGTTGAAAAGCACATTCCAGTTCCGGTGGAAAAGCACGTAGGTGTACCAGTAAAGGTTCACGTGCCACATCCCTATCCAGTAGAGAAGAAGGTGCCAGTACCATACAAAGTACCGGTTAAGGTTGGAGTACCAATCCCGAAACCTTACCCTGTCGAGAAGCACGTTAGTGTACCTGTTAAGGTTTACGTGGACAAGCCGTACCCAGTAAAGGTTTACGTGGATCAACCGTATCCAGTGGAGAAGGTCGTTAAGGTACCATACAAGGTTATTGTACCACAGCCCTATCCAGTAGAGAAGCAAATCCACGTACCTGTAAAAGTACCAGTCCACGTTCCACAACCATACCCAGTGTACAAAAACGTGCCAGTTCCAGTCAAGGTTTACGTAGACAAACCAGTACCACATTACGTCGACAAGCCATACCCAGTACCAGTCGAGAAGAAAGTGCATGTTCCATACGACGTTAAAGTACCTTACCCAGTGAAAGTACCAGTCGACAGGCCGGTACCATACCCAGTCGAGAAAAAAATCCCATACCCAGTCAAGGTACCAGTACCAGCACCTTATCCAGTCTACAAGGAAATTAAGGTACCAGTGGAAAAACACGTACCATACCCAGTAAAGGTACCCGTTGAAAGGCCAGTACCTTATGAGGTCACCAAGCACGTTCCCTACACTGTGGAGAAACCAGTACCATTCCCGGTAAAGGTACCAGTACCAGTTCCAGTATACGACCACCACGAAGAACACAAATGGTAAGCGGTATCTAATTAGGATAGTTGTGTAACTGTAAATTTTTCCCAGCCGATTGCTTTACACACTTGATCTGTGATCCACGTAGTAGTCTTTTGTTTGTTTATTTTTTTGTTACAACCAATTTCCGCTATGTTTTGTTGAATAAAATGAGAACTGTTTTTGAATATGAATATGATATTTTATTTATATCCCCAAGATTTTTATAATTACGAAAAAATTAAAATATGAGGTTTGTCTAAAAACTGTTATAATGTTTCCATAGAGTTTGCAATAAATATTTAATTATTCATTATTAACTCAAAAATCTACTTAATGAAAGAAAAATTTAATCGATTGTTATTATCCTAAAGTTTTATATGATATTTTTCGTATTTAGGAGAGAAATAAAAGAATGAAAAGGACAAAGAGTTAATATGCATGTATAAAAACCAATTAAGAAGTACAGTGAAAGGTAAATGTGTGGAACCAAGTATATATCTCTAGAATTATTAGACATATCGATATGAAAGGTAGGTATTACAATAAAATTGTTTTTGATTCACATAACTTTTTGAACTTACGGTTTAATCGCAAGTAATCTCAATTTTAAAATTTATATTGAGATGCTATGTATATTATTTTAGTTTTGAGTAAAGCTTTTTTATTACAAGTTTAAAAAATATTTTATATTTCAATGCCAATTGAGATATTAACCAAAAAAAGTATCTATATTTGGTAGTCCATGAAAATGATTGTAGCAGTGACAGTAGTTATCAAAATAAGCAAGTAGAGAATTTTTTTTATTTTAACGTAAAATTACCAAATTATGTAGAAGGTAAAATAATAGGCATATTAATAATGTCTGGGAATGAAACAGGGAAAAGGATGCATCAACAAATGTTCATCTGAATAAACAGATATCATGTTCGATAGTAACAAAAATCGTGTAAAGGAATAAAACAAGTGAAACAGCAATTTACCAAAAAAGTTAAAAGTGCAGCAAATGAAAATATTGCTATATATTTAGAAGAAAATCCTAATTTGTCCACTACTAGACTTGATAATACGTTTGGTAACGATACTAAGGCGAGAAAAATATTTCTTTAAAAACTCTTAGAAGACGATTTTGACAGACGGTTAGAATTTTTCAACCGTGACAATAATTTTGATAGAAATGTGGTGCTTAAGAACGAGGCTATATTTTATTTGATCGGTACATTTAATCGGCACAACTGTTGCTACAGTTTACAACTCATTGGATACAAGAGGCTGATATGCAATATTTCCAAAATATGAATGTTTTGACCTTATTTAAGTAACAGAATCGTAGAACCTTTCTTCTTCCAAGAAAAATTCAATAGAGATAGGTACTTACAGCTTTTAAACACACAAGTGATTCCAACCTTGGGGTAAATGGACAATTTCTAAATAATATCTGGATTCAGCAAGATGGGGCACCATCCCATTCCGCTCGCATTGTTCGAGATCATTTAGCTATGATCGTTTAGACTGAACTATTTTCTATGTTATTATTTAAAGTCAAGGGCTTATGTTAGCAGATAAAAACAGTAGTAGTAGTAGTAGTGTTTGGCTATCGACCACGTGGTCCTTCCGCCGTGTGATTTGTGTATTTGTGTGTGTGTGTCTAAATAAGCTTGTTACTTTAAAGGATCGGCGTGTAGATAAAAACAATTTACAAGAATTAGCCAAAAGAATAACCCAAGACATTCAGAGAATTCCTTTTGAAGTAATAACCAATGTTGCAAGATAATTTACAAACTGACTTGCCTATTGTCAAGAAGTAAACGGCAGTCAATTTGAATATTTAATACATTAAGGTTAGTTTAGGTCTACACAGTATTCCTATTTTATTTCACTGTTTCGTAATTCATTTAGTTTCAAATATTTAATTGACGAGGTGGATATATAATGAAACTCCATTTAGTTTTACGATTAATTAAATTCTCACTTAACCCATGGTTCCATTTAGTTTTAGTTAATAAAATGTTTATTATTACTTTTTAAAGATTACCAATTATCATTAGCTTCTTCATTTAGCTGCTTCCTTACTTTATATACTTTCTTATTAATATCTCGGTTGTCATTAAAATACAAAATAATTTTTGCAATTAATTATTATTACTATTATGAATTAATTTAAAATTAGTCTATACCCTATCAATATACAAAAAATTGATCTTAATCAACTAACTATCTTTAATATTTGCGAAATACTCTTGATGATGAATTTAGAACAGAATTCCACGTACATCTTGTGCAATATTCATCGACCAGTTGAGTAATTAGATCAGTTTCTAGCATATTTGTTCGAGCACAATTGAATCGGTCTCGATACGTGGCCATTTATTGTGCAGTCTACCCGAAATAATTGTTATTACGATGCCAATTAATTCCGAAGAATGCAGTGCCGTGCTGGTGTACGCATGAAATCTCGTTTGCGGAACGTAATTGAGGAAGAGAGGTTTAGAAACCTGTTTTTTTTTGTATGGATATATTCAACCCGCAAAGAAAGTAAAAATAAATCAGTTTTAATGTATGATAATTATCACTTATTGGATTAATGAGGGCGTTGCTTGTTAATCCTCTATATTATCACCTAATTTAATAAGTACTCACATAGACTGCGTTTCAAATTGTGTTTATAACTCTGCAACAATGTTTTAATACATACCTGCTTCATGAATGAACAATAAAAAGTATTCAAATCAATCACTTATTATTAATTAGATTTAATGAAAAATTATTTCCTACAAGATGGTACAAAGCAAGTCGTTGATTACCTCAACAATAATTTTGATGATTGATATGATAGAAATTAAGAGAACAATTAAGTGAAATTAAAGATACAAAAATTTGTTAATGTTGCACCAAGAAATAAGTGAGACAATTATTCAAGAACTACAAATATTATTACTGTCGTAAATTTTAAATTAGTTCACATAAAGTTATTCGTACTTTAAAGATTTATAATTGTTATAAGATGTTTTAATAATACAAAAGAAAATATTTTTTTTGTCAGTTTAGTTATTCTTTTTAAATTTTTAATCACTGGTTGACCCGACTTGGTGCTTTGTCAAAGATTAATGCTTTTATTTGTCATTATAATCACTCGATTTAAATACATTTTTAATTGTTATCTATCTGAATATAGTTGCTTTAAAGATTTTAAAGATTGAGAAATGTTATATGATTTTTTTTGATATTAGAGTTTAGACGGCATGAATATAACAAACTTTGATCCATCGTTGCTTCTCAATTTTACCTCTGGGGGATGACTTAGTGCGTAATCCAAAATTAACACTTTCATTGTAAAATAATAGAGGTCTTCAAATATTGATAGAAATGGTTAAAATATTACCTCAGTGGCTACAATCGTCTTATAAACATCATCAGCAGCTAACAAGTGTAATGAGTCGAGTAGAAGAACACGAGAAACTGTGAACTACGCCTTCAAGATCTATATTTCAAGTTTCAAAGTGATTAATTATACTTTCCATATATAGAATATGTTTATTCGATGCGTTTTTTTAACTTTTCTCAATATTTTCCTAAATTTGAAACAAAAGTTAAAGGGAATGAGAAACTGAACAAATTTTATTAAACATGTTTTTCATAAATTTCTTAACTTGCGTGAATTAAATTAAAAATTTTGACATCTTTTACCTATTGCTAATAAACTATAGGAGTTACATGAAATTGATATAAAAAGTAATTGTAAAGATTCCAAAATTGAGCAAATTGTTAGGAATAACGTTTTTGCACAAACCTCATAGTTTTTGAGTAAAATGTAAGGAAAGTACTATGATGGCCACAGCACTATTTTTTATGTTTTTTTACACTTTACACCTTTTAATTAAAATCCTTGTTTATGATTTACTGATTGAAGGGTGAGAAAGGAGCACCCCCCCTACATCTACATGATAACTTTAAATACTAATCTTTGATAATTTTACTGCAAAAAAACAATAGAACCTTGTATGAAATAAAAAATAAAGCATAATCCAAATGTAAGTTTAAATATAAATAACCTTCTGTAGCTAATCTTATCTATTATATGCATATATTTTTTAATCTACTCACTCAAAAATTTTACATTTTGAATGTTTTTTTATTCAAAAAGATTTGTAATTAATTTTATTGGAACCATTTATATTATTTTTAAAAAGATCGTTTAAAGTAAATATCAAACCAAGATTTTGCTTGTTTCAAAAAATCTTTTACCTATAAGTTAAATTTGTATCTTTAAGTGATATTAGTTATTACTTGTTATTTTATTATCATACCTCAGGCATTTTTTCAAGTCCATAAATATGCTTTTGTTCATTCAAACTAATTGCTGCATTATCCAAAATTAATACCTTTATTATTTTGCTTATTTTAAGAAGTCTTTATCCTATAAATTGAATATGTATATCTTTGAGTAATCATAGTTATTACTTATCACTCTTTTTTTTTCAGAGGGTTCTAGTGGAAGATTTTCCTTACGTTGATAGTACAATTATATATTTATTTATAAAATGCATGTTAGATAAAGACTAAATACAATACAATACAATACAATTCCAGAAATATGCTTTTGGTCATTCAAGAGAATTTTGAACAGCCACAATCAACACGAATCTGAAAACTTTAGAATGAACGTAGTTTCACATTTATATTCATATTCATATAATTTATTGATGCCATAACTACAGAAAGTTTTACATAAGTCATTAAAAATTAAATTTTTAAAATATGTCATAATATATTTAAAAAAATGTATACAAATTAAAAAGGTCGTAGGAGAAGGCCTTCTTACAATGTACAATGTTTGAAGCAGTTTAATAACCTTATTAGGACTGAAGAAATTCATCCCACGAGTAGTACGGTGTAGCGTTTAAAACAATTTTTAAGTGCTTTTTAAATTTAACAATTTGGCTCCTGTTTGATAGGTAAGATTTAATTAGTTTTGTGCTGACCATATCAAAACCATAATGCAGCAGCTTATCACACAGTATATTATGATCCACACAGTCAACGGCTTTATTCAGATCTAGAAAGGTTGCAATACAGTGGTTGTGATCTTCGTAAGTACCTAGAATACTGTCGACGTAGTGCAATACCGCGTCTTCGGTCGATTTTCCTGATCTGAATCCAAACTGATTATCTGCAATAATCCCTTGATTTTCGAGATAGTGGTACATCTGGAGAAACATGACTTTTTCCAGCACCTTTGAGAAAACTGGATGTTAAGATTTTGTTCTATATATAGATGGAGGGTTCTTGTTATACTTCGATGATTTGTAACACCTCGATTGTATTCCAATGAACATAATGCCTGAAGAAGAGGATGAAAATTCTTAAACTGAAGATGTCTTCAATGGCCAGAAGGTTTTGAGATGAATCAGCAAATGCGAGAAGGTAAAAATAGTAACTATGCCTAAAATATGAAAGGTAACACTGTGAAGAACCTAAAGCTTTGATTAACCAAGACCCAAACAACTTTTTTTTTGTTTCCTGCTCTTTGATTTGTCTCTAAAACTCAGCATCTTGATGGTATACCTTATGGAATTCATGTAAACCGTATTTTTATTAGGCGACGCTTTATTAAACTTGTTTGGCAGGAAATTAAATTACCGTCGCTTAAATTTATATTCCAGGTGACAAATTTAAACAGTGATGAGCGAGGAAGGCGAAATTTCTAGAAAAATGTAGAGTACACCGGAAAAAATTAAATATGTAAGGACAAATTCAAATGGCCAAGAGGAAAATTTTCTTTATACTTCCAAAGTGTGAAGAAAGGATACAGCAGTGTTATTTCTACTAATATACTCTTCACGAAACCCAAAAAACAAACATCGAGAAAAGCTTTATATACAATAACTTATAATTTTTTTAATAAATAGAAAAAACACGAAAATATTTTCGTAAAATCTACAACAAATAAGTCTTATTAAGACTACAAGAACAAATCACTTTTGAAACAACTACTTCTCTAGCTAATACTTCGACAGACATTGAATGATAAAAAGTAATTTGCGTATTACAAAATAGCAAGGCTGTCAAAGCAACACTAGTTTGAACGTATTTCTTTCTGTAAAATGAACTAAAAATGATTGAATGTACGTTAAAATAGTTTGTGAGTGACTATACTATGGTAATTTGGAAAAGAAATGAATTTAGGTTGTAGTCTTAATAAGACTCATTTGTTGTAGATTTTACGAATATATTTTCGTGTTTTTTCTATTTATCAAATATTTGTTAATAGTGGATGTAAATTTAAGGTTTGATGTAAATTTCTGGTGCTATTATTTTTTAACATTCTTTTTAATCGACGAATTCAATGACATATTTAGTTAGTGTTTTGAGCTTCGGGGATTTGATTTTACATTAGATATGTCTACTGTTTCAATGAAATATTAAAAATTAACCAATCCTGAATGTATACTGAAGTTTTACAATATATTTCTGAAGGGATTAATTGTTTATCAAGTGTTTTGACGAATAGTCCACTAATAACCTTTCTTCACAATTTTATTTGAATTACCAAATGTATATTTCGGACACAAAGTGAGCATTAGTAGTGCTAATCCATTGATGGTCAAAATTACATTTGGTAATTTAAATAAAATTATAAAGAAAGGTTATTTGTGCTTTATTCGTCAAATCAATTTGATCTTCACGTAACTCAATCAAACAATTTTATTTTTTCAAGTGATGAATACAAAAATTATATTATTTTAAGCAATAGTAGACTTGCATATTATGTTACCTAATCCAACCAATTCCATTTGACAAATAATTTATTATGTTTCTTCACAAGGTAAACGTCGAGATACAACAGGAAAAAGTCTGTTGTTCTTTTATAAAATACGCCATTTATGATTTTAGTTCTTTCAAAGTGTAACAAATACGTAATGATTTTTCTTATAATAAAATTTTCTATTGGCCAATTGGATATACATTTTTTATCAAAGATTCCTCTTTTTTAGAGTCGTTAAATCGCTTTAAAATTCTTTTTTTTTTTTCTTGAAACTAGGTTGGTAGCAGGATGGTGTTAAGCTGTAGCCAATTTTAGAACCGTGCTGGTGAGTTTGGTTTTATTGTCACTGTATTTGTATTCGTATTTAATGCTTTATTTCTCCTACAATAAATAAATTTATTACAAATGGATAGATAAAAATATGTACTTATAATTTTGGGAGAATTCTCGGCAGAATGTTCTTCGACTTGAGCCCAATTCTGCATCTGAAGTTCTTCAGTTGATCCTTCTTGCAGACTACTAATTGCCGTTTTTGCTTTATCTTGCTTTAAAAATAATTATGTGGCGATGGAGTCCAAATTTTTGAATAAAAATACCAGACAGGTTGCTGTGGTAGCATCTTTAAAGTAAAAATATGATAACCCATCTAGAGACCTTGTCTTCAATGATAAGTATCCATTTTTCCTTATGTGGTCCTTCTTGAAGCGGTTATTCACTTCGAATTTCCTGTTCACGATGAGCAGTTGTAAAATGCTTGGATGTTCTTGACATTCTTGGCATTATCGTACGTGATTGGCGACATCTTCTCTAATGCTAAACCAGTAATGCATGCTAATGATTTTTCTAATTGCACTCTAAGTTCTAAAGAGTCCTGCACTTTGGTCGTTGTGAAATATTTGTTAGATCTTTCTTTGGAATGATTATTAATACTTTTTAGTGTCACCAGTTCTAAAGAGTCGTACACTTGTGTTGTTAATAATTGTCCCCTGTCAACAACAGCCATAGACCGGTTTCGATCTATTTTGGATCTCATCAGCGTAGCGCAGTTGGAGACGGAATTGAGATTTACTTAGGAGTATTTAACTCTCCGGATTAACCATCGACTACGATATTACCATAAAGGTGCCATCTATTGTCTAAATGTTCCACTAGATCCCAAATGGGCGGATAACCACCGACATTGAAGGAATCTGTCAACAGCGACAACAATAACAATAATCGCTGGTGACATATCCCTTCAATGTTGGTGGTTTTCAACCCATTTGGGATCTAGTGCAACGTTTGGACAATATATGGCACTTTTATGGTAATTTCGTAGTCGACTTGTGTTGTTGTAAAATATTTGTAAGACCTTTCTTTGGAATGATTATTAGGACACTTTAGTGTCATCATCTGAGGATCCCTTGGTTTGTGGTATTACCTCGGTTCACCTACAAGTTATTTACTAGGAGAGATTTGTATTAAAAGTCTTAATAGTGTAGATATTACATTTTAATATTTACATTGTAATTTTAATTTTAGTTATAATTATACATATTTATAAGTAAATTCAAATAGATTTAAAGGAAAAAAACAAAATGAAAAGCGTGAAATAAGTACTTGTACTTAAAATGTTGACCATTGAACACAACAACTTAGCTAATAAGAAGTCAAAAAAAACAAAAATTGTGATTATATGTAAATCTTTTTTCGAGTTGAATAAATTTGAATTGAATTGAATTATTTGTACATAGTAATTGATGAGGCCGTTATTTCTTGAAAATTCATATCACTTGTTAAGTATTAAAGTAAAATCATTTTTTTAATTTTCAAAAACTTTTATTTGTTGGAATTACACGCAACAATTGTTTCGCCACAGTGTGGCTTCTTCGCCTAAATAAAAGTAATTTTACTTTAATACTTAACAAGAGACTATGTTTTTACCACAATTAATTTATTGTAATATGGTTAACATATATACAAAAATCACGACTTAAGTTTCGACCTGTTACAGTCATTATCACTTGATAATGACTGTAACAGGTCGAAACTTAAGTCGTGATTTTTGTATATATGTAAACCATATTACAATAAATTAATTGTGGTAAAAACATAGTAAGTGTTTCAATATGTGTTTAAATATGGATTACCACCTAGTAACGGTCACAACCATCATGAACTTAACAAGAGAATTATTTGTAATTCTCTCATCCTCAAGTTGTTTGAAGATAGCACTGCCTTTGGTTAGAATATCGATGGTGTTCAGATAAATTGATTTGTAGAGAAATTTCGCATTTGGTTCATCTTTCTTAAGAGAATATTTAATCTTTTTATTGAGTGGGCGTCTTTTCTTTGGATATTTTAAGGTTACTAGCTATCTGAATTTGTTGATCGGCGAAGGTAGCTGTTGGGCTATTTTCTATATATTCGAAGAATTTTTCAATGACAGTTACTACTGCAAGCACCTCTATTTTCGAGATGGTAGAGTTTCTTCTCGAGCTGTTAAATAATAATAAATCACTTATAACACTCTGAGACTTTCAGTGTGTTTTCCATCTATAATTAAGAAATGCTCTAAAATTTTAAGGAAGAAACTAACATATTCTATGGTGAGTTTATTCTCGTGCAGCATTTCTCGAAATGCGCAAGCGCTCAGAAGAACTAAGCGGATTTTTCTTTTTGTTCTGTGATCGGAAAGCTCACAAATATGTTCGTCAGACTTTTGTAGACTTTCTTCTGTGGCGATCTTAATATCCATAAGTACCCTTATTAATCAGTTTAATAAAAGGCTATTTAAACGATGAAGATTCTTCCACCATTTCTTAATAAACAAACAAAAAATAAGATATGTCGATAATTATTGAAAACTGTTTAATGAAAATATTAAAATGTTTATTATATTGTCAAGTGATATTAACAAAACTCTATAAAATCTTTTTGATAGATAGAGAATACAGGATATATGATAGATAACAGACAGAACAAAGGACAGAGGACAGAAAAGACAGAGATGACAGAGGTCACAGAATAGAGTACAGAAGACAAACAACAGAGGAGAGAGAAGGGAGAGAGGACAGAGGACCCGGGACAGAGTACAGTTTACAGAGAGAATAGAGACCAGACGATAGAGATGATAGGAGACAGATGACATAGCACGAAAATGATAGAGAGAACAGAAAAGACAGAGGACAGAGATGGCAGGGAGGATAGAGGACATATGGCCGAGGACAGTGGATGGATGACAGAGAAGACAGAAGGGATATATGGCAGAGGATAGAGAGGACAGGGAGGGTAGAGCACAGATGACAGCGAACAGGGAGGACAGATAACAGAGGGCAGAGAAAAGAGAACATAGAATATTTTAAAATTGACATTTGATAACTGATTTGAGACAGATGATATAGCACGAAAAGGATAGAAAGGACAGAAAAGACAGAGGAGAGAGAGGACAGGGAGGTTAGAGGACAGATGATAGAGGACAGAGAACAGAGAGGGCAGTGGACGGAGGACAGAAAGGACATAGGGCAGAGGATAGCGATGACAGGAAGGATAGAGGACAGAGATGACGGAGGACAAAGAGGACAGATAACAGAGGGCAGAGAAAAGAAAACAGAGAATATTTTAAAATTGACATTTGAGAACTGCAAAGAAAGTTATTGACAAAAAGGAAAATAATTGATGTCAACTATACAATAGAATAATTGGATTGACGAGACTGATACTTGGCGAAACTCCATTATGCAATTATTAAATAAAAACACGACTGTTTAGAGTTTTGCTTCATTTGTAGATACACTGCTGCAATTGTTTCACCACACTGTGGCTTCGTCACGTTAAAATAATAATAAAATCATCTTAAAATCACGAAATTAATTTTTATTGTAATTTAAACATTCTGTACTTGTTTAAAAGTTACTTAACTGTCGATATCTTTCATAAAATATTAATTGATGACTTTTATGTTTTGTAGGTAATAGCTGATAATAACTGATGGCAGTTGATGAATGACAAATAATAGATTACATTAGCTAGATGCGTGTTGATGGAGGTGATATGAAATATGACTATTATTAGTAGGTTTGTCAACTGTTATTATCTTCTTCTTCTCGATGCCACTACAGCCCAACTCGGACCCTAGCCTCCTGGATGTTTTGTCTCCAGCGTTCACCGCAATTGGTTGACCTATTTCAGTTCCTCAATTTTAGCAATTTTTTGGCGTTGTTCTATACGTTTTCCGCTCATCTTGATTTTGATTTACCAGCTGGTCGTTTTTCTTTTTGGTCTTCGCCATCTCATTTTGTATTTCTCTGAAGGAGCCCGCTGCTTCTTCTTACGTTCCATGTTCCATCTTGATTATGATTTACTAGCTGGTCGTTTTTCTTTTTGGTCTTCGCCATCTCATTTTGTATTTCTCTGAAGGAGCCCGCTGCTTCTTCTTACGTTCCATGTTCCAAATCTTAGATCTTTATTACGTTTGTTAAGGTCATCAACGTTAATTCCGTTCGGTGTCCAAGGCTTGATTTGAAGTTTCTTAACAAACGTGACATTGTTTGCATCCAAGCCCTTATCAGAGGTTCATTTCACTTGTTTTCTTTATCCCTGATCTTACTTGCTCTTCATACTGGTTGGTTGCAACATCTCGAGCGATTTCAATCAGGTTACAAGGGTTTCCCAGTCACTCTTCCTGTTGATTTGAACATACATATAATCTATTAATTGTCATCTATAAATTACCATCAGTTGTTGTCAATTATTATCTGTTAAATATAGACGTCATCAATTAATATTTTATGAAATATATTTACCAATTAGCAACTGTCATTTTGTCAATACTGTACCGTCATTAATTAACCGTCATCGTTTAGCCATCATCTATCAACTGTCATATATCAATTTCATCTGTTAACTCTAAGTATAGGTACTTTTAGAATAAAATCTAATGCAGTAATTACTTACATTTCTAATTATGTACATCAAATGGTACGAATATAAATAAACACTTTATTTCAAATAGTTACAGATTAATCATAGCTTCTTTAATTCATTGAATCATCAGAATGACTTTAAGTAATCTCTGAAGAAACTTTAAATATAATATTTTTTCTTTTTATATTTATATCATCAATTTAAACCCATCTTTAACGTAATTGAGAGAAAGTTGTTTAGTTTTCCCCATCAAATAAAACGAATACACAAGGAGGGGGAAGTTGGGGGCCTGTACACAGAACCGGCAAGGGAGTATATTAAGCCGACAAGTGTTCCGAGATTAAGTTGCCAGTCAGCAGTGGTAAAGTGATTAATAGTCGCCGTATAAGCGGGGCTGTATATAAACCGCACTTAATTAATATCACATCACTTTCCATAACCTGATATCTATGTGTATATATATATAGAGAGTGAGATATTTGGGAAGTTTAAATTTTGAATTATTCATGAGCCAGCCGAGAATTTAAATCTCCGCCGCGAAGAAGTACAGATAGGGACGTTTATTATTTCGCCTCTTTTCTATCTTTATCCGAGTATATATATATAAATTTTTTTCCTTCGAATGAGAATAAAATAAATTGTTGGATTATCTGCGAGGCGATCGATCAACTTTATCGCGGCAATTAATTTTTCGGAAAGAATAAGCTATACATCTTTTATTTATTCAAACGTATCTATTTATTTTATAAGGGAATTGGTGGCGTTTTCTTTTTACCACGCTACGAGGTGGTGCGTTGTTCCTGCCCACTTCCATCAGAGAAGGGATGTTGTCGACGAGTAGACCTAATTTTCTGTAGACCACATACGGATTTTCCGAAGTTTCCATTGATTTTCTTTTAGTGCAATTCTTCGGTTGTTCTCCAGGTGGATTGTTAGTTATGGTGGATTCGTTGATAAAAGCCAAAGCGTAATTAGGCTCAAATTGATTCAAATTTTCCACGTATTCGACCTTTGCAGGAGGCTTCGGTGTGGATGCAAGATGTTTCACAGGAATCGTTGTAATATCTATTACAGCATAATGATATATAACTCAATTTTATAATATAAATAAAAACTTACCTGTAGTGTTCCCATGACATGCTCCAGTTGAATTTTCAGTAGTTGTATTCACTAAAAATATAAAAACATAAATTTTAGATATACCTTTAAGGTGACTAGTATTGCCTAAACCTATTTTCATTGGTACCTAGAGTTATAACACTCTATAGTACTACCCCTTCTTCAACTGGGCTTGATAAGATACGAAATAGATTTAAACCATTTCATGGATTTTGTTAACAGTATAAAAGTTTAAAAGAAATGTGTATTAGAGTCAAATATTGATAATACTGTGGAAGTAAACAGTGCCTGCAGCTTTTAGCTTATACAATACTAATGATATTTCTTGAATAATTTTCTCACTTATCTCTTGGTGAAATAATAGGTAAACAATTGATAAATACTTGGTCTGTATCACTGATTTTTTTATATACTCGACTAGTTTCACTTGTTACTGTTGAATCAGTGAAACAAACCAAGTGTTTAGCAATTCTTTATTATACTAATGATATTAGTGATATATTAACAATATCAGGCAATTCTGATATTTCCTTCAAAATTTTATTTTAATTGACTCTAAATCTGCCATAAGCAGGTTAAAATCGATATTTTTAATGGTTTACTTTAAATATTATGTTAATGAATAAACCTCAGAAACATTTTGTAAGTATATCCCAATTCTTACCAGAAAATTGATTACATGTAGTTTGATTTCCATTCAAATTCGTATTAATACTAAAAATACTTTCAGTGTGATTACCACTCAACGCCATAGATTTGTTCACACTGTTACTATTCGTGGTGACTTCTTCCAAATACGGTTGGCACAATTTATTTTTCATTTCTTCAACATTCTGAACTGGTATGTCTCTAAATTTCTCCTTGTTTCTATACGATGTTTTCACTACGGGCATTCCTGGCCGGATAGCTTGAACCACTTTCAAAGGCACTGTATTTTCCAGAAATGGTGCACCCACGATTCTCAATTTACCATGGGGAATTCGCATCGGAATTCGTGGTATTTGAATTGGTACTTGAACTATAGGGTAAAACGGATTTTGGTAGTATAATCCGGGCTGAGCAATGACTCGTTGAATATAGATTGGTTGTTGATATGTGTTTGCTATAAAAATGCCATTACATCAAGATAAGAAATAGGTTTTACTTAATTTAAATACGAAATTAAAAATAACTATATTTTTTTATAACAAGATGAATTAATTATTAATAAATATTACTTACGAAGGTATTGTATTTTAGGATTCGATGGATTGAGTAATTGGCGTTTACTGGATGTCAACTTTCCTCTTGAATCAATTTGTTGTAACGTTATGAATATGATCACTAATACTAATTTATTTAACTAAAATTGGAAAGAAATAACTTTAAAAGATTATAATAATAAATAAAAACATTAAAGGATAATGAATAAAATAAAACTTTGAATCCACCCTATTAGTTTCCCTCCGCTCATTTTTGTTTGTGGCGACTGCAATATTTTGTAACACGCGTAAAAACAATTAATTTATTATTTTTTGGTAGTATACAATAGAACTTATCCTAAGCAAATCCTGAAGTCCCTGACTAGAAAAATCAACTAGTACGGGAGAAGTTACTGAATTTTAGATCCTCGGAGGTGAGGTTTTAGTCGGTAAGACACTACCATCCATAATGGATTACCTCTCCTTACATCAAAAACAAAGGGTTAGCATTGATATATAGTAGAAGTATAGGATTAATTAAAAAAATGGTGATGTAACCATCATAACACTTTCCGTGTGTTGTTCAGCAATATTGATCCAAAGAAAAGTGTTAAAACTGCCAAAAACGTATTAAGAAATTATCGTTAAACTTAAATATAAATATATTAAAATGACATGGAAAATAATGTGAAACTATCAAAAGAATTAAATTTGCTGATAAATTTAAAATATAAAGAATTTAAAATATTGGTTAGACAATAGATTTTTTAACTTTAATGTACATATACGCTTAAACTAACGTACTCTTGACCTAGGTTAATGCGTAGTTTATTAAGATAGGTCAGGAGTACGCTAGGTCATTGTACTGACTATTGTGGTAGGTCAAGAGTACGCTAGAATAAATAATGATCTAGTGTATTTAAAATTTATAAAGCTACATTAAATTATTATTCGGTTTATTATAGTTTAAAATAACGATAGATATTGTATTCTAAAGTAAAGCAAAAGCAGCGTAAATAATTGAAAGTTTTAACTGAAAACAATTGGAATTACTTAAACTAAAATTAACAATACAAGCAATAAAAGTTAATGTATGCAAAGAATTAAAAATCATTTAAAGAAAATGTTAAAAATGCTAAAATATTTTTATGCTAGTCTATAAATAAATTTGAATTATTAAATATTTGAAAAAAAATTCTAGATTGGTGGAAAATACAAGAACAGTCGAAATACATTTTTTCAATCTGAATGATATATTCCTAGAGAGGAAATATTACTAATAAAATTTCGCTTATATAATATAAGAAACAATGGAAAATTAGTAGAATATATAAATCGAACGTTCTAAATCTTTAAATTAGTTTTAGGTAATTAATTTCGTTTCTGGTTTTCTCTATAACGTACATTTGCTATTTTTTATATTAGTTTTAATTGTTAATTGTGTAAATACTCATATTTTTTATTTTGTTGATTTCTATTGTTATATTAAAAGAGATTTCGTTGATAAATAAATAAATATTTTGAATTGTTAGAGCAATTCTGAAAAATCTTTCAGCCTAAAAAAGGAATTTAATGAAAAATTCTTTAAAAGTGTAAACAATGGGAAAAAATTAAATGATATTAGAACTCTTAAAAAAATATTCAGTAATTTTTGATGACAGCAAAAAGGTAGATTAAATCTACTAAAATAAAACAAGTAATAAAAAATATTAAGAAATTGACGAAACATTCTGAAGCTTTTGAATTGTTAGAGAATTTCAACAATATGTGTTCTAAAAATTTTGCAACCGGGAAGAGAATTTTAATTAAAAAATTTCTTAAGGAATTTCTAAAAATTAACAGATTACAGACAGCTAATTGAATCCAATAAATTATGAAAATTTTGAGATTTTTCTAGAAAAATCAAAATTCTTGAATTAGTAGAAAATTTAAAAACTGTGAAAGCAGAACTTAAAAAAATCTGGCAATTGTGAAAAATAATCGTAGCCTGAAAGGGAAACTTATTGCAAAATTTAAAAATTCCAAATGAAGAAATTGAAAGAAGAGTTATTGAAACACTTTAGAATAATTGAACAAAATTTTCACAAATATTTAGACGATAAAATGCTGAAAATTCGGATTATATAAAGGAAGAAATTGTAGAAATTCTGAAAGTTTTCAAAAACTTTTAAATTGACAACAAAAAATAATTGCAGAAAAATTTAGAAACTAAAAAAAAAATGTCAATTTGAAAGAGAATTTCATTAAAGAATATCTAAAATATACTGCAATATTTAATTAAAAGAAAAGCGAAAGAAGAAAGAAGCAAATTTCTGTTGAGGTGACTAGTAAACTTGAAAATTGTCTCTAATATAAAGCAAGAAAAATTAGATTTTTTTTAATAATTCATTAAAAATGTTTAAATTCTTGAATTAATGGATTTTATAAATCTGAAAGCAACTTTTTTGTAAAATTGAAGAAAACTTTTCCCTGAAGTGAAATTCATTTAGACCGAAAAAAACTGAAAAAAAATACTGCAAATTATTAAAACCCCTAGAAGAAAACTGTACTGTGTTGTTTTTAAATTATAACATGTCGAAACTAGTTTTAGTGTATATTTAAGTTTTTAATATGTATTTTTATCAACACATGGCCTACCGTAAATAAATAAAACATTTGTAAATTTTAAGAGAAATTTCTGAAAAAGAAAAAGTTTGGGTAAATTCCGTAAATAAAATTTTTGAGGAATTTCTAAAACTCAAAAATTAATACAAAATTTAAAATATCCGAAAGCTAAATTGCTGAAGAGTTTTAAAAGCTTTTAAACAAATTCTCGCAAACTATTTGAGAAATTCTTTGAAAAATATTCTAAAAGTGGAAAAAAATTTATGGAAAACTCGTAAAAAAATAAAAGAATTACCAGAAAATATTATAACTAGTAAAAATATCATAAACTGATAAATAGATGGAGAATAAATAATTTGAAAAATTCGACTAATAGTGAATAATTTTTAAGAAAATACTGAAAATTTATTAAACTAACAAAAATCGTAGACTATTTAAAAAAACTGAGCTTTTGAAAAATAAGCTTTTAACCCGGAAAAGAATTTCCTTGAAAAATCTCTAGAAGAGTAAGAAAAAACCGGACTGGTTACTGGAAAATATTAAAACAAATTTCTGAAAAGAAATATTTTGCTTATTGAGAAAAAATTTCAATCTGTAACTTTTGAAGAAAAATCTCGCAAACTAAAAAACTTGTCTAAAAATTTAGAAAAAATTCCTAAAAACAAAAAATAAAATAGGCATATTTTGTATAAAAGGAGAGTAAAATTGTTGATCAGCGAGAAAAGTACAATTCTTAAAAAGGGTTGAATTTTGTTTAATAATGTCCCTATGTTATATAGGATGACAACTTTATTAAGAACTTGCTGTTTTTTAATCAATCTATTATTTAAAACAATTGATATACAACCGATTAAAACAAAATTTTAAACTTGAAACTATAGAAATCGAAAATTATAATTCTCGTTTTGAAAAGTTACTCATGTTCATGCAATCACTTACTTTGAAATTCTCACAGTTTACAGAAAGTTAATATAGCTTCAGGAATAATTAAAAGAATCGACGTAAAAGTGTATACTTGACCTACTTTAAGATATTAAGTATTAATTGTAATGTACTCTAAAAATTATATAATATATTCACTTAATAATTGATTCATCTGTCTCAAAAAATGTTCAATAATTTAGTATAATTTTGTCCTAATTCAATAAACGTACACTGATCTTACTCCAAAAAACATGTATCATCTTATAGTGGTACATATTTTTTGGAGTAAGATGCAATTAATTCTCATAGTTTGCAGAAAGATAATAAAGCTTTAGAAATAGTTAAAAGACTCCGCATGCGGTTCGGTTCTTCGAAGAGCTACTTCAAAATACTATGTATTAATTATTAATTATAACGTATATAATTATATATTCATTTAATAATTTGAGACGGGTTACTCAAAAATGTTCAATAACTTAGTGTACGTTTATTGAGTTAGGTCAAAATTCCACTAAGTTATTGAATATTTTTGAGATAGATCGATCTACTTTAAGACATTATGTATTATCTTAACGTATTTTCGACCTACCACAATACATTTTACAATAACCTTCAAAAATTTTCCAAAAAACAATAACACCCTTCACGTATCTTAATAAGTTCCATTAAGATGTAAGCGTATTATTGACTTGTCTCAATAAATTGTACGATAGCGAAGCGTATACTTGACTTACTCCAAAATATTGTGAATTAATTTAGCCTACTGATAATCTACTCTAAAAAAGTATATATTAAAATAATAATTTCTTAATCTGGTTTAAAAATATGTTCAATAACTTACTGTACTTTTAATATAACTCAATAAACTTACACCAAACTTTCTCCAAAAAAATATGTTATTCTATAGTGCCATCGATCTACTTTGAAGTATTAAGTATTTACTTTAATTTGCGTGAACAAATTTAACAATAACCTAGTGTACTTCTGACCAATCTCCAAAAATTTTACAAAAAACAAGAATACACTTCACGTACCTCAATAAGTTGTGGTAATATGTAAGCGTACCATTGACCTATTGCAATCAATTGAACAATTGAACAAATAGCGTACATTTGATCTACTCCAAATGTATATGTATTAATTTTGTTTAATATTAACCTACTCTAAAGTAAGGATTTTTTGAAAATAAGACGATGTATTAAAAACAGGAAGTGAGCGATTAACAACTTGCTTCCACCTAGGCCTTGTTCTTTGGATTTGAAAGTAATGATCAGCTTAATGAAAAAAACCTTCAACCAGTGCTTGTTTTTGCCAGGAAGAAGGATGAAACTTACCGTTTCTGCATGGACTTCAGAAAGTTAAACAAATTGTCAGAAAGAGATGCCTAGACACTTCCGATCGACACAAACTGAGAGACTGCAACACCAGCAAAACGTTACTTTATAAATGCCTCTCCTTACATTAGTAATTCTCAAATTCACCGTGAGACCTCCAGATTTAGTGTGATGGTGGACATTTGAGGGACTGCAGTTGTCTTTATTCAAAATATATTTATTTAAACTCGACAATGATTAATTTTCTCTTAGATAAGTTGACTTCGAAGACCTAGACATGTTCTAGTTGGCGCCCAATCGCACCAGTTAATTTCTTGAGACATCGTAATCCGCTAGGTGACGCTGCTCCTGTTAGAAGTCGCATAAGAAGAACGGTTATTGAATAATTCTATCTATCTATCGATATTTTTTCTTTAGTAAGTAAGTAAGTAATTTTACTCATGTCACCACGTAGATTGTTACATTTGCAATTAACATAGTAAGGTAGTATAAGGAGTATTCAAATAAGACCTAGTCCTTCAGATCGTTCTTGAGCTTGTTGTACGAGTTAAAGAGATACCTTTTCAGATGTTTTTACAAGGAACCAAGCACATGGAAATCGAAAGGCGACACATCCGGGCTGTAAGGTTGATGATCAACTCCCACTTGAACTCAGGTAATTCTGCATTAGTGACAATTTTGGCGTCTAGATGCGCGTTATAATCCTCCGTGCATAGTATTTCATTAATTCAACAAGTACTGGACCTTGGACGTCAAACATTCGGTTTATTGTTCATTGCGGACGCTTTGAACATTAATAAGGAGTGCTTTAGTTCGTAGCTTCTTTACTAGGTTTTTATAATATCGAAACAGGTGTTGAAGTGCGAGTCCCATACGCAGTTCCTCTTGATGGTCGATGAGCTGCTTCAAAACCCATTACGATAATACAATCTGTCATGAACAATTGTGTACACTGTTCCATCGCCCAGTAATTTCCATGTCTTTGACAAAACATCAGAGCTTCAAGTCGGACGACGAACTTAAGGACGCTGTGAAATAGCGGGTCTCGTCAAGGCCACAGAATTTCCTGGTACACGGAATCCTTTGGCTCATTAATCAATGAAGTGCTCTGTCCTATGATGTATACTTTGAATAATCACTTCATTTAAACCCACAGTGTCGTTTTGTACCTTTTCATTTGAACATCTCTAGTACATATGCCAGGAAAATAAATACAATAATATGAAACATAACAAGTGTTCTAATTTAAAATTAACAAGTTAACATGAAAACACATAAACATCCATGCACACGTACAGGCTTACAGGTGAGCTAGATTACAACAAAGTAATTTATGAAGTGGGTAAAAGGCACAGGTAATTAAAGAAGCTTTAATTTAATAATTGATACCATTTTGTAACCTTTCTAGTCGATGTAAATTAGTTTTCCAAGCTTAGTTCTATTGGTATGTACATATACCAGATATTCAAGTATATATGCCTAGTAATGTCAGAATTCTTAACACTCTATAGGAATGTCTGCAATCATTCTGGTAAATAAGTGAGACAAGTACTTTCGAAGCTCCTCTCTGAAGGCCAAAAAGTCTTGCAGCAATTCCAGAGTGACCCCAAATCGGGTCCTATAAGCAATATTACTGTTAATGGTTGCGAAATAGGCAGTTTTAAAGGCAGAATCTGGTAGACAATTATTTAGTTGATGTGAGAGAAATGGATTCTTGTAAATTTTACTATTCAATTCAGTTTAATGTTTATATCAGGTTAATTTACTGTCTATATGCACTCCTAAAAATGTAGCGAAACTTATCTGATTGTTACGTTTCAATGAAAATATTACCTTTTGGGACTTACTGGAGTTTGCAGTTAACTTATTTGCCTCAAACCACTCAGTTGCCTTATTGGTGTAATTATACTAGACTCTAAGATACTAAATTGCTCATCAGAGGTGTTATGATGGTGATACCATGGGCAAAGAGTGCGAATTTACAATAAAAATCTTGTAAAGCAAGGTCATAAATATAAATTAGGACCTATATTGACCCTTGTGGGACATCAGACATACAATCACCTACATGCACCATTACAAAGGCTTGAGTTCATCATACAACAGGCTGTAGGTGAATAATTGTAATAAAATAGCTTTCACAGAAGAAGATACTTGAAAGAGACTACAGAGTAGTAACAGAACATCTCAGTGAGGTTATTGATTGTCTGGTGTTAACCATATTGGTCATACGAAATTATATTATTGTCTCAAAGGAACTCAATCATTTGTAACAACAGTAACCTCTCAAGCATGTTAGATATTGAAGGCAAAAGAGTTATGGGCCTATAATTTTGACTATCTTCTGCATCCCCTTTTTTGTAGACAGGACTGACTCCAGTCCATTTGTGGCTATCTGGAAATCCACCAGAATTGATACATATGTTCAATAGCTTAGCAAGGAGGGATATTATCACATTGATCTTGTTTTTAAGAATACACACACTCAAACTATAAACGACTAGACATTTGCTATTTTTAAACTATTTACAATGTCACGTAATTTGGTGGCACTAACTTCTAAAAATTTGAAGTAATTGTTGGATTGGGTCTTTACGTTATGCATGTAATCTAAATGATCACCCTCATTTGTAAATTTTTGATTGATTGAATGAATAGATTCCTGGAGGAGAGGTTTCAGTCGGTAAGAGTCTGACACTACAGTATTACAAGGGTGTCCATAATGGATTTCCTCTCCTTTTATTAACAAAGCAGTTGATTGATCTATGATAGATGTAAAGAATTAATTCAATTTAAATAGCTGCATGAATTAAACGAAAGTAATTTTGAGTGTAGAATTACATTTTACAAATTACAATTGCAAAAAGGTGTACCGTTGATAAATAAGTAAATAAATTTTGTTTAATAATTTTGTCCATGATAAGTCATGCTGGTAACTTTATTAATAACTTGCTGTTTTTCAAATAATCTATTGTATAAATTAGCATTCTAACCTTTATAACTGTAGATTTAAATCCGACAGTAATCCTGATTAGATGAATGAGTTTCATATTCAGCGACAATAAGAAAATAAATGGTAGGAATTTGTTTGTTTGCTGAATTCGGTTCTCGTATCACGTGGTTAAACATTTTTAATATTATTGGTTGTATTACAATGAGGCACTTGGTTTCACAATTTTTTACAACTTATAGAGGGTGACTGACGAAAAACCTTTGGTCCTGTATCTCGCTTATTTTTGATCCGATTTGAATAAATAAAACATCAAATTAAATTATTTTTAAAAGACTTTAATATGAACTGTACTGATATTTTTTCTTGCATCCAGTTTTTGACAAAAGACCATCAACTTTTTTTTTTTCAAATTGCACTGTATATATATTTTGTACTGATCCGCAAGGAGATTTTTTTCTGAAACTAAATTTGTAAACGATTTTATCCATTCATCAAACCAAAGTCGAGAAATTGAGGATTAAAAAAAAAATTAAAATTCAAATACCCATAGTAAACAATATACAGAGCCTATTCCAAATGTCAAAAGTGACAGTGTCAGTCATTGGTACAATACTGCAATGATTTTTAATAATTTCATAATAAAAATGTTGCAAGATTTCAAAAACTGAAAAACGATTTCTGTAGAAGCAAACAATTCAAGTACAGTGTTTGAAATATTGCAACATTTTAATTATGAAATAATTAAAAATCGTTGCAGTATTGTACCAATCACTTTTGACATTTGGAATAGGCTCTGTATATTGTTTACTATGGGTATTTGATTTTTAATTTTTTTCACAAATAAAAAAACATTTGAAATTTACCGTAAACCTACGTATACTGATCGAGTCATCCCTAACAGTTCTAACCATCCACTAAAACATAAATTGTCTGCGTTTAATTCTATGATTTTTCGAGCTTTTAATATTCCATTGTCAAAACAAGCTTTTAATTCAGAAATTAACATCATAAAAACAATAGCTTCTTCAAATGGGTATTCTTCATCAATCATTGATAAATTAATTAATAAATACAAAATGAAAAACCTACGTAAATACATATATGCAGGCCAGGTATCACAAAAACATTTAATTTATAAGCCCCTTACCTTCTTTGGTGACATTTCATTAAAAATTAAACATATTTTGTCAAAACATAATGTAATAGTAGCTCTAAAACCTTTTAAGAAAATACGCAACATAATTTTTAATCCGAAAACACCAATAGAGAATACTCACAGATCAGGGATATACAAACTTACTTGTGAAAATTGTAAGGGAATATATATAGGGCAATCTGGTCGTAATTTCAATACAAGACTAAAGGAACATCTTCGTTCTTTTCGGCTTAATTTAATTGATAAGTCATCTTTTGCCAGACATATGATTGAAAACAATCATACTTTTGGTAAGGATGTACTGTCAATTATACATTTTGCCGAAAAAGGCCGTAAGATGGACCTCCTGGAGTCTCTAGAAATTTACAAAGCGCGCGCTAATCCGGAAACCCCCGTAATTAACGACCAGGTTGACCTGATATATACCCCCCTTTTTAACGCTGTTGTAAAACCTTAATTTTTAAGCATATATATACCTGTAAATTGTTAGTTTAATTACTTCTAGTTTGATAATGACAAGCTAAAATTGTCGAAACTATAGTCACTAAATAAAGTCCGTGTTATACAAACAAAGTTAAAAAGTTTTTTTATTTGTGAAGAATTATGTATAACGAAGTAGAAGCCTCCACCGTTAACAGTTTAATTTTTTTGTTAATCAATCCTCAATTTGTCGTCTTTGGTTTGATGAATGGATAAAATCGTTTACAAATTTAGATTCAGAAAAAATCTCCTTGCGGATCAGTACAAAATATATATACAGTGCAATTTGAAAAAAAAGTTGATGGTCTTTTGTCAAAAACTGGATGCAAGAAAAAATATCAGTACAGTTCATATTAAAGTATTTTAAAAATCATTTAATTTGATGTTTTATTTATTAAAATCGGATAAAAAATAAGCGAGATACAGGACCAAAGGTTTTTCGTTAGTCACCCTGTATTATTGAAACCAACCAAGTGCCTCATTGTAAAACAACCCCTAATGTTAGGAATGATGTAGATCCCTTTTATTATGATAATGCAATGCCCAAGCAATACAACTATTGTAATAAATTATGTCCCAACTAAGGAAAACATTCGAAAACTACGAAAATCCGAATCACCTAGCTGGCTCAATATGATTTCAACAATTTTTAAAGCAGTCATTTTTGATCAAATGGCCTGCTAAAATAATTTATTCAACTTTTATTGGCAGTCCTTTTAAAAATTGGGTTTAGCTGATGCATTTGGAAGCAATCCAGAAAATGCATAATAAACAAAATTGCTACTATTTGTGCAAATACATTGATTGAATTATTGAAAAAATGTCTTCAACTTGTTTTTATTTCTGAGAACTAATCAAAGATCAACTGTAAGCCTTGAATCTCAAAATTATAATATGTAGTTCTAAAAATATACTAGCTTTGTGCATAATTTGAACGAATTTTGTTTAATTGTTCCTAAGATATTTGGCCATTTCATTATATTTTAGCGAGATTGTGTAATTAATGTTCAAAAAATTACTCACCAATATTCTCATGTATTCCAAACACGTGTTTAAATATAACTCCTTTCTACCAGTTGGATTTGATACCTGGATATAGACTAATAACCGCATCCACACCAACCTATATTAAAAGCTCCAATTGGTGAAGATCAACTGAAGACAATATAATTATAATTAATCAACGGTTACGATTATTTGTGTATATTTACATACACTAAAACAATGTAACTTTAGCAGCATTTATTTATTTAGAAGTTAATTATTTTGATATTTCATTAAATGATAAAAAAATAAATTTTGTGAAGATGTGAAGATAAATACTTTGTTCTATAGCTTGGTCTTCATTTACTTGGCAAGTGTGTAGATCAATAACGATCATTTTTGAAGTATAAACTGAACTTTGAAAATGATCGGAATAAGTGTCAGACAACTGTAAACAGACCAAACTATGGAACATAACACTATTTATCTTCACCAAATTTGCATGTCTGGTTCCATCATGAGTATAGCGCAATACGTATCAATTATAACAAAATAAATTTATCTTAGTTCTAAAAATTTGACCTAGCAGAAAGTAATAGGGTATACCATTTGGGAAATGAGTTATTTGTACCTAGAATTCTTCTAATCTAAATTATTTGTTACTTTATTGTATTAAAAAAATGCTTTGTTCTACACTTAACTAGGAGCTTATTGAAATACTATATAGGTTTATGACCATGACGAATAAAGAATTATTTAAAAAAACATATAATCATGTTCCATTTGTCACTAAGAGAACTAATTTGCCTTTTATTTAAAGAACCAAGCCTCGGTTTGAGACACAATAAACATTGATAGGTTTTCTACTTATATATAGTCTACTATTTTTGTAAATGGTTTAATTAACTATTTAATTTTATAAAAGATAACTTACGTTTGTAAATAAGCTTCTGGGCGTAATTAAACGTACGCTTTTGTGTTAACTTATGGCGTACACCGAATTCTTTCCAGTGTAGATCGGCGTCAATCAAGTCCATTTTAAATTGTCAGGGGAATATGATAGTAACCATACCAAACGAAGGGTGATGATTGACACAAGTGCTCCGCCTCTTTCTCCTGGAACATCAACCGTTATCAACTACAGTACATCGTTATGTCTCGCTATTACCTACTGATTTTAGTTTGACACTGACATTTAATTAATACATGTCGCATTAATTGTAAATGGATGTAAATTGCATTCATTAGTTAATAAATCGTGACAGACTAACTCAATATTAAATAACTTTTTTATTATTTAAAATAATATGTTTATAAGTTTATTGTATGTATACATAATTTATATGTCTGTGGCAATTTCTTTTTTATTTTTCTGATAATTTTTCAATATTTTTTTTAAGGACGAGATAATAAATAAGGTATGTGGGGCGAACGGTGACACATTTCCATTCGTCCTTTCAATTTCCAGGTTGAAGAGGATGTTGTAAAAAAATATATAGGAGAAGAGCAGAGAGTTGATCAGGAATTATAGTGGAAAGAAGAGACAGGGTCGCGCTGAGAGAAAAAGGAGCAACCTTTATAGATTTATAAAATATGCTTGGCTGGCACTTTCTCGGCCTTCGTCCAGGGCAGCGGCAGCTGGGAATGTGAGTGAGCCTGTGCGGCGTGGCTCTGGAGGCGGCGGCGGCGGCGGCAGCTAGTCGTCCTGCAACCCTTCCCACAGACCCCTAACAACAGATAAGTGTACAAGTGCCTCATTAATATGCATAAATTGACATTGGCACAGACATCCTCTCGTCCTCTCGTCCTCACTCTCTATATACGGCCGGATATCGGGGGCAGAGCGCGCAAAAAACTTATGAATCTTAATTTGTTGACACGGTTCGACGGGATATTAGAAACGGGGTGCACGATAGGAGGCGGGAGGTGTGGGGGCGGTTGGACGAGGGCGGTTGCCAGATGGCGGCGCCCTCGTATATGCGGGCATATTTGAACATGGAAATTGTTATGAATGTTTGAACTGCTTTTGTGGCTGACCAGAATTTCATTTAAAGATTATATGCTCGTATTTATTGCGTTTGTCCTCCGACCGGCTATGTGTGATACGAGGTGTTTTATGTTTTTCATTACACCCTTGTTTGATTTCGTAAATACGTTGACTTATTTATTGTGCACACCGCCACCAACTAGCCGTTTAACGACTGACCCCTTTTAATTAGATTACCGTTTATATTGTATGGATTACATTAACGAAACACATTATATTTATCGACCTTTATATAATAACCAGGTTAAATTATTATTCTCTCCTGTCAGTCGTAACTGTTATACAAGATAAATATTATATAAAATTATCGTTTAATATAAAGAAAAATGAAATTAAAAAATAACAAAAGCAGCTATTTTTTTAAAGATTTTCCTCTGTATAAATAATAAAATATAAAGTTTAATCAATTATCTATTCCATTCCAAGTTTTGATGGAAAAACAGTTCTAAAACTAAATCATGTCTTAAAGTTTTAGGTTTCAAAAGTAGATATTTATTCTGTAACATAGAATATTTATTACGATACGAAGCTTTAAAACAGCCTGTAAAAACGAAAAATAAAGATATATATTATTAAATTATTTACGGTAGAATAATTGTCCATTACAGTTTCTTCTATATTTACAGATAATTTAGATATATTTTCTTCTAGATATTAATGTTTTTAAGTTCAATCAAAAGTTCCAGTTTAGTTTTTTTTTTAGGTTTTTCTTGTAATTTTTCTTGGGTTTTTAGAATAATTGAAGAGTAAAATTTTCAAAAAATTAATCTCCTTAATTTCTAGAATTTTGAACATTTTTATTTTTAGTTTCCTAAAATTTCTTTCGAGGATGCCAGAAATTTCAAACAATTTCTTTTAATATTTCAATAACGTTCCAACGTTTTAAATAAATTTTTCTCTTTAAGATTTTTAAAGCGTTTCAGCATTTTTTCTTTTATTTTTCAAATGTTTCTTTAATTTATGACGAGAAAAAAAAATTTGTTTTAAAATTCTAGATTTTTTCAATAACCTATATCGATGATTTTAAAATATTTTTCACAATTTTACGCTGCATTTTAACATATTTTTATAATTTTTCCCTGTAAATGGTTAACTTGTTTTTCTGTTGGGAAAAAAATAAATAATAATTATTATTATTTTTTTTAGATTTAGTTTTTTTTAGGTTTTCTATTTCTACGCTTTTAAATTTTCCAATAATTTCTTTCTCATGTTTTTAGAATGTCCTTTGAGGGTTTTATAATTTTTCATCATACTTATTTTTTTGTATTTCTAGATTGTCTAACATGTTTACTTCTAGATTTGTATTTTTGAAAGTTACTTAATCAGTTACTCTTCAGTAAGTAGAATTTTCCATTACTTTATCTTATTTTTTATTCAATTTCTTTCTAGAATTTCAATGGTATTTAAAAAAGAATTCTATAATTTCCTTCAAAGTTGTTTAATTTTTCTAGCAATTTCTCCTTTAAACGTTAAGGTAACTTCAGCATTTCTTCTTTAAATTTTTCCCCAATTTATCTTCCAGTAATTCACGAGTCATCTTCTAAATTTTTAGAGCTCCTTTGAGGATTCAAAATTTTCCAAGTATTTTCTCTATTTTTATGAATTTCCTTCAGAGGTCTTTGATTTTCTTGATGAAATATTATTTTTATATTTTTATAAATTTTCCTTAACTTAATTAATGTGCAGAAACTTTCTACTTTCAGATTTTTTAGACTTATCTCGAATTTTTCAAAAATATGTTTGCTTTATATTTGATGTTTTAAAATTTTATAAAATCGATTATTTTATATATATTATTTCTAGACTTTTTTTTGAAAATTTTATATTTTTCCATAAGTTCTCTTTAGGTTATAAGAATGTTATCTAAAAGTTTCTAATGTATTATCTTTCATAGTCCCAAATTATTCAGATTTTTGTAACCCCTAGTTCTTAGATTTTGTGGAGAGTAGAATTTACAATTGTTTTTTTTATTATTAAAGTTTTAACTCTTCTGTCATCCATCATCATAGATTTGATCAATGATTTCTGGAGTCGTAACCTCCACAGGCCGTCCAGAACATTCAGCATCACTTGTGTCGACATGACCAGTCTGAAACTTTTGAAACCACTTATAAACTGTTCTAATCGAAGGTGCAGAGTCACCAGATTGTTTATCAAGCTTCTCTTTAGTCTCCTGAGACGTTTTGCCTTTCATAAAGTAGTGTTTAATCACCACACGAAATTATTTTTCGTCCATTTCTTGAAAACACGAATGCCAAGCACAAAAAAACAGACCAATATGGCTGAAACTTGGTGTGCGTTCATTAAGAAGATGCTACTATCTAAACATGACCTCGATACGCGCCGATGGTGCCATCTCTCGGACTTTGCACGTACTTTTCAAACGCCCCTCGTACTCAATTCCTCCTCAATTGATAAATCTTTATGAGCGGTAGTTATATCTGACTCAAAAATATTCCTACTGGTAGATCACTTAAAGGTAATGCCTTTGATTTGGCATCTAGGTATACGACATCAAATTGGTAGAAGACTGTTGCCTAAATGAAGAGGTTCAAGACCCGCATCCAAGACTAAATAATAAGATAATGTCTCCACTTTCATAAAAGAAGGCTCTTCCGTTACAACACATACAACTCACGAAAAAAGAGCATTAGTGTCATCTACACTATTGACTTTGCGGCTAGCGAAAATGTTATTCTCCTCTACTACATTCCTTGTCGCTCTGACCGAATATGGCCAACATTAGGGAAACCCCTCCAAGCGTTATGCTGGCCTTTGCTCGTCACCTTGGGTGGCTAAATGAGTGATAGAACAACGAAGGACTGTCCCAGAGAGGGGCCACAACGGGCCTAGTGAGGCCTAGGTGCTCTGGTCAATGATTTATTCACCCTTGGCAAAATCGATCCAGATCATGATACAATCCTTGTCTATTGATATATCTTTATCAGAGGCTATCAGATCTGACTGACAAATCTTCCTGTTATTGGAACACTTAAAGATAGTGAACCAGTCTTTGACCAGGAGACTACTGCTTAAACTAAGTGGTTTAAGAACAACGCATCTAGAAAGTTCCTAACTCCACAGCGTTCCAAACAACACAATCATTGAAGAAACGATATAAGACACTATAGATAATCACAAACTAGCCATAAAGTGACTAGATACCACTAGACCTGGAGATGATTGACGAAAGTAATGTCTCCACTCTTTCTAAAGGAGGCTCCTCCTCTATCACAGACATAACCAAAGAAAAAATAAATAGCATTACTATCATCCACTCTATTAAGTTTACTGCCAGGAAAAAAGTTATTTTATTCTACTACATCTCTCGTCTATTGATAGATCTTTATGAAGTTTTGTCATATGTGACTGCAAAATTATTCTGCTCGTCGATCACTTAAAGCTAGTACGCCGGAAAGGACAACCTTTAATCTGGCATCAAAATATAACATAAAATCCCTAGAAGACTAGTAAATATCAGGCGACTTCTGTTTAAACTAAGAGGTTCAAAACGTACATCACAGACCAACCCAGCCAGAATATTTCTAATCTTACGGCAACCAATGAAGATGTACTATAGTTACTCACAAGCTAGACATCAAGGGAATTGAATTATGATGCATATATAAACCAAGTTTTCTTTGCTGGGAATGACCCGACAAAGTTGTTGTAATGATAATGAGCGTATCTCGACGAAATATCTTAATACTGAAGCAAGAGAGGATGGTGAAAGCCATGCGATTGTTATTCTACACAATAATTTTGTAAACATTGAGTATACTCTTTATTTTCTTCTTTAATTGACAACTTTTCATTTTATTGCTGTAATTTTGTTGTACATTATTGTAGTAATCTTATTGAAATATACCTTATTATTATTATTATTATACGATATGTTATCCTCTGATGGGCCTCTCGTTAAACAAATTAAATAATAACTTTACTTAAAGAAAGAGATTATTGCCTTGGATGATGCCAAACCCAGCCAAAAGTCTCTAAATTAACGGCGTTTAAAATAATGCAACTAATGAAGAACCGGTGTAAGACACTATAGCCACTGACAAATAAGCCATCAAGAGAATTAATATGCATATATGAACCAAGCTTATTTTCTTAGAGAGACCTTCGAAAATTGTTATAATGATAATGATCGTATTTCGACCAAATATTTTAATAATGAAGCAAGAAATGATGACGAAAGCATTACCATTGATATTCAACCCAATACGACATGTTAACCTTTGATGGGCCTCTCGTTAAACAAAGTGGGTAATAAAATTTACTTCTTAAAGAAAGAAAAATATTGCCGTGGCTGATGCTAAACAAATGCCAATTGAATTATGACTCTAATCCAGTTGCCAGGGACATGATAAGAATTTGATTACAGCGCCTAGCAGCGATAGACATGGCATCATGTGAGTCAAACTGTTTGTATTCGTGATAGTGGTCTGTTATTATTTGACCAATATCACCTAGGTGTCTTTGCTTTTTCAATTCATTACACCTTGTTATTTTTGAAATGAATTTATTCTTCTTAACCAACCTAAATAACTAGACCACAAAATCAAACATTAGTTTTTAGGGAATTTAGGCCACGTTTTCGGCATTTGGAACCACTGTGCGTCCCAAGAAAGTGCGAATGAGGAAGTCTCCCCATAAAACGATGCTCATTGGCTTTTCTAACGTCTGAGGAAACCATTTTGAGTTTGTATCCCAGAAAGAAACTATCAACTCAGCCTTTTACCTGCAGGTGCTCAAGAGATTGACACGTCAGATTTGTCCTTAGGTCTCACATCAAAAATTCTATAACAATGTCTCCAGCGATAAGGTCTTCATCGATAATAATTTCCTGGCTTACAGTCTCGACGTGGCTTTGTGTTTGTTTCTCCTACTGAAGAGAGCAGAAAAGAAAGCATTGGGAATCCAAAACATCCAAATCGTAATATTCGTGTTTTAGTTTATTTTCTTATAAATTTTTACCATGTACAATGATCTGCTTATCACCCGCACCCCTTCCATTTTTGGAGCGCGATGAGTTTCCGTTCTCTTACTTGGTCGACGGCTCTTATCTTACAATACATACAAAGAGTATTAGTGTCATCTACTCTATATGCCGCTAGGGAAAATGTTATTCTACTCTACTACATTCCTCGTCTATTAACTGATTTAACTGTGTTTGACGTATATATCCGTCATAGAGCGATTTTCCTGACTCACAGGAGGAAAGACCATAGAAAATTATTATAATGATACTGAGCGTATTTTGACCAAACATTTTAAGGCAAGAGAGAATAATAAAAGCCATGCGATTGATATTTCACCCAATACGGCGTGTTGTCCTCTGATGAGCATCAAACAAACTAATGTTAAAAATGTGTTTCCTAAAGAAAGATGCCAAACAAATGGTAACTCGATGGAAGGACATGATAAGGACTTAATTACAGCGCCTTACAGCGATAGATAATTAAAATTACAAAATTAATTATTATGTTTCTTGGCTTCGTTGCTCGTTTTGATGCAATCTAGTCGGATTCATGATAGTGGTCTGTTATTATTTGATCAATGTCACCTTCGTGTATTAACTGGATCAATTAATAGCTTTTGTCAATCGCCTGGTTTTTAATACCAAGAGGTTAATGAAAGCCATTTCTTTGATATTTCACACCCAACAAGATTAGTGATTCTCTAATCAGCCACTCGTTAAACATAGTGAGTAATAAACTTTACTTCTAACAGAAAGGGATTATTACTGTGGTTGATGCCAAACAAATGGCAACTATATTAGAAATGTGGAGGGACATGATAAGGACATAATTTTAGCGTCTAGCAGCGATAGACAGAATGTTATTTAAGTTAATCTGGTTGAATTCATGATGGTGGTCTGTTATTATTTGACTAACATCACGTAGGTATATTAGCTGGATCAGTTCACAGCTTTTGTACACTCTGGTTCTCAATAACCATAGCCCTTATAGACCTAGAGGTGATTAAGAAAGGTACTCTCTCTACTTTTATAAGAAAGGGCTCCTCCACTGTTCTAGACATTAGTTAGGCAACACATGAGAGATGTGAATTGGAAAATAATCGAAATAAAGGAAGAGCAGTAATAACCATCGCTTAATTGAGTGTTCAGTCGCGACGCGTCTGAAAAATGCGTTATTCTATTCTTCCCCATCCCTGCCTTACTGATAGACTTTTATGAGAAACTAAAAGACCTTTATGTTGATAGTCCACTTAAAAAGATTGTGCCAGATGAATGATCTATGACCTGGCGACGTAGTATTAGACGTAGAATCCCAGAAACTTAAAAATATCTTCTGCTTAAACAAAAAGGTTTAGAACGCACATCCAAGGTCAACGCAGCCCCTGTCGAATCAGCATAATTCACTAAAGACATTTTCAAACTAGCCTTTCGAGAGAATCAAGATGTGTGTATAAATCATGTTCCTAGTTAACGTCAAAAACCCTACAAAATTGTTGATGAATTAGCATCTCTCGACCAGACAACTTAATATTTATATCAGGGGTGGTGATGGAACTTTTTTTACCTATCAAGACACATAATCCTTCGTTCGGACCTTTGTTGGATATACTGTCTTAAAAACTATTATTTTAAAGGAAACATTTTTTTGCCTCCGTTATATAAAGCAGTAGGGTCACCAGAGATTTTTAATGAAGCCTTCAGAATGTTTTAATAAAGAAATGTAACACGAAGTGAATGTCTCCAAGATTTAAGAAGCCTTTAGGACTTTTGCCCTATACCATTCAAAAATCCATGGTGACTTGATTATAACAATTAGATATGAAGTTATTATCATCTTCACGTAACTTAATTAATCCAAATCAATACGTATTTATCATTTATCAAAATATTTTCATAGTTTTCTTGAAATTTCTGCAAATATCCTGAATGATTAATATTTAAATCCATCACTTTCAAATAAAGTATTAAATTTTTAATTGCAATTTTCACACCATCAATACAGGGTCTATTGTGAAAGTAATGCGCATGACTTTATTGTGAAGCGACTATCCATCGTAGCGTTGTGACACGGGTCAGAAAATGTGGTGAAGGGTCTGCCCTTCCAACGCCGTCAGTTTGCTTCGAGCAGTCTGAGTGGAATTACTAGTATCCACGTGAAGTGTGCTTTTCTACCTTGTAACAGCGATACGCAATCAAGTTTTGTGTGCGGCTTGGTAAAAATGCAATCGAAACATTCCAGATGCTTCAAGAGGCCGTCGAGTAGGACCCAAAATTGAAAAGGCAGAGCAGCGAGTGGCACACAAAATCATTCCCCCGTCCCAAGAATGCTGACATCAAAGACACTGTCAGGCTCCACCCCGCCACACGGCCGAAGCAATACCCCAGTGGTTCCCCAACCCAGTTCTGACTTCTCTCCGTACGACTCTTTTATGTTTCTCCGGCAGAAGGAGAACGAGCTTTCCTTGCTTTCCTTGGGAGTCCGTGGAAAATACTAAAAAGCTTGTTCCTACGAGATAATCCCGTCGAGTAATTTCAGGGCGCCTTTCTGGTATGGCAGACACGTTTTCGCAAAGGTATCGATGTTGGTGGAGAGTATTTTGAAGAATTTTAAGCATTGGTACCGGTACTATCAATAAATATATTTTTTCCAGAAAATGAGAATTACTTTTATAATGGACCCTGTATAATACTTTTTTTGTGTTCTTCTGTGTGTGAAATGATTGGTATTGATTATTTAGCTGTATAGTTATGTACATTAGTTTACTTATAACTGAATTTATAACAAAACATAGATTTTTTACAGTAGTAGCTTCCTCATTTTTTTTGTAACATTGTGAAATTGATTTCGGCATTATTGAAATATTTAGTTAGTAACATGTTCCGTAATAGTTTCTTTAATTTTGTGATGTTTAAAAGAGGAAATTTTCAGTTCATTCAGTGTTATACCTAGGTATTTGATGTTCTGCTGCCATTCTATGATTGTGTTTTTGTGTGTAATACTATCGATATCTGAGCATTTAGTGTATAGTCTTTAGAATATAATTAATATGATTTTATCTCTTGAATTTAAGGCCCCATTGTTCTAAGTAGTACTCCATAATGTCGCGAGTATCTTGAATGAGTATATAAATTATGCTAGAAGATTTGGAGGTGGCTAGGATAGGAAGATGAATAAATTGAAGAGTATTATGTCAAATGCACTACCTTATGGGATACTATGAGAGTAAATTGTCTATTTGTGAGGTATAGCTGGAGAATGAATTTTTTGCAATTATTTACACTCACTATGAGAGTAAATTGTCTATTTGTGAGGTATGGCTGGAGAATGAATTTTGTGCAATTATTTACACTCAAAATTCAATCTTCTGAAGAAGAGGGTACATTTATAGTACCCGTTTCGTGGAAGGCATTATCTCACAGTTATCCAAAAGAACGGAATTTATTTTTATACCTAATGATGGCATTTATCTCTAAAAACAGTGAGGGTTTGTACTTTGTTCTGGACTATTTCCAATAAAAAGGTTCTAATGAGTATAAATAGCTTTAATATTAAAGACTTTGAAGAAACAGCGCCAAAATTACGAACATTATCTCCTTGGTAAGCAATAACAGAGAAGAGCAACAACGTACATAATAAGGCCAGAAAATCCCTTAATAAAATAGAGATTTTTATGAAATAAATACACTGGCGATCAAAAAATAGAGGTCACTTTAATATTATGACTTGTTTTTGGATTTTTTTTAATTTTAACTTTATGTTTGCAAATTGTAAACCAAAGTAGGCGTTTAATAATATATTTCCTGGCAAATGTTATCTATCTGTCAGTTACTATCACCGTGTTACAGACTTTTATGAAACAACATCCATTTTGCTCTAATTGAAAACTTACGTTTCGTTGTGGTTTTCTTACCTAGTGTTGATTTTTCTTTGCAAAACTTGTCATTCGCATGGTGTACTGTACTTAACAAGTCAAAATGCCTTTAGGCCCTATTGTTGATACTGGCCTGATAACCAGAAGACCAGGATCCTGGCGAAAAAAGATCACCACGATCAGAGATGATCGTTTTTTGGTGTCTACAAGTTTCTGCAGTTTATCTACGAAATCAACTCCATGAAGTTAGAGATGAAATGTTAGTGAATGGACCGTTAGGAGAAGCCTTCGGGCTGCTGCAGTGTATTTAACAGGAAACTTTTTATACCGCAGAAATTTGCTTGGCAATCTCCCTTACTTACGATTATGACTATGTCGAAGAAAAGGCTACCTAATCAGCATTATCGTTGACTATCTGCACAATCGCATAAGTGACAAGTGACAAAAAGACAAGAACGACAATTTATTCTTCTGTGAAGTTTCCTAGGAATATGTTGTCTGAAAATCACCTATGATAACGTCTTCTAGTTTTGTATTTGCGAAGGAGCCGACATAATCGGGCATTCGTACAATCGGCAGCACACAAGAAATGAAGATTCTTATGACAGCTGCTTAGAAAGCCACCTTCATAGTAGCTGAGTAGATACAATTTGAACACTAAATAGTTGTTCACAAGACAAATTGAATTTCTAGACCAAGGGGGCAGCAGAAGGCCACTCCTAGCGACCTCTAATGACAAATATCTGAAGTTTTATTATTTACTCAAATTCTCTCTTCAGTAACTGCATCTAGAAAGCAAATTTGGCATAATTTAGATTATGACAAATTTGTCGCGATTTATGATTAACGTAAGTAACATGCGGGGGCAGCTATATCCAAGCTGGTTTATGTTATCATGGCCTTAACCGTAGCATTAATTCACCGATTTAAGGAACGAAGTATTGTGCATTTTAATCGAACTATACACAAGAACGCTATTTATGTAGATACATCTTCACATCCTACCGATGTGGATATCATTCCATTATCATGCGTATTTCTAAGTTCACAGATCATATAACATAGTTTTATTTTGTATTAAGAATAAAATTATATATATTTCCTCTTATTCATATAATGACAATTATGATAAAACCTGGTGACTTTATAAACGGCTGATTAGAAATATTATCTGATTTTGAAATAAGAAATTAAGTTAATTTTGTAATTTCTTTGAGAATAGTCGTTACTTGTCAGAAAACTGAATATACAAATATGAAACCAAACAAGTGTCTTATTTCAAAATTAGATAATATTCTATTTTCGTTTCATCAAGAGTGCAGTGAGCAAAGTATTTACCTGATTTGACCACCAATGCCAACATATATATTGGAATAAATATGTCTAATGCCTTAAACTAATTGTATAACATGTTAAATATATCTGCACGAAGGATATTTATATTTTATTTAAGGTTAAATAAATTTGAAGAATATTTCAAGCGGTACCGCCTTATTCAGGTGCACCGGAACTGAGATAATAGTGCCGTAAAGTAGAAGAAATTGATTTTCAATTACCGGAAGAGTGTAATGACGGTGACGGCAGTTGATCCGCTATGCAGCGCGCGCTCCCGTTTATATCGGCCCCCATGAACACAACCCCTCAGCATCAATGGGGCTGGTTCACCTTCAATCAGGGCCCGCTCAATCAATCCACATCCTTGTGTTTTATGAAGTTATAAACACTGATTGTGGTCTATCCACTCCGCTCACTCGCACCACTTTTATTCCTTTCGTTCTATCAATTTCCTGCGGATTCCGACCCCTTCCTCCCCCCCCTTCATAACCTAATTTATTCACCAGTCACACGTTCTCGATAAAGTCGAGAAAAAAAAATAACGTAATATAATTCATTACTACAAACCTAACATAAATATGATTAATTTAACTTATATATCAAATTTTCTAATATTAATATTTATGTAGGTAATATACACAACGCCAATAAATAAATATTTACGATATTTAATTTATTCAAAAACGCTTACTTTGTTGATTTTTAAGTGACTCGATCATTTTCAAATTTAAAATTTATTAAATAATATTTAACATTTTTACACTAATAGATATTATAATATTAATAATTTAAATTAGTTTAGGAATATGTTTGTTTTGTTTTGCGAATAATAACATAGATTTTTATATCCCTGTTTATATCCCTTCCGGGTTTAATATAAATAATTCGATTTGATCCTTGGATGGGGTTGCAATTCCATTTGGAAAGAACAATTTACGACGTTGATAATCGTCCACGCATAGAAATTGCTAATAGTATCGGATGGAGTGAGGGGGGGCGGCGGCGAGGGATAATAAATAAATCGAAATTTACTTAAATCAATTACTTGACCGACGATCTCCGGAAAGGCTCTCCCGTCCGCCGATATATAAAACTATAAATCGTTTAGCAGAAGTCCACAAAAACCGTCTCTGTCCGTTTTATTGGCATATTTATGAAGTATGAGAGGGATAAAAGGCAGTTGTGCAAAAGGGGGGGGCGCGAGAGGGGGCCGGCCGATCCTTCCTTCTTATAAGGATTGAAATGGGAGGCAATATGGATTGAACGACAATATACATATCGAGCACATGTCTAGGAAATAAATAATGCCAATACGGAGGGATGCTGCATAGGCATAAGTTTCTTCAGGCACGTACGGGCACACCTCTCCCTCATGCAAAAATGCCGCGGTTATAAAGCCATTTCTTCCTTGTTACGGTTTATCACAGTTCGTTTCCGTTTTTTATTTTACTCCCTCCCTCCCCACGGAGATCTTTTATTTTATCACCTCTCGTTCCGGGACTATTTCATTTTTTGATTTTTATTCCTCCTCCCGCGCCGCTACACATAAATGGTCGTCGTTCCGCCACGGTTCATCCCTCACACCCTCCACTCCGCCGGGCTTAACGCGCCGATTCCATTTGGAAAAACTATCGAAAATTAATTTTAAATTAATACATCATTTACTTCCGGCCACATTACTTATCCCGTTTTTTGCCGGTTCCCACTTTCCACCCACAGCAGCGGCAGTAGTAAAATATAATGAAATTATGGCAATAAATATTTGTTCCGGTTCTCCGTAACCCTCCTCCGGGGGATACTTTTTCAGTGGGAGGTGAAAACGTCGCATTAAAACAAACGAATGTCATCCCGGGGTGTAATTTAACGGTCAGAAATTATTACCCACATAATCGTGTATTATATTATGACATTATAGTCCTTAACAATTTTATTGCATGTATTTTATAACGATATTCACACTATTATATTTAATGCTTTAATTCCTTGTCTTAGGTGGTAATGAAAACAAAAGATAACACCCCTTTACATTTTGTTGCTAATATTTTCATCCTATTTATTACATTATTATTTGCTCGCTTCACAGGTTCGATTATTAACTATAACCTTAATCAACTCTTGGTCAAACAGGTTTATAAATATATCTAGAGGTGAATTAGTATTAGCAGTAAGTTTCGGTCCAAAGTCCTCAGTAAATGTGGACGTTCCAAATTTATTTGCGAATGGAATTTTTGTCCAGTATAATTATTCTTGGAGTGTATGCAATTTATTAGAAGAATATCTACTTCCAGGTTATCACTGGATTCCTGTTGAATTTGGTTATTTGATACAAAATTTGGAGCGATTATTGAGTTGTCATCAAGCACATCATCAGTATCAAGCAAATCATCAGTATCAAGCAAATCACCAGTACGCGTTTAGGCGTGGAGCTAATAGGAAGATAATCATCCTCGTCAGAATCGCCATCAATATCAGAATCTAAAGCTTGCTCATCTATAAGATCGTAAAAACTGTCGGGGTCCATAGATTCCAGGTTAGTAAATGCATATCGATGCTCCATCATCGCCCTATAAAGAAAGAAGACACTAAATTTTCATGGAATGTGGATATTCAGCACAATATTTTAGGTTATGTCAAACTTGAAAGACTATATCATGTAAGCTTACATGATATAAAGCAATACGTTCACTGCATTCGGTACACATTTCTTCATAAACTTACGTTTATGATATAATATAAAGTTTCGTGGTATATACAAGGCTTTCTTTGGATATAATGATTTTTATTAATTTTAATTAAATTAAAATGGCGACCGATGCAAACGGTCGTGATTTTGCAAGTGCGAAGGCGAACGCGAAAAGTGCAGAAAATAATAAAAAGTACTGTATTTGTGGTTCAGTGGCAAAGTCAGGAACACCGTGCGTAACATGTGGAAAACTTTACCATACAAGTTGTATGCGTAAAGTGAAAATATGCTGTGGTGCTAACCTTATCACTAACATGGCGATAGATCAGTCCGAAGAGAACTTAAACTTCGAAATGGAAGCCTACGTAAATTTAAAAGATTTGGTAAGTGAGTTAAAGTTAAATAACTCTCTTCTGATGGAAAAAATACGCTGGCTAGAAGAAGAAAATAAAAGACTGCGCCGGGAGGTTATAGTTTTCCCCCCTATTAATGTAAACAACAACGAAGCTGGCAACAGCATTAATACCAACTGCGATCCCATGCCGAAGAAATCAACACCAAGACGTCGAGCGGCCTCGGCCAATAATAATAACATCCAAATTGCCTCGGGAGGAAATAACGCCCCGGACACAGCGATCAGCAAACTGACAACAACAAAACCCGCAACGAAAACCAACGCGGAACCCGAAAACAAAATTGAAAATAAATGGGTTACGGTAGAACCAAAAAAGAAAAAAAGGACGATGCAAAACACAGTAGTCGGCTCGAAGAGTGGCGTAAGCATGGCTCCTCCAAAATATGCTTGGCTTTACGTTGGAAATTGCCTGGAAACCGTGAATACGCAAACGATTATTGACTATTTCAAGGAACGACACCCACTCATTTCGATTAAGGAGATATGTGAATTGGAAACAAAAGGTATAAATAAATCGTTTAAACTAGGAACAGATTTTAAACACCTCGACGTATTAATGTCAGCGGATACTTGGCCTGAACGTGTAAGGGTAAGAAGATTTAATTTTCCGAAAATCGCGGAGGGAAGAAATTTTACCAACGGATCGGCAACACAACAGCCAACATAAAGAGCGAATCCCAGCAATGCGACTACTTACACGTATTTTTTATAAATATACAATGTATTCGCAATAAAATAAATGAATTTGAGGCATTTATGGCTGCATATAAGTACTTATTCAATGTTATATGTATATGTGAACACTGGTTAAAACCATTTGAAATATCTACTTTTAAAATTAATAATTATGCACTTGCATCCAACTTCGCTAGATATGAATATCTGCATGGAGGCGATGCAGCTTATAAAAAATAGTACACAGTTTAGAGAAATTGAGAATATAAACAATCTCTCAATTGAGAAAATTTGCGAAATATCTGCATCATACCTCCCACTGCATGATATTATTATCATTAATATCTATATATCCCCAAGTGGTGATTTTAATATGTTTATGAATGTTTTAGGATCTATGCTGAATAATATTAATTTTTACAAAAACTTTATTCTCGGGGGAGATTTTAACATCCACTTTTTCACGGAAGACCCTCGTGTAGCCTTTTTACATCGTATGGACTCCAGGGATTAGTAACATTCAACACAAGAATGAATAGCTGTTTGGACAACGTTTTTACAAACATGCAAGTGTCAGAAGTAAATATTTCTCCAATAGATTTCTGCCTTTCTGACCATATCGGTATTCATGTAAAGGTGCTAAGGAAAATTACAGAGAGAACAACTATTGCCCGCATGATAAGACCCATTACAGAAGAAGGTAAATTTGAGTTATATCATCTATTACTAAACGCTGACTTTTCATTCATAAATAAATATCAATGCGTGAATTTAGCTTTCCAATCATTTATGGAAATCCTAGAGCAATCTTTCATAAAATGTTTTCCATTAAAAAAAACGTGTACATATGACAACAATGTAGTCTGGTACAATAATGAACTAAGGCAAATGCGCGAAACCCTATCATTTATGAAAGCAGCTAGTTTAAGATCACCTGAACTTAAGTTAGTGTTTAATAAATACAAGAAACAGTACAAACTTGCATTGCTCGATTCAAGAAAAAACGCAAATGCAAACTATATTAACCAATCAAATAAACCAAAGGCAATGTGGTCATTAATCAAAACTAATAAAACGAACTGTGATAATATAGACTGTGATATAGAACCAAATGAATTCAATATCTTTTTTACTACAATATCTGATTTAATTTTGTCTAGTATACCAAAATCAGATATTGATCCATTGAGTTTCATGAACGCAGGTACATCATATGCTTCTTATTTTTCTTTTAGAGAAGTAAGTGTGGTTGAAGTTAGGGAGGCCATCATATCCTTGAAATCATCAAATACCCGTGATATATAAGGAATGACAAGCAAATCTATTCACTTTATAAAAGACACAATTATAATACCCCTAACTAAATTAATTAATACGTGCATTCGAAATAACGCATTTCCCGAATGTCTTAAAGTAGCAATAGTCATTCCTTTGCACAAAAAGGGTTCATTTGCAGATAAGAATAACTTTCGTCCTATATCCCTTCTACCAATAATCTCGAAAATTTATGAGAGATTGTTATTTAATCAAATATTAGTCTATTTAGATGGCAACTTTATATTAAGCAATAACCAATTTGGCTTTCGCAGGGGAAGCTCAACGGCAGAGGCAGTTCGTGGTTTTGTTGAGAAAATTATCAGCGGTTTTGAAGCCGGCCATTATATAGCGACATCTTTCTTTGACCTCAGCAAGGCCTTCGACTGTGTTCCGCATGACGTTCTCCTGCGAAAATTATACTTTTATAATTTTAGCCCACAAAGTTGTCGCTTGATAAATTCTTATCTCCAAAATAGATCCCAACAAGTAATATTTAAAAATCGTCTGTCTGATTTTGAAACCATATCGTGTGGTGTGCCCCAAGGATCTATACTAGGTCCCTTACTCTTTTTAATATATGTAAATGATTTACCAACCCACATTGAAAATGGCAAAATTATTATGTATGCAGACGATACAACATCTATAAATCAGTGTGTAGATTATCAAACAGCATTGCAACATAGGGAATGCATAAAGAACGATGTCTTAAATTGGTTCACCACAAACAAACTTTCTTTGAACACACAAAAAACAGTCAGCCTGACTTTTTCTCTAAATTTTGATAATCAAGAAAATGGTTCGCACAAGTTTCTCGGGCTTACTCTGGACACCAAGTTAAACTGGAAAGAGCATGAAAAAGAATTGGTCCAAAAACTCAGTCGCACAACATTTTTACTCAGGCATTTAAATAATTCCTTGCCTCAATGTGCTGTTATTGCTGCTTACCATGCTCTTTTCCAATCGCACCTTAGTTACTGTATACTGATATGGGGTCATTCCAGTATGGCGTGCCAGATATTTAGATTGCAACGCCGAGCTATTCGAATACTGGCATGTATAGGATATAGAGATCAATGCCAAGAACATTTTAAAACATTGAAAATTCTAACTTTACCCAGTCTGTATATTTTAGAGTGTCTACTGTATGTTCGTAAAAATATTGATTTATATGTAACACATGACCAGATCCACTACTATGACACTAGAAATCGTGAATTAATTTATCCTGAGCACGTACGACTTTTAAGATGTAGGAATGGTGTTAATTTTTACGGTCCCAAATTGTTTAACATTCTACCACAGGCCGTTAAATTTCTTCCCCTCAGAAAGTTTAAATACGTACTGAAATCTTATTTAATACATAAAGCATTTTTCAGCATAGATGATTGTTTCTCTAATAAATTTTGTGATTTTAATGTATAACTAAATTCTACTTTTAATTTGTTTAAGTAATAGTCAATAGTGATGTATAAGTCTATTTATTCTTGTTTATTTATTTTATTAATTTTACACTGATTTCAATTATTTAATGATTTTAACTATCTATATATACACTATTTTAATTATTATTTATTATAGTTTATTCTTTTAAATTGTACTACTAATATCATTTTTATCTGTATGTACCAATTTACGTTTGTGATGTCATTGTTTTAATATACCTATTTTAATATGTTTTACTAACACTGTTTTATTAATATTATTTTAATTTATATATAGCTTAATTCATATTTTAAAATTATTAAATACAAACTTACTGTTAGGCGCCCTTGGTGGATATTTTTTGTATGACGTTTGTAAACCTTCTGGGTCTGGCAAGAATAAACTACTTACTTACTTTAATAATAATCAATCCCTTCGGTGATCACCCACTAAAATTCATCAATCAAAAATTATCTTGAATAGTCAATCCAGAAGGCAAATGAAAAACAAGCTATAAGCTAACTTCATCAGTCTAGTGGATGGATCGCAATGACGAAATTCACTTCAGATCTTCAAAAAATAGAGTATATTACTTATCCCGAAAACGCCAATTACACTTCACTTTGCAGTGAAACGTTTCACAGGTGGTGCCGAAGGTGCATACGCTAAGCCGAACACTGCTTGATAATTCCACAGGTTCCCCCTCTTCTCGTCAGGTAAAACGCATGTGGAGCAAATAACAACCATAATCCGTTCACGTCAAGCTCTTATACACAACTGGTTGAAAATGAAACCGTCATCTTTATTTTAACTATCTTTTTTAGCCCTGGTTTATATAGCGACCAGTATCCTATATAGGGTTAACATAGTTGTGGATATTGTCCACAACATAAGGAATGCATTTCATTTATTCAGAATTAAATTGAACTTAATCAAAGTGACTGCAACAATTTCTGGTTTAATATCATCTTTCAATTTCTCAGACCCAGTCCAATATGGAGTATAACACATATCCTTCTGTTTTTGACAAACCTAGGAGTTTACCCTCGCAAAAAAATCAAAGCGACAAGAAAAAAATTTGACAAACTATTCAACTAAGTTTCGTTACACCTGGTAACGAAACCAGATGGTCTTAGCGTTCCTGTGGTGGCTACTCTGGCTTAAAGAGAAACACAATTCCAAACTGGTATCTTTTTCCCTTTTTACACGATTTTTCCTATAACTATTGTGGTTGCACGTTATTTTCCAAAATTTCAGCCTCAGCGAATACCAGGATGAATTTTGGCTAAAGAAACACTGCTCAAAAATTTCTGAAGTTTTTGGACTCAGTATTGCACGGACTACCATTTTGCCTTCATGTCCATCAACATCATACTCGTCTTCGACGAAGACTAACACGAACCCTCTCTTCATCTGCTTCCAAATTGTTGAGTGATTGACTTCGTTTGGAATTAGAATTAACCCGGACAAAATTGAGTTTTGTGGGTCAGAGCATAAGTTTTATTATTATTTTCTTTATTTCTCTTCTTACATTAATCTAAAATACATACTACTATAAATACTATTAGGTGAGAGCCTCTGTACTACAAGTTTGATAAAATCTTGTCTTTCACACAACGCGCTGAACTAAAAGCGTTTCCTCGACAAGATCAACTTTTATCACCGTTACATCAAATTATGTTCGAGTATTTTGTTACCGCTTAACCAACTTGCTACATTAACTACAGGCAACAAACCATTAGTGCAGCGGTTCTCAATCTTTTTTGGTGACGGAACCTTTTTGGAAAACGAAATACTTGACGAAACCCTACAATAAAACAATAGTTTTTAAAAGTGTATTCTTTATTAATAAGCATAATAAAAGTACCATATAACAGTTTCTTGTTACTTAGTTTTAGTATGAATAAAACTATATAGTTACTTTCAAAAATATATTGTAAGACAATTGTAGCGTCTTACAATATTTTTTTGAAAGTAACTATATAGTTTTATTCATAGTGAAGATGAACTTTCAACATTTATAAGTCTCATCAATCAATTACTTAGTTTTAGCCCCGGTTGATATAGCGACCTATAAAGGATTAACGTAGTTCTGATTATTGTCCACTACCTAAGGAATGCCAAGGTGACTACAACAATTTTTGTTTAATTGTGGAGGCGTTTACTTTGTGGTACATCTTTAAAAAGTGGTAAAACAAAGTGATCCTGTTTTCTTTCGCCAGTACAACAATTTCTGGTTTAACATCCTCTTTCAATTTCTCAGACCCAGTCAAACATGGTGTCCAACACATAAAAACATTAAGTCCTCCTGTTTTTGAAAAACCTCGAAGTTTACCACCGCAGAAAATCAAAGCGATAAGAAAAGAGTTTGACAAACTATTCAAACTAAATTTAATGCAAGCTTCAGCGAGCCCGCGGGTAAATCCATTACACCTGGCAACGAAACCAGATGGTCTTGGCGTTCCTGTGGTGAGTACTCTGGCTTAAAGAGAAACACAATTCCAAATTAGTATCTATTACCCTTTTTACAATATTACAATTTTCCTATAACTGTTGTGGTTGCACGTTATTTTCCTAAATTGATCTGAACAAGGCATACTATCAAATTCCGATCAATCTTCACACATCCCAAAAACAAAAATCACGACAACTTTAGGCTAATACAAATACTAGGATGAATTTTGTCTTAAGAAACGCTGCTCAAAACGTTCAGAGGTTTATGGACTCGGTACTGCACGGACTACCATTTTGCCTTCATGTTCATCAACGTCATACTCGTCTTCAGCAAAGACAAACACGAACTTTCTCGTCATCTCTTCTAAAGTTTTGAGTTATTGACTTTATTTGGAATTAAAATTACAGGCAAATGCTGCGAAAATTGAGCTTTATGAATCATATCATCAGTGCTCAGGAAACAGAACCTCTGCAGTGCAAGATTGATGGAATCTTGTCTTTTCCACAACCCGCTGAGCGAAAAGCGTTTCCTCTGCAAGATCAACTTTTATCACCGTTTCATTAAATCATGATCGGTTATTTTGTTCCTTCCTAAATTTATTAATTTTGATTTAAAGCAACTCATTCGTAAGAAGAAAGCTGCCCATATTAAATATAAAAATACAGGACTTCCACAAGATTATGAATATTTTTCCAACCTCAGAGCAGAGTGGAAGAAATTAAGTAAGATTGTCCATGATTACTATTTATTATCTGTCGAATCTAGGATTAATACTGATCCAAAATATTTTTGGCATAGTATGATATATAATGATGTTACTGCTAATAACAGCGAAGATATCACCAACCTATTCGCTGAATATTTTTCATCAATATATATATAAACAGTAATGATGTAATAAATTGTGAATATAAGATGACTTTCCCAATTAGCCCTAACAATTTTTCGTTTTCTATCAGCAAAGAGGAAGTGTTCAATTCTATATTAAGCTTAAAAATTACAAATGTTGCAGGATCTGATAAAATACCTAGAAGCTTTCTTGTTAATTGCATTTATTCGCTTTGTACACCAGTATACATTTCATTCGGCAAATCATTAAAACTTGGCACCATTCCGGATGCTTGGAAGATCGGTTACATCTCTCAAATATTTAAAGCAGACGATCGTCATTCAGTGCACAATTACAGAGATGTATATGAGATGCTTAGGTATTAACTTCAGAACAATTGGCTTGATTTGCTAAAAGCATTATTATTCCACAACAGCATGTTTTTCTTTCGGGTCGTTCAACAGTGTCTAATTTGTTGGTATAGAAACATTTTGTATCATCTGCATTAGATGATAATAATCAAGTTGACACAGTATACGCAGACTTCGTTAAAGCTTTTGACAGAGTCAATATAGAGCTCTTGCTACTTAAACTATCTATTATAGGTTTACGTGAATAAATTCGTTTTTGCTTAATAAGGTTCATATATTTTTTGTCTTTACGGATTATAATCCTTTTATCACTGTTATCTGTTCTAATTTGAATCGTTTTTCAGGACGAGAGCGCAAACACTTGATTTTCATTACACAACTCATTACTGACATTCAGCACATCCCTAGAAAGGACAACAATGTAGATGACATGAAGAATCTGAAGATGTAGAATTGAAATATCTTCTGGTGACACTACTGTACTCAAACTGGAACAATTTATCCCGGCCGGCTCAAGCACGAACATCTACGTAGACACGTCACTTGCAATATGACAACCTCCTCCAGTATTGAGGCAAGACGTTATACGTTTTCTTCATGAACTCATGTATCAGAGCACTTGCGAATTAAAACGTATCAGCAGCAGGTTACTTATGGTTGAGGATGAACCATGACATTGCATTCTTCATCAAATTCTGTTTTAGGCATCAGAAGAACAAAACTTATTGCAATAAAGTGTCATCCTTAGCAAAATTTCCAAAACCGAATTTCCGATTCATCGAGATTCACATCAACATAATGAGCCTTTTGCCCAATTGCAACAATTTCAGATACCTTCTCGCATTACGAATTACTAAAAAGTATGCCCTCTTACTTACTGCAGATTCCGTTTTCAAAACATTTCTAAATTGTTGGATTGCGCGGTTTGGGACGCCGTCAACGGTAATCACTGACCGAGGCCGACAGTTCCACTCCAACACTAGAACTGCAGGACTTTCGGTATTCATTACAACCATCACCACCCACAATATAACGGTCTAGTAGAGTAGGTCAACGACAAATTAAAGATTCTATCGAGATGAGAAATGATACTAAGAACTGGGTAACTCAACTCGTTAATTTTACTTACTTTTCAGATCTAATCATCCTTTTTAGCCACTACTGCAGAGTTTATCAACGGCAAGAAAAGCGTAATCTCTTGTCCGGGGCGGTTTTGTATTTTCAAATTCTGCGTACAAAAAGATTCCTTCAGGCTCAAATTCCCTCGAAGACTTGAGGAACGAACTGCAGACATTTAGTCCAACTACTCATAGAGATTACGTTTATCCCGACTTAGTCACACGCACTCATGTTTTTATCCGCCATGATTGCGTGAAAAATATATCTCATTCATCCTACCAGATTTTACATGGGGATTACACGTCCGGAATGGACAGGAAGAGGTTTTTTAAAATTATAAATTAGTGTTAATTCGCTAATACCTTTTGCTAGAAAATTATTAAATACAAAAATTATTTTTTTCCAATTTATTAAAACACGTAACATAAAAAATACAACTATTATCACATCCTTGAAAATCGATCTCCTCATTACCATTTCGAATCACCTTCCTTATCATAAACGAACACTGGAACCTCTTCCTTGATTGGCACGCGCTTTTCCACGGTGTAAGGCACGTGCTTTTCGATCTCAACAGGTACTGGATTGTCAACGGGTACCTTAACAACATACGGTACCTTCTTTTCAACTGGTACACCCACTTCCTTGTAAACCGGGTATGGAGCTGGAACTGGTACTTTCACTGGTACTGGAATAGGTTTCTCTACTGGATAAGGTACTGGGTTGTCCACTTCAACTTTTACAGGATATGGTACGTATTTATCGTAAGGAACATGGACTTCCTTCTCTACTGGTACTGGGTATGGTTTTTCTACGTATTTAGGTACAGGTTTATCATAGTATACGTTCACTGGAACTGGTACGTTTTTGTAAACTGGATACGGTTTGTATACATGTACCGGTACTTTAACAGCAACTGGAACCTTCTTTTCTACCGGGTAATGTACTGGTACTTCAACTTTATAAGGTACTTTTACGATTTTCTCAACTGGATAGGGTTTTTCGACGTTAACCTTTACTGGATAAGGCTTATCCTCGTATTTATAAACAGGAACGCCAACGTGCTTTTCCACTGGATAAGGTTTGGGAATTGGAACGCCTACATGTGTTTGTACCTTATAAGCAACCGGTACCTTCCTTTCCACTGGGTATGGCTGTGGAATACGTACTTCTACTGGGTATGGAATGGTCTTTTCGACTGGAACGGGAACATGTTTTTCAACTGGGAACGGGTCGGGTATCCCCTTGAAAAACGTGATCGTCTTCTCAACGGAAACGTGATGACCCAAGTCAATGCTTGCCCCTCGTTTGTCGTGTTTCTTGCTACCAGATTCAATTGTCTTCTCCTTCGCTTTATCTGCTAAAGTTGCAGCAGCGAGGACTAAGACAGCAATATATACCTAAAATATAAAAAATAACATTATTAAGCACATAAATCTAATTAGTACTACTTATATTAAAAAAATACTTCTAGAATTATTTATATAGTACAGTCTGTACTATCTATTATAAGTATGTCTAGATGATGAGATATTATATAATATATTGAATTGTGATTATACTTTAAAAAAAGTAATAAACTAAAAATATAACCAAGTGGTTAATTAACCTTCTAATTAACATAAACATGTTTCACCACGGCGTAAATTTAATTCATCATAAAAATATATAGAAATTTTTTATTTATATATTTATAATATTAATCACACCAAAACTAGTAATACTAATTTAATTATTTTTTACATAGTACTATGATCCTAATGATTAAAACAATTAAATAGAACTAATAATAAGATTAAATTTCTTATGAATAGTTAATACAGTGTATGATATTAATAATTTAAGTTATGTACTTTCTATCGATTTCTAGTTACTAATTAGATTAATTCTATTTTCTTTATTACTCTATTACAATAATTAACTATTAGTACTCACCAAAGGCTTCATGGTGCTAGACCCAACTAAGAATTCCTTTGATTGCTGGAATGAACTGGATGCCGAAATTCTGGCAATCGGCGTTTTTATACAACGCGTTACGTCGTTAATTACCAAAAATACATTCGCTGGTCGAACAGCATGAAATTAATTGAAAATTAACTCTAACGAACAAAATGTATTTTACTGTTAGGAATAAAACGCTATCTACACACAAATGAAATAATATAATTGGTTATCTATTAATAATATTACTGTTGAACTATAAAGAAAAATTGTTAAGTAATAATATTAATTATACACAGTTAAAATTGTTTGTTTACTTTTTCATATTGTTATTATATCAATTTTTATTTATGTTAAATTCAACAATTAAATCCGTACAGTTTGATTAACGTATGCAGTTGATGATAATTTATTTGCACAAATCAGATCGGAAAATACAATTTCGACGTTGGGGGGCCAGTTAAATACTGCCAACTTAGTAAAACCTGCAATAATTGGCTTTTATTTAAACAAACTGCATCAATTCCATCGCATAATGAACGGCATTAATGAATATTACCCACCTTATTGTTTGCATTGAATTATTTGAATAACTTGTCAAAACGTGAATTATCAAAATGCGTTTGTTCACTGCTTAATTAACCGAACATGATTTTAGTTAATGCCGATGTGTTAATTATAAATCCTACGCAGTATACTGTTATTTATTTATTTTTTTAGTTAATTGCAAACCAATAAAATTAAATAGATACATACAATTTACAATTTATTTTTATTTAAGCAGAATTAGTTTGTTATTGTTTCACAATTGTGAAACAATACCAAGTGTTTAATTAACCTCTAATTAACATTAAAATATTTCACCACGGGTTAAGTGAGAATTTAATTCATCGTGTAGTTTGTTATTGTCAAGCATTACATTTTAGTGTGTAATATTAGAAACGAATAATATAATTAAGAACAATAATTTGAATTAAATTTGATTACTGTAATTAATAGATATTAAGTAATAAAAAAAATTAAATACAAATTGTATAGCAATATAAAAAATTACGTTTTTAATGAAACTCCACCGGTTAAGCCCTTAACGATCCCCGGGGGGTAAAGACGTCGCTTTAAGGGCTGTCATGTTCTTTAATAGTTTTATTCAAATCTTAAGCCGCCGCCGTTGCCGCCGCCCGGAATAACTTTTTAATTTGGCCGCGCGAGGCGGAGGCGGAGGTGGAGGAGGAGAGGGTGCCGGTGGCGGCGGCAACGGCGGAAATCTCCAAAATTATGAGGGGTGGCATTAGGGGCGTTTAAAAAAGGTTGTGCGCGGCTTAAATGCCAACTCAAAGGGAGCAATAGAATAGTAATAGCTTTATATTAACGTCTGCATTGCTGTGATTACGGCGACGACATCTCGATAGAGGAGAAGACGGACTTATCTGCGACTAGCTACCCCAAACCGGATGACTTGAATACTAAAGGGGGTGACCGATCCGGTGTATTTGATTACATATCGGTTCGTGCGTGTGATTCAATGATGTAAATTTATTCAATACTTTTAAATTAACGATTTAAAAAAAAGTCATTCGATTTGTATCAACGTCTTCTTTTGATAGACAATAAGATCCTTAATATAAATGATCTACAAAAATACTTTTCACGGTTGTGCGATTGTAATTGCACTTTAGTTTGGTATATGCATCGACATATTTACTAAAAAAATTATGTTGTGGCCATCATAATACTTTCCCTATATTTTTCTCGAAAACTGTCAGGTTTGCGCAAAAAGGCTATTCTTAATAATTTGCTCCATTTTGAATTCATTACAATTATTAGTTAAATAAATGTCATTTAACTACTATAGTTTATTAGCAGTAGACAAAACTTTGTCAGAGTTCTTAAGTTAAGAACTTGATGAAAAACATATTTTAATGAAACTTGTCCAGTTTTTCAATCTCTTTAACTTTTGTTAAAAAGTTGTCTTATTTTTTAAAATTTGTTTTCAACAAATCTATTTAATTTTGCAATAATGTTATGTTTATTTAGTTTTACAACTTTAATTAATTAAAACCCTCGCATATGTTTCACTGACTGGAGGGTGGGTTAGAGGCCACCCACCCACCCTACATATACATATTAACTACTTTAATTACTGATCACCTCCCGGTTTGCAATAACTTTAATTACAACAATTTGAATAAAAGAAAATTGAAAAAGTAAAATTTGAGTGTGTAAATTAATAAAAATTATATACATGATTTTTGGAAAGGCTTTAAATCAAGCTTAAATAAGATTAGCTATAGAAGGACATTTATATTTAAACTTAAATTTGGATTATGCAATATTGTTTTATTCCATACAAAGTTTTATTGTTTTCTAAGCAACAAAATCATCAACAATTAGTATTTAAAGTTACTATATATATGTAGGGTGGGTGGGTGGCCTCTATCCCACCCTCAAATCAATAAAACATAAGCGAGGGTTTTAATTAAAAGTTGTAAAATAGAAATAAACACAAAAATATTTGCAATTTTTAGAGAATTATTCATAAAAATAATTCAAATAATTTTTGATGATTAATCAAAATCAATTAGTAAAACAATTGAAGGGTGGGATAGAGGCCACCCACCCATCCTATATATACATATAAATTGCAATTACTGATCGTCTTGCGGTTTGGAGTAAAATTAATTACAAAACTTTTTGAATTAAAAAGGTAATTTTTTTAGTGAGTAAATTAGTAAAAATTTGATGCATGATGGGTGGACAGGCTTTAAACCTAAATTAAATAATATTAGCTATAGAAAGTAATCTATATTTAAACGTAAATTTTAATTTTGTTTTATTTAATTTATAAAGGGTTTGACTGTTCTTAGCAGCGAAATCATCAACGATTAGCAATTAAAGTTATCATGTATATGTAGGGTGGGTGGGTGGCCTCTATCCCACCCTCCAATCAGTAAAACATAATCGAGGGTTTTAGAAGTTGTAAAATGCAAACAAACACAAAATAATTGCATTTTTTAATTGATGCATACAAATATTTCAAATAATTTTTGATGATGTTTTAGTGACTGGAGGGTGTGATAGAAGCCATCCGCCCACCTAACATATTCTTTACTTTCCATCGCCAAAGCAAATTACCTTCTTCTTGATAATATAAAATTTCCTAGGACTGAGTTTCAATCTGTAATCTCTCTTCTAAGATCTTAATTTTTTTCATACTCTCAATAGTTCTTGTTTCTCAAAAACACCTTTATATCTTCTCACATTTTTTAAACGTTTGTTTTTGTCTTCTCGAGAATATTAGATTAGATTATGATGTATTGTTACAGTAGTGCGACTTTGTTAGATATTATTATTATTAGGTATTTTTATTATTATTATTTGTTTAATCCAACATGCTATCATAAATACTCCAGTATTATAAAAAAATATTTTTCTACAATGATTTCGATCGCACTAGGAAAGGCTTGAATTCACAAAATTTGTGTTCTTTCGTTCTCACCCTCTATTCTTCTCTAATACTCAACTGTCAAATATAACATAACTAATGTAATTGAAGTCATCTCTTCAGAGGAATATAAACCAAACTTGTCAAGAAAATGGTGGAACAACCTCCACCAAAGAAACCTCATGTGGCAGCAGTGTCACCAAGACAACAGTAAGCTAGAGTGGAAGATCATATTTTTATGAACTCGAGCCTTTCCATGTGCAATCAAAATTTTTGTAAGGCAGTATTTTTTTATATGTATTTTGCATTGTATTTTAGTACAATAGATAAATAAATACTATCTACCTATCTATATATCTTCTGGAAAAAGTTCTACTCGATAAAAAACTCTCTTGATGACGGTTTATCAAATTATGTGCCAAATATGGCCTTTTTTGTACTAATTCAATAGTACTGGTATGTTTTCAGGGATTCACTTTCTTTGGTAAGATCAATTAACTTCTTGGGAGGCCATGCCTTATCTTTTTTTATTTCTTGGTTAGTGCTTGTCTGGTGATATATGGTGTTATACATACTGATAGCAATTGCTTGGCCGTTTATTCTACCAATCTACATAGTCTACAAGTAGTGTTTGTTAATTTTACCTATCTTGTCAAGATAGTGGGCAATATCCTGTAAGGAAACTCGTCACCAGTTTTGGCGAAAAGTCAATAAACATCTTGGATTGCTTTTAACCTGGTGTGTTTATCTAGTGCCCTGTTTTGCACCTTTTCCCCACTTTTGGACCACGCCCTTCCTGTGTGCTCTTGGTAGCCCATACGTAGGCTTTGCTCCGATGATGGTAGTCGCAGCTGCTTCCTAGCAAGTGTGTTACCTATTCTACTTGCGTGGCCTTGTCACCACATTAAAGTGAGCTTGTTATCTTTGGCCAATTGATTCAGAGTTTATAGTTCCAAGTAGTTTTGGAATTAAAGCTTTATGCATTGACGTTCTTAAAGGCAGCCTGGCTGTCCGAGATCAGACAGACGTAAAATTCGTAAAATCTTGAGCACATTTTTTATGGATATTATTTCAGCCTGTAAGACTAATGAGCCTTGCCAGAAAGGAACAGATTCCCTGTATTTATGTATATGCCTATGCTGGAGCCTGCTTCCGTTTTTGATGCATCTGTATACCAGATTACAGTTTTATCTGGCTTAATGAGGTTTAGAATGTCTAAGTACTTTTACTGATTTGTTCGTGCAGGGAAAGTAGGTCTAGTGAAGCTTCCACTGCCAGAAAAGGGGTGGTGTGCCAAGACAGACCATACTCTGAAGGGTTTGAAGCTTTTTTATGCCGTTGCTTGGTTAGTCTTGACCCACCATAATAATGAGCTATATGTAATAATGGATCTTACTACCATAATATACAGCCTATGTATCATTTTGGGCTGCAGGATTAATGATCTGTGAGTTTAGATAATACTCAACCCAGTACCCGAATGTGCTTGCTTGTCGTGACCCCTTATATGGGATTAAGTCAATATTTAATTCTGACTTCCCTAAACGTAAAAGTTTACCAGAAGTGTGTGAAAAATACATTCTTCCCACAAACAATCCAACAAAATATTGTGAGAAGGGTGAATCATACTTGCGGCTTCCTGTTCAGATTATAAGTTCTTATAATTGCTATCTGTTTAATTGTTTACTTTGAATAGTAAATTTTTTCCCATAATATGAGGATGTCGGTAATGCCGTACCATATCTAATACTCCAGCATTAAATATCTTGTAAATGACAAAAGTTATTTTCGCTAATCACATTGTTACCACAGTTATCCTTCTTACAGTCATATAAGATGAGACAAAAGTTGAATGCATTAATAAGAAACTTATAACTAATGTAGACACGTGTTTCGATCTCTTCAGTACAGCTTTATTATACTTTTAGATTATAACTAATGTTTGTCGGCCCAAAAAAATTTAAAGAACTTAGCATTGATAATTCTCCTGATAATATATATGCTCCAAACATGAATAGCACATGGTATAGAACCAGAATAATTAAAACCATTCACCAAAAAACTATCTGTGTTTTTATTGGAATTTTTGAGAGTACTCAATATTGTCACATCTATATACATTTGATTAAGAATTCTTTGAGCTATCATACAAAGCAATTAAAGCTAAACTTTCAGGAATAACCCTAACGTATAGTAAATGTACTGTAGAGGAATGCAGATACTTCACACATCAAGTAGTTGAAATCTGCAAAAGAGCTTTGTAATATATTAAGAATAAATATAAATAGACATGCGCGAGGCGAGAACGCCACACAAAAGAGGAGTTTAGTTTTTGTGCCGAACAGGAGAATAAATCAGTTTATAGTTAGTCGTTCAATTGATGAGTCCTTTATTTCTAAAATATTAAATAAATTAATAGTAAATTTATGGTGAAACCACCTCAAGCTTAAGGTATATCCATAGTGGCACTATAGCCATGTGAATTGTTTTTTTCTAGGTGCACGCTAAAATTAAGTTTTCCTTTAAGTATTAAACCTAGATAATTCACCTGATTGGGCAGCGCAATTTCTTTTCTTTACTTTGGGAGCTTTTATATTCAGCTTCCTACGATTAGTAAAGAGTACTACCACAGTTTTGCCAGGATTGATAATGAAGCCTCAGACACCAATTTATTATAGTATTGAGAGCGTTTTAGATTTTAGAGGATATGATGCTTTATTTACTCCTTAGAACCATTGCTATGGCATAATACCCTTGTTTACGCTATAACAGGGGTGGTCGAACCCCATCTTGCGGGCATCCTTTTGCTGTGGTTACAGCCAATACCTGCGGTGATTTTACGGGTTTCGAGTACAGCCTTTTTCACGGTTTAAAGTTTGTGGTCTAAAACGCATCTTCAATGTCCACAAAAATACCTAATGTAATCTTCTTGTGTTGTAGTAACAGGGGTGGTCGAACCCCATCTTGCGGACATCCTTTTGCTGTGGTTACAGCCAATACCTGCGGTGATTTTACGGGTTTCGAGTACAGCATTTTCCACGGTTTAATATTTGTGGTCTAAAACGCATCTTCAATGTCCACAAAAATACCTAATGTAATCTTCTTGTGTTGAGATGAAAAGTATATGTATGTTTAGAAGCTATGAAGTGCATCATCCATAGTATATTTTCCAGGTTGATAGGCAAATTGCTGTTTATTGAACATGTTTTCCTTTAGGGCACTCTTCTTTATATCGTTGCCTATAATATTTTCCATGACTTTTAGGATATAGGTAAATGAGATAAGGCTAATTGAGCGGTAGGATTTGACCATATCCGGTGGCTTTCGGCCCGCTTTGAGGATAAATATCATCCTAGCCTCTTTTGACTCAACAGGAATATAGCCCAGCCTAAAGCTAGCTTTGTAAACTGCCTGTAGGTAAGATGCTATTATATATAGCCCCTGCTGAAGCAGGGAAAGTGCCGTCTGGAAATGGTGCTTTGAAGCGTTTAAAGTTATTAACTGCTTTTTTTGAGTTTACCAGCTCTGCTTTTGCTTTCTCGTGTAGGTAGGTATATGCATCCTTCTGTAGTTTTAGCAATGTTTTCGTGAGATTCCACAAATGTTGAGCCTGGGAAGTCTTTAACAGCGCACTGAGAATTTCATTGGGTCCCTCTGCATAACACCCATCTGTTTTTTTTATTAGCTCGAGGCTATTGGAGTGGTCTTTGGTAAATCGGTAAATCCCTCACAAAACGCTCTTTCCATTTTTGTTTTTCTCAACTCTTTATTATATTCCGATAAAAAAGTAGCCTTTTTCTTCTACATCCAATCTACTTGCTGATGTAGGTTATAATTAAAACAAGGGATTTGACCATCATAATAAGATGGTTGCGTTTTTATTCCATGAACAGGATTAATTTAAGAGTTTCCTTCGTCGATTCTAGAAATTTATTTTTACATATTCTGACATATTTCAGCAATTTTTTTCTATTTTATAAAATTGTACATCATTCCTTATTTTATAATATAGGTATTTTACAGTAATTAGTCTTCAAAATGTCTAGAATTTTCCATAAATTTATCATTTGAATAACTTGAATTTTTCAGTATTTTAGGTTGTATTGTATTGGACTTTTTCATCAATATGTATATGCATATAAATTTTTAGGTTTTTCTATTTATTCGAAGCGCGCTTTTTTAGAATTTCGAAGCAATTTTTCTTTCGTTTTAGAATTTCCCATTATTCATTTTTAATTTGACGATATTTTTACTTTCCTTTTATATAGGGAAAGTATTGTTTTCGTGAAAAATTTTGAAAAATTTTATTAACGGAAATATACCTACGTTTTGAGGACCCCTGAGACCATTCCACTAATTCCTGGAAAAAAATGTGTCTGCGTATGTGTGTGTGTGTGTCGATGTGCGCTGTATCTCAGAACCGAAAGATCCTATTTATTATAATTAGATGAAACTTTAAACTTAAGGTTTTATTGTTAAAAACTGGAACTGAAAAGCTCTTGGTGAACATTCATAAACTCGAGGCATTTTATTTGTTTTCAGATTGTTTATGTGAATCTTTGCTTTAATGTATATCTTGCTCAATTAAGGTAATTTGGTATTAAAAAAACTATTTTCCATGGTCAATATATGACTTGCCCTCTTGAACTAGTTTGGCTACTCATAATCACTTTTATTATCAATTTTAGCCTTGAATTTGGGACAATATAATTTTGAATTTTTTCCTGTATGCCCTCATTGGACTTCCTTCAAAATCTGCTTTGCTTTATTGAGTTGATTTGGTCATCATAAAACCATTTTCAATAATCAGTTTTAATCTTGGGTAGTGTGCAATACATATGTTATTACTGAAATTCTTAGTTGATGAAATTATTTGGTGGAAAACCGCCTTACTTTCTCGAGCACATAAACGTATTTAATTATTAGTTTTGGCCTTGGATTTGGCGCAATGGTTGATTTGGAGGGTGGCCTCTATCCTACACTCCAATCGGTAAACCATCATCAAAATTATTTGAAAAATTTGTTTGAATAAATCTATTAAAATTGGCAATAATGTTATGTTTATTTACGTTTTGCAACTTTTAATTAAAATTCTCGCTTATGTTTTACTGATTGAAGGGTGGGTTAGAGGCCACCCACCCACCCTGCATATACATAGCAACTTTAAAAACTAATCCTTGATGATTTTGCTTCTGTATCTCATTTCAGCTTGATATAAAGTCACACGTATAGAGATTTGTTGCTGAGTTACGTGAAGATATGATTAAAACTTGATTAAAACAGTAACACTTTCTTCACAATTAATTTTTAATTCGTAAGGTAGCTTATAACTGTAAGCTATTGATAATGGGTGCATAGTACCCGAAATGTAGATTAAGCGAAATCAAAATTATTTGTAAAGAAAGTGTTAGTGTTTTAATCAAGCCATTCCACGTATCACGTATATGTAGGGTGGGCGGGGATCTTCTAACTCACCATCCAATCAGTAAAAGATAAGCGAGGGTTTTAATTAAAAGTAGTAAAACGTAAATAAGCATAATACTATTGCAAAATTTAATAGATTTATTAAGACATAACGTTTCAAAGAAAAGTTAAAAGATGTTTTTCAAAAAGTTCTTAAAAATTATTAAGTTAAGAACATTTTTCTGCCTGTTACTAATAAACTATAAGGGTTAAATGAAATTTACATAACAAGTTATTGTTATTGAATTTCACGGGGAATTAAATTTTATAACTGATGTTTAAAAAAATCTCTTTATTATCTCTATTTTAAATACACCCATAGGAGTTTATAGGAAATCGGGAATAAAGGAATGAAGGGGGTGGGGTGTTAAATTATAATAGTGTATGCGGGGCCGGAACTGTTTAAACGGAGCAATGGTAATGGGGGTCCGCACGGCGGTTCCGTCGTTGCAGGGGTGGTCGGGCGCTCGTCATCGCGACGCTCTCTTCCCCGACTGACCGCACACACACTGGAAATTACCCAATAAACTTTCGCAAACCTCAAACTACCAGCGACCACCGTCAAGATCTGATATGAGCTAATACTGTAATAACTCACCGTTTTATCTCCGCATGCGAGCCATAAAAAGGGAAATAATCAATACGAATTTATTACGCCACGTCCATTATTACTGAATATTTTTACATTGTAATCAATCACCATGTTATATTTAAAAATTGAATTTGTACTGTTTCAACCAATTGTATATTATAAGAAATATATCTTTCATAAAATTGATTGTGCCACAGTTACCCTATTTTGAGTTGTATTATTACAGTAGATTTTCTATGAATATAAACTTTATAGGCTATATTTATAGTCACACGTGATTATTACAGTTTTTAGAAAGGAGATCAAGCAGTAGCTTAAATCCGAATCCAGGGTGGATATAAAAATAGTTTGGTTTTGAGTTCAAATCACTTTTGTTTCATCTATGAGGAAAGAAAGGACGTTTAACATTTAATAATCGAGTTATTTGTAAAAAAGGTCCACATTGAAAGTTACTTTAATAAATATGTTTCTTAAAATTAAATAAAACACTTTTAACTTTGATTTACCACAATAGTCGTCACAGTCAATAAATAACTATTGTGGTAACACAAAGTTAAAAGTGTTTTATTTAATTTTAATCAAGATATACCACCAAGTAAACGCCGACAATATTCAAGAATCAATTCAAAAATTTAGGTAAATTTATATTACTATCTGGTGTTTTTGAAGTAATACATTATTATTCCTTTTTTTTTAATGCAAAATCTTTTCTATATCTACCAGTTGATTTAAAGCCACCACCCCCCTGAATCGCATGATTCGGTAATCGCATGGAGTGTGTATCCATCCATGTATGCATTGATGACTCTATCGTGCTGGATTGTGCATCAGGGGTTGGTGGTGGCCGAGTATAGGTGAAAACTAACGGTGGAAAATATCCATTTGTAATTAATATGTGATATCGCATAGAACGCGGGTGGGTGCGTCGGACTGCACCGTCATAAATCAGATGCAATTTGTGGTCAGCGGAGCGTGGCGCCACAATTACCAGAAAGATTTATTAGTAATAACTTGTACTGATACATGGAGTGCGGTCATAATTAAAACAGAAGCGAGCAAAGTGAGGAGGCCTCTTTTGCCTTGATTAATGAGACGGTTGAGGGGCGGTCGTACGTGGGGGTAGGGGGGTGTGGGGCTTCTCTCTCTCCCGCACACACACACATCCCCCCGTTCACACATAGCCACTAACACACAACCATCTAATTCTGCTGATTCAGGTGAATCTCTGTTCGCATTCAACCGCAAACAGGGTTGAACACAGTACCCGTGTTCGTTCACTAATTATTCGTTTATTAGAGAACATTTATTCGCGTGTCAATATCGTGGTGATCGCTGTGTACTACACCGTTCAGTAGACGTGACCTATCAACCATCTGACCGGACTGTTAAACTCCGGCTAGGGGGATGATGCAGTTGCAAAGGGTGGCACGGCGGTGGTGGCGGTGGTGTTGAGATGAGGTCTCCCTTTCTCCACCTCTCTGTCCCTCGCACACCCTCGTTAGATGCTTGTATGATAAAAAAATACACTTTTTGTATGCTATTATGTCCCGACACATCCTGTATTTTAACATTCCTACATCTATCTTTACACGGACCCCCGAACTACAAAAATATTCACACCGTTTGCTCCAACTTTTTTTCACGTCACTCAAAAAGCCATTATTTAATCAAAACCGACAATTCCTTACTAACAACAAAAATAAAACTGAAGCAAGAATTTTCACTTAAAAACTTCATACTGCAATCAATAAGATTATTAATATGAAGCATATAAAAATATTTGATTCGATTTAAAAGAAACATTCCAATTTGTATAAACGTTTAATTTTTACAATAACAATCCCATCTCTTATATAGAACATTCAATGAAAAGTCTGTTCGACCAGCTTCCAGCATTTTCTCTTCTAAAATTCAAAAAAAAATTCAAGGATTGTGGAAATTTCAAGAATTTTTTCTTCTAAAATTTTTGCTTCCAATTTGCGTGAAATTCTTTAATATTTTAATAATTCTCAAGCAATTTTGCTGTAGGATTACCAAAATTTTATAGCAACTTCTCTTCTATTTTATGAGAAATTTCCATAATTTCGTGTTTTATTTCATTGATATTATCTTCTTATTAACCTGTAAAATATCTAGGTTATTTATATGTCTAGAATTTTAAATATTTTTTTAAATTGTAATAAGTTTTCAGGTTTTTTCTTTGTTGATTTTATTATTTCCTAAGGTTAAAGCAATTTCTGTTCTAAATCGCAAGAAATATCTTGAAGAATACTAGAAATTTCAAGTAAAGTTTCTCTTAGTCTTCTAGATTTTCTTCTATTATCAGAATTTTCCTTCCAAAAAGCATAGTTTTTATCATTCTCTAGTAATTGTTCTTCAAGGTTACTAAAATTTTACAGCAACTTCTCTTCCATTTAATAATAATATATCTGTGGTGCTGGCTTAAACAGCCAAAATATTCTCTCCGCAAAAAGAGAAAAAATGGCTGGACCAAAGTAAATATAAGCAGTACCGATGATGCATATTTTGGGTTTGAATGGAAGATCCTTCCAAGAAGCGAACTCCGCCCGTCCTCCCTTCAGCGAAAATTTTGAGTATATTTTCATAATTTTTGTGATATATTGTTAGAAAGGAGTGCGAAGATGTAATAAATAAAAATTAGATTTATTTTTAATTTCTTGTTTTATTTTATTATAATCTCCTTGCAATTAACCTTTTAATTATTTAGATTATCCAGTAATTTTTAGAATAAATAATGGACTTTCCTTCTAAGTGACTTAAATTTTACAACTATTTTCTTCCTATTTTCGGGAATCTTCCTTTATATCTTCTTTTAGAGAGAGAAAACATATTTATTGTAGATAGTACTACAATATACAATTATAGTAATTATTGTGTTTCTTCGTCGTCTTCTGGCCATCGACCAGATTATTTCTTGCTTTATTATTCCGAAATTTTCACAATTTCTCTTCCAAATTACTCTAAATTTATAAAACTTTCTATGAATTTGCAAACTTCACTTTATCATCTTATCCGCGAGAATGTTCTTTAAACGTTCTAGAATGTTCCAAACTGTTAGAATAATCTACTATAATTTATAATGTGTCATTGCCGATATCAAACGAAAACGTACTAGAATTGTAACCTTCTTCTTTTAGAGCTCCCTTAAGTTCCTGTTGCCGTGGAAAGTTAGATGTAGACTAGGCTAATTCTTAAACCATTAACAAAAATCAGTCCCATCTTAGATTATATCATAGATAATAAAATGTATTAAAATCCTTTAGTTCGTTGTAGATAATTAAATAATAAATTTAAAAATACGAAAACATTTCGTGAATCTACAACAATGAGTCTTACTAAGACTACAAAACATATTCATAATTTTTCATGTTATAGTTACATTTAAACAATCTAAAGTACATTTTATCATTTATTAGTTTATTCAACAGAAATAATTTCATTCAAATTAGTGTTGCTTTGATAGTTGTACTATTTGTAACACGCAAATTAATTTGTATTATTCAATGTCTGTCGAAGTATTAGCTAGAGAAGTAGTTGTTGGAAATTAATTTGTTTTGTAGTCTTAGTAAGACTCATTGTTGTAGATTCACGAAATGTTTTCGTATTTTTGAATTTATTATATCATAGATTATTGCACTAGGTTAAGAGCACTCTATAGCTGCATTATCCTAGAGTACTCTTAACCCGGTACAAGAATCTATTAAATAATCTAAGGTGCAACTATCTTTCCTAATGGCCTAAGTATTAGCCTAGCCTACTTCTGATTGATTGTTGAGGCACTTAAGTGTTGAAAATCCATATTCACTATTTAGATAACAAAACTGTTAGATTTTCAAATTGGTTTTATTGTAAACACTACATATATTTCGCCATACTGTGGCTTCTTTCTTACTACTAACCTCTCACAGCAACAGAAATTCAAGGGAGCTCTAAAAGAAGAAGGTTTCAATTCTAATAAGTTTTCGTTTGATATCGGCAATGACACATTAAAACTATTAAAGATTATTTTTTATTCTTCTAAAGTTCTAACAATTTCGCTTTCATATTACGTGAATTTTCTTCAAAGTCAGAGTAGAAAAACACATTGTAAACTCTGCTCGCAAACCCTGTGATCTAAATTTTTGTAGTTAATGTAAAATTTAAAATTTTATATACATAATATATTATTGTAAAGTGAAAACTAAATAAGAAAATAAATATTGAATTTACGAGGCTGATACAAATTAAACTCCATAACACATTGAAATAAAACAACACAGTTGAGAGGGTTTCACATTTATTGTTGAACACTGCAATAATAAATGTGAAACCCTCTCAACTGTGTGGTTTTATTTTTAAAAATAAATAAATAATTCTCCAGCATTTTTTTCAAGATTATTAAAAGTTCACTGCAAATTTTCTTCTATTTTATGAGATTTTTTCTAATTACTTGTTTTATTGAAATTTTTTTTATAACTTATGTGTTAAATATCTGGATTATGAAACAACTTTACCTTTATAATTCAAAAATTATCAATAAATGTTTCTTCTAAATGATGTTAATTTTTCAGTAATTTTTTATTCAATTTTTCGGATTTTCTTTTCTTTATGGAACGTTTCCAGTAATTTATTTGCTAGATTTCGAAAGTTGTCTTTAAAATTTCAAGTTTAAAATTCTAAATCTTTAATTCCAGGCTTGCATAATTATCTAGCAACTTGTTCTTTAAGATTTTTTGTTTAATTTTATTGAAATTTTCTTGTAAATAACCTTGTAAATATTAGGGTATTCAGAAATTGCTCCTCTAAATTTCTAGAATTTAATTGCACTTCTCTTCTAAATGATTAAAATTTTCCATTATATTTTTTTTCTTTCAATCTTTAGAAATTTTAAATTATATTAATTTTCCAGTAATTTTTCTTTCAATTTTCTGGATTTCCTTTCTTTTTGGAACGTTTCTAGCGATTTATTTGCTAGATTGCAAAAGGTGTCTTTTTTTTCAAGAAAGAATTCCAAATTTTCTTCCAATTACAGATTTGTATAATTCTCTAGAAATTTTTTCTTCAAGAATTTATGTTTTATTTTATTGAAATTTTTTTGTAATTAACCTTTTGAATATAAGGGTTTACTGAAATTCCTTCTCTACATTTCTAGAATTTTATTGAATTTTCTTACAAATGATTTAAATTTTCTATTATATATTTTTTCCAATTCTCAGCAATTTTCCTTTATTCCTTTTAAATTATGTTAATTTTCCAATAACTTTTCTATCAATTTTCTGGATTTTCCTTTCTTTTTGGAACGTTTCCAGCAATTTACTTGCTAGATTACAAAAAATGTTTTTAAAATTACAAGAAAGAATTCCAAATTTTCTTCCAATTTCAGGTGTGTATAATTCAGTAGCAATTTTTTCCTCGAGAATTTATGTTTTATTTTATTTAAATTTTCTTGTAAATAACCTTCTAAATATAAGAAAGTTCTCCTCTAAATTTCTAGAATTTTATTGCACTTTTCTTCCAAATGATTTAAATTTTCCATAATAATTTTACTTCCAATTTTCTGGAATTTTCCTTTATACCTTGTTTTATTGCTTAAGAATTTTTCAGTATTTAACCTTTTCAAACTACTAAAATTTCCACAACTGACTAATAATTTTTCCTCTAAATTTAAAGAAATTTCCAATTTTCAGTTTGAATCCGAGCTCCGGCATGGATGTTGTGATCTTTCATACATTTCAAATATAATTTGAAAAATATTATAAAAAATCGTTCGTGGCTGAATAGCCTATTAACTTACGCCAATTTCCCTCTATCACTCACCACCCCAACTCACAATTTCATCCATGATTCCTTTTTTTATAAAAAAAAATCATCAATTTATCTTCTAATCTGCCAGAATTTCTCAAACGTTTTAGAATTTTCCAGAAATTTTTCTTCTCAACTGTAAAAATTTTCTAGGAAAATTGATAATGTGTCGTCGTCGATGTCAAACAGAAACGTATTAGAATTGCAACCTTCTTCTTTCAGAGCTCCCTTGAGATTCTTCTACCGTAGGCTATAGTGGAAGGTTAGAAGTAGGAGTAGGCTAGGATAATACTTAGACCATTATGAAAACAATGTATAAGCTAATAAAGACAAAGAGATAATGTATAACCTAGTGGAAATGTCAAGAGTACGCTAGGATAACATTTAGACTATTAAGAAAGGTCAAGAGTACGCAAAGATAACATTTATACTATTGAGGAAGGTCAAGAGTACACTAGGATAATGTAAAAACTATTGAGGAAGGGCAAGAATATACTGGGATAACATATAGTTTATTGGGGAAGGTTAATAGTACGCTTCGCTAGGATAATGTATAGACAATTGAGAACTACGCTATGATAACATATTGACTATTAAGGAAGTTCAAGAGCACGCTAAGATAACATATAGCATTTCCTCTTTGTGTTTTCAGGAATTTTCTTTTATTTTTTGTCTTCAAAGATACAATAAATTTACGGGAATTTCCTTTTCTTTTTTAATGTTAGCAATTTGTCTTCTAAATTACAAAAGTTTGAAGACAACTTTCAAATTTTGTTATTTAGCTACTATATATTTGAAGAAATTTTTCTTTTAGAATTCTAGATTTTTTCTATTTTCTTATAATTAACTTTTAAAATATCTAGATTATCCATCTATTTTTACTGAATATTCTTTAGAATTTCAATAGCTTTTTCTTCCAAAAACCTGTAAAGCAAAGTAAAGAAGGTTTCCTTTGTTTCTTCAGAAATTTTTAGCAATTTCTCGTTTAAACTACTAAAATTTTACAATTCACTAATAATTTTTCCTCTAAATTTGAGAATTTTCCATGAATTTCCAAACATTTTACCAATTTATCTTCTTATCTGCGAGAATTTCCTTGACAGCCTTAGAATTTTTCAGCACGTTTTCTTTCAAACTGCGAGAATTTTCTAAGATAATTGATATGTCATCGCCGATATCAAACAAAAATGTATTAACATTGTAACCTTCTTCCTTCAAGGCTTCTTTAAGTTTCAGTTGTTGTAGGTCATAGTGGGAGGTTAGGAGTAGGTTAATACTTAGACCATTAAGAAAGGTCAGTAATGCATAAACTATTGTACTAGGTTAGAGAGCACTATAGGATAGACTATTGGGGAAAGTCAAGAGTACGCTGGATAACGAATAGACTATAAAATAACTTGTAATCACTTTCTTCACAGTTTCTAAAGTGTGGAGAAAGTGATTACAAGTGTTTTTTTTCTTTTTATATTGCATCATGTCCACGTAACAACAATAACGTATAGACTATTGAGGAAGGTCAAAAGTACGCTAGGATAACGTATAGACTATTGAGGAAGGTCAAGAGAACGCTAGTATAACGTACAAACTCTTGAGGAAATTCGTTAAAGAAGTGATACCAACAAAGTTAATAATTTTATTTATTTTGAATTATCAAAATGGATCACGAAGTGAAAGCCTCCACAATTTCACTTTCTAAACTTTGGAGAAAGTGATTACAATTTATTTTATATTCCATCATCTTCACGTAACTCATCAATCAACATTACGTATAGACTATTGAAGAAGGTCAAAAGTACGCTAGGGTAACGTAAAGACTATTGAGGAAGGTCAAAACAACGTATAAACTTTTGACGAATTTTTTTTTAAAGAAGTGATACCAACAAAGTTATTTGTTTTATTTATTTTAAACTATCAAAATGTATCACGAAGTGAAAGCCTCCACAATTTTAGTTTCTAAACTGTGGAGAAAGTGGTTACTAGTCATCTTCACATAACTCATCAATCAAAATTATCGTATAGACTATTGAGGAAGGTCAAGAGTACGCTAGGATAACGTTTAGATTATTGAGGAAGGTCAAGAGAACGCTAAGATAACATATAAACTATTAAGAACGTGATACCAACAAAGTTAATTGTTTTATATATTTTGAATTATCAAAATGTATGACGAAGTGAAAGCCCCCACAATTACTTATTTATTGAGGAGAGTCAAGAGTACGCTGGGATAATAAATAGCTAGGAAGCTCAATAGTGGAGTAAGCTAATGGCTAAACAATTGACAAAAGTCGGAAAACACTTTCTCTGTGTACTGTGTTTACAAGTGTTTTAATTCAAATGACCAGTCATAAAACGTTTAGTTAATACATAAAATGTTGGAAAAGGTTCAGATTTTTATAAAAATATTTTTTAAGCAGAGTTAATTAGAAGGTAACTATGTTCATAAACCGTCAGCAACATAAAATTCCGGGATATATGTTATATCCTACTTGCAAAAATGGAACGACAGTGGACGTGGCAATACTGCCATTTATATGAAATGATGTCCTTATCATTACCAACTTCATATGTGTTAAAATATGAAATATAAATATATTTATATATAGAAATTTCTTCGTGGTTTTTGTAGAATATTTTGTTCAACATTTTCTATAATTTTCTCAGATGATCCATTAGTTTTTTTTACATTGAGGTTTTTAGAATTTTTCACAAGATTTCATTTTAGATTTATAAAACTTTTTGAGGATTCTAGATTCTACAGTAATTTCTTTTTCTTATCTAATAAATACATAGATATTTTCAGAATAATACATAATACTTTAATGCCTATAAAGTCTCGCCCAAAAGAGACAAAATTCAGCATATTTTGTGAGTAATCATTCCAGAAATAGCCTAGATGTGTTAGTGAAAAAGTTTAAGAGTTTAAGTGGAATTAGTGAAATCCACCTGAGACTTCTGTAACCTAAATTATTTGTATGTTTTATTTGAAATTTATATATTTATTTATTTAACATTCAGTTCTATTATTTTCTTAAAAGGAAAAAAATGGAAACAATTAACACTAAAGACCAAAGATCAGATTTTTTACAAGTCTTCAAACTGTGATTATTGGTAATGGTAATACCGACAACGGTTTATTAAATATTTGATATATTATGCACTAAAACATATCAACAATTATGGCTAGTGATTTGAATTTAAAAAGCTTTATCTGGAACAGTAGTATAACGAATAGAAATGGAAAATCTCATTTTGATTCTTAACAGCTCAAGGTTTAATATCAGAGCAGTTTGTCCATACAGTTTTACGTTCTATCCCTTAAACTCTAATCACATTCCTGGTCATTAAGAGAGGTTAAGTTCTACAATTGGTATAAATACAAGTAGAAGGTAAGGTTGAGATAATTCCAACGCGTCTCTACCGATTATTACATCGAAAGCAGACCTTGAAATAGCTGTAGAGAAGTCCTTCTCAATTATGTTTTTAGCTCTTAAAAGTCCAGGACTAGCAGAATTGCTCATTCGTCCCAAACTTAAGTTAATGATTAGACAGAAAGATGAGGACAAAATAATCACATTCCTGACCATAGAGTGGTTAAGTTCTACAACTGGCATAAATTCAAGTAGAAGGCAAGGTTGAGATAATCCCAACTCGTCTCTACCGATTATTACATCGAAAGCAGACCTTGAACTAGCTGTAGAAAAGTCCTTCTCAATTATGTCTTTAGCTCTTAAAAGTCCACGACTAGCAGAATTGCTCATTCCTTCCAAACTTAAGTTAATGATTAGACAAAAAAGTTATCCACTGCAGTTAGCAAAGCATTCTAAATTTATTCTACTCTTACGGAGTTTAATAACGTACCTCTTAAAGCAGAGACGAATCGCATAAATTACGCAATAATTCCTCAGAAACTCGTTTTTAGTTTATGAATGAATATCCAAACTATTTGGAAGCTCAAATAACAATCATACGATTAAATTTACGAATGGTTTAGTCTATTTTGAGATAGATAAAGCTGAAGCATTTGCCGATTCTTAGGATGCCAGTTTATCCCCAACAAAAAACTTCAATTCTGACAGTCTTTTCATCAATTTTAACAATAGTCGAAAGTTGACCAGTCATCTGGCTACTTTTGAAGAGCTAAATGAAATGAAAATATGTAAATCCTAAAGTAACGAGTGCATTTTCATTGAAAAAGCAAAAAAACTGCGAGTTTAAATTTTCACATCTAAATGATGAAATGCGTTTGTGATGATTTTCATCATCCATTGGCCAGCAACCACAAGGCAAGGAAACCAAATGCCCTTTTAGCGGCATATTGTTCCACCAGCTTGCTTATTAGGCAAACTTGTTGAGACTATTCTGCTGCGTTATATTTCGTTTTCTTGTTTTTGAGGTCCCATAAATTATTCCAGACTTATAAGTTTATTTCCATGGCTATCTATCTACTTTTCATTAGCTTTTAATGGTGAGTTCATCCTGGAAGACTTTTTGATAAAAGTTAAACTCATGCAGTTTTACTTGTGATTTCGAAAACGTTCTATAAGAAAAGGGAAGATGAACTCATTTATAAAATAAATAATCTTGACTTCTGTAATTTTCTGATTTAATTAGTTTATTGTTTCGAGTTATGCAAATATTTAGATTATTAATGAAACACAGTTATATGCCTTCTTACTTCTAAAATTTTTATTTAAATGTACATTTCGAGTACTAAGCATATTTAGCGAACCAATGGCATTGTAAAGACTATTTTATATGTTATTTATGTATGACTTTTTTGTAATAGAAAGTTTTCTTGCAGAAATAAGAACACTATTATCTAGCGAATGTAATATTTGTGAAGGTGTTCCACAAGGCTCTCGTCTATATATGATATTGCATAATATCTACATCAGCGACATTAGGAATCTGGTTCGGAATGATAGCTTAATCCGCTGATAATACAACTCTTCTTTTCAGAGTAGGTACCAGTCTTCATCTAATCAATTTTTTCCAAAATGTTCCTGATTGCTACTATAAGTGGGTGAATTATTAGTGACTGAAGGTCAATGTTGTTAAGAGTGTTTCTATAGTGGAACAAAACCAAGTGTTAAATTAACCTTCTAATTAACATAAAAATGTTTCACCACGGTTTAAGTGAGAATTTAATTCATCGTGTTTCTATATATTTTAATAAACCACTCTCAAGAAAAAATAGGATTGATTCATCCTAATACTAGTATTCGGGAGGAAATAATGCTGATTAAAGGCGAAATTAAAAATGTAAGATTAATTTTAGACCAGCATCTTTGCTAAACAAAAACCAATTCTAAAGGTCTTGGTCAAGATATGAAAAATCATTAATATAAGAACTAATTTGTCAATTAAAAACAGAGTGAAGCTATTTATAATTACGATCAGGCTATTTGGGGCTACTGTAGATACCCATAAAGAGTGAAATTCGTGCAACAGAATATCGCTCTTAAATGTTCTATGTGATATACCCAGTGGGATGAAGTTTATCAAAGAGCTCTCTGTAAACTTCTGCAGTAAAGTAGGTGAGGATCCTTCTTCTGAAATTTTTGAAATATGATGTCGCTGTTGAAAGCAAAATCAAAAGGCCAGAGTCTAATTGGTACTCAATTAGCCCTCGTTAATCTATAGCATACCATCATCCACTTCGCTTTCGAGAAACCAAGTTTTAACGATAATTTTGTATGAGTTCTAGCTATAAATATAAATACCTTTGGCCTTAGACTGATTCCAAAAGTACTGAAGGAACGATTTTGGTCGGTGGGAGTTCGACACCATCCTACTATAATGACATCCATAATAATTTTTTTTCCTCTTATCAATAAAGGAGGCATATCTTTTTTGAAGCAAAGCAGCAAAACCAATATACCTTTAAAATATAACCTAAAAGCTCTGGTGTTTCTAATATTTATTTAAAAAATAATTTATATTAAAATTGCTTTGGATTATATGCAGATGATAATAAACTACAAGGGAATATGACTGACACCTTTTTTAAGATGATGCAAATACTTGACATGCCACCTTTTAATTCCCTAATTGTTAACAAATGATTTTCCTATGAGATTCCAAAAATGTTTTGATTGTGTTAAAATAATTAAATGCTTAAATAGAGGGCACATTCCAAATATACATATGTAATTGTAATTTACAACAGAAATTTGGAAACACAAAAAAATAACTTTTCTGTCTTGTACAGGTTTTCTCATTGCTTTAATTAATTAAATATTTATAATAAAATTCATTCATTCTTCATGGAACAAAACAAGTCTTTCAGTTTACAAATCCACCCAAATATTTATAAAGCTATCAGATAAAAATTATATTTAAATCAATGGCAATAGTTTTCAGATTTTATAAAGATGCGAATTGTAAAAAAAAGTTCAGTTTTACTTTCCTTTGTGGTGAACGCCACTGTACCACTGTATCGGGGAAAACGAGGGTGGTGATATTATTGACCCCCTCCTGGCGCAGTTCACACCGTCGTTGATTTGCGATGCGGGCGCCTAACGACATTGTTTCGGGAGCGGTGGCGCCGCGACGCCGACGATGCCGCTGCACCACCACCACCGGAACGGTGCGCACGGGAGGAAGGAAAAGTTGCGAGAGGGTAAATTAACCCAACTATTATCTAAACGCTCATCACCGCAACATAGCGGTCGCTGATGACTGTATTGTATGTGGGTATGGGCGAGTGTGTGTGTGTCTTTACTGATGGGGTGATTATCGCAGACTTCAGAACTAACTTTACGTACAAAAATACTAATCAACTATTAAATGGAATTGAGTTTACAGCTACAATAATAATAATAATGATTCAAATTTAAGAATAAGATCAAATGTAATTGTAATATCATGCAATGAATACAGATATATAAAAGCATTCTGCTAAACCTGAATATAAAAAAAGCATTTTGAGTCAAGCTTAATTAAATAGTGTCATTTTTTATAAAAAAGCTAGATTGCATATTGAAATTAAAGTAGAACATTCAGGTTTAGCAGAATGCTTTTATATACCTGAATTAATTGCATGATATCCTACTTTATAGAAATATCTCATTTTTGTGTAACAACGGTTCAATAATTGAATTGTTCTTAGGTATAGTAAAGTTACTATCCTCCAGATAAGTTCATTCATAATGTGTTTTTATTAATCTTCACTAAAGAATTTAACAGACAACGGATTAAAAAAAAATCTTTATACAAACTTTTAAGATGTTGACAAAGTAAGGTCTGTGAAACAGATCATTTACCCTACTTGATAATGACATAATAGCGTCGAAACTTTAAGTATGTTAAGTGTTTTTGTAATCTATGTGTATATATTACATCATTTTTAGTGATATATACATAGTAAGTACGTTAGTTTTGTGTTTAGATTATCATCATGTTCATCATCACATTTGTATATATATTTTTTTCATTTCCATTTTACCTTTGTACAGTACACGTATAAGTATAAACTTTTCTTCAAGTTTCCTATAAAATTTTTCAGACAATGTAAATTGATTATTTTTTTGTATTTAAAGTCTTCTGGTATTAGTTTTTTCTGTTTAAAACATAATTAGTTTGTTGTGTATGTGCGTGTAAAATAGAAACCGGATATCGGAGAAATAGTGATGAGATGCGAGCAGATAGCGCCAATAAAACCGGCCCACCCCCGGCAAACAAACAAACAACAAGATAACGTAGAGAAATCCGTAGACGGATCGTATAATTCAGCCACTGTCGAAGCTGCGACAAGTCCGCTAACATACTGGCCCAGGGGGGTGGGTGGTGGTGAATCGAAAGGACGTAGGAAGGATAGAGAGAAGAGGAGTGCATTATATTTAATTTGTCCTGTTTCAGGCGGATTATAAATATTCGATTCATAATAAATCTGAGAGGATGTCGTGGAGGGAGGGTGGTAAGGGGAGTTAGAGCCATTTGAGCAGTAAATCTCCGAGCGGCCCCCCAAAAACCGGGACCCATCCCCCGCGTTCGGGAATATAAGTTTCCGTTTAGTTCCTTAATAGAATCGCAGCGGCTGGCCGGAGATTATAAGCAGAGGAACGAACGGTCTTAACTGATATTTTGTTTAGTCTAATCCGGCGCTCCGCTCCGGAGGAGAGAGAGCCACTTCAAAGCTTACGAATATGAAGCAATCAGAATCAAATGTGGGTTCGTTCCAGTAAATAGGCGATTCGGGCCGTGTCTCTCTCCCGATATCGATGGCACTGAATCGATATCTTCGGCAAAACGGCCCCTAACCATTGCGATTCTTGTCACAAATAAACGTACGGAATACACACACACATAGAGAGAGAGTAGAGTCTAGCTTACATCCTGGCTTCCTTACCCTTGTCCGGCCGGTCACCAATCTCAATACCAGGAGTAAGGGGTTGTCCTCCTGGCTGGGGTGCGATGATTGAACACATTACAGTTAAAGGGACAGGGCAAGACGATACCTATCTGGATGCTCAGGATAGTGTCCAAGTTAACTGAATACATATCTTGATTAGTTACCTATTTTTTTACTCAAGCTCAGACTTACGTGTTAAATTAAATAAAAGATAAAACTACAGCTAAAATATAAATTACTTATAGAGCACATTTTTTATTTTATTCATTGGCTTTGTCAATTGTTGTTCACTCTTACAAAATACCTCTCTCTCTCTCAATAATTTTATTGTGATAAATCAATTTAAATGATTAATTACAGACGAAAACTAAATATCCTACATGATGTGCTTGACCTTAATTATAATAGGCCCCAAGCCCAAAGCGTCAAAAGTATTTTAATATCTCGGGTAAACATCAATTACAAAAATGCAATTATTTTGTGTGTATTTACATTTTACAACTTTTAACTAAAACCCTCGATTATGTTCTACTGATTGGAGGGTGGGATAGAGGTTTCCAACAAAATTAGTTACAAAACGTTTGAATATTTGAATTTTTGAGTGATAAATTAGTAAAAATTTGATGCATCATGGGTGGGCAGACTTTAAATCAAAATTAGATAAGATTAGCTATAGAAAAGCATTTATATTTGAACTTAAATTTTGATTTTGTTTTATTTTTTTTATTACATAAAGGGTTTGATTATTTTTAGCAAAATCATCAACGATTAGAAATTAAAGTTATCACGTATATGTAGGGTGGGTGGGTGGCCTCTATCCCACCCTCCAATCAGTAAAACATAAGCGAGGGTTTTAATTAAAAGTTGTAAAATATAAATAACACAAAATAATTTCAATTTTTAGAGCTCTATTCATACAAATTATTCAAATTATTTTTGAGGATGTTCTACTGATTAGATGGTGGGATAGAGGCCACCCACCCACCCTACTTATACATATAATTTTCAATTACTGATAGTCTTGCAGTTTGGAATAAAATTAATTACAAAACTTTTTGAATAAAAAAGAAATTCAAAAGGTAAAATTTTTGAGTGAACATATTAATGAAATTTTGTGCATGATGGGTGGGCAGACTTTAATTCAAATTAGATAAAATGTCATTTATATTTAAACTTAACTTCGGATTAAGCTTTATTTTTAATTACCTACAAAGTTTTATTGTTTTGTAAGCAGAAAATCATCAACGACTGGTATTTAAAGTTAACATGTATATGTAGGGTGGGTGGGTGGCCTCTATGTCACCATCCAATCAGTAAAACATAAGCAAGTCTTTTAATTAAAAGTTTAAAAATGTAAACAAGCTTAAAAGAATGGTGATATGGATATCATAGTACTTTCCTTACATTTTTCTCAAAAACTATAAGGTTATAAGGCTATTTTTAACAATTTGCTCAATTTCGGATTCCTAATCATTACTTATTATATAAATTTCATGTAACTCCTGTAGTTTATTAGCAGTAGACAAAAGAATATCAAAATTGAAGTTAAGAACGTTATGAGAAACTATTTTAATAAAAACTGGTTCAGTTTCTCATTCTCTTTAACTTTTGTTTGAATATACATTGGATAACTTTGAATGATCATTTTATGATAAAATAACCGTTATATGAAATTGAATTTGCATTGGATGACAGTGACAATCACACTAAATGGTTGTTAAATTTTAATTTATTTTTATATAATTCAATATCTGTCATGGATCTATATAGAAGAGAAAAGTTAGCAACGTGCGTACTCCAAAAGAAATCCTTACAGACACAGTTGGAGCACAAATTACTGGAGGGATACAATTAGGTATGGTCTACGAATTATTAAAATACAATCTCAAAGACCGCATTTCAAGAGTTAATGTACAGCATTTTAGGGAGTTATCTGAATGAAAAACCGCAGGCAAATCAAGAGCTATCAGAGGAAAGGCCAAAAAGCACATTCTACAAGAACTTCGGCTACATGGCGAAGAGTACATGAAGAGAGAAGAAGCATCACTAGAACAGAAAGATATACTTTGCTATGATGTCGAACCCTTATATTAATCAAAAGGAACTGTCCAAAATTCAGGTCTGAAAAAAATGTCCCGACACTTTCAATAGAAATTGGCACAGCCGAAGTATGATTGAATGTCAGAGATCGGCAAGTCCTAGTAATCCAACTCGGAATGCTCATACCAGCCTCGCCATAACTATATAAGAAATCGTGGGACAAAGGGCAAAATTTTATGAACATCATGCGTGTCTCACTTACATAATTTCCATGGCGCTCTTAGGAATCGATTTCATGATGGACGCATGATTGATACACCTCAAAAAGGAAACCTGATAATTTTGGGATGACCCGCCCTCGCCAAAGACATCGAGGGGTGACTCCTACGCCTACGGAACTCTTTGACTTAACTTGACTCTTGGATCTAAGGGAAATACGGCTTCATCCCTGTGTATAAGTTGCCATGTTGATCTTAAAAGAAAAGAACGTTTCTGTAGCTACATCGAGGACAGTTTGACAATTTTTCTCACGGAGACTATTAAGTATTAACTCAGGTAACTAAAGTCATTAAAATTACTAAGCAGGCGACTAGCTAGATGCGCCTCATAGCTGCAATCATATAACATTACCATCGAATATATCCTGAGAAAGGTAATTGTTGTCTCCGATATCCTATCCAAGCCATCCAAATAGGACTATACTGGCTGCCATAGGTAAAAAAACATCAAGCATTCGTGGCTCAATTTTTATGAACATTTCAGATAATACGTAAATAATCCACACTAAGAAATGATTACAATTTCAACAAAAAATCATGGTAACTTTTTCTTTAATTTCAATAATGAGTTGCTCCTCCATAATTTCTGGAGCACTCAGTCACTCGCCTAGGCTTACTAGAAATCAAATTACCAAGTCTGAGGGATTACATCCCAAAGGCAAACTACCCAGAGAATATAAATAAAATATATATTGAATCAGGAGATACTTTGGAGATAAGCCCTAAAAAGAGCCATATATTATCGTACAGAAACAAAAAAGACCTGAACTGCTTAAGAAGTGCCACGACAACCCATCGGCAGGTTATACGGAGTAGAATGTGTTACTTTTACTTTTACTTATCCGTCATGTTTGTTATTATCGCCGGCCAACCAACTTAGTGGAAGTGGATATTTCTTCTCAAATCTGGAATCATATTCATTGTGACCCAGATATCTACTTCCAAAATAATACATTGAGGTAGTTGAGGTACTATTAAAACATCTAATAGTTTTGTCTTACCCATGAGAGTAATGAGAAGACTGACTGACCTTACAAAATTTACTGGATATTTTAGAAATTGGTACCCAAAACTCTTTATCAAAGACAAAGCCTGCTCTCCAATAATAATGTGTGTAGCACCAGAATCTAATAAAGCACAAAATTTTAAACCCATAATCGTGATATCTAAATATGGTTTTTGTTCTCATTCCGCATACAAGATGATGTAGTTTAACAGAACTTTATTTTTATTGCATTTTCTCTCCTGGTGGATACGATGATTCTTAAAGAAGGTGATAAAAAAATCAAGGAGCAAAACCCTAAAGCAAAGGTAGGTAGGCCTAAACAACAAGGCTAAACGTGACGTCCACTTTTACTTACAAGTCCTGTTTGTTGCTATTTGGATAACATAATTTTTCACGACGACTATCACAGAACTTAATACTAAAATTAAAAAAATTCAAATGGAAAAGGTTTGGGTATAAAAGTGAGGAAATCCAAGAACTCAAGAGCACGCATTCACTACAAAAAGTTCACCAAGGGCAAGAACATCAGCCAGTATTCCGAAAAGAACTTAGTCAACGTGTTCGGGTACAAACAATAGCATAAAAAGAAAACGGAAATCGTCGAAAAATCCATGACACCGGAAACGGAAGACTCTGAGGAACACAAAGGGCGGATCGATGGCGGATTATTTCAAGAACAAACTGGCTGGTAAAAGTATAGAAAGTAACGGCGTTATGAAAAAAGGTTCGGATTTCGAAGACGAGCGGCCCAGTTTTGGTTTCGGATTTAATCAGAGAGGAGAAGCAAAGGAAAGAGTTAGGTTTGGATTTTCTGGATTTCTATTATCAACCCCTCAAAAATAAACTACAATAATGAATGATAATGATGAAAGTTTACTATCATCTAAGAAAAAGAAAAAGAAAAATAAGGAAAATCAAAGTGTGGAAGTCGAATCTTCAAAAAATGAAAACTAGTGAAGAAGAAGAGGTGGTTCTGAATAGAGATAGCGTGGAATTGTAATTTTCCACGAAAAAGAAGAAATAACATAAGAAGCTTGGGTATGAGGATAATATTGATGTTGAAAATACGCTAATAAAAGCTTGCAAAAAGAAGATTGAAGATGCAATTCCAAAAACGCCAAAATTGTTTCTTACATCAGCGAGGAATCGAGTAGTACAGGTGGAAAGAAGCGTAAGCTGAAAGAGGTGGAACAAAACAGTGGCAAGAAGAAAAAGAAGAAGAAGGATGTTGGATTGTGTAATCCCGGTTTGATTCGATTTTCCATCCACCGCCGATGGAGAAACATCATCTTGATACCATAACTGAACTCGATGAAGATATTGATGATACAAAATTACAAACTCAGAAGAATTAAATTCTAATATTACAACAGAAGAATTAAATGTTTCACATAGTAAGAAGAAGAAGAAAAAGGAGACGAAAGTCGTTACAGAAGAATTAGATTCGAGTTTGAATGATGACAATAGTAAATAGAAAAAGAAAAAGAAAATGCAGGTCATTACAGAAGCTTTAGATTCGAGTTTGAATGAGATAAATGGTAAAAAGAAAAGGATAAAGAAACGCAAGTCATTACAGAACATTTAGAATGTAGTTTTAATGTCGTGAGTAGTAAGAATAGAAGAAGAATAAGGATATATTGTTAACTGATGTAGTGGTTGTTAATAATGCAGAGGAGGTTGTTCAGAAGAAAAAGAAGAGGAAGTTTTCAAAGGTAGATGGTGGTGTGAAGAAGTCTAAAGATAAGGATGATCTTGATCAGGCTGCAACTCCAAAGAAACAAATTTAAATGAGCCGTCGGCAATCCAGCACTAAATATAAAATCAATAGAGGATATTACCTTCGACATGATACTGAACACCACGATTAAAACACCGAAACCGAAGCCACAAGGGAGAAAGTCTGTTACCTTAAGTGAGACCAACCAGAGAGAAATTGACGGCGCAACAGAACAAATGAATTTTCAAAATATGGGACATGTTACAAGTACCCTTCATTTTCTAAATTTGATGTAAATTTCGTCTTTTGAATTGAAATGTTGGATTGACTTGAATTTCCAAATATATTATAAGTGTTTCAGGAATCGTACCTCTAATTATCCATAATAACTCTATATTTTGCATGTTAGTTAAACTATTGTATAATTTGACTCAGATTATTAAATCTATGCCTCCTGTTTTATGGAATAGTGGAACAATCAATTGTATATCCTCGGAAATTCCATTTATTTAACGTTTACTACTTCATTTGAAAGTTATTTAAATATTTGTAATTTTAAATATTAAAAGCAATGCATTTTTCAGGACGAATTACTATTTTGTTACACTGTAGCACGAGAAACCAGGAAGTTTTAATTTGTTCTAACCGATATTAACCTAAATTTTGTAATAACTCTCTTTGAAATCAAGGTCATGTGTGATTTTTTTTTGTATGTGGTTATTTAAGGGTTGTTAAGTTTTTCAGATTCAGTGTATATACTAAATCTGAAGAAAACAAAAATATAAAGTTTACTACACGAATATTTAATTTGTCAAATTTATTTTTATATCAAATGAGTATAAATGAGCCAGGAATGGTCAAAATATTGCCTTAATAGCTAAAATGTTCAGCTGATGAGGATATCATTAACTGAAGTTATAGGTTTAGGTGGAAGAACATTACGTTAACTCATCCGCATGTCCAATGCTCTGAATTGTTAAGTTATTTTTAAATATTTTTTATCAGGGGAATATTATTTCTAATATAATGTGAATATGAAGCTAAATCTAATGACAAAACTCTTCGTCAAATTATGCGTATTACAATAAACTGTGTTTCTTTGTATTGCTTTTCACTTTCAATATATATTCCAGAAGGGATCATTTAGAAAGACGATAGGTAGATGACACGGACGACCCCAACGGAGTAAAGAAAGAGAAAGCGTCGTCGTCGGCGGCGGCAATAGCTCCACATAAAGTCAAGTTCTTGTGATTGGATTACGTTTAGAGGGTAATCTGGTTGACGAGCGCCGGGGGACTGTTGGGCTTTAATGACCCCGCGCGACAAATCGAGCGCTTAACCTCGGCCCCCGGGGACCTAGCTTCCGTGATTCACCGGAAGCCAGACATATTTTAGCACGTATGATCCATATTGGACCTGAACTCTCCCGAAGACTGATTTATGCCCGGCCTTATATTTTATAGCCCAGTTTGTTCCGGCCGTTATTATATTAGAGTTCGATACTATACTTTATCTAACACCCTTTACAACTCTTGACAGTTATGTGCGAGGGGGCGGCGGCTCCGGGCAGGCCCTCGAGCCCGTGGATCCGTGGTTAAGTGGCGCGTTTCTTCCTCCTCCTCCGCCTCCCCGTCCTCCTCCTCCACCTAGACACTCGAACATGTCTTTGTCCGTCCGCGGGATGGATGCTATCTGGATGATGGGTTATTGGTATTCCGGGAGCACTCCAGATACCGGCCTAACCGAGTCCGGTCCGGATCCGGAAATAGCATTACCTTACGCCACTACACGAGAAGAATACTCGATTCTCTCGATGGACACACTCCTCGCTTATTATTACCCGGCGCATTCACCACCATAACAGTTAATGATATTATTGGTTGTCAATACTAATATTGCGCCCCCTTATAACAATTCCAAACCATCACAATCGATTTATATAGAATAGAAAAACATAAATATGTAATAAATATTATTTCTCTTCATTTTATAACATTAAAAATTAATACCCAATAAATATAATACATAGAGTAGTGTATTCAAGAATAAGTAATGTTTATAGAATAGTATTAAAAATAAGTAATAAAACTATTAGATATATGTATACATTTCTTAAGAGGCTTTTACAAAATACAAACAATAAAACAATTATATGATGTTAGAACTGTTAAATGGCCATCAACCTAAATAAATAGGTGTTACAAATATTTACATAAAATAATTCATACAATTAATTAAATTAAGATTTAAGATACACAGCAAAAACCCAAACTACAACTGCAATTGCTTTACGCAAACAATAATCTATAAAATAGGTAAATTACGATGTATAAACCTGCATCAGACAAAAAAAATATAAGTAACTGATGATTAAACTTAATTCAATTTAGTTAAACTATAGATAATACTACAACCGTACTTGAAGTGAATAATTTAGTAATCGTTAACCAGAAAGATATTAGCAAAATTTTCCCGATTCTCATACTTCATTAGCGCCGTTGAGGACGAACGTCGCCCCCCTTGATTAAGGGATGATTCGCGGAATTACTTAACGACATTTTAATGTCGGCCCCGTTTGAAGATCAGCCGCCGTCACGTGAATTAAGACATAACAAGTTTACCAGTATTAACACGAGCGCAGGGCGGCGAGGGGCGGCCGGACAAGTGTGTGGCGGTTTTAAAATTGATAAAATCCATTTATAAAAGACGCTCGAGTTCACTTATACAGCATTAGCGATCGCTTTATATGATCGGGTGAGGAGGGGGGCGGGGGACTGAGCCACCCACCCTTGCACACCGCGTCACGCTGCGTCGGAGGGAGTGGAGCGAAGGGAATTACGTCAGGCGGCAAAACTGTGCAATTTGGTGCGATGTGCCGAACGCCGCCCACTTGTTAAATTAAGAATATGATCCTGACGGTGTCACGCGGGGAGAGCGCCCTTAATTGCTAAGCTTTAACTTTCTATTTTCCGGATGAGCGTGATGAGTTAAGGGGAAAGGCGGAACCGAAACGTCGCTGCTGCACCTTGATGCCCAAGATTTACGGCTGTTATTATATTTGATGTGTGGCTCAACTTGACTGCCATCATATAGAATCTAGAGCTTTACGTGATTTACTATAATCTACACAGTGTAAGAATAAAGAAACAATGCACTAATAATTTCGAAAAAAATCACTCTTAATAAAATTCAAATACAATGATCCTTCATTATTATATTGTTATATTTTCCATTAAAGAATAATAACTATCAAACTAATTATTCAAAGAGTGAAGCGTGTAATTGCTTAAATCTTGCAGATATGATGTTTTCCCCCTAAGAGTGTATTTCACAATTTAATTGATTAGATAATTTGAACTTTCTAAAAATTTTAAATTACCTTGCTTTTCAGAAAACTAAAAAATTGTTACCATTTAATTTTACTACAATTTAATCAATTTCCCATCTGATATTAATCACAAATTAATTTTTTTATATGTCCAAATATTATATGGTATTGTTGTTTGTACAGCAAGGTTTATGGCGAATCTACTCCATCATTTTCGACCATCAGCTTCTAGGTGAGCGGGTTCAAACATGGCCGCATAAGCACAAGTAACGAAGCACGCATTGGAAGCCCAAAAACCGCTACCAACGATAAAATGGTCGACAAGATTCATGATGTCATGTTAGCCAATCACCGATTGAAGCTGAAAAGGATAGTAAATACAACAGGCATCTCAGAAGAACGCGTTGGCCACATCCTATACGAAATTTTAGGAATGAAAAAACTTTCGGCGTGATGGGTTTGCTCACACCGGAGCAAAAACAAAATCGAGTGACTGTTTCGGAGAAGTGTCTGGCCAGGATTCAACGCAACAATGAATTCGGATGATAGTTGGGTTTTAAAATGGCAGAGAATAAATCGATTCTGTAAAGGAGTCTATGCCATTTCAGTTTCAGGTCGTTTGCAGGCAGGTATTGTTAGAGAGATTAAGAGCAGAGGCATAGTTTATCGTCCAAGAGACACAAGTCAAAAGTGATATCCTGTACATTTAGCACAGAGAATTTTATCTTTACAGTCGGCTGTATCATGTTCGAACTTTTACAATTAGTTGCAAGGTGCAGGCAAAAGTTGTGGTGCCTTGCTTTCTTCAACCGAGTATACCTTGCACATATACCTGAATTGTTGTTGCAGTAGTATTGTATATGCATTATGTGATGCAGTGATTATTCTGACCATTCTGGTTTTAAATCCAGTTGCCTTTGAGATTATTCTTCGGCGGAAACGGTGTTCAATTCCAGCTGAGTTTAAATGCGCACTGATAGCCGCACCGCGTCTTCAATTTCGGGCTCAAGCGATCTGATCACGCATGACTACGACGGTGCCGCTCACGAGGCACGAAAGAGCGAATGATGTTTTTGCCTTGTAGTATTTTAAGGTTTTTCGCACGTGACCCTAGTTCAGTTAGATTTTACAATGAAACCTTGTTTGGTTTAAATTAAGATAACATCTTTGTCGTTTATGTTATTTATCTATAATTGGACCATTTGATGACGCGTGTAATCTGAGGCAGTGTTGATGAATATGAATGTCAGGTGTCAGGTTTGGTTGTGTTTAAATTTCTTGTACTTGCCGTTACCGATTGCGAAGTGTCAATGTCTGAGGAACTGCTGTCCGTCTCGCATGCAGGTGAGGTTTACCGTTTTTGTTTTCTTGTTCGGGGTCGTCTTTTTTAGGCCGGCCTCTCTTTTGGTTTGGACTTAATTTTCCCTACCGTTATAGTAGAGTGAACCATTACTAAGAACGATATATAAACGCTATCTTATTTATGTACATTTTTATTACACTTACAACAAGTTGTTTGAGAAACGAAACGAAAAGTATAATAAAAAGTGGTATAAAAAAGTTTTAAAAATTGAAAATGTATCATGAAGTGAAAGCCGTGAAGATTCAAGAATTTTAATAATTCGTCTGTGTTATTCTTTTATGCAATTTTAATGAGAATAATAATTTCGTGGAGTGTCTAAAAAACGATAACAGCACATAATACGTTACTTTGCACTTATTGCGATTTAGATCAGGTGACGGCAGCTAATAGTTATGTCATTAAATGCTTGGCAGTACACTAGTACGAGGAGTAGTTGTTTTAACAATTAGCTGTTCAATCTTGCATAATTTTTGTAAGATGGTGCAGTAATGCTCGGAGAAATTTATTTTTCCCATTAAAATTTTCATTTCCATACATATATATATATATATACAATATATACATATATATTGACAAAATTTACTTTTTTGTAATTTCAAGTCTTCAATTCTCAAAGAGAATATATTGTACCAAGTATTTTTTAATTATAAAATTAATTCATAAGCATGGTATCAGCACTTGAAGCTTTTGGTGAGCTGTTAATGGTATGTTCGGCTGAAGTTGCCTTGATGGCACACAACATCCTTTTGGCTTCTTTTCACTAATCTTCTGGTCAAATATGGTCACTTTTTTCCAAATTAACTTCTAATTAACTAATCAATATGAAATTTGTCAAAATATAAACTTAAGAAGTTTTATATTTTTATTATTATACCTGCTGCTCCTTGAAGAGCATAGGGCATCTTTTCAGATGATTCTTCAGCTGCTTTGTAAGCAAGGTCGCTAGTCCTACCCCTCATGTTCTATTGTTCTTTTCTTTTCTGTTTCTGTTATGTTATTCCAAGTGTATCCATGTTCGAGGTGGATCTATCTCTTCTATGTTTTTAGAGGTCTTGCTTTCCTTCTTGTGCCTTTGATAGTATAGTCTAGAGCTTGTTTCGTTATTTCTCCGCTATCTTTTCTTAGCGTGTACCCTAACCATCTCCGTTTCCTTCGTTTAATTCGTATCTCTACAAGTTCTTGCTTGTACTTTCTTCATAGTTCTTCGTTTGTTATTCTGTTTGGCCAGTATATTCCCAGTATCTTGCGAAGGTATTTCTTTATAAAGGACTGTAGTTTTGATATTTCCATTTTCTTTGTAGTCCATAACTCGCTTCCATACAGCAGCACACTAATAACATTTCTGTCAAAAAATCTTAGTTTTGTTTTTTGCATTATCTGAGACGATTTCCACAGACAAAATGCCTCTGGTAATGTTATTGTTCCTTCTCCAAGTTTTATTTCTGTGTTGGTTTGAGTATTTACTTACACTTAACACATTTTCACATTTATTTTTAGGTTGACTTTTGCTGCTTCGTGGATTAGTTTTTCTGTTTATTTTTCCTTTATGTTTTTATTGATTTCTTCGAGTAGACAAATATCGTCTACAACTTCGAGGTCCTGCAAGTTTCTCCCAAATCTCCACGTTATTCCCGTCTTGTTTTCTGCCACTGTCTTCATAACGTCGTCGATGACTACTAAGAACAAGAAAGGTAATAAGATGCAGCCTTTTCTGACGCCTGTTTCTATTTTAATGTCACGTTTTTATTAGTTAGACATGCCATAGATTTCTAGAATTCCCCAGATCCTTTTTCTGTTTATCTTGTCAAAGGATTTCTCGAAGTCTATGAAGTTATTTAAAATTCCTTTTTGCCATTCTATAACCTGGTTCACAATTATGATCAAGGTCGTTATATTATTTATGCATGATCATATCTGCCGAACCCTAGTTGGTTACCTCTCAGTTTAGGTTGCACTCAGTATTGTGATACCCCTCCAATTTTTGCATTTTGTATTTCCGGTATTCTGGCTTCCTTCTTCCAGTCCTCTGGTATAGTTTTTTCTGTCCATGTTTTGTTTAGTAGAGTGTGCATCACGTTTATTGTACAGGTATGTTCTTCCTCTGCTTTCAACATTTCATTCGCTTTTGGTACTTCATTTTCTATTATTTCACCAATGTCCATGTCTATCTAATGGTTCACTGCTTCTCTTTCTTGGTATCGCCTTCTCTTGGTAAGTTTCTTAAAAAAATTCTATCCATAGTTCCCCAATTTCCTCTTTTGACTTGTTTATCTTTCCTGTTTTACTCTGTACTGTTATGCTTGCTTTGTTATTCCCCTCTGCCGGTTATGCTTTTTACTACGTAGTGCAATGTTTTCATATCATTTTTCTTGCAGCTTCTTCTAATATATTTAGTTGGTATTCAAGGCTATTTCTTGTCAAGAAGAGACAAGATTCTCTTTTAATTTCATTGTCTAGTATTTTGTATTGCTGTTCCAGTTTTTTTGTATTTTCTTCGTTGTTACAAACTAGTGGTGACACCCATATTCGTGGTCAAAATATTACAATCGCCTGATATATATTATCGCCAGCTAAAAAGAGTAAATAAAGAAATACATTTTTTTGAGATGATTGTCATGCAAATAATTCTAAACGAATTTGCTCGGAAGTTCAGTTCTTGGGCACTTATTGCTCAGATGCTGATCCAACCAAAAAATTTACCTGATTTTTATGACATTTTCGGCGGCTGGCCTAAAACTACGTGCTTCACATTCAACGTCTACATTAGTGCTGTAGTGGGTCCATAAACAGTACACATATTTTTAGGCCGCATGCTACTCCTTTTTACATAGCTGTTGAAGAATATATAAAATTTTCTTTATTACTTCCATTTTGAAATGCTGTGATCCTCAGATGGCTCGAGAAAACACTTGTCAAATATTTTATATAGCAACAGTGCTAAATAAAGTATATTATTATTATTATAACTTCTTTGAAGCGTATTGTCAAATTTAAATAGCTGTATAGTATCTCCTAGTGTAGTGTATGCATTCTGAGATATAAGTCAGTAAAGACATCTAGCGGAAAACGCTTAGAACTTTTCACATCACTTAATATAACGGGTGTCCAACAATTATTGCAGTCCCGGGTGGCGTTGGAATAAAAAACGTAGGTCGATTCTTACATGTGCCAAATAAATGAACTGACATTTTAATTCTCAAACATAACCTAAACGTGCATTTGAAGTGTTGTTTAAATGCACGTTTAGGTTATGTTTGACAATTAAAATGTCAGTTCATTTATTTGGCACATGTAAGAATCGACCTACGTTTTTAATTCCAACGCCACCCGGGACTGCAATAATTGTTGGACACCCGTTATAATCGAGCTGAGGACACCATCCACTTCAATGTTGGTTGTGACGCATTCGTGGGCATCGTGTGATATTAAAATGATGGTCTGACAGAGAGGGTTCCAGCATATATTAAACACTGTACGAGATATTAAGCATTATTGAAATTCGAGCATTATTTTGAACTTAAACAATGTTAGTAACTTTGTTATTTAGCGACGTTAGGAAAGGGTTCGTCGAAAATCCAGTAAATCATAACAAGCGGTCTCAAAATTTAGTAATGCTCCTGCTTAATAAATTGTTGGATTTGTTGTTGGTGATTTTTTGCTTGTGGGGTTATCTCAATATTTTGCCTTTATTCTCGTTAATCTAAATATTCATTTGTTATATTTTAAATGGTTTTGTTATCTTCAACTCTATTTTTGCCCAATTGCCTTAATCGATGAGCACATTATTTTACGTCTAAAAAATAATAATCTTCTATATTGGAAATTTGTTGATTTATTTGTATTTCATATAAATCAACAATATCTGCCTTGTATTGATTTTGGCGGCTGTTTTTACTTTCAAATATTTCCTGACGTTATTTTCGTACACATTAATCCAAATTTTTTGTTTTCTTAATATGAATCTTATCTATATTTAACTTTCTTGTTCGATATTTTAAACAGTCTTTTGCTTTATCTTTTATACTTCCTACCTTTTTCATCTCTAGTCTTATTTGTCTTGTCATTATAATGTAAAATCACATTGCAGCAGAAAAAAGTACTCTCTTAAATGTTTCTTCAGTTTCCAAATTGTTGGTAGAGTAATATATAAGCTAATGATAAATACGTCTCGTTTCATAAAGATAAAGTTTCGCTTATGGAAATGAACTGCTCGTATTCGTAACTTTATGATATGACGGAATATAGAATTTTGCCGAGGAAGAGAAAAGGTACGTGCGTGGGTGTGCGTGTGTGTATGTGGGGGTGGGGGTTTTAGCGTTCCTATTATATTTTATACGTACGGATTTTGTGTTATCATATAGACGGTTAAGTTATCATATATCGAAGTTTGAGCTATCCGAGATTTGTAATAATCAATACGCGCCAATGGGATTTAGATCTCGTACAATAAGGAACAAATAGAGCGTGCGGCGAGCGGATAGACTCAATAAAACAAATCCCATCTGGAATCTGGTAGATTTTAGTGTGCCTGTGTGTGTGTGTGTGTGTATCTGAGGGTTGTGTGGCCCAGAGGGAGGTCTGAGGCGCGGACATCGCCATCATGGCGAATAATAAATGTCCAAAAACGCAAATACGAAGTAACATTTGGTAGTAACGGCCGTCTAAGGCAGGAGTTTTATTATTATGCGGAAACAGTAAAAAAGCAGATGACGGGCGGTCAGTGCGGGCTGTTTTATGCGGTCCGCATCTAATTACGGCCCATCGACTGATTATTGCCATGATCCCCAGACTTTCGGATACGTCCGACTCGGACGTAATGACAACGGAGGGTCTGCGACTACCACTACTTTCGGTATTCAGATATTGTGTATTCCGCCTCCTGCAAGGGCCCCGGAGGGGTCCGAATCGACTTTATCGCAGATGAAGGTGCCGGCAGGAAGGTGGCCCCGGCTATTTATTGACTGGACATCGCCCATAAAATATATCGGATCCGGGACAGAGGCACATTATGTCTGTTGTCGTAAAAAGTTAACGTCGCCGTACAGAGCCATGCGTCATTGCGGCACACATCCCATATCCCCATCCCAATCCTAATACAAAACATCCCCGCGACCATCTCCTTATCTACCCCCTATTTATTTACATCCATACCGTACACACCAAGTTCACTCTGTCCACCGCCTTATACATCTAAGACATAATGCTATTTGTGTTTATTCAATATCTATTAAATCCATCCATCAATTTGAATTAAGCACACCACTTTATACGACAGTAGTAAAAACAATTAAAATTCATAACACAATTAAAAATATCAAAATAAACATCATTAGTATTAAATAAAGATAATGGTGGAGACCCCTTTTTATTTGATAGTAAAACATCAAAGAAACACAAGATACTTTTAAAAGTTTTCCATTTACGAATACCACCAATTTCGAATGAACTTCATCATAAAAGATGAATGATTATAACCAATTTCTTTTAGTCCAAATGGAACTTATACAGTGGACATAGCAACAGGACTACAATGCATTCACACAAAATGGGAAATTTATGTGCAAAACACTAAACATGCATAATGGAGTTTCGCCAAGTATCAGCCTCATCAATCCAATATTTGAAAAATTAGGATAGGGTACTTCTTGAGAAAGCTTTTTTGAAGGTCCAGGTCTATGCATCTAAGTCGCAGACTACCAACACCCTCAAAACCAACATAACCCAGACTCATTAATGCGTCATTAAAAGTAAGACCTCTCGGATTTAATTGAAAGAATTTCTTTAATACCTTGTACCATAACTTTAAAGTATTACCTTCATGATTATTTAATGATTACATAGAAGTCTTTATTTCTAAATTATAAATTATAATCTTTCTCATTCATTCACAATGATCTCGTAATTAACATTTCAAATATTTTTTAAATGTATTATCAGTAAACGCAATAAATTATGGGCATACCGATGGGATAGTTATCGGAATCAAATAGTAATTAAACCGATTGTAAGCGAATTATGATGGAACTGGGGGGCGGCGAGACGCAGCAGCACGCGCATTTACGCCCCATAAAGAGCGATCATCTGACTTAACGACACATAATCAGCACTACAAAGCGGCAAGTTATTTACAACCCCCACGTGATAAATATACCGGAGAGCACCGGCATGCGATCATTATTTCAGTGCTTTATCTGGCCGGGCCATTAGTGGCATTGCCGTCCCCAGCACGGCCACGGCTACCGCCGCCGCCGTCGCCGGCTCCTGCACCTAACTTCGTTATTGTCAGGTCCGGTGATCGCGTCACCTCCGCTCAATTAGACACGAGAAGAATGGAAGATTGTGCCGTCGGGGGGTCCTTCGTCTGTGACCGATTGTTAGGACACCGAACCGCGTTAGTTAATATGTTGAGGTGTATCAAAAAAAAAAAAAACGCGAAAAGTAATTCTCACAGAACTTGTATATGGTTTAATAATAATTACTTCAATATGTTGATAATTTATGTATCAATTTACCTTCTAATGAAATTTGTCTGTAGACAAATGACAGTTACAGTTGATATATAACAGCTGATAAATGATATATTCTATTTGGCGCTTAGCTGTTAATAGATAATAATGACAGTCGGTACGACTTTTTATTAGTTTTGATAATAAATCGTTAGATGATTAACAGTTGGGATTTGATAGATCAGCTGACAGTTGCTTTCTGCAGACAGTAGATACTTGACAGAAAACATCTGACAGTTAACAATCGTTAACAGTTAGTTAAGCAACCAACAGTAAAGAGTTGAGAAAATATAACGCATTTCCTAAATGTCTTTAAGTAGCAATCGTCATTCCTTTGCATAAAAAGGGTTCATTTGCAGATAAGAATAACTTTCGTCCTATTTTCCTTTTACCAATAATCTCGAAAATTTATGAGAGATTGTTATTTAATGAAATATTATTCTTTTTAGATGACAACCTAATATGAAGCGATAACCAATTTGGCTTTTGCGGAGGCATTTCGTGGTTTTGTTGACAAAATTATCAGTGGTTTTAAAGCCGGCTATTATATAGCGACATCTTTCTTAGACCTCAGCAAGGCCTTCGACTGCGACGTTCTCCTACAAAAATGGTACTTCTATAATTTAAGCCCACAAAGTTGTCGCTTGATAAATTCCTATCTCCAAAATAGAACCCAACAAGTAATATTTAAAAATCGTCTGTCTGATTTTAAAACCATATCGTGTGGTATGCCCCAAGGGTCTATCCGAGGACCCGTACTCTTTTTAATAAATGTAAATGATCTACCAATCCATGTTGAAAATTGCAAAATTGTTATGTGTGCAGACGATACAACATCTATGAATCAGTGTGTAAATTATCAAACTGCATTACAATATAGGAAACGCGTAAAAAACGATGTCTTAAATTGGTTCACCTCCCACAAACTTTCCTTGAACACACAAAAAAACTGTCAGCCTGACTTTTTCTCTAAATTTTGATAATCAAGAAAACGGTTCTCACAAGTTTCTCAGGCTTACTCTGGACACTAAGTCAAACTGGAAAGAGCATGAAAAAGAATTGGTCTAAAAACTCAATCGCACAACATTTTTACTGAAGCATTTAAATAATTCCTTGCCTCAATGTACTGTTATTGCTACTTTCCACGCTCCTTTCCAATATTGTATAGGCTATAGAGATCATTGCCAAGAACATTTTAAAACATTGAAAATTCTAACTTTACCCAGCCTGTATATTTTGGAGTTTCCCCTCAAAATATTTAAATACATACTAAAATCTTATTTATATGTAAGTTTCTATAACCCACTCTCCAATCAGTAAAACATAAACGAGGGTTTTAATTAAAAGTTGTAAAACGTAAATAAACATAATATTATTGCAAATTTTAACAGATTTATTCAAACAAATTTTTCAAATAATTATTGATGATGTTTTACTGATTGGAGGGTGGTATAGTGGCCACCCACCCACCCTACATATACATGTTAATTTCAATCAATCAGTAAAACATAAGCGAGGGTTTTAATTAAAAGTTGTAAAATGTAAACAAACACAAAATAATTGTAGATTTTGAGATTCATTCATACAAATTTTTCAAATAATTATTGATGATACTTTACTGATTCGAGGGTGGGATAGAGGCCACCCACCCACCCTACATATACATATTAACTTTAATTACTGATCGCCTCGCGGTTGCAATAACTTTAATTAGATAATTTAAATAAAAGAAAATTGGCAAAGTAAAATTTTTTTGTGTGTAAATTAATAAAATAAATACACATTATACGTTGGAAGGCTTTAAATCAAGCTTAGATAAGATTAGCTATTTAAGGTCATTTATATTTAAACTTAAATTTTTATTATTCTTTATTTTTTATTTATTTCTGGTTTATAAGATTGTCAAATTTAACATGTTTTTCAATGAATTTATATCCAAATTTTCCCTATGAATACCCATTCTAAATGCGCAGGCACGCGTAAATATATTCTGAAATTTTTCCAACTTATAAATATGGGTAACATAATAGGGACTTCATATAATTGAAGAGTATTCTAACACAGATCTTACCAGGGAATAATATAGTAATATTTAACGCTTTTCCAGTTCTTAAGATAAATCGTAAAATCTTTCCCGCTTTGCTTACAGTATTAGATATATGTAATCTAAAATTTAGTTTGTAATCGAGGATTACACCTAGGTCCCTAATTTCCTCGACTCGATTTACATTAAAACCATTTATAATGTAATTTAATTTAGTAAGCGACAGATAATACATAAATTTAATTACATTATAAATGGTTTTAATGTAAATCGAGTCGAGGAAATTAGGGACCTAGGTGTAACCCTCAATTACAAACACTTTTGAATATTTAGCGGCAATTTATTAATATCAAACCAAGTTAATATATTATTTAGATTATTCTGCAATAACTTATCATCAAAATATTGAGTAATTTTATGAAATTTTTATATCGTCTGCGAACAACAAAATTTGGCCTGAGTTTATATAGTATATAGTAGTACATATATCATTAATAAACTTAAGGAAAAGTATTGGTCCACAATGCGTACCTTGAGGTACCCCCGGAATAGACAAAAAATTCATCAGATATAAAATTTATAATCATAACTTGTTGAATCCTATCACTTAAAAATTACCTATAATTGTTCCACTAAATCCGATAATCCATAATTCAATAATTTAACAAGTAGTATTGAATGATTAATTTTGCCGAATGCCTTGAAAAAGTATGTACACATAGAATCAACTTGATTTCTATTTTCCAAAACATTCGTAATGAAATCTGTATAAATTAAAAGATTTGAAGTTGTTGACTTTTACAAACTCATGCTGTTCTTAAAAAAGTGTTTGTTTAAATTGGTTAAATAATCTTCGGATTTAACAGCAACAGACTTTTTCTTATGCGTTTTTTTAAAATCAAAAGTTTATGTCAATAAGCCCCAAACGATTCAACATCTTAAAGACAATATCCGTCACGAAATTGAAGAAATTCGGCCCGATATGTTGAAGGATGTCATGAAAAATTCCCTAGGTCAGCATTTAGCCGATATAATTTTCCATTCATAACGAAAAAAATATGTAAAGACCAAATAAACTTTTTATGGAAAACAAACTCTTTGAGCAAAGTTATAGGTAATCAAAATGGTAGCGGGACTTTTGCCCCACCTTGTACAATCTAATATTTTTGGTATAGCAGACTGTATACATACCCCCTATAATTTTCTAAATGATCATTTCGAGCTGATTTATAGATTTGTGTTACAAAAATCTTTTTCCAGATACTAGGTACGTGGCCATGTTTTAATGTGCATATAAATAACATGTGTAAAGGTTTTGAGATAGTAAAAATACAATTTTTAAGAAACCAGTTTGGAATATTATCCGGACCACAACAATTATTTGATTTAATATTGCCAATACCTTCATATACATCCCTCGATGATATTTCAAAAAAGTTACCGAAAACTGTATTGCTGATTGGGAGTATTATTCGAATCATCTTTAGAATAAACCTAGTCAAAAAAAGTTAAAAAAATTGTTTACGATTTATAAAACACCTGTGCACTTTACATTTATAAGAATCATACTCTTTGGTATGTTGCTACTATTTCTAAACGTATTAGTAAATTTCAAAAATTGATTCGGAATAGTACTAATATTCCTTTCATAACTTGTTTTGTTCCATAATGTTTTTATTTTCAATTGCCTGGTCTGCGAAGACCGAAACACGTGTCAGGCAACTGAAAATAAAAACATTATGGAACAAAACCAGTGTTACTCTTCACCTAATATTAATATCTGTTTCCATCAAGAGTGTAGCGCAACAAGCATTAACTTTAACATCTATATAGTAAATTATTTAAGTGTTTGCATTGCTGACGCAAACTTTTAAATACCTGATAATAAAAAATATCTCCGATACTTTTGTATTTTGTATGCATTTCCTTTTTTCTATAAATTAATGTTTTCAACTCATGATTATACCAAATTGGAAATTTGCTAATTCTATTATATACAATTTTCTTATGTATAAACTTACTAATACAATCTTAAAGAATGTTATAGAAAATATCAATTGATCATCTGAAATTAAATTAGAAAATAGTAAATCCAAATCTATTGACGCAATAGCATTATTAATTGAAACATAGTCTGCCATATCATATAAATAAATAACATTTGATGTTTGTAAGATATCATATTTGTGCACTACATTAATTGATATTTGATAACTAGAGTGATGTTGGCACTATATTAGCATCCTCATCTGAACAAAAAACAGGGTCTAAAATGTTCCTCTTAAATTTGGTTTGTCATTAATTTGAAAAAGATTTAAAAAACTAAAACTTTATAAACTTTTTTCTGAAGTACCTTCTCTATGTGACAGTAAGGTCTCTTTTAATTTTATTGTTATACATATTTTCCCTTACATTTTGTTGCTTTCTTACTAATAAATTAGCTTCATCAGTTGTGTTAAAGCACAATTTAAGGGGGCGAGTATTATTTCCTAACTTTCCAATTCTAAATGCCGTTTTTACTTTGATATCAATAAATTGGAAAGTTATTTCATTAATTTTATTTAAGTCTTCATTTTTCTTCTCGATGTCGTTTTTTAATTTAGTTTCCGGAAGATATTAGCACGTTTCGAGGCCGTTATTCCCTATCGAACATTTCGACAAACTGGTCTATCTTCAATTCCTCTCTTGGCTGTAGTATTTCTAGTTCCCTTTTCTTCTTAATATTTTATTTTCTTTTTCCAACTCAAGTAGTTTTATATTTACGGACTCCATAAAAGATAATTAGGCCCTGATCCATCACCATGGGATACTGACCGTTCATTAAGGTACAACGAAATTGTAATTTTGCATGGTAAAGCAGTTTCTAGGAATATTTTTTAGACAAAAATAATTCATGAAATTTAACAGTTGCAACAAATAATAACAACTAATAATTGCCAGATAGATGATAGAGACTAGTTGATAGATAATAGCTGACAAGATAATAGTCAACAGTTGTCAGTTGACAAATTCCAAAAATAGATAATTAATAATTGAATGAAAATATTACACGAATAATAAAATGCAGATGATAGTTAACAAATGAAAGTTAACAGATTGTATTTCATAGATAGTAGTGAATAGAAGACAATTGACAAAACATTGTTGACAGATGTCAGTTGGCAAGTAATACGTGATAGTTAACAGTTGTCAATTGAGACTTAATAAGTTAAAAGCTGAGAAAAGGCAAATTAAAGTTGTCAAAAACTATTAATATATGTGATTTGTTAAATGATTCTTTCCGATGCAAATTGCCTGATGGTATGTGACAAATAGTTTTTTATGTGACAGTAATGGTAGATGCAATTAAATGATAATTGACAAATAACTATTAATATTTGGAAATTAATAGTTTATAGATGATATTTGATGGTTGACAAACGATATACTAAACAAAAATTTGCTACAAATCAATATAGTACTTATGAAATTGTATTGTGTGTTATTAAAACATACGTCCTTTATTATTTTAAATAATCTAACTAACTGTGTTAAGTTTAATATTGAAAAAGGAGCACTAGTCTGCAATTATATTTATGTTTGATAATAGACAATCAAAAACACTCAGCGATTGAAATTTACAATACATTTTAATATCACTGGAAAATGATAACCAGACCATTAATAAAAAAAATTGTTTTGTTTTATTGTTTGCTTTGTTTCTCTACATAAGTTAATCAAAAATACATACTATTATAAATAATATAACTAAAATTTTAATTGAAGAGACCAGGGCGGAGTTCATTTCCTCAAAATGTTCTTCCACTCTGACCCATTTAGCCTATTCTCATGAAGAATCTTCGTTGGGGTTCTTCCGGCGGCCATTATTCAGCTTCTAAGCTCATTTCTTCTTTTTATAAATTACTATTTCCATTAAATTAATTGATATTTCAATATGTAAAAATAATTAATAGAGGGGTCCTAAGAAAAACCCTAAGAAACACCAGATAGATATGTAATTCATATGATTTATAGCCATTATAAGATACACAGCGTACATGATTGCCTAGGAATGATATAATAAGTTTTGTGAGAAATGGTGCAGCGTTTAAGGAGCTAAGATGTTTAATGACAACGTATAATTAATTGAGTCAGGTAAAAAGTTAGTGTAAATAACGTTAATTAGGCCACGTTCATACAATATTTCTGCTAGGTATTGTTATACGGTGGCGAGGTTGGTCATTGGTAAACGACGAGGCATCAACATTTGCAAATGAAAAGGGAAGATTAAATAAAGAATCAGCACAATACGAAAATTATTCAATACAAGAATTTTTCATGAATTGTAAATAAACTATATTTTTAGTTATACAGGTATTGTATCATATTATATTATCTAGATAGCATGCAATTCAAACTGATGCAATTTTCATTTTGTATAATGTGTTACACCTCGAAAATAAAGATTATTATAATTATTAAATATGAGGTTGCAACAATAGTTAGAAAAGTCATGAACTATATCAGGAGGTTTAGCAAATTCTTTGTTGTCATTGTGTAGTCTGTCTGGTATTCTTGTTATTCCATGTTTAATAGCAATACGGTTGGATATTATTTTTAATTTTCTCTATTTAAATTGTATTTATATAACGCGATAGAATAGTTTTATTTTCTTTATATTTTATTTTTAAGTTATCCTGTAATTAGTTTTTTTTTGTTAAACTGTTGGATAATAAATAAATAAATAAATAAATGAGAAAGATTGATTTTAAGGTCAGTTTCAGTACACCGTATAAAATCTGAACACGAAATAGAAATTTTATGTTTAATCAATTCATTTTATCCAAAGAATAAAAAAAGAGCCACAACAAAAAAGTACTATGATGGCTATGTTAAGATTTTTCATAATTAATTTGAGAACTACATAAACCGAAGTTTTTATAAAAACCCAATAAAGAAGTAGATTCTCCATAATAGTAAAAATATTAAAATATAGATAATCACATTAAATAACTAATGAATCTCTCTGTAATATTTATTTATACATCCACATTGGTTTACACTAGCTTACATATGCCTACTTTTTATTAATTTTCAATATATTATTATATTTATAAAATACGCCCACATTTTTTACATTTTTTTTTTCAATTATTAACGCTTTTGTTAAATTAATTTTATTTTTATGCTCATACAAATGGTGTAGAAGGATCATAAAACATTCCCGTAATGGTTTAAACCTCGCCCCCATTGATTTTTCATGCAGAAAAAAAGTGGCCGTTCTATATAATCGGTATAAGGGTCAAACGGTGCATCGAGTTAAAAGTCCAGCGGAAGCCCCATCTGTGGCCCCGAAGTCTTAAAAGGGCCACACTAATCCGGGGGTCGCAAGGTTGTTTACGTGACATAACGTCGATTTATACTTTCACATTTAAAAGTATCGTTGATTCTCTAAAATAAAAAAATTAAACGTGTTTCTAAACATTCAGTAATTTATTATATAATAATTACCTATTATAATAAAATAAATATGTTTAATGTTTTCATAACAAATAAAATATTAATCGAATCATTTCTAAATAATACAAAATATACAATGACTTATATAAGCAACTTAATTTAAAATGAAGAATTTCTTAAGCACTAATAAATATTTAATATGCCAGTATATAGATTCAAGTGAATATAAAGATTTAGATTAAATTTATAAAGTATATATACAACAATTAATGGCTACAAATAATCCAAACAAAAGCATACTCTCTGTCAGCACCCGCACCATTGCCATCTTCTAATGATGAGAAGTTGAGGAATGCGCGAGCCGATGTACTTCATGGTAAATCTATTTTTGATTCGTTAATTGTAACTCGTGAAATTGTAATATAACTTTCCTGAGTAGGTTTCATGAAAAATCCAAGGAACCTATCCGATAACAGCATTTGTACCTTTTTAATAATGGCTTGGCAAATAACCCTTTAGATTGGTAGTAGTATTTAGTAATAGTATTTATTTATCCAATATACTAACATAATCCTTCTTAAATAAAACATAACAATAATAAATATTCAGAACAATTTTGAACGCACAAGGAAAGGCTTGAGTTTACGCTTAAATGATCTTCCACTCTTGTCCCATTGAGATTCGTTGAGACTGTTGTCACTGAAGCACTGTTTAATGATTTTCATTATTTAATTTACCAAATATGGCTTTTATATCACTGCCGTCCTCACTCAAACCCAGATGGTGTCAACTTATACGCAACCATGTTACAATTATCCCTATCAGTTGAAGAATTAGGTTGTTGGAAAAAAATAGAGCTGCTACTTCTTTAGCAGTTTTCTATTTAGCAAGATGACTCAGACGTTTTTGATCTCCTAATACTGAAGTATGAATAATTTTCAGAAAGAGCTGTCCAGTTCTTGAATATAAAATGAAAATGGCGCCAATAATCGGTTCAAATTGCCTTTAAATATTTTGTGGGTTTTTACTACTATCATTCACAAATCAATTAATTTATATGGAGAATAATTCTCCATAACTCTGACTGGACAGATAAGGTTCAGTTTTAAAGGTTTTCGGATACATACTGAGCTATATTAGCCTTCATAATTTTGGCCATTGCTTGTATCAAAGGTTTACAACCTAGGGACCAATTTCCATAAGCACTTTGTAAATTATAAGTTGAATCAATTGCTATAAGTACTCCAGTAGGTTATGGATATATGGACATACTATCTATTGTATATTCCAGGAATTTAGCTCGAGCATATCTTTCAGCATCCTGTTAATCATAATCACCCAATCTTAATTGTACATCAATCCAATATTTTTGTGTAGCATCTTTAGTATCTGCCAATAAATGGAAAATATTTAACTTTAAGGGACTACCACTTAATCGCCAATATTTCTTCTATTAATAAACCATCCTAGAGACATTACATTTATAAGAATGATTCACATGATGAATTCATCGTGTAAGATTTCGTAGGATATATAACATAGTTTCTTCTGTACAGTCCCAATTTCCAAAACATCTAATTCTTGATCATGACAATTCCATTACAATGTATTCATGCACCTTCTGCCACAGGTGGACTTGTATATCTGAATGAGCGAGATTTTTAATATGGGGATTTTACCGTGCATGAAAATTCCTGTTAAATCTAGTTGTTCTTAGAAGCCGACACATACATAGTCTTGACTACCACAGAGTAAAACAACGGTTGGGAATTTCATTTAAACCTTATCTCTGAGATTGATGAGCTTTTTTCACTTTTGTTTCGCATGTAGGGATATTTGTAACTTTAATCATAATGATGGTTGCGACTGTTACTATGTGGTAATTCATAATGAACACTGAATAAAACACTTACAATGTTTTTAACATTAAAACATAAAAACATAGTAAGTGTTTTATTCAGTTGTAACCTTAAATAATGTATGTTCCCAAATTCGTTCCACTCCTTCCAACGATTAAATCATATCATTTGGATAGTTATTTAAATTGCACAATTTACCATAATGTCGTTGTTGTGTCCACCAGAAAGGATTTTGTTTTAATACCGGATATTAAGTCTGAATCTGAAATTTGAAATCAGTTCTTATTAAGCAACTTTGTCATCCTAAGAATCCATCTTCTAATGTCAAACACCTGTTTTGAGCATTAACTTCTTGTCTCTTCAGTGGATATTCAGCCCACACTCTTTGTGAATCAATGAATTCAGATTCTCGAGACTGCACTTATCTACACAAGAAAGGAATCAATTGATCTTCATCATGATTAATTCCAGATCGGTAATGTGTGATGCCCACTTCTGTTTGTTTTGACATGTCCCTTAGGAAGCCTACACAGTCCTCTAAATTATTTTGGTGTGTAGAATACCAGGGGAAGGAAACAATTAGGCATTTTTAATAGTCCTTGGGTGCTTACAATAGCTTCTCTAAAGTAAGTCATCAAACCAATTAGAGCAATATTCTATTTATTGCCAATCTTTGTAAACGTGGTTGAACCAGATGCCATTAAAATCTACCTAAGCCTATTAAGAAAGCGAAACACTAAGCTGCCCTTTCCTTGCTGCCTTCATGTTTTAAATTCCATACACCATCACGCTGTGTAAATTCTTCATATTATGTCCGGCCTTTAGGCAGGATTCGGCACTGAAATCCTCTCATGTTAAATAATAGAATTGGATAATCCTTTGAATATATACTGACAATACTGACAAAACTTTATTGTTGTTACTGAACTTGGTAATCTGTTCTTAATATTCTAAAAGACAGCTCTCCCACGATTAACATCATGTGATGAATTAAATTCTCACTTAACTCGTGGTGAAATTAACATCATGTTTTATTAGTCAGTCGCATTCTAGCATCATGGAATCGGCACTTTTTATTGTTAACACCAGCACCGTTTTCATTGTTGAATCTAGATGTTCAGTGAGATAACGTTGAATAAGATCCCTGGCGTCATCTGCAGAAAACCTGAAGAATATATCTATCCTGTCAACATATCTACAATATATCCTGATCGAATGAGCAGTTTATGTTGAAATATCTTGGAACATAAGGACGTGTAATACAAGACCGTAGTATTGTATAATGAAGGAGGCAAATTGAAGTCCTCTAATAATGCCATAACTATTAGTCTGGTTCATGTTTTTGTAGTTTATCACAACATTATTCTTAACTATCATATAACTAGCTACGTTATGATCAATTTACCCCAATAATTTATTGAGTAATGTCAATTTTTTTTTTCAAATATGGATTCAAATAGAACATTGCTTAATTTCTTCCAAAACATCCCAGAAATCTTCTAAATTTTTGATGCCTTGACACCCCTTGTACACCAACAATATTAATAAAGGGTATCCCAACGATCTGTGGCCGAGAATCCACGAAATTAAACATTTCCTAGGCAACGAATTTTAATAAAAGATCTGTATTTGCACGCGTACAAGGTTCAATTGGTGCAAGAAATCAAGCCAAAAGACCATGAGCAATGCCGTGGATTGAGTGTTGGAACGAATTATTGCGGATTTTTTGAAGAAAATCATTTTTTCAGATGAGGCACATTTTCAACTCGACGGATCCGTAAATAAGCAAAACTATCGCATTTGAGGTGTTGAAAATCATCGTGTGATACTCTAAAACCAATGCATCTACCGCGAGTAACTGGTGTGCATTTTTGATTGGCCGTATTTCTTTGAAAATGCGCTAACTGTTAATGATGTGGGCTATCGCGAAATGTTAACGGAGTTTTTGTGGCCCGAATTGGATGTAATTGATGTGGAGGGCATGTTTTTCCAACAAGACGGTGCAACCTGCCATACTGCACGAAAAAAATGGTATTACTGCAGACCAAATTTCCAATTTTTCGATTTGGCGATCAACATTGGCCACCAAAATCGTGCGATCTAACGCCGATGAACTTTTTTCTTTGGGGCTATGTGAAGAAAAAGGTGTATGCGAATAAGCCTGAAACAGTTGAACATCTTAAAGAGGAAATACGGCGCGTTATTGTTAAAATACAGCCACATTTATACGAAATCGTTATTCAAAATTTCAACAAAAGAATAACCCTGTGCCAGAGGTTTCGTGGCGGCCATTTGTATTTCACGTTTGATCAGAACTATTTTTGTTTATGTTGAAACTAAAATGGTTGCTTAATTAAAAAAATAAATGTGTTTTTCTTTAAAATTAATCGGGCGATCTTGTTGGGACACACATTATATCAATATATAAATATTTAACAATTATTATAATAATATTTTTATTAAGTAATTGTTTGAATAACAGAAAAACGTTTTAACTTTTTTATACTACTTTTTATTTTTATACAACACTTTGTGACTAGTTTCGAATTACACAGTAATCATTATCAAACTAAGTTTGATAATGATTACTGTGTAATTCGAAACTAGTCACAAAGTGTTGTATAAAAATAAAAAGTAGTATAAAAAAGTTAAAACGTTTTTCTGTTATTCATTAAAAATGTACTACGAAGTGAACGCCTCCAAAATTCAAGATATAAGTAATTGTTTGTCACTACATTCGTTCATTTGATATATAAATAAATATAATCACCATTTTTTCTTAATATAAAATTGATTTATTGTTAGTGGCTATAGTTTCGATCAGAAATAGAACTTAGTCATAATTATTCATATTTTCTCTTCATAAATATTTTCTATGATTAAAATTATCATTAATTCTTCTTGTATCGGCGTCGGTCGTACTGAGCACGAAAAATATAATGTTAACGCCGGTTCATAGATGGCAGCATGGGTAATATTATGCGACTACGTTCAGAATTATTTCATTATCAATCATTCAAGGAATCGTAAATTTGCAACAAATATTTATAATTATAAATTAACAATTCAATCAATTAAGTATATAATATGCTGGAATCATAAGCTTCATTGATTGAAATAATTATTCAAATTGTTATATGCATATTAGGTTGTCTAAGTTAAGCAACGTTCGTTAATATATAAGTATATAAAAATATCAACATTATTATAAATCTTGTTAAATATAATACAAATAAATTGTAAAAAACAGTTTTCCCGAGCATTTCTTTTGTTTTTTGTTATACTTTGAAAAAAAAATGAATATTTAATTTTACTTAAAGGAACACAAATTAATAAAATTAATTGTTTTTACGCAAGGTACAAAATATAATACGTTTACCAAAATATTGAAGAATGTAATGAAAGAAACAATGGAAATTTAATTGTAATAAAAGGGAATGCATATTCAACAAAGTAAATGAAATAAAATTAGGAATTAAGAAAAGGGAAGATGAATGGGTAGAAGACAAAAATAAGCTTTTTGGAAAAAATCAAGAAGGAAAGACCAATGGTCGATAGCCAGTTAACAAATGTATTGTTTCCTCCTTTTGTACCAGATTGTAATCCTCACTATCTAGGATATTCGTTTCTTTTTCTATAGCTCCTAATCCTTATATACCCTTTTTAATCTGACTCCTTTCACATATCAGCATTCAGTCTGTTCATTTTTGCTGTTTTCCTCCTTTCGCTTTTTCAAATGCTTGTTCTACCTTCTACTTCATGAAATACTCAATGAGTACCATTAGCATTCCCTTACCTATCCTATATGGTGGTTCAATATTTCTTCTACACTTATTTGTTCATTCTTGTAACGATACTCATATTGGTCTCTTATTTTTCATCTTTTTAAAATTTCTGCTTCATTTCTACACATTCTTAACTCTTCACTTGTACTTTTCAGAAGCTGTCTCTCCTAAATTTTAGATATACATTTAGACCTCATCAAAATTACGTAAGTATTTTGCATTGCCTTTTTTCCTGGCATTTTTCCAACTCTGTAGTTTGCAACATCCATAATTTTCATTTATTTCGTTTAATTTTATGATTTTCAAAATAAATAAAATATTTTATATTACCTTCAGTGTCTATTTCGAAGATTCGTTAATCTTTTAACTATTCTATATAATTGTTGTTATTGTATAACACATTTTTCCGTAAATAAAGTTTTAATTAGATTGAATTAAAATCAATTATTAACCATCACTAATGAAGGTTTAACATAACTTTTTGAAAGGTTTAAATTTAATTAAAATCTTCATCAAAATTTTTTTACTATCTATAGACACGTTTCGATCTTTATAATCTCGTCAGTATAACTTTGTTGTCATCATAACGATTATTAAAATGTATGATTGAATATTTTAATTTAAAAGCATTTTATATGATAATTTTACAGAAAAGGAAAAATTATTTTTTTGCGTGGATGAAGCGTATATCGATTCGGTGTGACACGTATTTCCACGTTGGGGTCCGTTCATTCAACTCGTGAATGGTGCAAAGAAAGTGCACACCTCTGCACATTACCCAAAACATACGTTAGCATTTTTCAAAGGAATCGGTCGCATATCGTTCATAGTGTCGATGCAGATGCGTCCTCTCTTCGCCTAAAAATTCGGTTAACGAACCCACCCACACACATTCCCCATTCAACAATGAGCTCGATGTTCCCCGCACCTAATTAAACAATAAAATTATATAACGTAACAATATGGTTAAATAAAAATCAAGTACGTGCCGTTTCCACATTCAACACGTTACACGTATGATAGTTAATATGCTGACGTAATTTCCCTTCCGAGGGGTGGTGTATGGTTACCAGTTGCCGGTGAAGAATGCTGAATCGACGGCTGTGATCTGCGATGTCACCTTGTCAATTCCATGTCCTCCCTTCACCCTCCACACCGCCGTGCATGCGTCTATCCGCACTACAATAAACAATATAAATGAATAGCTCCTTTATTATTAATAAATGTGATACTATGTAGACTCTCATTATAAGCGTGGGTTTTGTATCAGACGCGAAAGAAAAATTTGTAGTTTTTACCTTGAAGAAGATATGAATTCTTATTTCCTATCGAATCCACACTTACGATTATTTTTATACCCTGTTCTCATCTAAGATTCAAGGCATTAAAAAGACGATATTTGATCTAAATCAGTTAATCCTAACCATTTTATTTTAATCGTAGAAATTCTCATAACTTTTTACTTACTTACACATATTGTTTTTGAACATTTTGCATTTCGTAATTTCAATGTTCTTACAAGGGATTAAATATAAATAAGGTTTTTCTTGATAATGGCCCAGTGCCGAAACTAGTCGAATATAAAATAAACAATTAAGTGAAACAAACCAAGTGATTTTTTTCAACAACCTATTAGGTTTAAATTTGATTAGCCGCTAATAAAACCGATAATATTGATCATTTTAGAAATACAGGGTGTCCCAATTTCGATGCTCACCATTGGTATCTCTGTTATTAGAAGAGATGGAGCAACGGTTAAATGGGGAATGTTCTGCAGAAATCAGTGCTCATAACAAATCCTATTTCAAATTTACCTTAACTTTTTTCAATTTTAAAATATTTTGAAAAAACTAAAATTTGCCAATTTTAATTTTCCTCAATAACTCGATAATGCCTAAAGCGACCGCTATTAAACCTTTACATTACTCATGACACTTTTTTAAGACAAACCCCCGATTCACATTTGTTTCCAGTTTATTAGCGCTATCTTTTGTTTTTCTTATGGTGGCTATATTGGATCTTTGGTTTATTAGATAGTACTTAAAAAGTGCATTTCAACGATGTATAATATGCCTGAAAAAAAATACAAAATAATAAATAATAAAAACGTAAATTAATCTTAAATATGACAGTTGAAAGTGAAAAGATATTTCTAAGTAATACTGTAATCTAACGTAACGATAACAAAATTATAGAAATAAAAAGTACTTAAATGTCATATTCACTTAAAGAAATTATTCAATATGACGACCATTCTGTTCCACACAATTTTGACATACTGTTCTATAAGAATTACAAACTCTACGTAGTGTGTTTCCGTTTACTAATCATAGTACATCTATTACTCTTTGTTCTAAAATTTCCAGAGTTTCTGGTGGTTCAAAACTAAACACTTCGTTTTTAGTTGTACCCCATAAATAAAAGTCAATGGGGTGCAAGGTCGGGTGAACTTGTACGCCATTGCATTGGTCTATTATTTGATATTAATTACACGTTACGAGTGTTGTGGGCCGGGCAACCATTTTGCTGGAACCTGATGTTTTGCATGTCTTCGGGACTAATAGTTTGTCTTAAACCAAGCATTATCTCATTTTTGTTAGTAGCTCCAAATATCTGCTAGCAGTTAAATTGCAATCAAAGATGAAAGAACCTGTTAAGTGACTATCTAAAACGAAAAGAACTCAAAAATCAAAATTTCATATCAATTAAACAATATTAGACCTTAAAACCAAATCTTCTTTGATTTACCAAATGTGGATTTTCAGTAGATTAATGATGATAGTAATTCCTTGAATTTTTGAAGGTACCACTAAACTGCAATCTTTAGTAATAGTCATTATCACTTAAACCTTGTACATTTGTTGGTTTGTATCACCCTGATTTTCTTCACTAACTACAAGTAGATACAGGGTTTAATTTAACTTATCTCTGCAGCGCTAATTGTACTTTGATGGGGGTAATTGGGTAATTACCCCCCCTAAGAATTATTTATTCGCTTATTTTGTTTATTCTTAAAAATTACTAATATTTCAAAGAAACAAGTTAACTGTTGGTAATTCTAGTCAGCGATCTATGACAGTGCATTTTTCCATGTACACAAATTAAAATTATCTGCGCAAGCACCGTTAGAAAAGTGATGACTTCCTTTGCACGGGGGGTTACCCTTTCTAATAATACCCGACATATATTGATACTATTCGCCTCTTTGGTATCGTAAATCGTTACATTGTTTTACATTAGAAGAGCGCGATTCACATTTCTTAGTTTATTTTATAATATTTCTTGTCTTACTTGGTTTAAATGTAAAAGATAGAAACCGAAACTGTTTACACGTCGTATGTAAATCCTAAATTTTTAGTGATTGCTGATAAATTACCAATTTATTATAATTCGATCAATTATACATAAGGTATTTTTTTGATTTTAGGAATAATATATGCATTCTTTTAAATTAATTTATTCCTGATTTTTGTTGTAATTAAATTAGTAAATGAAAATTGATGATCTACGTTGGATTCATTTGTTCAGAAAATTAAAAAAACACGATTATTCAACAAATAAAGATCGATCTATGTCAACAGTCAATTTAAATCATCCATCTACATCTTCATTGACATTTAGCAGTAGAAATCTTCACTAGGTTGTTCCCATCATGAGAAAAAGAAGCATACAACATGTACATATAGTAATTTTGAAATTTACATTCATATAGTTAAATTTAGTAATGTTAATGAAATTGAGAAATTTCGAATTTTAAATTGTAAAAGATACTTTTGTTTTACCCTATTCTGTACATAAAAAGGAGGAAGGATATTAAATATTACTTGTCTGGTTAATCTTTTCTAATCATTTAAACAGATTCTTTTGCAAATATTGCTTCTTTTTTACAAAATTTGGTGGGTTGCACCAACAAGTGCCATTGCAAAAATAAGTATCTCAGACAGTATCTCAATATTCTAAATTATCAGGTAAAAATGTTGTGTTATAAAAATATTACCATAAAAATTCAATTGTTTATGCGAAATTGTTTTATAAAATCACGAGATATAAGAAATAAATTAAATATGGAAATACTTCGAAAAATTGAAGAAAATAGACATAGATTAAAACCAATAATCAAAAGTATCATATTCAGGGGAAACAAAATATTCCCTTACGAGATCATCGTGCTGCTGGTTCTCTCTTAAATACAAAATCTATTACAAACGAGGGCAATTTTTGTGAAATTCTACATTTCGAATTGCATCTGGTGACAACTTTAAAAAATCATTTGGAAAACCATTAAACATATTTCACAAATGTCTCTTGAAATACAGTGACTTTGAGTAAATAGAATAAATAAAATGAATCTTGCTCTAATAACTTTATAAATAACACTATTGATGTTTTATCCAACAAGGGGAAAAATATTGCCACATCTTTTAAACGATTTATAATGATGCAGTCAATATTTTAAACGAATTACAAATTTAAATGACAAAACCGCGAATTACCAAATGCCAGAGGAATAGACCAAACCTGGATAAACCTATTATAGCAGATTATTTTTATTTATCTTTTTCCCTTTTATCCATTATGGGTGTCAGACTTATTTTGTACAATATGTCTCAGTTAATTTCTTTTACACTTCTTTACCACTATTGCGTAGCTTGTGCTATTTTCTTATTTCTTAGAATGGAAAGAAATAAGAAAATAGCACAAGCTACGCAATAGTGGTAAAGAAGTGTAAAAGAAATTAACTGAGACATATTGTACAAAATAAGTCTGACACCCATAATGGATAAAAGGGAAAAAGATAAATAAAAATAATCTGCTATAATAGGTTTATCCAGGTTTGGTCTATTCCTCTGGCATTTGGTAATTCGCGGTTTTGTCATTTAAATTTGTAATTCGTTTAAAATATTGACTGCATCATTATAAATCGTTTAAAAGATGTGGCAATATTTTTCCTTTTCTTTCCGCTGCTTGATGCTTGATGTACTTGCTCGTTCCAACCCTTGGTCTTCCTAATTCCCTCTATCTTTCTTAGGTATCTCATTTCCATTGCATTGTTTTTTTTGTTATTACTCTCTGTGGTTACTCACGATTCACTACTATAGTCCATCCGTTGGATCTTCCGTCCTACGTCACAAACTATCGCTTCAAAAAACGAAAGTTTTACAGTGCGTTCTTTTTCTAACGCATTTGGTTTACTTTATCAGACTGAATGTTTTTGTGTCGTTTCTAGAAGCGATATTTTGTGACGTAGGACGGAACATCCAATGGATGGACTATATATAGCAGTTAATGTCTTTTATATACTTCTGTTTTTATTGTTTTTGCAATCTCTTTTTTCTCTAAGAATGTTTTCTTTATTGTGTTGTAGATCATTCCTGCTTTGCCTAGTTTTTCATCTTTTTCTGATTCTATCTTCCCTGTTTCCTCTATTGTTGATCCCAAGTATTTAACCCTATTTTGTGATTGCTCTCTTTTGATGATATTATATTTATCTTTTCCAGCTCTTTTTTGAATATTTCCAGGTTTTCTTCTGAATCTGCTATTAATGTTATGTCGTCGGCAAACATTAATACATATTTGCATTTTTAATAGTTTTTAATATTTCTATACCCTATCTTTGTGCTTTCGGCTCTTTGTTTGCTATTTCTTATTGCTTCGTCATTAAGTGATGCAAATAGTAACGGGGTTAATATACATCCTTGTCTCAGTCCTGTTTTGGTCTTGAACTCCTCTGATTATTTATTTCCTATTCTTACTTTATTTTTGTTATTTCTTTATTATATTTATAATGCTTTTTTTTTTCCTTCTTGTCTCGAGTATATGCCATATGTCCTCTCTTCTTACCCTGTAATACGCTTTTTTAGGTTGATGAAGCATATGTGTAAATCTTTTCCCTTTTTAATCATCTTTTCTGTTAATTGTCTCATTATGTATATTAAATCTTGTTTGCTTCTATTTTTCTGAATCCGTGTTGTTCTTCTCCCAGCTGTTGATCTAATTTTCCTCTTATTCTTGCTTCTATTAACCTAGTAAAAATTTTCCCTGGTTTGATTGTGAGTGTAATACCTCTGTAGTTATCATATATTTTTGTGTCTCCTTTTTGTGTATGGATATTATAATTCCCTTGTTCCATTCCTTGGGTATCTTGTGATTTTTGATGATGTCATTTACTATTTCCAAGAATTCTTCCTTCCCCTTTCCCCATATATTTCATTATTTCGGCTGTGATGTTATCTATACCTGGAGATTTTCGTAGTTTTATTTTTTTGATTGCTGCCTCCAGTTCTTCGATTCTTATTTCGTTGATTCCTCCATTTGTTTCACCTTCTATATCTCCGTGCTGGTCTGTTTTGGTTATTTCATTAAAGAATTCTTTCCATCTTTCTAATATCTTCTTTTCTTCTGTTATTATATTTACGTTTTTATCTTTTATACTTGGCTGGGTTGATGTATTTTAATTGCTCATTTGTTTAATAGTGCTGTTAAACATCTTTTTGTTTTCTGTGAACGTTTCTTTCAGTTTCTTAACGAACTGCTCCCAGGATTGCTTTTTTGCTATCTTTAATTTTTGTTCCACATTTTTATTTGCTATTATATATCTTCTATAATCTTATTCTTTCCTTGTTTCCTTGTTTAAGTTTTCCAACTCTCTTCTTTTGTTTTTACAAATTGTTTTACCTCTTCTGACTATCACCTGTTTTTCTTCCTCTGTTTGTTTGATATAGTGATTGTTTCACATCTTTCTTGGGCTGCTTTACTTATGATTTCTTTGATCTTTTTCTTTTCTCCTTCTATTTTGTCTTTTTCTCTATTTTTGATTGGTATTCATTCCTAGTTTCTTTCTTTTCAATTTTTGGCTTTATGTGTTTTTTTATTATTGTTTTCGACTTCGTATACTTCAAGTTTTCGCTCCCTATTTCAGCTTGTCTTATTACTTTAACATCTTTCACCTTTTCCATTCTTCTGCGTCTATTAAGGAGTAGTCTTTTATTTCTCTTTTCTTGGTCTAACTTATCTAGTGTGTTTATGTATGTATTTGAATTTTGTGTTTGTCACAATGAGCTTGTTTGCTATACATAATTCTATAATTGTTTTTCCATTTTCGTTTCTGTTCTCATCTCCATACTTTCCCCTGTATATTTTTTGCTCTCTCTCTTCTTTTAGTTCTTTGTTATTTCTCTCATGGAGTCTTTAAACATGCTCTTTAATTCCTCCATTATCACATCGTTCTTAGATATATTTAGATTTTCCTTCTCCGTGAGTTTTTTTTCTGTTTTCATCTTTCTTTGTTTTATTTTTGTATCCTGTTGTTATGACAACGTTTTGTTTCACTGCTTCGTTTTTCTATCTTTTTCTATTTTCCATTGCTCATTTGGAATCCTTGGAATCCATAATTAGGGCTGTCGATATCTCTTTCTCTTTTTGTACTCATTTGTTTCTTTATTTCCCACTTCCTTTTAGTTTTATATATTTTAACACTACTTATTTACTTTTTTATGGACTTTTGCATGTACGTGGTTCGCTGTTTTAAGTTCCTCTGAACTGAACAGAGGATTATTATCGAATTAATATATATTTACCTCTCCTGAATAATATTATTACAGATCTGCAATACAGATTTAATAAAGACACGATGAATTTGTTCAAATTTAACACAACAATACCTAGTGTTTTATTGATAACAAACTGGCGAAGATTTAGATGTCACTTCAAAATCTGTTGCAAAATATTTAAATAAAATTTTACCTGAAAACGTAACATGTGCAATAGCAATTAAGTCTGAATTGGCATTTTGGAAATTACAATGGCAAAAGAAAAAGAAAATCAAAGAACAATTACCAGAAAATGCTTTAGATGTATACAGAAAATATGACCCGAATATTTACTGAACATAAAAATAATTTTACAAATATTATGTACTCTTCCTGTTAGCGTTGCTTCTGCAGAAAGAAGTTTTTCTGCACTAAAAAGATTCAAATGATGGCTGCGAGCCACTATGTCTCAAAAAAGTCTAACCGAGTTAGCTGTATTACATATTCATTGATATATGGATATTAATATTGACAATATTATTAAAAAGCAAAGAAAATCGTTTTTTTAATAAATTTAGTTACAAAAATCTGTTTCAAATTTTACAAAATATATTATTATGATTTTATATGTGCTATATTTATTTCGGGTGTGATATTATTTTGTTTATATTTAAAAATAATAGAATTATATTTTATTTTTTTATGGAATAAAAAAATATTTTCATTTTTTCAAATTACCCCCCCTAAGCCAGTTGACTGGAAACGCCCTTGCTTCTTCGAGTTGAACGTCAAACCGACTGCAAGTAGTTGGCTCCAGGGAGTTGTTGTTAGGATAAAAACACTTTTTTTGTTTTGCATATATTTACACTATTTACAAAATTTGTAATATTTAATATTTAGTGACATCGGACAGCTCAACCGGCGCAAACAAATCTAGTATCTTCTTACAACTAAAAACGACAAGTTTTATATACACACAAACACAAAAAGGGGGGGTTACTTAAAATGTTCATGCCAAATGTAAACCAAATGTCCACTTTCCCGGAATCTCGAAATGCATTTTCGTGCGAATCGGGCTGCATCCGTACCGACGAAGGGACAGCTACCTGCGCTCCAACATGCCGCCCCCTTCAAATGTGATACCCCTTTCAAAAGGATATTTCCTATAGAGGTAAAATGGAGATCCTGGACACGGCCCTCTTCGTACTGCCTGTGGGAGTCTTCAGAGTAACCACTCCATCAGCTCCAGGATGTAACTCTTGGATACGACCAGTGTTCCATTTTCCCGCTGGAATGTCCTCCTCGCGGATTATCACCAACTGCCCAACTTCAGCCACTGGTCCCAAATTTCTCCTCCCTTTGGGTCGTAGCTCCATTCCACCAATAAATTCCTTGCGCTAACGCCGCCAGAAATGTTGCTTCAGAGACTAAATGTATTGCCAACGTGACAACCTATTCAACTTGATGTCTTGAAGATCAGGATCAGCTATGTCGGTTAGTGATGTTCCGCTAAGGAAGTGAGAGGGAGTAAGGTAATTAGGATCACTAGGATCCTCAGATAATGGGCAAATTGGTCGCGAGTTTAGGATAGCCTCTATTTGTGCAAACATAGTATGTAACAAAATTTAAGTGAGCATTGTATGTGACCTTTTTCAAATGAGTTTTCACTGACTTAACTGATGCTTCCCATATTCCTCCGAAATGTGGAGATCTCGGAGGGATAAAATGCCAGGATATACCATCTTGTAAAAAAGCCTCGTTAAATGAATCTTTAAAATTTGTTGAATTGATGACTTGATACATATATTTTAATTCTTTATTAGCAGCGGTCAAATTTGTTTCATTATCAGAATACAAGTTACTTGGCTTTCCTCGTCTAGCAATGAATCTGCGAAGTGCAGCAATAAATGATTCGGCTGTCAAATCACTGACCAATTCAATATGGATGGCTCTAGTGGCGTAACAGACAAATATAGCACCGTATGCCTTTCTCAGACATGCTTTTCTTTTCCCCTCTCTTATTAAAACTAGAATATTTATCAAATAAATCGAATTTAGTTACAACATTAATATAAATATTTGTGTATTTTGATAATTCTAAGTTTGCGTCCTCTGGTAGCTTTATACTCGCCATTACTGGCCAATTCGACGAGTCATCTGTAAGTCATTTTGGCCCGTGCCACCAAAGGCTGTTATTAATTAATTGAACTGGCATTATACCACGTGATAAAACATCTGCAGGATTATCTTTGCTAGCTACGTGTCTCCAAAGTTCAGGTCTTGTATGCTCCCTAATCTCGACAATGCGATTAGCAACGAACGATTTATAGCTAGTAGAAGACGACTATAGTAGAGTCACACCAACAGATTATTCTAATGGAATTAAATGAATATTTTAATGCGTCCATTACGTTTTTCAATAAATGACTCAACAGAACGGCTGCACATAGCTCTAACTTAGGCAATGTAAGTTTTTTTAATGGAGCTACTCGTGATTTGGCACATAACAAGTTAAATGTCCAACAATCGGAATCATTAATCCTTGAGCGTACGTAAAGGCAAGCACCATACGCTCTTTCACTGGCATCGCAGAAGCATGCAACTCAACAGATTGTTCTTGTACATCAATATTAGGCCTAATAAATCTACTGATGTTAATGTACTCCTAAATTCTTTCCATGAAGTGGCAACTGAGATTGGAACGGATTCATCCCACGTTAAATTTAATCCCCAAATTGATTGCATTATTAATTTTGCAATAACTATTGCCGGATTTAATAAACCCAGGGTATCAAACACACGTGCCAATTCTGATAAAATTACCCTTTTTGTGATGCGTTCATCTGTGGATGGTAAAACTTTAAATTGAAAGCAATAATTTGAAGGCCTAAAATTTTATTTATATGATCTTTATCTAAACAAATCAACTTATCCGAATAAGGGATATTTTCTAATAAACATCTACAATTTGAATTCCATGTATTCAAAACGAATTCGTGTTTACCCAAAAGATATATGATGTTATTCCTGATTTCAATTAATTTGTTTATATGGTTAGAACCTATCAATAAATCGTCCATATAAAAATTATTTAAAATATTATCACACGCCTCAGGATATGATTAGTACTTAGCAGTACCAATTTCATAAAGGCAGCGAGTTGCTAAATATGAAGCTGGTGTTGTACCATATGTAACCGTTTTAAGTCCGTATGTTTTTGTCGCTTCATCTGGATTAGAGCGCCACACAATCCTTTGGAACTGTAAATGTTCATCTACAATTAAAATCTGTCTGTACATCTTAGTTATATCAGCACAGACAAAACAAATGCATGGTTTCGAAATCTGATTAATATAGAAAACAAATCGTCTTGGATTTGTGGCCCTTTACCTAATAAATTATTCAACGAATGACCATTTGACGTTTTAGCTGAGGGATCAAAAACTACTCGAAACTTAGTAATTATGCTTTCCTGTTTAATTACTTCATGGTGAGGCATATAATAATGATTTATTGTTTCATCTGGGGATTCAACTTCGCACATATGCCCTAATCTTAAATACTCCTTCATAAATTCGCATTATTCAGTTTTTAAATTACTATTTTTAATAAATCCCTATTTTCTAAACCCTTCAAACGTTTGATTTGGATTCACCTAATTCTAAATTTGTATTGTTTTTAAAGGGTAACCTAACAATGAAACGACCATCGTTCGCTAATTTAGTGGTTTTATCAAAATTATCTTCACACATTCATTCGAACAATTTCTTTATTTTACATTATTATTTAGAATGTAGTTTCATTTTCATTTGTCATTGGTGTTTAATTGCATAGCTTACTAATTTCACATTAAAGATTAATTTACGTTTTTATTAAAATTTTGCTTGTAACTAAAAAATTTTCAGGCATACATCGTTGAAAAGCACTTTTTAAGCACTATCTAATAAACCTAAAATCCAATATTACCATCATAAGAAAAACAATAGATAGCGTTAATAAACTGGAAACAAATGCGAATCGGGGGTTTATGTTTGCACCAAAATAATTGTCTTAAAAACGTGTCTGAATAATGTAAAGGTTTAACAGAGGTGGCGTTAGATGTTTTCGAGTTATTGAAGAAAATTAAAATTGACAAATGTTGGTTTCCTCAAAATATCTTAAAATTGAAAAAAGTTAAGTTACATTTAAAATAGGATTTGTTATGAGCACTATTTTCTGCAAAACATTCCCCATTTAACCGTTGCTCCATCTCTTCTAGTAACAGAGATACCAATGGTGAGAATCGAAATTGGGACACAGTGTATATATGAAAGTTTATCGTCACTGTCACTTATATCCCAAGAGAGCACGTCATATTATCTTTCAACAAGACGGAGTTTTACACATATCGTCGAAATTGCACCATGACTATGACCATTACCATGATGTCGTCTTTAAAAATATTAACTAACGCTTCGATGAACTTAATCATCTTGAGGTACATAATTAATTAAATGTAATTAACTCTAAACTAACAACGAGAGGCCGTAATTTAGAATTATTGCGTAAGTATATATTTATGTATTTTATAAAATTATTGCAGATAATGACAAATACAGATAGTAATAATTTTATTAAAAAAAAGATAAAGTGTGTTTATTCAAATAATAATAAAGAGATTAAACTAATTTATGTTTGTTAAGGTAATTGATACGCTAACATTTATTTTCAAAAAAACCACAGTAATTAACACTTATCGTCTTTTTTTTATCTGGTGTTTTACAGTTTGATAACTTTTACTTTATTTATATGTCCTGACTGAGGTTTTCGACGATTTAATTTGGTCAATTTGTGTCGTCTGTATATATATGTGTGTGTGTGTGTGTATTATTGGGTAAAGGTGGAAAGTTAAAAGAAAATGCGCTGGCTCGTGAAAGCTCCTTGTTAGGCCGGTCACGGAATCAACTGTGGACAGACACGATTACAATTAGTGACGTCACGACGGGTGGCGCGAATATGTGTCAAACGGGGGCGGCGAGGAGGGTGCGAATTAGGTTCGTTACGTCCCTGGTCGCTAGCTGGGGTGGACTTGGATTTATCATGTTATTGGAAACTACTTCAAACAAACATGATAGCTCTATATTACGTTACTATACTACTTTCCTCTAAACCTCCTCGCCGAGTTCGGGCCAATCAATTGCCCAACTTGTGTTTGTTTGTTATCATAAATCATAATTAACTTAGCAGTCTGGCGATTTACTTGTAAGCGCACTTACACTGATTATTTCCGTCCGAAGACCGTGGGTTGTTTATTAAATCATTGCAATTTTAATTAACCTCATGCTTTGAATTTATCTAATTTTTTTTGTAATGAACGTATGAAAAAAAAGAGATTAGTAATGTTAAGAATTAAATATAGGAATTAATGGCTGGGTTCCAAGGGCATGAAGAAATCCCACCGATAGGGAATGATTTCATCGTATACGGTAGTCGGTCCGACTTCTGCAGTATCGTATTTTGTTTGATATTACTAATGACCATTACACGATTAAGTTATTGCCAAGACGGTTGTTCGAAAACACACAACGCTAGTGAACCGTTCGCAAACGTGCCCTTTCCTTATTTTCCCACGCCCGACTCACTATGAGTAATAAAGAAATGTATTTATACAAGTACAAATTAAATTAAAGCAGTTATTATGACAATTAAAACCAGATAAATTATTATCAGAATAGGTTTGTATCAATTAAAAAAAAACTGTAAAAGATTCAGACAAGTATCAAAATTTTGATAAGAGGAATTTATTCCACTTGTTTCTTACAAATTCCATTTTTTTAAATAATTAGCACTTAAATTTTTCTCTATAAAATTAATTAATTAATATATTTACAATTAGAGGTTTTCTAATTTTAACTTGATTGATGAAAATAATTAAACGTTATTTATAAAAACAGTATAAACTAATAAAAGTATCCAAAAAGTTGATTGTCGTTCTAGAAAACAATTAAAATTATTATAAATTAAAAAAAACACAAAAAGTACTCTTGAATTGTATTGATTATTGTGGTAGATCTAGAGTACACTACAATAATTGATGATGAAAAAAAGTTAGTTTATAAAGCTATATTAAATTTTAATATTCGGATTATTATAGTTAAACTAATAGGAAAGCATTTGAAATTGACAACGCCCTAAAACAATTAGTGTCTCCACAGAAAATAATTCAAATTACTTAAATTAAAACCAGGCAACCGAATCAAACTTGACGAAAGAAGAGAATTAAATCTTATTTGAACAAATTGTTAAAACCGCTTATTTAGTTGAATGACACAAAAGAATATATGGTCCTAAAACAAGTGAACGTCACTTTAGCAATCAACTGAATTTATTAAATATATGATATGGCCATCATAATACTTTCCCTATAAATTTTTCGCGAAAACCAATAGGTTTACGCAAAATTGCCATCCTTAATAATTTGTTAACTATTGAATTCTCTACAGTTATTAGTTATTTGGTTGTAGATTGATAGTGGCCATCCACATATATTATTATACAGAAACCATAAACTTATTTTGTAATCAAAAAATCACACCAAATTTTATGAAATATTTCCTAAAATAAATTTACCATTATATTTGATAAAGTAATATTTATGTAGGATGAGTGAGTGAACCCTACCTCACCCCACAATCACTACAACATCCTCTAACCTTTACCTGAATAATTAATTAAGTTCGAAATTATTCACAGTTTTAAAAGTTTATATTTAATTTTATAAATCAATTAAAATTTGCAACCTCTCGTTTAAAACAATTATTGGATAATCAACTAAACACTCGTTAATGTTGTTTTATTTGGAGGGTGTAATAGTGGCCACCCACCCACCCTACATATATATTTTTCCATCAACTACAATGGGGATTTTGTTTAAAAAAAAACATTTCATTAAATTTTGTTTGTATTTTCCGGAAACTAAACGACTGTTTGTGGTTTGTGTACAAGTTATATATAGGGTGGTTGGTTGGCCACTATCACATACTGTAATCAAAACAACATTTAAAATTTAATTATCTCATCGAAATGAGAATGTTTAAACTCAATAATGTATAAAATAAATTATATCTTTTTAAAACTTCAAGTAAATGTCAATTTAATTTATGGATTATTTAAATTAAGGCTAGAAGATGTTGTACTGATTGGAGGGTGTTAATTAAGAACGATTTACAATCTAAATTTAATAAATCATTTTATAAATTATTAATTTTAAACGCTATTGTTTAGGGTAAAATAATTGAATTGGAAAATCAAACCCTCGCTAATGTGTTTTGATTTGAGGGTAGGATAGTGGCCACCCGCCCACCCTACATATATTTTGGCAAACAAACTACCAAACAGTCGTTTAGTTTCCGAAAAATACAAACTAAATTGTATAAAAGACAAATCAAATAAAACCTCCATGATAGTTGATGTAACTTAAAAATATGTAGGGTGGGTGTGTGTCCGATATAAAACTATTTAATCAAAACAGCATCATCTAGGTTTTGAATTATAATCCAATTATTTTATCCTAAACGAGAACGAAATAATAATAATTTATAGAATTAAATGTTTTATCATTTTTAACCAATATAATTAACTATTTATGTAACTTAGCAGCTATTATAGTAATGAAGAGTGTAATAATTGATACCCCCTCACCTTATATAATAATTTTTTTCATTAACTAATTTAGTGATTTTATTTTATTGAATGTTTCACTAAATTTGATTTGAATTTCTAGAAACGAAACAACTGTTTGTAATTTATGTACAAAAACATACGTAGGGTGGGCGGGTGGCCTCTATCCTACCCTCTAATCAAAACACATTAGCGAGAGTCTGATTTTTTAATCCAGTTATTTTTCCCCAAATAATAGCGTTTAAAATTAATAATTTATAAAATGAATTATTCATTTTAGACTGTAAATCATTCTTAATTTATTTAATTTATTTTCCAGGTAAATGTTGTATTGATTAAAAGATGTGTTAGAGGCCACCCACCCACCCTACATATTTATCTGTTTTATTAATTACAATGATGGATACATTTTAAGGAAAATTTCATATAATTTTGTTGAATATTTGGCAATAAAACGACTCTCCGTAACTTGCGTACCAAAAGTTATGTAGGGTGGGTGGGTGGCCACTATCATACCCTTGAACCAAATAATATTAACGAGGGTTTCATCTAAAATCTAATTATTTAACGTGAACGAAAGGCTTAAATTTATAAATATTTATAAAATGAAATATTGAAATTATAAATTATTGATCATTCTTGATTTAACTAATTGATTATTGAGATAAAGGGATGATATGTTGTGGTGATTGGAGAGTGTAATAGAGGACACCCACCCACCCTACATACTTACAATTTACATCGACTACAATGGTTTTAATTTTATTCGTCTTTAATAAAATTTTGTTTGTGTTTTTCGGAAACTAAACGACTGTTTGTAGTTTGTGTACAAAATTACATGTAGGGAGGGTGGGTGGCCACTATCACACCTTCCAATCAGTACAACATCTTCTAGCTTTTATTTAAATAATTCATAAATTAAATTGAGAATTACTCAATTAAGTTATAACTTATTTTATACATTATTGATTTTAAACATTCTCATTTCGATGAGATAATTAAATTTTATTTAATATTGTTTGGTTGGAAGGTGTGATAGTGGCCACCCATCCACCCTACCAAAACGTGAACTCCGCCTTCAAGATCTATTTTTAAAGTGATTATTTAGTGCATATATGTATGTATTTTATGTATGTTTTTAATAGATCTTGTAAAGCAAATAAACTAAACTAAATTTAAAGAATTTAAAGTCTTCTAAAAAAAATTTTAAATGTCACTCTAAAAAAAAATTTAATTATTGAAAATTAAATAATATATTTAATTAGAAATTTTCTACAACGTAAAGGACTTATATATTTTATTATCAATATATTTAATATTGATAAATATTTATCGAACGAACGCAATTAAAACTTATAAAATAGTTAATTTAAAAATATAATCTTTTTTTTGTGAAAATAGATTATTGAAAATGATTGAATAGCAATTTAAAATTTTAGAACTTTGCAAGGATTGAAAATCGACAAAAGAAATGTACTTACATTAACAAACAACCTAAAGCAAATAAAATTTACAAAAAAAAATGTTTTAATTTTTCAAATCTTTAAAATAATCAAATGCCACTACAAACAGAAACAAATACGACAATGACCTTCATAGTACAGTAACCGATTGGTTCAATTCTTTCGACAAAACCCCGACGATTCAATAGACGAGACAGATTATTACATACAATTGCACTCTGATAAAAATTCCTTCCCTTGCCTTGATAAAATTCGTCGTCTACTCCTTAAAAAAATTTCGCACGATTTCCACATGTTCATATTAAAAATATGCAATGACTGCTATTCACAACAACACTTTCCCACTGAATAGAAACAAGGTATTATAATATGCAACCCCAAGCCTTACACTGATCCTCCACTAGTATCCAGTTACCGTCCCATTACACTCCTCTCATAAACTTTTCGAATCCCTCCTCAAACAAAAACTCCTTCAATCATCCAAAATCCACATCCCTAAATACCAGTTTTTTTCCTACCCGAAAAATCAACCATTCTTCTTCTATCCATCTTCATCTCCAATAAACAAACCAATAATCTTGAAGGTCATAAATCAATAATTTACTTTAAGGTGTTGTCCCAAGTTATATCTTCTGGAATACCATTTTCTGTTTTCGAGTTCTAACCAGAACTTGATTGCTTTCTTGACTGTTCTATTGGCTTCGTTGGATTTGTTGGAGCACGATATCTTCATGTATTTCGGGCATAGGTTAAGTTTGAGGCACTGAGTATTAAAGTATATATGGTTTGAACACTTCTTCTTCTTCAGCATTGTTTTTTTATACATTGTAGCTAACTTCGCGTCACTAGCGTTTAAATTATGATTGATTTGCTACACTCTTGATGAAACATATAACTCACTGGATAGGAATTAGGAATAATACACTTGTTTTGTTTCATATATTTACTTTCAGTTTCCTGACACGTGTTTCGGCGATTGCTCGCCATTCTCAAAGGAGTATAAAAATTAATCAATAATTTTATTCCTAGATATTCAGAACGCTTTTGATTCGGTTTAGGCATCCGCTACGAATGCTTCCTCTTAAATATCCCACGTCACTTAATAATCCTCATAAAGAACTCCCTTTCTAACCAGAACAGATACTACACTCTTTTCTTCGCTGGGCGGTATCCTCATCACCCATGCGCCAATTCTCCAGGTTGTACAACATTCCCTTCAAACATCGTTCGATACGATCCAATCCTGGTGATCAAAATAGAGTATGAAAGTCAACCCTTCCAAATCCAAATCCCACTCCATTAACATGAATAATACCATAATTCTCTACTCTCCAACACTTAAATGTCGCCAAAAGGTCAGCCCCACTAACCCTCTCACCAAACTTAGACACCCAAGTAACCATCTCCATAATCCCCCAAACGAAAATAAATCAAATTAGGTACTTAAAGTAAAACTTGATGAATACACGCAGATAATTCCTATCTCTTAATGTATTGGTAGTATAAGTCTAAAATTTACTTACAATCCTTGTAATAAATCCCTTCTTAATACATTTTGTATTCGCCGCAATCCCAATATTCTACGCAAATATAAACACCCTTCAACCACCCTACATCAATTCATTAGTTCGAATCATCCAAACTATTAAACTTGCTAGCAACTTTATTTAATCTTTTACACAATATCTAGAGACAAGACAGGGCATAAAGACCGATGTGGACTATAAAAAAAGGTTAATATTGTTAAAACCTTATCTGCAATATGCCAAAGACATAAAACAATTAAATATCACTAAAATAAAACTGTAGAAAGTGACAAATCAGTTGAAAAACGTCGCAAACAAAAACAATTGACATTTACTTTTAAAATTCACCAACGGTCAATTAAATGTGACTTCAAAAAGCAAACAAAAAGAGTTTGTAGAAATTTGCAAAAAATGCAAAAACTAACAATTGATTAAAGCATTCAAACATTAAAGTAGAAACTGATGATTAATTTAAAAAAAATAGTTTAATTTGCCGAAAACAGTGAAATAATTGAATATCACCTTATAAAACAAATAAAATTGGAAACTGAAATTGTGCACTTGAATTAGTGAACTCATAACTTAGATTAAAGAGTAGTTTATTGGGGTAGATCAGGAGTACGACAAGTCATTGTATTGATTATTATGGTAGGTCAAGAGTACGCTATAATAATTAATAATCAAGAGTATTCTAAATTTATAAAGCTGTATTAAATTACTATTCAGATTATTACAGTTTAAAGTTACTGAAAAGCTGTTGAAATTGTCGCCAAAACAATTAAATGTGCCAACTGAAAATAATTAAAATTACTTCAATTAATCGATACAAAAAATACGAAAATAATTGAAAATTATTTAATCAACTTGTTAAAAGCGGTTAAATAATTAATTATAAAATACATGAAGCTATAAAAGGCACTAAAACAAGTGAATCTCACTCTAGAAATCAACTGAAATTATTGGATATTTAAAAAATAAAATGCAAATACATAAGAATGAAACAATTGGATACCTAAAAAGAATTTAAAAGGATTTATTAAAGTAATTTAAATGATCATCAAGTGTCATGATAGTAGAGTGTTGTTTCAGAAAAGAATTACAATTATAAGAAATTTAAAAAAAAAGGCAATCGATAGAAGTGGTATTTTTGTATTTTTTGTCACAAACGAGTGCAGCTTAAATCATACAAAGCTCTAAAATAATTAAATACTACTACAATTAAATGTCACTAAGATTAAATTTGTAAAATATGACAATTGCTAAAATCAGTTGAAAAACGTGACAAACAAAATCAATTAATTAATATATTTTTTTAAACAAATGTAACTTAATTAGGTTTTATGTTTTATCAATAGTCAATAATTAAATGTCACTTCAAAAAACAGTTGAAAATTGTAGCAACAAATACAACATTAGAAAAGAATTCGCATGTTATAGAAGAAATTGAAAACTATTTAAAAAAACAAATTAAATTGAACAATTGAAATTGAACTAGCGTACTCAAAACCTAGGTTAAGGCATAGTTTATTAAGGTAGGTCGGGAGTACGAGGTCATTGTATTGATTATTAGGGTAGGTCAAGAGTACGCTAGAATAAATGTTGATCAATAAAAGTATTTTAAGTTTATAATGATCATATTGAATTCATATTCTGATTATTATTAATTAAAGTAACGGTTAAGCTGTTTAAATTGACAAAACTTCAAGACAACTGATAGACAGAACTAAATTTCGGGTTGACTAATGTGAAGTGTTCTATATTATGATGAACGAAATAACAATTAAAAAAAGGAAGTAAAGAATTTTATTTCGTTCATTATTATCTCTACAGAAAATAATTATAATTACTTGCATAAAAAATTGACGAACGAAAATAATTTAAAGAAATATTTAAAAATAAATATTTAAAAAAAGCTAAATTATTTGAGTCTCTTCAGAAAATTGTAAAAAAGTACTAAAAGAAGTGAATGTCATTTTAGAAATCAATATCAATAATACATATTTATAATTTCATCAAAGCGAATGGACCATTTGATGAATAAAAATAAATGAAATCATTTATTAAAGTTGTTGAGAAAACCATTAAATTTGTTAGAAATTAAAAAAAAAAACAATAGAAAATCGAAAATGGTAGTAAAAATGTACTAATGAAATCAAGTAAAAATTACCGAAAAGATGACAGTTAAAATTGTTAAAAGTATTTAAATTAAATCACTAATCAGAAACAATCAACAATTAATTATATTGATAACAATTAAAATTGTCTCTATAAAAAATAATTTTTTGAAAATGACGTAAATGAAAGTTGACAATTCATAAAATCAGATGAAAAACGTAACTAACAAAACCAAATAATAATTATCATAAAAATCTACTTGCAACAAAACCAAGTGTTTTAATCAAGTGAATATAAAAATGTAACTAAATTGAATACTATTTATTTTAAATGGGTTAAAATAAATAATAAAATATACTCACTTGAAAGAAACAATTAATTATTAAATGCATGAAATGATTTACATAATTGTAATTAATTAAATGTTAATTTAAGTATGCGTCAGTAAAGAAGTTAAACTTTTTTTAATTTATATCTGTAAGGAACCATCAAGACAAAATCAAATGTAATTCGAAGCGGAAATCTAAGTCGTTATTATTGCAGTGATAAATAATTATCAAATCCAAATTGAAATCAATAAATTCACAGCTGTATAATCGTTCCACTTAAAAAACGTTCATGAGGACGCACGCACGCACCAATCTTGTTTTCATTAAAAGTGTTGATATTATTGATCGTCTAAAATAAACAGTTTCGCATTACATTTCTACAACGTAGTATTTTTCACTTTGCTTCGCTGTGTGTGAAATGATTTTGCCTTTTTTATCAACTGTATTTATTAGGGAAAAAATTACCTACGAACTCAATCCATAAATTTATAATTTCCTGTATAATGAATAATCAATTTGGAATACAAGCATTTTATTCAAACTAAATGATTTAATAAACGTCTTATTGTTTGTCTTTCTTATATGCAGCATCATTATTATTATTATATATATATATATATATATTATTGATTAAATAATTTAAAAGTTAGGGGATGTTCTTCTTTGTTAAAGCGGTACAATTTCAAATAAATAACGTTACAATTAAGAAAAACAAAAGTTTACTCAAAGTATAACAAATAATATTGCACAATGAATAAAACGCTTACTATGTTTTTAACCACTATAATTTATTATAATATATAAATATATTACAATTTGTACGACTTAAGTTTCGACTTTTGACGGTCATTATCAAGTAAGTACTTGATAATGACCGTCAAAAGTCGAAACTTAAGTCGTACAAATTGTAATATATTTATATATTATAATAAATTATAGTGGTTAAAAACATAGTAAGCGTTTTATTCATTGTTCATTATGAATTACCACATAGTAACGGTCGCAACCATCATTATGAAATAATATTGCTTAAATATTACAATCATTGTTGCTTAAAAAAATAACCAAATATTATTTATAATTGTTAAAATTTTGAATTTGATTTTTGTGTCAAAAACAGCATAACTTTAAGATTGATTGAACGCTTATTCAATAAAAAATTCTCTTTGGTTGATAAAGTTAATATAAATACATATACGATTTGTGGGCAGCTTATAATTCTAATTTATTTGTCTGTATTTTTGTATATTAATATTAATATAATTAATTTTGCTACAATTCGTACAACATTTATAGTTAAAGTGGTGCAATAGAATTTTATAGTAATTTACAATCAACTTAAAAAAGTAAACATGTTAGAACTTGGAAAACTTGAAACTTAAAATATTCCGAACATATTTATAGTATGTATTTTGGTTGATTGAGTTAATTGAAGATAATAATAACTTTGATTAAAACACTTAGAACCTCTCTTCAATATTTTATTTAATATCAAAGTAGTATCAAACCATTGATAATGGACACTTTGTGTCCGAAATGTGCATCTGGATAAAAATAAAATATTGAAGAAAGGTTCTAAGTGTTTTAATCAAAGATATTTATAGTAGTTTCAGAGATTTGTAATGGAATTGAGGCAAGCATCTCAATATCCAAGTGCCTCAACTATTACAGATTTGACTCTTGAGATGTAGTTCGTAATAATTTTCGACAATGTAGCCAAAATAACACTAAGCGATAAATACATACAGGGTTTATTATAAAAGTAATGATACAGATTTTATTTTGACGCGACTATCAATTGCAACGGGGTATAGCGGGCCAGGAAATGTGGTGGGAAGGGTCTGCCCTTCCAATACAACCAGTTTTACAGTCTGAGTAGAAAGACGTGCCTCCGCGTGAAGTTTGATTTTTTGATGTTGTTTGATATTGAAGGCCTTCTACTTCGTTATTCATGTTGAATAAAAATGAAACACACTAATACCTTTCTGTTTGAAAATGGTACATGCAGTTACAGAACTTGAGTCACAAAAATAAATTTCGTGTTAACAAAGTTATTAGTGTGTTTCATTTCTTATGATTTTGTAACACGACGAACGAACACTGATACGCAAACAAGTTTTGTGTGCTTGGAAAGAAACATTTCAGATGCGTTAAGAAGCCTTCAAGGATTACTGCATTTCAAAGGATGTTGAACGCGAAATAAAAATTTGCTGTCAAAATGATATAATAGACTTTGCATAAAATATCACCCAAAAGGGTCAAAATAAAGCATATTTGCTTATGAATAATAAAAAAGAACTTCGAAAATGCCACAAATGTATCACCTGTCTACGAAACGACATGGATTTAAGTGGAAGACCATTGGTAAACAAATTATTTGTTTATTTTATATTAAATGTATGTATATCCTGTAATATTTGTTTTATAATTTTGCAAGCAGGAGAAGGAAAGATAATAAAGAAAGAACTTTTTGACGTCCGAGGAATCGTCCATTTTGAGTTTATACCACAGGGAAAAACTGTCAACTTAGTTTTTTATCTGCAGGTGCTCAAAAAATTGAAACGCCAGCCACGCGGCCTTCTACGTTACCCATCTTCTGGCCCGGAGTAACAGACCCCCTTATTATAATTCCGACTTGGTTGACTTTTTTTCTCCAACTGAAGAAAGAGCTAGTATTGGGAGTCCGTAAAAAAACATCCACAAGCATGTTACAACTTACTCTTCGAAAAGTTTCAGGGTGCCTTTCCAGCATGGCAGGCACGTTTACTGTATTGTTGCTAAGGAACGGTATTATGAAAAATGTTAAACATTAGGCACGAATCCAATAGGATCCATAAACATATTTATCCCAGAACGAAATCTAGATCTTATTATCCAGTAGGTCGCACATACAAGGTCCATTATAAAAGTATTTCGCATACTATTATAATGGACCCCGTATATGCGATCTACTGGAAATAAGATCTAGATTTCGTTTTTGTACTCTGAATATATAATGGCCGCTATAAAATAAAGTAAACACTCAGTAAATGCTGATATATTTGATTCAAATGAAATTAAACCACTGCCTTTTCATTTGACGTTAGTTACTTAAGTGTCAATGTAAAACATATTTGTAAGATTAATAATTAAACACATAAAATTTAAAAATTTTAGTTAATCAAGTTTAGAAGTGACAGAATAATTGGTCTGGATTATCAATTCACAATGTCATCATAATATTATGATGAACGAAATAAAATTCTTTACTTCACTTATTACTTTATGGTTAATTAACCATTGATAATGAGTACATAGAATTCGTATTCCAGAGATCTTGGACGCACCACTGATCGTGATGAACAATCTATTCGATTTGTTGCTCTTTAAGGTCTTTTCTATTCGGAAGGGAAATTGATTCCAGACTAAAAGGATAAACTCATCAACAAATCTCATAACGATTGATGTTAGATAGCTACATACTGTTGCTAATTGATCTGAAGAATCTGAAGATGTTGAATTGAAATCCCTTCTGGTCAATGGCACTACTATACTCAAACTGGAACAGTTCATCCCGGCCGGCTCCAGCAGAAACATCTAGAAACGTCACTTGCAACAAGACAACTTCCTCCAGTATTGAGGTACGACTTTATGCGTTCTTTTCATGAACTCATGTATTAGGGTACTTGCGTTTTAAAAGTATCTTAGCAGCAGGTTACTTATGGTTGAGGATGAATCACGTCATTGCGTTCTTCATCAAAACCTGTTTGAGGTAGCAGAAGAATAAAACTTATTGCAATAAAGTGTCACCCTTAGCAAAATTTCCAGAAGCGGATGGCCGATTCATTGAGATTCACATCAACATAATCAACCCTTTGCCCATTTACAACAATTTTAGATACCTTCTCGTCTGTATTGATTGCATTACGATTTGCTCAAAAGTATGCCCTCTTACTTACTGCAGATTCCAGTTTCAAAACATTTCTAAACTGTTGGATTACACCATCAACGGTCAACACTGACCAAGGCCAACACTAGTACTGCAGGACTTTCAGTATTCATTACAACCATCATCACCCGCAATGTATGTTAAGAGTTTAGTAGAATAGATCAACAGACAAATTAAAGATTCTAGCCAAATGAGTAATGATCCTAAAAACTGGGTAACCCAACTCGTTAATTTTACTTACTTTTCAAATAGTCTACAAATCATCCTTTTTAGCTACTACTGCAGAGTTTGTCAATGGCAAGAAAAACGTAATCTCTTGCTAGGACGATTATGTATTTTCAAATTATGTGTACAAAAAGATTCCTTCAGGCTCAAATTTCCTCGATGACTTGAGGGGCAAACATTTAGTCCAACTACTCGTAGAGATTACGTCCATCCTGACTTCAACACTTGCACTAATATTTATATTCACCAGAAGAGCGTGAAAAATAGCTCTCATCCAACCTATCTGATTTTACATAAGGATTAGAGGTCCGGGATGGACAGAAAGAGGTTTTTTAAAATTATAAATTAGTGTTAATTCACTAGTACCTTTTGCTAAAAATTATTAAACACAATTTTTTTTTTTTTCAAATTTATTAAAACACGTAACATAAAAAATACAACTATTATCACATCCTTGAAAATCGAACTCCTCATTACCATTTCGATTCACCTTCCTCATCATGAACGAACACTGGCACCTCTTCCTTTATTGGCACGTGCTTTTCCACAGTGTAAGGTACGTGCTTTTCGATCTCAACTGGTACTGGATTGTCAACGGGTACTTTAACAACATACGGTACTTTCTTTTCAACTGGTACGCCCACTTCCTTGTAAACAGGGTATGGAGCTGGAACTGGTACTTTCACTGGTACTGGAATTGGTTTCTCTACTGGGTAAGGTACTGGGTTGTCCACTTTAACTTTTACAGGATATGGTACGTATTTGTCGTAAGGAACATGGACTTCCTTCTCTACTGGTACTGGGTATGGTTTTTCCACGTATTTAGGTACAGGTTTGTCATAGTATACGTTAACTGGAACTGGTACGTTTTTGTAAACTGGATACGGTTTGTATACATGTACCGGTACTTTAACAGCAACTGGAACCTTCTTTTCTACCGGGTAATGAACTGGTACTTCAACTTTATAAGGTACTTTTACGATTTTCTCAACTGGATAGGGTTTTTCGACGTTAACCTTTACTGGATAAGGCTTATCCTCGTATTTATAAACAGGAACGCCTACGTGCTTTTCCACTGGATATGGTTTAGGAATTGGAACGCCTACATGTGTTTGTACCTTATAAGCAACCGGTACCTTCTTTTCCACTGGGTATGGCTGTGGAATACGTACTTCTACTGGGTATGGAATGGTTTTTTCGACTGGAACGGGAACATGTTTCTCAACTGGGAACGGGTCGGGTATCCCCTTAAAAAACGTGATCGTCTTCTCAACAGAAACGTGATGACCCAAGTCAATACTTGCCCCTCGTTTGTCGTGTTTCTTGTTACCAGATTCAATTGTCTTCTCCTCCGCTTTATCTGCTAAAGTTGCAGCAGCGAGGACTAAGACAGCAATATATACCTAAATTATTAAAAAATATCATTATTAAGTACACAAATGTAATTAATATATCTTATAATAAAAAATACTTTTAGAAATATTAATATAGTACAGTCTGAACTATCTGTTATAAGTATGTCTAGATGATGAGATATTATACAATATGTATATTGAATTGTGATAATACTTAAAAAAGTAATAAAGTAAAAATATAACTATGTTCTAATTTAATTAATCGTAAAAACATATAGAATTACTTTAATTAATTCTTTATTTGTTCATTTATAATTTTAATCGCACCAAAACTACGAATATTAATTTAATTATTTTTACATAGTACCATGATCCTAATGATTGAAACAATTAAATTGAACTAATAATATTAAATTTATTATGAATACTTAACACAGTGTATTATATTAATAATTTAAGTTATGCACTTTCTATTGATTTCTAGTTACTAATTAGATTAATTCCATTTTATTTATTACTCTATTACAATAATTAACTATTAGTACTCACCAAAGGCTTCATGGTTCTAGACCCAACTAAGAATTCCTTTGATTGCTGGAATGAACTGGATGCCGAATTTCTGGCAATCGGCGTTTTTATACAACGCGTTACGCCATTAATTACCAAAAATACACTCGCTGTTCGAATAGCATGAAATTAATTGAAAATTAACTCTAACGAACAAAATTTATTTTACTGTTAGGAATAAAACAAAATATTACCAATACATCTTACTGACAATAGGTTATTAGACCTGAAGAAATATCCCATGGTCAGATAAACCATTTAAAATTAACAAAAAAGAGTCCAATAGTACACTGTCTAAACCAAAGAAACGACAAATATTATATTTTTATTATAATCTTTCATAGCTGGTATTGCTTACTGAAAATGTATACAATATTCTTATTATAACAATTTACATTCTGTAGCTATAAGATATTATCTCAACAGACCAATTAATTATTCGTAGCATATTAATTACAATTATTGTAAATGATAATTGTAATAGGTAGAGAATTATTATTTCATATGTTTCACTAAGAGATAAGTGAGAAAAATATTCAATAAAATTTAATTGTAATTGATTAATTATAATTATTGTAAATTATAATTGTAATATGGGCTGAAAGACCTCAAGTCTATATCCCAGACGGACTAACACCATTTATTTATTTGTATGTTAAATGTTATTATATATTGTAAATGTGTCCAAATAAAGATTATTGTATATATAATTGTAATAGGAAGAGATTAGTATCTCATATGTTTCATTAAGAGATAAGTGAGAAAATTTTTCAAGAAAATATAATTGTAATTGATAAATTCAGATACTTATATAATTATTCTTACAATATTTTAATTTTATGATTAAAAAGTGTAGAAAATACAATTAATCGAAAACTTTTACCAATATATAACTATGTAATTATAAATATAGTTTCAAAGACAATCTGGTGATTGTCATATAGTGGTAAAATTGTCAAGTGTTTTATTATTTCCTGTATCAAAAGTAACACCAAAGTTAACGCCGATAATATAATAAAATTTCTAAAAAAAAAATAAAAAATAAATAGAATTCAAGTGAGAGGGAATAATTTAATCGTTATCGTCCGGGAGCAATCGAAACTTCCCCCGTTTTTCCCACTCAGACCTCTCCGGTGGAAAACTTTCCCCCAGCACGTCCCAGTTTATCCCGGTCGTCGGTTCTTGCGGCTCGCGACGCGTTTCCGGGCGAGAAAAGGGAGGTGAAAAAAAAAAGAACGAGGAGACGCCGGCGGACGCCGCGCGAAAGCGTCGCCGCGGAACGAACCCGCGGGATAATGAGAATGACGTAACGCAATCGGGAATCGGGACGTGGTGGGGAAAGCCGGCGTCTTGCTCCGACCGGCGGACGTCCAATCCGGTCGCCTTTACAGCGCCATTGGCGCATAGCGTCGCGACGGCGCACCTTGCCCACCGACGCCCCGGATAGCACAATTATTCCCACCTGAAAACCACTCGCGATTTCACACTCCACATAAAAATGTATATATATACACTTGCATAAAATTTTCTTTGACGTCAAATAATTATAATAATAATATTTAAATACTATATTAATAAAGGAGGTGTACTTTAAAAAATAAGACATTTACTAAACAATAAGTTTGATAATGATCAGCAAAACATTGTAAAAATTGTTGAATGGTACCAAAAACTTCTTTAATTCTGAAGATGATGAGCAGTAGCTCTTTAGCTTATCGAGTGAAAGTAAAAATACACAAGGATGGTTTTATTCAATGCACATTTAGTTTTTAATATTTACGTAATATACTTAAATATATCTATTTACATTTTTCTGAAAAATAATATTGGAAAATTGGATAGTCAACTGGGTGGGTGTTTACTTTATATACAAATATATAGAAGTTAATGTGAATAATAAAAATGTATTAAAGTCCTTTACGTTGTAGAAAATTAAATAATAATTAGAACAAACACAAAAACGAAACGAATTTACGAAATGATTTTATTTACAAATTAGTTAATGTAAACAATAAAATTGTATTAACGTCCTTTACGTTGTAGAAAATTAACAAATAATTAGAAAAAAACCGAAAACATTTCGTAAATCTACAATTTACGAAATGTTTTCGTGAATTTTCTAATTATTAATTAATGTTAATTTCTGAAATAATCTTGATTCAAATGACGCTTTGTTTTTAGGGAATAAAAAAGAAGCAATGATAGAAATCGTCCCTAAGCCATTTCAAATTCTTATATATCTTATAACGTATTTTCTCTAAAAAACAAAAAAACAAAATATTGTTAAAAATAATAACAATTAAACCTTTGAAAATATACAATTTTTTTTCAGCTAAACTAAGTTAACACACTCTAATGACTAGTGGATGGTAGAGGCCATGCACCCACCCTTCATAAACATTAGGACTCAAACATGTTTACTAGTTTAGTTTTTAAAAAAAAAACTTTAGCAGCTTAACTCATAACGATTTTTAACAGCTTGAAAATAGTGTTTAGCTTAAATTGCTGTAAATATGCAGGGTAAGTAGGTTGTAATTCTAAGAACATCCAATTATTATGATTTTATAATAATTAAATATAAATCTATATAGATTTCATTGCATGTAGTAAAGAAATCGTAAAGTTCTCTTTAAAATTTTGTACTTTTTTCAGTGGAAGAGTCCATATTTAGAAAATATAATTACAATGTTCTTACAAAGTCAAAGACTTTCTACATGCTTTTTAGAGTAAAGTCTCAAACTTCATAGTTCTCATCAATACTGTAATCCTCTTAATTTTGTTCAAAAAAGTGCTAAAATGCAAATTCATTACAAAGTTATTTTTATGTAAATTGGTTGATTGAGTTACGTGAAGATCAAATTAATTTGACGAATAAAGCCTATTAACCTTTCTTCACAAAAATTGTGAAGGAAGCTTATTAGTGCTTTATTCGTCAAATTATCTTTATGTGGTGAGTTTTAAATATAGCTATAATTCGTTGATCTGGCGATTGAAGTATTGAACTTATATTCCGTGATAAAAACATTATCCCAACATTTCAGACGGCTTGATACATTCTCCAATATCAGCAGAATTTTACGATAAAATCTACTTTTATGTTTTCTTCTATGCTTGAAACTAATCAGTTTTTATTAAGGCATCATTAGAAGATTGAGAAATTTATAAACTAGCCTAGGCTTAACCACGTGGCAACCAAAGACGTTTCTGTATATATAAGTAATGTCATTTCGTCTTTTGCTACTTTAAATCCTGGAGTAACTTCTTTCTAAAGAAATATTCTTTTGGGTGTTCTTACTTTTAATAAAAATGTTCTTCTATGAACATTAATAACTTAATATTTGATGTAGTATTTATCGACCTTGTTAAAAATTTTGCTTTTTCAATTCTTTTGAATAAGTTTTAGCGGCTTTGGATTTTCATTATCTGTAATGAAATGCGTTTTCAAAAATGGTCAAACTAACCTTAACTGGCCATAAAATCGAGTTCTTAATTTTCTTTCAATTTAAAGACTTTTAAGACTATATGTTTCATAACATTAGTATTCAGTAAGCTGTGATATTTGCAGATGTAACTTTCAATAAAATACGATACCTTTTTTAAGACGATCGAAAAATGTTTTCTTATGCTCTCTTAAAAGATGCTTTTTTAATTTTTGTAAGTATTGTTCAAGGCTACAAAAAATAATACTTAATATTAGAAAAATATTTCAATAAAAAACGTACCTATTTTTTTATCTATTACATAGTAAATAAAATCCCCACACCTTTATTTATTTATTTTATTTTTATTTATCTTAGGTCTTCTTTCTTGAAAATTACATATTAGAAAAAAATTAAGCGGACGAGCGGAATTAACAATCACAAATCATGTTCTTCAACTTAAACCCTTCCTTCACCTTAATATTTAGAGAGTAGGTCTCCTCTTCGGCAGCAGGAATCTTTTGTATTTTCTTAAATTTTGTTCTTCATTTAATAATAATAATAATAATAAACGTTTTTATTCAAAAAAAATGGACGAAGTTTAGCCATTAAGGCTACTCATTTAACCCATAAAACATAACAATTTCACAAAAAAGAACAAAATTTCCCTTTTTAGAAAAGAATTTTTGGCTGTTTGTCAGCACAATAGGGGATTTCCCAATTTCTGAAAACAAGTATTGCAGTGAAACCATGCTGTAAGAATGCTGTGTAACAGGGGTGGGGGGGATTTTCTCTAATTTTCGAACTGTGTTAGTCGAGGATTACCTGCATTAGAATAAATGGATATTATGATATCAAAATAAACAAAATCCCGGATTTTGTTATAATTTCGACAAAGATTTTTTTAAATGAAATTAAAAGAGAAAGAGTAAAGAATGTTTAAATAAATCTGGGTGCGTAGCCTCTATCGCACCCTCTATTCTATAAAGCAAACTCAAAAATTTTAATGAATGCACATTTCATCTTAAACAGATTCATGCTTTATTTATTGTGTCTGCTTAAAGTGAGACAGACAAACATCTTTATTTATTACTTGATACAATAGGTATTTACAACAACAATCGTAATTGATTTTCTTCACGGCTATCGATCAATGGTCTTTCTGCCAGTCTTTGTTAGTTGTTATTGTTAGTTGTCCGTTGATGATTATGTTAATAAAGATGTAGATGAATCATGAAAAGATGTTATGAATACGAAAATTGTTATGGAAGGATGTTCGGTTTTAGCGGGGTGTAAAGGATTGCGAAGTAAACATAGGTGCTTGAGGAGGTCTTGGATATCAGGGCTTGGCAAATTTTATAGGCGGTTTTCAATAGGTTTTTTGGTACAGCAATGTATTGGAAGGATTGTGTATAAGGTTATTGGAATGTCTTACTTTAGTTAAGATTCACAGGGCCGATCGCTCACTCACCTGTAACTTTCTCAGAATAGGATGGTGGGGATTTAGGAAAATAATTGGTTCATAGTCTAACAGAGGTCGACATATCATTTTGTAAATATTTACTCCTGTTTTTTGTGGAAATTCCTTGATTTTTAAATGTAAGGTGTTTAAAATGTCGAGCTCTGTGTTTAATTTTCATTTTAAGAGTTTGGAAATGGTGTTTGAAGGACAGTTTAGGATCAAAGGTAATATCCATAAAACACCATTCATAATTTAAAATGATTTTCTAAAAAAGAGCTATATCTTTTATATTTATGAAGTATTTATTAGAAACAGAAACACAATATATGTACTTAAAAATTAAATATTTAGGTTCCCATTGTGGAGCATCATATTGTAGAAACACTATAATTAAAGTTAAATTGCAAAATGAAGAAGTTAAATAAATAAGGATATCTTGCATATAATAGCCGTCTCATACACACACAATTTAATCAAAGCTTTAATGGAATAGGTTATTTTGTTGACATACTAGAAGCTCTTACCTCTTTTCTATAGATTTATTCTGTGAGGAAAATTGAAATTAATGATTTACAGTAGGATTTTTTTCAAGAATTTTGGATAGAAACGTTATTGTTTAATAAATCTGAAGGATATTATCTGGTTTATTCTCTAAATCTGTTACAGATTATTATTTTGATTTTTTTTTTTAAATACCATGAGAAAAAACAGATTTAATTTATCAGAATAAGAACAGACTTACTACAACAATGTATAGAAGCATGGCTGGCACGTTGAGGTACTGAGGTAACAATTTTGGTTTCTCTGTTATTGTAGACGCTGACGCTTACAGGGATGTTTCTCAAGAAGTCCAGAAGAGTAGGCAGTAACACGTTTATTTAGACTTATATACAATCGATCTTTATAATATAGTTGTCGAGGAGATAGTGACGATGCTCGTGGTATACCTCCTCAGCCACCCTACAATCAGTGGGCGCCAAGGGTGGCACATGCACTGTAACAGTTTTCCATATTAAGGAAAATTTACTTCAAGTACTGCAAATAAAATACACTTTTTGACCAGCTACTACGCATGCTGGAGGTACGGTCTACAAAAAGGTAAGACAACCACGAGGAAAACGACCAGCTAGTATATCAAGAGCAGGGTGGGCTAAAGAATTGCTAAAATTAAGAAACTGGAAAAAGTTACCTAATGACCGTAAACCTTGGAGGCAAAGTATCCAGGAGGCCAGGGCCCGAGGCTGTAGTGCCATCGAATAAGATGATCTAATGTACTTTCCCATTTAGTTTAATAGACTATTGTTTAGGTAATGTCAAGCTGAGTTATAATAATAATTATATTTTATATTATTAACTTTAGTTGATATAACAACAATCATGTATTATATAAAATTTAAGTGTATACATGTCAAACTGACAAAGTCATTAAAAATACTCAAATTTTTGAGAAAAAATGCTTCTTAAAGAACCAAGAATAACAATAAAGGAACTTAAGGTGACTATCCCAAGTCTGCTTAAAAAATGGGTGAAAGTGGAAGAATACAAGAAGTAAACTCAAGCCTTTTCAGGTGTGGCCTAAATTTTGGTTGAATTGAATTGAATTATATTTGAATATATTATGTAAGCACATTGAATATGTATAAATAAATAATACAATACAATATTATTCAAATATTGTTCAACGTGAATAACGAAGTAGAATTTTCTTACATTAAAAATATAAATACACTTTTACATTGTTTCTTATCTGATATTAGTATTAATAAAACTATATAATGATCTAAATTAAGTATAATTAAATAATTATAATTATTGTCATATTATCCATTAATCTAGTTATAAAAATATGTAACATTATTTTAACACACCATTTATTATTTAGGTAAATATTTCAGTGTAGATTAAAAATACATTTTTATTTATACACACTTTCAATTCGATTGGATTTTTGCGCAATAAAAGTGAAATTAATTTATATATAAATATTTATCGTAAATATAAAATTTTACGCAAATATTAAATTCGATGTGTGAACAACTTTATTCGTTAGTTGTTTAAAGCGAAATTTATTTATACACATTCACATAAATACTCGTTCATTATTACTTTCTAAGATATTTGAATTTGGGAAAGGTAAGGATGTTAAATCAAATCCGTTATTTATCTTAATTAAAGGCATAGAGTACAGATCGTGAATCTAATAAAAATTTAAATAATCTAATCACTTAATAAAATATTGGATTTATGAGGCTGTTACTTATCCAAACTCCATAGTAGCACTTAAATAAATACTGACACAATAAATTTTCAGTTACTGAATGTTTTTAATATTGTACTACAACAATGTTTCACCACACAGTGGCTTCAATAGGTAGATAAAAATATGATTACAAACAATTATAATTATGACTTAAGTGTTACTTAATACAATGCTGACACAGTTTATGGTTTTATTTTTTTTTAAATAAAACTACTCAGTTGAGTAGTAATTTATTTTTAAAATTTATGGAGTTTCACTATTATTATATTTAAAATGTGCATATTATTCCACTGCAATAATTCACTATCGATAGATCTTGTAGGAATACTGAATGGATATTATAATGTGTTCTTTAATTTTAGAGTTATTATAATAAAAATATTTGAGAAATAAAATCTACAAAAGATCAAAGACGTAAATAAATATAAATTAATAAAATAGTATATATTACCTGTACTTATTATTTATTTTAAACAAATGATTTGTAAAAAATAAAGGTTAACAACAGCCATTGACCAGTTTTGATCTATTTTGGATCTCACCAGCGTAGCACAGATGAAGACTCGTCAACTGATGTTGACAAGGAAACGATATTTAAATATTTTTATATTATTATTATATTAGAAATTAGGCACTTGTTCTGTTTCATGTGTTTATAATCAACTTATAATGGATATAAGTTCATAATGGAGTTTCGCCAGGTAACATCCTTATCGATCCAATGTTTATAATCAGTTTTCTGACACATGTTTCGACAATTGCTCGCCATTCTCCTTTGATTATTATCAAATATAAAATAAACTGAAGAATAAAAGTGTAATTACAGGTATGCATGTATATACTTCTAGTAATGCTCCAGGCATTAAGTGATTAGTGCCTGCTGTAATTTCTGGCTCGTTGTTGCTTACGTTTTTCCTCATTTTTTTGCCCTCTTTTAACTTCCAGGTCTTCTAAGATGTTAAACCTTCATACTTTTGGGCATTTATCTATAGTGTGTTGGTTATTCATACAGTGTTGTGATATTTCAGTCTGATTGTTCTTTTTTTGAAATTATTTATTATGGTCTTTAAATCCAGTATTAAAATTTCTCCCTGTTTGTCCAATATATATTGCGTCGCATTTTTGGCAGTCCAACTGGTAAACTCCACTGTTATTTAATTTGTGTCGGTTCTCTAATTTATTACTTGTGATATGTTGTTTCTATTTACTTGGATACATGTGATTTTAAATGGTTTTACATTTTGGCTGATATTATGGCTGGTGTTTCTTATATATAATATTTAAGAGAGCAATATTTTCTCTCTTCTTCTACTGCCGATTTTCCCTTCTAAATTAATTTAGTGGCCATTTTCTTTTGCTTTCCTTCCAGTCTACTCGACGATTTGCCGCTGTTTTTGCAATTTCTATGGTGGTTAAGTATTCCTTGTCGAAGTCGTCTTTATGAAGGGGTATGGATACAAGTATATGGATGTATGTTAAGAGCTGAATATTTCATTGCTATCGATTGGTTGGAATCACTTGGTATAATTACATCGGTGGTGGTAGGCTTTCTGTAAATTTTGTATTTGTAACTCTAGTTTTTTGTCTTAAATAGAATTAATAATAATGATTAAATCTAGAAAATTTGGGGTATGATTAGTTTCTTTTGCCATGGTGAATTTGACCTCCTGGTTTATCTGATTGAGTTTGTTGAGAAATTGGTCTAGTTGTCTGTTGTACTAAAGTTGTATATATTTTTCTGCCGTTAAAAATTTGTTCTTCAAAGTATGCCATGAATATATCTGCAATCAATGGTAATAGCAGGGATCCCAACGCTAGACCTTCCTTCTGTAGATAGTATTTCTAGGTAAATGTGAAAAAGTTTTAGTCCGGGCGTATGTTGAGGATTTTCAGTAGTACGTTGGTGTATTTGCAGTTACCCGTCGTTAACTTATGTTTTTGTTGCTTTTTTTTATTTTTTTGTGATTGTTTTGTAAATTTTTACTATATGCCGATGATTTAAAGCTTGGTGTGATTCAAATAGTCTCAATTTAAATATTAGGTCACAATGCAATTAGTTTTTATTTTTGACTATGCTATAAATGGATTTGTTCTAGAAAAGGTTACAGAGACTAAGAATTTGGGAAATATTTTTGATTATAAACTATGTTTTGTTCCTCACATTAAATCCTTTATAAATAGTGGCCTGAGATTATTAAAAATTGCTATAAAATTGTTTAAGCATAACTTAAAGCAAACTTTAATTTAAATTTGATCAGAAAAAAATACTTGAAAACTTAAAAAATTTCAATACTTAGAACTAAGGAAATCTGATAGAAGAAAAAACAGATAAATCCTTAAGAAAAAAAAAAATGAAATTTACATAAAAAATTAACTAAAAATTCTTCTACTTCTTAAAAGCTTAATAATGAAAAATTTATTATAGAAAACATATTGGTTTAAAAAGAAAACAGTTGAAAAATGTAAAAGAAAAACAGTTGAAACTTGCCTTAAAAAATAAATTACAAACTTCCTTAATTACAGAAAATCATTAACTAAACAGAAACATTTTTCTGTTTAAAATTACATATTTTTTAAATTTTTCTTGCAGTTTTTATATAACAATCCATTTAAATTACTTGAAAATATTTTCTGTTTAAAATCCAATTGAATGTATACGTATAAGAACAGATGAAACTAGAGAATGTGTTTAAAAACCGTATAAATATTATTAAAAGACAATTGTAAATCTGCTTTAAAAATAGTAGAAAACTTTCTAAAAATCAGTGATAAATTTGCTTGAGTTTACTTGATTTATAGCAAAAGTTAAATTTTCCCTAACAGTTATAAACTTTAAAGCAAATAAATAATAAATTTAAACAACCTTAAATATTTACTAAAAATGTATCTAAGAATATATTTACACTTTGCTTAAAAAGACAGATGAAAACTTTAAAAAAAACTCTTTACAATTTACTTTAAATGTCTTAAAATGCAATTAAATTTTCTTAGAAAAATCTTTTAAAGCACATTTTTGTTAAATTTTCAAATTCACGTTACCACAAAAGATAAGGAAACTGGTTGAAACTATAAGAAACAAGTTGAAATTTAAATGAGATTAGAGAAAGTTAAAAAAATGATGTCAGAAATATTTGATATTTTACCTAAAAATGTTACAAAAAACAGATGAAAATTACAAGAAAGAAAGTTGAAATATACATAGAAACAAAAAAAACTATTGAATATTTCTTAAAATTAAATAATGGAAGATTTCTCAAAAATGACACAATTTAATTTTAAAAAAGTGTTGAGAATTTAAAAAAAAAATTGTTAAACTTTTGAAAACTTTAAAACACATTTATAAAACGTTAGATACTTGTTTAAACTAGTTGAAAACTTTTTTTGAGAGTTGATTGAAAAGGAAGAATTAGTATTTTATAATTTATTTATAGAAGATTATTTTGATTAGTATTTATGTATATATATTCTTAATTATGTTTTTTTTTCTGTGACGCACTTCCTATCTTATGTATTATTTGTTAATTTAAGAGGGGCATAAAGTATGTTATAAGTTTAAATATTAATTATGGATGGGAAGCACTAATCAAACCATTAACTTGGTACAGCAAACAGTTATAATTATTATTTATAATAATTAAAGTCCTTTAAGTGGTTGTAAAAAATTATCAAACACTAAATGAGTCTTATTAAGACTACAATACAAATCACTTCACGACAGATATTGGATTATGCAAAAGTAATTTGGGTATTACAACTAGTATTATTTATAAGATATTTGTACAACGAATTATTTTACTCAATTGAAAGTGGGTTTAAGAACAAAAAACATACTTTACATTAACTGTGATCATCTTGTTCTTTTTTACCTACAGTAAAATTATGGATTTTATTTATTTATTTAATTATGGTTTTCTCAAATTTTTAACATTTGTGTTTTGTGTGTATGAATATATAGAGTAAGTAGGTTTTGTAAAATAATTATATCAGTGTTATTACCGATGCTAAAATGAAGTATATTATATAAATATGTAAATATTGATTTGATTTGAAATTTGAAGTATTTTATCTACAGTATAACGAGAGATTCAATGTAATAAAGTAAAAAATGTTCCTCTAATAAAATTTTCATTCGACGAATATGCGAGTATACAGGGTACTGAACATCCATCCACCCTACTTACATTTTTTACTATAACTGAGACACTGTTTTAAATTGTTGGAATCTTAAATTACATATTAATTCCCTATACAAAAATATTTTTATTCAAATAAAAATTTGTAAATGAAAGTTATTAGGATGGGTCAGTAGGTATGATTTTAGCGTTTACAAATTTTCAAAAGAGATAGAATAATAATAATACACATTTTTATTGACAAACTTTACACATGTTTACATTTAAATAATAAATAATGAATGGTGTGTTAGTGAATTAGTTCGTCAAAAGGCTATCGACCAGAGGTCTTTCTGCCTTAAAGAGATAGATTATATATAATAATAAAAATAATAATACTTTATTAACGAACCCCATTTTACAGTAAAGAAACAAGACGAGAAAAGAAAAGAAAGAAATACTACATGTGCACAGATGTAACTTAAAATGCAGCAGTTTGATGAAGATAATTGTCTGTTTATATTTTTCTTCGTTTTATTTGTGCCTGTACATCAATTATTTCAAAATATCCTCTGATAGAAAATTCGCCCCAATGTTTTATTTTTCTTAATTGCAAATAATAATTTTCCGTCGTTTAATAGTTTCAATTGGTTCCATCGTAAAATGCAGATACTACAAACAATCACTTTGGTTTCTTAATTATCACAAGTAGAAAATATAACACCTGAACTTCTCATTAATCAATATAATAATCATTGAGTATTTATGAAATAAAAAATTATTATATGGTCAAAAATTGTCTTAAATTTAAAATGTTTACATTATCAACTGTACATTTTAAACTAAAATTATATAAACGTGAATAAAAAGCCCAAAGGGGAAAAATCAAGAAGAAGGTCCTGAGGTCCCATGAGAGCATGGGTGTAGGTTTCAAAACGCCTAAAGAGACGATTGAAGAACACTAAATTGACAATAAATGCCCATTCACTGGATATGTATCCATTCGTGGCAGGATTTTGTCTGGTATGGTACCGAAGATGAAGATTCAGCACACTGTAGCTTCTTCAGGTGAAGAAATAGAATACAAAATTTTTTACAAACTTATTTATATTATATAAAAATTTCAGAAGTGCGTTTTTCTTCTTCGCCCTGGAAGAGCTTTTAATGATAAAATAAATTAACACCAAAAAGCGTTCATTAATCAAAAAACACGTCAACCTATGCAAACCACCTGAAGAAAACCACCGCTTTGACAAAAACTTTAAAATCCTTCACATATCCAACAAAGGATAAAAACTAAGTTTATTAGAAAATTTAGAAATAAATAAAAATTTCAGTCAGGAAATTTGCTAAACGACCAACTGAAACTCTCCCCCCCCCCCCCTTCTTAAGCTGAGAAAAACACTCCCTCTGAAATTTGTATATAATGTAAATAAGTTTGTAAAAAAATTGAATTAGATTTCTTCACCTGAAGAAACTAGTGTAGTGAGTTAAAATAAAAAGTTGAAAATCATAAATAGTTTGCTATTATTATTATATTAAGGAATGTACTCTAGGTCACAAAAAGTACATTTTCCAAAAAGAGCTTCAAGAAATGCTAATGTACATGTTTTTTTTTTGGTATTTTAGATTGATTTTTTGATTTGACCTGAACATGTTTAACGAAACAAATGCGTATAAAAAAGACCCAAATTCAAAATCAGGCGTGCTTACCTTAATGTTAAAATGTGAATTTTTATAAATCAATCTATTGAAAATTGTCTTATGAATGTGTTTAAACTATTAAACTTTTTAATTTGAACTGATACTTAATTATTATTTAACTTTTTCTTTATAAACAATATTTCACTTTTATTGATCCCAACAACAAAATTAAAAATAGTCATGAAAAGTAATTAAATAATAATTACTTTAAATATTGCATGTTTGAACTTAGTTCAAAGTTTCTGCTTGAATTTTTGGGTACGTGAAGAGTAGAGTAATAATTACTAGTAGTTAAAAATATCCTTTTCTTCACCGTTTTTTTTATTATAGATCAATGTGTTAAATACAACCTTTTTCATTCAGAATGTTAATACGTGTAATTGATTGTTATTATATTATTCATATTTAATCATCATTAATTCTAGGTATGAATTAAATGAATTATATTACTGTAACCATTTTCTAATTTGTACCATCTCATAAGCAGAAGTAAATATCTGTTATAAATACATACCTGATTGCAATATTGATGAGGATTCCATTTTCCTATGGTATATTTGGAATCTACTTTTAATTTCGAGGTTTATACTGAAAATATTTTGTGAGCGATTTTCTGTTATATCTTAGAAAACTACTAGTTTTAGATTCTGTATTTTATAAAGTTAAAATTGCAAGAATGTGTTTTCTTTAGATACAAATTATAAAGAGAACATGGTCTGATAATAATGATGGCATTGATTATTTTTCTATTAAATTCATATTACATCATATTATAAACGTCTTGCAAATTTTTTGAACGAGTTTTATTGAATAAATAAATTATATAGGAGCAGAGCTTTATAGTAACTATAGCGACATTTCAATAAACATATTTATCATTAAAATTATATATATGTATATTAATAAATTTAAAAATGAATTTCTTTTTATTTTTTTGTTATTTTAATGATAAATCTATTGTGTGTCGAATAAAATAATTCAATCTATCTTAAAAGGGTTGGACAAAAAGTTACAGTTATATTACATATATTCACTTCGTAGTACTTTTTTATTATAAATATTGAGTGAAGTATTTTTATCATGGTTAAAATATAATTTAATAAATGTGTTTTACTCAAAATTCATAAACTTTGAATAAAAGCACAAAATTTTTCTTCACAAATATTTGAACATTTCAAATATTACTTACTCATTATCATCTGCTTCACTTATTGTTTATTATTATTATTACTTATCCAAGTAGCACCGATGGTTTTAATAAAAAATTAACGATTTCGATGGTGGGTGAGAAATTAAAATTACGTTCCCTATTCTAAACCATAATTTATTGATCCTAATAATATTTACATTAATAAACTTTTATAACATATTTATATAAACATTGTATTTGAAAACACAACCATTTAGTTTAGTTTGACAGGTATAACTATTATATACTTTTAGAGCGACGCTTGTTTTTTTTTTCGTTAGCGCGGTCATACCCTATATTCATTTATTGTTATTATATAAAAATATACAAACCAAAAAAATATAAACAGATAATTTTCAGTTTTCAAAAAAGATGCAAATAAGATTAATTTTTGTTCCACATAAAAAATCAAACATTAAAACAAAACAAATTATAAATACTTTACTTTAAATTACCAAAAAAATAAATAAAGATTCTACACTGTTTAAAATTGAAAAATATTTAATATTATAAAGATGATTTTTTTAAATATAAATAATGATTCCAATAAAATTGTACAAAAATATAAATTCTCAAGACTGCAGTTTCGAAAATAAATATTTTTATCGCACAAAAACATTTATTCTCGTGATTGAGCTTTGAGAGTAAATATTTTTGATTGATACTTATAAAGTTGCAATTTAATTGGAATTATTAAACAATGTATTATGAAGTAAATTCCTCTACAATCAAGTATTTATATAAATATTGAACAGAGAACTTTCAGTTTTTAAAAATTAGTAAATAAATATTGCAATCTGTAAAGATAAATTTTTGCTCCACATAAATAAACAAAAAATTTTTAAAAATTGGAAGAACTAACAATGTTTAATTAATAAATATTTCATTTTGTTACATATTAATAAAATTTCAAAAAAAATTTATTTTAAGGACGATCGTTAATCTTAAATTGGAAGGAAAGTCAAATGATTTTTTTAAATGACTCAAAATAAAAATCTAATGTTATTTTGGACTGGAAATTAAATTCGATTGTTTTCATAAAACAAATTCTTGTGTTAAGATACGTTGCTCTTAAATTCAAAGAATGAATAATTGTATTAAATGTGAAACTTGCTTTTATATAGAAATTTACAAATAAAAAGAATCAGTTTAAAAAAATAAATTTGAATAAACAAAGTTTACTTGTTTGTTTTTTAACTGATAAAGTGAAAGTCTCCACAATCATTTATTTAATTATAATTTAGATAAGATAAGTTGAGGAAAGCATTTTCTAATTAATACCGAATTTAAAATAAATATTTTATAGTGTTAATTAATTAAATAAAAAAATAATTTAATGTATAATGATAACTATTTTTGAACTAATTAAATAAATATAATATCACATTATCTTTTATTTACGTAATTTTGAAAATAAATTCCATAATTAATGCAATTTGAATATATATTTAAGATTAAACTTTTTTTTCTTAAAAAAATCTTTCGAATGTAGGTGATTATTATATTAGTAAATGTTATAGAAGGGTTAAATTAAAAATAATAGTAATAAAGAGAAATATTTTTTTTAATATAAAAGGTAACTCTTTGTTAAATATATTTATAAACATAAATATGGAACAAAAATAAACTATATCGCATATAGAAAATTAGCATTACAATTATGCCGAACGTATTTTTCTATATCATGTTTTTTTCATTTACAATTATGTTACTTTTAGGTTTTTTCTTTTTATTTACGGGGTACAAAAGTTCAAATAAATGGCGATTATTAGAGTACTTAAATAAACATAAGGTTAATGTATAAAAATAGTTTATAATTATAAAGGAGAAAAACGAATTTCGTTAGAACATGAGATATGCACGTTATTTAGGTTTTTAAAAAAGTATTAAAGTTTTCTATGAATTAAGTAACGGAAATGGTTAAATCCTTCGATTGCACGGGGTTTTTTTATTTGTGAATAACTGGGTTTTATTTGTACCTCCGTGGTGCACTACTGTTTTTTTTTTACAATTGTTTCTTTCTTTATTGTTTTATTGGTATTTACAGGAGTGCACCACGGAGGTGTGTGCAGGGGAAGGAGGGTGTCTTTGTGCATCACTTTCACTGTTACCGTCCTCAAACTTTCGCGGGGTTCGAGCCAGGTGCGCGCTTTTGGTGCACGCGGGTCGAGCACTAGATTCTTCGACCCTGAAACGGATGTCATAGGTAGACTTCGGGGGAACTATGACCGTCGGAGTTGATGTGAATCTGTTGTGAAAACCCCAGGCGTACTTGTTGTTTCAGGAGGTCGCGCTCTTGAGAGACTTTGTTCAGTTCCACTTGCATGCGCCGGAGCTCGGCTTGAAGGCTTCTGTTGGTGGCCTCCAGATCCTGACGTTGCTGGACCCTCTTCGAGCGACAGTTCTGGGCGTATCCGCGGTTCTTCAGCGTGCGACGTTTCTGTTTCAGCCGGACGACTTCTTCGCGGGGACAACCGTGCAGTCTTTTATTCAGCTCTCGTACTGAAAGCGTCACCAGCATCTCGTCATTGAGACCGACGTCCTCGCTGCAGGTGGAATATCCGGAATTCATATGGTTCATACGTGGAGAGAGTGCACTTCCTGCACTGCACACCGATTGCGGCCGTTGCATCACGGTGTGGTGTCCCTGATTGTCCAGGTACATCCCCGAAGGTTCATACACTCTCTTCTCCCATTCGTGGTCCATCGCGTTGTTATGAGGCGGACGAAGGTCTAAGGGCTTAGGGTCGAAAGAGTGAGGTATCCACATTTCTTCAACAATCGGTGGTTGCCTTCCAAAATCCGGTGAGTGACTCGGAGGTGTATCCGGCGGGGTCCCCGGGTCACCACCGAGTGTCATTTTAAAAACCACTGGCTGAGCGTATTCACTATCCGGAGGCGGTGACATGATCGGATACCTTGCATCTCGTGGCCATATTCTGGACATCCTCGGATCTGAAGTCTCCTCCGGGCCGCCCAACCACTCCGTCGTCTCAACCCTCGGCCTCTCTTCGCGTTTCACCGGCAACTCCAGGTGTCCTAACTCGAAATTTTGTACATATTCATCGTATTGATCAGCCGTGTTATCCATGATGGCATCTCGCGCCCCCAACGTCTGCATGTGTCCCAAACACTCGCGTTTATGTTAAATTGCACTCACACTCAAACACACACACACTGAGAGTACACTTATCGGGTTTTATGTGTGAGCTCTGCTCTCGCCGGCGTTAGAATGATTTCAGGCGGAGGAATTCAGCGGCAGTACGGCGGTGGAGCGAGCTGCCGCCTCTTTCAGCTAGTTCCCGCCTCCCACGGTACCCGATAGGCCCACCTCACGCGGCTCCGGAAATTTGTTTATACCTCGGCGGCCAGTCAACAGCACGATTACTTCTGTACTTACTGTATCGAGTGCTTTACTTTATATACCCGTGTCCACAATCTCGTATCAATCGATCTGTTTCACAGCCGAAATTCCACTTTATATGAATGCCCACCAAACAAGCAACATATGTTTTACTATTTATATTTAAATAATAAACAAATAAAAAAAATGTAAATTTTAATACAACTTAAAACCAAAATGGAAAATCTATAATCAATACATATAATATATTAATTAAAGTAAGTTATAATCATATAAAGTGATAATTATACAGTTATATGAACATTTTCATCATTTCTAGTATCTATGGAATATTATGTAATGCTGAAAATCAACCAAATCAAAAAAGATAAAAATTAACATTTATGAAAATTTATTCTTTAGTTCATTAAACACAAAAATCATTAGTTAAACATGTAATCAATATTATTAATCATTAACGAATAGTTAAAAATAATAATATCAAACAAAATATAATTAGCGGAGCACAAAATAGATGTTATTTATATTTAATTGTAATGCTCACTTAACCTGTGGCGAAATATGTTTAAACCATCTTAGTTTATACCAAAAAACACTTGTTTTATTTTAGAGATAAAATATTATTTTCTTTCCAACTAGTTTTAACAAAAATTCTCATTAATAATAATAAGTGTTTTTTTAGTTTAAACATTATCATGATTTATTCTATAAAATGAAATTTCTCTTTATTCTAATACATATTTTCAATTAATTTATTTAAAATATTTTATTAATTACATTTTATTGCAATTAATCAACGGAATTGCTTTAAAATATTATTCAATATTTCATATGCCCGGCGCATCCACCATTTAATTAATTGTTGATTTAAATCCGTGGTACCATTTTATTTTATAACATATAACATTTTGGGCAAAACGAACACTATTTCATATAAGTATATCATGATGTTGAATAAATGAGTATTATTTAATGATATATTTACTTGAGTTCATCATCATTTGTGCCTCCTTTAAGACAGTTTGTTTTGCAATTTTAAAATCTTGACTAAAATACATAAATAATTTTGATATTTAAGCAGTTTGAAATATTATAGTTATAGTAAATATATAACATAACATTTAACAACTACAATACCTACTAAAAATTTACAACACAAAATACAATATATTTATTGGAACTTACCAACCCCATGTTAACAAATTATTAACAATGAAAATTCTATACTTGCATTAACATTTTACAGTATGTTTTAACATAAAAGTAATATAATCAACTTTAAAACTAAACTTTAAAAGACATAAAAATTGAGATAAAAATTCTTGGATCTTATAGGCATTCACTTCGTGGTACATTCCGATAATAAGAATAAAGAAAACACTTTTACTTTCTTATGTCACGTTAAACTTAAGTTTATAATAATTACCGTGTAGTCAAATCTAGTCACGGGAAATAAAATTTAAAGTGATATAAAAAGTAAAATTGTTTTCTTTATTCTTGACATATAAATTGAAACAATTTTTCATTTTAAAGAAAATGGGAAATGACGCAAAACAATTTACTAAAAATCTTTTTAGTTTTTCGAACTTAAAAGAGTTTTTATTTCAAAATCGCTTTTAGTTCTAAATATAAAACTGTCAATAAACTGCAGTTAAAATATTGTTAGAAACAATTAAAAATTATTTTAAAAAACAGTTAATATTAAGCAGAGAATACAAATGGTTATAGAAAATATAAAATTTTATAAATATTAAAAATAATAACAATAAAAAAGTTTAAATAATAAAAAAATATTTGATTGACAAGACACAATTTAAACTGCAAAAAACAGTTGGATATATAAGTAATATTTTAATAAAAGAGTTAAATTGGCATCAAATATAAAATACATATTATCAAAAAATCATTTGTAGTTATTGCAAAAAAAATAGTCGAAAATTGACAAGAAACTATTTATAATTAAATTTAAAAGAATTTTAAATAATAGAATAATATTGAAGATATGAAAAAATTATACAAAAAAATTAAATGAATATTTCTAAAACAGTATTTAAAATTTAAATATAAATATAAATTTTAGAAAAACCGTTGGTAATTTCTAAATAGTTCAAATTTTAATATTTAAACAATTGAAACTTGTAAACGGTAATATATAACATTAAATTTCTAATCACAAACCACGAAACAGTTTTGATAAGCAAGAAAAACTAATAAATATATTTTGCTCTCTGTTAAATATTGATTTACAGGTGTAGTATTATTTAAATAAAAGTAATAATTAGAATTAATTATTTTAAGCGTTTCTGCACCGTAGTTTTACATTATTACAATGTAAAACACTTTTAAATGCCAAAAGAGGGCGTTTCATCTGTGGTGATGTCGTTTTTTGAATGCGCCTTGAAAATCTAACATCAAAGTTATGACATAGCTGGGACCGCGGTGGCCTAGTGGGTAGAGTGCCTGCTCACGGGCCACACGGTTGTGGGTTCAAATCCCAGCCGGGCGGTGGATTTTTCTAAAGGAAGAATTCTCCGTCCGGATCCATGGATGTTCGTGTATGTCCCTCATTGGTATCACAACGGGCCTATCTAGGCCTAAGTGTGCATCTCTTCGCGGTGCACGAAGAGGTGCTGCCACACCAACCTAACCTATGACATAGCTGCACTGATGAGCTCTGATAGAGCGAAACACGTGTCTGAGGATAGTCATATCAATTCCATGACGTGGTTAAAAAACGATGAAACCACAAAAATTGTTACATTGTGCTGAATGTAATTTCAGACAACTAACAGGTATGTAATTCAATACCTGGCGGTGCTCTAGTACGAGGAATAGTTATTTTAACTGTTAGTAAGTTTTATGTAGTTTTTACAATGTAATAATGTAAAACTATGGTGCAGAAACGCTCAAAATAATTAATTCTAATTATTACTTTTATTTTCATAATACTGCACCTGTCAATCAATATTTAATTTATATTTATTTACGTTAGCTAAAATATAATTAATTGAAATCACTAGAATATAAGTAAGAATATTATTAAAAACAAATACAAAATTAGTAAAACTGTTATCAAATTATCAAAAACATCTAATTAATTTGTATTAACAAAACACAATTTAAACTGCAAAAATCAACTACTTTTTTATTATAAATATTAATACTATAACTTTAAATTAAATTAAATAAACTTTGTTTATATCACACACTTTATTATTCTTGACTATAGTTTCGACACAATTTAGCTGGTCATTATCAAACTATTTTATTAGTTTGATAATGACCAGCTAAATTGTGTCGAAACTATAGTCACTAAGAATAATAAAGTGTGTGATATAAACAAGGTTTATATAGCGTGAAAAAAATTGTAGAAAATAATTCAGTTAAAATATTTAAATATACAAAATATGTGCATAATCAAAAACAGATAATTTTAATACTAATACATAAAATGTGAAAGAAAAATTAAAATTAAATAACACGAAACATTTCTTTAATCTACAACAATAAGCCTTAATATATTTCATTATAACAAATTAATTAAGTAATAATTAAGGATATCAAAACTTAAACAAAGTTTTCTTGTCTTCAGCTGCACTGATGAGATTCCAACAGAAAACAGGTCTGTGCCTGTTGTTGATAGGGAAAAAATAATTCAATGTTTTCAAATTATTATTGTCATAATTTTTGCTGTTGGCAATTGTCGATGGTATCACTCAATTAGAGGAGTCTAGTACAACGCGTTAGACAATAGATGTCATCTTAATATTTAAAAACAACTTGTTTATTATTTGTCTATTGCTTTCATATTATGCTAAGAAAAATTTAATATAATAATAAATATTAAAAATAATAAAATTCAAACATTCAAAAAAATTTCTAGGGCAAAAAAATTTGTGAAATATAGGGAATATATTTAAATGCATCAAATACGATTATCATTGACTTATATCGATGGCCAAATATTTATTGCAAATTAACAAATAAATATGTAACTGTGTTAAATTGTCATTGTCTTACATATAACAAAAACTCTATTATAGGTAAAGGTATTTGGGAATGGCAAAGTCGCAGGAAAACATTGAAATTGAAATATGTACATGATGTTGTCCATCATCGAGAGAACCAAAGAATTTCCAACAAATGAATTATTAACAAAAGGCAATTTAGGCAATATTTTGGCCATTATTGGCTTATTTATGCTCATATTTTATATGAAACTATTTATTACGATTTATGTTGATAACATATCATTCTTATTTTTATGTATATAGAACAAGAGCAGAACGATTTATAACAAATAATACTAAGCAATATTTAAACTGTGTAGCTTTGAAACAAAATACTATAGTCATTTTCTCCAATGGTGATTCAATTAATATTTTCTAAAGACATAATTAATAACTTAGCGAGTAGTTTTCCTCTATCTATCCTACAATAGATGTTGGTACTCAAACTGAAGTAGATTATGTAAAACTTAATAACACTGAAAATATTTAGTTACAAAAAATCTTCATCAAGAAGTAACATAACCCCATCATACATTGCACATCATTGTACCAGGTGTTTCTAAATGAATATCGTTGTTATATAGCATCAAGATAGGAAGTACCAGTTACAGTTGCATCTCCAAACAAAAAAGGTCCATTCACTTTCCGTCGAGATATAGCACAAAAAACATTAAATTTATGGGAGTCTCGTTGCAACTGTGCCATTCACAAGTCTGTTTTCTGTTTACTAATTGTAATTTTTGCTACTAGCGCCCTCTAGTGTATGCACGTACCTACAAACAGAAATGTTTGAGTTGCTCTTTAATTTCATATATTAATTATGATTTTAAGTTTAATATAATAAGTACTACAAAGCGTTAAAACCCCGATGTTCATTTAGAAACACACGGTATATCTGCACGTAGTACAATCTATGCCACATTTATAATTAAATAATTAAGACGTATTAATTTCCATCCAAATGGAAAATTGCAATTCAGATGTTAACGGGAATTATCAACCAATATTATCAATATAAATCATTTTGCAGAAATTAACAATTACTCCTGAGAAAATATTTTCTCGGCTTGCTTTGTTTAATAAGAAAATATTATAAACTTTCACAAGTTTATAATATTTCACTGAATATGTCGCATGCCAACTTGATTAAAGATTACAAGTTCATGTTATCTATACTATATATATAATTTTAGCAAAGCATCTGAGTCTGTTATTGACAAGCGTTTTTTTAGTTAAATTTAAGGGTATTAACTACACCTCATATAGAACGAATTACGTCGATTATATCAATATTTCTATCCTTCCTCAGGGATACCTCAAAAGTTTAATCTTCGATCGTTATTATTTCTCTTATTCATTGATGATTTAACATTCATATACTAATATTTGTTTTCCAGAATGTTGTGATAAAAATACAAAATTGGAGCCAAAAAAACAAATTAGAGCTCAACATGTAAAACACATTTCCCATAGTCAGAACATCCGTTAGAACTTGAAAGTATATAAGACTATCAAAGTATGAAAATGAATTTTACTAAAAATAGATTAAAAATCAGTTAGAAGTATTATAAAAAATATTGTTAAAAATATTTTTACAAAAAAATAAGAAGCAATTTAAATTAATGTTAATTGATAAGTTACATGGAGAAAGTTGTTAAAAGTATTAAAATATATATTTAAATATTAATAAAAATTGCAGGTGACCAAAAAGAGTCGACCAAAAAAGTGAGACAATCAAGATACACAAACACAAAATACAATTTTAGATAATAATTATAATAATGAAAATAACTAATACAGGAAAAGTGTCAAAAAACAGCCAACATTCAGAAAATTTGAATATAATTTCAAACATTTAAAAAATGCAAACTGCAAAAGCTAGAAAATGATTTAATTTTTTATAATGCAAAAAGATATTAAAAAAAATAAAACACTTAAATAATCTGAAAAGGTAATCATAATATTTGAAGAACCTGTTGTTTTTAAATTAGCAAAACGTTAAACTAGAGTTAAACCATATTAAAACAATTAATCAAATTGGTTTTAATTTAAATAATTTCTATTTAATATTTTTTAATTACATGTCTGGTAGTTATCAATAGGCATAAAATAAAAATAAATACCTTTTTTACAACACGTGTCACGGAACCGATATCAAAATTACGAAACATAATAAAACTAAACTCGATTACGTTCAAACACATTAGTTAATCGGTCACGATTAGTGTAATTAGTACTAGATTGTTGCAAAATTGATAAACATTGAACTTGAAACATTAAACTTATCGATAATTCAAATGGAAAGCAGACAGACGTATTTTTCTTGACCTTCTACATTTTTCTTTCGTTCTTGCGCATTTTCGGCATGAATATATTCTGTAACTGACGGAAATCATACAATTATTCTGTGCCCCATTTAAATTTTAAAATTAATTCCTTTGAATCGTATTCAATTAAATAAATGATAAAATAAATAAAATATGTTGTCATATTATCTTTCACGTACTAAAAAACTTTGGAAAATTTTATCATTTATATAATAATTTTCAGTAATTTTCCTATAGAAATTTTATGTAAATGAATATAAAAGATAAGAAATTTTGGCTTAAAACGAGTTATTATCTTTTCTTTTTTTTTTCATTTGAAAAACTTATAATAATTGTATTAACGAAGATATTGTCCTTTATACATTTTTCTTTCTTAATTATCTTAAAATTTTATAACTGATTTATCTAAATTATTTTACGTAATTTAAAATTGTGAAGTATACTTTTAAATATCTCATAAGGCAATTAAACTCCAATTACAAAATATATACCAAAATACAATTACAAAGCAATTGAACACAGCCAAAAACATTTGATTTGGTTTATTAACGGATGCACCTTTTTACAAAAAATTATTTATATTTGACAAGTTAAATTTGTTAAAAACCATTTAAATTGTAATTGAAAATCGTTTAAATTTATATAAAAATTCGTACTTCTAAAATACAATTAGGAACATTAAACAATGCTAACAAATCTCTTTTATGAGAATTAAATTATTAATTAATTTCTCATGAAACTTAATTGAAGAATTAACAAAAAACTCGAGTGTTCGTCTTTCACAAATAAAACACTTTTACATTTTATTTGTGAATAATAATTAACAGTTTGTTCGTCTTTGTTTGGTATTTTGCCAATCTGCTGCAAAATGTTCTTGGATGGTCGGTCGAGGTTGGTTGGGTGTTTGACAGCTGCCCGATTGTCTGAGACGCCCTATCATGTCATTACCTGAAGCTGTTGGTTTTCCTGATTAATATGAGTAGAAAGAATTAATATAATATAGCGTGCAATAAAGACGACCGCAAATTTTTACTTAAACAAGTTCAAGAAGCAACAATTAATTAATATAAATTAATTAATTACTTATGTTATCTAGGAATTTGTGATTAATCAAGTTAGTTAAAGGTGATATATGTGAAAAAAATTCGAGAGGATAACTCTAACCCATGTGAGAATGTAAGTCCATACATTACAGAAAATAAATATTTAAAAAAGGAATTGAAGTTATCAAACTACTTTGTGGATCAAATAAAAATTAATATAAATAATCAAGAAAAGATAATCATGCTATTGGAATAAAATCAAGATGTGAGTGTAGACAAATATTTAAAAAAAAATGTGAACAAATGAAGCAACACCGTTCTAAACCATCGGAATTTTCTTAACACCACGTTTGAGGACAGAGAAATAATTTTGTATGGAATCAATGAAATAAACCTTGATAAGGAAAATAAATGAGCGAGTGAACGTCAGTTTCATCGAGAAGGTCAACATGGTATTAGAATGTCGTAGAAACAGCTCCACCCCAAAGACGTCTGATCATATATCAATGGGTGTTCAATAAAGGAGATCGGTTTTAAAAGAGCAAAAATATTTTTATTTAAGTAGATTAAATCTTGATATTGAATATATTCAATCATAAATCATACGTTAAATCCATGAAGGTTCAAGGAGCCAAGTTAGAATGTAAGAAAACAATGGACCTGATGAAAATACATCAATGAAGCTATCAGTTCTAAAAAATAAACAGATGTAGCCAATTTCCTCAATGGAAGAACTAGAATACCTGAAAGGATACTTACGCGGAGAAGCAACATCGGGAATATCGGGCGCCAATTATAAAACCGCATGGGAAACTCTTAAACGCTGCTATAACAACAAATGGTTTCTCATCGCTCATCTAGTAGACTAATTATTGGATCAACAACTTGAAAAGCAGACTCTCCAAGAAAACTAAGGAATCTTCACGACACCTCCCGTAAATTTATTCAAGTGTTTTAAAACTTAGGTTACGAAATAAAATTATGGGATCCAATGGTAGGCCTCATTGTTCCGCACAAATGGGAAACGAACAAGATATTCTACAAGTATCTGGAATCACCACATAAAGTTCATGATTTGAAAACCATTCTGACATTCCTGGAGTAGAGATTTTTTTATCTTTAAGAACAATATCGACTCATGCGTACCAAGAAGAGATTTTTATCCTTGGAACAATACCGACCCATGCGGATAGAGGAGAATACAGTCAAATGTAAAATATGTGGAATTTGTCAAAGCACACATCATGACATCATACGCTGCCCTACACTCTTAGCACTCAAAGCGCAAGAAAAGAACAAAAGCTTAAAGGAACAAAACCAAAATTGCCTCATGCGCTTAAGTAATCAACTCATCAATTCATTGCTACGCTGCAGTATATAGAACGGATATCATCATACTCAATTACACCTGACGCAGACTACAAATCGACAAAATCGACATCTACTCAGCAATGCCAACATTACAGAGATCATAGAGAGTGAAGATATTCTAGTAACTGCCCTTGTGAGATTACGACCAACCAAGGAATTATTGCTCATGTCCTCATAGACTCCCAAGGCTCATTTATTACCGAACCAGCAGCCCAAGCCATAAGGTTACCCAGAGAAAAAGTACAAAACGCAATTAACATACTTGGTCAAGTGTCAAAATCTCGAAACCAAGCAATGTTGACACCGCCACACTCCGAAGACTTTAAATTAGTTACGTCTTGTCAAAAGTTATCAGTAAACATCCAACCAGGCAGCATTGCCAACCAGTTAAAAAAAAATGATCTTAAGGATACAACATTTAACCTCCAGAAATATCGACATTCTCCTGGGAAAACTTCATCACAGCGGCATGGAAAAGCGCGACGGATATTTACTACAAGAAACCGAGTTTGTATGGACAGTCACAGACGAAAATCAAATTGACCATCTACCACTAGTCTGCGGGGTTCTAAAATAGGGAATGAAAATGATCTATAAAAATTCTGGGAAATGGGGTAATTACGTCTGACGCTCACATACACATCAGCGTTGGAAATTTGATGAAATTGGTGATACATTATTTACCATCCGGGAAAATGACATAGAAAAGCAAAGAAGTAAGTATATATTACCAAAAATGTGGTGGATTACGCACTAAAATTATGATTATGATATTATTATTATAGTTGACAATTAACTCTAAGATAATTTTTTAATAGTCAATTGCAATTACATAACTATACCTACAGATTAAATAGATCGATTGATGATGGAGTAAGAGGTGGAGGAATACTTATTGCCATAAAATCTTTTCTCAACTCCTCTCTCGTTTTATGCAATAATTCTATTGAATTCATATCGGTAAAATTTTATAAGCACACATATATTGTTGGTGGTGTATATATTCCTTCTGGATCCAACATTGATAAATACTATAATCACTGCCACCATATTGAAAATATTGTAGACAAATACAAATGTCATAATTTAATTATTTTCGCCCAGGATTAAAGTGTGATAACGTATATAATTATCAGTTACAAACTGATGTAAAAACATCTACTATAGTTAATTGTTATAACTTTCTCAATGCATCATAAATTAATGACATTCCCAACTCGCATAGGGTATTTCTCGATTTATGATTTAGTACACTCTCTAATAAATCTATATATAAAAATCTTGATCATTTGCCTCCAACTAGTGTAATAATGTAAATACTTGTGAGATAATAATTTTATTTAACAATGCTGACTATAACTTGATCAACTCCTATTTTAACTCGATTAATTGGGATTTCCTCACTACATATCTAGATTTTGATGGAGCTATAGCATAATTCTATTAAATTATCTACATCAGATTTGATATATTCGTACTGTATAAATATGTTTACCACGATCGATGACTAAATAACTGATCTCACTAATAAAAGAAATGAAAAAGGCATATGTCATTTACAAACAAGATGGTCAACTTAATGACTACCGTTTTTTTCAACGAGGGATGAGTGTAAGATATCAGAAACCTGCTACAGTAACTACCTTCAAAACTCTTGAAAAATCGAATCTGCGTTACTTCTGGCAGTATGCTAAAGATTGAAAAAATGAATCCGGGTATCCAAATGAAATGCATTATAATGATATTAAAGCAGATAACGGATTTAATATCGTCAACCTATATTCTGATTATTTTGCGAGCGTATACACTACTTCCAACACAGTAACCCATCCTCACCAAGGCCAGAACTCGAATTTTATGGCATTAGACAGTAACTAGTTATTGATATCCAGGATGTGTTTAATGCAATCATTAGTCTAAAACCTATGCATACATGTGGTCCTGATAAAATATCTAGTTATTTCCTGCAGAATTGTTTATTTTCTTTATGTCGTCCCATATATCTCATGTTTAACAGATCTTTGAATTGTACCTGAAATATAGAAGACTAGTTATATCGTCCCGAGACATAAATCTGGTTCGAGGTTTCTTAAAAATAACTATAAGGATTTGTGCATCCAATCTACGATTCCCAAAATGTTAGATAATTTGGTAGCCAAACCATTATGGGCTACAAAGCAAATCATTTCACTTAATCAACATGGATTCGTCTCTGGAAGGTCAAGTTTGTCTAATCTCCTGCGATACAAAGAGTTTGTATCGGGCGCTTTGGAAAGTCGTTGTCAGATGGATACTATATACTATACGGACTTCACCAAAGCGTTCGACAGGATTGATATCAATATCAATTGGATAAGCTGGCTTCTATTAGATTATGTAGTATGACTCTCTCATGGGCATCTTCCTTTCTAAATAATAGGGTACAGTATGTCAAAATATGTAATTACATATCTAAATCAACTCATATTACCTCTGGTGTGCCACAAGGGTCACATTGTGGCCCAGTACTCTTTATTCTATTTGTAAATGATTTGGCTGATATTCAAGTTATAAGCTATTGATAATGAGTACATAGTACTCGAAATGTACATCTAGCAAAATAAAATCAAATTGTGAAGAAAGTGTAGTGTTTTTTATTTTCCAAGTCTATTCTATATACTTCATTAATCAATAAAAACTGTTTTCTATTTATTCAAATCTTGCGTTAATTTTGGGACACCCTTTACAAACATTTCAATTTAAAAAAAAATGCATTCAGAAAAGGTCTAATTCTCAATATATTATTCTACCACTTATATATTTAGTCTATAACAAAAAAATGTTATGTGTTTTTGCTACTCTTGCTTACAGATGGATTCAGATTCAATTAATTATCTTCAACCGCGCAATAATGACAACGATAACCGCAAGTCGTCCCGGGAGAATAAAATTTCGAAGGGGTCGTAAAGTGTGATGCATTTTCGGATCTCGGTCGCGGCGGCTGGCTCAACCCACCCCTCCTAAACCGCCGCCGAACAATTTGCGTCGCATCGTGGGGTCGAGGCCCATTCAGGGCGAACAATGGCCCGTATTAGAGGACACGATGGAATATGCCAGTGTTGACTTGTTAGCTAATCTCCGCAAAATGACAACGACTATTTATAAACTGGTCCCATTGGAGTTCGCAAATGACATCTCGACGACATCATAATTCCTGCACTCCTCTGCATATTATATTAACGACCTGTTGCTTCTCATATTGCGACACACACACACACACACATACAAACTCAAACACGTATGCCGACACGCACTATGGAAAGTTTTGCAATATAAATTTCGTATTATGGATCTTAATTCACTTGTATAATAGCTTAATACACGTGTGAATAGTTAATATATATATAATTCTTAAACTATTATTATTTTTCCATTAGTCTTACCCATAAACTAATTTCAATAATCAAGTTGGTTTGCTTTAATAAATTTGTTTCAAATAAAAGCAAATCAAACTAATTTATTTTTCTAGTATATGTGCAGTTTTTTTTTTGTGGGAAATCCCCCATTTATGTACATATAACACATACATTATCTAATGCCGTTAGATGAAAAAATGATTTAAAACGGCTGGAATTATGAAAAAAAGATTGAAGAGAAACTTTAAAAGTGCAGTTACTGTTAAAGTTCCTGATTCAACGATGTATTACACAAGTAATGTCTTCCACCATGAATCAAATTGGAAATACTTATTTAAAAATGTAACCATTATTGTTTAAGTTTATACGTTACAATAGTGGTGTAAAAAAATATTTACCACACTGAATTATTCAAAAAAATCATTAGTAATGTTTTTTTCTTATACTGAAAGCAGTTGATGATTCAAGATTTTCAAATTACTGTAAACAATATCTTCGATGTAAACAACAATAGCGTATGTATTATAGATTTTCGTAGTCTTATTCAACTTAGATCGTTGTATCCTTTTCTTATTTTATTGTTTGACTTATTTGTTTGCTAATTTTTTATGAGTACCTTTAATTACGTATTTGTTTAATTGATGAATTATATTTAACATTAAGCGCAGTCGATTCCGCTTGGTTGTTGGCGGTGAAACGAGTGAGGGCGGCGTTAGGGGTGTACGGATTTGGGGTAGTTGCGCACTAGTGGAATTTACCGCCAACGAAGCGACGGCGAACAATAGGAACTATTATGTAATTAGAAGCGGCCCGCGAGAATACGGTTCGTTACTCAAATAACAAATTAACAAATGTTAGGGGCCAGAAGGGTTAACATGCTTAAAATTTTAATTGTGAACAAATAATGGGCTCACGCCATTATTTGAATAGTGGTCGATAAAATTGACCGACGAGCCGCGCGCTCCCGGTAAATGAACCGGCGGCATTCCATTTTCACTGACTTCGCAATAAAGTTATAAAACCCGACAGGAAGCACTCGTCTGACGCTGCATTTTTATGCAACTAGTGTTTGTTCCGATTCGTACTGCAAAATGTATTCTCCTTTTTTTTTATTCCCCCGCCGACCATAGATGATACTCGCACTCAAACAATGGGCACACTCACTGAAAAATTTTTCAAAATTGAAATCGCGACTTTGTTGGCACGTGGCACGTTGCACAAATGCCACCCGACCGACTTACATCCCATATTTAAAGGCGTATTTTTTTGTTTTTTATTTTCCTTTCGGACGTGCGAAATCGATTGCGGCAATATATTATTTCATAGAGGTTAACGATCGTTTCGTAACCGTGTGTTATTATTAACAGGGCAATAGCTTCTTTAACTCTTGCAACAGATTGTTTTGGTCACATTTATTATTCCAAATTGTACTCATACAAATAGTACATGTGCCACATTTATTTAAAAAAAAAAATAGTAATTCACGAGATATTACTAAATAATCCTAATAATTAAGTTATTTTTGGCGTTATCAGCATAATTTATGAGGTGAAATGGAATTGAGTTATATAATTTATTTGTATATAATATAAATCCAAAGAGAGGTCCTAAAATGGATCCATGTGGGACACCAATATCTACTATTACCTTGTTCAATAAGAAAATGCATCCTTAAGATTCTCCTGCAATAAATTTAACTATCTTTTGCGACCTTAGAGATAAGTTAAGAACCAATTAAACGACACACAACGAATATTATAATTATATAAAGTATAATAATTAATATTGACATAATCCAAAGCACGATTCAAGTCAAGAAATACTGCTATTAGGTACTCTTCTCCATCTAAATATTTAATTTAATCAATTTATAGACGTTTTTGTTGATGTTTGTCAATAAATCTGACAATTTATTTTTCAATTTTCTGATACAACTACTGATTTCTGTTGTTGGTGCTAGAAGCATAGAAAAAATACGTCAGTCTTGAATGGTGTACAGGGGAAGTTATTTACAATACTAAAGGGATTTGTTTGAAATTATTAACAGCAACATTGTGATTATCAATTAATTTGCCATTACTATTTTGTTTAATAATATTTCGGTTTTAACTACTAATGTTGGACAATATGTAACTATGTATTTCCAATTTATTTAATTTTAGTTGAAAATAAGTGAGCAGTATTTTGTAAAAACGTTCAAACTTGGCACCTAGGAAAACTTCAGAATATATTTCCTCCAATGTTTCGGATCCTACATCATTGCAAAATTTAGTAAGTATATTTTTAAAACTACTGTTTCTTGTATTTTTTGACATAGCCTTCTTTTAGGCTTATACACTTCATCCAACGATGTTCTAGTTTGGGAATCCCTTCCAAAAATTAGAATTTGTCCATGTCTGAAAAATATCCATTAGTGTCTGGAATTACCTCCTCGTTTGAATAAAATCTTTGTCCCACCAGCCATTTCTTCAAATTGGGGAACAAATAGTAGTCCGAGGGAGCCAAGTCTGGAGAATAGGGGCGATGTGAAACGAGTTGGAATCCTATTTCCAATAATTTTGCGACCACAACTGCTGAGGTGTGTGCTGGTGCGTTGTCGTGATGGAAAAGGACTTTCTTTTGGGCCAATCGCGGTCGTTTTTCTTGCAGCTCGTTTTTCAAACGCTCCAATAACGATAAATAATATTTAACTGTAATAGTTTTACCCTTTTCCAGATAGTCGATGAGGATTATCCCTTGTAAATCCCAAAAGACAGTCGCCATAACCTTTCCTGCCGAAGGAACCGTCTTCGCCTTTTTTGGTGCAAATTTCCCCTTGGTAACCCATTGTTTAGATTGTTGTTTAGCCTCAGGAGTATAGTAATGTATCCATGTTTGTCTTTTGCTTAAAGTCCTCCGGATTCTTCTGGAACAGCTGCAAACTATCCTTGCAACACTTCACACGATTTCATTTTTGGTCAAGCGTGAGCAATCCTGCGGATAGCTTTCTGCAAAATATTATGTACCCGTTCAGTCGAGATACCTACACCACTAGCAATCTCACGCAACTTAACTCTTCTGTCATCCATCACCATATCATGGATTTGATCAATGATTTCTGGAGTCATAACCTCTACAGGCCGTCCAGGACGTTCAGGGTCACTTGTGCCCATATGGTCAGCCGAAAATTTTGAAACCACTTATGAACTGTTCTAATCGAAGGTGCAGAGTGACCATAATGTTTATCAAGTTTCTTTTTAGTCTCCTGAGGCATTTTGCCTCTCATAAAGTAATGTTTAATCAGCACACGAAATTCTTTTTCGTCCATTTCTTGAAAATCACTCGACAGGAATGCCAAACACAAAAAATATTGACCAATATGGCTGAAACTTGGTGCGCGTTCATTCAAGAGATGCTACTAACTAAACATGACCTAGATACGCGCCGGTGGTGCCATCTCTTGGATGGCCAGTAGATACCACGAAATGTTTGTTGAAAGACGATGACTCTAATTAACTCGATTCGTCACGAACGTATCTCGCTTCTTACTGATCGTACACCAATACGCAACTTCGTTAAAAGTTAGGGCTGCACAAAGTTTTAGCCGAGGGAGTGTATGTTTATTCTTTATTGGTGCAATATTTGATTTGATTTGGAGTAGTGTTTTCTCGTCCTGCCATTGATTAATAACTTGAGAGTAGACCACTGTGTCAAATGCCTTTTCGAAGTCGTCGCAGAATCCACGCAGTTCCAATTCATTATTTTAAAATGTCCATCATGATATTTTCAATTGCTCAATATGAATTAGTTCATCAGTGACTTTCTTCCATTCATTTTGATATTGTGTTAATACTGTATTTTCCCAAATTATGCGACATCCATAGTTGCTAGATTATTTTTTTTGCTTTGGTGCCTACCATCCTATTCAAGACAACTTCAAGTTACTAAAAATGCAGCATAAGACAGCTACTAAGAAATTAATCCTATCATATAATATTATTCATTATCCACATAGTGTATATTTATTTGCTTATCTTGACTCTATTTCAAGTGATTGTAATATTTTATATGTATTCTATGTAAACTATTGTATGACCACTGAAAAAAGAATTGTTATTATTATTATCAAATCAAAAATTGATCGAATAATTTTGAGATATCGGATAGGATTATTCTCTTAGTAGTTGAATTTACTGCATTTTTGGTAACTTGAACGAAAAGTCTTGAATAAGGTCCCACATTATTCCCAGTACTTTCTTGCCTTGGTATGTAATTTCAAAATGTGTTTGATCAACCATAGCCATGGGTAGAGAGGCTAATAATTGGTTATTCTTCCTGCATAATTTTCTTAGGTTAAATCCACCCTTTTTAAGTACACTTATCAGGTCTATCTGCAGTTTTATTCTTGTATATACGTGATTTGCTCCAGACAAATCATCATCTACATATGTATCATTGCATAGTATTCGAAACACTTATGGATTCTGATGTTGTAAGATCACAATGATACTAAAGTAGTAAATGACCTAAAATTATTGAAATATTAAAAATACTGTAAATAATGACAAAAAGGCAACAATTACACCATAATATATTAAATTCTATATTTCAGACAGCGTTTTAAATAGTCCAGAGAATTCCTAAATAGGTCGAAACATTCGAGATTATTAAATTCATTTCCAAGCTCCATTATCTGTGTTAATGAATTATTGTGACCATACATTGTGCTATGAGTATCTGGGTAGAAGAGAGGAGACGAATGCGTCCTTCTAAAGGATATGGAATTGACAATAAATTGAAGTAGACATATGTCAGCTTCAGTTCTTCGTTCAACAAGTGCTAATAGTGCAAATCTATAAAAAAAAGAAGATAGAAGAAAATTCGATAATTATAGGGAATAACTCTCCTAAGCACCAATATGAAGGTATTCGAGCAAATACTTGATAAGAGGATACGAGCGAAAACGGAGAGGACATTAAATGAAGCACAGAGTGGGTTTAGAAAGGGAAGAAGTATGCAAGACCATATATTGCTATTAGTTAAAAGGAAGGTATATCTAGCCTTTATCGACCTGGAAATCAAGCAATTGATAAAATACCAAGAAACAAGCTATGGGAAAAATTGAGAGAAAAATGAGTAGACAGAAAAACGATAACGAGTGGTGAAAGAAACATACAAACACAACGAAAAAGGCGTAATACAAAACAACAATATATCGGAGACATTCACAACAAAAATTAGACTGCGACAAGGAGGAGGACTAAGTCCGGGACTATTTATAATATACATGGATGACATAATAAAACAATGCAATGAAATATGCAAACCAATAAAAATAGGACACAAAAATATGCAGAGAGTAACAGTAGAAGAATGGAAGCGACAAGAAAGCGCTAAAAGGAAACTTAGACACTTGGAATAATATACTAGAAATTAATGGAATGAAAATGAATAAGGCAAAAACTAAAGTAATGGTAATAGGAGAGAGGAGCAGGAGATATTGAACATCGAAATAGAAGGCGAAAAAATAGAACAAGTATCAACATTCCAGTACTTGGGAATACTGGTAGATACCAAAGGATCACAAGAAACAGAAATAAACAATAAGATCGAAAAGGCAGCAAAGATGTACTACGCAATGAGAAATGGATTTATAAACATGAAGGAGGTATCAAGCGATACAAAGATAAAAGTATTTAAAACAGTACATAGACCCATCTTAACTTATGGATGCGAATCATGGACATTAACTAAGAAGCAAAAATGCAAAATACAAGCATCAGAGATGAAATACCTGAGAAGAGCCAGAGGTGTGACAAAAAGCGACAGAATGAGAAACACAGAAATACGAAAGGATTTTGAAATACAATCAACGCTAAATTACATAGAAGAAAGACAACTACAACTACACTGGTGGGGCATGATGTCCCCCCTTGCCCCCCTCGCTACGCCACTGTGAAGACCTAGACTATCATGGAATAAAGAGATGGAGAAAGCAATTGAAGCAAGAGGATAAATATGGAAGGAAGCACAAAGTCTAGCTAAAGATAGAATTAAATCGAAGAAGTTTGTACAAAATACAAACACAAATCCAACAAAAAAAAATTTACCTTTGCATTTCTTTTTTTATTCAAAAAGTTTTGTAATTAATTTTATTGGATACAGCCAGACGATAATGAATAAAAGTATATATGCATATGTAGGGTGGGTGGGTGGTCCCTATCCCAACCTTCAATCAGTAAGACATTATCAAAAAGTGTTTCAAAAATTTGTTTGAATAAATCTATTAAATTTTGCAATAAAGTTGTATATATTTACGTTTTACAGGTTTTAATTAAAACCCTCGTTTATTGGATTGGAGGGTAAGTTAGAGGCTACCCACCCACCTTATATACACATAATAACTTTAAATACTAATTGTTGATGATTTTGCTGCTTACAAAACAATAGAATGTAAAAAATAAAGCATAATATATAATTTTTATTGACGAGAAACATTCTTTAGGCCACGATATACTTTCGATAATTCATTACGCCGAAAAGGGACGCAACATGGATTTCACAAAAGTCCGCACTAATCCGGGGAAACCCATAATTAACGACCAGATTGATCTGATGTATTCCCCTATTTTTACGCCTGAATATTATTAAACTTATTTCGTATATAACATGTAGTTTAAAATTATTTTAGTTTTTAATAATGGCTAATTGATTTGCTTAAACTATAGTCAACACGAAATAAACAGTATTATACAAATACAAACAAAGTAACTAAGTGTTTTTTTATAAAGTGTAATTATATTAAGTTTTATTATTATTAATTATGGAATCTTTTATTCATACTAACAATTATTTCAACACTATAATCTTTTAATATTTTTTATAATTAATTCAAGTGCATTTCTATTTAAAACCAGTCATTCATTAAAACAGTGAACGACTTCCGTCTAAATTTTTTTGGGGGCCAGATTAAAATTTGCTAGCGGCAGCAATAAGACATATCAATTGATGAAGTGAATGCATGACACTGACATTGAAATCGTTCTAATTATATGGCCTTCGATTCCCGATAATCCCAAATAACGTCAGTTGAAGACTGCTCGGGGTCAGTCAAGCTACAGGACCGTACCCGATCGATATGTTACTTCTAATCCGTTTAAAATACAATTCGATTAAGCATATTTATTTCCAGGTGATTAGTTGCTAACGGAGAATAAAAAAATAGGGTTAAAAGGAAAATAATAAAGTGTTAACATAATTGACACGATTGTAAATCAATTAACTGTTAATTTAAAATTATATAAAGTACCGAAAATTTGGGTACAAATACCCTAGGTATAAACTAACCAGGAATATGTAGTTTTAAATTAAAAAGGCTAAATTTGTTACATAATACCTAATCCACTATAAATATTCTAAATTATTGGTTTTGGTACGATTTAAAACTGAATACTTGAATGCGATACAATGTATCATCAATTGACCTTAAAATGTAACACTTTGTTGATAATTTTCGGCCTCTGCATGTGCGATCTCTTGAACCCATTATACAAATGCCGTGTTTATTTATATTGCATTTTTTGCGGAAATCTAGTTGGTAACGAAACGCTGATAACGGCTTTAATTTAAGGAAATCGAATGATCTTATATCAAAACTGTATGGAACCAATAACCTCATCGATTAATTTAAATACTTTTTATCTAATTAAATCAAAATCCGTCATAATTTGGCATAAAAGTTTTTCACGAAATGCAGGATAAGTATTATGAATCTTTCAACCGAAATAATTGATTTAAGATCCCCAAAAAGTTTTGTTTAAATTTTTATTAAACGTCCTATTATTATATTTATCTACCTACAATTATTTTTGTAAAATTTCGTACTCTTAAGATGGATTTTCTGATTACTGTGAGACGTCAATTATACATAATTTTCCTATTAAATAAAAACGTTGCCTTCAGGTTTTTAATAACATTTAGTTTTTAGCTCTCATACGTGTATTGCTTGTGTATTATTTTTTAAATATATTAAGTTAATTTAGAGTGTGATATTCATTGCTATTTATGTAATTAATTAATAAATTAATTATATTGTTAATTACACTTTACTATAATTATTAAATTTTATTGGTTTGAGCAAAATTGTTTCTTTAATTTTATGGTGACAAAATTTATTAATTTGTTTCAGGCGGCGGTTCTTCCTGCTCAACTTCAGGTGGCGGTGGCGGAGCATCTTCGGTAGGAGCTGCTTCAGTTTCAGTTACTACTGGTGGTGCCTCTGTCACTTCCGCGCCTTCGACCGGAGCTTCCGGCGTAATTTCAACTCCTTCTGCAGGTGGTGGAACACCTAAACCTTCAACGGGAGCTTCAAACGCAGCCTCAGCCTGTAATTCTTCCATCTTCTCACCTTCGGGTATCTCTGAAACATCAGCAGCTGTAAATTGGGTGGATGGTGTGGCTTCCAAAGTCTCGACGGGTGATGGTTGGGCTGGTTCTTCTACTTCCTCCACCGGTGATGGTGGTGCCGCTAAGGGTTCCTGTCCTTCTTCCTGTTTCTTTACTTCTTTAACAACCGATTCTTTCCTCGTGCCCTCTAATGTGTCTTGCTTCATTTTAGATGGTGTAGCTGTTGATTTCTTGGCCATAGTGCCTGGTAGGAACATTTTATATTCATTGGGAAGTTCGTCTTCAGAATATAATCGACTGGAGAAATAAATTCGTCTTAGTCGAATGTTGGCGTGAATTTGTATTCTCACAGTTTCCACATATGTAGTACCTAACAATAATAATTACAATAAACCATTTGTACTCTCACAGTTTCCACATATGTAGTACCTAATAATAATAATAATAATAATAAACCATACTCACAATCATTGCAATTCACACGATTGTGTTGAATGTTTTATTTTATCTTACCGTAAGCTCGTTTTGTAAAATCGGCCAAATTAAACTGTATCTGATTCCATCCAGTGCTTAAACCGATTGGCATTGTCGTGCAGAATGGACGGACTTTCGTGGTGGATTGAAAATTTGATACTCTAAACCTCCTACGGATATCTTTATCGTCTAAATAAAAATAATCGTGAAAGGAAATTAATAAACCATTTTATTATAATTATACCCAAGATTTGAATTTCGAAGGTGAAGTACTTTTTTAAGTTTTTGACCACCATTACCAGAAAGGGAAGTCTTACACCTAATGACGCTCTAGGTTTAATTGGACAGGTGATGTAAGTGGTTGCCACATTTGTTCCGGCAATTTCCAGTACTAGAGATTTTACCTCTTCATCGACGATTCTTCGTATGTGGCCATTTTTCACCTAAAAAATGATGATATTTGTAACCAAAACTTGACAAAAAATTTTATGCCTGCTCATTAAATGTACAACACGTACGGTTTTATCCCAAATACTCAAAGGATTCGATCCGATGCTGTAAAATAATGTGAGGAAGCCGGACTGGAATGCGTTTGCAAACATTTCATTCGCCTGACACGTTGACGTGCATACGTCCACTTCGACGTTATTTTATCGTTTCTATGTAATTTCATTTCATACAATACGAACAAATATAAACAAAACGGACACATACATTTTTTCGCACGCTAAAACTTAATTTACTGTTTTATCCAATAAATTAAGTCTTGTGTCTTCTCTCATATTTTAAACCTAATTTATATTATTTTCTCATTATAGTCTCATGCCTTCTTTCATATTTTAATTTATTTTCTATTCTATACGCTTGTTAAACAAAAAGATTTTAATAGTATTGTAAGCTATCACAATACAATTTTTTTGAGATTTTATATAACTGATTTTAACATAATTTTGGTAGCCTCGAAAATAAATGAATTTTAAAATGTATAGAAATAACAACATTTTCTGTGTAATGCCTATCATCATTGTTTGAATTGACAGATAACATTATTTTACATAATGGCAAGGGCTTATTTAAAATGGTGTGATCATAAAGTAAAAGAGCGTTACAAGTTGCTTTCATATATCGAATATCGTATTTATTTTAAAACCTAATTATCTCATCGCAGCAGTGTTTAAGCATAAGCACGTATTGCTTATTTAACGACGAAGATTTATGTACTTTTGTCTGGATTAAAAAAGTAAGTAACTTAATAGCTGCATATAAAAATTAAAATCACTATAAACATAAGTATTTCAAAGAGAAATTTCACAAAGGATAATGTTTTAAATTAAATTATTTAATTAACAATGTTCTAACAAACAGTCTTCGCTCAATATGGCGTAGAAATACGTTTTACTAATTATAGAGTGTGTTAAAATTATATCCACCCATTCCACATATACATTTTTGCTTAAATCACTCTTACACATTGAATTTGGTCTTTTATTTTAAATCAAAATGTATTGCAATTTCACAAATCTATTATTATAAAATATGGTCTAATTTCACCTTCAAGCACCATAACGACTGTATAATTAATATAGACAAATTTGTAATGGCTGTAATACCGGGAAAAAGTTCATTTGCGCGAAGAAACAATTTTAATTTTAAACATCAAACTTACAATTTTACAGGTTTATTTCAACTGCACAAAATGCGCAAACCTCATGTTCTTTCAACTTAATACCCCTGCTCTGAATTAATAGGCGTGTATAAAGACACATTAGGATCTAAATGTATAGCAGTTGCATTATTATTAACAGGAAAACAGTATTTGATCTATTAATTAATAATTTAATTATACAAATTTCATGTCTTTATTCCAAAGCATTTAAATTATTTATTCTTTTTTCTACAAATTGCTTTTAAAGTTTAAGTTATTATTTAACATTTTAATTAATTTGCAACTTATTATTCACTCCATTAACGTAATATAGTTTACTATTATTACACCTAATTGTACATATAATTGCCTAACTATCAACATTAAGCGTGCGCTTTAGAAATAGTTACATCGCCTAAGTATAATTTTATAAATATTATTATACAACATATTGTTTACCTTAGAGTTAAATTTATTAACTTCACCTTACTACAATGGACAAATAAATATAATAATAATATGATTTTCAATCAATAAATTTATTCTACTTACTTAAGTTCAAAAAATCGTTTATAATAAAATAGTTCTTTTATTAAATTATTTCCCCAGCATTTTTATTTATTTAATATATATGAAAATTACGAATAATCTTTATTTATATCATAATTCCTTCGTGAAACTTTCTTTAGTGAAACTTTAGTTGCCTACCCATTAATTTCTGACAATTGGCATCACTTGAAAAAAATTAGTAAATAATGTAAACGGCACCAATGTCATCTGTCAAACCAAAGTCCTAATTCCGTCGAGGTGATATATTTTTTTTAAATTTTTAACCCTTCAATGTTGAAGCAATGCTGACCGGCGACAACGACGGCGATGATTTATCCCGTCCGTTATGAGACGCTACTGTGAGAAATTCAAATATTTCACCATCAAAACCATAATGATATCTTAAGTGTTGTAAAAGTAAAAAACGTAAACACGAGACGTGTGCAGTGCTTAGGAAGAATGATGGCCTCAGTAGTGGAATCGCCCCCGCAAACTTTCATAAAGACAATAGAATGGGATATGATGGACAAGACCAAATTCTTCCCGTTGTCCATGCTGAGCTCCTTCACGGTGAGGTGTGCGCTGTATCCGCTCACCCTCATCAAAACGAGGCTGCAGATACAAAAGCACAACAACATGTACACAGGTTTGTTTTTTCTCCTTTGTCGAAAAATAACGTATTTTTAATTAGCCTGTTATAGGCGTGTATGATGCTTACGGGAAGATTCTACGGTACGAGGGATTCGCCGGACTGTATCGAGGATTCTGGATTTCATCCGTGCAGATTTTTAGTGGTAAATTGTCATTATATAATTGATTTGGATTTAGTTCAATGATTGTTGTCAATTATTCACTATATTTGGCTGAATAACAATATTGACATAACATCTCTTAATAACACAAACAAGAAACTCTCCTAATTTTTTAATTAATTAATTGTTAAATAGGATTATGTATTTTAAAAAATCTTCAAAATTACTGATTTTTTTTTAGTTATTATTTTTTAAAGAGAAAGTATTACAAATTTGATTTCACATATTATTCTGAGCATGTTTAAAAACTGAAAATAGTCAATAATGGTATTCCTGTCAACAACAGACATTAACCACCTTTAATCTATTTGGATCTGAGACAAGTAAACAAAATATTACAACTAAACATATACATTGCATTTTAATCACTGTCACTTGTTTGGTTTTGATAACATAACAGTAGAATTAATGCTGATGTAATGATAAGTATTACTTTTGAAATTAAATTGAGTACAATTTTCAGGTGTATTTTATGTGTCTACTTATGAAGGAGTCAGGCACGTTTTAGCACAAAGGGACATTGATTCAAGAATTAGAGCGCTGGTGGCAGGAGCTTCAGCATCTATTGTTGGACAAACAATAATAGTACCATTTGATGTCCTCAGCCAACATTTAATGATGATGGGAGTTCATAGTAAGGATTCCATGGTAAGTACTAATTTTATAAAACAAAATAAATTATACCTATACATAATAATTAAATATTATTGAAATTTTATAGAAAAGATATTGATAAATAATTAAATAGATTACATGAGTTTACTATTAATAATTTAAATCATTAATTACCTCCTATTTGTGCAAAAGTACAAACTAAGGATTTTTATTATTTGCATAGGGTCTCTTCAATATTGAATAGTAAACCCACACTCTCATAGCATAACAATGATTTTAATCTAAGTAGGATTTTTTTTTTAAAACAACAAATAGCAAAGTTTAAAGTAACAATTGTTTTCATTTGATTTTAAGAAAAAATTCACCAACCCAAAAAGATTTAACTAAAAATAATGTCTGTTGTTGACAGACACAGCACATTTACAGTTTGTTTGTTCGGTTATTAATGTAATTGATTTTGATTACAATAATTTGTTTTGTATAATTTCTGGAATTAATTGCATTTCAATATATTATTCAAACTTTTTAGAAAAACAACTATATTTATCATCTACAGAAAATTTATTTACAATACACATAATATTCCAAATGTATTAGTTATAGACTTGCTCATTTTGTTCATCTCATTATTTTTTATAGTTTACTAAAAAGTATTGTTTTTATTTGACAATGTTTATAATATTTAACTTTTGTTTCTAGTTTTATTTAGATTATTTTTTATTACTTTGTATAACTTCTCATCTATTATAGATGGACTTTAACCCTCTGGGCATTAAGGAAGAAGTTGGACGGAGTAAGTTTTCGGTAACGGCCGATATAATCCAGCACATAATGAAAACCGACGGTATATCAGGATTTTACCGTGGTTACACAGCTAGTCTTTGTACATATGTTCCTAATTCGGCTCTTTGGTGGGCATTTTATCATCTGTACCAAGGTGCGTCCAATTAATAATTAAAACTACTTCAAGTAAAAATAATTGCAAAAAATAATTTAAAAATTTTTTTATAGCAGTATTTGTAAATACAACAATCTTAATTTACTTTTGTTTACATAATACATATTTCACCACATGATGGTTTCTTCAGGTGAGGAAAATATATCTGAAGAAGCCACAGTGTACTGAAACATATAGTGTTTAAAATAAAATCAATCAAAATCAAGCAGTTATGTTTACAATATTAAAATATGATTTTCCACCCAACCCTCATCATTTTAAAATATTTTATTATTAGAAATAACTTACTAGTTTCTCACAATTTTAATTTTTGATAGCCTTTAACTTAGTATTTTTACACATATTTTCAAGCTTCCACCATCATACCCTTTTGTTAGATCTTTATTTTACTGAATTACTACAGAACTTACCATTTTTTAGATGAATTATTTAAAGTCGTTCCTACGTGGGTCTCACACTTGCTAATACAAACCGTGGCCGGATCTCTGGGAGGCTTCACGACCACGATAATTACGAACCCTCTGGACGTGGTGAGGGCAAGGTTGCAAGTCCAAAGGATAGACTCAATGAGGGAGGCGTTTAGGGACCTGTGGAACGAGGAAGGACTGAGAATGTTTTCGAAAGGATTGAGTGCGAGGTTGATTCAATCGGCGACGTTCAGTTTTAGCATAATTCTCGGCTACGAAACCATAAAGCGAGTATCGGTCAATGACGAGTACAAGGAGTTTATCAGGTGGTGAAAAATAAAAAATTGTAGCGCCATACGCTTAGGATGGATTAGTTGATTTAACAATGTTAAAGAGATTTACACTACTTAGTACAATTAAACCAAAACCCGTTGTTTTTATTCGTTGACAGATTTTATTTTTGTTATGTATTTTTAAGTGTTAAGAGTTACACTGTTTCGAGTATTTCGTATTTATTTTATAAATTTTTGATATATATTTCAAGAAACCTAATGGTTGAAGCAGTGCAATACAGGATAGGATTAGTATGACTTGTTAGATGTGAAATGTGATCAGGGAAATGTGTATATATTATAAATACAATATTAAACAAGTTAATGTCTACATGTAATTTTATTTTAAAATAAAATCATAAACAAAATGTAAATGTTAAAAAAAACATTTCTTTATCTGACTAACAGCAAAGCATAAAAGTTACTTCTTGTACTCAATAAAGTTCATAAAAATATTGCAAATTTACAATTATATAGCAACATACACTATTATTAAACAGCACCTACAATTAACAAATTATCTTGTTTTATTCAACTTGTATGTGTAAAGACAGTTAATTAACATTAGGCTTTCAAATCAAACTGACTCAAAGTTTCTAAAGTGGAAACTTGAATCGTGTTGAACCCATATATAAATCCATTTACAAAACTGCTTTTATCACATGATAGAAGTACACTACAATTATTCAACGACAGGCACATAAACGTGGATAATCAGTTGTGAGTGGTAGAGTAAGGAGTTTGCCCTACTGGGAAATAAAATTGTGTCACTATGGTGCATTTACGTACATGCATTTAAAAGGAGATCAAAATGTATTTAACAATATTGTATTACAGCTGTATTGCTAAGACACAAGGGTATTAAAGTCGGACTTCCGAAAAGTGCTATCTAGCAAAAATATTGTGTTTTCTAAAATATCTTTCTTTAATCTAATATTGACTAATTATTTCGTCTCTAAAAATTTATAATATTAAGGTACAATTTCTTTTTTTCGATTCAACAATATTAGATAACATTCAAAAACGCATTAAAAAAATAAAAACCCAATTATATAAATGAATTAATTATATTGCTTTGAACTGTGCAGGTGGTCACATTTAAACAATTCCCGTTAATAAAAACAAAAATTAAAGGAATGTGTTTAACACCTTTCAAATAACAAAGCCCCAAACAATTTATAAGTTACAATGCTTTCTGCAAAGAAACAAAACAAAAGAACAAACAGAATTTTACAAGTAAGGTCCGATTCATTATGGAAATAAGCCACTACTTACAAATCTCCTGACTCTACACTTAACATTGCCGAAATCCTTGCATAAAATCGGTCAGATGCAGGTTGAAATCCTCGGGAAACTGATCGAGAAATTCCATGTTCTGCTGGTCAGCCGTCATCACCGTCGCCACAGAACCAGCATAACTGCACAAATATAACCAGACATCACATACTGCAACACAGACCAACCAAAGAATGGAAATAAAATGAGCGGATGATTTTTTTTTTTTGAAAATGAAATGATGTTGCACGAGATGTCTGGTTATGTCTGTTTGCAGCATGCTTATTATGACATAGTTTTTCTTATGGAAGAGGGGAACTACATTTAATTGGATTTAACATTCAACATTTAACAATTAACTTTTGGTTTTGTAATCCGAAAGTACATATTATATTAATTGTAAATATAGCAACTTTATACTAGTATACATGGCAGATATGGTTTAATTGACATTTATGAATAATTAACACCACAGAGAATGTTATTTAATTATGAGCAATACATTTATTTCAGACTTATGGTTTGTAAACAGTTATTAGAACCATATTATGAATTAATTTTATTCACAGATAATAATATTCAACTTAATTAAGTCTAATATTTTATTTAAAAATAGTAAATTAATTATGAAATCATTTTTATAGTATATAAGCAAACATTTAAATATAATACACAGTTATGGAATAATACTTTAACCAGCAAAATATATAAAATTTTCTTATAACAATTATTTTAATTCTCTACTGATTTATCAACATATACTTGTTACCTTATTCTAAACTATTTAAGTTGCCATATTTACAGATTTTTTTTCTTGTAAAAATTACCCTGTCTGGCCATATTGTCGTCAATCCATAATTAAGTACTAAATATAAATGTTCAGTAAAGCTCATTAATAATAATTAAAGCTGAATAAACTAATATATCACTAATCAAAAATCTACGGCGCCTGTTACATGCACGTAGTATATCAAAAATCTAAGTCTTAAGTAAATAAATTGGTCCAAAAAGTTACCCTTTTAAACATTTTGAGCATATATACAGTGCATATTTAAATCTACACTCTAAGAGCATTTACATGTTAGAAATTTTACGGTTTATAGTTTTTCTATTGTGACAAGGATTTAACAACATCCAAAGATAGTAGGTATATTTTAAATATTATTAATTATTAGTCATTTGTTTTAAGTTCTTTGGTTGTAAAGTAGATATTTTTTTATTAGCAAGCTATTAAAATAATGTTGCTGAAATTATCAATAGAAAAACCATAAAGATTAACTCTGTAAATTCTAATAGTGTATAGGTAAAAATACACTGTATATATAAATATATGTATATAAACATAAATAATTTCACTAGCTACTTAATATTCTCACATATCAAAAAATGTTTTGATCATTAATTTCTCATATATAAAAAATATTACTAAACTATCTTCGGCATTTAAATTAGTACGCTACATTTTTTTTTCTTTTGTTTTAAGTTTTCATTGATTAACAATAGTTCGTTCCCATGCTTCCACTGTACCTAAATAGATAAATCAAGCATGTAATTACGGTCAAGATTCACTGTTTCTACTGAGGGCAAGGAGGCAGTGAAGAAATGTACTCACCTGCTAGCCACCGAAGGAGTGTCCCTGCTGGGGTCTGGGGACTGCATGTACGTATGTTGCGGTGTGTTGGGGTAGCTCATCGAGTCGAGTGCAGGTACGTGTGTCTTGAGGATTCCCTTTACATAACCATTCGTTGTTTGTGGTTGATTATCTGAAAGAATTTATGTTTAAACAAATAAATGTTTTAAATGGTAATATGTAATTATAAAATATAATAATGTAAAGCAACTTATAAAATAATCATTCTTAATAAATAAAAATACAAGGAAAGTTAAGCATACCACATTTTTTTAACTACTATACAAAATAAAACTTACCTGGGAAAGGTGTATAATATCTATTAAAAGCAGAATCCTTTGGTATGTCTGGATATAGATATGTTAAGTGACCCAAGTCAGAAATTCGATCGGCTAATGACCTAATGGAGAAATCCTTTGAAGTGAATGGTTGCAGCATGTAAACTTCTGCCTTTTCTGAAACCATGAAATCACGGGGACCTTTTTTAATATTACTATCTGAATTAAAAGAATAATACATAAAATAAAGATTATTATGGGTGATTGTTACCTGAAAGCCATGCTATTGTAACTCCACCCAATTCACTATCAGAAAACCGTAGCAAAAATGTTCCATGAGGACAGGATGACAGCATTTCTTCCGTCTGCTTCTTACGAATAAAACCTAATATTGCACTGTAACATGTAAATGATTAGATGTTAATTTTTCAATTCAGCGAGTATAAATTTACCCATCGACCCAGGGCCCTCTCAAGTGTTCCCTGGTGAGCTTCATTACAGCGTAGAACCACTCCCAAAACGTAAAGTTCCTCTCTGGCAGAGGTTCTTTACAAAACTGAGCCCAACTCAACAGTTGAGTCGCATCTGTAAAGTTTCCTCTGAACGCTTTCTCACCCAAAAAGCTTAAATTTTCGTCTGTTAGTGGCCTACCGGTTGCTGCCCTAAATTTAACTGATAATGTCTCTGCTATTTTATTCCACTGTACCTAAAAATATATAAAAAAAATTGTAAATAAATTACGTTAAAATTGATTTAATAATAATTCTCAGCCAATTTATAAGTAAAATTTAACTACTAAACGTAAAGGTAGTTACATGAATATATTTATAATAATATAATAAAACAATTTGTAATCACTCCTATCAAATATTTTTTTTCTTCTTCAAAGTCTAATATATAAAGACGAACTGGTTACTAATAAGAAAAAACTGTAATTGTCAATGAAGTTCTCTTCTCTCCTTATTAATTTTCATGAGAAATTAAGAAATTTACAGTAAATACATATATGAAAATTATAATTACTTTTTCAGGTACAGTAAATGGTACACGTCCTCCTTCAGAGAAGGCATTATCCCAAGTAACTGTTGCCCAAGCATGTGGTTCCTGATTACCGTGCACGATAACGACAACGGGCAGAGATAGAGTCCAGACTTGGAACATAAGTTCCCCGCCGCCGACGCTAAACTGCGATTGAAACAGAAGTGAAAACTTCTCGTCCATAACGCTCTCGGTGCCCTTTTTCTCCGCACGTTTGATCTTCTTCAACTGCATGTTTCTGAAGCTGACGGAAAGTTGTCTGGTCGCTTGCTGGTATTCCATAGTACCGGTGTTGTTTAGGATTTCTCCGCTGGCATCTCCACTCTTTCCCAATTTGTCGTTTTTGAGGAGGATATTTGCCTGCGATTCTGATATAATGGTTACTTTCACTTGTGGAGGAGTCATGTGCACATTCAGCTTTCCTCCAACTAGAAGTCTGACGGTCGCTGTAAACCTTTATTAAATAAAAATAATTAAAACATTGAAATTAACTAGACACTTAATTAAATATTAATGTGACAAGCATATACCTCTTTATATAAGTTGAATAATAACACTTGTTTTTTATTATGGGTAATATTATGGTAGTAACTCAGTTTGCAATTGTTAAATCAAAGGTAAATAATTCAAACAAAGTAAACACAACATTCTAAGCAATATGTTTTCTTATTAATACAATGCTAAATATTGTTACAAATGAAAGTTTATGCATGTCTAATGACTATTTCAAACAAAAATTGTTATTTGCTAAACAAAGTTATGTAATGGAAATTTAGGCTATGAAGTAGTGACACTTTATCCCCTAGATGTAATTAAAATAAAATTTTAAATGTATAATTAATAAATCTGATATCAAATGTTCACTCTAATCAAATAACATATAATAAAAAATATTTACTGAATATAGCTTTCGTATGTTTTTATACATTATAAAAGTATACATTCAATAAAATTCTTTGTTATATATTTAGAAGCATTCATTATATAAACTGCTACAAGGAACTTGAGGAACAGGAAGCAGAAAAACAATCGCTTTGACCTTGCCCCCTTATTTTTTAAGTTTGTATTATTAGACAAGGATATCGAGAGTGTTCTCTAATCCACTCTGCTCGCCATAATGGTAATAGCGTTCCCAATTATTAATCAAATAACTAAATATTTGTTTATATCTTTTTATAATGCATATAGAAATACTATTTTAAACATATTTTAAGAAGTAACTTCCTAACTTCTTAAGGGTGTTTTATAAAAAATTTGACATCCATTAATGAAATTAATTGCAATTTTATTAATATTTTTATTTATATAAATAATAATTTATTATTTAAAAATTATTAATCATAGTTAAAAATATGTGTTGTTAATCAAAATGATTAATAGCAGATTGAACTTCTCTACATAGTTTACAAAAGGCATAATCATAACAAAACTATTTTTACCTAGTGTTTGTTTTCATCACTTGCGGCGGCTGCTTCTCGATAATGAAGGTGGACGTCACGAGAGAACTAAGCAACTGAGTCACATCGACCAGCAGCTGGGGCAACACATCGGGCACCATGCCCGGATTGTCGAGCGTTAACTTCTGCTTGAGCCTTTCCATCTCTTTAATCTGTTGCCGGTTCTGCCATATCAGCTCGGCCAAACTCTCACACCTGCATGTAAATGTATAATTGTAATTTCCCGAGTGGACTATTAACCTTGTATATTTACCATTCCTGGATGGCATCTAGATTACTGTTAAAGATAGCGCCGTTGCCGGACAATTGCTGCTCCCTTTTCCACTGAATTAACTCTTCGTCGAGCACCCTTGATTGCAGGTTATTCAGGAATTCGTATGTCTCTTTTAATTTCACCGCTAGTGCAAGTCGGAACTGCATCAGATGAGTCACCTAAAAATTTGTATTTTTGAAAGTTTATTACAAAACAAGATACTTATTATAATTATGAATTGTCTGTAAATAATGATAAATAATTGATATAGGTTAATTTATTTTACTGTACGAGCTAATAAAATAGATATGATCCATTCTTCCCAATTTTATTTTTTAGTTAAATGTACATTTTGAGGATGTATCTAATTTTTAAAGTAAATTAAGTCTACATCAATACCAAGTGAGTTAAAAAATGATGTGTGTAAAGAAAACAATGCTTTAGACAGAAGGAATAATTTCATAGAATTGTGCTTCGATTACCAACATAATTATTGTGTAAACAAACAATTACAATATTTGTATTTAATAAAAATGTTAAGTCGAAACATTTTCTAAACAGAATCTGGATAATTTTATAAAAGTACACCCTTCAAACAAATAGATCAAATCCTGATTAAAAATAGCAATATCTTGTTTGAAATAAAAAACATTTTTATTTTTTATTTTAGAGCATTTAATACTTTTAATTAATTACGATTTATTTACCTTTTGCTGCAGAATACTTTCTAATTTTTCTTTCTGCTTGACAAGATTTTGTAAGTTCGGATTCATTGGCTGGTTTGGTAAATTCTGCTGTATATGTGCTGCAAGTACTTTGTCAGTTATTAATCGTATTTATGAATGAGGTTACAACATACCGTTAATTTTTGTGCACTCATGGTATTGCAAGGCGAAAGCTTCTTGATCCTGTTCCATCCTACGTAATTCTTCAGCTGTTTCCTAAAATTAAGGCATTGATAATATTATTAAGATGGAGACATACTAATAAAGTATTTTACCATCGTTCTGTTTCTTACGACTTCCATTTCAAGTAAGATTTTTGAAGCCGAATTGGAAACTTGGAGATTGCCAGGTATATTATTCTGTAATCCTCCATTCACCGATTGTATCAGACGCATTTCCGAAGCTAAACAACTTCTGATGTAATTGTACAATCGCATAGGTGTTGCACTTGAAAATAAAAATTTAATTTTTAATTTTTGTTGATTTGTCAAAGGCAAATACTATCTAAAATCCTTGTTACTTATTCAAACTTGATGGTGATCAATTAATCAGATTACTATTAGTTTAGATTTTTTTTCTTTAAATTGAGTTACCTGTAAGTTTGTCTCAAATACTTTGCAGCCTCTGCAAGCTTGAGTTTTATCAGAAAAGATTCGTTATCGTTCACAACTGAGGAGGCCTTGGTCTCGATTTCCTGAAAGAGGGCATGCACTAATCCCGCCACGTACTGCTCAAACTGTGGATTGTCGTTTACAGGTTCAACCTCCGACCTAGAAGCGAAAAAATGTACCTCTCGATTATTATATATAATAAAAAACTATTTTTGTTTTGTATGACGAAAGATTTCACATACGAAATATGACAAATATATCAGCTAGCAAGTTTTGAACAGTTTGTTTAATGTAATGGTTTTAGTTCAATATACTTATCAGTATAGTTATTTAAAAAAACATGGTTTCTGAAGTATTTTCGTTTTCTAAGAAATTATTATTTATCAGTTTGATTACACATTTATTGACATAGTAGCTCATAACATCAGACCAAAGATCAAAAAATCAAAAGTCGTAGTTTGTGAACCAAAAGTATAAAATTAATATTATTACTCCAAATCCGATTGTTACAACTTTTATAACTTAATTATTTAAATAGTAAGTACAATAAATATCTTTAACTTTAATTTTAATATTATTATATTTTTATCATTTATCACCAAAAGGTAAAAGGTTTATATCAATAATAATATTTTCTTTTATTTTTAATAATTAATAATAATAATAAAATTTTGTATTTATAAAGAAATATTTAGAATAATAAAAACCAGCCATTTCAAATGTACTAAAGTTACAGGTATTAGCACCTTTTTTCAAAAAATTGGTATTATGATATTTAGAAGTATAAAAATTCTTCACAATTTCTCAATACGTATCATGTTTACACGGCTTATCTCTTATCATTATAACCCAACATTTATGCACTTATACTGCATCAGAATTTTTTAAGCAATCTGTGTTCAGGATTTAGTTACAATTTTTAAACATATCATAATTGTAATTTGATCTTCACACAATTGCACATATAAGTACACTATTATATACAAATAAATAATGATTACTATAATCTAAAGCAGTGATCCTCAATTTAGAGTAAGTTTGCCTTTGTTCATTTAAGGAAGTTATGATTATTAGAGAGAAACTAGTTTTATTCTAAACATATCATTTTAGTAATCAATATATTATCATTTTTATTAATATTAGCTTTCATATATTTTTCTTTGTCAATGCATTTTAGACCTTGTAAAGTAACTATATATCAAGATACATATGTGGTTTGGGTTTTTACCTGCTCAAACTAAAATATCAAATAATCTCATTTGAGCTCAATATTCTAATATAAACACAGTAGCTGTACTTAAATTATATATTTGCATTAAATATGTTAAAAATACAGTGGCTATGTTGCACAATCATTTAACACCACTGATAACTTGATTATGAATATACATGCCTGTTCAAAAAAATTATACTAAAATATACGGTTTGTCTAAAAATAGGGCAAAAATCTACATGCAGTAAATGTGAAAATGGTCTTTAACATCAAATTTGTACTTCTAAATATTAATCAGTTAATTACTTATTAATGTAAGGGCTTTATTTAAAATGGTATGATTTGAGGAACGAATTTTTTGAGTATCATAAACAGTTAAATATAATTCATTGTTTTAATGCCTCTGTAATAAGTAAATTGATAAAGTTCATGATAATTAAAAAATCTAGGATTAGCAGTTTATAGTGTGTACTGAAAGATTAATTGACTTAACATTATGAATTTTATTTATTAACATACTTACGTTTAAGCTGCAAACCTACTACTTTTATATATCTTGCTTTTCCTAGTTAAATTCTCAAGAGTGTAATCTTTTTGTTGTGTATATGTATTTTTAAGAGTGTATTTCCTACTTTTGATTTGATGTATAGCAAGAAATTAATTGTATTTAACTGTGAAATGTTATCCTCTGTATTATATAAATAAATAAGTAATCTAATAAATATAAAATTCATTTACACTTTGACACTTAGATCTATGGTTTGACGTCACTCGTTTAATGTGCATGAATCATATCGAAGATTTTTAATCAAATCAAGTCCATACTCATATTTTATTATAAGTGCTGTTTTTAAAAGGTATTATTACACAACTTTTATTTTATATATATTTAATCAATGGATAATTTTCCATTAAAACTTTATCTGATACAAATGATACACAGAAGTTCTTGAGGTAATTGAATAATATTTATAGATTATAAAATAATAGAGAAGGAAAATAGATAGTGCCACAGGTGGTATTGACACATCGACCATGTTAATCAGATTAGTGTTTGTGGTGAAATTGAAATGAGCACAACTATCATAACATTCCATTTTATCTAACTGTTTCATTGTAGTAATTTGTTAGTATAGTTATTTTAAAACTATACTTCCTAAAGTTCTTAGAGACAGTGAAGTGCATTTATAATTTTTCACATTCTCAATACCTTACCGTATTTCATACAAAAAAGTCAAAATGAACAAGTTTTAATCTATAGTTTTAAAGATTTTAACCACTTGTGCTACGATTTAACTTTCGATAGTCGTGCCGCGCTCTACATAATAACATACAGTAATAAGTATATGTTAGCCATCATCATTTTTAATTCCTGCATGTAATATTTTAAAAATGAAAACTTTGAACTTTTAAAGATATGGTGCGGAATGTCACTGTTGATGCACCAAGTTAAAATCTGAGAAAACCGGTTTGTATTCTGAGAAATTTAATGGTATACATATGTTCAACTGCAACTGTTTTCATTTCTATTTTAAAAACAAAACTATTATTTTTACTCTGGATTATTTTCTGGGCATGATTGTAACTATTTGTAATTGACATTTAAGCAATTGTCATTTTTCATTTCTTCTAATATTTTAATTAATTTTTAAAAATAAACAATTAAAACAATTTTAATTCATATCTTTTAATATTTCAATCAAATCAACTTGATTTAATTTTCAAACTTTAATTAAATCACTTTTATTACTTAAGTACACATAAATTTTGGTTTCCTTTGTTTCTTTTTTTTTAAATTTATTAACCACTTCCCACATTCGCTTGAGATATCTTGGGCTATGCATAACTACGTTCAAAAATAATTGTGTAGGAAGGAATTAAAGAATATAAATCTTTTGACCATTGTGATACAAAAACTTTACATATAAACACTATTTTTATTTATTCAATTACTTAAAGTGTGAATTCAAATACTGTGAACTAATTCAATGAATCTAATAAAAATCTACATTACGTGTTAATTACATTTTTATAAATATTGATTATGTAGTATAGCGATAATGCTAAAGTCAACAATGTCGTGCATAACCTAATGTTAATTATAATACTCTTTAAAGTAATATAATATGCCCTACTACATTCCATATAAGATGAAGGTGAAGGTCTAATTAAGGTTCATAAGCTAATTGCTAGTTGAAAATGTCAAAAGTCAAACTATTTTATTTGTTATGCATAAATTATCATGATCCATAAAGCAATAAAGTTACATGAAGGTTTAAATTTTTATGTACTGACTAATTGATAAACACTCGAAAAACTAAATACATTAAAATTAAAACGTTATTTTTTATTTGGGAAAATATATGAAAGCAATAAATATAAAGTCGATGCTTTTCCTTAGCTTAACCATAATAAATAACACTTAACTAAAATGACATTTGAAATGTAAGTATTGCGTTATAATTTATAAGTATTTTAAAAGCAGTGTAGCCAATCATCTCGTATTAATAATTTTTTTAAATATTTATAATTATTTCAACATATGTTATATGTTAAAGCTATAGTTACTTATAAAACAATTATTGCAAAATTTAAGAAAAACATTTTTAAACATAAATGGTGTATATTATATGAGTGTATATATTTAGAGTATCTGTAACGTACACTGAATATATCTTATCAGGTCCACTCGTATATTTGCATTTACATTTCACATATTTCAATAAACATTCGCTGACGATAGGAGAAGCACTTACCAGAACTTTTCCTCGATGTACTGGGCCAGGTAATGTCTGACTTCGATGGGGAAGTGTTCGGCGTAGATGCCTCGAATCTGCTGCATGCTCTCCGGAGGCAGCTGCTGTGCCTTAGCCCAAAGAGCCATTTTATTGATTCCTAGAAATTATATGCGACCACCGATCAGAAAATCGATATTATTATTAACATTATTAGCGCGAAATGTTCAACTTCATACTACAAACACAAAGTTTATTTGGCAACCAAGGTCACGTCTAGCCACCATACTCAGCGGCGTTGCCACCGACGGCAAAAACACATCTCGCGCCGGCCTCAATCAACCCTTTCATCCTTTCACACATATTATGTTTTGGAAATTTAATTTTAAATATTATATACTTGTTACGGTCGCAAAAACATAATATTTAGTTTTCTTGACAGAAAATAAAAAGAAAAAAAATGAAGGAGGCATTTGTTTTATTTCATTTTTTTTTAATCGGAAAATCGAGTGGTTGGGTTTTGTTGTTGAAAATAGTGAAGTTTTGAGAATTTCGAGGAACCCCGACGGGCGGCAAGAGCAGGCAACGTCGGGCATGCGTTACAGGATAAAAATGGTATGTTTAAACAAAAATCGCGAGTGAATCGCAGGAACTGCACGGTAATCGTGGCGGTCGCGTACTGACCTGTCTAAAAAGCACCACGAACGCACTACACCGCACTCACTAAAAGAACTACATAAATACACCGTATATTTCGTAAAATTCGCGTTGCGAGCGGGCGATTTCACGAGACCATCCTACAAAGTAGCCATTTCTAAATAAATGTACGCGGTCACGTGACCCGTGGCGGCCCCCTTTCCGCGCGGCGCACCTCTCATAGATACGTGAAAAAAGGATTGACATAAACATACTGCGGTGCATGTGTTCTCTTGTCACGACACTCTGGTGGGTGGATTTACAACTATAAAATACCAAGAACATGAATCGAATTACAAAATAATAAAATCAAGATAAATAATGTTTTTTAAACATCAGTGGTTGATGCAGCGACATTCAAACAACTTTATTTAAGGTTTGTAGACTGATGGACAACCAACACTATTCGAAATTGTATTGAATGACGAACAATTGTTGATTTAAGTACTTAGTAAAAATGTTGAATTGTCAATGGGTTAGTATATATGCGTTTATTTAAAGAACATATTTTTATACATAAAAATATAAACCAATTCACCATAGTGTTTTCTCTATAATGTTTAAATATTACCTCCCCTAATTATTGTAGAGAACATGTGTAAAGAGGTTTCTTGTAGAGAAAAAAAACTGTTTATTGTATTTTATATTTCAGTCAACGATTAAACCATATTATTACTTATTATTTTTACTTTCCATACAAACGGGATAACGGGGAAAATTAAAACTACTATTTTAGCACAAGTAGGTGGTGTTGAAAATAAAATAAAACAATTGTTTCTTAGCTGTCACATTAGCGTCATGTATTTCGGTAATTGTGTGCGACATGTTTAGTATTCAATATCTAATCAACAAATTTCAAACCATTGTATCGTCTGCAAATTTTAATTAACCGGAACTGTAAGTAGTACAAGCAAACATAATAATATATTTGTAAGAAATCAAGAAAATGGTTGTTGACATATTGCTTTCAGCAAAATACTAATGTAAGTATACTTCCACTACAAAATATTACTATTTTGAGCTTTACATCTATAAATACATGAATACGAAAATCAAATATCCTTAAAATTTAAATGTTTTATATTTTTATCTGAGAAAATCATATTATTAAACAATTCACCTCATATTTATTTTCAGAGAGCTTTTGTGAATATTTATAAACACCAAATAATAAAAATTCAATCAGGTTTTTTTGCATTATGTTTTCCTAATTAAATAAAAATGGCGACAATTTAAACAATAACATTTTGAACGAATGTTTAAATAAGAAAACAATGTAAGTTTACAGCTACTGCGTTTATTATTGTTTTTTTTAAATTAATTATAAAATAGCTGAAATAACAAGCTTATTTACAGTAAATATTTTACACAAACATAAATGCAGAAAAATACGACCACGTGGTCGTTAGCCAACCACTACTCTACTACTGATATAATAGCGCCATCGCCAATAAAACGGATGGTAGCAATATTAAAAATTTCAAGGTCACCAATATGAATCCTGCAAATTTAAGAACTTGTAAAATGCAGGACCTTTATCTTGTATCGGTCACACCTGCGACAACCCCCTTTTAAAATTATTACGCAACCCGTATAAATCCCGTGCTAATTATCAGTCGGCGATCAAGATCAAGTTCTCAGACTCAGACAAAACACACACACGAATATCTACCAGACCGTGAAACGAGGTCCGAGACACGATTGTATGTTTGCCTTTCCCCGTGGGCCCGACGTGCAATTAATTCCGCGTCACCTGCAATTTCCGTAATTTATTCAAACGGCACGCAAATTGTGCATAAATAAGGTAGGGGGGCACGGTGCCGACAACTCGCAGACAAATTGTTTACAAAACAAACCGTGGGCGGCCCCAGCGAAATTGTTTAGTATGTCTGCGTCGTCCGCAGCGGTGCATTTCCGTTTCCGGTTTCCGTGGGGATGGATGGATAATCGGGCCGTTAATAAAATCCATTCATGAAATTACGCAATCTGCAGTTACATTAGTAGAAAGTACATTTTAATTAAAAAAATAAACATAAATAATTATTGAAAAAACTTAATTGCGTCAATTATCAAAAGCATTAACATATTATTAATGAAGAAATGAAAATCCCTAAAAATGATAATAGAAAGAGTATATGAAAATATTGATAATTGCCAATTTTTTAAATTTTGAAAGAGCGAGAAGTACGTAGTTTCTAAAGGTGGACATCTATGTATTAGTTTAGAATCAATTAATAATAAATTGCGCTGTCGAAATGATTTATCTGTGTGTGAAAAACCGGTCCAGATAAATACGCAAATGCGCACTATTGAACAACACGCCATTCGAAGTAATTAAAGTAACGGAAGGTAAGGCTAACCGGTCACCGTTTGCAGGTTTTTTTATTTACGCATTCGATGCTAACCTTTAACCATCGGTTTATCAATATATGTATTACTCATTTATGTTTTTATTTATATTTAACACTTTATATTTATGTGGCAGTAATTGCATAAAATAATCGTTTTAAGAACGCTAAACTCTTTCATTTTATAAAGCAAGTGCAATTATATATTTGCATTAATTTCTCATCAACTTAAGCTAACTATAGTTAATACAAATGTTAAAAATCTAATCTAATTTGTATAAATGATTATTATTATTTTTGTACTTCTAATTATTGCATTATTTTTCTTAGTCAAAAAGTTAATTTAATGGGTCAATAAACTTTCTGTGTGGGATTTTACGCTTATTCACGTTTCTTGTTAACGACATAAATGAAATTTGATACCGTTTTATATTTATATCACAACAGGGAACAGATAATATATAAAAAGTTTGAAATTTGTATAAAACAGTCGTGTTTAACAAAAAACAAAACGTTAAAAATCTATAAACACACAATTATACCAGTAAAATCTTCATATATGTAACTCAAAAAAGTATTTCTATAAAAGTACGTATATTTAATAGTTCAGCAGGGCTGATACGCACGATATCACACAATGTTTTCATTCTTCAGAAGAATGGTAAGGGTGGAGAGGAAGGCAATACCTTCTTTTTCTAATAAGATTTGGATTCTACTCCAAAAATGTAGAATTTACCCCAAGTTAAAAATATAATGAAGGTGTTATAATGGCGGATGTAAAGCCATTCCTCATAAATACTTAGCACTTTTCTAAAAATATGCTAATTTTGATGTTTCTCTCAAATAAAAGTGCAGATTCCTCCCCCTCTTTTATCTTTATCTTATCTCAGATGACCAGCTCGAGCTTTGCCTCTTTGATTAGTCCTATTAGCCCTGCCAGTGGGGCTTGGCTATAGTTCTCCGCGCTTTGTGATGCCCAGCTTTTAATGTCTAATTCTCGCAATGGCATAGGATGTGGAACGAGTCCTCTTGTTAATAAAACTGGGATTTAATTAAGTAAAGAGTCTTTATTAAACTAATTAAAGTGTTAAATTAGAAGAACAGTTTAGAGAGACGTTGTACACGCGTAACAGTATGTGTGCGAGAGAGGTTTTATATCGTGTCGTGTGGCGGCGCCACTACACAGAGCGCGTGATTCAAATTGTATGTCAACACCCTCCCTCAATTTTAATCATTAAATAAACAAAAGAGAAGAAATAAAAAAAAATTATCCCAACCCCAAACCCTTACAATGTTTTTCATGCGCAAATTTAGTCACTGGCTTGGTCAAGACATCCGCCAGTTGCTCCTCAGTTGGAATAAAACGCAAGTCTATTACTCCTTCAGCCACCTTCTGTCTGATAAAATGATGTTTCAAAGCAATGTGCTTCAGGCGATTATGCTTTTCTGGGTTTCTAGCGACTTTCATGGCGGACTGATTGTCTTCATGGATTAAGACCTTTTCCCGACTACCACAAATTTGTAATTCAAGGAGCAGGTTGCGGATCCAGCAGGCTTCGCTAACTGCCATTGAAAGTGCAACATATTCCGATTCAGTCGAAGAGAGTGCAACTGTTTGCTGCTTTCTGGATGCCCACGAAATTGTATTTCCATACACCTTAAAAGCGTATCCTGAAGTGGATTTCCTGTCCTCCACATCACTGCCCCAGTCAGCATCCACATAACCTTCAATGATATCTGCAACATTGTTCTTGCAAAATCTTAGCCTGTGTTCAATCATGCCTTTCAGGTATCTCAATACTCGCTTCAACGCTTTGTAAAGGGCTTCGGACGCTCTACCTTGAAAACGACTTAAAATATTTAAAGTCGCGCAAATGTCTGGACGACTGCCCAGCATCGCGTACATCAAGCTGCCTATTAATTTCCTGCAACGATGTTCCATTTCCATGTTTTCTGATTCAGTTCGTTGTAATTCATTCGTTTTAAAATTTAGATCCAAAGGTGTAGCTATCGGCTTGCAATCTTCCATGGAATAAATCTTTATGATGCCTCTTATGTAGTCTGCTTCGTCTATCTCAATTATTCCGTCATGAATGTTTTGATTGACTCTCAAACCCAAGTATGTCGAGACTCCTCCCATTTCCTTCATTTCAAAATTTTCGGAAAGTCTTTGTTTTAGCTGCCCTATATCTGTAGCCCTTGAGCCTGCAATCAAAAGATCATCAACATACAACAGGACATAAATCCTATTTGCTTGGCTTTCACGAAAATATAGACAATAATCGTTCAAAGAACGTTCAAAATTTTCGCTTCGCATGAAACCATCGAACTTCTCATTCCAGCGTCGTGGTGATTGCTTCAACCCATACAAAGCTTTGTTCAATTTAAGCCTACAATTTAAGTTTTGGCATTCAACGCCTTCGGGAATTTCCAGAAAAACATCTTCTTTAATGTCGCCATTTAGAAACGCACATTTAACATCCATCTGATGAACTCGATAATCAAATTTGACTGCTAACGAAAGGACAATTCGCATTGTAGTTAACTTTGCAACAGGCGCGTAGACGTCCGATAAAACAGGAACCTTTTGTTGGAAGCCCCTTGCTACCAATCTTGCCTTATACTGGTATTTGTCAGGGTCATCAGTCTTCTTTCGTTTAAACACCCACCTGGTTTCTATAGTTTTCATGTTCTCTGTCGGATTTACTTCAGTCCAAGTGTTGTTTCTGGCCAGTGAACTCAATTCATCTTTGACAGCCCTTTTCCAGTCTTCAGCTTCCGTACTCTTCATAGCTTCTTTAAAAGATCTTGGTTCCTCCACAATGTAACCCATGAACGCGTTGTCTAAGTTCATCTCATATTCTAGGAGGTGCTGCGGCAACTGACGCTCTCTCCTCGGACGCTGTTGACCGCCTTCAAGCTCTTCCTCTTCTAATATTTCCTCGTCCTCATCTTCTTCATTTTGGATCTCTTCTTCAGGATAATCCTCTTCCTCAGCAACGTTATCATCGACGTGCCAATCCTCTTCCTCAGCAACGTTATCATCGACGACTCTTTCATGCTCTCGAATACCATTAGGAATAAATTTGAAATCTCTAGAAAACTCGACTTCATTAGTACTTTGAATTAATACTCTGATACCTTTAACGGTGTCGTCGTAACCAATTAGAATTCCTCTCTGGGCCTTAGGGTCCCACTTCTTCCTTTTATTCTTTGGGATATGAATATAGACTTTATCGCCGAATACACCCAGATTAGCTGCATCAAACTTCTTCCTTTCCCAAGACTCGAATGGTGTTTTTCCTGGATCTGAACTTTTATTTGTACGGTTAAGAACGTAGACCACCATATTAACTGCCTCTGCCCATAAATTCTTAGACAATCCTTTTGCATTGAGCATGGTGCGTGCTGCTTCAACAATGGTTCTCATTTCTCTCTCTGCTCTACCGTTCTGTTGTGGCGTATATGGTACTGAACACTGATTGCTTATTCCGTTATCTTCAAAAAGTTTCTTAACAAAATTATTAATAAATTCTGTCCTGTTATCAGACCTCACGGTTTTGACATGATTTCCCATGTTTTCGGCACGTTTCAGGAAGACTTCTATTTTTCGACCCACTTGATCTTTGTCACGGAGAAAATATACCGTCCGGAAGTTACTATGATCATCTTTAATAAGGAGGAAATACTTTGCGCCTCCTAGGGAAACTTCTTCCATGGGTCCACATAAGTCTATATGTACCATTTCACCAGGAGTTGTACACCTATTGCTACTTAATGGAAATGATAATCTATGGAATTTTCCCACTTGGCATGGCTCGCAATATTCGGTGCTATTTTCGTACTCAATACCCTCCCTTTTTAAAAACTCTTTGACATACCCGAAGTTTTGATGTACCATGCGATCGTGCCACACTTTCAAACTGTCTTTTTGCCTCTTTCCAATAAGACCCACTTTATGTGGTTCAGCCTCAAAGTTCATTTTGTATAATTTTCCTTGCCTCATTGCTTCAGCACACACTATACCTGCACTGTTCATGAACTTGCTTGTTGTTTTGTCTGCCCACATCGTGTAGCCATTGTCCAACGCGGCACCTTTCGAAAAAAGATTACAAAGCAACTCTGGCACAAACAGAACATCCCTTAAAATGGAGTTAATGTTCTTATCACCGACCCTTGCAACAACTTCAACGGTGCCTGAACCTGGAGCTTTGATTACATTTCCGTCGCCAATACGCACAGATTTTTCATGACGGAAATCAGTGTATGAAGTGAACTGATCTTTATTCCTGCACATGTGTTCACTGGCACCACTGTCCAGATACCAACTGTCCTTGCAAACATCATTATTTATAAATGCAGCACTAAAAAAAGCTTGCCGATTCCAGTCTGCTTTGTCCTTATTCTTATTCTTGTCAGCCAATTTTGGGCAATCCTTAATTAAGTGGCCAAACTCTTTACAATATCGGCATACTATTTCTTTGCAATCAGCCTTTAAATGCCCTGATTTTCCACAGGCGAAACACTTTGGCGGCCCAACTCCGTAATTTGTCTTTATTGCTTTAAATGCGTTTGTGATTGTATCGCCACTACGACTTTTCAGGCGTTCCTCCTCAATTAACAGCCGTGCAACTAATTCATTCAATGTTTGTTTCTCAATTGGCACAGAGTCGCATGCAGATACAAAATGTAAACTCTCAGGTAATGACATCAGCACTTTAGTAATGAGCATTCGTTGGGATACTTCCTCACCCATGCACTTTAACTGACTTGCTAGATCTTCAATTGAAGATACAAACACAGCAACTCCCTTTGCTTCATCATATGTTGCAGTAAAAAACTTTTGTTGTACAAGATGAATACTGGACTCAGACTTAAACTCATAAATGCTTAGCAGCTTGTCCCACATCTCTTTCGCAGTGTCACATGTTAAAACATGACGCATTGCCCCTTCATCTAATGCTGAGACAATGACATGTTGAGCTTTGGCTTCTCGTGATTCCACTTCTTTCTTTAACTGTGCATTTGAATTGTCACTGCAGATATCATTTCCTTGAACTGCCTTCAGCAGACATTTTGCCTTTAGAGCAATTTGTATTTGGAATTTCCATACTTTCCAGTTCTCGGAACCTGTAAGCTTTCTTATAGTATTTTCCGACTTTTCCTCCATTGCTGAGATTTCCTTAAACCGCCAAACCGTAAAAACACGCGACGACTGACTACCGAACGAAACTGTAACCGAAACCGAACCAGTAAAAACGGACTGCTCCAACTTGAGCTCTAAGCACACCGCGCACGCCTTGACTCTAACCTCAAACTTGTTATCTTTTAATTAAACCGAAATTAAACACCCCTTTTATATTCTGTACAGGCACTGCATGTCTGGGCCCATAACCTGTTAATAAAACTGGGATTTAATTAAGTAAAGAGTCTTTATTAAACTAATTAAAGTGTTAAATTAGAAGAACAGTTTAGAGAGACGTTGTACACGCGTAACATTATGTGTGCGAGAGAGGTTTTATATCGTGTCGTGTGGCGGCGCCACTACACAGAGCGCGTGATTCAAATTGTATGTCAACACCTCTTCTTCCTCTAGGCAGAATTTGCAGGGTGCTTCTTCTACCAGGCCTATGTTTTTTGAGCTTGCAGTGTCCTGTCATCAGACCTACTATTGTTTTGACCATTTTCCTGTCTTGGTTCAGAAGTTCGGTCGTCAATTTTGGCGATTTTTTCTTAAGGAACTGTTTCGCCTGTCTCTGTTATGGTGAGTTTGTCCACCAGGTTTGGGGCTGTGTCTCCACTCATTTTTTTATGGATCGTTTGACTGCAGTTTTGGAGATGCCGCAGGAGGGTTCCGGGCCAATTACTGCTTTTGACGAGCCTTGTTTGGTTCGTCTGCTTTGTCATTCCCCCGTTGTCCTCCCAGGTGATTGTTTCTTTTTTGTCACTGTCAAGTTCATTAAGAGCACATATATAGTCCCACACCAACTTAGATTCGACCCGTGTGGAGCTTAGTGCTCTAAGTAGCACGTGACTGTCGGAAAATATAGCTATTGACCTACTTTTGATATCTTATCTTGCTATTTCTCTTGTGCAGTGGTGAGCACCTCTGCTTGGAACACCGTGGTATTCTTGGTGAGACTGAATCTTTGTCTCGGGTTTTGTACCGTATATACGTGCTCCTACCCCTTTGTCGGCCTTTGAGCCATCCGTGAAACAATTTGATCCTGCTTTGGTGGGTTGGCCTTGTCTTTGTGGGATCAATACATTGTATTTCCTTTCGAAATTTTATTTTTTCACCATGGTATCACTAGGCATCGCTGTGATCGCGTTTGCCTTCAGCTCGTCTTTCAGCGGTGATTAAAAATACCTGCGGTGTGTTTTTCCGTGTGGTCGAATTATGGGCGTCTGCCCTTGCATCAGTCTATAAGATACGGACCTGGCTTCTCCTTGTGTAAAGATGTTCAGTATTGGTATATTCAAGATAACTTCTAAGGCTGCTGTTGGGCTGGTGCTTAGGGCTCCTGTTGCACTGAGACATGCTAGTCCACCACACCACTGCTCCATAGGCTATCATGGGTCTAATCTCCCTAGTGTATAGCCATAGAGTCATTTTAGGGTGTATTCCCCAGTTTTTTCCGCACATTCTACGACACATACCTAATGCTATTGATGCTTTTTGGTAGCTTTTGTGATGTGTGGCCTCCACGTCATTTTGGCGTCGAAGGTTACTATTTGACCTCCCCTACGAAAGGGATTCCGGTACCCCCAACCATCAGTGTTTTAGGCCTTAAGAACTCGTCTTTTTGAGATGACAATTTGTGTTTTTTGGGGATTGATCGCTAGTCGCTTCTTTAAGAGAGAAATAAAGACTATTATTAAAGACTATTCTTAGGCCTCTTTGTGCTCGACCCGAGACAAATCCCGCGAACCGGCCTCTGATGACAATGGCTAGGTCATCCGCGTATCCTAGGCAGTGGATATCCTCTTTGGAAAATTTCCTTCTTAACCTTACAACAATATATTATATATCAATTTACGTACTCTTAATATACATAGTTAATGTATTGGCTTGGCTTAAATTATTTATTAAATTGAATTATTATAAGTCCTGATCCTCTTGAATTAATTAATATATTAACATAGCAATTTCTTCAAATAGGTTTATATATGATTTTTTGAAGTAAGTCAGGTGTATTCCAAGTTAATGTATTATTACCCAGTGTAGTAGATTAAGAGTAATTAGGTAAATGTTTTATTCATTAAGATATGTCAAAGGTACGCTAACATAATACCAATTTTTTTTAAAGAAATGTCGGCGTTTTAACGCTTCGTAATATTATTATTTCTTCTTCTAATAATTGGAGAAATAGCTATAGTTGTAAAGCATCAAGCCAAGAAGTACCAGTTGCTTCCCCAAACAAAAAAGGCCCAAAAACTTTCCGCCGAGATATGGCACAAAAAACATTCAATTTAGGAAAGTCTCTTTGCAATTATATCATCTCGTGAAGAGTATCTGTCGCCATTTTTGCTTCTAGTACCCACCATTGCATACACGTACCAATCAATAGAACCGTTTGAGTTGCTCTTTAATTTCATGTATTAATTAGGATTTTAAGTAAATAAGTATTAATTTAGAAACATCCGTATATAAATAATAATGATATGCTAAGGCAAACAAACCAGTGGTATATTTCTGCCAGGCACGGATTTATAAGATATGCGCACATCTCAATAAGCGATTACCCCAACTAATTCCATGCAGATTGGAATATTTAATTAACAACACGATAGAATTTATCTTGAGAACAGGTTGATGATGAGACCTCATCATTAACAAAAAATCCATTTTAGTCTCTTTTGACGCAAAAAGTCTACTTACGTTTGTTCTAATACAAGAACTAAGGGACATCATAAAGGGTCTTTAATAAATTATTCTCCACATGACATAGAACTCCACAAATAAATCGACGTTTGCCTAACCCAAAATTATTTCTCATTCAATGAGAACTTTTATAGACAAGATAATGATCTATCAATGTGATCACCAGCATCACGACTGTTTGCGGAAATATATATATGATAGCATTTGAAGAGGAATTACTTAAGGGCCAAAACAAAAACACAAATAACCTAACAAGCCTTTCAAAAAGAACTTTCAACAATTTATGATATCGCTGAAAATAAGAGTTATTGATAAGACCCTAGTAAATAAACTATTAAAGAAGAAACCACAGAAAAATAAAATACAATTACTTTATAAAACTTTTGATTTTGTATATTCCTGGCTGTTTCAGCTTATTCCTTGGTTGATATATTATTTGTGTTAACTGTTACAGCATGAATGTTATAAGTTTCTAACTGCTTTACGATTTTCGGATATCCGAGGTATATATTTCGGATATTATCGTAAATCGTAAAGCAGTTAGAAACTTATAACATTCATGCTGTAACAGTTAACACAAACAACCTATTAACCAAGGAATAAGCTGAAACAATCAGAAACATACAAAATCAAAAGCAACAACTATGACGGATACTACGTGGGGCAAATTTGAGCGTATTTTCGAAATAAGACGTATGGAACATAAGGAATCCATACAAAAAGGTAAAATAACAACAGGATTAGCCGAACATTGTTTATCAACAGAACATCACATGGGAGAGATTATCCCGATCCATTTTTTGAACTAAAAGGATCAAGGCTTAACTTCCTAGAGGGAATAGAGATTAAGCGTGCAAATTACCAAAGGCGATATTCTTCTAAATAATCAGCAGAATTAATCTAAGCCCCAAATATTATTAGCGCGAACCTTCGACCATAATAATATTCATATACATTGAATATATCTGTCATGCTGACATTACCTGCCAAAAGTTCCTCCTCAATAGTGGATAAAAAAGATGGTATTAAGAGCAAAATAAAAGCATCCGGATGTGGATGAGGATTGCCGCCTTCCAAACATCTTGATGCAAGAAGGGTTTGAGTGGAAGAACATAATTTGTCATTGTGAACTCCGCCCGTGCTTCTTTCGGCCAAAATTTTATGTATATTTTTGTAGTTAATTTGTTTTAAAATGTATTTTTCTAAGAAAGAAGACGAAAGATATAAATAAATAAATTCACATTAACAAATTTTAGTTTAGTTTTAATTATACCCTTGATAATGATTGTGAAATCGAAACACGTGTCAGGTAACTGAAAATAAAATTAAATGTTACATTATTTCTATCATTTTTTGTTATATACCGGGTGACCCATTTTAATAAATCCACTGGAATATCTCGACACATATACGTCCTACAAAAAAATGTTTCAAATAAAAGTTTGATGGTTTCGAAAGGGCCATCTGATCCTATACAAATTTTTTCACCCCCACCCTCCAGGGGGCCGGGCAGGGGGTCAACTATTATATCTTAAATGGGAACTCTTATTTTTTATTGCAGATTCGGATTCTACATACAAAAATATGAAGATTTTATTTGAACTTTTTTTTCGAATTCGTGATAGATGGCGCTGCAATCCACCTTCTGATTCGGTGAATAATCGGCCATTTCGGTTGATTGTCAGATAATGCAATTATCACGAGCCGCCGCATTTTTTGTGCGAACTGTCCGGAAAACTAATTGCAACAAAACAACATTTTTGGCAAATTGCTTGTTTTGATTTTCGTCAGAATGTTTGTTATGATTTTTGTCAGACGGTTTGTTTCATTTTCCAGGAAGTAAATGGGGCGCGGTTTAGCATCTTTTTGTCAACAATTTTGCTAGAATAACCAGCCATTCACTGGTGCATTGACCCTACGCGATAAGATGACGCACTCCATTTCAATAGCGAACAATTAAAAGTGACGATTTTATCGTCATTTTATCGTTTTTTGACTTGATTAATATTATTTTTGCGATTGAGGCGCCATCTATCACGAATTCGAAAAAAAAGTTCAAATGAAATCTTCATATTTTTTTATGTAGAATCCGAACCTGCAATAAAAAATAAGGGTTCCCATTTAAGATATAAAAGTTGACCCCCTGCCCCGCCCCCTGGAGGGTGGGGGGTGAAAAAATTTGTATAGGATTAGATGGCCCTTTCGAAACCATCAAACTTTTATTTGCAACATTTTTTTGTAGGACGCATATGTGTCGAGATATTCCAGTGGATTTATTAAAATGGGTCACCCGGTATTGTATATTACTTACCTTTTTATAGAAGATTGCATGATATCATACACTTCCTGAACTGTATGTAACAAATCTAATGCAAACAAAGTTTAGTTCCTGGTCAACAGAGTTTAACAAAAAAAAGTTTAGTTGATAAGTTAGGTTAATAATTGCAAATAAATACAATTCGTATACCAGTCCAACAGCAAGTGTCTGCTGTTCTATTTAACAAAACCATAGCAACTTATGTCAGAGCAAAAAGTTAATATTTTACAATATTGTCAATAAATTACCTTTTGAATTAAATAATAAAAGTTAAAATGAAAAAAAAAACAAATACACTGCTTTAGAAATAACAAATTTTACCAGAAGCTCTTTTTAGTTTCTTAACTAAAACGTTAAATTTTATTATGAATAACCGTTTTTTAAATATTACATATGGGGAAGTAAAAAGGTCGATGTGGCCATCATATAGTTAAACACCTAGTTGGTTTTCAACAAAACGTATTCATTGGAAATTTTGTATAGCCACATAGTTTCTTAATAATATATAAAATCTTGTCAAAATGTTTTATTATTTTATTTTAGAAATAAAACAACAAAAAATATTTAAATGAAACTAAAATCCAGAAGGCTTCTGGTGGGAAGTTTTACTTAAAGCTTTTGAGTTTTGTTAAAAAATGATTAGTTTATAAAATATAGTATTCACACACAAGTACGGAATTTCTTTTTTAACAAAAAATTATTAATGGTATCAAGTATAGATATTTTTGTTAATAAAACATATTAAAACATTTTCATGATAACAATACATTTCTGTGTTTATTGGTGTAAAAGTAAAAAGTAAAATTAAATAATTTTAAGATAATAAACTTTAAACTTAGGCATTTTAATTAAAACTAAAACTTTTAAAATTCACACTTCAATTAGTTAACATTGAAAATAAAAAGAAAACTGTATATTGTTGTATATAAGCCGTGCAGAAGGTTAACGTAATTAGGCTACTAAACTATTGAAAAATAAAACAAGCGTCAATAATTAACGTCTATATTAACAAAAGTAATATACAAAAGTATTACAAACATGTTAATGATAAAATCTATCCATAAGATAAATGGTGTGCTATGTACAGTTTGTTAAAAACTATCTTCGAACTAAGTAAATAAGTAATATCGTAATGAGCATCACATTCCTTGCTTAACACCTTGATAGTGGATTATAAGTGCCTAGAAGCAAAAACAATTTTTTTTAATGATGATAAAAACTTTGATGAAGACGGATGTTTTATTGTAATTATTGTTCTGGTAAAAAATAGTTTTCATCTGTGTTAAAATACAAATTTCTAAACAAACAATGAATGAATGATGAAGATTATTAAAAAGTAAGTAGTGTTTTCAACCGTTTGTTTTTAATATGATTGTTTTACAGTTTTTAGTTGTTCTTTATAATTATATTTAAAAAATTATTATTTTTAGTCTTTTAATTGCTTTTTTGAGGTTTTTATTGTTTATTTTTAATCTATTTGTTTTATAATTATTAATTGTTATCGATTATTCTTTTAGTATTTTTTTCTTATGTTTTAATATTTTGCTATCGCTAGTTCGGCCACAACCGAATACGTTCCAGTTAAGTAAATTTTGTTAAAAGCTTTAAAATGTTTTACTGCATCTTTTAAAGAGTTTTAAAACTGTTTTTCAAAATATTAGACTATTTTTATTTTCAGATGTTTATTTCAATTATTCTTGATTTGACTATATTTCCATTGTTTCGGTAATTACTTTAACAATGAAGTTGTATTCACTTTTTTATATCACAGTTTTGCATCTTTTGATACACTTTTCATTGCTTCTAATGGTAATTTGACTTTGAAAATAGTTATTAATTGTTATTGTTTTGAAAATTTTATTGTATTTTTTAGATCTTCAATTACTTATTTAATTGTTTCAATTTCAGTTGTTTTTTTTTATAATTATTATATTATCAGTAACTATTTTGGATAGTCTTTTATATTGCTTATAAAAACTCAACTGTTTTGCAATTATTCTTTAGTTATAAATTATTTATTTACAATATTACTTCTTTAACTTTTAATCTAATCACTTGTAGTATTTTGTAATTGCCTTTTAATTGTTATTTATTTTGACATATTTATTTTCTTTCTAAAGTTTTCAATAGTTTTTAAGTGTTTTGTAATTATGCATATTTTATCAATAATTGTTTTATAAATATTAATTATTTCTGCTATTATTGTTTTTAATTTATTTACGTCCTTATTTTATATTTCCATTAATTTATATAATCTTAAACTGTCTTTTCAATTATTTCTTAATTATCATTTTTGACACTTTATAGTTTCTTTAAGTGTCATTTGCAAATGAAACAGTTAAGTTTTTCGAACAAGATTCAGTAAGTACATACAAATAGTTATCAATTAAAATAATCACAATTTTAGCAAATACATATGAATTTTTTTGAACTTTTACAAATTTTGTAGCTTCTCTTCAATTTTATAAACAAAAATTAAAAAGGTATAAGTTGCAAATCATTTTTTTCTACCATTTCATTATTCTTCAAAATATAAAAATGCCAAAATTATAAATATTTTATTTCTTAAAAATCAAAAATCCCATGGAATGAATCACTATAAAATTTATGTATAGCATAAACATTATAAATTGTTTTAATAAATACAGGGTGTCCCGTTAATGCGGGGAAATGACTGGACCATAGATTCCTGAGGTCAAAATATGACGATTTAACGCAACTTATCTATATCCAAAAAATTACGGTTAAGCCGGAAATTGGCTTCAAAGTTTCAAAAATTTGTTACAATTACGTTTTGTCAGGACGTCGCGGGTCAGAAGAATATCACCAGAGTAATCGTTAACAACAACTCGCCTCGTCTTTATTTAAGAATAACAATACACCGTACTCACACTACTCGCTCACACTCCCGCTCAACTCGCTAAACTCCCTCAATAACTTCGATAACTTCTCTTCGCTCACCTCGCTTCAGTCTCTCCTCGCTCGCACACTCCCGCTCACCACGCTTGCTCGTTGCTAAAGAGGCCCAGACGCCTCCTCCTCCCGCCGTTCTCCCTTCTTCCCGCCAACCTGTCAAACCTCTCCTTTGCGCTCTCAGCTCGCGCCTCTTAAATCTAAATTCACGCTATACAACCACTCATACAATTTACATTTATAACATTTATAACACTCGTCCATCCTGAATTAAACCGCGTCCTCGCGGTTAGACGAAATCTTTCATCCAGCCCGGTTTCTGTCGCCTACGCTCGGGTCTGCTCGCATCAGGAACGCCTTCCAACTCGTCGCCGCTCGACGAATTCTCCGCCTCTGGCTCGAATTCCGCGTCGCTCTCCTCCCGCCCTTGCACATCCTCGTCCTCTCCATCTAACTTCTCATCATCGGTCGCATCGCTATCTGTCAGCACCTCCTCCACGTCAAACTCGTCCTCGAACGTCTCGCCCTCCACTGGATCATTCTCTGTCGCGTTCTTGTACAGTTTTATCTGCGAGACGTGCGCCGTTGTCTCGTAGATCCGCCCGCCCTCTGCTTCATTTAGCGTTCGCACTCTGTAGGTGTCCGCTGGAAGCACCTCGACGATGACTAGCGGCCCTCTGTACGCTGGTTGGAGTTTCGTGGATTCCCCAGTCGCCACAGGTGGTTTCTTCAGCACCACGATGTTGCCCACCTCGTAGGCAACGCCTCGAAATCGCGTCTTGTCGTAGTACGCCTTCGTCTTCGCCTGACTCGCCTCGATTGACCGCCGCACCTCGTCGTGAATCTCGCTGGGGTCTCGCCTTGGACGGTCCCTCTTCGTCACCCTCATTAGTCGGTTGTCCGACGCCGTTGGATGGAATCCAAACAGTACCTCGAAAGGTGTTCGCCCCGTTGTCTTGTTCTCGCTACGGTTTATGTCTCGCTCCACCTCGCGAATTCGCCTGTCCCATTCGGTCTCCTGCTCAAGGGACGCCAAAATTACCGGGACCACAGTCCGGTTTACTCGCTCGACCTGACCGTTTCCCTGTGCGCGATGGGTTGCGATGAGTGTGTGGTGTACGCCCTCTCGCTGGCAGAACTCCTCGAACTCCACTGCCGTGAACGCCGTCCCTCTATCGCTCACCACCATGTCAGGGTTACCATACTCATGGAAATAGTCCTGCAGAATCTGCACAGACTCCCTCGCCGTTGTTCCTCGCACCGCATACAACCTTGAGTATTTGGAAAAAGAATCCGTTATAATCAACAAATACGAATTTCCACGCATACTCCGGGGAAAAGGACCCAAATGATCGATATGGACACGCTGGAAGGGTCTAAGGGTAGGGGGAATTGGATTTAATAATCCCGCACGCCTTCCGCCCGGGGTCTTTCCCCACAAACACTCCATACACCCTCGGATGTGTCGCCTCACATACGCCCTCATCGACGGAAACCAGAAGTTCCGCAGAATCTTGGCCACCGTCCTCTCTTCCGCAAAATGTCCCATACAGTTGTGGTACTGGACCACCACTGACTTCCTCATTGATGACGGAATGACGTAGAGCACGCGCTGCTCGCCGTTCACCGTCACCTGTCTCACCAGTCGCCCCTCATCGAGTTGATAGTTGACAACTCGATTCTTCTCGCCTCTCGTGAGCTCTTCTTGGGGTCGCTGAAGAAGCTCCACTAGCTCTCGCAGTCGTGGATCATCGCGCTGGATTAAGTCCACTTCCTCCACACGAACTACCTGAAACACATCAAGTCTTTGCGCGCACTCGTCTATAGTATCTCTCGCGTTTTCCACGGGTGCCCGACTAAGAGCGTCCACATGCGCCATTCGCACGCCCGCACGATGTCGAATCGTGAAACGATACTCCATGAGAAGACTATACCACCGCGCGATCTGTGGTTTCAACGCCTTCTTCTCGTTGAGATAGATCAACGCCTGACAGTCCGTCACTATAATAAACTCTACGCCCAACAAATACGTTCGTAGTCTCTCAACGCACCAGACCACCGCGAGTAACTCGAGTCGGCTCGAGTGGTAATTTCTCTCGGCGTCAGTTGTCTTTTTAGACACGCAATGCACCAAACGCAACTCGCCTTCATTATCGCGCTGTAATAGCATACCCGCTAATCCTTCCGCGCTCGCGTCAGTATGTAGCTCGGTTTGCGCTCGCTCGTCGAACGCACGTAATACTGGTCGCCCAACTAATTCGCGCTTCAAGTCCTCAAACAAACTGTTCTCACGCTCGCCCCACACAAAGGCCTTGTCCTTACGCGTTAAGTCGCTAATCGCCCGCACTTTCCGCGCATAGTTCGGAATAAACTTACGGAAGTATCCCGTCAGCCCAAGAAATCTGCGCACCTCGTGCTCATTCCTAGGTGGTGGAAACTTCTCGATCGCCCGCGTTTTTGGCACTCCCGGTTGAATGCCCTTCTCGCCCACGCTGAAGCCCAAAAATTCGACGCTCGGCATCGCAAATCGGCACTTCGTTAGTTTCAATGTTAAACCCGCACTCCTCACCCGCACCAATACTTTCTTCAACCGCTCGACAAACATTTCGAAATTCGCCGCCGGAATCAAAATGTCATCTAGATAGTATACTATCTCGCGCCCGTTCAACTCACCGAATACCTCATTCATCATCCGACAGAACTCGTAGGGCGCATTTGTTAGCCCAAAACACAATCGCTCGAACTCGCCTGTCGTGTCGGGGGTGATAAACGCTGTCTTCTGCTTCGCCGCCTCAGTCAATGGAATTTGCAGATATCCATTTGCCAAATCCAAAGTCGTGAATAACTTGTTACCCGCTAGCGTCAAAAACTGTTCCTCGATCTGAGGGATCGGATAGTTCACCCGCTCTGTTTGGTTGTTTAGGAAACGAAAGTCGATCACCAATCTCTTCTCGCCGTTCGCCTTTGGCACCAAGAGCACTGGACTCGCATAAGGTGACTGTGTTTCCCTTACTAGCCCCGCTTCCTTCCACTCCTCTACAATCTGCTTGATTGTCGCCCTGTCATCCGCACTAACCTTATAGGGCCTTCGCCTCACGGGGATTCCATTGTCGCGGATATCCACCTGCATTAAATGTGTGCATCCCATCTCGGCAAGTGACTGCGAAAAGCAATCGCGGTTCTCCTGCAACACATTAATCAAAATTTCTCGCTCTTCCGGCCTCAATTCCGGCCCAATGATCATCTCCCCCTCGGGCAATGGCTTCGCCCTTTCAATTGTCAAAATCTCTGCAAACTCCTCGGTCTGCAGATCCTCAAACGGATCTTCCACCGCTTCAACACTCACCTCGCCACTCTCAATCCGCCACTTGACATGGTGATTTAATAAAAAGGTCTCGCCAATCAACATGTTAGGACCCATCACATCGTTCGGAACAACGTGAATCTCCAACTCCCTCACCATCGCTGTGCCCACTTTTAAATCCACGGTGACCACCCCGAGTGAGCTTACACGGTGCGGCGCTCCGAACCCGTTAAAAGACTCACATCGCGTTTCGTCCATCGCCAAATTCATTCGCTTCGCCTCGCTCTCTTTTAAGATGCACTCCGCCGCGCCTGTGTCAAACACTCCCTCGACTTCGTGCTCGCCGTTGATGATCGCCAGTTTTCGGAAACTCTTTTTCCTCTGAACCTTCCTCACAAAAAGCACCTCTTGCTTAAGCGGACACGCGCCAGACATGTGACCAACACCCTGGCATTTAAAGCACTTTACCTTCGGGCATGCGTTGCTTTTGTGGCCCTCTTGCTTGCAAACAAAGCACTTAAGTCGCGCGCACCTCGACGCCAAATGTCCCACCTCGCCGCACTGGAAGCACTTCCTTCCCTCGCTGGAGTTTCGAGCAGTTGGTGTTGCCGATGGTCTCGCAGGCCCCGCTGAAGCTGTCACGTTGGAGCGCGTCGGCTCCGACGGTTTCGCGCTCGGACGCGCCTCTCGACTTTTACTTACAACCGCACGACGCGTACCTTCTAGCCGCTCAAATTCAACCAAATCATGCAATAGTTCGTCTGCCGATGCATGAACCTTCGCCAACATAACATTGTAGCAGTCGCGTGACCACAAACCCGCCAGAACTTGTTCTTTTACTTCCGCGAACGCCAAATCTAATTTACGACACAACGCCACTTTCGCGAACAAATACTGATCTACGGCTTCATCCCTGAGTTGCACCCGCTGCATCATTTTGTTCAAATTGTCCACTTGGCTCTCCCGCACGAAAAATGTCTGTTCGAACGCGTTTTTAAATTGCGCCCACGTCGTTACCGCCGTACGAACGCCCTCATACCACTCACGCGCCCCTCGCACTAATTTGTTTCGCGCCGTTTCGAAGATGTATTCATCTGTGAGATGGTGTAGCGCCTGTACGCTGTTCAGCTGTTGCAGCCACCTTCGTCCGTCTTCCCGATATCCACCAAACGCTGGGATGCCGCTCAAAACCTCCGGCATCACTCCTACACTTACAGTTGTTGTATTATTCGCTAATTGGTTGAACATCGTCTGCATCAACGCATCACGCCGCGCATTTTCCTGCAGCATCATCGCCATTATCTCCCGCATTCCAGGATCAGCTGTTGGTGCTGCCGCACCGCCCGCTGCGCCATCTGTTGACTCCATTGTCGACCTTCCCGCACTCACCGCGCCGAAAAATGTTAGGTTGTCTTTCGCGCTTTCGCGCCGCGCCACGCCGACCGCGCCTAAACTTTACTGACCCAACCCCAAAGTTTTCTCGCCTCGCCACGCCACACCTTACACGCACTCGCGATTAACTCTATGATTGTCTTCGGGATATCCCACTTCTGATGTTATAAGTAGGTTTCGTCAGGACGTCGCGGGTCAGAAGAATATCACCAGAGTAATCGTTAACAACAACTCGCCTCGTCTTTATTTAAGAATAACAATACACCGTCCTCACACTACTCGCTCACACTCCCGCTCAACTCGCTAAACTCCCTCAATAATTTCCATAACTTCTCCTCGCTCACCTCGCTTCAGTCTCTCCTCGCTCGCACACGTCCGCTCCCCACGCTTGCTCGTTGCTAAAGAGGCCCAGACGCCTCCTCCTCCCGCCGTTCTCCCTTCTTCCCGCCAACCTGTCAAACCTCTCCTTTGCGCTCTCAGCTCGCGCCTCTTAAATCTAAATTCACGCTATACAACCACTCATACAATTTACATTTATAACATTTATAACAAATTTTTATTTCTTTTGTTTATAACAATTGAATGCTTTATTTGATTTGAATGAAATTTAATTTTAATAACTACCATAATATAACACATCATTTCAGTTATTATGACTATTATTCGTTAACAAGAAGTATAAGAAACAGTAGTACCACTACTTAAAAACTAAAATATTTTTTAATGGTGGATCCAATAAAAACTAAAAAAATACTACTTGAAAGACCATTTAATTTAAAAACTTTTTCATCTCTTAATAATATTTGATATCTTTTACGGGTTTCCCACAAAAAAATAAAATATATATTTTTTATCTAGTACAAACAAAATCTAGTATTTCATCGAATCGAAAATAAATGTTTTTCGTGGCCGTCTTTGTTTAAAAAATGTAAATTATGTATAATAATTATTATTTAGTATCTTTTGACAATTAATTTTTAACTTTATTAGAGTTCATAAATATTCATATTTGGAACAAACAGATATCTCGTTTGTATTAGGATTTTGCAAAGAAAATTGTTTGAAAAGTGTTAGATGTTGTTTTGATTTATTTTATTAATTGATATTATTTAATTTTTATTCAATTGAGTAAGTTTATTTACTTATTAATGAGTGCATAATGTGTATACTATATTCATATTTTATTTTTTGTGCAAAAACCGTACAAGATATTAAAAACAAGTAAGAGTCAAAAAAGTTTTTAAATCTAATGCCCTTTCAAGTAGATTTTTTTGGATTTTATTGGATGCACCAATAAAAAAATATTTTAGTTTTTAAGTGGTGGTACTACTGTTTTTTATACTTCCTGTCAATCATTAATGGCCAAAATAACTAAAATGATGTATGATATTATGGTACTTATTACTAATAAATTTCATTAAAATCAAATAAAGCGTTCAATTGTTATAAACAAAAGAAATAAAAAAATTTGAAACTTTGAAGCCAAATTCCGGCTTAACCTTAAATTTTTGGATATAGATAAGTTGCGTTAAATCGTCATATTCTGACCTCAGGAATCTATGGTCGGGACACCCTGTATTTGTTGAAATTGTAATGTGATAACTAACAACAAAATGATGATTTTATGTTATGAGATTTTCTTTCAGATATTCAATACGAATAAGTGTTTAAATTAAATGGCGTTTAAATTATTTAATTAAAATCAATTTTATGATGAAATAAATTTCTAAACAAATTATTTATTCATTCTAATTTTGTACCGAGAAAAATTATAATTCAATAATTTTTTCGTTCGAATTTTATAACCAATCATACATGTATCTTTATTAAATCAATTTTATTAATTTAAAAAAAAACGTCAACAATCCATAACAATAAATATATAAATCTGTAGAGCATTTCAATCGTGCGCGCACAATAGTACGAGCGTATAAAAAATAATATGCTTAAAGCTTATTGCTGCATTCTATATGTCCCTACCATTTTCCGCAACGAGTCTTTTATGTGATCGTACGTGGCGAAACTGATCCCCACCGCTATCGGACCTTTGATCCAATTCATGGACAACCCTTTGTAGAACCCTTTCCAAAAACCTTCATGCCTGAAAAAGAAAAACACAAAAAAATACAAACAAAATTGGTTACATAAAATTCGTTCAAGAGTTGTATTAAAATAAAATTATTTATATTATATTTAGATAATAGGTCACCAGTAAGGTGACAGCTATTATTTAAAGCATTGCACTCAATTTTTTTTAATTGTGTGGATAAACATTAACAATTATAGGGAACTGTAAACAGCAACAATAATAATAATAATTTAAGAGGCAAATCGTTTCTGTACTTATTCTATGTAAAACTATTAACTAATAAAACGGTTATGAAAACTTACTTGTATATGTGCTTCAATGTGCTTATTATGCTAGTGTATTTCTTTTCAGTGTCTGTCTGCATTCGTCTCCTCACAATATCCAATGGATAACTGCTAGACTGTCCAAGCATTCCAGCCACTGCACCGAAGCCCAAAGATGCCAAAGTGTTCGGCTTTCCACTATTATCCACTTTTTCTAGTAGAAACACACTACATTAATCAATTGATGAAATAATATAAAATTTGTACTAAACTGCTTTTCAGTTTCAATTTTTTTGTTTGATAACTAAAACTTTAAGTTGAAAGTTTTGAAGAGCCCATTTTTGACATATTACAAAGGAGAAAGTAAAAATGATGACATTGCCATCACATACCTATTATCACTTAATAGGTTTTGACAAACACCTACCTCTATATAATCGCTTTAACGAATCGTATGTACAAAAAGAAACACCTGCGTACGGAATTACGCCTAAAATTGTAGGTACATAACCTTTGTAGAAAGTCATCAGTCCTTCTTTGTAGTAAATCTTTACGAAAACCTGCAAAAAAATTATAATTTTAATAAATTTGACGATGAATTACCGGAAATGATCAATTATCCTACCTGTCTTAACGTCGCGTACTCGTCTTTTGGAGTAACGGCCATTCTAGCACGGGCCATATCTAAGGGGTATGTTAACGATTGGGATGTTATGCCCGCTAACGAACCGGCCAACAGTCTTTTGCCTGGGGATTTTCTGTAAGTATAATACATTGTCTATTTATTATATGATGTTTGGCCCCTAGATACCGATTTAATATTTTTTTAGAAAAAAGGAAATTTGGAATTGTGTGTCCAATATACATAGGATAATGTTTTATTCTCTGAGAAAAGAACTGAAAAGCTTTTGATATAACCTTCTGCATAAGATAATGTAAAACTGGGCCACTTTTTTTTTAAATAAAAAAAACTATAAAAAAACGTGCGTATTAGGTAAAGTATGTAATTCTGGACGTATTTTAATTCTTCTACTGATACTCAGGAGAGCATTTATTTGTCTGAAGAAGCCACAGTGTGAAAGAAAGAATTCTCGTGAGTCTAAGCAATAAAAGTTATTTTTGAAAATTATAAATTTGTTTTTAAGTTTACGTTTCAAAAGTCCTGTAACAATCTATCTTATTTTCTTCAAAGAGTATATTTACTAGCATTTTGTAAGAAAGAAAAGGGGGAGGGGATATTGTAGTATGCAACCAACATGGTGATGATAATGTGGCGTAGGAGTGGGAAGGCATGAAAGAGACGTCATCGAGAGTGGAATGAGATTTAGAAATAAAGGATAAAAGAGTTGGAATCGAAGGGTGAGGGTGAAAGTTTTCAAGTATCTGGGTTTCATGTTTAAGAGTTCAGGAGATTATTAGGAGCATGTGGATGCAGGGAAAGGCGAGGTAAGCATTGGGGTGGTGAGAAAAAAATGGGGAAGGTCGATGGCTGACAGTGCAGGAGTGACGTGTGATCTATGGGATGCGTGCGTGTGGTCGACTGTGACGTCTACGCCGGGCTACATATTGCTTCAGGAAATAAATAGGCAGAGGGTGTGGAGTAAAGCACTAAGGAGAGTGGCTGGGTATGACATGAAGCTATGGGGAGTGGACGAGGGGAGATTGGTGAAGAAGATACGGAAGGGATGCAAGAGAGCGGAAAAGAGGATGTAAGTTTGTCAGAAGGGATTGTGTAGGAGCGATGTGTGCGTGAGAAGACGAAGTAGGTGGAGAGGCAAGAAAGACAAGGATGAATAGAGAAGAGTGAATATAATAAGTGCTATAGGGAGTAGCTGGTATATGGAAGGAGACCAAAGTACCTGGAGGACCTTGGCTAGTGTGAGATGCGGGACGGAGGAAAGAGGGAGAAAGAAATACAGAGAATGTGTGTTGTGTAAGGATGGCAAGGATACATGGACACACCTGGAAGAGAAATGAAAGGGGGTTTAAGAGGATTGGGTGGAAGGATGTAGAAGGGTGAGGGATTCAATGAGAGAAGACGGAGCCAGGGTAAAAGTGCTAACAAGGAAAAAGAAGAGATAATGAATAACACAATAGTAGAGTTATTATATGTATGTAGTTATGTATATATTATATATCCCAAATAAAGTTTTTGTATACTTATATATAGATATACTTACGAGTTAATATCAATTTCAAGAACGCGCTTCCACTGTTCGTGAGACGTAAATTGTATTGCGGCGTAAGGCACAATTCTAGCCATGGTCGCACTGTTTCCTCTCCACAACGCTAGAATACCCTCGTTTTTGTATGTATTGACTAGGAACAGCCATGCCTTCTTCGAAGAATATTTTTCCGGACTGAAATTGACAAAGAACGAATTAAAATGATGAATGTCAAAATTTTGTTAGAAACAAAATGTGTTCACTTTACCAAGCACACTATAGAAGAAGAAATAAACTATCAAAATTTTGTTAAAAACACAAATAATAATATATGTTTGAATCAAAATGTGTATAAATAAGTTATAAGTTCTAAAGCACACAAAATAATATTTATTTTTTTTAACAAAAACCATACTATGTAACAAAATTAAAGTCGTTGGCATAAAACCTGTGAAAATCATAATTTTTATTTGGTTTCCAAGGTCCCCTAAACCATAATAAATGTATTTTGTAATAAAATGAGTTTAGTATTCAATGTCAACTCAAAAATAAATAATTTTTATATTCGGTTTAATATGTAATATATAAATGTCAAAATTTTGTTTGAACCAAAATTTGTAGATTTTCAAAGCTCTCTTTCTGTAAAAAGAAATAAATTATTTATTAAATGGCTATTAGAAATTAGGCACTTGTTCTGTTTCATTTGTTTATTATCAGTTTCCTGACACTTGTTTTGACGATTGTTTGCCATTATCAAAGGAGTATTTAATTAAAGTCAAAAATAGAAACTTTATTTCAGGTATATATACTTAATAATGTTTCTATTCTCCAGTTAAATTTTATACTCCTTTGATAATAGCGAGAAATCATAGAAGTAACTGATAAACACATGAAACAGAACAAGTGACTAATATCTAGTACTTAGTATCAAGTTTCAAATTAACAAAACAAAAAAAGAGAGAATGAGTTGAATGAGTAATATATGATATAAGGATTTTGATACTCTATGAAAAAATTATGATTAAATAATAAAACACTAGTTTGATATTTTCTCACTTTATTTACTGCTAAACCAAAGCAGTGTCAAATTAAAGCAGAAAATGAAACAAACAAGAATCCACTGACATTTTATTTGTTTACTATCTCTTAAGAAAACCGTAGAATTATAAAGATAAATAAATTGTTTTTTACAACTCTTATTAGATGATCACCTAATCTTCTTTCTTACACTCACAGGCAAGCAAATTTCAAAGATAGAATTAGAAAGAATGGAATGCAATCTTCTCTCTTACTCTTACGGGCACGCAATTTTCAAAGACAGAATTAGAAAGAAAGGAATGCAATAATTGGAAAAGTTAAGTGAAAAATTATAAATCAAAACTGTAATTTGTCAATTGAATGAATAAGTCGATTGTTTTTACCCAAAATTGTAAGAATAATAATATACTTTTTAAATACTTTTTCAATTATAATTCTCAACTGTAAATTACAGCAGAAAATGCAAAATTGACTCTATATTATTTAATAAATAAAAATGCTGGGTGCTATATTGGATAAACAAAAAAAATGAAGCAAAAGACTACTTCCATTTAAAAAAGTTGAATGTTATGTATGAGATGAATGTCAAACATAATTCAAATACGATTCTATTATTTAGTGTGTAAACCTTTTCCTTTGCAGCGATTTCTTATTTTATTTTATCAATTTTTATATTTTACAAATATTTTGTTAACATCGGCTTTTTGATAAATAACACAAATCTAATTATATTCGACCAAAAACTGCTGACTTAACTGTATCTATAACTCATAATTTTCGAGGTCTCTGAAAAGTATACTGAAAATCCTCACCCTGAATATATTTAGGTGTAATTATGATTTCGAACAAGTACATACTTATTTATTCTTATTTAATGAGGTCTGATTAGCTCACTACACTAATTGACAATAATTTCTTTTTACACTTAACGGTTTCATACTTATAAAGTCATTAACCTTGTAAGTTGCCTTTAATTATTTATTTTTCATTTATTGCAATGTAATCTTCATAAATATGTTTTATTTTATTATGCGAAACATTTAGTAAATAATAGACAGTTTATTAGAGATTACGATTAAAAATTATACTAACCACAAAAATATTCTAAATCTATAATTACTCTAAAATATACAATATTCCAGTTTTTAAGACATGTAAAATTTTTAAATATTTTTTTATTACAATTATTCTTAATCATAATGATGGTTGCCACCGTTTTGTTCAGTGTTAATTATGCTTAAGAAACAGAAACAAATGAATACTGTGATAAGACAGATGTTAAATAAAAACAATAATAATTTGTTTCATATAACTTCTATTTATTTTTAGCATATATAATTATAGTAACTCAATATGCCATTAATAAATTTAAGTAAAAGCTTTTGGTTTGTTGATGAATTGCTCAAAGTATAACCACCTGAAGCAAATAAAAGTTATGTTGAATAAAATATTATTTGTATAAGAAAATTAAAGGCTTTTTTTATATATAATCGATATTGAAAATACACCATAGGAATGCCTCCAATATTCGAGAAATAAAAATAATATAATAAATATGTGAAATAAATAAATAATACCTAATATTCCTATCAAAGAACATATAGATGCCAGAAAAACAATAAAGTAAAGAAAGAAAAGGAAATAATAAATAAAATAATAAAACTGAAATATAATTTTGCCAAAAAACACTGTTATAATTTAATTACACACCATTAAACTTGTTAACATTGAACAGGCGACTTTTTTAATTAGGCATTTTTAACACATACACTGAATAACAATTTAATTGACTATGAGAGTAAGTGGTAATGAATCAGGTTTGACTACAAACATATTTTTGACTCATCTTAATTTGTCAGTTGTGAAAATGGAAAAAATTATTAGAAAGCCTCAAATAATGAGAAAATAAAAAAAATTTAAACTTCCAACGAGACAATAAGTTTATTGCATTAACGTAATGTTAATGCCAAATATGTATATAAGAAAAATGTATTTCTTCCTCTGTAGTTTGATAATGAATAGCTTATAGTCGAAACTACAGTAACTGTGTAGTTTTTAAAATATAGTGGTAAAACAAAGTTATTGTGTTTCAATTACAACTCATTCAAGATGTACCACGAAGGAAACGCCCCTACTATCAAATATTTAAGTATTTCTTCTTAATTTAGTATTCCTTTAAGAAAACCTACTGATAATGACTGTATGATTTAAAAGAATTGCAGAAATCATTTAAATCTGCAAAAGGAAATTGTTAAACAAATAAAAGGTAGTGTTTTTAATTGCTAATTTACCTCATTATTAAATTATGTTTCACAAGAGATGGGTGAACAAAAAACGCTAATAGTTTATATTACAGGGGATACTACTAATTAATTAATATATTTGTTATCCCAATAATCTCTTGTATAAAAACAAAAATACATAAATAATTTAATGATTAATAATTATCAATCACAATTACTAATAAAATAATAATTAATAACTAGCTAATTTTCATATCATTAGTCACCATGTAATTATTAATAAATGATATTTATTATTATTATTTATTTCTGAAATAATTGAGCGGATGAATACTTACGTTACCTGATTTGAAAGTTGATTTTCGTCCTGTCCAGCGGAGCGATGCTGGACTTGGCGAGTGCACCGGCGATGGCTCCGGAGCACAGGCTAGTAAGCACGATGTCCGTGTTGGAGAGCTGCTGGGGGCTTGGCGTTTTTGTTTGAGGGAACTTCGCTTCTGAAGTTGCCATCTTTTTTGGAAGACTTCACATCACCGCATTATTCAAGGGCCACTGTAAATTATTTCAATCGGTTAATCCCATGTTTATTTTTTTTATATGTATATATATATATTTCTAATTATATACCGTTTACGATTTGAGACTTACACTTGTGCAAAGTCCAAAGAACATCTCATTTCGCATGCACACACTACTGGCAAATTGTACTTCCATAAACATGTGATAAGCTATTATCAGCTGGGCTGATTCGGTTTTTGCTTACTCACTTATTCTTCTACCTAATGTAATTATTCGTCATTATCACCGAAAATATTTGCCCGACTGGTTATAATACGTAAAAGTAAACAAGACGTTTCGTCCCCACCACAACACACATCGTCACAGACCATTAAAACCGGCTTATTTAACATACCAGATTTGAAAAGTAAATAAATTAATTCACCAAATGTCCTTTAGCGATTAATCTCCTCTACAATTGGAATGGTACGAACACGTTTCAATTTATAAATAAAAATTTTTGTATTATTTTTAAACCGCACCGTGTTTCGTATCATATCGGTTGATAGCTCACCTGATAAAAAATAAATTTGGCTTATTATCTTATTTCGCGTTATGTCGAAATGCGATATAGTTTGACTAGTTACGGATAATATCAACTCGTGCGCGTTAAGGTCGAATACCTCTCCACTACCTGTGGCCATTATTTTCTTTATCTACCTACCTGACACGTAAGCGGAGTCGGAAATTAATCGGGTGAAAATAATGGTTTGTGTGCAATTTTTTTAACTAGGAAAACGTGTACGTTGTTACTCACAACATTTTACATTTCAGGCGCGGTATTTTAAAGAGCAGGACATCGACGGTGAGTGATATTGTTCTTAAAATAGGCTGTGACACTGTTATTGGTTATCAGTGCTTTACGATTCTTATCAGACTCTATGAATGTGGTCAACAATCTAAAGGGTATTGACTACTTAGTGTACACAAGATTTTGAAGACCACCGAGATAACAAACAATCAAGTTTGAATTATTAAAAAACGTGGTCAAGGTCAAATTGTTTTGGATTGATTAATCTATTTTCGTGGTGTATAGTGGGTTAGGATAAGTATCTATTATAATGTAATTATTGCCTAAACAAATACAATTATTATAGTGTTCTATATTAAGTAGTTAATTTAAATAAAATCCGTTAAACATTCTTACTTTTATATGAACGTATACATATATTAATTTTAAAATTAAACTTTATTTAAGTCAGTCAGAATTGCGAAGCTATAGTTAACTTAATAACACACACGTGGTATATGAAACGAAGTGTTTTTGTTGTAATATGTATGATGAGGTGGAAACATATTAAGATTAAAAATATAATCTTTATTTAAGTGATCAATATCTAAATGATAACATATAACTCATATAGTAATCACATTGCTAATTTATTTCAAATTACAAAAGAATAACCTAAATATTGAACATTCATAATTTTGATTCTTCATAGTTATTAACCTACATTTTAATAATAACATCAAACATTCGTTTCTTATTATACACTGCTTATTAAATTAGGTACCCCAGTTTATATACAAAAACAATTTTTTACCATGCAAAATCATTTAATACTAATAATACCAAATTGTGAATGTTTATTAAAATCAACGGATAAACATGATAATAAAAGGCTAAATTTGGAAACGTTGATTTGTTTCCATTATTTTAACTAATCTATATGTTATAAGGTCATTACAAACTCAAAGATCATAAATCATTCAAAATTAAAAATCGAACAAAACTGATAAAGACCGAGCCACAACAAGACCAATGCTTTATATTAAAGCATTATCGGTTGAATTTTTATTAGTAATTTTATAAAATATTAATTTGACATTAATGATTAAACAATTACTAATCAATCAATTTAAGTATTACGACTTATAAAAAAATATAAAATTAAAACAAATATTTGTTATTTTGTATTTGTAACTATTAATATGTTTCTACCTATTGGTACTGTAGCTCAAAAACTGCTAATATTTCACAAATGAAATCTCAAAATTTAATTTTTAATAAGAAATCAATAGCTTCTTGGTACTTGGTTTAAAAAGAGAAAAGTAAAAATTGAACAACCTTTATTAATTGTTTTTATTAACCACGTCGCCATTTTAACTTCCCAGTATTATTATTCATTAAGAATTATTTAGGTAATTAAAAGTCAAACTTTTATTTCATATATAAATTTTAGTTACCAAGTATCTAATATGTATAGTTTAAATGGTTTAATAATAACTTGTGTTTTTCAATATTAATCATAAATAAACTCATAACCTATTTTACTTTTAGAATTTAGAGAATGCTTCTATCTTTTCGCCCGTTCGGGACAAATAAAATCCCTCGACGAGCTGACGGTAATCATGCGCAGCTTGGGACTGGCCCCGACCATATCCGAACTAGCAGGATATTTGAAACAAAAAGGTGGAAAGATGTCTTTCGCTGACTTCTTGGAGGTGATGCACGTCCATTCGAGGGCTGAGGATCTGCCCAGAGAGGTGGTGAACGCATTTAAGGCGGCCGACACTCAGGGCAGAGGAGTGATTCCTGCGAAACAACTGCGTCACATGTTGCAGAACTGGGGAGAGTGCTTGTCCTCAAAGGAGATCGACCGAATTTTTAGGGAGGCCAATGTGCACAACAACACCATGGTTGCTTATGAGGATTTCGTGAAAATTGCTTGTGCTCCGGTGCCAGATTATTATTGATTTTAGTAAATGTTTGATCAATGAATCCGCAATTTTACAGTATACGGAATATACTTTGCATGTGAATCATAGACAGTTGAATGTGACTTTTTTTTTTCTTGCAATTATTCTGACTGTTATCACAGAGACAGTAAACACATGAAAATATAGTCATGTTCGGTTATCTATAATGCATATTCAAAGATTTGTTGATTCAATCATAAAAAAATGTTTTTTTTAAATATTATAATACTGTTTTATTACTATAAAACACTTTAGTTTTGTTTGTAGGGCACTTGTGATATATAAACAAAACTCAAGTGTTCTATAATTTATATTGAAGGCTACTTCTTTATGCATTTTAAATAAAACAAAAACACTAATACAATAACAAATGTTACCATTAGTGTTTTTGTTTATTATTATATTCTTTATTCAAATAGAATTAAAAAATATTGCAATTATTTCTTCTCAATATTTAGTATTAGAATAATTTCTAATGCTTACATAAAAGAGAAGACATTGCATTTCTATAAGGATATATTTATTCACATATTTTACTAATAAACCTTAAATAAAATACTTTTATCTGCTGTCGATTGTGAATATTTGTTATACGATATGTGCATAAAGTATCAGTATTTTATTCCAAGTTCATTAAAGTATTTATTCTCATCCATTCATCGTATGTTATGTTGTTATCGATAAAATACATGCGTGTATCACTTTACAGCCGATTATTAATTTACCTAAGCACTTACCTTATATGGAGAAGTAAATTTTGTAATTGACGATAAAGTAGTCCTTCACGTGAAATATGTCGTGGAATTCATTTGGGAAATTATGTAAATAAAGATGCTTTTCATTCATGACAATTTTCATATGGGGTCAATGCAGGGATTTCGAGGCTGCGACGTTTGTGGTGGCAGAACTGAATATTTTAAATCGATAGTTTTAAAATTTTAAATAATTACAAAATACATGTTGTTGCAGTAGGAAGGGTTAAATTGGGACTTTAAAATGAGCAATAAAATTTTGGAAAAGTCATACATACTGGTAAGAATAATATATAATATCTATATAACTTAATTTATATTTAATTTTCAAAAGTTATCTTGTTTTGAGTACTTGGTAACCAAAAATTTAAAAATAATTGAAATCTTTATAATTATCCAAATAATAGTCTATTATGCTAGTAGATCTATAAATTATTAAACAAATGTCATTTTTTTTAAATTTTTGTCGGTTTATTTTTGTTTATAGATAATTGAATGATAAATTAACCGCATATTTAAAACAAAAAGGTGGAAAATATGTTTTTTTTTCTTTTAGGGTGTATCATTTTAAAAAAATAATGTTGGTAGTAAAAATGACAATCAATAAGAGGTTATGTTTTTGTAATTAATGTATTACATTTAAACAAATTTTGACTAGACATGTAATATAAGCAGGACATTAAAATTATGTTTAATTTTAAATAACGTCTATTATCATATTTAATGTAATTATATGCGCATTTTAAATACTTACCGCTAGATAATATAAAGCAACAAGGGTTGCCTACTACTGTATTTATACAATAAAATGTATTTTGATTGTTCTTATAGGTTTTCTCTCGAATATTGTTTCGGTCTGCATTAAACTATGCTCAATTATAATTGTAAATGTATCTATTATAGAGCAAGGACCCGTAATTATCCCAGTAGGGTCTCCGCTGTGGCAATTCCTACACAGAAGAAAATAGTATTTATGCAAGTGCAAATGTTTAAAATTAAATAAGTAACTTAATTATTAGATCATACTTTAACAATCGGTTTATTTATTGTATTTCCAAAAATTTTTCAAAGATGAGAATAAAAAGGCTAAAATTAATCATTAAAACACGAAAAATGAAACATTTTTTATTTGCTTTATTTACTGTTTTCTGAAATATAATAAATAAACCAAGATTTAAAAGTATATAACACTGTTTTATTACATTGTTGAGTCTAGGTTTTACTTTCCTTGTATTTAGTTCTGAAAATAATGGATTATTAATTTACGTAGGAATATTATACATATGAATGTGTGTTAACAAAAACATATTATCTTAGATGTTAATCTTTATATTTTTTTAAATTTAAAAAACACAATAAACAATCAATATAATATAATAATAAATATGTAACAAGCGCATTTAGAAACATATAGGGTTATACATTCATTGATAACATACGGAAAAGACAATGTAGTTAATAGCCCAACACTACTACTACTTTTATCAAATAGTTTTTTAAAATAATAATAAACTTGTAGTTTAGTTATTATTATTATTACTTATGCAAATATGTGCTAAGCCTTTAAGATAGTAGTAAACAATCTTATATTATATGCAACCACACATACACAAATATATGGCAATGTTAGAAATTACTAATAAATAAAAATTCTTTTGAAAATGTTTAATTCCCAAAATGATTATTGTTTATTAATTAATTATAGGAAGAATAATGGTTTTTATATTGATATTTAATTTATTCTATTATATATTTCTTAGCTAAATAATTACATTTTTTTAATGTTGGTATTTTTAAGCATCATATTTTGACAATTAAACAGGCGGCGCGGCGTGTTTTAACGTTGAAAAACGTTTATTTATATTTAAGAGTTTAAAAGCTATTAAATAAAACCTTCACGATGTCAGCGGCTATGCCCATTAACCCGAAACCTTTCCTCAACAGTCTTACGGGGAAAGCGGTGATGGTGAAGCTGAAGTGGGGCCACGAATATAAAGGTTATCTTGTCTCCGTTGATGGCTACATGAACTTACAATTAGCTAATACGGAGGAATATATTGAAGGAAACGTTACTGGTAAGTCTTATAATTATGAATTGTAAAAGAAGACACTCTATTGGTAAGCCAGTTACAATTATATATTGAAGGGAATGTTCACATGTTAGGGCTTATAATTAGATTTTCAAATAAACATTGGCAATTGATCTTATACAATTGAATATTAGATAAAACCTTATATGATAGTAGAGAGCATCCACGTCGACTGTTTGTTTTAATGAGGAATGGGAATATATAATATTAGTTGGCTGGAATTATTAGTATATATTCCTATGGTTCATTAAAATCTTATAATTTTAATATTAAAGGAAATATTATCTCTAATAATCAGTTATAATCATAATTGTTTTATAATAGCCCGTGTTTCATGGCTCATACTTTTTTTCTCCTGAATGCTAAGGTATTGAATTATTTAAAAAAATCTTTTGAATTAAGCGTTAGCTAACTATGATTTTTATTTAAAAGTAATTTTAATTTAAGAATGTGATTTTTGTTATATATTATGAATACAAATATTGAATAGTTTTTTCTGAGAACTATTGAAAAAAAAATTGTAAATGTAATGTATGTAATTGTAAAAAGATTCAGTTTCACCAACTTTCCTTTAACCATTAGTATTAGTTGTATAAAAATTAAAGGATTACATTTTAACCACCAACATATTTTAATTACTGTTTTCTAGTTTTCTGTTTTGATTTATTTGTGTTTAATTAATTGTATAACCTCAAATATCTTATATTTAATTAATTGCTCACTTAACCCAATGTGAAACAAAATTATTTCGTATTATAAATGTCCTTGGGATATTACAACTGATAATTATTACCAAGTAATTTTTAGTTAAAACCGAGATAACTCAAAACTCTCGTCTTATATAATAATTATCTAATAATGTTGTTTTAGTAAAGGCCTGTTCTGTATCTTTTTTATGACTTATTGTATTAGTTCATCACAAAACAAATTGATTAATTACCTTTAGAGTTCAATCAAAATTTATTATTTGTTTGTCTTAGCATTGATTAAAATATTTCAATCAACGGTCTTAATCTCTTCTTTGTGATGTCGGTATGGTAAATAAATAAAAGAATAAATATATTTTTTTAATTCTTTTGAGCATATGTAAGTAAAAATAAAAGAGCATAGATATATTACAAATTCTGCCCTGTGAATGCAATTTTTAAGGGTATTATTTATTTGATATCTTGGTTTAATATTTTTTGAGATATAGTTTAAGAGTTTTAGAGTGACGAGAACAAGCTTTTATAGTAAATAAGCTCATTTACGCACACATAAATACATAAATAACATTGGAATATATCTTTAAGTGGACATGTGAAGCAAATAAAATAAATAAAATATAGTGTATTAATAGATAATCACTACTTCTAATTATATAATAAATTGTTATTGTATAGTTAATTAATGTTTATTTTTAGGTAATTTAGGAGAAGTCCTCATCCGTTGCAATAACATCCTGTTTATAAGAGGTTTCGATGAAGAAGACGAAGAGGGAGAGACGAGAGATTGATAACAAAGAATAATCTTATTTTTACTGTATTTACGTCTAGGATTAGTTTTTAAGTTAAATATAAACTTTTGTATCGATTTCTTGGCATCGTTTTTGAGCAATTCTATGTGTGATTAAATTTTGGCACAAACACTTTCCACCGCCTGTATCCTCATTATTTTGCCAAAGTGATGAAGTTCATTCATATTTTTTTGAATGAACTGTGGAAATATATTTTCTTGAATTGTGTAATATATATTTAATTTTAATTCTATGGGTTTTTACTATTTTTAGCTGTGAAGAAAAAAATTCATTTTTTATTCAATATGTTGAATACTTGAAGCTATAATTTTGGGAAACATTTTTAATCAAGTGCAATAAAATAAACTCCACTTTGTTGTGAGACTGTAGTCATGTAATAATCCAAGTGAAATAAATAAAGTGCAGTTGTTGTTAATGTGAAAGCCAAGCAATTTTATCTTTAACAACAGTGGCTTCTACTTCGTTATACATTCTTAATTACAAAATCTGTTTAATTTTGTAATTAAGAATGTATAACGAAGTAGAAGCCACTGTTGTTAAAAATACTCTTGTTATTTTGTTTGCATAACAAGATTTTTTATTGTAATAAAACAACACAGTTGAGAGGGTTTCATATTTATTTTTGAACACTGCTAGGATTTTTATTTAGTGACCCATCAAACTAAACTAAACTAAATTTTACTAGATATGTCAACATACTGAAAACCTGAGTCATTGAATAAAAATATTTTTGTAAGAAGTGTTTAATTTTGCAAGCAATTTTGTTATCAAATAAAAAATGTATCATTCTGTTGAAAGTTTCATGATGCTATAGATTTATAGTTGATTGAATAGTTATTAAAATATTTGATTATGGTATATAATACCGGGTGTTTCTAAATGAATTTATGGGTTTTAACGCTTTGTAGTACTTATTACGTAAAACTTAAGGTCATAATTAATACATGAAATGAAAGAGCACCTCAGACAGTTCTGTTTGTTGGTACGCGCGTACGCTAGAGGGCGCTAGTAGTGAAAATGGCGACTAGTAAACAGAAAACAGACATTTGTAGGAAATAAAAAATTGAATAGTAAATGTAGATGTGTGGTCTGTAGATCATTTTACAGATAAGCAAAGATTTCACAGAAAAAAAATGTTTGACCACATTTATAAAAATATTAACTTTTTATATTATATAAAAATTCTTTTAATAGTTACAAATGAACAATCTTTGTTTATATTATGACTTGATGGTGGGTTAGTGAGTATATACCCACCATACTAATAAATAGATGAAATAATACATTATTGTTTATGTGGTTATTATCTCCTACCCTATTTCCCAAGAAAGACTGTTTTTGTTATAATGTGTGTAATATAACCTACAGTTAGAACATTTCTTTTTAATTCCTAAATAATATTAACAGTAATAGGGATATGATTTTTAGTACATAAAAAATTATAGTTACTTTAGTCCACTTAAAAACTAGACTCGAAACTGAGCTACTCTCACAAATCTGTCTATTATTCGTAGTTGTTTTCTTTTGTTTTTCGTATATCTCTGTAAATAATAAAATCAATTTTGAATTGACGAGGCATACATAATGAAAACATAAGGGAAACCCTTTCAACTGTGCAGTTTTATTTCAAAATCAATATTTTTTAGAATTAAATTTCGCATTGTTAATATTGTTTAACGAGGGCTTTCTAAACTAGCTCAAGCTTAGAGATAGTTGTGGAAGCGCCATTTAAAAAGTGTAATCACTTAAACAACTCAGAATTATTGCGTATTGAATATGTATAGCAGATAAGTTCCTCAAGTTATGGTTTTTAAGGCCAGAAATATTTTAAGAATGATTTTTAATTATAGGATGTATTTTTTTAGGGGTTGCAGCATCTGCTGTCTGAATACAAGAAAACCGGACCAATTATTGCTTTCAAATAATACGAAGAGTGATCTTTAATAAAAGTTTTTTCGAAGGAGTAAAGAATATAAAAAAGTATGCAATAAACAAAATTTATGCGAAATCAATATCCCCAAATAGCCATTTAATATTACATAATTTCACGGAGGAAATTATTACTGAAATAACTAAAATTTAAAGAAATGATAATAACGTTAAAGGTACGAGGGATGGTAGGAAAGTAGTAGCATCGTGCTGAACGCTGGTGAATAGAATAGTTGACGTTTTCAGTTGTATTTCAACTTTCTGTAAAGTTACATCTCGCTGGTATTAACTGTGTTGTTTATGTAAGTGTTTATAATATTCAAGAAAATAAAAAACGCCGCCAGTTGTGATGTTAAGATTGTGATTAGATTTCTTAATGCAAAAAACGTGCTACTTTATTAATTAATGGTTGAGGCGTTAACTTCGTGATACATCTTCGAAAATTAAACAAAAAACTCTTAGTTTGTTAAAATCACAGTTGATATCAATAAAGTAAGCGTTTTGTTTACTAAACTCGAGGACTTTTTGACAGGAAAGAAAGATTACGTATCTTAATACACTGGCGGCGGAGGAATTTGAAGCTGGTGTACAAAAACTCGTCACACGTTACGACAAATCCTTAAATTTGCAAAGTGTTTGAAGTATGTTCATAACAAACTGATACTACTTTCCGGAAGACCCTCGTATATAGATGTTATTATTATATATATTTCTGAAGAGCATATTTCTAGAACCCAATATTAATAGATGGAGATCTACATACCTAATCAATGATAAAAAGTTTAAAAAGTTGTTTTTAATCAAACCTAATCTATCATAAGTTGACACATTTTTGTATTAATTTATTTATTTATGAAAGCACAGTGTGCACTATTTTTATTTGATCTACCTTGCACAACGATTTATACACCATTATTCAAGGTAACTATAAATTGAGAAGTTAATAACTTAAAAGTACACGCTACGAATTGAAAATCAGCGTTCAAATAATTCTCGTAGATTTAGATGTGTTTTATTGAATTCGAGAAGACGAGTAAATGTACGAGAGTTACATGGGCCCGGATGCAACATCGATCGTCCTGGGGATAATAAATTGGTAAGTTTTTTTTTTTCGCTGCTCAAGAGCGGCGTAAAATCCGCGTTGTCTGAAAAATTTCAAATGGAATATCGAATTATTGTCGGTTGACAATTTATATCTGAATCTTTCGTAATGCACGGATGTTGGGTGGGTGATTTATGTTTTTACGGCATCCAACTTTTTCACAAATAATCATAAGCTATATGAAAATTTATTACTTTAAATGGTGAATTATTCGCTACAACAAATGAATAATAAAATAAGCAATGTATGCAGATTAACGTCTATTATTAGAATGTTTATCTAATATTTATATCATTAACTTCGTGAAAAGTGTGTTTAATTTGTAATATTAATATGTTTATCTAATATTTATAGTACTTGCTTTACTTATTACTATTTTATTGTATGTATAAGTTATTTTTTAGCACTACTTGTTTTTTAGAAATTCAGCATGAAATTATGTATATATTTTCCTTAAATGTACGTTGAATTGGAACGTTACGTATAAGGAAAATATTCTCAAGGCAGACAAAAGAGATGGCTTAAATCAAATTTAAAAATACTAAATACCTGATTTCATTATGAAAATGTGCTAACTTAAATTTAGTTATCACTGTTAGGTTTTATATCAATAAAATAATAAATATTTTTGCGAAGAAAACCTTGTAAACTAATTTCATAGATTTTAAGTAAATTTCATGTTTCTTTTTTATTATTGATTTATAAATTCTTTCGATTTTCAAATTTAATTTATGATTTCATTGTTCATATTTCCTTCGGTGTGTTAGTTGTTTTGTTATAGGCCTGCTCCCACATACACAGACAGGCGTATACATTTTTCAAAATTGATCGGATCTTTCCCGCGGGATCAAAGAATTGATATATCCCTTGAAATGTGGAGTTCTACAATTTTCGCGAAAATAATAATTTCCCAAGGGAGGTTGGAACGGTCTATTGGGCAGAATATCTGTTTTCGGGCTAATGTAAAATTGTTAGGTCCGTGATTTTAATCCACTCACACAAGAAATATGATTAATTACTGTAATACTCTATGGTTTAAAAATCCTAAAAAATGAAAAACATGGTGAGTGATAAACAAACTGTGAAAATTACAGAGGCATCACAATAACAAGTTCTTCAGCAAGTTATAATTTTTATACTTTTTCCCTGAAACAATTAGAAGAGCTGGAAATTTTAAAAATTGATTTTCATTTCTTTGTGAAATGCCATATAATATGAATTCAAATTTATTTATAATACAATATATATAATAATAATAGGTAGTTGATTAAAAATTCACTTTATTTATATATTATTAACATAATGTTTTATCAAGTGATAAATGAGAAACAAATACAAGATATGTATATGTAATAATATTAAATATATAACGCATACAGATTCATACAAATCACCATTCGCTTTTTTTCTTCTTCTAAATTTATTGGTAATTTAAATACTCGAACGCGTGCATAATGCACATTATATTTTTATTTTTTATAGAAATACTTCCTCTTATTTGTATTACCTCGAACCATTATACAACTAGAACTGCGGCTATTTTAAGTTCATATCTGATGACATTTGAAAAGCATGCTTTATGCACCTTTTCGATGTCTGCAATTGATAAGATTGTATTCTTTTGTTATTAAAAGTAAAACGCGCATACACGAAGTAAAATCATTAATATAATAACGCTACTTTTGATTGTTAATTTATCAAATCAGCAAGATAATTAATTGTTTTAGACTTAGATTCGCCTAATTAACAACTGGCGTTCTTTTGACGCAGACATACTCGAGATAATCCATTTTAAAAAGGATTTATTCGAATGATTAGAAATTCGCAAAGAGAAGACTAATTGATGACAAAGTAGAGAATTAATATCCTCTTCATTCATTTAACCACTTTTATATATCTCTTATATTTTGCCAAATAACTAAAAATAGCAAATAACTACTTCTTCATTTTTATTCGTATAATATTTAAGTACAAGCCCACCGGATAAATAATAATCCTAACCCTTCAACAGAGACGTATATAATAAAATGGAATAACACAATAAATAAATCAAACATTTATATTATTTATGGTTGGGTGATTATAATTGAGCGTTCCTTATACATTATTCCATATTTACTAGCCATCATCCACGTCATTCATCATATTTACCCACGATTTCAAAAGGAAAATTGTGCCACCGTACAGTTTTCCGCTTACGTATATCGTACAAATATGAAAATGGTTTAACTTCGGCACGTTATCCGCGCTATCTCTCTCTTAATCGCGCCCCTCTCATTCACTCTCGGCCCTCCTTTCATTTCGAGTACGAGAGATGGAATCTAAATTGGGGATGTTCCCATAAGATGATCCCCGGTTTAGATAACGGTTTACTTAATTATTACAACATTTTAGAGGCCTTATCTCCGGGACACCCCCCTTTTATTGATTGATGTTAAAGGTCGCCGCCGCCGCCACCGGTTTGCAGCAGGCCGGGGTTTCGCTGCCGTGGAATTTACCCGAAATGAGGGTCGGATAATAAATTTAGGGAGGACGTGGATCTCTTCGGGATCTCTCTGGCGGGGCCGGGAACGTTCGCGAATCGACTGACCTGGAGTTTACGCGCAAACCGAACTTCCGGCGTTGTTTAATTTAGTTACGATTTAATTAATCAACTGTTTACATGTAATTAACACTATCGATAATATTTAATTATTCAGGATTATCTCAACAATGTAGAAATACGAGATATTAACTATATTTATTACCGATATATCATCTGGTAAAGACATTTCTGAAATACAACTTTTCCTTTTTGTGTACGAAGCAACACTTTGTTTTAAATTAAAGTTATAGACGATTAAATTCTTTATCCAATCAAAGCACAAGAAAATATCCAGAAAGGATGGACATTAGTCTTACTACTCTACACTACTTACAGGTGATGATGAAGAAATTTATTCCGTCTCACAAAAATGTCACAAAAACACCCCTATTAAGGAGGAAGAAGGAATGACAAACAAATTAATTTTTTCACATTGAGATCCACCGAAAAAATACAATCAAGTGATGTCCCTTGGTCACTTTGGATGAAATTAAACTTCAACCTTTCAAGCTCAAAATTAACGTACTTTCACTAGGATGAGTTAAATCTAAGGACACAAATGCAGTGTCAATTATTAAACTAACCAAATGCAATACAAGTGCGCCACTTGTGCTTCAGCTGCTAAAATTTCGGTAACTCAACAAATGCCCGACAAGTGAAAATGTTTTAAAGGGCGCCAACTTTAGTGGACAGCATCCAGCAAACTACAGAGGTTGTATAGCACACAAGAACTAAGTTGCAGCCATTAGAAGGAAGCAGCAAAATAAGGTAGAGCACGCAATCGTAATAAACATTAACCTCATCACTCAGGAGCAGGGTGTACTTCACGAGAGTGTCTCAGCCAATACGATCCCAAAAACAACAAAAATTGAGACCTATTACTTTATGTCAATATGTGCTTTAATTTGGAAAACCTTTTTTATTATCCCCATGCACAAAAAAACAACACACATCCAGAAGTCGCTGATAATTATCGTCCAATAAATCACCTTCTATTAATTTGAAACAATTATCAGTGAAAAACCTTGCAAACATCAATAACCTATTATAAACCAACAATTCGGTTTTTGAACAGAATACTCTACTATATAACAACTCCTTTGAGTAGTTGATAAAATGCAGAATTGGGGCAATGGGCACCGTTGAAATTGAAAGGCATTCGACAATGTCACGCATGAAGTGCTGATTTATCCCGAGGAATATCACTTTGGATGAAATTAAACTTCAACCTTTCGAGCTCATAATTAAAGTGATTTCATTAGAACAAATTAAATCTAACGACATAAATGCAGTATCAATTATTAAACTAATTAGAGACAACACAAGTGCGCCACGTGTTTACAATATAGTGCAATTAAGTGGAATACACATAAAAAAACACTACAAATCATCTGATACTCCTCAGTGCTTCAACTGCCAAAATTTCGGTAACTCTAGTTTCCTGTGTCGCCCAGCACCCTTGTGCGTTTAAAACGGAGGCCCACACAACAAGTGTCCGACACTTGGAAAGATTTTCAGGTAAGCCAGCACAATAAGTTATCAAAAGGAAGAAACAAAATTAGGATGGTCAAGCATATAATAACACCAACTTATTGGCGTTTTAATTCCGGTTATTAATCGTAATCAAAATGAATCTTAATATAAAAATAATGTGCATATAATAAAGTCGTATATCGTACCGGTATAAATGCTTAGAATGATTTTTTGTGCCACTCGCTTCAATGCCTTTTCAATTCTGGGACGTGCTCGAAGGCCGAAAGCCTCTTGAAGCATCTGTAATGTTTCGATTGCATTCTTTTCAAGCCGTACACAAAACTCGATTGCGTATCAAGGTCGAAAAACGCACTTCTTTCCTCTGCTCGAAACAAACTGGTTACATTGTGAGGGCAGACTCTTCACCACATTTCTCGACCAGTGTTACTGCATTGGATAGTCGCGTCATAATAAAATCATTCGCATTACTTTTACAATAGACCCTGTATTACCGGTATCAAAATTGTAATGAAACATTTAATAATAATATTTGAACGTGATAGATTTACATGTTCTATTGGAAAAATGAGACTTTTCATTCAAGATATTTCTGGAAATTTCAAGAGAACGATGAAGATTAGTTTGAGAAACTGAAGAAAAATTTTAGAAATCCCCACTAGAATTTTCTGGAATATTCTAGAAGCTTGTAAAAGAAATTTTATAACCCACAAAAAAAATTACAGCATTTTGGAAGATAAATTCCAGGATAATTCTGATAATATAAAATAAGAAATAGAAAATCCCAGAAAAAATAGTAAAAACGTGCCACAAATCCCCATAACCTCGAAATCTTTAACCAGTTGTGTAGTCCTCGTAACCCTTTAGTCAACCCAAAGCCAAAACATCCACAAATCACTATTCATCAATTCATCTCATCAGTTCATAATGACATTAGCGATCATAACCTTCGAATGACAGAAGACAGTTAATTTCGTAAGACATTAGTAATCATGACGTTTTTGACAGTTAAATCCAGACTGAAAGACCGCGGGTCGATAGCCGCTGAATAGAAGAAAAATCAAGTCAGTACTCTGTTCACTTCATAAAAACTGTATAAATACTTACTTACTTACTAATAATAAAGATGTTTTCTCTCTCTCTAGTAAAAACGTTGCTGGGAAATTCGAAAAACCTGGAAGTCAAATTACAGGAAAATAGTAATTTTTGAAAAGTCCTTCAAAAATTCTAGTCCCAATTTATGAGAACACCAATTTAAAATTAATAAAACTAAACGATACAAAAATAGGTTGATTAAATGTTAACTTTTTATGAAATAATATGTCTAAGTAGTTTATTTTATCAATTTCTTTCAGAATTTTGTTCCCTAGTTGATACATGAAATCAACTTCCCAAATATAGAACATATTTTGCAGATCTTACGTGTGTCTTTAAATAAGTAATTTGTTTAAATATGTTTGTATCATGAGCAAAGAAGCACTGAGATTATTTAATAGAATTTATGTCATTTATAAACAATTTTAAGAGAAGTGGGCCTAACTGGTAATGTCCCAGATGTAACTGCAATACCATGCAATAGCTTTCATTAGAACTTAACTTACCAATTAATTATTATTCCCCGTCAACAACACCCACGGACCGGTTTCGATATATTTTAGATCTCATCAGCGTAGCGCAGTTGGAGACAAGGTATCGAGATATATTTTGGAGTATTTAACTGACCGGATTAACCAGCGATTACGATATTACCAATGTTATTAATATTTACTAACTTAAAAAATACTCTACAGGCCAGAGTTTGTCTACATTCAGGTATTGAACAATTTCTAATAAAAGCTTTGAGACACACTTCCCCTAGCCCATGAGGTAACCTAACGAAGCCATATTTTGTAACACATATATAGTTTTTAAATTGTAATGTAAATGCTTTTTCCGTATTTGCTTTTATTAGTAATTAATGCCATTTCTGCATTTCGAAATGCGGTGGTATGATGGATAAATTAAATGGCTGTTACGTGTCCCATAGCCAAGTATTTCTGAGCTCCCTTCATATAAAGTAATGTATTTACGAAGGTACTTTAGGCATTCCAAGATAAATATGCCCGGTAATGTCGAAATGTTCAGATCTCTAAAAGATTGCCTTTATTACTTTGCTCATTAAGAAGTTTGTGAGACTTCTTAGAAAGAAAGTAACCTTACATAGCTTAATAGATAAAAATTCGCTATGGCAGTGCCAATCCAATATGGGATCTAAATTCAGGGTTCAAAAATTGGTGGTATCATATTCCTTTAATCTCATAATTTTCAATGTAAATGTAAGTTTTTCTGTCTTTTATGTTTATGTTTATTTCTTTTAATTCTATGCCAACAAAACAGCCTAACACATACAAAAAATACATAAATAATATTAATTATATAATTTAGACCGCACGAGAATTGGGGATTGAGTTCATCCTAGATGATCTTCCACTCGTACCTCGAAGTATTCTTCTGCTGACGACCATGCAAGAACGCACCAGAAATCAATATTTAGGTGTATTTTGGCCTTAAATCCAGGCATTTTTGTCCCTAATGTGGGAATTATATGTCAATGTGATTGACGTTCTTCGGAATTAAGAGTAAGTTTATTGGCAATGAACCACTCAAAAACCGATCTATTATTAATACTCTCACTCTTTGCTATGGCTGATTGCAAGTTGATTGATTTGTTAATGCAGGTGGTATCGTCAGCGTATAGTACTATTTTCCCGTTATTTAGTTGTGATGGAAGATCATTAATGTAAAGTGAGAATGACAAGGTCCCGAGGATTGACCCATGAGGTACCCCATGCTTCCGAAGATAACTTCCCATTAAATAGTACCCGCTGTTGCCTATTTTGTAAGAAATAACTAACTAATCGACATGTTGTTGGATCAAATCTATAGTAGTAGACCTTTCGTAACAAGACATCATGAGGCACGCAGTTAAATGCCTTACCAAGGTCAAAAAATGAAGCTATTAGGTATGATTTATAATGAAATCATTCAAGGATCTCTTCGACCAAGGCATTAACTGCGTCCGTAGTTGATAGCCTCTTGCGAAAGCCAAATTGATCCCGATACAGTATATTAGGCATCTCACACAATTGAGTTATTTGGTTAAATAAGATATTTTTTAGATGATTAGCTAGTTGGTGAGCGCTAATATCTAATTGAACTACACTTTTTTACAGCAGTATTTTGTTTGTATTTCAAATATCGGCAGTAATTCGTCCTGGTATTCAATAATCGGGAAGTCATTTTATCAGGTATGTTACGAGTTACACAATAACGACACTTGTATTAATCGAAATCCTAAACCACGATTTGCTTAAGCGCTGTTTCATTTTATATCTTGGTTTACCTCGAAGTAGTTTTTAAATCCGATATCTGCATCGTTGTTCCTTTTTACAATTTTATGTATCAACCATTCATGACGATGCATATTAGAGCATATTTGATCATGGACTTCTTCCATTCATCATCTTAAATCACTTACATATTCTTTCTCTGTCACATTTTCTTCAGGTGAATAACCGTACTTCAAATCACAAGAAAAACAGTTTTCAGTTAATGGCGATTATCGTTGAAGCCTTTCCGTTTTTTTTTTATTTATTACCATACCCTAATTCGAAACAGTGTGTCTTAGACTGTACTTATTTATTATTTATTTCTTAAATAGGTAACGATTTTAAAGCTCATTTTAAAATAATTCGGAATTTCACTCACCTCATTCGCTTTCTTCTATTGGTTCTCAGGTATTATTTTAACTTCAAATAATAAATTTGTTTAATGTGCAGTTAATTTTGGATAACGAATATATGCCTTTGTTTATGTTTTGGTAGACGGTCATTAACACGAAATCTAGTTGATCCATCAACATGATTGATGAGACCAATTGAGTATTCTATTATGGTCTAACCTTTCATATCCTCTATAATCTTATTAGTTTTCTTCTAGTGACTTCAATCTCATACGCAAGAGGTATCTGCTACATTAGTTGGTGGAGCTAATATCTATGCCTGAGGTCTTTTAATCTGTTTAAGAACGCCTGAAAATCCAATTTTTCTAAGGTGTTTACATTTGTATCAGGATATGTAAATCGTTTCATATGAGATTTATCTTTTGAAAAATACTGATTGATTAAGTGATCATAGTTCTTGTCATTTTTTTTTCAAACATTTGATATAAGGGAAGGGATATAGTAGGAAAAGCAGGGCAACGTGACGGGCTTTTCCTATAAAGCAGGAGAGGAGTTTTTCCTGTCATATCCCTTCTATTTCATAATGCAGCAGCTTCAAATTGGCTGAGAAAGGTGGCTCAGGAAGATTAACTATCAGAATGAGGAGGTTGCAGTGTTATCCTTTAATTTAATTTCTTTAAACCTTTGTATTTTTTTTCTGATTAAATACTTGAGTGTTTGAAGATTATTATTATTAGTGGTTAATTGTATATCCTTTCTTCAACAGTTTTATTGTTAACTATATGTACATTTCGAACCCTAAGGGTTCATTTCAATAGTATATTGACATAACAAAATAAATATAAAAGTCAAAAAAGTTGGGCGACTTAATTAAAATATATCTTTTTAAATTTTTGTTGGTTGATATCGTATATTTTCTGCTTTAATTTCTCAGAAACTTTTTCACGATTTTTATTGCTTTCCCGCCTTTCTGCTATATTTATTTTCAGCAACTTCAAATTGACAGAGAATTTTCCAGGTAATTGATCGTCAAAATAAAGAGGTTATAGTTTATCTCAAGAGCAGGAAAGGCATAAATACAATATAATTTAATTTATTTAAACGTCTTTATTTTTACTAAACGCAAAATTCACCACAATTCTAACCTCAAAAGATTTCACTAAGAATGCCAAAAATTTCGATAATCCCAAAATTAATTTCACAATGTTACAAAAAAAAATTACAAAACTACTACTGTACAAATCTTTAAATATCTAGTTATAAGTTTTATTATAGATCTAGTTATAAGTAAACTTGTTTTTCTTATTTTTAAACACGGTTTCCCCCCAAACAGTTCTAATGGCTTTAATCTAATACGCAGGACATACTTATCTATTTCATTAGTTGGTGGAGCGATTATGAATGCCTGATATGTTTTTCTATCTTTTAATCTGTTTAAGAACACATTTCTAAGGTTCATATTAGTCGTTGTGTTACTTTCCCTATATAGAATATACAGGGTGGAAACTTTAATTGGAATCAAATTCATAGCTTCCATATAGGCGACTTTTGCAAAAAATCCCGAAACTCGTTACGCATTGCTTTTTCGTCCTCATTTCTATGTATATGCTGTTTGTTTATCTGTTCTAGGAAGTGCACAGCCAACTCACTTACATGTTTTAAGTGAATATTTATTTTTATCATATTATCAACAGTTTGAAATTTTTAAATTCAAGTAATTTAAATTGGTTTAGTGTCAAGACGTTCAATTGTTTTAGCTCTTTATCAGTGTCAACTAAACTATAATAAACACAATATTAACATAACCTTATAAATTTGAGTATTATTTATTTTATCGTACTCTTGACCTACCTCAACAAACAATACAATGACCTCTCGTACGCTTGACCCGCCCAAACAAATTGTACGTTGAGGCAGGTCAAGAGTACGCTGGAGTTTAAGCGGGAAAATAGGCGCTAGGTAAACGCATAGTTTATTGTCGTAGGTAAAGAGTACGTTCGGTTAAATAAACTTTAAAAAAAACAGCTTAAATTATTTGAATTTTTACCAAAAGCAAATTGAAAATGATTTAAAAACATATTTTAAAATTCACTTCAAACAGTTGCCTGAAAAATAGTTGAAGTTCGAATTTTAGATTTTTACTTGACTTAAATAAATTTGATTATACGAATCCATTGGTGCGAGAATATTCATAATCTGATAATTATTTTGGAAGTTATCGTGAAAAAACTAAAAAAACAATTGAAATTTAAAATTTATATTTTCACTTGACCTAAATAAATTTGATTTTAAGAATCCATTGGTGCAAAATTTCCATAATCTCATAATTATTTTGGAAGTTATCGTAGAAAAACTGAAAACAATTGAAATTCGAAATTTATATTTTTACTTGATATAAATAAATTTAATTGTAGGTGCAAGAATTTCCCTAATCTGATAATTATTTTGAAATTTATCGTGGATTAACTGAAAAACAAAAGTTCGAATTTTAGATTTTAATTTAATTTAAATAAATTTTATTGTAGGAATTAATTGGTGCAATATTTTTTTTAAATTTAAACATTATTGTGAAAGTTATAGTTGTAAAACTGAAAAAAATGAATCTCGAATTTTAGGTTTTTGTTATTTTATATAGTAGGTATATATTTTATTATAGGATTCTATTGGTTCAAAGATTTATTTTATATAAGAATTTCAACTAATTTTAAACTTTTTTATTCTTCGTAAAATTTTATTTTAGTAAATAATAGTTTTAAACTGTTAATCCTTAGCAAATTTTATTTATTTATTTTTTAATTTCTTCTACTGTTTTAAGTATTAGACTAAATTATTTTTAGAAAGTAGTCAACTGCGCAATATAATTCTATTGTTTTTTATTTCAACTGTTTTTAACAGTCATTTTCTTAGTATTGTCATTAGTCAGCAGATTTTCAATTGTTTTTTTTTGTTTTTGGTAAAATTGAAACGTTTCTTTTCTAATGGAAAGAACGATTTTAACATTTTTTATTTGGCATTTTTCTTTAATATTAGCTGTGCTTTTTGAATCAATTTTTTCTTATTTGACAAGTTGTTTTTTGTAATTAAGCAAATTTTAACTGGTTTTATGAAGTAAGTTTCAAAATGTTTCTTAGGAAAGTTTTAGCCGTATTTTAATAAAATTTCAATTGTTTTTTTATTCTGAAAGTATTTAACAAATTGTAATAAAATTCAGTTGTTTACTTTTTTATAATTCAACTGTTTTTAACTGTATTTATCAATGCCATTTGTTTAACTTATTTTCAATTATATTCTTCAACAATTTTTAAAAAATAATAATTTTAACCTTTAGTATATTTCTTTTTCTTAATTCTAATTTTAATTTTGCCTTTTAAACTATTTCTTTCCTATTTTTGCACTGTTAAATTTTTATAAATTTTACAACTGTTGTTTCTGACAAAATTCAATTGTTTTTAAAAAAATATTTCAACTGATTTAAAGTGTAATGTTCTCTCAATAAGTGTTTTTTTTCAGCTCAGATTTTTAATTGCTAACTTTTAAGAAAAAATAATTTTAACCTGTTTCTCCTTAGTTTAAAATTTAATTTTTATTTGTGCTTTTTTTAATTCAATTTTTTTAAATTTGTGAAATTGTTTATTATTACGATTCCTGTAAAATAAATGCGGACAGCAGAGTTTGAGTATAAAATGTTTTGTATATGTAGGGTGGGAGGGTGGCCACTATCACACCCTCCAATAATTTAAACATTAACAAGGGTTTGATTGAATTCATTCATAACATTTATTAAAATTAACTTCATAAATGATTGTTTATGTTAAAACATTCACGAAAAACTCTTGTTTATGTTCAATTGATTAGAGGGTGGGATAGTGGCCACCCACCCACCCACCATATATATTTTAACTTTAATTAAAACAGTATTTTTGAAGATTAGTTTTTATAACAGAGCTGATGTTTTATTGTAATTGAAAATAAAATAAATAACAGATTTTCAACTACTTGATATTATTATTATTATTATTTATTTATTTATTCCTTCCAATATGCTTACATAATATTCCAAAATTGTATATAAAATCCAATTATATCAACAAAAATTTCAATCACATATGGAAAGGGCAGAGTTCACAATATAGCGTTCTTCCACTCGTACCAACGCTTTCTTCCATAAGAGACTTTCTTCTTGAAGAAAATATGAACAACTTATAAAGCATCATCTTTATAGATAATACAGAGAAAGTATTATGATGGCCACATTACCATTTTATGAGATTTGTTTTCTGAAAAATCTTAATTGATCATCGTTCTTATCATATTCTTTAAAACATTTGTTTTAAGGAAAGGAATATAGCAGGAAAAGCAGGACGAGACGTGCCTTTTATATATAGAAGGAAATATAGGACAACGTGATGAGTTTTTCCTGCTATGTCGCTTCTATTTGATGCAGCAGCTTCAAATTTACTTTAAAAAATGACTCAGGTAGATTAACCATCAGAATAGGAAAGTTGCAGTTCCATCTTAGGACCAGAATAAGCACTAATTTAATGTTATTTAATTTCTTTGAACCTCTTTATTTTTTATTGGTAGATCTTGTATATTTAGATGGAAACTTTTCGAAGATTTTTATAATCAGTTATTGCTTTCTTGCCTTTCTGCTATATACCAGTCATTTGCATTGCATTCAGCAGATTCAAATTGGTTGGAAAAATACTCCAGGCAAATTGATCCTCCAAAATGAGGAGGATTCAGTTTCATCTTAAGAGCAGGATAGGCATTTAATTAAATTTCTTTTGTGTTTAATTCGATTTAGTTAGATTTAGTGGGATTTCGAAAACTTTAAAAGTATTTTTTCTTTCCTATTTCTAGTGTTTTTTTAGCCTTTTTCTTATAGACTTTTAGAATGTTCCTTCCCTTCGGGGGATTGATTTTTGATCAAAGTTTAAACAATTGCATCAACGAGCCAAGAAAAACTTGCAATTCTATAAATACTTTCGCTGTTATTTCAATACATATTGATGTATTGTGGTCGTACCAATGCTATATCATATAATAAATAAAATGTTTTTGAAACACCTACAAAGTTACCAGCTGTAATAAGCATGCTTTCAATAGTGTAAAATCTAAGAATTAGAAGAGGCTCGTAATTACAATATATACGTTTTCCTCTGCAAAAAAATATATTAATATACCTTTCATCCTTAAGTTATGTGTTTTATTTCTTTATAGATGATGATATCTATACCTCAATACCTAATAGTAGTGGTAGCTAGATGAAATCGATCAAAAATTCATCTTAAAAGTATGTATAGACTTTATCTGCTGATGAGCTTGAACATGAACTCTCCATTTAACGCACATTCATATCAATAATTGAGGTTATGTTGGGCATGGTCAATAAGCTTTAAAGCCGCCACGGTTACTGTACGTATTCTTAGATTATGAAACCATATCGATGGTATCGAAAGCTATGTAATATTTCACGATTAGAACGTTTAAGGTTCAAGGCTTAGAGGTGAAATAAAGTAAACAAGACTCAAGTCACAATTATATCATTCTTGTATTTAAGCCTTGCGATTGACATGTGTTGTACGTGTTTTATTTTTGGATGCCCAAAAGAAAAATTAAATGTCATCGAAAAATATTTTGTATACGGACATAACTTAATTCACGATGAATTAAATTCTCCTAACCCGTGGTGAAACATGTTTTTGTTAACTAGATTAACCAAGTATTTTAATTAATCTTATAAATAACTTAATTCAAAATAGTAAGTTTTCGGAGAAGAGAGAGAAGAGCATTCAACTAATAATCTTTCCCTCAAACATTGTAGCAAAAATCATCACCTAGCAACGTAAACAAGTGGCCATTTCTAATCTTTTAAAGGACGCGGGGGTTTATTTTTCCCATTGACGATGTCGTTAACTCCACCACCACCACCTCCGGACGAATTCTTCGGCGACAAGAAGAAGCCCAAGCAGATCTTCTTCTACTCACCATCCGATTCCAGCGTCTACCCCAGTTACACGAACCTGTGTCTACCTTAGTAAGTAAAATTTTGTGCGTACGCTATCGATTTCCAACCCTCACCCACACACCCACCCCCGCCGCTTAGGTGGGAGGATTATTTTCTGTGGATAATTCCGGGCGTATGTTAATTCCGGGCTTTGGTCGCTGTTTTCTGCAAATCGGCTCATAAATTTCACCGACGAACGTCATAAATTTCGATGTTTATAGGTTATTTTTCAGCTGTTACATTGTGTGCGGCGGTGGGGGGTTTTTCGGTAGGGATGTAAGTGTTCAGTTCCATTCGGGCGGACGTTTTACAAATATAGCATGCGTTACGTATACCGGATTATTATGATTAAATGGTACCATTGAAATGTCGATACCATTAGTAACTTTATATTTATTCAGCGTTCCCAGTTTGACAGCGCTTTATGAACTGAAAACTGTTTTTAAATTATATTCTAATTTTATACGCTATAAAATATTTCGTAATATATAAATAACGAAATTATTAATGTAATCGTAGCTTTGGGATTAAAAATATATACGATAAAATGATTTTTATAATTAAAACTTTTTGCTGTAATTATATACCTTGATTAAAATATTTATATAATATAAAAAATACTTTTTAAACTTAATAAAATATTGACACAGTATATACATAGTAATAATAAAAACTATGTTGAAACTATACAGGGTGACTGACGAAAAACCTTTGGTGCTGTATCTCGCTTATTTTTGATCCGATTTGAATAAATAAAACATCAAATTAAATGATTTTTAAAAGACTTTAATATGAACTGTACTGATATTTTTTCTTGCATCCAGTTTTTGACAAAAGACAAGGAGATTTTTTTCTGAATCTAAATTTGTAAACGATTTTATCCATTCATCAAACCAAAGTCGAGAAATTGAGGATTAAAAAACAAAATTAAAAATCAAATACCCATAGTAAACAATATACAGAGCCTATTCCAAATGTCAAAAGTGACAGAGTCAGTCATTGGTACAATACTGCAATGATTTTTAATAATTTCATAATAAAAATGTTGCAAGATTTCAAAAACTGAAAAACGATTTCTGTAGAAGCACAAAATTCTAGTACAGTGTTTGAAATATTGTAACATTTTAATTATGAAATAATTAAAAATCATTGCAGTATTGTATCAATGGCTGTCACTGTCAGTTTTGACATTTAAAATAGGGTCTGTATATTGTTTACAATGGATGCTTGACTTTTTATTTATTTTTTTAATCCTCAATTTCTCGACTTAAGTTTGATGTATGGATAAATTTGTCTACAATTTGACAATAAATAAAAATATATATAAAGTGCAATTTAAAAAAAAAATGTTGATCGTATTTTGTCAAAAACTGGGTGCGAGAAAAAAATTAAAGTCTTTTAAAAATGGTTTAATTTGATGTTTTATTTATTAAAATCGGATAAAAAATAAGCGAGATACAGCACCAAAGATTTTCGTCAGTCACCCTGTATACTGTGTCAGTATTTTATTAAGTCATATGGAGTTTCAACAAGTAACAGCCTTATCAATCCAGTATTTTATTTTAAAGTTCAGCAAAAACAAGTACATTAATCAATCAAGAGAAATTATTCATATTGGTTTAATAAAGGATGAACAATGTAAATAATTCAGATTATTAATTACGTAATTATTACATTATTGAAGTAATTAATTAAATAATATAAATATTTTATATTTGCTTTAAGGTAACTTTCGAGGTCAGGTTGGTGGGCTTTCGAGGCAGAATACAGTGTTAAATTTTATTATATCTAAAACAGGGACTAATTAAAATTTCATTATTGTTATGAATAATCACATGCTGTGGGAACTCACGTTGTACTTTTAATTCACTTTATTCGAGGCGAGGCTCAAGATGGAATGAAATTATATCATACGCAAGTAATACGCTTCAAATATTGAAGCTTCATATAAAAAAATTCTAAACGTTAAAACTAGCTTAAATAAACCATTTTGGTTAAGTTTTATATTCTTTTCTCACGCATGTGTCTTGAAGAAATAAAAAGAAATGGTATGGCCATCGGCATTGAAAACATAGAAAAGAAAAATCAGATTATCTATAGATAAAACAGAAACAGTTGAGAAAGTAAATATGGTGGTTTCAGGTCAGCACCAATATCATTCACAAACAAAGGGAACAGTACTGGTCCAAGGTGCGAACCTTGGGGTACACTTGACTTTGCAATAATAGGTTACGACAGCTATTTATGTAATGTTTGATAATCAATAGCTAATATGCGCTTGTATTGATCTTTTATGGATGAAAATGTTGTGTAATCAGCGTCGCTGACAGTTTTTTTAATATGTAATATGAGTTTGTTTTTTCTCTATTATCAGATAATTAGAATTTTGTGATAATTCCAAATAATTTAAAACCAAACTTTTTTTTTGTTTGCTAAAAATTCAATTGATAAATAAACAAAAAACTGATTTAGGCAAATTGTGAATAATTTTCTCAGCTGTTGATTTAACGTACTTTGTTGTTGTTTTTGGTAAAATAAAATAACTGTTTTAAGAAAGTTTGTATTTTTTTTTTTACAAGTTTTAATCTGTTTTTTGGATTCTAACCGTTTGAAAAATGAACTGATTGTTATTCGGCAAATTTTCTATTGCACGTTTTGAATTGCTCTTTGTAATAATTAAACTTTTTTGTTATAATTTCTATTAACTATTTTAAAACAAAACCACTTTTTCATTTTTCATGTGTTTTTTCCCAAAAGTTTTTGGTATAATAATAAAATAACTAATTTAGGCACATTTTGAATTATTTCGTTCAATTGTTAATTTAATGTGCTCGTTTTTAAAAGTTTTTAGCTCTTGTAGCATTAAAAAATAAAATTTAATAAAGCAAAGTTAATTTTTTTTAGAACCTTGGTTTTCAAATTATAAAAACTATTTTTAACTGTTTTTATATATTTTTTCTGTATTTTCCAAAGAATTTAATTTCGTTCTTTTATCTGCCTTTCCCAATATTAAATTTTGAGTTAACTTAAGTCAATTGAAAGTTCTAAATTGTTTTTTTTTAACAAATTCTCGAAAAACGAGTAAACAGTTTTTTTAGAATATTTTCTATATTTTAGGAAATTTTTTATTGTTGTTTTAAGCATATTTTTTACAAAGCTAGTATCTAACCATTTCCAAAGCCGTTTTTTTAATTTGTTTTACTATATTGTTGGTTTTCTGCTTTTTCTATCAAAATTTAAATTATTTTTCGTACAAAAAATAACTACTTTTAAATGATTTTAAAATGATTTTTTATAAATTTATTATTTTTTTACAAATTTACATTTTTAAATGTAAATTTAACCTATTTAAAAAGAATCGACTGATTCTCTTTCGAGAACTTTTCCACTGCATATATTTTTGTTATATTTTTCAAATCATTTGTCCTTATACCAAATGTTCAATTTTTGGCACTCTTTTTAAATAGATTAAAACTCTTTTAGCAATATGTGACTTTTTTTTAATAAGGCCAAGCATTTTTTTAAATTAGAACGTTAGTTTCTAATAAATTTTCAACTGTTTTTAAATTTTTTTTTCTGTATTTTCATTTCCAAGCATTTAATTTATTTTTCCATTTGTTTTTACCAAAATTCAAATTGTTTGTTTATGTAAAATAAAATAACCATTGTATGTAAATTTTTAAATTAAATTATTATAGTTTTGAATTTTTTTTTAACAAATTTTTTAAAGAATTAAAAACCACATTTTAAACTGATTTTTTAACCGTTGAAATATTTTCAGAATGTTTTCGACTCTTCTTTGAAATTTTCTATTGTTTTTTGAGCAATTTTTATATCTAATGTCCAACTATTTATTGGACTATTTTTCTTGTACTATATTGAAAAAACTACTATATTTCCAATTATTCATTTGTTTTTGGAAAAATAAAGTAACTGCTTTAAGACAAATTTGAATTGTTCTTTTTAAATTGAAAACTGTTTAACTCTTTATTTCTATTGCCTATAATTTTAATTTAGTTTTTACCAAAAATTAGATTGTTTTTTCTACAATAAAAAAAACCGTTTTATGTCAATTTTAACACATTGGCTCCCAATAAGTTTTTTTGTAAAATGCAAAGTTTTTTAATTTAATTTTATAAAATGAGTATATAGGTTATAGGTTAAATAGGGTCTTAGTGAGGTGTGTTGGCCTCTCGTGAACTGCGACCTAACAGATCTATTGTTCTACCTTTAACCAATCACTTCCCAAGCAGTCCCACGTCCACCATGAACCTGGTAACTATCTTGGGGGTGATAATGCTCACTTCTTCGGGGGATAATCGGTCCCTGCCGAAGTGTGAAAGACGCTTGTGAGCAATCGCGACACAAGTGCATAGTATGTGCTCGGTAGTTTCATCTGCCGAATCACACAATCTGCAGTTTCCACTTTCCTCTTTTCCCATTTTCCGCAAATGGTATCGGAGGGCACAATGCCCTGTCATGAGTCCGGTGAAAGTTCTTAGCTCGTTCCTTGTGAGTTCAAGCACCTTGTGGCTGTGATCGAGTTTCAGGAGTCGTTTTGATTGACGTAGACCTGGTACGTTGTTCCAATACTTACGTCTTCTGTCCTCTTCCCATTTTTGCACCACCTCTCTTCTATGCGCCATGGGGAGTCCACAAAACGGCTCTGGTCCTATAGGAGTGGCATTTGCACCTCTTTTTGCGAGCTCCTGTGGTTTTGGTTAGGCCCATAAATGCCTATTCCAGTACCTCTCGTATTCTTGGCACCATCCGTGTACCAGGCTGATATCCCTCGTCCAAACTCCTTGACTCTCATCAAAGCCGTTTTGGGGTCTTAGATCGACACCTTAAACGGTAATTCGAATTCGAGCTTCCTGGACATAATGTCCGTCGGTTTGGACAGAAGGGCCGGGTCGATTTGCTGCAGTATTTCTAAGTGTCCTGTCCAGTCCCCCGGCAGTGTTTTCTTCCTCTGGTGTAGTCGGAGGGCTGCCACAAGTCCCTCTTTTTGTACCACTAGATGGAGCGGTGTGAGACCAATGATTGCCTCCATTCCCGCGGTTAAAATGAGTAAGGATATGCTTATTTAATTCATTCATGCATTTTTTAGACGAAATTACGGTTTTTTATGTGTCAGTCACAGGTGACTGACAAAGCTTCAATAGCAAAAAATATGCGTTTCTCCCCGTCAGGCAATGTGTCAGTCACGTGTCTCATTCTCATAAACATTTTCTCTAACAAATTCAACGGCCAATCAAACAGTTATTTGGCGTCAGCCAGTGTGTTAACATCGTTTTGACGACAGTATGGACAACATACCTACAGCTGTTTGAAGGAATATTAGGTGTATAAGTTGTAGTAACGTACAGAAGGGCTTCATCAGGCAATCCTAGTAACAATTAACACGGAACTCGTGACTGAAAGCGCTAAATAGTAAGTTTAAAATAGGTACTAACTGTCAGTCATCAGGGATTGACGAAGCCCTTTTGGAATACTTCATTGTCAGTTACCGGTGACAAAGCGGTGATAAATCTGTTTTCACTAAATTTAAATGGTTTTTGGTACAATATTATAACCACTTTATAAAAATTTTAAGCGAATTATTTGAAAATCTTGTATTGTGTTTCCTAATGAATTTAAAAAGAAAAACGAATATAGCCAAATTTTGCTATATTTATGTTTCGACTTTCCATTTTAATTTCAATTAAAAGGAATTTTCTTAGGAAGCTTGTATAACTGTTTATAATCTCATTTTTCTTATAACATATTTAAAAAAAATCCAACTCGTTTTGACAAAATTTCAATTGTTTTTGGTAAAATAAAATAACTATTTTAACCCTTTCGCTCCAAATGAGGGATATATCCGACATCCATGGGAAAACTCGCGGAGCCTGAAGACGAACGCCGGATATATCAGACATGACGATAAAATCGGGATTTAAGACTAAAAACTTGAGCTTAAAGACTAAAGATTGATATTTGAAAACTAAAGTTTTGAGACAAAACTCAAGAATAAAAACTAAAGTTTTCAGAGAAAACTCAAGAATAAAAACTCAAGAACATTGAAGAAACATTGAAGATCGAAGACTCAAAAATAAAGACTAAAAAATAAATAACTTCTCCTCATTTATTCACTAAAAAAATATTAAAATGAAAATTGTTCAGATTCGTAAAGGCAATATATAAAAGTGAATGAATTCAACACACAAGTGCAAAAATTGAAGAAAAAGACCAAAGATTGAAGAGAAAAAGTTCAAATCGGGAATTAAAGAAAAAAAGGAAGATTCAAAATCAAAGTGCAAAAGAATATTATCTGATTTTGAAATAAGACACTTGTTTGGTTTCATATTGGTATATTCAGTCTCCTGACATGCGTTTCGGTAAATGACGACCATTCTCAAAGGAATTACAAAATTAACTGACTGAAACACATGTCCGGAAACTGTATATCCCAATATGAAACCAAACAAGTGTCTTATTTCAAAATGAGATAATATTCTATTTTCGTTTCATCGAGAGTGCAGTGAGTATTACCGTACCAAAGAGCAAAACGTTTACACTTAATATTAAAGATTTAAGACTTAAAATATGAGTTTAAGGACTAAGGATTGTTATTTTATAACTAAAGTTTTGAGACTACACTCAAGAGTCAAACACGGAAGATTAAGGACTCAAAACTAAAGACTAAAGTAAAATGAACTATTGTATTTCTTAGAAAATATTTAAAAAAAATAGTAAAGACTCATAAGGAAAAAAATAAAAAAAGGAATAACTCAAGACTCAAGTATGAAGATTGAAGATCAAAACTAAAGATCGAAGAGTAAAAATTCAAATCTGGAAATTTAAAATTTAAGAAGGAAGAGTAAAGATTCAAAACTTCAATATTAAAGACTAAAGACTAAGAACTCACGAGTATAGACTAAAAATTGAAAACTGAAGAATTAAGACTAAGGGCTTAAGCCTGAAAACACCGTATTTTTGTTTTTCCTACATAACTTTTAATTTTACTTGGAATAAATTGAAAGTAAAGAGTAAAGATTCAAGATTAAAAATCAAAGAGAAAAAATTTAACACTTAGAAATCAAAACTTTAAACACTGAAGATACAAATCTTAAAACTAAAAATTTAAGATTCAAGGTATAAAACACTATAGAAGACTGGAGATTTAAAACTCACGAGTGTAGTCTTAAGCCTGAAATCAGTTAGTTTATAAACTATATTTTGACACATTGACTGCCACGATACTTTTTGGAAAAAATTACCCCGCGGACACGCCATTTTTATTCGAAAATTGATAATAAGTTCAAAATAAGTAGTTAGGTACCAATAAGTAATTTTTTTTTGTTCTTAGAAATGTAGATATTAATTTTATGCATGTCACTCATATGTGGTTGACGTGGCCCACCGTGTTATATTGTTTCTTGCAGAGCCATGTCGGCCATATTTATTTGACGATATGTTAGGTTATGTTTATCTTTTATTAGCTGTAAATTTGTGACAGTTGATACAGTTTTATTTCTAAAGTTGTCTTGCGAAAAGTGTAGTAGAAAATGGCTAAAAGAAAATATTTCAGCGATAATGATTTGCGAATAATATTAGAAAGTGATGAATTTTTACGAAGTGATGAAGATGAAGAATGCGCAGATTTCAGTTCAGATGATTCTATTAAAGACCCTGGATATAATCCTTCTCCAAATACATCAGAACATGAAGAAGATGATGAAGTGGTTGAAAATATTGAAGAAGTAATTCAGGATCTACAACTAGAAGAGGAAAGTGAGGAGTTAGATAGTCAGTCTCCAGAAGTTCCGGAGATTGTTAAATGGACAGAGTACGGAGGTCGTTATAAAACATTTACTTTTACTGGCAACTCAGGTTTACAAATAGATGTGGCGGAAGATATTACGCCATTTGATGCGTTTTCATTAATTGTTGATGATGATATTATAAATATTATCGTAGTGGAAACAAACAGTTACGCTGAAGAGAAATTGAATAATAATCAAATTAAGAGTAAAAGTCGAACGAAAAAATGGGTGAAGAGATAAAAAGTTTTTGGGGCTTCTTATATGGATGGGGTTAGTAAGACTTGGTAGTATTCCATCCTATTGGTCAACAAGCGATATTTATAAAAATAATGTAGCGGCAAAAATTATGTCTCGTAATAGATTTGAATTATTGTTGTCAAATATGCAATTTTCACACAATGAAGAAATTCCCCAAGGAGATAGACTAGGAAAAATACAACCTATTATAGATGCATTGGAAAAGAAGTTTCAAGATATAATAATTCCAGGAAGGCTTTGTTATTGATGAAACCCTTAAACCTTGGAGAGGTAAATTAGTATTTCGACAATACATACCTAATAAAGCTCACAGATATGGAATAAAGCTTTTCAAGCAATGCTTTACTGAAGGATATACTTGGTCCAGCAGAATATACTCAGGAAAATCTGAAAATTATACAAAAAGGTTTGGTTTAGGCAGAACAGTTTGTGAAGAGCGCTCGCAAGGACTCTTAAATTAAGGTCGCACATTATTTGTCGATAACATCTACGAATTAGCATTGTCCTTTTTACACCAACATACTCACGTAGTTGGTACTTTGAGGGCCAATAAAAAATATATGCCACGAGAACTTTTACACTCTAAACTAGATACCTCTATTTTTAGCGATGATAATGATAGCGAAAGAAGAGCAAAATGTAATTATGGTACTAAAATGGGGATACACGCGATGTAAGAATTCTATCAACTAAACACGTTCCACACATTAGAAATCTTACAGGTGACTATGAAGAAAATGCTGAAGCAGATGGGGGATGTAATGCTGACCAACCATCAAACAGTTGAGCTCCAAATACTAATCGAAAACGTAAAAATAAACAAAAGCCAATCGCCTTACCAACGTACAACAGAGGGAAAGCTGGTATTGATCTAGAAATTTGTTCATATGCCACGACCCTGAGGAAGGGTATAAATTAGTACCGGAAGCTAGGCATAGAGTATTTGGTAGTATATAAAACAAGAACTAAAAAATTAGCTAAAATAGGATGGTTTCGAGAAGAAATAGCATCAAGCTTGCTAAATTTACAAAAAAAATTAAAACACGTCAAACCCAATTGTCGTAATGTTCATGTTCTAAAAACTAAAATTGATGAAAATAATAAAAAGGTAAAAAGGGTTAAGAATGGTTTAAATTTAAATTTTGTATTTTTCTACAAATGTTCATTCGTTTTCTTGGATTTCAACCGTTTTAAAAATGAACTGATTGTTATTCGCCAAATTTTCTATTACACATTTTAAATTGCTTTTTGTAATTATTAAACTCTTTTGTTATATTTTCAACTATTTTAAAACAAATGTTTTTGGTAAAATAAAATAAAAAATTTAGCAATATTAAAAAAAAATTGTGATAAAGCAAAGCTAATTTTTATTTTTTAGTACGTTAGTTTTCAAATAGTGTTTTTTTCAATTTCTATTTTAAATTTTAACCTTTTTTTATATTTTTTCTTTCTCTATTTTCTTAGGATTTTAATTTAAATACGAGTATTAATAAATCAAATAAAATAATTGTGGCTGTTGACAGGACCCTTTAATAGTCGGTGGTTATCCACTCATAGGGATCTAGTGCAACGTTTAGACAATAGATGGCACCTTTATGGTAATATCGACTTACTAACGGGTGTCCAACAATTATTGCAGTCCCAGGTGGCGTTGGAATCAAAAACGTAGGTCGATTCTTTCACGTGCCAAATAAATGGACTGACATGTTAATTGTCAAACATAACCTAAATGTGCATTAAAAATGTCAGTTCATTTATTTGCATGTAAGAATCGACCTACGTTTTTTATTCCAACGCCACCCGGGACTGCAAAAACTGTTAAAAACGTTTTCAATGGTTTTTTTGAGAATTTATAAAATAATTGTTTATTTTTTAACTGTTATTTTAGTATTTTTGAATAAATGAATTATTTTAAGCATTTTGTTTTTAATTTTAAGTTGTCAACTACTACATTTTCAATTCTATTTTTAATAAAATATCGTTTTTAGAAAAAAGTTTGTTTTCAACTGGACATTTTCAAAATTTTATTTATTTATTTATTTATTCTACTATTTTTTTTCGTTTTGGAAGTATTGGTGGTCTTTTCTATAACTGTTAATTCTTTGTTTTTTTTCTTGAATCTTCTCTTATTTTTTGGTATAGTGTGTTTTAAGCAAATTTTCAATTATATTTGTGAAAGGAATTTTGTTTAAAACATTCATATCTGTTTTGTAATTATTTATTTAATATATTTTCAAAGAGCCTTCAGCTGTTTTTACTATTTTCCATATTTTGTTAATATGAAAAACTAAAACTGTTTTATACAAATTTAGAATTGTTATTTTTAACAAATTTTTAATTCTTTTATTTTAGATATTTAAGAACGCTGTTTCTCCGAACAAGTTTTAACTGTTTCTGAACTTATTGTTGAGATAGTTAATATTGTCCCTAAGATTTCAGGAACAATTTACATTCCATTCAATCGGGAATTGAATATGCTCATAATTTCGCATTTAAATTGTAAATCTTCGTTCAATAGACTTAATACGGTTCTTAACGTTTATTATTCTGTTTGTTCAGCAGGGTAATTTGCCGGCAGCGATATCAGAAGTGCATCAAGGATCAGCAGCTCCAATTCATAAAGGAGATACAAATGCACGAGGAACTACAGCCACAGGCCCTGAACGGGGTGAGGCTGCATCGGGAATATTGTAATCCCATACTCAAGAAAGTCGAAACAAAGGATATGATTAAGCTTACGTTGACTGAGGAGAGGCGTCTCGAATACATAATGAAAACGGATCCCAAAGATCTTTAGATATTACCGAATTAATTTTGTAATGTTTATTAAATTAATTAGTGGTAAATGATTAAATTTCATGATATTGAATATCTAATATAATTAATTTCGAAATTATAAATATTGAATTTTACGTAATAATACTGTAGAAACAAAAAAATATTCATCACACCATCAAAGGTACTCAAGGCAATTCATAATGTGCTTGAAACCATCAAATAAAATGTTAATAAACTACACCTACAAAAGCATTTTCCATCAAGCAATAAGCGAGCATGTTATTGATTGTTATTAAAACTAATTGTTTAATCAATATTTGTCAGGTACTTTATGAGATGATAAATAAAACTGTAGTTTATTAATATCACACACGGGATTTATTCAGTTTCAACCTTTACAAGGCCATTATCAATTATTACTTTTATTACAGTTTTTGGAATAATAAACTGTATGTTTTTATTGAACAGAAAAATGTTTTTAGAACTTTAAAACTGCTACTTCGCCCTAAAAATATGCAATTTATTACAAATGCAACTAAAATAACTAAACTATTTGTTTTATTTAAAATTCCCTATGTTTTGAAACACGAATGTTTTCTTGAATATACGTGTTAGTAAGCAATAAGCCGAAACAATCGTTATTATCTACATCTTTATAACGTTAAACAATATTAAACGCGTATATATTTTAATACTCTACATCGATTCCGGCTGGAAGTTTCCTGTACGTATGTAAGCAACAACTGTTGAATCCAATTACGTAAACACGAAAGCCCGCCGATTATTTAAGAACGGGCTACATTACACAAACACGAAACTGTAATAAGGATTTAAATTATTACGTTCCAATTAAAATTTAATCCCTCGAGGAATTCCGACCGACACTTTTAATCTCCGCTCGCTTCACCCCCTCTTCGGGCATAAATATTTTATCAATTTTTAAGAGGAGCAAGTTCCGTGCGTATTTTTTCTACGGAATACTTTGCGAAGACAAACTTTAAAAAAAAAACGTCCGAGGGTCGATACCTTTAGTTGAGTTGTCTTTTTTTTTCTAAGGATGATTACCAAATTTAAATGAGTTTTTTATATAATAAAGTATTTCGATAAGTAATTTGATATTAATATAAATATTGATTAAATTAATACCCTTGGTGGGTTTAATAAATAAAAGAAATATTTTATATCAATTTTAAGAATTAATTTAAAAATCATTATAATACCCATCCTACATATAGATTAGTACTGAATTTTCTTAAATTAATAGTTACCTCTACTCTACTACCTTATATACAGGGTTATTCACGCTATACGGCACGGAATATTGTGGCCAAAATACGTGACTTTCAAAAAGTTTCACTTTGGGGATATATGGGGGTCTATTAGGGCTACTTTTTAAAATTACTTTCATAATATACAGGGTGTCCCAAAAACCCTAAAAGTATCAAAGTTGTGTTTTTTTTAATGAAACACCCTGTATTTTATTGCATTTTTGGATCCTTCGATCAAAATAAGTGTGTGTTTTAATAAGGTTTTTATTACTTAAACCTTAAGGTTTTTGAAATAATTTGAATTTTGTAAAAATTTAACCTAATTTTCATGTTTCAAATACTTAAAAAGTAATTAAGTTATGCACACCAAATTTACACTGAAATGTAACAATAGATCATATTTTATTTTCCAAGCATAATAAATTTGACATCTTATACCGGGTGTAAAAAAATTGGAATTAAACAAATGAAAACTTTAAATGGCTATAACTTCATTTATTTAAATGGAACGCTATATTTATTAATTTATCAGTAAATGCACGTTTTAATTACCTATCGAATGGTATTTATATCTTAAATGTTAAGTCTTCTCGTTTTTACAGAAAACGCAAAAATATTGTTTATTGCACCGTTTTAGTACTTTTTTAATTAAAAATTTTAATGTATCTAGTTTTCCATCGTATTTAAAAACGTAAGATAATTAATTTAGTCTGTTACTTTAGTTTAAAAAGCCTGTCTTTTGTTATAGTTGTGTTATTTTGCGTTTTTGTGTTAGATCGTTAGTAATCGTTATTGTTTGAACATCGTTGTTGTATTTAATAGTAAAAAATGAAAATTTACACAGATTTTCTTATACTGGGGTTTTTATAACTGATTAACAATTTCTTTAAATTGGTTTAATAGTCTCAAAAATGGCTGGCTTAGGGTGATTTCTTTCGGGAAACCTTTAAGTATAAACTCGACAAGCCAATAAACAATTTTGATGACATTCTCCAAGAATAAAGATAATTCCAATACCCCCTTCTTTTGAGTAAATCTTCATTTTTTACCAAAAAATACAACAGCGATGTTCAAACAATAACGATTACTAACGATCTAACACAAAAATGCAAAATAAGACAACTATAACAAAAGACAGGCTTTTTAAACTAAAGTGGCATACTAAATTAATTATCTGACGTTTTTAAATACCATAGAAAACTAAATACATTAAAATTTTTACTTAAAAAGTACTAAAAGGTGCAATAAACAATATTTTGGCGTTTTCTGTAAAAACGAGAAGACTTAACATTTAAGATATAAATACCATTCGATAGGTAATTAAAACGTGCATTTACTGATAAATTAATAAATATAGCGTTCCATTTAAATAAATGAAGTTATAGCCATTTAAAGTTCTCATTTGTTTAATTCCAATTTTTTTACACACGGTATAAGATGTCAAATTTATTATACTTGGAAAATAAAATATGATCTATTGTTACATTTCAGTGTAAATTTGGTATGCATAACTTAATTACTTTTTAAGTATTTGAAACATGAAAATTAGGTTAAATTTTTACAAAATTCAAATTATTTCAAAAACCTTAAGGTTTAAGTAATAAAAACCTTATTAAAACACACACTTATTTTGATCGAAGGATCCAAAAATGCAATAAAATACAGGGTGTTTCATTAAAAAAAACACAACTTTGTTACTTTTAGGGTTTTTGGGACACCCTGTATATTATGAAAGTAATTTTAAAAAGTAGCCCTAATAGACTCCCATATATCCCCAAAGTGAAACTTTTTGAAAGTCACGTATTTTGGCCACAATATTCCGTGCCGTATAGCGTGAATAACCCTGTATATACAGGGTGTCCCGTTAATGCGGGGAAATGGCTGGACCATAGATTCCTGAGGTCAAAATATGACGATTTAACGCAACTTATCTATATCCAAAAATTTACGGTTAAGCCGGAATTTGGCTTCAAAGTTTAAATTGTTTTTATTTCTTTTGTTTATAACAATTGAACGCTTTATTTGATTTGAATGAAATTTATTTCTAATAACTACCATAATATAATACACTATTTCAGTTATTATGACTATTATTGGTTAACAAGAAGTATAAGAAAAAGTAGTACCACCACTTAAAAACTAAATAATTTTTTTATTGGTGGATCTAATAAAAACTAAAAAATTATCGCTTGAAAGATCATTTAATTTAAAAACTTTTTCATCTCTTAATAATATTTGATATCTTTTACGGTTTTCTCACAAAAAAATAAAATATATATTTTTTATCTAGTAAAAACAAAATCAAGTTTTTCATCGAATTGAAAAAAAATGTTTTTCGTGGCCGGCTTTGTTTAAAAAATGTAAATTATGTATAACAATAATTATTTAGTGTCTTTTAACAATTAATTTTTAACTTTATTATAGTTCATAAATATTCATATTTGGAACAAACAGATTTCTTGCTTGTATTAAGATTTTGCGAAGGAAATTGTTTCAAAAGTGTTAGATGTTGTTTTGATTTATTTTATTAATTGATATTATTTAATTTTTATTCAACTCAGTAAGTTTATTTACTTATTAATGAGTGCATAATGAGTATACTATATTCATATTTTATTTTTTTATGCAAAAACCGTACAAGATATCAAAAACTAGTAAGAGTCAAAAAAGTTTTTAAATCTAATGCCCTTTCAAGTAGATTTTTTTGCATTTTATTAGATGCACCAATAAAAAAATATTTTAGTTTTTAAATGGTGGTACTACTGTTTTTCATACTTCCTGTCAATCACTAATGGCCACAATATATATATATATATATATATATATATATATATATATATATATATATATATATATATATATTTCTTCAATGTGTATATTCATTTTATCATGCAATCATTTTAAACATTAGAATTGTCACTCATTTAATGTTTCAATAATTCAAAATTTATATTTGATATCTGTTGAAAATCGATATAAATGAGGTATGATGCAAAACGTCAATAGATTTCTAGGTTAAGTAAATTATGTTTACAGGATGTGTGGGTGGCTAATCTAAATCAACCTAAGCTAAGGGGTTGCCTAAAACAAAATTAAAAAAAAAGAGTTTTTCTGGATTGGAAATCAGTTGTTATTGCGTTTTTGGAAATTTCAACTGTTTTTTTTCAATAATGTTTATTTGTTTACGATTTTATCGGTAGTCAATTGTTTTTTTTAATATAAATATCTTATAATGTGTTTTAGTTATTTTAACGATTTTGACAAAATCGAAATAATATTTATTTTTTGTTCTTACAATTTTTTTCCACTTAATTATTATATTATCAATTGTTAATTTTTAACAATTTTAACTATTGTTGAAGTGACTTTCAGTTGATTTAATTCTCTTAACATTTTTTAACTGTTCATAATAATTATAACTTAAACATCTGTAAATATATGTCTCATTTTAGGTGTAATTTATTCAGGCTTGGTTAATAAGCCTAACAAATTAAAACTCGGGATCAAATTCTGAATATTTAATTCTTAATTTTAATTGATAAATTATTTACCTTGTATAACTTCTTAGGTTTTGGCATTAGAGATGCCGAGAAACAGATGGCGTATGACAATATTTCAATCGAAGATTGTAGGTTAAGAATTCACGAGCACATAACCTCCACATATATTAAGAGTAATTGCCTTCTTTGGGCGTATAATTATGAAGTAACCTCATTCTCTTCTCATTTAACTAATTAGAGAGAGAATTGTGAAATTTCTTCAGATATTCTGAAGAGGCAGTTCTTCTCAATTAGGAGATTTTTACTCATTTAATGATAACCTCGAAAAAGAGGTGGAGGTTCGATAATCGGCGTTACCTCTCTACTTGAATTTATTATCAATACTTGAGTAAAGGCTTTATTATACATTGTCAAAAAATGAAAAATTATACATTAAACAAGGCCTGATTAATATCCTAAGAAAATTGCTTAACATTTATCAAAAAACCTAGTGCATTATAATATTCAACTGGTTTAATCGATGGTTAATTGTTTTATCCGTAAATTTCTAATATACTATACTGATTTTATAAGTTTTAATATTTTTAATTCCAATAATTTTAATTATGTTTTGCAAGGACATTAAATTGTTTTAGGGCTTTGCAAATTTCAACAGTTTTTTTAATGCATAATTAACAATTGAATATGTTTTAACTGTCAATTGCTTTTTATTATTTTTTTAACAGTTTCAAATGTTTTCTAGATTGGAATTTTATCGATTTTTAATTATTTTTTACAGTTATCTAGCAATTTCAGTTGTATTAATACCATTAACATATAAAACTATATATTTTAAGTAATTCCTTTCTGAAATAACGTATATTATTTTAGCACTTTTATCCAATAGCAATTGTTTTTTTTTTTGTATTTTTGTAATGAATTTCTAACAATTTGATTATCTTCTGGAATAACTTTCAATTTTGTGCTTCTAAAAATTCATATTTTTCTTAATAATTTTGGATTATATTGAATTTTATTAACATCCAACGGGTGTAACCGATAGTCCATTGTTTTTTTTTATTTTTACAATAGTTTTGCTAGGTTTGTCAAGTTTTTTAAATTGACTTTATTAACTTATTATTTTTTCCTGCCAAAAACAGCCAACATCAATCAAGATATTAATATGAAGATGCAATCTGCAATCTATTGTCTAAGCGTTGCAGTAGATTCGTACTCAATTGTTTTGGCATTTCTGACAATTATAACCGTTGTTTTTTTCTTAATAATATTAATTGTTTTTGTTTTTATCAATTGTTAACTGGTTTTATCACAACAATTATCTAATAATTTTAATTGTTTCAATTGTTTTGAATATTTTAACTCTTTTTATTATATACATGTTTAATTGCTTTCTTAAACGTTATTCAATTGCTTTATTGTATTTCATAATTTTAGTTATTCTGAATCATTTTTGTTTGTCATATTTTTTAATCAATATTAAAGTTGTTTTATTGATTGTCCTTAATTTATTCATGAATTTATAATAATTTCAACTGTTTTTGAAGTGTTAGCATTTAATTGTTGCACCGAATTCGTCCCGAAACCGAGCAACTTTCCGCGAATCAAAAAACTAGTGATGAAGCCACTTTAAAATCGCTCATTACTTCGGTAGTTCCACCCACCAAAATCAGTAATTTTTTCCGGTTGGACAAGAAAGGTGACCATGCCCGTCCAGTTAAGGTTATTTTTTCGCAACGTGAGGATGCGATAAAAGTTTTAAAGCACAACAAATCGCTTCCTCAGACATTTAGGGTTCAGCCTGATAGAACTCCAACGCAAAGGATCGAATTTAAGAAATTATTGGAGTATCTAAAATCCCGTAATGACCCATCTCTATATATAAGATATGTCAAATCAACCTTGTATTGCATTCCGTCCGTCAACACAAAAAAACTAATGATTTCCCAACAAACTGCTAAGGCTATTCCAATTTCGGCCTTTTATCAGAATGTTAGAGGTCTTAACTCTAAAACCACGGAAATTTTTAACAATATTTCAATATCAAATCATGACATCATCTTTATTACGGAGAGTTGGCTCACTGCTGGTCTCAATAATTCAGAACTTTTCCCCAACGTATTCAATGTTTATCGTCAAGACAGATTAAATAAAATAGGTGGCGGGGTTGTTCTCGCCATAAAAAAACTCTCTCTCATCTGAAAACTTACCTTTACCCACTTTTCATGAATCAATAGATGCTGTTACCGTAAAATTAACTACTACTGCCAAATCAATATTACTAATTTGCACTTATATTCCAAAAGCTCGCAACGATATTTTAAACTCATTTTTTGAGGCATTGATTACGCAATATGATAATGTATTGCTCATGGGAGATTTTAACATACCTGAGTATAACCTTAGTCTTAGTGGCGATTTATATACAACTTCTATAACTGCGTTAAATAATTTTTTGGAGTTTCATGGCCTGAGGCAATGTAATACAGTCTCGAACAATCTGAATAGAATTTTGGATCTATCTATAGTATCCAATCAATTAAACTGTGTACTACATAGAAACTTTGAACCTCTTGTAACTGAGGATCTGTACCACCCGTCACTATGTGTAAGCTTCACTTTAGGTTGTACTGAGGTTCCGAAATTCGAAGTACAACACCAGTATCGATACAACTTCAGGAAGGCTAATTTTACAAAATTATATAGCGACATAGCTAATACAAAATGGGATAAACTATACAACTTAGATGATGTAGATGAGGCTTGCATTTTTTTATAATAAACTCTATTCGTCTCTTGATATGAATGTCCCCTTATTCAAAGTGCGTAATATCAAAAAGCAAGCAATTCCGTGGTTCGTCTCGCAATTGCTTCGGGATATCAAGCAAAAAGAGAATCTTCGCTCAAAATATTTGCGGACTAAAAACACAAACCATCTAACAAAATACCAAGACTCACGTAGACGTGTCAAACGCAAGATGAAGATGAAACGTGACCACTATATACGCTCTGTCGAGGGTAATTTAAAATCTGAACCTAATAAATTTTGGAATTATGTCCACGCCACCCGTATCCCTGGTGTTATGAAAACAGAGAATGAAACTTACTCTTGTGGCCCTGATATTGTAAATGCATTTGCAAATCATTTTAAATCGTCATATCATCCTTCCACTGATAATCAGAGTGTTACCAGTCCCGTTGTTCCAGAATGCATGGGCTTGTTCTTGGTTTCTGAGGATGACGTCCTTAAAAAACTTAAAAATATTATAGCTGGCTTGGATAACATACCCTCTTTTTTGTTGAGAGATTCAATCTTATCCTAAAAACTGGTACGTTTCCTCGGATCTGGAAGAAAGTGAAGATTGTTCCTGTACATAAATCTGGTGAGCGCAATCAGATCAAAAACTATCGGCCTATTGCTCTTTTGAGTAATTTTTCTAAAATATTTGAGGGCATTCTGAGCAAACACATACTATTCATGGTTCGTCATTCCATCACAATTAAACAACATGGTTTCATGTCCGGCCGCTCTACAGGAACTAATTTAATAAACTTCACTCTTCGTCTCCGAGAATTTGGATAAGCAGTGTCAAACTGACGTAATTTATACAGACTTGAGTAAGGCTTTCGATAATATGCCTCATACAATACTCGTCTCCAGACTTAAAGATCTTAATATAACTGGAAACATTATCAACGTCATTGACTCATACTTGAGGGATCGCTTGCAGATTGTGGAACATGGAGGTGTTCAATCCTTTCCATATGAAGCTTTCACTGGAGTACCCCAAGGATCCAACCTTGGTCCACTGCTGTTCCTTCTATTTATTAACAATGTGTGCAGTGATGTTTCATCTGATGTCTTAATGTATGCCGATGACATCAAACTTTACAGGATAATCAAAAATGACTCAGATAGTCAATTACTTCAAGAGGACTTGAATAAATTACATGTGTGGTGTAACGATAATGGTCTCAAAATGAACATAAACAAGTGCAGTGTACTTACTTTTACCAGGAATAGCAACCCCATCTTCAGTGACTATTATATTGGTCAGTCAAAGTTACAGAGAGTTTCTGAGATCAAGGATTTGGGTGTAACTTTTGACTCCAAACTTAATTTTAAAATTAATAATTAATGAGTGTTATCGTCTGTTGGGCTTCATTATTAGAAATTGTAAGCAATTGTAAGAATTGTAAGCAATTGCTCTTTGAGGGTGTGCAAAGTAGAACTGTACAGTACACGAGCTTACTATTAGAATTAGACAGGTGGTCAACTGCAAACAATCATAAATTCCTTTCGATCTGTAACTTATATAAGCTTGTCAATGGCAGAATTGATGATCAGAGTTTTACAGAAAGACTGGAATTTCACGTTCCCAGGCTACGCACTCGTAACCCAGTCACATTTTCATTCTCAGTACCCAAAACGTTACATCATTTTCATTCGCCACTTTATAATATATACAAATCCTACCATGAGGTAGAGAATCGGGCCGATATTTTTCACCATAGCTTAAGGAATTTTAAAAATCTTGTATCGTTAGTTATTCAATAATTTCATCCGTCACTGTCTACTTATAATTAATTTAATTGTACTTATATACTTACATTTTTATTTTGTTTGTGTTTATCTCTGCATTATAGCCCTTATATTACCCTATAATGGACTGTAGTTTGTTGGGAAATAAATATTATTATTATTATTATTATTTATTTTTTATCTTGTCTCTTTTTTTCTGGATTGCCCCTTTTCTTTTTTACTTCTCAGTCTTCTATTTTCTATTTCTAATAATGACTGTAATTATAATAAAATCTGGCTATTTCTAATTTTTCAAACTTTACTGCTTAAACATTTTACCTATTTTATCTTCCTTTTTTCTTTCTTTATTATTATCTTCTTCTTTTTTCTTATATCCTATATTTTCTCCATTCTTACTTTCCCTCTTTTCTCAACTCTGTTTTTCTGATTACTATTTTTTTTTTCCTTTTATATTTTTGGTATCATCTTTTTCTCCTTTTTTTTCATTTATACCCTTAATTCCTATTTTATTAATCAAACATTATCTTAAATTTTGGGTACTTCTGTCTAATTTCTGAAATCTTACTTTCTAAGGTTCTCCATGTTACGTTGCTTCTCCCCATTTCTTCTCTTTAATTCACGTATCTTCTCATTTTTCTATTATCTTTTTCATATCTCATTTAAAATTTAAACCAAAAAAATCTGTAATACTGTAACATGGAATTTTTATCAAAAGTAATTAAACTTTGATTTGAACTTAATTCTAGATTTTGCCTTAGAATAAAAGTAAAACAGTTTATTATATAATAATATTCTCATGTAGTTTGTGATTATCTCATACAATGTTGTTTTGTGTTTTAGCAGTGATAAATTGGAGAAGTGACGAGTTTGCATTGTGGTGATTATATCGCCATTTCTTTTGAATTAATCCATGTTGCGTATATATCCGGAAATATTCTTTGTTTAAAAGATTCGTTTATTAAGTGTGTGAATGGAATTGTCATATGCTAGCTACATTATGTATGATATAATTTGGAACACCATCGGGCCCCTCTGCCATTTGATTTGATATTGACAGTATTATTCGCTCTTCAGTTTCGTATGTTTTTGGTAAGAACATAGAAAAATTCGGATTGTTGTGCGTGCAACTATTTTTATTATCTGTATTATGTTTTAAACTAGGTGACACTCTTTTTGCGCTTTCAATAAAGTGATCGTTAAATATATTAGTGATATAGCAAGGTTTATCACAATTTTATTTATTCTTCTTCTATTATATTTCAGCTTAATATTTCATCAGTAGCACTTCTTTTAGCATTTGAAATTTTAGTTTGCTATAGTCATTTTTGAAATTATTGTCTCCAGTATTTACATATAACCAATGCTCTTTTAATTTTTTGACAGTGCTTTTATTTCTTTAGTGATCCAATTTTTTTATTTTCTCTCTTATTGTAGGAAAGGACTTTTCAAAATGATATTTGAAGCAATCGAAAACAGCATATTGGAATACATTTTTGACAAGTCTTCGTTCAGCAGATACACAAAAAAATTGTTTTTGATAGTTTTCAGAAACATACACATGCATTGTATGAATTTTGTTCTTTTACATTTTGTACGTTTAATAAAATTTCGCCATAGTCTGAAAACTCATAGAAAACATTAATTTATTCTAACAGTTCATTGTAATTTGTAAAAATCTTATCTCATAAAGAATTCGTTCTTGTAGTTTTAAAAATTATTTGTTTTAATCCAAATTGTTGCATTGTATTTAATAGAGATTTTGTATTGTTTGTTTTATCTAATGAATTAATATTAATATCCCAGCCAATAAATATATTATCAAATTTCCGAATTTCTAAATTTAGAACGTTCAGAATGTTATCTAATTTTTGACCAATTGAAAATATTTGGAAAGACTATTCCACGACTACGCCCAGTTTTCCAGATTCGCGGCAAGTGTTTCCATTGAAGTAGTTGTAGGTCAAAATACATAACTCTTGAATATATCACCTCGTTGGAAGAACAAAAACAAGCCAACTTTGATCTTCCGAATAAACTAATCAAATCGAAATTTTTGTCTCTATTGAAGTAGTTGCTACTGGTAATTTTTAGCGGCGCAGAATTCTTCAAATTGCTTCCACATTTTTATTGTATTTTTGTTGTATTTTTTTGTACCGCCGAATTTATTATTGATGATGAAGCGCTACCAGTCCTTTCCATTTTATAATTTACTTACAACTGACATAAGTATAAACAACGTGTTTTGCTTTTTTATTAAGGCCTATTCAATTTGTTACTCGGAAAACAGTTAACTTCGGTTTTCTCAGTTGAAATGTTCGGTTTATTCACTTAATAATTGACTTGATTGGCCAAAAAAATAACACAAGCTTCCTTGTCATTGGATACACGCAATAGGAGTGGAATAGTCTGATTTAAAATATCTTTAATCTTATTAAGTTTGTACAATAGTAGCAGGTTTGCGTAGGAATAAAAAAAATTCCTGAGATTGGTGGATTATGTTTTAACATGCCAGAAATACAGGGTGACTGACGAAAAACCTTTGGTGCTGTATCTCGCTTATTTTTGATCCGATTTGAATAAATAAAACATCAAATTAAATGATTTTTAAAAGACTTTAATATGAACTGTACTGATATTTTTTCTTGCATCCAGTTTTTGACAAAAGACGATCAACTTTTTTTTTCAAATTGCACTGTATACATATATATTTTGTACTGATCCGCAAGGAGATTTTTTTCTGAATCTAAATTTGTAAACGATTTTATTTATTCATCAAACCAAAGTCGAGAAATTGAGGATTAAAAAAAAATTAAAAATCAAATACCCATAGTAAACAATATACAGAGCCTATTCCAAATGTCAAAAGTGACAGTGTCAGTCATTGGTACAATACTGCAATGATTTTTAATAATTTCATAATAAAAATGTTGCAAGATTTCAAAAACTGAAAAACGATTTCTGTAGAAGCACAAAATTCTAGTACAGTGTTTGAAATATTGCAACATTTTAATTATGAAATAATTAAAAATCGTTGCAGTATTGTATCATTGGCTGTCACTGTCACTTTTGACATTTAAAATAGGGTCTGTATATTGTTTACAATGGATACTTGACTTTTTATTTATTTTTTTAATCCTTAATTTCTCGACTTAAGTTTGATGTATGGATAAATTTGTCTACATTTTTATATTCAGAAAAAAAATCTCCTTGCGAATCAATAAAAATATATACACGTTGTCCCCTGAAATTTTGAATATGAGTAATGTAATGTGTATTGTATCTCGATTATTATTATTGGTTGCCATGGTTGTTGCTGCAATATGCATGTCAATTTGACTTACATAGCTTCAAAATGTTAACAGGAATTTTATGATTGTCTGGGATATTGTTTAGCTCAATAAAGAAATGTTTTCGAACATTTAATAAGATGAACGTTCTAGTGATTTGTTATTCGTTACGTCAGAATTGAGTAAATATGTTTCATTTTAATTCTGAATTTTATTACAAATTAGAAATTGCTGATTATTTCCCATTGGTCAGTCCATTAAAATACGTCACGAGCGTGGTAACTAAGTAACGAGTAATACATTTAAATGCCCGTATTCAAAATTTCAGGGGACAACGTGTATACAGTGCAATTAAAAAAAAAAATGTTGATCGTATTTTGTCAAAAACTGGGTGCGAGAAAAAATAACAGTTCAGATCCTATTAAAGTCTTTTAAAAATGATTTAATTTGATGTTTTATTTATTAAAATCGGATAAAAAATAAGTGAGATACAGCACCAAAGGTTTTTCGTCAGTCACCCTGTATATTCAGAATGATTGAGTATGCAAACAAATATTTTTTATCCCTTTCTTTCTTAACGGTAGTAAAATCATTTAGCTCTTGGTTGCTGTTATAGTGAGGTCAAAATTTTGACCTTATTTGTATATTTTTCTGCTCCTTCGTCATTGCCATGGGCTTTAGGAATAAACGTAATCTTCTTAGATTTTGACAAAATTGATCAATTAATGTCCAACAATTGAAAATTTTTCGCAAAAAATATTTTTCTTCCTGAAGATAGAAAAATCATTTTTCTAATGGTTGCTTTTACAGCAAAGTATAATTTACGTTATATATAAGTCATTTTCTCGGACTTCAACAAGAAAATCATGCCATGTGTGACCTATCGAAAAATGTAATGTAAAAATCCTTATATCTTAAAAATAACCCTTAGGCCAAAATCAAATACACATTTTTTTGTAGATTTCGTTTTTCCTCTAAATTGATGCTAAAGTAAGGTAAAAATACATAAGTCTTGAATATATCACCTAGTTGGAAGAATAAAAACAAGCCAACTTTGATCTTCTGAATAAACTAATCAAATCAGAATTTTTGACAAGTTAATATTCAACTTTTGGTTAAAATCTATAGAACTAAATATTTAAAGTATTTATGGAAAGAGTGGGGTGATATTCCAGAGCAATAAATTATTTTATATCCTTCTAAAAATAGAACCAATAAAAAATTCTCGGAATATAACAATGTTTGGCAATCTTTAACACTAAGATTTGGTTAAAATGTCTTAAAAAACGAATATTTAGAGTACTTTGAATATTTATAGAAATATTGGGATGATATATAATTGCAATTAAGGATTTCATTTCTTTTCTAAAGTTTGTAAAATCTGGTTGCTCTCGGTTGCTGCTAAAATAGGGTCAAAATTATATAGCACTTGAATACATTCTTATACTCTTTAATAAATCATTTAAGAAATAAAATAAAACAAAGTTAGTTTAGGGTGCTGAACAAACTGGTCTGATAATCTAATATATTTTATTTCTTCTATTAGGAAAAACAAGGATTTTGCGTGCTCTAAAAATTTGTACAAAACTAAAGTTAATATACTTAAGCAAAAAATACTTTTACTTCAGGAAGATAGTATTATTTCTCTTAATAGCTGCTTTGGTAAGATTAAAATTAGAAGTAAGGTGTAAGGTGTAAGGTGTTGAATCATCTAATCTAATATACTTCCTACTTAGACATTTTTAAGCCCATTTTTTGATAATTCTTAATTATTGTCAATAGTGTTTTCTTCAAATATATAACAATTGTATTTTTTCAATTTTATTAATTAAGCTTTTTTTGTAAATATTTTTCACTATTCATATATCTTTATCAAATGTCTATTGCTAATTTATAACAATTTGAATTGTTTTCATCAGTAATATTTAATTATTTTTTTAATGCTTTAAACAATATAATGTAAACTGTTCTTCTTTATAATTATTTTTATTTGTCAAGTTATTTTTTATTAATATTCAACTGGTTTTATCGATCGTTTGTGAATTTTCTAGAAATTGTTAAGAATTTCAACTGTTTTCTAGAATAATGCTAGAATATGATTAACTCGTTGGAAACACTTCTCAATTATCAACAATTTTACCTGTTTACTACATTGATATTCAATTATGTTCTTAATCATTATAAATCTAAAATATTATTTATTTCTGTAAATTGACAGAGGTCCTGAGTTCACTAGTTCATTCGATAAGGTTAACCCATAGTGTATTGAGGTAGGTCGGGAATACGCTAGGTTAATATATTATTCACTGAAATATATGCTCAAGTATTTTTATATTTAACTCTATCTATTGAATAAATTCAAAATATCTCTAACTTCGTGCAGAAACACAAAATTCAAAACACTTTTAGAAAACCAATCCACAAATAGGAGTCATATTCAGGAGTCAGGAATTTGTTCAATATTTAATGGATGTGACAGAATATTCATTAGGGGTATAAAGAACATGTTTACCACGTCAGAAATAAAATCGATGAAAATACATAATACATACATCAAGTTTTAAACACAGATAGACTATGTTATATGTTTTTTTATACTCGACTAAATCAAATTGCAATAAGTCGATTGTTTCTCTATCAAGCTGAGGAGGAAATGTCGAAAACTCAAGAAGGGAACGGATGGGAGTGAAAATGTACAAGCAACGATCAGCATCAATGGTCACGGGAAGGAAGCTTTTTTTTTCATTCAATGGAACGAACCATTGCCGATTGCGTGCGCTCAATGGCTCCTGCAGCGGCATGTCTAATGCCCAATTTGAATCGTACAATTGTAAAAAGAAACGTGCTTCCTCATCCGACGTCCGTTTAAAATCTAAAATGTAAATTAATGATAATCACAAAATTTCTAACGTTTTATAAAAATTTAAGTTAATAAAACGGATACAGTATTAATATTTATTCGTAATAAAAATATTTATCCTCAATGGAATGAGTCAGGATCTGTTTTTCGTTTCGCCATAAAAATATAGAAATCCATCGACGTATAAATATCGGGTCGGCTCCAATAAGGATCGGCACAGGGGATAAGGTAAAAGGAGAATGGGAGTAGGCGGCGGAGGAAGAGAAACAAGTGGGTGGGCGGGGGGCATCCCTTCATCCCTGCGCTGTCCGCGTTATTTAAACAAAAGTAAAATTGACCGGATTTATCTGCAAAGCTCCGACAAAGCTTCGGCCGGATCGCTGCCGGGAAATAATATATTAACTCGCGATATCCCACTACTTCCTAGTTTTCATTGCGGACGACGATTTATTTTATCATGGATTAGCGCGCAGACATTTTCACCACTCGTTTTTAATCCCAGACGTTAGGATTTTGTGTAATTTTCATTACGATCCAAAAAAAAATGGTTCAACCATCAAATTACAAAATTAATTTTATACACGATCTATTATCTTTATCACTGATTTAGTCATCATAATAAAGTAGAAAACTTTTTATAAAACAATTTCATAAGCACTTCAATAATAACAATAAAATACAGGGTGTTAAAAACATTCAGGAGAGATAGAGAGTGCACCAGCTTTTTAGTTTCATATCATGAGATTTCCGATCGTCTAGACGTACTATTTTTTTTAATAATTTATAAATACGAAAACATTCCCTAAATTTACGTACATTTTAGTACGTTTTTTCTGAAAGTATAACATATGTAACCGTTGTACAGATACACCCTGTATATTTATTGTAACCCTCCTGAAAACAATTATTAGAAGTTTTCACGTTCCCCACCCCTCCATCTCCGAGAAAAGTCATGGAAGAGCCCTCGTTAGCCACCCCTTAATATAATTACCACTATCAGAGTAGAAGTCTAGGGCAGGGCGCGAACGAACTTTTTCCTCCTTTCCACTTTAACAGTCGCTTATTACTTTATTCCAGACTTTACACATTTTAATCTGTCTGTGTTTTCGATGCAGCAATGGCGATGCGATGCACGCAGGTCGGCAACTTTCGCGACGGCTTTTTGCCGCCCTCGGAGTAATTTGCTTCTTGCCTGCATCTAATTGAATTTAAACGCTTTGCCGTTTAAGTCCATTTTTATTGGACGACACTAACTACAATAAAGATCGAGGAATTAAAATTAAGGACTTTATGGACGCAGAACTAATCCGATGATTGGGACTGTTTTAAGTTTTAAATTCGGATTTAACTCACTATTAACACTTCGTAAAATAGCATGGAAAATTTCTAAGGATATAATTCATCTATTATTTAACATTTGTCATCCTCTTGTCTTCATGGGTTATTTCTTTTTAAAACATTAACACTTATTTAGAAAGAAAGATTATATAAATTGATGTATATATAAATAAAAGATCACTTATGATTTCTTTAAAATTATAAATTAAAAATTTAGGTATATAGGTTTTATAATTAAAATCACTTGGTTTGTTTCACAAATATTTTTTAATGAGAAACAATTATATGATATAAAAATTTAGGTTTAACATGTATTTATTGTTAAAAAGAAAATTAAGTAAGAGTGATTTTGTCAGCAAAAATTTGATTTGTAACACAAATAAAACCTAAGTAATTTATAAATGTTAAATAAGCACAACAAAAAATTATACAGAGAATCCAGAAGTTAGCTGACAAATGGCGATATATTTGACGAAGCCACTGTTTAACTTTTAATTTCTTGTTCCTGTTGGCCTTTGATGAAAATAATAAATAGTAAGAGTAGTTTAGGTCAGAATACTTCTAAGCAGAAAACATACATAAGCAATGTTGGTACTTAATAAATTCTACAATGATTTCATGCATTAGATAAAAATTTCTTTGAATAAGAAACCCTCTTCTGCATTATTATAACCCACTAACTATATATGTGTTAACACTGTTCTAAAAATGACCTTTATTAGCATAATTACACATAATACACTATAATTTAATTATCATTTTTCCTGCCCTTCTAATCACCTTCTCCCATCCCAATCTAATCAAAGTCTTTACCAACTCACTCATCTATTCATTCGTTCATTTGTTTTTCCTCACCCACTTCTCACGTAGTCCCTCGCACTCTTCTATCAGATGCCTCCAAGATTACTTTCCACTTATGAATAATACATATTTCCCATACTTTTCATTCATCCAACCTTTTCTCGTTTTGTCTTCTCGTCTACATCTTGCTCTTGATAAAGACACATTTTTAGATATTTTGGTAATCTCATGTGTACTTGGCACATCTTGAATATATCATTATATTATATTATTTTTTGTAACATATTAATGCGTTTTATCAATTTACCCTTTGTTCTCTTTTATCCATAGCGCTACACTAACTTCCTCTACATACTTTTCAATAAATTTTCATAAATTTTCTTTCGCTCTTTCTTCCACTTACATTCTCTTATACCCACACCTCTTTCACTAATCTCTAATCCAAACATCATTTAGAATTTGCCACTATCTTTTTTACCATTCTTTGCAAACTCACATGTTCCCTGAAACGTGATTTGACTTTTTTAACCCCAACATATGCTTCAGGAACTACTTCTGCTCTCGACATCACCAGCACTAAGATTCCCTCTTCTATCCTACAAGGTGATCCACTGCTTCTTCTTCACCTCTTTATATATTCTTGTAAAAATAGTCTTATCGGTCTCTTATTTGTCCTTGCACATCGTTCTATTTTGTGTTTACCTTTTTTAAATAAAAATTTTGTTAAGGACTTAAGTGTTGACTTGTAATAATATATAACATGTGGTAGATTACAGATAACAAATAGTAGATAGGACACAAGTTAATTTTCACCTGTATTTTAATTACATACCAGAATATCTATGTTGGTGTTAGTAGAAAGAACTTCTTCTGATAATTCTTTGGTCCAATTAGTCTAATATAGAGTTTCTGAACCTTATTTTGTTCAGGGCCCACTTTGAGAATATGTTTTTTTTTCTAGAAACCCTATCTTAATTTTATTTACCATCTGTCGCGAATTTAAAACAGCTGTTTCCCCCCTCTGCGCCACCTCAATGCCCCCTGAACATTCTCTGGGTCTTTTACTGCCACCCCCGCTCACTTAGAGAATCTATGGTGTAATACATAGAATATTAATTAAATAATAATTTTTGACTTCATCTAGTAGAAGTGTGAAGTTTTAATAAGCACTAAACATTTTGATAGGTTAAATTTGGTTGTTTTTTACAACAGAATCTTGGCTGAATAATTCCTATGTTTGCCCAAAATTTTCTGAAGACTTCTGCAATTCATCCCGATAAGTTTAAATCTTCTGTTACAGTAATCGGAAAGTACTTGGAAGAGGTTGCTCTTCTCGAGTTATACTTTATCGATCATTTGTATTATTGGAGTACTGAGCCATGAATTCTTCTGTTCCAGAACGGCACGAACTGTATTCAAAGTTCACTCGAAGATCCATCTCTTCCATCACTTCTCATGTTTCTCATGGGGATGAAGATTTACTTTCATCCTTCTTAGTTCTGTATTTTTACAAATACATTTTAGCATATCATATACTTGTTTCTCATTAATCACTTGGTGAAACATTATGTTAATATATAGGTTTTATAATTAAAATCACTTGGTTTGTTTCACAAATATTTTTTATTTTCGACTAGTTTCGGCTTATTGCCATTATTTGTATTTTCTTTCATCTGTCAACTGCTAACCCTTTATTTTTTTGTTTATTCATTTATTCGATACAACCTCTTGTAAACTTAGTTTTTCCTAGTACTATCAAGTGCCATTTACCAATAGTAAATTTTCAATTGCCTTTTGTCGTACATCAATAATTATCTGTCAACTGTCAATAGTCATCTATTAACTGATAGGTATCATTGGTTAACTATAACCTAACAAATGCCAACTATTATCTGTCATCTATTAACCATCAATCATCACCTGTCAAATGTCAAGTATTATACTGTCGTCTGTTATTTTATCTACTATCTTCTGTAATATTTCAAAAGGTATCTCTTAAATGTCAACTAAATTGTCATTCGTCATATAAAATCTGTCAAAATTTTACAATTGTAAACTATTTTTTATTTACTTTCCCAATTCTCACATTTCCTATATTTATATGTCATACATCACAACCTCTCTTAAACATAGTTTCCCATAGTTTTTAGTGTTATATTAATTTTAAGTTTATATTCATAAGTAGTTATTTACGATTTGTCATCTGTCATACATCAATAATCATCTGTCAACTATTGTCTGGTGTCTACCAACTCTGGTCAATTATAATCTGTTAATTGTTTTCTGGCATTTTTGTATAATCATGTTACTTCATCTGTATTATAAACTTTCATTTTTCGACTATACTACTTGATATCCGTCTCTTTAAATATATAATATTTAATTTGTTATACGTCAATTGTCTTTTGTTATTTCTTACCAGTTATCTGCAGTTGTCATTTTTCGTTTATAATTTTTAATTTGACTTTTTATGCATCATCTGGTAAATATAGTGTATAGCGTCGCATCATCTGTCAACCGACAGTTGTCATTAATCATTATTTATTTTGTTTTTGACAATTGTGTAACAATTTGTCATTTGACCAATTTATAATTTACCATTTGTCTTTTTTCACTTATCATCTGTTAACTATAAAGTGTCACATGTCATTTTGTATCTGTTATCTGTCATCTGTCATTAGTCATTAATCATTTGTTTCCTGTTACTTGTATATTTTTGTTTTTGTCAACTGTCTAATAATTTGTCATTTGACAAATTAATTGTCTTTTTTCACTTATCATTACCATCTAAAGCTATATTATACGCAGATGACATAACAGTAGCAACTAGGACGGCATCATTAAATGTAGCTGAAGAGTTTTTAAAAACAGATTTTAATATGGTATCTGATTTGTTCAACAGCAACAAATTAAATAGTGAAAAGACTCTGAAAATGTTGTTTACATTAAACTGGATGCATTTACCCTTTATCTTTATCAGTTAAGTTTCTGGGACTGTACCTAGACCTACAACTTACATGGAATGTGCAAAGTAAACAGAATCAAAGCTTTCGCGCAATATTTACTTGTTGAGAAACTTATCAAGATTAGTTCCAAATCATGTTGTATTGTCTGTGTATTACTCATTCATACACTGCCATATATATTATGGTATTCAGTTATGAGGCTACTCTTCTATTTTAAGCGATATTTTTAAAATTCAAAGAACAGCACTTAGAGTGGTTGCATGGCGATAAACAAGGTGCGTTCTGTGCACGCAAGTACTACCGCAACAACGATTCTTTTGCTCCTGCGCAACTATAATTTTGTGCTCATTACAACATACGCGTAAAAATGAAGCTCCATCGATTCAATTGATTCGAAAATGAGTACAGAAGTTCGAGGAGACAGGTTCAACAAATATTCAACTACGATCCAGCCGACCTAGAACATCAAGAGGTCCCGAAAACGTCGAGCGTGTAAGAGCGTCTATTCGTGAAAATCATGGAGTTTCTACCCGGAAGCGGTCTAACGCCTTAGGTCTTTGATTTGTATTCTTCGCAAAGATTTACATTTACAACCGTACAAAATCCAAATAGAACAGGAATGAAAGCCTCAAGATCACGCTCACAGGCTCCAATTTGCAAACGAAATGTTAGAAAGGTTCACCAGCTTTACCAACATTTTTTTTTCAGACGAGGCACACTTACATCTAAATGGGCATGTGAATAGGCAAAATTGCAGGTATTGGAGTGACACTAATCCTAAATTGAAGCATCAAAAACCTCTACATTAATCCAAGGTTACTGTATGGGCAGCTTCGTCAGCAAGAGGCATTATTGGTCCATACTTTTTTGAAGATCGCCGAAGAAATGCTGTTAAAGTGAATACAGAGCGGTATATTGTCATGCTAGAGAACTTTTTTTCACCAGCGCTACAGGATTTCGATGGTTTTAATCAACGATTATGGTTTCAGCAAGATGCCACACTTCCAACGACTCATTAAGTGCTGTTCGCGAAATTTTTGGACAAAAAGTGATATCCAAAAGAGGTGCCATTAACTGGCCACCTCGTAGCCCGGACTTATCCCCACTGGAGTTCTTTCTTTGGGGATACCTTAAAGTTTTCAACAGCAACCCAGTGTCCCTAGAGGAATTAAAGGAAAATATTTAAAAGGAAATGCAAAACATTTCACGAAACACTTGTGAGGTCGTCATGGAAAATTTCCGCTCCAGGTTGCAGCAGTGTCAAAATAGTTAAGGATCACATATGAATGATGTAATTTTTAAACAGTAAAATCCCTATTTGTGTACTTTAATAATAAATAGAAAGTTTTTATCTCACATAACTAGTTTCTTTTAAATCATCATTTAAAATGTAAACGAACTTTTGGTCCACCCTGTATTTATTTATATTTTATAACATGTGACGTACGTTACATATTCCCTTTTTATATTTTGGCTAGTTTTATTATTTTAATGTTAGTTTATCATGATTTTTAATGTATATTTATTAATTTTTATTATATTTGACATTTTACTCCGAGAAAGTACAATGTTTTTAATTTTAATATTATTTTTATTTCTCCGATTATTTTATATTGATTTTAAGTAGCTTTTATCATATTTGATTTTTATAACTTCGGTTTTATATAGTGTACTGTCTTTTATATTATATATTTATTTTATTTATTTAATTATATGGTAAGTTTTATTATATGTTTTCTATTTATTACTTTTTAACATAAATTATTAAATTATACGTTTTGTCCACGCTTTTGTTAATTTAATTTGTTTATACTCACAGCTGGATTCCAAACATCGTTGTTTTTAAGGTGTCGAATTTTGACTTGTTACTTAAGTGTCAATTTTATGTCAATAATTTAATTTTAAGGTTCATTCATACAATAATTAGACTAAGAAATTAATTAGCTATAGATTTATATATCATATTCTACTTGGCTTATGTAAGGACCTTGTCTAATCAGCATCAATAAATATATTATTATTATTATTATTACAAAAATAATTGACATCTAATACTGTTAAATTGACTATGGGGTCTGATATTTCTTAAGCTGTCTCACACATGAACGATATTATGTTTATAAAAAAATGTATACTTGTGGCGACTACAATCTCACTATTGGTTACGCAATCAAAGTCATCTTATAATCTCTCATCTGTCATCTTTAATCTGTCATCTATCATTTATCATTTGTCATCTGTCATCTGTCATCTGTCATATGTCATCTGTCATTATCTATCATTTGTCAATTCTCATTTGTCATCTGTCAATTATCATCTGCAATCTGTCATTTGTCATCTGTCATCTGTCATCTGTCAAGTGTCATGTGTCATTTGTCATATGTCATCTGCCATCTGTCATCTGTCAATTGTCATCTGTAAATAGTCATCTGTCATCTGCCATGGAAGAATTTTAATGTTTTATTGAATTCTTGAGTTATATATTAAAATATAATAATAATCCAAATAGTAATTATTATAACATCATTTGAGTATAGTAAAACCGTGTGAATTTATTATTTCAAAACCTTCATTATTTAATAATTTTAATTTTTTCATTATAAACTATAATTGTATAGTTGTTTATAAATAAGAATAATAAATCAATGTATATCTTAATTGAAATTAATAACTTAATAATTTTGTGGTCCAATGAATAAATTAATTCGACAAATTCATAAATTAGATACAAAATAAAAACCACTACTTATCCTACATGATGAAATATGGTTTCGCGTCAACATCTCAGATTACATCTTATTATACGCACTGGGTGGAAATATAGGTATAATTAAAAAGGAATGTAGGATACGAATTCATAATCAAAACATTAACGCATATTCATGCCCTGGGATTTATAACCCGATCGCGGATAACGCATCGATTTGGAACGGCTCCACGACAATCTTTAATCGCCCAATTAGTTAAACCACGAATTCGAAATCGTCCTTAGTCTGTAATTATTTATTAAGTGTTACGATTAAGTACATCGACAAAACGAGCATGTTGGTTTTAGGCCGTAACTCATCCGCTGATTTATTACTACCATAGATGGGGAAACATAACGGATCCGCTGATTTATATCTGTGTTATTGTACGAATTAAAGATTATGGTGATTTTTAGAAATTGGATAGATCTAGCTAATATAATTTGCTTTTCCACTATGATAATTAATTGAGGCGTAAATATACTGGTCGAAAATAATTGAAAAGATTCATCATTCATATGCAAAATTACAATCTAGTCCTGAATGCTTGTCATCATATGCGTTCTTTTTTCCTAAGTTGAAATTACGACACCAGCGTCGAACAGACGGCCCATCCATAACATTATCTCCAATTAACGATATCGAATAATATCGAAAGATCGCACAATTCTTGCGTTGGAAATCTAATCACAGCCCTAAGTACTCATACGCAGTCCATACCAATTAAAATTTGCACACAAACAGCTGAAATATAACTGAACATGTTAGCACACATCCGGCGGTTTCTCTATTCACCAGCGCTCCGCACGGTGCAAACGAATACTATTTTCCTATACGATTAAGTAACTTCTCAATAAACCCATGGTAAAACATTTTATGTTAATAAAAGAATTAATTAAACATAACCAAGTGCTTAATTAATCCTTTTCTTACAATTTTCTTAATATCCCTCGTAAATGCATTATAAAAACTGATACATTTTCATATTTTATTTAAAGTAACGTTAGATGCTAATGCAAAATTTAATGCTTGTCAACTATAAACAAACAATCTCAATAAATAACTCATAGCCATTTTAAATATTCCACTAAATACTAATTTTTATCAACGTTTAACGAAACTTTGTAATTACAGTGTGAACAAACTCCATAAATCTGTACTCTAGCAAAAACCTATTAAATATTTACGTTCCGCAATGGTATTTTTTTGTCGGCATTATGTTTCAGTTATAATTAAAGTGTACGTACATAAATAGAGCGACCTACCCCACAGGGAGGATAATACGTATAATACATGTACACACGCACTCATACATACGAAACACGAGAAAAATCGTTAGTGGGTCGGAATAAATAAAAGGCAGAAGAAGAAGAAGAGAAAAAAAAGAGTATGCAAAAGGGCCCCGTGCTGGATTTGTTTATTTTTTATTAAAATGAGAGGAAGCGGAAACTCGAATGGAGAAATGTGCAGGCGTATTCGGCGCTTACCATTGTTTGTATAATTCACCGGTGTCTTAAATTTCTTATTTCGGCCGTTATGCTAAATACTGCCAAATTGAATGAGGGGGGTAATCTTAGATAGGGAAATGATTCGGTTTATTTTTCATTTGAACAATCAGTAAGAATGTAAATTTTTAATATAAAATCCTTTTATAACCTTATCATCAAAAATATTATCTAGCAACACAAAAAAGTTTACTTTCAATTATTTATAATATATCTACTGTATTTATATCGAAATGCTTTTAAATTATTAATTTAATCTATAAGTCAGATATTTTATATAATTCTTAACCTACTTCAATTTATTTTGTGTTAATCTAACCCACTCCTGACCTAACTCAATATATTTTATATTAATCCTAGTATACATCCCTTATATAATACATTAATACGGCGTATTCTTGACCTGCAACAATACAAAGTGTATTGACCTATCGTTATTCTGACCAATCTTAATAAACCGTAAATTAACTTAGGACAGATGCGCGGTAGGTCAATAAAAAGTTTATTGTGATAGGTCAAGAGTAGGCTGAGTTTAAAAATGTGAAAAATACAGTTCATAAAGAAACGGATAATCTTAAAATCATAAAAATGTATTTTAATTATAATAAAAGTAAGACTTACATGTTAACCTTATAAGGAGGTATTTAAATAGAAATGATCATTAGAGGTCAAGACGTTTTTCGTATTATTTTTAAATATTTACAAATTGACAGAAGAAATAATAGTAGTAGAGTAGATATTTATAAAACAAGAGTAATTTTAAGTAACTAAAAACACTGTCAAAAGAATATCTTAGCAGAAAAACGAAGCGGATTTTTAGTAACAATTAAAAATCGTTATAATTGAAAACAACGAAACAATTGATTTAACAGTGGAGAATAGGCTGATTAAAAAAATGTTACAGTTGTAAATATTAGATTTTTTTTGTCTTGAAACTGATGAACAGTTATACATTACAAGATGAAATATGCACAATAATAGAAAATTTGATAGTATATTCTACTGATTGTAAGGTGGGTTAGAATCAGCCACCCACTTCACATTTCTATTAGTCGAAAATTAACTTTGAAACATTTTCTTTTTGCTAGATGTACACAAATGAAGCATTTGTAGTAAGGCCAATGTCTCTAATTGTTAGATGGCATCTAGTATATAATAATTGACAGACAGCTGACAAATGACTGTTGACTCTTATCATGTGACAGATTACAGTTGACAAGTGACAGATGCTAGATGACATATGACAAATGACAGAAAACAGATAACAGATGACAGAAAGCAGATGACAAATGATAAATGCTACTTCAAAAATATGAAATAACTGGGTACTACCCCAGGGTTCGGTTCTACGTCCTTTACTGTGGAATATCATGTATGATGGCCTACTGAGACGCACATTGCCAAGTAGTGCTAAACTTGTGGCATCTGCAGGCGGTGTAGCGATCACTGCGAAACATCTCGATGAGATAAATCTGATGTTTGACACCACTTTCGCACAAATCAACCGGTGGATGAATACGGGGGACCTGCGATTAGCTGAACACAAAACCAAGGCAGTGCTCATAATAATAGTAATAATAATAATAACCTTTATTTTTACAAAAATATACCATTATTGAGAACATAATATGTACATCTAATATAAGAAAGAGAGTCACAGAGAAAAAAAATGTAAATACATAGCTAATATTTCAAATTAAGAAATTCTTCGAGACTGTATGGTTCTATGTCCAACAGCACTTTAATAACTTTCCGTTTAAATGTATTTGAGTCACTTATCATCTTTACTTCATTTGGCAATGTGTTGTACAACTTCATACTTGTGTAATGAGGACTCTTTTCTGTAAAACTATATTTGTGGATTGGGTATTGAATTATTTTTATGTCTGGTATTATGTGAATGTGTGGCCATGTTTTTATTGTAAAGATATTTTTGGTTCCTTATAAATAATTCATTTTCCAGGATGAATATTGCGAAAAGTGTTAGTAATTTATTTGTTTTGAAGTGATTTCTACATGACTCATTAGGCTTTAATCCAAGTATGACTCTTAATGCTCGTTTCTGCAAGATAAATATTTGGTTTATATTGGTAGACCTTCCCCAGTGAATAACCCCGAAACGTAATACACTTTCAAAATTGGATTGATATACCATTTTTAGTATCCTAAAGGAGACATATTCTTTTAAGACGCGTAGCATATAGTTTGTTTTACATATTTTTTTTATAACGAGCAGAAGTCATCAGGCAGTAAGCACATCACAACCGTTTATCCGGTATCTGGGAGTAATGCTTGATGTCCAAACTTAATTTCAAGCAGCAGGTAGAGCACGTAAGTACGTGTTAAATGCTTATCTCGATTGATGTCTAATATCGGAGGTTCAAAACAGAGTAGGAGGTTACTGCTATCTTCAGTAGTCACGTCAGTGCTTACTTATGGAATATCCATTTGGGCAGACGCTCTGGGAATCCAAGTAGCATATAGAAAAACCGCACCAATATATCGGCTAAGTGTTCTAAGAGTAACCCGTGCCTTCCGTACAGTGTCTGAGGAAGCGGTATGCGTTATCGCTGGAATGTTCCCTATTCGGATGCCAGCCGAGGAGAGACAAGCTATTTACCGACGACGATCACCTACGTCGAATTTTGATGAGCTCAGAACAGAGGAACGGCAGCACAGGACAGCATAAGACGTTGACAATAGCAGTGGGATGCTACAGCGAAGGGTAGAGGGAGGCATCATCTCATACAAAAACTCGATGTTTGGCTTAATCGAAACTATGGTGAAGTCAACTACTACCTGACACAGATGCTCTCAGGATATGGCTGTCTATCGCTTCAAACACAATGATTCCCCGGAGTGCCTGTCCTGTCCAGAAGTTCTTGAGGACGCAGAGCACGTGTTCTTCAGATGCCACCGTTTTAACTCGACCCGAAACAAGCTGGAGATTGTCCTCGAGCAGACAATTGAACCGGACAGATTAGTAGACGCAATGATTCCCTTGGAGATAGCTTGGAATTCTACAAGAAGTTTTGTAACAGAAGTACTACTAGACCTACGTTCGATAGAGAGGACATGCCAAAAATAAAAACAACGGCCGCCAGAAGGAATGAAGCAATCACTTTTGCCACCAGAAGGAAGAGCAAGAGCTAAATCCTCTCCCCCGTTGGGATTCAGAGGCCGGTGAAAGAGGAGGTTTTTAATCGGTATTGATATCTGATTCCGACATACCAGGCACAACATCTTATCCTGATGATACGTAAAAGTATTTTCCTAACCTCTATAAAAAAAAAATAAAAAATATTACAGTTGTCAGATGATAGGTGACAGATGATAGATGACAGATGAAAGTTTACAGTAAGTTTTGAAAGATGACAATTGATTTCATACAACAAATGGCAATTTATATCTGACATTTAATAGATATCAGTTAAAATATTGTAAAATATATGGCTACTCTTGGATTTTCCATTAATATTTTAAAAATTGTTAACAAATAAGTCTTTCACAATAAAATTATTTACGAAATCTTCTCATTCCACTGGCGGACCATGTATATATTACTATTATAATTTTTTAAAAGATTTCAAATGACAAATGATATTTAACGGGTGTCTGGTAAAATATTTCAATTGGTAATTGATGTTAGTTGGCATTTGACAGATAATGTTAATAGTTTATTTATAGTACTTGAGAGACAACAGATAATAATTGACAGTTAATAGATGCCACCTGATATGATATCTGGCGAAGGACAAATAATAACAAGTAACAGGAAACAAATGATTAATGACTAATGACCGATGTCAGATGACAGATACAAAATGACATGTGACACTTTGTAGTTAACAGAATGGTGATACTTAGTAGATCATAAATGTATAACAGGTATAGCAAAGGCCTAACATTAACCCTTGCGGTACACCGATGTTTATTACTTGATCCTGATATACATCCGTCAACAGATACGACCTGTGTTCTATTTGATATATAGGACACAATCATTTTGTGGCAAAAGTTATAGTAATATAGTTTACGAAGCAGAATTTGATGTTTGACTGAATCAAAGTTCACCGACGCGATCTGTTGTTGATAATATTCTTTTATTAGAATGTCCCATCCATCACCTATCATACATTAACACATATAATATCTGACCAGTTAATATCATTTATTAAATTATTAATTAATAATAGATTCCGTATGGTTTATTTTTTTGGGAAGCGATTACGATCGATTAGAGAAAAGACTTTATAGTTTTGAAACTAATATGAGAATATGTTTAGTTCGAGTAAAATAAGATTAAATTAGTGTCTATAGGAATCATCATATGATAATGCAGGTGTTAGCCAACAGAAATATAAAATGGTGATGTGACAATCATAGTAAAGGGTGGGCCATCGCAAGGAATATTATTAAAATCTTAATAAAACACAAACAGCTAGAGGAAATTTCATGCTTGAATTTATTTTGTAGCCAAGACTATCCGTTTTTACATGGAATATGACATCAGTTAAATGGCTGCCACGGCTGGACTTATAATAGTCCATTCTTTCGACCCAATTTTTCAGAACATTTCAACGTCTGCGGCTCTATCTCAGCAATGGCATTTTGGAAATTGACTTTAAGATTGTCAATCGTTGCTGGATCGTTGGCATAATAAGGTTCTTCAGAGATAAACGTCCATGGGCGTCAAATCACGATTTTCGAAGTTTGACCTCAATAAGTCGATAGTTTCGTTGCTAGTGTGGCATATCGCCCCATCTTGTTGGAACCAGATGTTGCTAACATCCAAAGCAGCAATTTGCTCCCAAGAAAAGTTTGCTATCATGGTCCTACAACGGTTTCTGTTGACCGTTTCGCCAGATTCAAAGAAAAATGGGCCGGCCCATAATCCGCACCATACAGTCACTCGTTCGGGATGCATTGGCTGCTCAACGATCACGTGTGGGTTTTCCGATACCCAAATCCTGCAGTTTTGCTTGTTTACATAGCCCCCGAGGTGAAAATGCGCTTCATCGGAAAAGATAATTTTTCGACAAAATTCACCATTAGCTTCCAGCTGCTCTAAGGCCCAATTGGAGAAGTTGTATCGAAATGGATGATGAACTCTCTTCAACTGCTGTGTTATTTGGATCTGTCTTTATGCAAAATACGCCTCATGGTAGTGCTATTAATGTTCAATTGCTGAGATCGATAACGAGTCGATGTTCTCGGGTTGGCTTGCACACTACGGGCTACAGCAGCAATATTCTCAGGTGTACGAACCGGTGAGCTTTAGTACGGTCCACCAGCATACCAGTTTCACGAACTTTGTGCACAAAGTTCTTCAGAACACATTGCATTTGGTGCATATTCGCGACCGAATTTTGTACTCAATTTTCGCACTGATTCTGCAATACACGAATTACATTCAAAGTAAATTTTTAACATTTTCTAACGTTCATCAAGCGTATAGCGTGCCACTTCGTTAATCGGATGTTGTATACTGAAGAACTATCATACATCAGATGTCAAATATCATGACAGTAAAATAAATTGGTTGTTCAAAAAGATTCCAAGATTCCTATATTTTTCTCGAAAACTATGAGGTCTAGGCAAAATAGCTATTCATAACAATTTGCTCAATTTTGGATTCTTTACAATTAATTGTTATATAAATTTAATGTTTATAAGTGTTCACCAAAAGCTTTTCAGTTTAAAGTGTCATCTCAAAAGGATCATTCGTTTTTGAGATACAGCACCCACCAACAGACACACAGACACACAGATACACAGACAGATAGATGAAGTAGATGTTTACTTGAGGTTTTTTTTGTTTTTTTCTGATATTTTTCTAAATTTGAAAATTATTACATAACTTTCCACACAAAAGTTAAAGATAATGAGAAACTGAACAAGGTCTTTATCGTATTTTATTAAAATCCATGAACAATTAGTAATTAAAGTTATTAGGTATGTGTAGGATGGATGGGTGGCCTCTAACCCACCCTTCAATCAGTAAAACCTAATTGAGGGTTTTAATTAAAAGTTGTTAATAGATTTATTCAAACAAATTTTTCAAATAATTTTTGATGATGTTTTACTGATTGCAGAGTGTGATAGAGGCCACCCACCACCCACCCTACATATACATATAAACTTGAATTCCTTATCGTCTCGCGGTTTACAATACAAAACTTTTTGAATAAAAAAGAAATTAAAAAGGTAAAATTTTTAAGTGAGTATATTAGTAAAAATTTGATGCATGATGGGTGGGCAGACTTTAAATCTAAATAAGATAAGATTGGCTGTAGAAGGTCGTTTATATTTAAACTTAAATTTGGATTATCCTTTATTTTTTATTACATACAAGGTTTTATTCTTTTGTAAGCAGCAAAATCATCAACAGTTAGTATTTAAAGTTATCACGCATATGTAGGGTGGGTGGGTGGCCTCTATCCCACCCTCCAATCAGTAAATCATAAGCTAGGGTTTTAATTAAAAGTTGTAAATGCAAAAAAACATAAAAAATGGTGATGATGGCCCCCACCCATCATAGTATTTTCGTTACAATTTTCTCGAAAACTATGAGGTTTAAGCAAAAAGGCTATTCTTAATAATTTGCCCAATTTTGGATTTTTTTACAATTACTTGTTTCATTTCATGTAACTCCTATAGTTTATTAGCAATAGGCAAAATTTTTTATTTTTTTTCTTAAGAACTTTATGAAAAACATGTTTTAATAAGACTTGTTCAGTTTCTCATTCCCTTCAACTTTTGTTTGAAAAGTTTTGTAATATTTTTCATATTAAAAAGAATATCGGGAAAAAACAATAAAACGCCCTCGAGTAAACATCCACTTCCGGTTTATGAATGTTTACCAAAAGCTTTTCAGTTCTTTTTTTTATGTTTTCAAGTAAAGGATCTTTTGTTTTTGAGATACATCGCCCACAGACATTCTCATTCATGAAAACAATACTTTTCCTATATATTCTTTATAGGGAAAGTAATAACAGTAGAGATGACATGTTACTTTTAACTTCATGTATTTTTTCATTACTTTCAACCATACCCTTTAAACTTATTACAATATGAATATTTTTGTTGATGAAATGTCTATTGTATTCAAAGAAGATCTTATATCAAATCTTGGGGAACATAATCCTTATAAAAGCCCTTTTCCATCAAGACCATCAAATTTTATTGCCGAAATAGCCGTGATAAGCTTGTTCAAATTTAAATTTTTATGGGGTTCCCCAAGATTCAATATACGGACCTCTTCGTCGTCAACCATCCAGAATGTATAATCGAAAATGGTGTTGTTATTAATTAGTGAGACGACTGTGAAATGAAAAAGGGGCAATGCATAGGGCAATTACATAATACTAGTCTGAAGGGGTCCGCCGTGTCTGCGGGGTGACGTGCGGTCGCCATTTTTAGCGTGTTCGATCGTGTTTCGGGCGTCTCCGTCGCGTTCCGGTGTGTGTGTGCGAGTTTGGCGGCGCGTCCCGTGCGCCGCGCAGAAATAAAATCGACAGCAAATGTACTACGGTCGACGGTGAAGGTATCAAAAGCGGCTTTTGAAAAGAGATGTTCCCAACCAGCATCCGATCCTTGTGCTTGTGACTGCTGTTGACTGACCGAAGGTCCGTCTGTGTGCGGGGGGCCGCGAACAGTGACCAGTTTGTGTGTATGTGCGAGAACACGGCGACGAGGAATTACAAAAGAATCCATTTAAATCCGAAATTCGGAAGAACTGGTATGACAGTGCGTGCGTTTTAAATCTACCACACCGCCGCCGTTGATCCAAGGAGGAAATCTTCTAGGGGGATTATAAAATTATAAGGACACCCTTTCGTAGTAGTTTGTAAGTATGTGATTTTTTGTAATGTTTTTTAGTGTTTGTGTGTGTATGTGTGTGTGAGGGAATTTTCGACCGGCGACGTCCATGTGAAGGATTCGATTTTTCCCTTCCTAGCAGAGCGGGGCTGTATCGTTGCGCTCTCTAGGATAATGTTATTGATTTTACGGGGGTGCTAGGGACTGCTAACATGACAGCGCGTGCTGGTGCTGTTCTGAACTAACGTCAGCACACAAAACATTTCCTCGTCTTACTACAAGACTACTATACTAATTCCCATCCCAGCCAAAAGATCAAAATATATTTGTTATTTTAAGCCGCCTTCGGAACTCCCGGCAAGCCCACAATTTAAAGATGGCAGCGGAAGATTCGCGAAAACTCATTTAGTTCTCGAGCGTTGTTGACGTTCGCGATTGTAATATGGCCCGGATTCGATGACATGTGGAAGCCCTTGTGCGTTTCGGTAGTTCCGCTCCGCCTTTTTCTCGGCCATCCGATCGATATCAGGCCGCCCCCGTGCGCGCCGATCGAATCCCATCACGGTTTCGATCCGTTTGGCGCCAAAATGCACATGTCTTTTCTCTAAACAATGATGTCATAGATGTGTACACCCATCGCGTACACATCACAGCGCAGAGGAAACATCGTTGATGGATGCGAAGAATTTCGTTTTGAGGTTAGGACCAAACACACCTACAAATTATGACTGTGCATCTAACCAATATTTAAAGTACTTCAATACATGATGTTCTTACTACATAATACATGAAAATATTTGAAATTCTAACAAATTTATTTAGAATCATAAATGAAAGTATTATCATTTTTGTTTAAAGATTCTAAGCAATAGGAAAAGATCTATTACAGTTATCCTCTTTTAATTACACTTGTCAAGAGATTCTAAAAAAATAAGAAAGCGAAGATTTCTGTTTTGCCTAAAACTGATGATGATGTATTCAAGGAATTTCAAAAGAAGTTCTTCGTGGTTAATGCTGTTTTAAGGTATATAAAAATAGTTTTTAAAAAGACGAAAGCTTTCTGTGGTTCTTTATTAAGAAATTAAATTAAACGCAAGTTTGTATGTAATAATTTAAATATTATGTTATTTAAAGCAAATGGACAACACAAGTTCTATTTAGAATCTTGTAGGTTTACTAAAGCTTAAATAATTCTTAATTGTAGCATTTTAGGAAGCATTTACTACTTTTTGACCTTTGCAGCTTGATCGGTGATCAATGCAAAAATAAAAACAGAGGAAACACCTATAAAACTTTACTACATGTTTTTTTGACTGTGGGGTCCAGGCATCTTATCAAAATATTTCTTCGTTGTAGTAACTTCTGGAGATTAATTTGATCCTAATAGTCAACTAAGAGATTTCACTAATAATAAGAAAAAATTGTGTCTAAAAATATTAAACAACCGAATTTAAGAATTTTGAATAGAAAATGACAAACGTAGGTCTTCATATTAAAAATATATATGCGTAAGCCTATGAAATGCTGTGTCTGAATGGCAAAGCCTATTTTATAAAATTCCGGAATTTAAAAGATACTGACAAGATCAGGAATTTTCTAGAAAATAATAAAATTTTAGTGAACAAGGAACGCGAATGAAATATATTTTGATGATTTCAGAAAGTGTAGAAACTTATATTCTACTTTTTCTTTAAATTTATAATGTGTAAATATTTAAAATATGGAAATAAAGTATAGAAATATTTCCAATTGAGTTTTATTCAATTTTATATAAAAAAAAAAACATTAAGAAAACATCAATGTTGGGACTTTAAAAGCATACAGTGTTTAAAAAAATAAACAATGGCCTAAAAATACACAATATTCATAAAGAAATTTAGAGTTTAGAGAAATTACTTTTTACTAAATCCAAAACAACATAGTTTTTAATAATGAGAGAAATAAATCTCTATTAGCGTTTCTGCTTTACTGTTTCTGTTTTACATAATAATGTAATTTGCATAACATAGTTTTTTATTTCTAAATTACAATCTTTTGGACAATTCAGTAAGTTTAAATAGTTTATTATTATTTTATTTGTTTATATAGTTTGTATTATGTATTTTTTAAGAAATTGTAATATTGAGAAATGTTTGAATTTTTAGTAAATGCAAAAATTTTAGAAGGGTTCTAAAATATTATACCATTTGAGAGATCTCATCTAAGGTATAAAACTTTGAAGGAAATTGAAAGGAAAAAAATGTCGTGACTCCAGAACATTAGGAAGTGGACAGGGATGGGGTTTGAAGATTTGATGAGAGCAACAACAGATAGGAAATCATATGTTGAAATAGTTGCCAACCTCACAGAAGAAGAAAAAAACTTTGAAAATTGAAGTGATTTAGAGCATCTATTCTAATATTTCATAAAAACATATATACTTTTATACATTTTAAAATTTTTAAGAATGTAAAGTAAAAAATACTTTTCAGGCTTTGTAAAATTGGAAAAATGTATAGTTTCCACCTTTTTAATTTTAGAAATATTTTATACGTTGTCATAAAATATTTCTAAAATTAAAAAGGGGGAAACTATACATTTTTCCAATTTCACAAAGCCTGAAAAGTATTTTTTACTTTTTTATAATTCTTACATCTTCTGTTTAAAATACATGAAAAAAAATATAAATATTTTTTTTAAAGAAAATTGAATGTTATTTAAGTTTTGGAATCTTTTAAGAAAATTGTAGAAATAAATAAAAAAAGAAGAATAGAACATTCTACAAAATTGTGGAATTTGGAAAATTTATAAAATTCAAAAATACTTCTGTATTTTTTAGAACAAAACGTTATTTTTAAATTGATTAATTTTTTTCATTTTTAGTTAAAAATATAAAATTATGGAGGAAACAATCCACACCAACACACATGTTTTTCTGTAAAGATTTTCCTAAATATCCTTTGAGGTTTGTTTTATCAAAATTTAGTTTAAGAGAGTTACTCGTAAACCATTCATCAGGTTGTAACCGGGATTTTTCGGATGAAGATATTAGTCCTGTGATATCATCAGCAAAAATCATGAATTTCAATTCAGGAAAACAGTTAGGAAAGTCATTAATATATATTAAAAACAGAAGTGGTCCGAAGACTGACCCCCGAGGAACACCGTTTATAACTGTTGCTACAGACGACAGGTATATGTATGTTGTATTCTGAGTGCGTGACGAAAGGTAGGAAAAAGTCATTTTAACGCTGTCAGGGGGTGTTATAGTAGTGTAGTTTCCTGATATGTACAGAATGAGAGACGAGGTCTTAGATAGATCTAAAAATTTTGAGTGAGATTCAAGGCCAATTTCAAAACAGTCTAAGGTATTATCGACAATGTTAAGAACTGCATCGACTGTTGATTGCCCCTTCCTGAAACCATACTGACAATTGCTGAAAATATTTGATGTTGCAAAATAATCAGAAGGCTGATTTAATAGAGTTGTTTACAGTATTTTTGAGAATATTGGTAGCATTGAGATTCGGCGATATATTGATGGATTGTGTGTGTCAAATTTTTTGTAGATAGGGATGATTAATCCTAATTTGAGTGCACCAGAAAAAATATTTGATCTGCTAGATAGGTTTTATGAGTTTTGTAAGTGTGTGTAGAAAAATATTTAAGGCCGATTTGACTACGTCTACTCTTAAGGCATAAATATCACGGCTTTTGCTACGTTTTATTCCTTGAACCACATTACATGTAGCATTCGAAGAGACACAAAATTTTCCGAATGGTACATAACTATTTATTTATTAGAAATCTTAAGAAAGAAAGGAGAACCAACCTCTAAAGACACATCGTTCTCCACCAGAATAATTCGAGATCTTACACATCAGCTCAAACAAGAGACTTTTTGAGAAATAAAAAATATGTCTTTTTTTATTCTCGCAAATCAAAAATAAATTACTAGGGCAACGTTTTTCGTCTGAAGAAGCGGTTGATGCATTCAAAAATGAAAAGTGTGCTTCTAGAATTGGTTCAAGCGCATGCAAAAGTATATAGATCTTCTTGGAGAATATATTGAAAACAAATGTAGGATGATTAATTTCTTTTTTCTGTTCTCAATTGCAGAAATATTAAAGGCAACTCTCGTAAGTATTACTATGGAAGTAACACACACTTATTTATTTATTTATAATACGCGAAATATTATAGTTTAGCTTCATTTCTGCGGGTAGAAATACATTTATATTGCTTTATGTTACTTACTACTATTAATAATGTGTTATATTGGGCTGAGTCTCAAGTCATTTCGGTTTTATACTATAATAATCGATTTTTTTTATTATTCAGTTATGTATTGACCATTTTTCTCGATGACCTTTTGCCATCTTTTGGATAACATCATGATGCCATACCAAAAGAACTTCTGGCCTTTCTCAGAAGAATAATAAAGCAACAGCTGTTTGACATCATTGTTTGAATTGAATTGTTTACCATTCAAGTTTTGCAAAGATCAAAACAAATAGTAGTCGTAAGGCTCAAGGTCTGGTGAATAGTGGATGGATTATCAAATCCCATCCAAGCTCCAGCAACTTCAACTTGTCTGTGGTCTCGCATTGTCATGACGGAACACAGTACCCTTACGATATGCCAATTCTGGCCGCTTTTCGTTGATGGCTTCATTTAATTTGTCCAATTGGCCACAGTACACAGTCGTATTGATGGCTTGGTTTTGTGTTAGCAGTTCAAAATACACCACATGGGTATTAAATAAAATTTGAAAGATACTAAAATGTTTCTAGAAAATAATAAAATTGTAGACAATATGGAATGGGTATTAAATATATTTTTATGATGTCAGTGGAAGTGTAGAAACTGTTGGATTTACATCATTACAAAGAGACCAAAAGTCTACAGCCTAGGGACTTTTTCTAGAAGACGAGTTTTTAAACGTAAAAAAACATTTAAAAAGTCAACAAATTTAAAGAAAAATAAGTATCTAGAAACTTTAAAATTTCGAATTTAAGAATTTAGAATAATCTGAGTTTATAATTATTATGACTTTTTTTTAAGAAATAAAATTTGCTAGCATATGAAAAGTATAAAATGTTTCTAAAAATTTTCACAAGTTTAAAAGTTTTTAAGAAAGCTTTGCAATCAAATAAAAATATAGAAAAGTATAATTTTTTATTACAGTGTGGATTATTAGCACTTTAGAAAAAACATGAGATCTTGAAATCGGTTTGTGTTTACGTAAGCTAAAACTGATTTAAGTTTGATGTATATTTCCAACACAATGTGAATATTTTATAAAAATCTAAAATTTAAAAGATACTATAATGTTTCTAGAAATTAATAAAATTATAGAGAATTGTGTATGTCATGCGAAAAATATATTTTTATGATTTCAGAAAGTATAGAATCTTTTGATTTCTTGTTAGTTTAGGATGTGTGAAACTTTAAAGCATAGAATGTTTCTAATTTTATTAAATATTATTTAAAAAAATAAAACATCAAAAAAGCTTTATTTTGAAGTGATTGTAGTAGATATATATTTTAAATTAGAAACATTGCGAACAGTTTCTACCAAATTCTGTTTTTTTAGAATCAGTGCATCAACTTTCTAGAAAATTCAATTCAATCATTAAGGAGGTAGAAAGTTTAGAATCCATCTTAAATATTTTCTAACTTCATAGAATTAAGCATGTCTAAAAGTTTAAAATTGTAGAGTAATTTCAGCAAATATTTTAATATTAGAAGTTTAAAATACTCTTTGTTTCCTCTTTTATTAAAATATTAAATGTACATTTGATAAACGGTGGTCATAATTTTCTTCCTCTCCAGTCCAATGCTGCATTTTAACTTCTTCAGTTGATCCTTTTTGTATGACAATTAGTAGTCAATTTGGGTCATTTTGATTCAAAATTTAGCGAGTGAATTGCGCTCATTGTATTTTTATTCCGATTTCAAACTGACATATTGTGGATTTAATAAGTAATTCTAAAATTTAGATTTTTTTTTAGAATTTTCAGTAAATGCAGAAAGTGGAGAAGGCTTTTAGGATATTCAATGATTTGAGAGATAGTCGAAAGTCTAAAAAAATCAAGTACCTTAGAGCATTTATTCTAACATTTCATAGGACTTAATATATTAAGAAACTTTTCTTCATTCTAAATTTTTTTAAGAATTGGAAATTTATAAAATATATCTAAAATTAAACGCCGGAAAGTGTGGAAACTATATTTTTTTTACAAATTAACAAAGCCTGAAAACTTACATATTTTGAAATATCCTAGTTTTTAAAATATATGAAACATTTTGAATATAGATTTTTTAAATTTAATCTTCTAGAGATTCTAATTGTAGAATTTAAAAAGCAGAGTGGAACATTTTGAAATATTGTAGAATTTGTGTATTTTATAAAATTTGAAAATACTTTTGTAATTTTCAAGAACTCAACGTACTCAAACAATCCAACAGAAATATTTTAATGTTAAGAATGTTCTATGATTTAAAAATATACAGTGTTAAGAAAAAATAAACAATTCCCTCAAGACGAATTGAAGAAATTACTAATACTAAGTTCAAAACACTGTAGTTTTTTTTTAGAAAATTATATCATATCATTTGGAATATGCAGTTAGTTTAAATAGTTTTGGTATTATGAATTTATTAAGTAATTGCAAACATTTAGATATTTTTAGAATTTCCAGTAAATGCAGAAAGTTCTTAAATAAATTTAAAGAACTTTAAATAAATGTAAAGAAAAATTAAAGTTCTACTTATCCCAACACGCCTTATACAGTGTTGTTGATTTCATTAATAAGCCAATAGAAACATGAAGTATTTTAATTTTAATTTTATATTTATATATAGCATATTTTGTACTTAGTTTTAGTTTTTAGTTTATATTTATGTATGATACAATGACATGTCTAATATTGATTTTCAATGAACAGACGAATAAATTCTTATCTTATCTTATCATATCTTACCTATGGTGAGATTGAGGCATCCTTGGAAATTAATTAGATAAGCATACATTCAAAATTGCACGAACATTTGTCTGTCAAAAAAAAATTGTTCGCGTTGAAGCCCACATAATTAAAAAAAAAACGAATATAAATTGTATACGACGGTCATTTCTAAATGGTACACAACCAATTTTTTGTTAGAAGTCTTCAGAAAAATAACGAAAACCAACCGCTGAAAACATATCGTTCTCTACCAAGACAATGCGAACTCTTTGACTTTTTGAGAGCTGAAAAAGTTGAATTGATTTGTTTTGAATTCTTTTTATTCACGGAAATCAAAAATACATTTTTCCGACGCCTGAATAAGCAATTGATGTTTTGGAGGTATCTGAATCTGAGTGGAAAATATGCTTCGAAAATTGGTTCAAGCGCATGCAAATTATAAATTCACTTTTATTTAAATTTTTACCGTTTTTTTTTGCTTTTCGATATATTCTCCAAGAAGATCAAAACACATAAAAATTTAAATAAAAGTGAATTTATAATTTTATGAGGTATTCATCCGAGGAGTAATGTATTTTTTCAAGTCTGCTTTGTATTGCCTTAATGGCAATGCCATAATTACAGGAGGTAGATTATTGTAAAATTTAGGAGCCCAGTAATTAACGCCATTGTATGACTTATATAGCCTGACTTGATCAATATGAATGTTGCCTTTCTGTCTGGTATTATGATTGTGGAATGAGTCCGAGGTTTGATAATTGGAGAAGTTTGTTTTAAGATGGATCAGGCACATAAACGAATAGGGAGAGCACTTGGAGTGAAACCATAAGGAGAGTAGCAGCGTATAAAGCGAAACTGGGGGGATTAGACGAGGGGAGATTGGTGAAAGAGGTATGGAATGGAGGCATGTGTGGATGGAGAGTGGAAAGGAGGTATACCAGGTCTATAAATATGTAGCCGGAATTTTTGTATAGAAAATACACGTTTATTATATGAAAATGATATATGAAGTATTGCCCATCGCTAGCTATACATTTTTCCTATCTGTCTGACAATTTGTGGATGCCACGCTAAAAAAACTGTTACTCTTTTGAGGCAAACCAGTCATCGAGCCATTTTCGTAAGAAGTAAAGCGCTGCTTGGCAAGTGCGTGTCCCATCGATGCAAATAAGTAGTAATCGGATGGAGCCTGAAGTCTGGTAAGAAAGCCGCATGCGAAAGTATTTCCCAACTAAATGCCTCAATCGTTTCCTTGTCCAGTTTTGACATGTGTGTTGGCGTTATCATGAAGCAAAATCACTTTGTTTTGTCTTTTTTGATATTCTGGTCGTTTTTCACGCAAAGCTTGATTCAAATCGATCATTTGTTGTCGGTAGCGTTCAGTATTAACGGTTTCGCCAGGTTTTAACAGCTCATAATAGATCACACCCTTCCGATCCCACCAAACACAGAGCATTGTCTTCCGTCCATAGCGATTCGGCCTTGCAGTCGATGTCTCAAAATATATCTACTTTTCATCGCCAGCCACATTTCGATGGAGAAATGACTTTCTTTTGTACCTGGGGAGCAGCATTTTGCAAGTGGTTTTTCGGTTTTCCTGCTGTCTTTCATTCAGTTCATGTGGAACCAATTTTCCCATCTTTTGGATCTTGCCCATGGCTTTCAAACGTATGGAAACGGCTTCTTGTGTCACATTTAATTGATCCGCGAGTTGTTTTTGCGATTGAGCGTCATCCTCATCCAACAATGCTTGCAATTCGCTGTCTTCAAACATTTTCGGTGGTCTTCTACGTTCTTCGTTTCTCACGTCAAAATCGCCACGTTTGAATTTTTTACACCACTCAAAGCACTGTGATTTACCAAGAGCTTGCTCACCGTAAGCTTTGACATGCATTCTATGCGATTCTGCATAGAATCGTAGTTTCCAGGTATAAAATTAGACATGTTCAACGCTATTATAAATTATGCTGTTATATGAAACTTGTATTTTTGTGAGTTGAAAATCTTTGTTAAAGATGTCAAGAAGGAAATGGCGCCAATGGCGCGGTTTGACGGCTAGGGACATCTATGGGCAAATTCAGGTTTCATATTTATAGACCTGGTTTATGTACAGGCCTCTTAGTGACAATATGTGTAGTTTGCGAAGCTCTATAACCAATACCCGCAACCACGCGCACAGTTCTTCTTTACAGTCCGAATAGGCGAAGTGGTCCCATACCATAAGGCTGTAAGCTAAGATTGAATGACTTATAGCAAAATAGGTCGTTCTTAAAACTTTATTTGATATGGATTCTGACATATACCGTAAGAGAAAAATCCACCTAATACCTTTGTTTTTAATTTTGTTTTCTAATTTCATTTAATACTGCAATAGTTTTTAGGAAAATAAACGTCTGAGTCTGATGAATGTTTAATTGTATATGTAGGGCGGGTGGGTGGCCTCTATCCCACCCTCCAATCTTTGAAACACTCCCAAAAATTCCAATGAGTGTACTTTTATTTCTAAAACGACTTATTATTTAAATTAGTTTTGTTTAAAAAATTTTCCATCTGTAAAATTGTTGCTTGTGTTTAAAATTGAAGGGTGTGATAGTGGCCACCCACCCACCCTACATATACATTTAAACATTAATCTAAAACACTGATAGACAATTTAAAAAAAATACAATAGCAACTCCGCTTTAGTTTTAAGAAAACTAAAATGGCAACAGTGATTATAATTTAAAAAAAATAAATAAAGTGGATGAAAAATGAAATTTACCAAAGTTTAAATTTAAAAATTAAAAATGGTTGAGGAACAAAAATGTTTTTAAATAAGTTAAACAATTTTTTTTTCTAAAAAATTGCAGTTAAATTCATTTGAATTTTAGAAAAGAAAACAATTGAATTTTAGACTAAACAGTTGAAAATTTTCAGATTAAGAAAACAATTGGAATACAGCTGAAACATTTTTAAAATTACTTTATAAATTCAGTCTAAATACGCCTAATTACAAAGAAGATTTCTCAAATGAGAAAAAATTGATCCAAAAAGCATAGCTAATATTAAAGCATAGCTAATAATATAATGCTAAAATCATTCTCTCTTTAATAAAACTTTTTAATTTTACCACGAACAAAGAAAAACAACTGAAAATCAGTTGATAAATTACATTTATTTAGAAAATGACAGTTAAAAACAGTTGAAATAAAATAAAACCAATGGAATTTATTTCAAACATTAGTCTAATGTTTAAAACAACAAAAGAAATTTAAGAAAAAAATATAACATAAATAAGTAATTGTGGAGGCTTTCACTTCGTGATACATTTTGATAAATTCAAATTAAATAAACAATTCACTTCGTTGGTATCACTTTTTATATTATAAGAAGTGATATTTATAAAAAGTGATACCAACAAAGTTAATTGTTTATTTAATTTGAAAATATAACATACATATAATTTGCTAAGGAATAATAGTTGAAATCTTTTTTTGGGCAAATTTTGACAAAACTCTTGCACCAACAGATTCATATAATAAAATATATATTATATAAACTAAGAAAAAATTTCAATTATTTTTCAGTTTTTCAATTATAACTTTCGCAATAATATTACATTTAAAAAATCTTGCACCAATGGATTCCTACAATCAAATTTATTTAAATTAGGTAAAAATCTAAAATTCTAACTTTTGAATATTAAAAATGCTGAAAAATTCGGCTTGTAATAGTAAAAATTTTTCTCTGGAAAATTGCAAAAACTTTTAAATTGGTAGAAACAAAATGCAGAAAAATTTAGAAATAAAAAAAATCTCAACTTGGAAGAGAAATTCATTAGAGAAACTCTAAAATATATTACAGTATTTAATAAAAATAGATGCAAAAGCGAATAACTAGTCAACTCAAGAGAAATTTTCTTAAATTGGAAGAGCGATTCATAAGGAAGAAGTTATCTGAAAATTGTCTCTAATACAAAGCAAGAAAAAATGGAAAATTTTTAAAAATTTGCTGGAAAATGCTAAATTCTTGAATTAATGGATTTTATAAATCAGAAGGCAATTTTTTGAAAAATTTTAGAACCCTTGAAGAAAACTTTGCACTGAAGAGAAATACATTTAGTCTGCATATCATTAAAACCCCTAAAAGAAATCATTTATAAATTTCAAGAGAAATTTCTGAAATAGAAAAAGTTTTGGTAAATTCCGTAAATAAATTTATGTATCTCAAAAACGAATTATCCTATTGAAATTTTAAGCTTAAGATTTTATCGTTAAAAATTGGAATTGAGAAGCTTTTGGTGAAACCGGAAGTGGGTGTTTACTTGAAGCGATTTTTGGATTTTTGTTGATATTTATCTAAATTTGAAAAACATTACAAAACTATTCAACAAAAGTTAAGAGACTGAGAAACTGAAAAATATTTTTTTATAATGTTCTTTGCGAGAAAAAATTAAACACTTACAAATTTTGACATTTTTTGCCTATTGCCAATAAACTGTAGGAGTTACATCAATTTTATATAACAAGTAATTGTAAAGAATCCAAAATTGAGTAAGTTGTTATGTATAGCCTTTTTGCGTAAAACTCATAGTTTTAGAGAAACATATAGGGAAAGTACTATGATGGCCAAGTCACCATTTTTTTGTTTATGGCTTCATTCGATTTGTCTAATCGGTGATAGTACAAAGTCGTATTGATGATTTGGTTCTATGTTAGTAGTTCGAAAATACACGGCATCTTTGTAATCCCACCCAATTTAGAGCATAACCCTCTTTTGGTGGATATTTGCTTTCGAAGTGATCGCAGCTTGTTCATCAGGCTTCCATCTTGATCGTTTTCACACGATGTTGTAGTAAACTATGAATTTATTTATCATGTTTATTGCTTTTCGAGAGCTTGTCGTAGGAGTTTATGCACTTTGTTAAATGAATTTCTTTGAGTTCACATGGGACCCAATATTTAGATAATTCTTAATTTTATTTCTAGAGCCGGTTTTAAAAATCGGACATATAAAACTCTTTTTCCAAACAGCAGGAACAATTCCATAAGCCAAAGATCTTTTACAAATAAGGTATAGGATTGCATAAGAAATATATGCAATGTTTTTAAATTGTACTTGCAAGATCACTGATAGTGTTAACAATATCCTCAATTTAATTGGAAAGTTAATGTTATTATCAAGACTACATACTGGAAAATTTGTGTTTTCATTGTCAATCTCATAAACCGATTGGAAATAATTTTAAATAATAATAGTAATAATAAATTTATTCATGTTATAACTAAGATTTTACACTCATCAGGAACATGATACATAAAGTATATAAATGTACATATAGTATATAATAGGAAAAATGGAAAAGAAAAGGATATTTTTAACTACTAGTAATTATTACTATACTCTTCACGTACTCAAATATTCAAGCAGAAATACATAAAGTACTTAAATAAATAAATATTACTGAATAATTAATTAAAAATATATTGATACAAATTATCTATTAGAATAAATCAGGCATTTTACAACTATTAGAGTTGTAGTTGTTGTGTGATCTGATAAGTCTAAGTCTTTCTTGATTTAAGTCATTTTTGTAGCGTGTAGCACAGTTGTGATGATTATGTAGTGGATAGTCAGTTTGATTCTTTTTAATGTGACAAAGACACTCCGGAAACTTGATAATCCTGATTCATTTAAGGATTTTAGACCAATTAGTATTTTACCCGTACTTTCTAACATCTTTGAAACTGTAATGAAGGATCAGTTGACTAGTTTTATAGAGGATAATAATCTCCTTCCTACCAATCAGTCTGGCTTCAGATCTGTACATAGCTGCTCAACTGATTTACTGAAAGTGACCGATGACATATTAACGCTACTGACAGAGGATTACTGTCTTGTCTAATACTAGTTGATTACAGTAAGTCGTTTGATATTCTCAATCACGCTCTCTTATTAGCAAAGTTAAAATATATCGGCCTTGATCCAAATTCATTAGTCCTAGTCAGCAGTTTTATTTTTTATCGTCAGCTGCAGGTTAGAATAAATCGAATTACATCTAGACAACTAAATATTATTGCGGGTGTGCCCCAGGGCTCAATTTTAGGTCCTCTTTTATTTTCTATTAACTCATCTTTTATTCCCTCTACTCTTAACTTTTGCTCCTGCGTTCAATATGCTGATGATACACAAGTTTTATATTCATTTTCCTACAGTAACTTGATCATGGCTAATCGTAATATAAACAATGACCTCTCTAATCTTTCTCTTTAATAATAAATCCAAGTAAAACATCTGTCATTTTATTCGGCCCTAAGAAACTTCTGCCTGATTCTAGACAGTCATTACATATTCAACTCGATAACATCTTTATAGCAATTGTAGAATCTGTACGGAACATAGGATTAATCCTAGACTGTGATTTGCGTTTTAAGAATCATATCAGTCAATGTATTAAGCGAACTTACAACAGTTTAAGAATGATATACTCTAATAGAAATTTTTAAAATAAAAACACTAAACTTTGTGATACACTAGTATTAAGTCACTTTAATTTTTCTGATGTCGTCTACATCGCTTGCCTGGACAATGTGACGAAAGATCGTGTACAAAAAGTCCAAAATTCCTGCATACGATTAATTTTAGGGATAAGAAAGTATGATCACATCAGTGGAAAGTGTTCCGAACTTAATTGGTTAAATATGGCTAATCGAAGAAAACTTCACTCTTACATATCGTAAGATAATCAGTCTTCAAAAACCGCAGAATTGTTTTTAGAACTGACATTCATAATATAAACGTCAGGTTTCGGGGACTAATATCACCTCCGAAACATAATACTGCCTTCTTTCTTAGAAAGTATACTTACAACATTTATAAGTTATACAATATAATCCCCTCAAACTTGAAATCTGCGACAATACCACCATTCAAAATACAGATACGCAAATTAATTTTTCAAGATGAGCTTTCAGATTGGTAAGGTATGTGAACCAAAGACTAAACGTTTTTTTTTGTATATATTTATAAATACTCATGTTATATTATTGTATACTCAACTGGACTAATTATTATAGGTTAAGTGGAAGAACAGTAACAGATAATGCTGACTGAACTTCGCCTATACTTTTATACATATTTTCTTTGTAATACTACTTTTTAATTGAATGAAGACGTTTATTATTATTATTATTATTATTATTATTCGCAAAGCACGTCTTTGTAAAGCAAACATTCTGTGACAAGAGATAGAATGCTATAACGAAAGTATGTAACGATTGGTTAAATGTGTAATTAATTAATTTCACTTGGTTTTATTTGTTTCACAATTTTTATTTATTTCACTTTCCTAACTAGTTTCGATCACACGATCATTCTCAAAGGGTTTTTACAATGATTACTGTATGTAATACGAAGCACATCAGACGAAACCTTCCTTGCTAGGTTTCTTAAACAAAAAATATTTCTGGACAAGATTCAAGTAAATCTAAATGTAAAGCCCCAAAAATTTTACTGGTGCATTGGTATCAGTTGTACTGAAAACTGAAAATTGAATGCTTCTTGTTTTACTCTCATTAAGAACCATGTTTTTATTAGAACACCAGGAGGAGGCAGCACAAAGACAATCGTTATTAATTCGAAGAGCTTCTTCCTCTGTGCTTCCCACGCTCACCACAATCGTGTCATCCGCAAATAATAATACACGTGAATCAGTGAGAGATCTGGGAAGGTCATTTATAAAGATAAGAAAAAGCACAGGATCCAGAATTGAGCCCTGTGGTACTTTGTGCAGTACTGGCAGCAGAGATGATCTATTATTATCAATATCAACTGCGATACGATAACATTAAATCGAGACTTTGTTGTTCGAAATTGTATTTTGCAAGCTTTTTTTATTAGTAAATGATGTGAAACACAATTGAAGGCTTTACTCAAGTTTAAAACAGTTTGGCGATACGTTGGCCATTCGTAGCCACTTCCTCCCCAAGTGTTATTGTATTAGGAAGCCATCGTCTTGCTTTAATGCTCTGATACATTTTTAATAGATTGTTATGTCTTTTGTATACGATCAAAATACAATTTAACACTCAATTGTTTACATTGACTTCTAAAATCTCTAAATAGATGAAAATCATGACGAAGAAGACAGCATTACTAACCATTACTAATCAAAGTAATCTTCTCTCCTTCTTAATTATATTCAAGATGTACCGTAAAGTAAAAGCCTCCACAATTAAACAGATTAAAATCATTTAGTTTAACATTTTCTGCGAATATCTTATGGACTTTTTTCTTTCTTTGAATTAGATTTTTCAATTCCTGTGAAAACCATTTCGGAAAAGAGTTGAGACTTTTTGGAATAATTCTAATTGGAACAAATGTGTTCCTCCAAGTCTCTATAAATGTATAAAATATATCAAAAGATTCTTCAAAGTCATCTTTATAAAAATGTCAACTCAATTATGGCTAAATAATTAATTGTGGAGGCTTTCACTTCCTGATTTTGATAATTCAAAATAAGTAAAACAATTAACTTTGTTGGTATCAAAACACTATTGTTTAATAATGACAAGCTGAAGTTGTCGAAACTATAGTTACAAGTGTAAATAAAAAGTGATACTAAGTTAATTGTTTTACTTATTTCCAATTATTGCTATTAAAATACCTATTTATGTTTTCATAATCAGCCAAGTTATATTGATAATGTTTATCTTTAGTAGACAAATTACACATAGTTGGAGTGATGCATGGTGTAACATATGCCGAAAGATTTTGGAAATTTCTTATTAATAAATCATTAGCTAAACTGATATCGACGTCGTTTACATTAGTAAAAAATAAATCTAAAAATCACATTGCTATTATTAGGGATGGTATTTGTTTCAGATTGAGATACCCAAATGAATCAATAATAGCTTGAGCTTGACCATACAAATTACAATTTGCAGTGAGTTTAAAGTCTTCTTTTCCCCACTCATAAGCTGGGAGATTATAATCTGCACATAGTAATATATTCTGATTGTTAGATTAGGCACAAATTTGTTCAACTATATCTGCATGATATTTATAAAAGTTAAGAATCGAATTAGGAGGTAGATACACACCTCTAATAATATAATTGACATTTTTTATTGCTGTAAACATATAAATTTTGTATATCTTGTATTCGTTTTTTATTTTTCACTTGGTGAAACATTATGTTAATAATAGGTTGTTGAAAAAATTCACTTGGTTTGTTTCACTTGTACATTTAACATGCAGTTGTTGGTTAAAATTACAAGTGTAGACATCTATTGGTCGAAACCGACATGACTTAAGACTCGACCCAATAGATTTTTTTCTCTTTTGCGTTAATAAATGCTAATGTATGCTAATTGGTGTTAAATTGATTCCTGACATTCATTGTGTTGTTGTGCTTGATTTAAATAATGTAACCATTTATAAAAACCTTCATAACAATAAATAAAATATTAAAAACTGAAAATCATAGGTAATAATGACACGTTTGGAATTATGCAAAAGTCAGTATGGAAATTTTAGAAATATACACTTCGTTGATATCACACACATGATTTATTATTTATTTATTTATTTATTTATATCTTTGGTCTTCTTCCTTAACAAAATACATAAAATACAGAAAAAAGAAAACAAATTACAAAAACATACGTAAAATTTTGTGACTATAGTTTCAACCTTTAAAAGTACGTTCCTCATATAAGAACTTTAAGAGTTTTATGTACTTAATCTAAAATTATATAAAATATTATGTAATATAATAACTCTATATTGTTCAAATAAATTTAGTATATCTTTCTTTACATATTAGGATAGGTTAGTGCTGATAATTTGACACTCTTAAAATCTGATTAATTACTAATATGTGTAAATTGTATCTTTTGTTTATAATGTATTAGTGGCGGGGAATGCATTATTTTTTGAATAAAGAATATTGTTATTATCATTAATAATATATCATATTAGAGGAAATGTTATGAAGAAAATATATATTTTAGAAAAAATAATATAATACATCTTGTGTAATAAAATCCTAATCTTTACGTCTTCATATCTGCTTTTCGTAATCCGACACAACGCCAAACATCCTCAACACATGTGACCTTTATTGTCCTCAATGCGGATCAGAATAACATTTCTAGTAAAATGTGTTTGTGTGTGTGTGTGTGTGTGAACATTCATACCAGCGTCTGTATTATTACAAGTCTCTGCGTGGGCGTTACACATGCTCAAGACAAAAAAAAAACACCTCTTTTGTGCAAACAACGAGATGTAATTACATCCAAGAAAGTATTTAAAAAAGTAATTCCTTTCCTGTAGATATAGGTTAAACACGTTATAATCTAACGCCGAAGATAGTTATGATATCTATATTTGGGTTTAATTGATTCTACCATCTTAGGATATCGAAAAATCTTCGTTTTACGAGCGGTACTTTCTGGTATGACATTAAGATGTTAATTGTATGGGTTATGGAAATATTGTGAAAGTTATATATCAGTTTTTAATTAGGAAGAGAAATTAAGAGTATATTTTCGTATGCTAAAAATCTAAATTTTTTTTAATTAAAACACTTTAACTTTGTTTTACCACAAAAAATATTTATTACTGTGACTATAGTTTCGAACATTCACTGTTCATTATCAAACATAATGTGATAATGAACAGTGAATGTTCGAAACTATAGTCACAGTAATAAATATTTTTTGTGGTAGAACAAAGTTAAAGTGTTTTAATTATCTTATTAAAATGTACCACCAAGTTAACGCCGACAACATTCAAGAAAATTGTTTTGTTTACCTTAAATTCAGAAATGATGCTGGATAAAACTGAAGCGGTGGAGGCTTCTACTTCGTTATACATCATTATTCACAAGAAGTTAAAATTATTTTATTTGATGCTGGATAAGTTTTATATATATATATATATATATATATATATATATATATATATATATATATATATATATATATATATTTCACATAAAAAAGGTTCATATTCCAACCGAAAATATTATTTCCTTAAGATTGGAAATTCGATTCCATTTTTAACAGCATAATAGATACAATTATTACCATAATGCATAACGTAACCATGAAAAACGTAGTTTTCTATAGTTTCTAAAGAGTTTTACTTTCACTTTTAAGATACTATGTTTCTGTAAATTATGAGTCCCAGTCATAAAGTAGTTCCCGCTTTAGAATATAAAAAATGGTGATGAGGCCATCATAGTACTTTCCCTATATTTTTCTCGAAAACTATGAGGTTTACGCAAAAAGGCTATGCTTAATATTTTTTTTTAGATAATTTTTTTTTTTAATTTGACTAAAATATAAAATAATTTCAATTTTAATAATCCTGTAAATATTGTGTTTATCAATTGATTAATGAAAATAAAGTGTGATATTAACAAAGTAAACGTTTTTGTTTAATTGTATTTATCTATTTTTAAAAATTGTTATCTATATTATAAAATTGGACGGTGGAATAGTGGCCACCCACCCACCCAACATAAACATTTAAATTTTAACTAAAAGCTATGATTTCATTTATTTTCGGGCCACACCAACAGTAATGCAGTTTTAGTTTTCAGGAATCTAAAACAGTGTCAGTGGTTGAAGTAAAATTATATATATAGGGTGGGTGGGTGGCTTCTATCCTTCCAATTCATGCATCATAGCAAAAGTTTTTTTAAATTTGTAGTTACGTTCAAAACTTTACAGACGTATAAATTTTCAACAATCAAATTTCAACGATTAATGTTTCTTAATTTCTAATTACGTCAGAGTAATAATTTCAGAAATAACTTAAAAATATTCTCGTTTATGGTGTCGTGATTAGAGGGTGGGATAGTGGCCACCCACCCACCCTACATATATAATGAAATTTTAATCACTGACACTGTTTTAGTTTCCAGCATTACAAGACAAAATATTGTTGATGATGTTGACTAACTTAAGCAGTGTTTAGATTATTATAAAGTTATATTTAAGGTGGGTGGTGACTATCCCACCCTGCAATTACATTATTTAAATTACTGTTTTAATTTATTAATAACACCTATGAATGAAATGAATGTTTTATAATTTTTTGAATGTTAAAACACTGTCAGTAATTGCTCTCTAATTGTATATGCAGGGTGGGTGGGTGGCTACTATCCCACCGTTCAATTTTCTTTAAGTTCACTCGAATCTAGTCTTATAATCGTATGAATATTGTTTCTATTTATTTTGAAACATTTTAAACTATGTTATAAGGTTGGAGGGTGTGATCGTGGCCACCCACCCACATACATATACATTTAAACTTCAACTAAAAACTCTGATTTATATTTTTTTGTCACACCAACAATAATACTGTTGTAGTTTTCAGAAATTTAAAACAGTGTCTTTGGTTGAAGTCAAATTATATATGTAAGGTGGGTGGCCACTATCGTACATTCCAATTTTCTTTGAGTTCACCCTAATCAACAATTATAAATTTGACTAAAATATAAAATAATTCCAACCTTAATAATCGCGCAAATATTGTTTTTACTTATTTATAAAACTTATTGTCTATGTTATAAAAATTGGAGGGTGTGATAGTGGCGACTCACCCACCCTACATATACAATGAAATTTCAACCAGTGTCACGGTTGAAGAGAAGAGATATCCGATTTGAAATGAAATTGCTTAAAAAATCGCAATAAATTAAAACAGAATTTTTGGAAAAATCAAGAAATCTCTAGAAAGTTTTTACAATTTAGAAGAGAAGAGAAATTTCTGGAGAACAAAAAATTAAAAATTTCTGTTTGAAGAAACTTCTAGAAAATAGGGATTAAATTTGCGAGAAATATTGAAAAAGAGATAAAAAATGGCTTTAAAATGCTAATTAAATAAACACAGTTATATTTCTTACTTCACTATTTTATTTAATCACTAAATGTACATTTCGAAAACTATGTGTCCATTATCAATAGTTAACTCTTTAAAATGCTAAATAAATTCTTAGAGACAGTATCGAAATTTGGAAGAGAAATTCTAAAAATCCAGAATAAACATTGTTAGAAAAAATTGTTTTAAAAAATTCTATGAATCCAGGAATAATTGTTGAAGAATTCTAGAAACCCAGAAAAAAACTTGTAAGAGAAGTTGCTAGAAAATTCTTAGCAAAAATGATATATCTCTAGGAATTTGTAGAAATATTGAAAATAATTGCTGGAAAATTCTAGATATCTTGGGGAAAATTCTAACAATGTGGAAGAGGACAGAAATTAAAAGAAAATTTTTGATAAATTCAAATTCCTAACAATTTCATTTTTAGAAAAATCAAGAAAATTTTATAAATTTTTAGAAATATTGAAAAAAAATGCTAAGAATTTCTAGAAATCTTACAAAAAATTCTAAAAATTTTAAAGTTTGGAATAAAAATTGATTTAAAACGCTAAACAAATTTAGAGACAAATGCTACAAACCAAAATAATAATAAAATTTCTAATTTTAAATTCTGAATAATTCTATAAGGAAGAAAATTTAATAAAAATTCTAAAAATCTACAAAAAAAAAATGCTGAGAAATTCTTAACCAAATAAAGAGAATTTTCTGGAAATGTCTTCGCAATTTACTTAACATTTGTAGAAATTTTGAAACAAATTGCTGAAAAATGTTTAAAATCTAGAAGAATTTTTTATAGAAAACAGAAATTCGAAAGAAGAATTGTTACAAATTGTTAAAAGATATTTTAGAAATAGCTGAAAAAATTGTCAAAAGCAGAAAAGAAATTGTTGAAAAATTTAAAACCAGCGATATAAATATTCAAAACTTGTTAGATTAATATTTTTTTAAATTCTAGAAATCTTTAAAAAAATTGCTTGAAATATGGAAGAAAGTTCTTGGAAATACATTTGTTTGATTTGATTGTTTTTTAAGCAGCAAATTATCAACGATTAGTATTTAAGTTATCATGCATATGCAGGGTGGGTGGGTGGCCTCTATCCCACCGTCCAATCAGTAAATCATAAGCGAGGGTTTTAATTAAAAGTTGTAAAATGTAAAGATACATAAGAAATTTCTTACATTTTTCCCGAAAACTATGAGATTTATATTTTTAATTTTTAAATTTTTTTGCAAGTTAATAACATATTTTAATAAAATTTTATTTGAAAAGTTATGTAATATTTTTCAAATTTAAAAACATATCGAAAAAAACAAGTAAACACTTCGAGTAAACATCAACTTTTGGTTTATGAATGTTCATTAAAAGCTTTTCAGTTCCAGGTTTTAACAAAAAAAACCTTATGTTTAAAGTTTCACCTCAAAAGGATCATTCGTTTTTGAGATACAGCACCCACAGACATTCTCATTCACGAAAATAATACTTTCCCTATATATTCAAATAGTGATCTGTCATCATAGTACTTTCCCTCAAGAACTATGAGGTTGGCGCAAAAAATTTACTCTTAATAATTTGTTTAAAAATTTCATGTTATTCCCATATTTTATTAGCAAAATAAATATATACTATATAGGGAATGTAAAAATGTTGTAAGGAACATATCTTCAAGTACTTCTCTACACAGAGTCTATTCGCCAGCGCTCTGCTCGGTACAAACATGTACTGCTTTCCAACAATTCCTCGTATTACAAATTTAGCATTAATTACTTTTATAGTTTTATGAATAGAGGCAAATTACAATTCACAATGAATCCAACGCGATTAGCATGCCGATGATAAACGATGTGAAATTCTATTTACGTAGTGAAAAAAAAACCCGAAGGATTATTGCCAGTACGGAACGAATCGCGCCGCAATAAATGCTGTTGCATAATTGAAAATTGAACGCTTTAAAAATGATAAATCGCTTCGTCGAGTGTTGTACACTTGAAACGAAACCGTGTTTAGCTCGCGTATCATGATAAATAGCGCTTAGTTTAACATTAATCAAGAACTGCAACGGCAATAACAAATAATTACATGAAATTACATTACTTTTTTATTCCGTGTTCACCTGTAATTATCATTTTTTCTTATTGATTTAGTTAAGCTTTTTATATAAACACACATGTTGTTGAAACAAATAATTTATTAGTGTATGAAATAGAATCTTTAAAAACATGTGATAGTAATGATCTAGAAGGTAACTGTAGGCTAGAAATTTTACATCTACAAACCAATTAATCAAAAAGATAAGTGATACGAAATTGACTCCTTTCACGTAAACAAATTGGTCATTCCGAACGATCCAATTCCGAATCGTGGTTTTGTTAAAAGCTGACCGATCTTTCGGGGGCCCATCATCAATCATACCAATTATAAAAGACTAGTTACGGATTGTAAAGGCAGCCTAATTCATCACGCACCATTGTTATAAGCCGATAAATCATAAAACCTGTGAAGTACACCCACGCTGCAATTTTCCGAACGGTAATGAGAGTTAAATTGCGAGGATTATATGTATATATACTTTTTTTTTAAACGAAACGGCAGGAATGTGAAGAGCCGATAACGGGGTGGAAGGGGAAGTAATTAATTTATAAAAAGCGAAACGCATAGTTCGGTAAATGTTTGATTGATTGATTCTGGGCGTACAAAATATTTCACATTTACGTGCTGTGGCAAAATTGGTTTAAATGGAATTGAATTGATTTCATCCTAAAGTTTACAATTTGAATAATTGATAATTTCTAAATATAATACTTTAGGTATATTTTAATTAATTTCTCAATTTCAAGTAATAAATAAGTGTCAATAATTTTAAATCATAAAAATCTTCTTGCTGTTGGAATAATTTTTAATTTACGACTGTAAAACGTATTTATACAAGTTGATGATAATTTGTTTGCCTCCTACAATTATATCTTTGCGATGATCATACTTTAAAGATTATTAATAAGTCGTTAATATCTAAGAACTATCATCGAGTTACAATAAACTTTCAAAAAAGTTATCATTGTTTTATACTTTTGATGAAAACTGGGTTTCTTCTAATAATTTTGGACGTATAGAACCATTAAAAGTTTTTCTTTTCTTGGTGGATTATTAATACCCTTTGATAGTTCTTCTTTTTCCTGCCTCCCTTTCTAATGTTATTGTCTCCTCATATCTTACTTTTTGCATGGTCTTCATTTAATCATGTTTTGTCGAGAGGCTAAAATATCTTTTAAATAAAGTAAAAAACTCACTTCATTGATATATTTTACTTTATTTAAATATTCAAGATGTATCACGAACCATTCATCAATTAAAATATCTCTGGTCTTACAATGAAAAAACTATTTTGTTTTTAAATGAAGAAAGTATTTTATTCTTCAATATAATCTCCATTAAGAGCAAAACGGTCCAGTATCATTTTGGTGCTGGTCTGAAAGTGTTCGTATTCCTCAAAAGAGATTTGTTTCCAACTTGACCTCCTCATTCAAGTAAAATCTTTTACTTGATGGGCAGAAAAACCAATGGTCGATAGCCCAAACGGACAGACTAACCATACTATTTCATTACCTGTATGTTGACACAAAATGTATATATAAATGTATTCGAATAAAGATGTTTTTCTCTCTCTCTTTTACTTGAGAAAAATTAAATAGTCACTGTTACACATTAATTTGATTATTCTAATATTTAATAATCAATATTTCCTACAATTAATACCATTATTATTATAATTACTAAAATATTATTCATGCCAATGCAATCGCAATCATTTTAAATATTCAATTATCAGTTTCAATCAAATTTCCAAATGTGCTCGCCAATAATTACACCCGAATCGCACATTTCGGTCATATCGGATTGATTTTTTATTACGATTTATGTGTAGTTGGTCGTGGGTGGAAATTAAATTGTAACAAACTTTTAATTCCTGTGCAGATCCAATTATAACCGGTTGATGGATTATCCTTGGGGATTTTAGGAAACACGTAAGTGAAGACGATATCGCTGACCACCAGGAATGCCACGGATATTACAGCAAATATTATTTTTTATTTTTAGTTTATGTATTTAATATTTATTTACGTCAATAAATTTGATTTCTTTTATTTCGTTTTGTTTTTATTTATTTCTATTTATTTTTAATATTAATTCAAATGATAAATGTTTTATTTAGTTAATTGTAATGTTTTTATAATCATAATTTGGGTTTTAAGTTACAATTTTTGACATTTATTGAAAACTTAAACTCGTTGATTGTTGAGGCACTAATTTGAAAATCCATTATCACTTAATATAATAATAATAGTAAACTATTGATGATTTTCAACTTTTTATTTTATTCACTACAAAATCATCAATAGTTTACTATTATTATTATATTAAGTGAAAACTTAAAGTTCTATGATTTCCAGCGTATTACATTGGCTTTAAACAAGGAGGCAAGTATTTTTGTACCTAAAGTGTCTTTACATTTACATTATAATAAAACATAGAATTTAAAAGTAAATATTAGTACTTTTAGGGTAATAATAAATCGAAGTAGCTCATTAAAAACTCATTTCATGCATGATTTTTTTCTATTATAGGTGAGAAATTTTAAAATTTAGCCTTAAAACACAAGAGAAACACAAAATAACATAAAGAGGATACAGCTGAGTAAGAAAAGATTAGATTAGATAAGATTTCAGCCAACTTTACGGTTTACAGTTTAGGTTAGATTTTTTTGTACTATTACCCTACTACTCAATTAACTTCCCAGGAGGCAATGCTCTGATCCGTTCTGGCGTTGTAGGCATTTCTCCGGTTATGGCTAGTCTGGTGGTAACCAGTGCTACAAACACGCATAGCATGTGTTCGTCCATTTCCTCAGCCAATCAACATAATCTACAAGTAGTGTTGTCTACTTTACCTATCTTGTGAAGTTGGAATTTCGCAGGACAATGTCCTGTAAGGAGACCCGTGACCAGTCTCATCTAGGTTTTAGTGAGGCGTTTAGCTCTGTTTGACGAGAGGTCAATAAACATTTTGGATTACCTTTAATCCGGAGTATTTATCCAGTACCCTATTTTTCCCACTCTTGGATCACGCCCTTCCTATGTGCTTTTGATAGCCCACATATAGGCTTATCGATTATGGTAGTCGCAACACCTTCCCTGGCAAGTAAATCGGAATGTTGTTGCCTATTATACTTGCGTGGTCTGATACCTACTTTAGAGTGAGCTTGTTACCTTTGGTTCAGAGCTTGTTTACAATTAAAAGTAATTTTGGAATTGAAGCTGTAGGCATTGAGGTTCTTAAGATCAGCTTAGCTGTGTGAGATCAGACTGATGTATGCCTCTTTGTAGCCTTTTTTGTACAAACTTGAGCACATAGTTCCAAGGCTATTGTTTCATTTTGGGTTCCAGTCCCCATAGTGCCGCTTTAGCTTTGCAAATTGTTTTTTTCTAGGCGCGTGTTCCACTTAAGTTTCCTATCCAGTATTAAAGCTAGATATTTCACCTGATAAAGCAGCGCAATTTCATATTCTTCTACTTTGAGAGCTTTAAAAGGTACCACCAGCTTTAGTAAAAGGTACCACCACCGTATTGTCAGGATTGGCATTGAAGCCATTCCTCAGACACAATTTTAGTATGGTATTGAGGACATCTTAGTTAGGGACGAAAATACCTAATGCAATCGTCTTGTGTTATAGTGAAGCTTCTATGCCTGTTGTGAGGCTATGCAGCGCATCCATAGTAGATTTGGCAGGTTGGTGCCCATGGAACGGATTTGTCTTTAGGGCACTGCTCCGTACTTCGTGGTCTATGAAATATACCTTTTATGTGTCTATGATAAATATTAAATTGTACATTCTCATCATCGTCAAAATTAATGTGAATGTACAAAATATCATACAACTACATTTATTAAAATTAATAAACTTTACTTTTTACTCGATACAAATTAATTTTAGCTTTTTTATGATTATTTTCTGAGTGATGACGTTAATTTATATTCGATCTAGATTCGAATTTGTATAGTGGGAGATCAGAGAGGAGCATGCGGTAAGTTGTTTTCAACAATATCAATATCAATTTTGGTATGCAATTACAATCCAATTGGGATTAAACATGAAAGGGCCGTAGATTTCCACTTCTTTCGAGTGCTCAATACACAAAGGGTTTCAGTGCAGATATCAACATTGACTACTGATTGAAGAAATAAGGGATGAAATATTTTTAGATAGCTGTAACAAAACAGGTTTAAATAAAACTATACAATAATTTCTACGGACAAACAGAAACACAGTTCATTGCAAAATGTAAATCTTCTTTAATTACATTTGAAAAGGGATACAATATAATATCAAGATTGGAAATGTTAACTGAAGAACAATTCGACTATTTTTTACGATACAACTATAGACCGTTTTCGACCAATATGAGCCTTTCCAATGCATCGTTAGGGATACAAAAAGCAAAAAGGTGACAACTACTCTAAGTTTTGCAGTACATTTCTACACTAATACCTATTTGAGCACTTGTTTCATTATCTCTTCTTGTTTTTTTTTTACTCGTTATCGAGTTTCCTCCACGACATTAATAGACCTCAGAAATGATCTGCAACGCAATCAAGAGCATGGAGGTTTTTCTCTGCAAGCCATTAAGAAGTATGTCACAGCAAATTACAAGAAAAGGTGTTGCTATTCATTAAAAAGTACCTCAAGTCGGCCGTGACTTTGGATACCCTCTTCCAGAGTATTTAGATATTTAAACTCGCTGGTGGAACAGAGACAAAAGCTAAGGCCGCCAAGAAGGCCACAAACCCAAAGGTGGCAAGTCCAAGAGTGTAGCGAAAAGTGATGATTGAGGCGGATCCAAAAAGGCCCACTCAGGAGAAAGGTAAATAAAGGCCAGAAAGGCCAAACAGCTCTACAAGCCATGAAGAAGTACGTCACAACAAATTAAAAGTTTGACGCCAAAAAAGATATCGCCATTTATTAAAAAGTACCTCAAGTCGACTGTGACCTTAGACTTAGGGAAAGGGCGCGCCTGGAAAAAACAATAAAAAAATTGCACAGAAAGACAGTTACATATTTAATAAATTTAAAAGATTAAATGAAAATCTGCCAAAAAAATAAAAATTATGTGATAAAGAATTTTAAGATTCTGTTTCTGAAACAGTTTAAAACAATAATAAAGTCATTGACGAAAAATTCAAGTCAAATTTATTTATTACAAAATAGGTTAAAATGTTTTAAAGATGTGTTTTAAAGACGGTTTGGCATTATACAAAAATAATCTTTTGTAAGTACTTAGTTAAAAGCTTACTAAAAGGAAGTCCTTTCTTTGAAAATTGTTTGAATTTTGCTCAAAAAACACAATTGTTACAAAACAGTTCAAACCTTCATTACAATAATCTAAACTAAGCCAATTATGATTAGATTTATAAAAAATATATATATACTTTCATATTCCTATGAAGAACATTTAGAAAATAAGAGCTTTTACTTCGTTATTCATCACAAATCACTAATGAAACACTTTTTTACTTTATAACTGGAACATTATTTTATGAATTGTCGAAACTATAGTCACTAAATAAAGTTCCAGTTGTACAAATAAAGTAAAAAAGTGTTTCATTTGTTATTTAGAAAAATTATTTATTTAAAATTTGCTTTAAAATAAGAAAGAAATTGTTGAAAGGAAAACAGTAAAAACTTTTTTCAAAGAAAACGCAAATGATGGAGAAATTATCTCTTATAAATAATAATTCCTATATTGTTGTAAAACATTTTTAAATTATCTTGATTGATTATTTTTAAGTGTTTTAATTAAACAAAATAAATAATTCTTAATTCTTTAAAAATAGTTAAATTGTCTAAAATAATACCTTTAAGATTGGTTAAGAAAACAATGAAATTTGTTTAAGAAAAAACATTTTAAGAAACAAAGAAGAGAAGAAAATTTCTCTGAGTAGAAACAAATTATTAAGAAGATTCAAAAGAGATTATCAAAACTAATTGAAAAACTGTAAAGAAAAATAATTGTTAACTTGATGAAAAGATGAAATATTACAAAAAAACAATTTACCAAATTTTTACAAAACTAAATATCACATAATTTTTACAAAATGGATAGAACCTTTAGAATTAAACAATAAATTTACTAATAATAATAAGAAAAAGTTTTATGAAAAAAACAGTTTAAAATTGAATAGATATAGTGAAAATACTTGAAAAATACAAATAATTATTCTTAATTCTCTAAAAATAGTTAAACTGTCGTAAATAAAATCTTTTTTGCTGAGAAAAACGTGATTTTTTAAAAATAAAAATCATTTTAAGAAATTTTTTAAAAAACGATACAAACTGAGAAGAGAAAAAAATTTCTCTGAGACTAAACAATTGATTAAGAAGATTCAAAAGAGTTTACTAAAAGTCATTGGAAAACTGCAAAGAAAAAAAATTGTTAACTTAATGAAAAGCAGCTGAAATATTACAAAAAAACGAATTGAAATTTGGTATTTTACAAAACAAGAAAATATATAATTATTAGTTGCCTACAGTTTTTAAAGTTTAATTGTTTGGTTGGTGTTAAGAAAAAGCGGAAACAGACAGGCTAAAGATAATCTTGTTCCACTCTAATGCATATTCTATTTTGGATCTCATCATTAGAAAACAGATGAAAACTAGACAATTAAAAAAAACAATTTACTAATTTAAGAAAAAGTATTATGAAAAATAAGTTTAAAATTTGTATAGATATAGCTAAAATAAGAAAGAAATACAAGTGGTTTCTTAAAAAGATAACAGTGAAAATCAAGTGATTAGGAAATTACAATTTCAAAAATGACTAAAAACATAAAAAACAAGATAATTATAAACATTCTAGAAAAATAATTTGTATAAAAGTAGCTATAAAACGAAAAGAGTTTAAAATCTATTAAAAACATAAAATAAAATTATAATTTGCTAATTCTCTTAAAACAGTTGAAATTTCTATTTTATCTTATTGGCTAAGAAGAAAAAAATCTATAATATTTGCCTCAAAAGAAAGAAGAAATTGAAATTTTGTATAATCTATATGTGTGATGAAATTAAAAATCTATTAAAACGTTTGTATTTTATCAAAAATCTTTTTTTAAAAGAAGGAAAAGTTTTAAAAAAACAATTGTAATGCAAATATAATTATCATTTTTAAGAAAGGACCAGAATAAACCTTTCTTATAATGTAATAAATAAACTCGTTTATAAACTGATTTGAAAAAAATTCGAAAAGAACAAAATTAAAGATTCAAACAAAACAGTTAAGATGTTTGAAAATAGAAGAAATAATTCAAAATGTAACAAGAGCAGATTGATAAAATTGACTTTGAAAAATTAAGCAGGAGATGCAAATATAATAAAGAATAAAGAATAAGCAGCAATTAGCTAAAAAGGTTTAAAAATTTGCATGATTTTCAACTTTTTATTTTACTCACTACAATTGTTTCGCTACACTGTAGCTTCTTCAGGTGAAGAAATATAATAAAAAGTTGAAAATCATCAATAGTTTACTATTATTATTATATTAAGTGATAATGGATTTTCAAAATATAAGTGCCTCAACAATCAACGAGATTAAAAATTTGCTACGAAGAAACAATTTATAAAAGAGAAACTTTCTAAAAATAATATTCTTTATAGGTAGTTAGAATTTTACAATACAAAATAACAATCCATTCAATGCAACTTAAAATTTTAGAAGTAGCTGAAATTCTATTGAAAGGGCAATTGAAAATCCATTAAAAACGATTGAGAATATCCTAAAAATCATTTCAATAAGTAGCTGAAATCTTACAAAAATACAATTATAATTATAATACTTTGAAAACAATTTAAACAAATTTATAACGAGCTAAAATTCTATACAAAAACAATAAAATATGAAAAAAATGAAATTAAAATTACAGCAAAAATGAATTGTAAAGTTAGAAATTCTTCAATTAAAATACATGATTGTGGAAGCTTTAACTTAACCTTTTGAATAATTCACATAAAATGATTAACTTTGTTATGGAAATTCTCTTGTAAACAGTTTTCGTAAACACTTATTTTTAAATTTCGAAAAAGTATTCATATAATTAAATATCTAATGAAATATGAGTATTATGTGATTTGTATGGCCCTCTGCAATTATTAATATTGTTTTATAGATTCCGCTCGTATTAATTTTAGAAGTTCTTATGACCTGCATCGTATTCTATTTGTGTTCCACTGTTGTGGTCACATGCAACAAGAACAGTCTGCAAAAATCAAAATTGCGTTAGAAAGTTTACCTAACTTAATGTTAATGTTGCGAAAACTTAGAAAGTCTCAGGGTTTACCCTGTCCTTTTATATTTCACGAGCAGTTGTTTGTGTTGAAGAACTTAACGTATAGTTTAAGAATAGCTGCCGAGCGTGTTTTGTGGTCGACCAGTCTGAGCGTGTTGGGTTAATCTTAGCACGTGTTTTATTCCTGCCAAAGCGGTTTATTTATTATTCTTTTTACGCTCTCAAATAGAAAACGTAGACAAACACGTCGTGGCTTGCAATTATTATTATTACGTTAAACTGAAAACAATAAATTCAGTTTGTTAATTATATTGCAATATTTTAAATAAAGATATAAACAATTCAATATTATTAACACATTTAAAAATAGATAAAAAATTTAAAACATTGTTGTTCTCACTTAATAGTATACATGGAAATATAATTAAAATCCTTACTTTATTGCAAAGTTAATTTCTTCAAGGATTTTAATAATAATAATATTAATTTGTTTAACAAGTGGAAATATAAGACCACAACATAAATGCATAGACAATTTGACGTTTGTTTTAAGCGACTAAAATTGCTGTATAGATTAAGAAAAAAGACCGCAAGGAACGATTAGCTAAGAAAGTCACACTGCTTGTAATATTCTTTAACTTCTGCATTGAAAATATATAAACATACATATCATGAAAAATCTTCAAGATTAGTAAATTATAATATGTTATCAGATTTAGGCAAAATACTCTCCAAAAATAAATTCAAAGCAAAGTTAAAGAAATTCTCAGTAACCACATATGAAACACTTTTTAACTTTGTATAACTAATTTCAATTTGTCGTTATCAAACTTTTAGTTATACAAACAAAGTTAAAAAGTGTTTAATTTGTGTCCGAGAACTCTACCTTGTGGTACACCAATATTCACACATTATTTGATAATTATTCTTTATTAATTCGAACAAAATATTTCGGTTTGTTGAATATTATTTAATGAAATTAGAATTAACGCTTTATTATATTTCCATCCAATTAACTGATATGAAAATGCGAATATTTATTCCCTTTCAGCCTAATTGAATAAATACATTTTCAATCGTTCGTACACTCACATATAATCGATAATAAAATTTATTGCCCGCAGATGGTATATAAGTGCCTCATTACCGAATATTATTAATATATAATAACGTTTTAAATTGCAGTCTTGAAACGGGTTTCTTTTAGCGAGGTAATTGAGGGCTGCTTGTGTTGAAGTCTTCAGTCGACCGATCAATCGGTAAATTGGTTCGGATTTGATGACAGCTTTACAAGGAAAGGTATCCCTTGTACCCCGAACGTGTTAACATCGTGGTAATTATATACCTTTTTCTAAAAAAAAAAAACACGAGTCATTTTTTAATTTACAGCGCAGGTATAATTTGTATTAATCTTGATTGAAATTTATTTTAGTAGTAATTTTCATGTTATTTTCAATAACTGTACTTATTATTTTTGTTAAGATTATTGTAAGACGTTGCAGAATTAACATATTTCAAATGAACTTTCAAGAATCTCCCGAGATACATAAAATAATCATAATTCAAGATTTTCTCTACTTAACGAACAGACTGATTTAAACAATGTGGAGTATATTGTTTCTTTCTGTATAAATATGTGTTTTTTCGTTTTTTTAATTAACTTTTAGTTTGGTAATAGTCTTGATCAAAACTATAGTTATTAAAATAAATCGTTGTGACATTAACAAAGAAAAACTTTTAGTAAACCATTTTAACTCACATGTTTAAAATTAAGAGTTATACAAACTAAGTTAAAGTGTTTTACTGATTATTAAACATGTATTACGAAATAGAGGCTTCTTATATTAAAAAATATGAAGAAACATTTTGTTATTTTAAAAGTACTCCAAATAAACATCCACTTTACTATAAAAATTTGTAAAAACAGTGGTATTGTTTAATAACAAGTTTATGCATAAACTGATTTTGAATATAGAATCCTTCAGATTGTAATTTATGGTATAAAAATTTATCAAAAGTATTTAAGCTTATTACATTGAATCATTTATATTTAATTCTGTAAACGTACCCTTTTAATATTCAATAATATAAATTACACCATTCCTATTTCTATAACACTCCACATTCAGGTAAATAATTACGTTTTCTAGGTCCACTTTCATTATCGATTTTCCCAGGGGTCGGGGGTGTAATTCATGTGACCTAATTCATTTTTAATTGCCAAAAAAACCAGGGGCGAAGTAAAAATATATAGTGTTTATTACACGATCATTAATCCGGATCGATTCCCCGGATCCATTATGCCGCCGCCGGACTTGTTCGAGTTTTCCGCGGGAAGCCGGAAAACCCCCTTTCCGGGAAAAGCGTCCGGATTTATAGCGACGCACCGCGCGATCGATGGCCCCGCACTCTCCGGAACGAGTCATCGCCCTCTGGAATTATATTGTTTCATAGATACTGGCTAATGGACTTTATTGAATTGAAGGCCAAAATTCGATAGGATGTTCATTATCTGGCTGGTAATTAGAATCGATCGCGTTCTTAAATTGGAAACGCTATAGCTGCCAATTATTTTCCCGTCATTCACTTAAAATTAAGGGTTTAATACCAATTTAAGTTGATAATTCATTATTATTTTTAGGATTTCCAGAATGTTCTATTTCAATCGTGAGAATAACTATATAGGATCATAGATTTTTCCAAAACTGTTTCTTTCAGTTTTTTTTTATAATTTCCTAGCAATGTTTTCCAATTTTTAAATCCTTGGAAATTTGCATCATGTTTATTAATGTGTCACGATCAATATCAAATAAAAATTTGGATTGTGGTTTTTCTCTTATTATGCTCATTTCTGTGTTATAATACACTTTTCTTATCAGTCTTATCCAATTCTCTCTCTTGGAATTATTCTTTAAAAATCTGCTTCTTTGAAATCCATTATTTAACATTTTATCAAACCCTGTATTAAAGTTAAATTATGCATTATTTACCACATCACCTACTATCCGAATTCTTTATGAGGTCTTTAATTTGTAGACCAAACGATTTTACTAAAAATGCTATACTAATTTATACTTTAAATGTATTTTATAGGCATCAAAAATGTTATTGTCGACATGGACATTCTATTTTAACCTTAAAATTCAAAATATTTTGACCACAAAAACAAGGTAGGTGTATGTTTACCTTATAAAATGGATGAAAACTTATTTCGTTTCATTTGGTTCTCAACCATTATTGATTTTCAATTTTCGAGAAATTGCCAGAATTTCTTGTTTATTTTAATTTTTAGTAACCTGACTTTTGACGACTTTTTGGAGCACTTTTTGCTTTTCAGATTTTTTTGGCTTACCAAAATAAAGGATAATAAAGCCTAACTTTTTAGTCCCTATATTTAAAAAGTAAACGCCGAGCAGATGTAACAAATTATAGAAGCGTATTCACCTAAACTGTTATATGAAAAATGCTAAACTAATTTATATCTCAAATAAATTTTATGGATAGGCAAAAATTTTATTGTTTTGAAGCAATATGGATTTATTAAAGGTCACTTTAAAGAGATAGGAAGAAGGTACACTTTGCTATTAAATAATTTTGACATTGCGTTTGATATATTTTATTTCGCTATACAAGCAAAGGAATAATTTTTGAGCTTGTGTATAAAAGGTCTGCAGAGGATCAAACAGTATTATGTCCAATGGTGCTCTAGCCAGATAGTTAAAGTTTGACGATTCTATTCTACTGATTAACTCACAAGACTACAAATTTTTTGTTTGTGTCGCGAAACCATCAAACAGCAGGAGAACCTTTTATATATGCTAATCTTTTGGAAATGTTTAAGCCACTCAACAAAGAGATCTGATTTCCAAATTCCATTATATTCCTTAAAGACCGGCAGTTCTAACTACACATACCATGGTTATTTATTTATTTATTAGACTTTCTATCTGGCGCTTTCCTTACGAGCAACTTTTTTGTCATCCACGTTAAATATAATTTCGGTTGTAAACTTATTTTTATAGGAGATTTTAACTGCCCAAATTCTTCCTCTAGCTCTAATATCTATCTTAATAAATCATGTTTTATTTCAAATTTTTGTATATTTTTAGGCCTTAAGAAATATAACACAATAAAAAACGTTTTTGGTAATCTTTTGGATCGAATGTATTCTAATGTTATATGTCAAATCCAAAAAGAATCACATGCAATAGTTGTAGAGGATTCGTACCATTTTCCACTTACATTTTCATTATCAGGTACTCCTAAATTATCTCCAATAAATTTTGGAGCTTCATGAGTATTTATACAATTTTGACTGGAACACTCTTTCTGGGTTTACTGATGTTAATCAGTTTTATAATATTTTAAATAATTATGCAGTATATTTCAACTTTTAAATTAAAACCAAAAATCAAATGTCCGCCTTGGTTTAATCATGAAATTATTAAACTTTTTAAAGAAACCAGACCAGAAACCAGAAAGAAACTTAAACATTAATTCGCTGAGTTAACAAAATTTAGAAAGTTAATATCATTAATTAAGGTCTAAATAAAATGGGCTTAACGTAATTATATATTATCAATCAACAGAAAATCATATTATGTCTAACCCAAAACAATTTTGGAACTACGTAAACTCTAAAAAGGCAATAAATCTAGGATTCCGACATCTCTGATACATGATGATAAGTGTCTTGATAATCCCCAAGTTGTAGTAAATACTTTCGTGAGTTCTTTGAATCTGTACATACCCCTTCATCTAAAAATATTCAGCCTTCTAAAGCCAGTTATATATCTTCCTTCAATTTTCCCCTATTCCGATTGATTCAGTTTTTATACTTCTTAAAAAACTTCCAAATAACAATTCCATAGCATTACTTCTAAATGATTGTGCTGTCTTACTTTGTGAATCACTTAATATAATAATTTCTCAATTAGAACTTACTATCACCAAAATCACCTTCGCCGTTAGTAAATGTTAACAATTCCCGTTCTATTGCAATCCTATCAGACATTACGAAAGCATTTGAGAGGGCTTTGTATGATCAAATCTAAAACCACATTCAATCATTTATATCTGTTAAACAACATGGTTTTGTACCTAATCGCTCAACAGTGAGTAATTTATTTATATTTACACAAAGTATTGCTGAAACACTTGATTCTGCTAGGCAACTAGATGTTGTCTACACAGACTTATCAAAAGCATTCGACAAAGTCGATCATAATATTATTTTACAAAAGTTGAGTATTTTTGGTTTTTGCAAATCATATAAATTATTAATGAATTCCTATTTATATGAACCTGAAACCTATGTGACTCTTAACAGCTTTAAATCTAATTCGTACTTCCCAACTACAGTTGTACCACAAGGTTCAATATTAGGCCTGATGTTATTTAATATTTTTATAAATGATCTATCTGAAAAATTGAACTAACATCTTCTTTACGCAGATGATCTAAAAATTTATTCTAATGTCAATAATATGAATGATTGGCAGCAATCACAAAGTACACAAAGTAAAGATAAAGTTTCTAATTGGTATCGAGAAAATAGACTGAAACTGAATGTAGGTAAATGTAAATCTATGTCTTTTACTAGGAAATCCAATCCAATTCAGTTTACTTATTGTATCAATATCACTCCAACACAAAGAGCCAATACAAACTATTATTTAATAATCATATTGAGGCTATTGTTAATAATTGGCTCTATTTGTCAGATTTCAACAAATTTTCAAAATCCAATCATTCTTAAAACTACTTATTTTGCATATGCACTTGCCAAGTTGGAGTATGCGGCATTGATATGGTCTCCCCAAAATCAGCAACAGTCCCAACTTTAAGAGAGTGTCCAACGCCAATTCTTAAGATTTTTAAGTTAGTAGATCATTATCAAATTAGAGGTTTTGATCATAATTAATTACTTAAATTGTTTAATTTTGATTTACTTGAGTACCGACGACAAGTGACAGGTATTAGTTTTCTCTATAAATTATTACAGGATTTTGTTGACTCATCCGACATATTAGGCAAAGTTCGCCTGCACATACCAGCAGCAGACAGAAGCCAACTTTTAATATCGTGTGTCATCGAACAAATTATGAACTGAAATCTTTTTGTGATCCTTTAAGTTCAATCATTTCATATCAATACACAGTAATTTATATTGTATTAATAATTACATTTTTGTATTATTATTATTTTGTATTTGTTTATATTGTATATTCATATGATTTGTCTTGTAATTGGGATTCGTTTCCTGTATGCGCAATTAATATATTATTATAATTATTCTCATTGACAATTCGTTCTGAGAGATCGAAAAAACTAACGTTACCTCGAATAAAGCTGTTGGCTCTCGCCATGCAGGTTATTTCTTCTTCTGGGTTCTTAAACAAGAAATGGAGATTTCGTTTCAAAAACGCCTAAAACCATTTTTACAATTTTTATTCCTATGGACACTGTATTGTAAGTCATAACTATCTGCAACATCAAAAGTCACTTCCTTTAAACCAAAAAAAGCTGTTCAAGGTAATGTGCTGAGAAATCATGTTTTCCCTATCTCTACAAACTATCGGCGATTTACTCAATGCTTTCAGTTTATTGCGAACTGAGTTCATTAAATCAGCATATCTTACGTTAGCTGCCTTGGGAACTGTAAGCACACGACTGTATTTTAAGATCACAGACTTTAGTGCCCTCTTTTACCATAATTCTGAAATTCGTTCTTTCAATTTTAGTTTGCCTAAAGAAATTAAACCGGTTTAATTTAGACAACAACAAATTTGGTTATCTCAAATATTTAATTATGATATTATTTTTATTTTTCTTCTTTAAGGCGTATTGAATAGCCTTGGCAGCTAGGCTTATTAACCAGACACAGTACAAATATCAATTATAACTTGACTTAAAACATCTAAAATAGAAGTTTAGACAATAGATGAATATAATAATAATAATAATAATCTTTATTTTCGTTAGGCAAAAATACAGCACAGGAGAATAAATAAATAATAACAATAAATGCTACACATAATTTAAAAGTCGCACGCAAAAAACTCAGTGATTGAATAAAATTAATGTTGTAACAAAAGGAATTTCACTTTCTTATTAAACAATTTATAACTTTAAATTGATTTAATTGAAATAGGTAATTTATTATATAATTTAATTGCCATAATATTGAGGCCCTTTGTCGTCATAGATACAGAATGAATAAAAATCGATAAATTAGTAGTAGGAGTAGTAGTATTTATTTACCCACTATGCTTACATAATAAAATCGAAAAAAATCAATAAATTCTTACAAAATATTTGATTCCACACGGAAAGGCATGAGTTCATAATAAAATTTTCTTCCATTAAAAGTTTGCCTAATATTATAATTATTGAATATTCTACATTTATCAAATTTATCTGAGTTACGACTGATATAACAAACACAATTAAAAATATAGACTGACATAACTGTTAAAATATTGAATTTCTCTAAAAGTTCACGGCAAGAGACTTTAGGATGTTGAAAAGTCATAGTCCTTATTATTTTCTTTTGTAAAATTAAGATATTATTAATGAGGGCAGAATTTCCCCAGCACATGCCGTAACTCAATAGTGAAAATAATATATTTTTAAAACAGCAATTGTAATAAATTTTCGCATTTGCCAAATGACAAAACCATGTTTTGACATTTTTTTAGATATACTATCAACATGCATGTCAAATTTCAAATTAGAGTCAATTAAAAGACCCAAGACATAGACGGAGTTACTTTGTTTTAACGACTTTTTATTCAAATTCACCAGTTGACTATGATCTAAATAAGATGGTGAAAATACAAGCATATTCGTTTTTAAATCATTCAAAGCTAAACTAATACGCTGGTAGCTTTGCATCCCTTTTACAATTAACGTGGTTGATTGAACTAGTTCGAAGTTCTTTTTTCCAATCACTGAGGCAGATGCATCATCGGCAAATAATGTAATGTTAAATAACTATTAGACATGGGTTTCGTTTATATCATTTAAAAATAAAATGAATAGCAGTGGACCCACAGTACTACCATGAGGAACACCAGTAGGGACCCTATTTGTCTTAGACAATAGTGTATCACTATTTAAAGAAAATTTAACCTTTTGAGACCATCTAAATATGACGTCAAACAGTTAAATGCTAGGCCTCTGATGCCTTGATCAAATAATTTGTTCATAAGAAGCTGGTGATTAATTGTGTCAAATGCCCGTTGTAATAGACACATGAGGTAATATTTCTGGCCGCAATGTTTTTGATAATATAATTATATAAGAAGAACATTGCATGTTGCAGGTCCTCTGCGAAAACCGAATTGGTTATTAGATAAAATATTTTCTTTATTGATGAAAGATGTAAATTTGTTAAAGAATGCTTTTTCATATTTAAAAAATACTATAATACTGCTCTATAATTAGTAATGTTGCTTTTATCGTTTTTCTTATGAATTGGGAAAATGATTGATATTTTTGGTTCGTTAGGAAAAAAAGTACCATCTTGAAAACACCGATTGATTAAATAGTTTAAAGGATATATGATACTATCTAAAACATGCAATAAAATATTACATGGAATATCATCATGAGCAGATGATCGCTTAATACAAACTGTCTTTATAAATGTTGGGATTTTATCATTTGACATTGGGAAAACAAATAAATATTTTTGCACATAAGAGGAGTTTTTATGTTAAATGTTTGTCATATTATTAGTTAAAGAAAGAACAGATTCAGTGAAGTAGTAATTAAAATACGTGGAATATCATGCTGATTTTTTTGATTATATCACTGACTATCTGTAAACCTAGCTGAGCCATTCATGAAGTTCTTATTTCTTTCCTCATCAATGATGGATCAGGCTGCTTTTGATTTATTACTTGCGTTGAGTAGCACACTATTATAGTAACTTTTAACTTTGCAGTGTCTATACTTTGTGTACCTTCCTCATTTGTTAATATCTGTCTAGTATTTTTTTTGTCTTACAAAGTTGAAATATATAAAGCAAAAAGATCCCTTGATTTTTAATTTCGTCGCTTATCCAGGGCTTAAATACTTTCTTGCGTTTTGAGATTGGTTTCTGAACCTTTAGAAGAAAACAGGTATGAAAAATGTACAAATATCCATTATAAAAATTTGTAAAATTTATATCATAGCTTTTGGAATCATCAAAATTGCAATGTTGATATTTAATTATGAATTGAAATTAATTAATATTATGAGTATTATTATAAGAGCATTTGAAATATGATTTTTATGCAAACGTTTACTTATTCCTTGTTGAAAGGTAGCAGTTTGAGGAAAATGGTCAGAAATATATGAATAGGTTATGAAGCAGAATTGATGATTATATAATCATGGGTTTGAGTGGAAGCTCTTTCTATGAAGAGAACTCCTCCTTCCAACTAAAATATTAACTATATTTACATATTTTGATTATAAATTTTGTATTATTTTGTTAGAAAGGAGTAAAAGATATAAATAAATTACCAGAAATACGCGTATATTCATTTATGCAGCTCTGCGGACCATACATTGTACTGGCATTAATATCAATCTAGATTGGGAAAGCAAGATTTCATTGTTGAAGAAATTTTAAGCTATGTACAATATTGTTTGTAGGCCTGGAAAATTAATTACTGTAGTGAGTCGAACCTGAATGATTTGGTTTATCATTTGTGGCAAAGCAGTGCCTAACCGGCCAATAGGTTAATTGGATTTGTTTGATTGTCAGTTTGCCATTCATGTTGAGTATTTTACGGTACATACATAAAATCATTCCGTGTTGGGTTTTCCCATCAGGAAATCTAACTTAGTTTTACCAAATAAAGCGCAAATTCAGTAATTGTTGAAATTAAATGTGAAGATTTCACATTTCGACCGTTGGTTGATATTTCGGGAGTATTTTACTATAACTAAAACACTTGATATTATATTGGGTTCAATTGTTTTACTGGTGTAGACGCATAATATTTCGGTTATTGTTGTGTTTGGAACAATTGATCTCATCTTATTATCTTAATACTAGCATATTCTAATAACACATCCGTCTTCATGCAACACCGCTTCTTCTACCATCCTGCCTACAGTGATAGTCGCCTAGAGCATATGATTATAATTTCATTTCATTAATTTCCATATAGGTTTCCATGTTTCTGATAAGCAGAGAACAGGAAAATTTAGTGATTCTAGAAGAAGCTTTAGGTCGTCTACTTTATTGCGAAGTCTTCTAATATTTGAATTAAAAATACATCACATTCACTTGTTAGATGCCCAGCTGACTTGAGGCCGTGTTGCTTAAATTTGGATCCGTTCGGAATCTTCTGCACCAGCAGGCCATATATTTGACTCATAGTCAGATTCGACGTGCTCTATTGGAAACGATTCTTTAAAAGAGCACCCTTTTCAAGGGCATTCAAGCGTTCACAATTAAATTTATTATTAGGTGCAAGAAAGATTTTAAATCTGAGGCAGTTGTTTCATTATGTAATCTATATACATTTAGGTATCCTAATTTGGCGATGATTTAAATATTAGTAATTGCTTTATTAGAACCGATGATTGGTTAAGATTACCAAATTCGGGGAAGTAGTTTCAACTATTTTGCAAAGGTGGGATAAGAAAAAGTTATGGGCCAGTTTAGTTCTTACTATTGATATGATAAATCTTCCCAAAAGTGATGTCGAATTAAAAAACCAAAGATTTAAAAGAATTATTAAATGGAGTCAAGAATGTCTGAAGAACTACACAACGTGAACCAAAAGTACTGTCATTTTAGATGAGTACTTGCTTTGAAGTACTTAAAATAGTTTTGGTGTGGAGAATTAGATTCAGAAAAGGATTGGACAGATTTAGTAGATCTATGTGGGTATCCAATAAAAATTAATGGAAAAAATCAGAAACTGTGGTGAGTTGATAATAAATGAATTGGTATTCCTTTCAGAGAATTAGTGTTGATCACGAAGTTAACGCCTTAACTATTAATTAATTTGATTCGTGTTACTTTAAGCATATATTATCAATAAACTCTAAGGCAACTTTAGAATTAGACCTAAATCTTAGTTTTAACTTTGAGAATGATCCGTAAGGACCGAAACACGTGTCAGTTACCTGATAATAAACAAATGGAACATAACTAGTGTATTATTTCTCCTACTATGAAAATTTGGTTCCATCAAGGATGCACCAGAACAAGTATCGAATTTATTAAATCTTAGTGTTTATCTGGTTAATTATCACTTCTCAATGGCTGTCAGTTTAGCAGAATTTATAAGGGGAGCGGACGGAATTTAATTTTAAAGGAAGATAATAGGATGTCTTCAATATATGGAAGTGTGTGTAGAGTTTTATTAATTTTCAAAGGTTGAGAAAAGAAATAAGTAGTTGAAAGGGCTGGGCGTGACTGGGGAAAATTTAGAGAGACCTAATTTATATGTAAACTTTATAGGTTAGAAGTGACTATAATAAGAGAACAAATAACTAGTAAGAGATGGGGACTTTAGAATGTTAGGAGTAGAAGTGGTTGAAAAGTGTTCAAAATATCGTTTTCCGTTATCTGCAAGTGTGGAATGTAAATTATTGAGGAACTCAATCATTGGACAGTTGTATAAGGCTAGCCATTTCAAAAAATATTTTCCAGAATGAAAAGAGGCACGTAAAAAAATGGTGGTATGCAGCTTTCAATCTCTAGTACTCTAAAAGAAGATCTCAAAGCTTTTAGTATTACACGGAGACATGCCTTTTGGAATCTTTTAAATTTTAGTGAGAGTTTAGAGATTTTATAAGATATTATTTTAGTGAAGTGAAAGTGTGAATTTGTTGTAATTAATCATTTCACGTAAACTCAAAAATAATACAGTTTAGAGATAAGGCAAACAAATATCAAACCACAATTGATCTGTGATTTAATGAGAGCTTTGTAACGTATGAGAAAAGTCACAGGCATTGAATCCCACTGCGTGCAGAATATGGTCTTAAGGTTAAGGGTTTGAACACTTTAACCTCAAGATACCGAATATGAGGTTTACATGGGAAAATGGAATCTAAATAAAGTTCCTGGTATTGAATGATGGGAAATATGAGGGTTATTATAATACAGCTAGAAACTCAAGACGTCTCTATATTTAATTAATTGCTCAGAACTTAAAAACACTTGGTTTGTTTCACAGATAATCTAGTATTTCTTCTCCGACTAGTTTCGACAATATATCATAGTCGGAGAAGAAATAATAGCTTTTCTGTGAAACAAACTAAATGTTTTTAATTCTAATCAAGATATCAGGACAAATATAATATTATGAAATTTTTAAAAACAGTTCTGGTAAAGCCAATTTGAAAGTACATTGCTGATATTATTAATCCTATCAGCAATGTACTTTCAAATTGGCTTTACCAGAACTGTTTTTAAAAATTTCATAATATTATATTTGTCCTATAGTAATTAAATATTATTTCTGAAATAGTACAGAACCACACCGTCTGCATGTTTACATGTTGTACAGTAAGGAGATAATATGTTTTCTAAAGGATGTATAATAATGGACTAAGAATAGAGCCTTGTGGAAGACCAATAAATGAAGAACGGGAGTTGCTAAAAGTGGTATCATGTTTAAGGATTAGGTGACCAAATAACATTAATATATTTAGTCGGTATATCAATTAAATAGAAATATTTGATATTGTGTAGAAATGAATGAAAATTAACTACATGTTATAGATAAATAAGTAAGTAAAACTTGTTTAGGCTATGCTGATGAGATTCAAAATAGATCGAAACCGGTCCGTGACTGTTGTTGTTGACAAGAAACAAAAAATAAGCAATTTTGTGATTATAAAATAACCCTTGGAATTATTTACGTTGAAATATATAGTTTTCTACTTATTCAAAAAATATCCCCTCATCTCAATGTAAACATGAGACGTTTCCTTACATAAACTATTGCATTAACCTCGTTTACATCTACGTATAACATAATGCCTATCATATACTTTAGAAGTCTTTGGATAGTGATCAAAATGCAACGTTCTCATATATTCCCTCTTAAATTAAATGCATAACTTATTTTGAATATTTTTTCATTATTTTAAATAACTGCCTCTTTTAATTTTTTCACAGTAAAAATATTTACTAAAATATATTGAAGTCGTTTGCGTTGTAGAAAATTAACTAATAATTAGAAAAACACAAAAATATTTCTAAAATCTACAACAATGAGTACAAAACAAATCACTTCTCTGGTTAATACCTCAACAGATATTGAATTAAGTAATTTGCGTGTTACAAATTTTGTAGTCTTGGTAAGGCTCATTGTTGTAAATTTACGAAATATTTAAAAATATATACCACTTTTTAAAATTTCGTGTTTGATAGCGACCTCATAAAGGTTGAAACTATACTTTCTTTTTAAATTTCCCAATTTTTTATTGTAGATATTTTAATGATATTATTAACATCTTCGATGTAATCGTTCCGTTCCCAGCCAGAAAGATTTATCTCGATAAAACGCTTATTACCGAGGCGGCCCGGCGAGGTGTAAATTGCGTGAAAAGGGCCCACGCCCCCTACTTACCTGTCACGGGTCTAACGACCTCCAAGAATCTCGGCCCCATCACTTAAAAATGTTTACGTTTCACTAAAAGCAATTACACTCGAGGGCTACCGTTTTCTCTTTCTTCTTCTTTTTTTTTATTCCCACCCACCACCTCCACCTAGTATGTTGTCATTGTGAACCAACCGGAAGCCCATTATGCAAGGCTCTGTAGGGGCCAGGTGGTCCAGCTTGATTCCTATCTGCTAAGTCCATCGAGTACAATTGTTCGCAAAAGGTATAATAAATAAAAAGAAAAATTTACTTATAATACTTAAAATTAATCTTACATTACGTTTATGAAATCTTTAACTAATTTTTATAAAATTATAAAATAATTAAAAGTGAAAACCTATATTATACAATAAAATGAAAGAAAAAAAGTCAGTGCATTAGGGTATTCTTAAATAATTATTTCAATTTTGAGATTTATTAAAAATGAGGTATTAAATTGATTGTTTTAAATACATTTTATCAATTTATCGTATGACATGTTGAAGTTAACATAAAGGTGAAGGTTTGGTAAATAAAGATATTGCAAGTTAATGGGTTTTTGTAGATATTAAATTCAAATATATATTTGTTATCAAAATTTAATATGATAAAAACTTTACCATCATACCTGACAAAAATGTTTGGTAATTTTGATAATGTATTGAGGATTTATGTAAATTTGAATAATTGGCTGTATGGGTTATGAAATAATTATTGAATGTATTATTTTGTTGCAAGACTTTGGAGGGCGGAACTTTTAGCTACTTCTTGGATATGATGTTAGATGGAGGGACGACATTGGGAAAAAGGATTGGGACGGGCAAATTGATTTATATATATATATATATATATATATATATATATATATATATATATATACAAATGTCAGTCTTTAATCTTTATTGTCTTCGTTTCTTCTGATTGCTCTTCCATAGACAGATGATATATACATTTTTCCATTTTCGGGGTTTTCTTATGTTTATAAGTTATTTTACATAAGTCTATTATGTTATTTTAACAGATGTCTTCGTAGAAATGTTCTTGTGTTAGTGTCTTAAAATTCTGGTTTCTAGTTTTGCCATTAGTTTTAATTGTGCATTGAAGTTCAAAGGAATGTTTTATGTCAAATAAAATCCCAAGCAAACCACAAACTGCAACTGTTTTTTTAACCGTATGGTGGTATTTTTAGATATTTTTGTCCATCAAACCAAAATCTCCCCTTAATCTGTAAATAACTTAGGATTTTATTTGACACAAAACTTTCCTTTAAACCTCATTCCGAATTAAAACTAATGTTAAAACTAGGGACCAGCATTTTCAGGTACTAACATACAAAAACCAAGACATTTCTACGAAGACGTCTGCCAAAATAACAGATGATAGAGATAATATTGTTATAAAGAAGGTCAATTTTAAGTTTATTAGAAGTTTTATTCTGTATCGCATTTGGAGGAGTTTTTTAATTTGTGGCGAGTTTTGCTTCGTGTCATTGATTTGTTTGCAAGTTTTTATTGTTGTTTATGTTGTTGTTTATTCTCTTGTCTTTTTTATATGCAAAGATAATATCCGCCTATATCTGTTTGTATGATTAAAATTTTCGCTAGATATTAGTTCGTCGTTAAATTTAATGCCGTTTTTAATTGTAATTTGAATTTTATTAGCCGCAGGATGAATTTAGGGATACGATCTTTGTAACATAACTTTGGATTTTGGGAGTGTCAGCTAGGGGATAATTAAATTGAGATATTATAAGTGGATACATATTTATCCAGGTAGTAATAAATAAATTTTGGAGGAAGAGGCGTTGATTAGAATTTATTAGGTGGTTTAAACAAAGTTCTGGGATGAGATTGACTGTGTGAATAGATTGTCGGATATTTGAAGTAGAAAGGATTATTTTATTCAGTTGGGAATTCGAATAAAATTAGAATTGGATGAGAATATGATTAGCTCTTGTAAAAATTGAATATATCGAAGAATAAGTGTGATTATAAAGTTGGGAATATGTATTGATTTATATATACTGATAATATTACATATAAATATTTAAGATATTTATTAATTATTAGAAACATTTAGATTATAGGGCTTGTCATCATGTGGTCTTCCACTCAGATCCTTTCTTCTACTTCAGATGATAAAGTTCTCTGTCAAAAAAGTATTTTTATCATTTAGGCAATATTTGGGCCATTACTGGCACATTTCTACGTTTCATATTTGATATTTATTTATTTATCCAATATGAATATAACTGTTTCGAGACTTACAAATAATTCTATAGGTACATGTATTTAAAAAATTCGACTTCACATGGAAAAGCTCAAGTTTACGTCAACGTGATCTTTCACTCTCATCCAATACTGTTTTAATGACTCTGCTGTCAGTAGAGGTTAATTCCGATCCTACATACATTTACTCCTTTTGCAGATAATTCTGCCTTAATTGCAAATGAAATCAAATGTCCCTCCAATCATTACAAATCTGGTTCTCCAAATAAAACCTATAATAAATATAATATTGACCTTCTTTATAACAATATTATCTCTCTAATCTGTTATTTTGGCAGATGTCTTCTAAGAAATGACTTGATTCTTGTGTTAGTGTCTTAAAATGCTGGTCTCTAGTTTTGACATTAGTTTTAATTCGGAATGAGGTTTAAAAGAAAGTTTTGTATCAAATAAAATAACAAGTTATTTATAGGTTAAGGGGAGATTTTGGTTTGATGGATTTTAATTTTAGGCGAACTTTGGTGGCCTTTCATCAGTTTATTTACCATATATTTATTTTTTACAATTATTTTTTTACAATTACAATTACAATTACAATTTACAGTATTACGATTGCAATATAATTAGTAAGACTAAATTATACAGTATGATTACTAAAATTAAATTGAATTTACACTATTACGATTTAATATCACAATTTACAGTATTACAATTGCAATATAATTCCTAAGATTAAATTATACAGTATAATTACTAAAATTAAATTGAATTTACACTATTAGCACCTAAGTGAATGAACACTTGTGATGTGCTAGAGTGTACGATGAGAAATAAGAAAGTATATATTTTGGTAACTATTGATTGTCTAATATTTTTGAAAATTCATGATAATGCAAATATATAAATGATTTGGCGAGAATAGCATATTTTTTAGCATTTGTAATTAATTTTATCGAGGGTGGCAAGAGATTAATAACTTTGGGAAGTGTGTAATCTGTAAACCTATGGCTAATGTTTTTATTACATTTCAGGATATGTACTAATTGGTTGTGCCTACTGCGAGTGTGGTGCACGGATGATAAATAAATTAAAGATTGCTGATGTTGAACGCGTACACATAGAGGCTGTGAAAATAAAGACTTCTGATGTTACAAACATCTTCTGAGTATAATAAATGGATACAGTCTTGATTTTACATAAATAACTTTTAAAATATAGTTTTGAACAGTATTTAACTTTTGTAATGTATTTTTATATGCACCTCCCCAAACTAATATGCCATAACGAAATAGTGATTCAGTAAGAGATTTCTAATAAGTAGTTTTCTAGACAAGAATTCGCGTAATTGATAAAATTTAAAAATTAATTTTCTAACTTTTTTCGTTAAGTAATCTATATGATTTTTCCATTTTAAGTTTTGGTCGATCATTATACCCAAGTACTTGATCTCCTTTACCACATTAATTGCAAAAGATGTGTCATCAACTTTTATGGTAGTAAAATCGGGTCTATTTGCATCTGTCACAGAGAAGGCTACATAATTTGTTTTAGTAATGTTTAGAGTTAATTTATAGTTATCCAACCAATTCTTAATTTTCTTCATGTCCCTTTGTACTGAACATTTAGTTTTCTCCCATGAATCTTCATTAAAAAGGAGAACCGTGTCGTCAGCGTATGATACTATTTTAGCATCCGTTTATATAGACAATAGTGAATTCATGTAAACTAAGAATAGGATTTGGCCCAGGGCAGTTCCTTGCGGAACCCCAGTCGTTACAATGCATGGATTACTTATAATATCATTGACTATAACTCTTTGTTCACGGTTTGTAAGATAGCTACGAAAGATATTCAAAACGGCCCCCCTAATTCCATTGAGTTCAAGTATGTTGATAAGTTTTATATGACTAACTGTGTCGAAGGCTTTAGCTAAATCTAAAAAAAAACAGCAATACATTTTCTGCCGGCATCTAGGTTATGCGAGACTTCTTTAATAACAGAATACATTGCATCAGTTGTAGACTTTACACTTTGGAATGCAAATTGTTGTCTGTGTAAAATATTATGTTTGTCAAAGAACTTTATCAAACGATCCTTAAGACATTTTTCAAAAAATTTTCCAAAGTTGTTTATAACGCTAATTGGTCTGTAGTTACAAATCTTGGTTTTATCACCAGCTTTGAAGATTGGTGTGATGATTGACGATTTGAGTTGAGGGGGAACTCTATTCGTTTGAAAAATTAAGTTAATGATATGTTTCAGGGGTTTTAAAATATATATATGTGATTGTTTTTTATAATGCTAGTTGTTATGCGATCTATGCCAGGCGAGCTATTATTTTTTAGGGTGGGTATATGTCTAATAAGTTCATTATCAGTTACTGGATAAGAAATAATGAGTGAGGGTTTACCCTTTCGGTTTCAATAAAATTAACTGGAGCTTGCAAATCTTTGGACAGATTGATACCAGTGTTAATAAAATAATTGTTGCAGTAGTCTGCCAATCCCTTATTGTCTTCAAATGCTGCTCCATTGTCATTTGTTAAATTGAAGTTGTTCTTGTGAGAAGTTTTTTCATTAGTTGAATCTGCAATTATTTGATAAACTTTTTTAATACTATTTTCATTGTCTTGAATTTGTTTAAAGTAGTAGTCAATCTTTGATTTTTTTAAGAAGTTATTCAATGAGTTTCTGTAAGTTTTATATTCCCCCTCTGATTCTAGCGAGAAATATTTGTTCAACCGTTTTTTCATTCAATTTTCAAGTCAATGATACACAATGAAACACCACACACAATTAATTTTTTGTTGGTAATCTTATAATTAAGTTCAGATTTAATTAAAACCAGAACGCCATCATTTCGGTTAAAATCACCTCCATTGTGTATTGTTACATATCCGGGGATGTTAAAGTTATTTGTAGCAGCGGTTTGAAAGCATTCGCTTAAAATGAAAATGTCACAATTATTATGATAGTGATACGCTTCAATCAGTGTTATGAATTCATTAAAGTTTTTGTTGGCACTTCTTATATTGAAGTGCATAATGTTGAATTGGCTGTTAGATGAAATGACATGTTCATATTTATCTGGATTAATATAATGACCTCGGTGATCACGTTCGAGTTGACATTGTAGGACAATGTCTTCATCCAGTACTACCATCATGAAGTATAATCTATTTTGTTTTTCAGAGCCTTGATATGGAATTGTTGGGTGGGGCAGTCCTGGGCAGTTGAATGATGATTTGTATCGTAACTTTGATTATATTTTGAGTTAGCATTGATGCAATTGATGCAGACCTACATTCGTTTTGCTCATGCTCTTCACTGCATAGTAGAGAAGTTAGTCTGCTTGTGCAATGTTCCTTTTTATGGTAGAAGCCCTGGCACTTAAAGCAACGGTGAATAGTTAAATCTTCATAAACTGGGTAGCGCTTCCATCCAATGCATATTTCTTTTAGGTTCATCAATTCTCTAAATGAAGTAGCTGAGCATTCAGCGTAAATAGTGTGCTGGACATTTTTGTTTGTTAAACGAAGGTTACATTAAAGTCACTCAGAGTTTCGTTTTGTTCTAGAACGGTCGCTTCGATGTCCTCCTTAGTCATGTTTTTTAGATGTCTCAATATCATATAACTTTTTTAACTTATCTTTGGCAACGTTCTCGAGGATTGTGGCTTGCTTCTTGTTTTGGCATCTTATAATAACTGATCCGTTTTTTGTTAACCATACTTTTGTAATACCAATTTTTAGCTGGGTAGGGTTAATGTTTTTGTTTACGTCGGCCTTTGTCAGGCGCGGATTTTGAGATTGTTTGGGTTTAACAATAACAACAGACACCTTTGGTATAGTAGGAATGTTTAGTTCAATAGTTGATTAATATCTTCAGCATTTTCATATTTTTTGAGTTGTTCTTTTAGCATTTGTATTATTTCATATTGTTCAAAACTCGTTTTTGTAGAGGTAAACATTTTGTTTCGGTTTCTGATAACTCTGAGCAATCTTGACAAATAGAATTTCTGCATGAGTCACATGGAAAACAAGGTCTTTGTGTTTCCCTTGTTGGTTGTTTTATTAACTTGCAAAAGCGGCCCGATAGTAGAACGAGAAATGCGTGCGGAATAACGTTCGCTTCAATCAAACTCACTCTGATGGGTATTGTTATTATGGAAAACCAGTAGCACCGTCCATCCACAGTAACCTACACGTACGTTCAGAGCCTACTCCTCGTTATGTTAACTGTACACCATGAGAAGGCCAACTTTCGGCGGAGCACACTTTATCACCACAACCATACACTACGTTTATTAAAGTACACATGGCTTATTTTTCAGAATGAAGAATTATATATTATGAAACGTTAACAATTTCGAAAGTTTTTTTAATTTGTAGTGTAAAATACGGCAAGGAGAGGGCTTAGGAAAATATACATGGAGGATTAGCTTCACCAAAGAATTCAGAAGGATTAAATAATGCTATTAAATCTCCTCCCTCGACTTTCGCTGAAATAATGAGTTTAGCTATTTTTTTAGGTTGGTAAATGCTATGTTTGAAATATAGATCTTAGTTTATTACCTTTTTTGTCAGTCGATAAACAATATGATTGTGAAACTTTTGGATTTTTGACTTAAATATGTTGAGAGATTTGTTATTTGTAGGTATTAATAATTTTTAATGTAAGATTATTGTTATAATCTGTTTATCACTAGACTATTCCTTTGTTTGATTATAAGTAGTAATAATCCTTTACTTTTAACTTTTTTTGTAAATTTGTTGGATACTTTTGAATGTTTCTGAAATATTTTATTTTTCTGAAAAATCTCTTTTGTTGATGAGCGGAATTCTGCTGTTTTATCTGGTGTTAATTTCAATAATGCGATTTCAAATTCTTTAATGGGAAATTTCTTCAGGTCCGTTGGGTTGTCAATATCTTTAATACTTCGTTTTTTTATCACTAATATTAGCGCCAGTTTCCTTGCGGAATGTATGGTATGGTTGACTTTTTGACAACAGGAATTTCAACGTTTGTCGGATTTTAGATTTGTTTTGTTTTTTAATCTTTACCTTCATCAGTAACTGCATGTTTATTTTTTCAAATATATAATTTAGGTGTCAATACTTTGCTGAGACGTAAATTTGGTTCGTACGCTAAAACTTCTAGGTTTGTTCTTTCAATGTTTCTTACTGTTCTCATTTGTGTAAAATTTGGGATAATTTTCTTTTTGCATTTTAATTTTTGAAGAGTAATTAAAAACTGAATTTTAGATTTAATTTGAAGATGTTTGTTTAACTCGGAGGAGCGGAAAGAGTATTTTGATTTGATGGATTATGTGAAGAAAATATTAATTTATTTAAGAAAAGTTCATTAAAAACCCTTTTATATACTTCTAGAGATTTTTATAAATATTTGCAGATCTATTTATTATTTATGTTGTACCTATTAAAGTTATTTCGATTAATTTGTATGTTTTTAATTGTTATAAACTGTTAACTAGCAAAATTTATGTTAACAATTCCATATTTCATTTCGATAGAGTAAAAATCAATTCATACGTAACAAAACGTGCAGTTGAAATGAACGACCGTGTTACTGTCTACCATTAAAACAAGTAGTAATGATCGTGATAAAAACGCGCAGAGATTTATGTATGAGTACAGTTGTGTTTATAAATTATTATAGTTAATGCTTACTGCTTTCTAATTGCAACGAGTTATGGCAGTAGAAGAGCTCTCCGTGAGATGATGGACGACGAACGTAATGGCTTCGGTATGTGTGCGTGTTTACATCTCAAACAAATTAAAACGTCGAAACAGTAACGTACTTAAGTCAATGTTTGTTCAGACATTAAATCTAATCATTAAAAGTATTTCTTCTTAGCCATTTTTTTCCGTTGACAATTATTACAAAGGCGCCGGATGTTTTCACAGTAGAGTCAACACAGAGAAAAACTTGTAGTAATTACGATACCATGGAGAAATGTCCCCAGGTAGTGTGCCTAGCGCACGAGGGGTGAGATTTATTGCGCCACTGATGGATTCGCAACTCCTCCGCGTGTCTCTCCTCTGAGATGAACGACCTCGAGGGTTCGCATTAAAATGGATCGCCCCTAGAAACACGAACCCTTTGTTTCTTTTTAGTTACGCGCGAGGGAACACAGGGAATGGTTAAAGTATTCCTGAAGCGGTGCCACGTATTCAGCGTCATTTTCCTGAGATGGAGATGATTGTCTATCTAAACTTGCACTATTCTTCGCCTGGTCTTCTATAAATTCTAAATATCTTTATTTCATCAATAAAAGTGAATCATGTAAATGCATGCCTGTAATGCGTTAAATAGTTTTATTTTTACAGGTGCTGAATATTTTTCAGGAATAAAAAAAGCTTATACAAGTTGAAAATGTGTACGTGGAAAGGATACTAGGAGGCATTTGGCAAAGGAGTATGAATGAGTGTGTGTGAGGAATGGATGGGGAGAAACTAAAAGGTGAATGATGGGTAAGGGAAGATGGTGCCTAGGTAAAGATACTGATTATTAATTGAGGTAGGAGAAAAAGGAAATAAGGAAATGATGTAATATTACCATCATTTCCTTCTATCCTTTTTCTCCTACGTCAATCAAAAATCAGTATCTTTTTATTATTATATGCTAATAAAGGTCTTTTTTATATCAGTTAAAAGTTAAATCTATGTTAAAGAAATCGACTATTTCTGTAAAACAGTAAAAATAGAATTACAGGGGTAGATTTGTAAATTAAAGGCTTCTTTTATTCCATAATTAATTTGTCACTTTCTTGACATTGATGGAAGATTAATAATGTAGCAGCGGAAGTATTAATTTTAAAAATAGAATTATTTATCCGAGCGATAATGTTAATGATAAAAACTTATAAAGAAATCTTTATGCGATTAACCATTTAACCAGAGGCGGAGTAATTAATCGCGGCATTGATTTAGAAAACACTTACGATTTAACAACAAACATTCCGACGAATTCCTTTCGGCAATTATCTCGCCATGGAGCAACTGAAGCAATTACACTCACGAATTGAATTTTATGACGGATTTCTCGCGCCGACTAATGAAAATTCATCACGCATCACCGTTTTTTTTATGCGGCCATTCAAAAAGCGTTTTAATTCCAGCGATGAGATATAGATATTAAGGTTATCCGCGGGCGGTTAAAGTATAAGTGAGTGATGTTAAATTAGCCACGCACGAAACTGTTCATATTGTATTAAATATTAAATAATTACTACTTGAGTTATTTTATATTCTAAATTGACTCGATATTTAATTTACCTCCCACGATTTAATTTTTAATCATATCTCCTTTAGTCACCTACATTATCTTAATCCTAAAATGTTTCATCTCTATCTCTTATACTCTACTCTTTCAATTACATCATCTGCAAATTCATATTTCTGTATTTTCACTGGTTATGTCCTAATATTAATGGTTTTGTTGCAGTCCTTGTTTCTTTACATAGGTTTCTGATTTTTCGTTATCTTCTATTGCTCTTCTGGCCATCGACCGAGTTCTTTCAGCTTCCAATCAATATAATCAACTAGAAAAGGCCAATGTTGTAAAGAACTTGGCAGTATAAAACCGTTGAAACCAATTAATTACATCTTGTTTGCTCGGTTCCCGTAATGCTAACGACAATTTAAATTTTTTTTTTACGAGTCCATTAGTCGAAAAACGTGGGCCGGTCCCTTAATACGAGCAGAGACACGCTAATCCTATCGACTGCGCCCCTAACTCAGCTTTATTAAGTAATAAATAAGCTCTGAAAAGGGGTAAATAATTTCACGGGGCCGGGCTCCTGCGCGCCCATAAAAAAACCGGGTTTCGCGTGCCAATAAAATTCGTGAAAATTACAGAAAAACACGCCGTTTAAATTAATACCGTCGTTCCAGCCGTTTACGACTTACTAAAAATAATATATATACGAAATATTGAATGAAGTTTTCGTGTAAATTACGTGCGAAAAAAATACAGAGCATGTCTGAAGTTATAATTTATATCCATCACTACTTCTTCTTTGCTCGTAAAAAAAGAACAATAACGTAATAAATTACTAAAGTTTGTTCCTAGAATTTATATATTTCATCTAATTGTTTTTTTTAATAATTAATTTCTTAATATGATTAATGCTTGCAGCCATTAAATTACAAAGCGTTTTATTAAGCAATAAAAATAGTAAAATTAAATTTCGTAATTAAAAGATTGTGATGTATTTTATTCTTAGTAGGAAGAAGTTAAAAGCTTTTGGTAAAAATTCATGCACTCGAAGTGGGTATTTATTCGAAGCCGTCTTTTTCTCGTATTCTCAATTTAAACAGCGAATTTTACAAAAATTTTGAAATAGAATTAATAAGTAATAAAATTAGAATAGCTTTTAATTAATTAAAATTTTCTTTTCGTTAGATTTTTTTTTGAAAAAATTTAAATTAATGTTAAAAAGTATTTTTGCGGTAATCTTTCAATTATTAATTTATAAAATTAAGTCTAAAGTTTCACTGTTTTCTTGACAATTCTTCAATTTCAAATATTTTTTAACAATTGTTCATTTATTTTTTATTTTGTTAAATTCTAAACCAAAAAACTCTTAAACATGACCGTGCCACTTCGAAAGTTAGATTTTACTTACACTAATACCGTTGATTCTAATATTGTACAGTATTGAGTTTTGAAAGAATTTTTATATTCGTGGAATGCAATTTTCACACTCGTTCAAATTTAATCGTTGTTGTATTGTTTACAGGTGAAAAATGGCAATTGTTTTTATGGAAGATCATAGATAATATATTTATAGATAGATATGCTTTGTGATTTTCAAGTAAATTCCTCGCGTGGTTAAGTTTTGAAGAATTTTTCTTTTAGTGGAATGTAATTTTCACACTCGTTCAAATCTAAACGTTGTTGCTTTGTTTAGAGGTAAGAAATGGCAATTGTTATTATGGTATATCATATCAGATATGTTGATAGATATGTATTGTGATTTTCAAGAAAATTCCTCGCGTGGTTGAGTTTTGACAATTTTTCTTTTAGTGGAATGCAATTTTCACACTCGTTTAAATCTAAGTGTTGTTGTTTTGTTTACAGGTAAGAAATGGTGTTTATTTTTATAGTACATCATAGATGATATGTTTATAGATATGCATTGTGATTTTATAGTAAATTCCTCGTGTGGTTGAGTTTTGAAAAAATTTTCTATTCGTGGAATGCAAATTTCACACTTGTACAAATTTAATTATTGTTGTATTGTTTACAGGTAAGAAATGGCAATTGTTTTTATAGAAGATCATAGATAATATATTTATAGATATGTTTTGTGATTTTCAAGTAAATACCTCGCGTGGTTGAGGTTTTAAGAATTTTTCTTTTAGTGGAATGTAATTTTCACAATCGTTCTTCTAAACGTTGTTGCTTTATTTAGAGGTAAGAAATGGCAATTATTATTATGGTATATCATAGCAGATATGTTGATAGATATGTATTGTGATTTTCAAGAAAATTCCTGGCGTGGTTGAGTTTTGAGAATTCTTCTTTTAGTGGAATGCAATTTTCACACTCGTTTAAATCTAAACGTCGTTGTTTTCTTTACAGGTAAGAAATGGTGATTATTTTTGTAATTCATCATAGATGATATGTTTATAGATATGCATTGTGATTTTATAGTAAATTCCTCGTGTGGTTGAGTTTTAAAGAATTTTTCTATTCGTGGATTGCAATTTTCACACTCGTTCAAATTTAATTGCTGTTGTATTGTTTACAGGTAAGAAATGGCAATTGTTTTTATGGAACATCATATATCATTCGTGGAATTTAATTTTCACACTGAATAATTCTATTATTTCAAGGCTGCAGATTATAATTTAATTAATAATTATTTAGGAAATGTTGCAAGGGATGATATTTTATCAACTGATTGTATGGATTGAGTTTATAGATGTGCATTTTGATTTTCAAGTAAATTTTTCTATTCGTGGAATTTATTTTTTACACTCGTTCAAATCTAAACGTTATTGTTTGCAACACATTTTGATTTAAATCACATTCTGGTTAGTCTTGAGGAAGTGTTTATTGCTATTTCATTACTGCCCTATACTTCTAGTGTGGGACTTTTAAAAGGTGTATTTTTACGTTAAGAAAGCCTATTCATTCAATTTCATCCACTGTATTGAAAAAAAAAGTTTTTTAATACAAAAACTTTAAGAATGGATGTAGACCTAACGTGGCTAACTACAGGGAGGTAATATATACATTTTTAAGAGCAATAATTAGTAAATAGCACTGTTTAACGAAGGGGAAATCGACAAGCACTAATGTTGTGGTATACCACATGTTCATATCAGACGGTTTGGAGAAAGGCTCATAGATTGATGTCTGACTTCTCTAAATCTCTAAAACCGGGAACAACATAATATTCTAATACATAAGTTAAAATATATGGGCGTCAGCCGTACTTTAATTGAATGGCTAAACAGTTATTTAGTGAACTATTATGCATCGGTCAACACTCTGAAATTTAATGAATAGAGAACTAATAACTAATAACCTTTCTTCACAATTAAAAATAAAATTATGAAGAAAGGTTGATTGATTTGTCAAATTAATTGGATCTTCACGTAACACACTCTGCAACTATAAAAGTAACCTCAGGTGTTCCTCGAGGCTCTTAATGTAGGCCTTTTTTATTAGTTATAAATGATATTGGATTAAATATTAAACACAGCAAATTCCTTCTTTATGCTGACGACTTGAAGTTTTTAAAACTATTAATACTATAAACCACCATCTAAATCTTCAAGAGGATTTGAATAATATTGAAGTATGGTGCAATGAAAATAATTTAAATCTTAATGTAAATAAATGTTTTTATATATCTTTTCATCAAGGACATCTTAACGATAACGACATATTGCAAACTATAAATTGTCTATAAAGAAAGTAATTAACGATGTAGGAGTGTTACTTACTTCTAATTACTTCTCTAAACTAGATTTTACTGAGCATATTGCACATACATGCAATAAATCGTTAAGAGTCTTGGGTTTCGTCAGTCGATTCTCTAGAGACTTTGAGTTAAGAACTATTAAAACTAAATAAATGAATGAGATTAATTAAATCGATACGTCCAAATCTTCTTTTAAATTGTTCAAATGCTGGTGCGAATAACATAAAGTTAGTATTTGTATTAATTCTGTTAGTAGAACGAATAAGTCGACATATGGGATTAAACATCCAATACTAGGTAGGATGAAAATCCAGCCGAAAGATGGGCTTGTATCTGATTTGAGGACTACGAGGAATATAGAAACTCCTATCTGCCAAGGATCTCATGTTTAATTCATTCAGCATACCGAAGTGACTATAACTGCGGCGTGTAACTATCCTAAAAGACTTAAGTTTTTAGAAACCTGCCCTGCACAACTCCACTAGTGGAGTATGGAAACTATACAGAAGAGGCATATTCTAGGCCAAATATAATGATTTTATGGAAGTAACTTTAAAGCCGATTGAGATAACCTGGATAAAGAAGAGCGTATCTTCTTCTAATGGTACAGTACATTATCCATTTAGGCGAGTTCGTGAAAACCTCTGCTGGGATGCTCATAGAAGAGCCGGAAGCATTTTCTGACGATTGGTTTCTCCAGACTGGTGAGCCTTTCGGCGAGTGGTAAAGTAGTAAGAATTTGTGGAGAATCGATTGATAAGTCCCAAAATTTGCAATGGCATATTATAGATAGTTTGCATGTGAAAACTATCTTTAATTTTAGATACTTGCATCAAACGACGCTTAACAATGGAGTATTGGAAGCTATTACCAGATCTTCAAGAAACTGAGATGTAGAAAACTTTAAAAATTTAATTTTAAATAATTATGTCTACACCATAGGGCTAAACCATTAAGATCATCTTGAAGTTCAACTTGGCCAAAACCCGAATTGTTGCTTCTATATAACTTTAGATCATCAACATATAAAAGAAAATTACTGTTTTTGATGTACAATTTCATATCATTTATAATAACTATAAATTAATTTGGTCAAAAATGGGAACTTTGCCGCTCACCAGATGATACCTGTATATCATTAGAAGGGTATTTTTCTATGAGTACACACTCAGTTTTAAACAACTAACTACCCTTTCATCAAAACCCACTGATTCTAGTTTGTGCAACAGTAAACTGTGCTGTACTCTGTCGAATGCTTTAGAGAAGTCTGTATATCGCATCAATCTGTAAACCATTCTCTAATGCATTCGATAAAAATATTTGATACAGCATTAAATGGGTAACAGTAGACCTACCCTTTAAAAATCCGTGTTGCTGATTTACAACTGTGTGGACACATGACCTCAAAAGTTGCTCGTAAAATAAAAAGTTTAACTGTATCGGTATAACTGACTCAATAGTCTCTATAATTATCATCTACATCCATTTTAATAAATAGGTACAATAAAGTCTTTCCAACAATTAGGAAATAACATAATGAACTAGAAAACAGAGTATGTCAAGGCTTGCTCAATTTGTACACGCATCTCTTGAGGAAATATGCAAGAATACCATCAGCATCAAAACTCCGAGAGAGACGATAAATTAAAATCTTCTGTAAGAGTAACCTTAATAGTTTTATCAACTTGAAAATTACGAACAAGTTGATAAAACTATATGCTGAGGCAAAAAGGAGATGCAAGGAGATGCAAATAAATTAACCTTAGTATCAGTATTATTACATATCTTATTCGGTAGATACATGTGTTTTTGAAATCCATTTGCCTTGCGGGGTACATCCACGTAATTCCAGAAGTGCTTCGGGTATAAATTTTCCTTTCAATGAAAGAAATATATTTTTTTATATAATATACTATTTAAATCCGCACATTGCTGTCTCTTATTTCTAAATAATTCATAATTGGAGACCAGTTTCTTTATATTTTGTATGAGCAATTCTCTTTTGTTTCTCATGTGGCTACTCTATTGGCCAGCGTTCCGCACGGTGCAAACGGTACTATTTGTGATAACTCGCTTCTTAAACTTTGGATTTTTGTAGCAGTTTGCTAGGGATGTTAAGACTGTCAGATTGTCTCACTGAAGTAATTTGGATGTTATCCTGATGGTTGTGGATTAAGAAGAGTGCATCATCTTCTAACGGTAAGGTACTTTATCGATTTAGGCGTGTTCGTAAAAGCCTCTGCTGGGATGTTCATAGAAGATCGATTGGTCTCTCCAGGCTGGTGAGCCTTTCGGCGAGTTGTGGTAAAGTAGTGAGAATCTGTTGAGTATTGTTGATTGACGGCCGCTTATGTGAGCGGTTAGTCCTCTAATAAGCTTTTGTCTGTTGGGAACGATGTAAATTATTTTGCGGATGGCAGCGGAGTGGTTAAGTTGATGCGAGAGGAAAAATTACGATGTGTGGCAACGTTTGAAGTACTTTTTTCTTTAGTTGAGAAAAAAGAAAATCCATCTTTGACGCCCTCTTAATAGGCGGTCGCTGGTGTGACTATTCCAGGACCAGATCTTTTCTAGTCGGGATCTCAAGCGAAAAAATTGCTAAGATTTGTTCTTATCTATGAGTATATATTACACACAAATCACGTATCTACTTCAAGAATCTATCTGATGTCATTGACAACATTATAATGATGATATTCTCTCGGTAGTTCGTAATTAAAATAATTCTTTTTATATCATCAGAAACAATTTTGTGATATGTATCTGCTATAATATGAAAGATCAAGAAATTCGAATCGTGTTTTTTTTTCTGCGAGAATATATTCTGTTGATTTTTAAATTATTACAATATTTACAGGCAGTGTTGTAAATATCCTGATTTCAGGTTTGCAAACTGTTTTGATATTGAAATTTCTGAGTAGGTTATCTGTTTGTATAAGGTAATATTGCTTATTTTCTTTTTTCCAATAAATTTCTTAATGGTTGATCCTTTGAAGTTGTTTTATTTGAGTGTAGTCTAGATGATTTTCATTTTGTTTGTTGTTTCGGTGAGTCTGATTGATCACGTAATTAGTGTCTTAGCTACGAGGTAGAACTGGACTGAATAATGAATTTATTTAGCATTCAGATATTGATTTTTGTGTGTCTACTTTTCGTAGATAATGTATCCTAAGTGGTCATTATTTGTATGTCAAGAAAGGGTACGTTTCTTCCCAAATTCTATTGTGGGTTGAATTTTTGAGTGTGTGCTGTTTAGATTATTTAGAAATTCACCAACTGTTTTCTTTCTATGGAGTCATATTGTAAAGGTATCATCCACATATTTGCTTTTAATTTGAAGTCATTCATACAATAGTTGGCTATGGTTGGAGATAGTCGTAAGCTCATGGAAGCACCATCTACTAGTTTTTATTTATATTTCTTGTTGCATTTATGGTGATTGCAGTATTTTTTTATTGAGATTTGTATGAAGAGTGATTTCATATCGAAACATATTGTAGTATCTAAACGTTTTTTAATAGAAGCAATATACTTTTTACAAATTTATCAATTATCTAGGCTAGTTGTTTCCTCTGTTGGTTTGATTTTATTTGATTTATTTTGCTTTACATGTCCACTTAAAAAAATGTTCTAACAATTTATATAAATATATAAACACTTCACAATTTTAAGCACGTAGTGTTCTTCCACTCAAACCCACAATACAAGATGAAGGCATCCTCACTAGTAGTATATTTTGTCCATTTAGTCAATATTTAAGATCTTGTTGTCACGAAATTAAAGCCATTTTTTTGCCGGTCGTTTGCTGTTACTTCTTTAACGACATCCGCCTTATTCGCCTTAGGTGTCTGATTGATGATTCTATACTGCAGTTGATCTTCTTCGTTAAGATATAATATGGTGTCGTAAAATTAAAACCTTTTTTCTGAAGTTGTCTATTTGTTTGTTAGATAAATAATGGTTTCTTTTTTATCTGTAAGGAGCAGCCTATTAATTTTTGCATTTTCTTTATTCTATTTTGGTGCCAGAGTCTGCTCTCTAATCAATCAATTCTTTTCAATTCGCTTCACTAGATTTATTGTATATGATTTGCTAATTGCAGATTTAATTTTGATTAATCATTTTATAAAAACTCGTTGAAGTTTTTCTGGATGTACAAATGACTTCTTTTAGTATGATATTATTTCGGTCAATTGTATTTGAATGATTTGGATATTTCAATTCTTATTAGCTTTTGCCTATTAAATTAAAGAAGAAATATAATTATTTTATATATAAAATACCCTTAGGTAATCATTCCAGTATTAACTAATTTAAGATGAATCGATTTATATCGTTCCCTTAAAATTTACTTACTTATTAAATACATGCCGTTAAATATTTCTCTTTTACAATTAAGGCACTATTTATGTAAATATTTTACAGGTAATTTTCGGGTAAACAAAAATTATTTAATTAATCAACACTGCGAACAAGCGGACTTGGAAGGATTTTCCACCGCGGCGTTTATTTAATGCATGCAACGTGGAAATTGTGGGTTGCTTCAAAAGTCTTTGATGTCGAAGAGCTTATTTACTCATCGCACATATCCCCGTGTGATTAATGTAAACAAATTAATGCCGAGTTCGCGAAAGTTTGTTGCTCGCAGCGTACAACAAACCACTGTAAAGTTCACATGTTAAAAATATTATAGTAATTAGTAAGAAATTTAATATTACAGATCAAAAAGTTATTATACACAATTAATAATGTATTTTGTAAGTTTAGACGAAGTATCTTTATGATTTTATTTAGAAGCAAACAAATATATTTAGGGTAGATATACTTGTACTCTTACAACTTCTAAATCTATAGTACGTCTGATTGAAAAGTTTAAGAAATAAAACATAGGATATTGTAAGCTACTTGAGTAATTTTTAAGTGAAACAGAATAAGAGTTTTACTTCTATTCATTTATATGATTTTGCTTTCAATATGTGTATGGTTTTAGAATTGATAGTAGTATTGATTTTGATAGAAATGTTTGTGTACTAGGTTTTCCCGACTGTTTCAATTTTCTGCAAGAAATTAGTATGTTTGTTTAAAAAAGTAATATTAATAACAATGTGTACTCTAAGGAAAACAGTTGATAGTTACTATTGTATCTTACAATTGATAATTAATAACCCATGGGTGACCAATTCACAATTAAAAAATGATTAATCGACCGGTCGAGTGACCTGCATTGAAGTTATTCAAATGTATTCAAAACGAGAACCCGCAGTGCTTCTTATCAGTACAAGATCTTGTAACAACTAATTACATGCTCGTTTAGCGTGGTCGATCGGGTCGCATGAATTATATTTCGACCGCTAATAAATAACAACTGCTTAACGGTTTGATGTAAAAATTACAGTAATTTAATGCGAAACCAGGAAAAAAGATATTTTACAATCGGATAGATGATTGATAACTTTTCCTATTAGGAGAGTAATGGTGTTTTAGAGTGATGAGGGCAAACATTTAAACTAACAAGCTTATCTACAAGCATAAATGTATAAATAAATAAATAGCACGGTGGATGAACCATATGGGCTGTCGACCATTTGGTGGCTATCAAACAAGTTGTTCTTCAGCTGTATTGAACATTTGATGCAAATGAATTTCGCCCTTTAGAATGCTGACAAAATTTGTTTGTTTTTATAAGTATGTATCATTTTGTCCCATGTTTTGTAAATATTCTTTTATAAAGAATGTATGATAAAGACAAATATAATATAATATAATAATATTATTTATGTATTTATATGAGTGTAGATGATGTTACATAAAATATTTGCCATTGGTACTCTACTACTCAGAGAGTTTTCAATGTTTTGTACCTTAGTCATGTTTAAAATGTTTTACTTTAACTTGCAAGCAATAGGTAACTAATTTTCTTTCGGAAGACAAAACAGATTGCCATAATTTTTGTTTCATCCCCTTTGAATTACCGATATCTCTAGACTAACCTCTAACTTAGAACACTTCATCATCAAATTTAATTCCTAAGTAAAGCACCTATTATTTAACTAGCTAAAATTATCACATATGTTTAAGTAAGCTATAAATCTTATCGAAAAAAGTGTCATCTTATTTATAACACATTTCCACACTAGTTTCGCTTCATCTCACATTTTTTTTTGGGTGGAATCATCATATCTGCTACTATAGCTATATACGATCCATTTGCGAGTCCTGTGGCCGATAAATTTTGCGAAATTGACAAGAGAACGTTTCAACCCCGGGCTGACATATCAAATATTGAAATATCATCGGTTCCGATGGTTAAGTATTGAAAAATGGGACCCAATCTGTCGCCGTTCTCGGGAAGGAAACTGCGCTTTATAAATGACGCATGCTTTCAATAAGACTTGGCGTGCTGTAAAACGGTTTATCGATGAATTTATAACGTAAATCCGACGCGAAATATAAATGGTCAACGTTGTAGATTATGATTAAATGCTTTTTATAAACTTATAGTTAATCTCATCATCCTTTAAGGATTTATCAGAATACGTGTTTCACCACAAATAGAGATCATACATTAGAAATTTTAAACAAAACGTATTATTATTTTATAAATATATAAAATGTGAAAAGGTATAGTCAAAAATATAAAACATCGGATAAACAATACAAATTCAATGCACTGGCTCATAATTAGGTTTCGCAAAAGATTCTTGGCAGTAATTATAGCCTGGAATGTGCAGCACATGTATGCATGTACATCCTGTGTCTGTTTTAACTAACTTCAGCAGGTTTTAAAAAATAATTGCGATCTTTCTCAGCTTAAAATTTGTAACCTCAGAATTTTGTAGATAAGCTCGTGTTTTCTCTAAAATCATCTAAATTGAATATATAATCAATTTTATTAATTACTTTGTTAAATTTGTGTGTGTGTTTGTAATCTCAAGCATATTTCGTTTCCTTTCAACCTTTACAACATCTACATCCCTGTTTATATGCAATCAAATTTTAGAGGACCCTTTATAATGATGAAGCACAATAGCAGTAGGTAAAGTAATTGGGGACCGCAACGTCCCAAGTATACAGAGGTAAAGGAATGAAATTAACTGTATCTAACACGACTGTGCAGCCCTACGTTCTCTATTGAGTGTAGTTACAAGAATATTAGCATCAAAACGGATCTCACCGGAGATAAACGCATTGTCCACTCGAACTAAAAACATAAAAGATGTAATAATTACAATTACCTTCATGTAATTACTGTTTTCATATGTTTTTGCTAACTGCTACGATTCCTGCACAATTATTCTTAGACGCAAGAGTTCGTATTACCGTTCACGCTCGAGGGTGCACTGTTGAAAAGTGGACGACTTGAATTGCAGGTATTTGTAAGCTGATACCCCGAAATTAAATTACAATGAATCTGCCCTCATGACAGTGCTAGGATTTAAATTACGTAGTAGGATTTTTTGTTCCTTGGCTTAAAAAAACGTGGAATGTTTTGATCAAAAGGGAATCTGACGAATAGTAAAAAAAATAGTTGTAACTTGAAGTTACTATAATAATAATCTTTATTAATGTCCACAGGTACATTCGTCAAACTAAATACATAAATATAGGATATAAGAATATCACAGGCCCTAACTTTGAGCCCTGTGGCACACCTATGTTACTAATGTATTTTTTTGACAGGTCTTGTTTTGATTTTACCTACTGTATACGATTGGTTAGATAACTTATAATTCGTGGTGAAAATTGTACATATATAGTTTCTTTAATAGAATTTCATACTGTCAAATGCTTTCTGCAAATTGAGGAAGGTTGCTTGTACGAACTCGTGGCTGTTAAATGCATTTAGGCATCTTTCCACTAGGTGCAAAGTGGCAGAAGTAGTGGAAAAGCCATTTTTGAAACCGTATTGACTATTGGATAGTAAAGTTAATAATTTGTTTTTTTTTTATGGATCCTCAAATACTTTTGAAACTGTAGGTAATATCGATATTGGTCATAGTTATTAACATCGTTTTTAGATTTTTTTTTATAAATTGGTATGACAATGGCTCTCTTGAGGCATGATGGAAATATTCTTTTTTTAATTTGATATATTGATTACACAGATTTTAGTATATCGGCCGTGCATTCATAGATGTCTCTACTCTGACTATTTCTTAATGACATTATGGAAGACCTTACATTCACGCTAGATACAGATTCAAATTTAAAAAAGTTATTTTCATTTGTGGTTAGACTAGGTAATATAAGGTCTGTAACTTTAAGTGTACATCCTTCGATATTATTTGTATCAGGTGTTGTTCTTTCAAAATGTGAGGCAAAGTCATTTACAATAGGTGTACAGCTGTTTGGTGTTTTAGTAGGTCTATATAAATTTATAATTGTCCACATGACTTTTTGATTATTTCGTGATGCGTTAAGTTTAGCATTATTTATTTTGCGCGTTTCATTTATAATTAAGTTTTTGTTTTGTTAAGTAATTCTCGATTTTGGATACTTTTATTTTTCTGATATTAGCTTCATCAACTAGTTGTAGTGTTGCTTTCATTTTTTTAAATATTTATATTTATTTTATTCAAATGGCGTGAATTTACATTATGATATATTTGGGTGAATGCTGTGGTGATAGCGCAATGTAAAATATAGATAAATGTATCGAATTTGGCATCAAGTGAACCATAGTCTTCATCTATAAATGACCAATCTGCGTCATTCAGTAGATGAAACAACCGAAACTTACCCAACTCAGTAATAGGTCTCGTAATTCGTGTAACCTGAACATCCTGTTTTGAATAAGTCCTCAGTTGGACATCGAGGCCAACATGATCTGACAAATCTATGTATAAGGGGTTAACTGTTAATGTGTGCAAGTTACTAAAAATGTTGTCTATTCTGTTATCAAAACGTGTGTTGAAGTAAACTAATGGACGTAGTCCAAAAGTTATAAAAAAATTGCATACCTCAAGGGCGTCTTTGGAGTTTTTTTTTTAAAGTTTACATTAAAATCACCTCCAACGATAATATTTTTTGTACTATCTACAATTTTTTTGAAAGAAGAGACGTTTGGATAGCATTTTTGTGCAGGTCGCATTTTGGATATTCATTGATTCTACATGCTGCAACATAGCTTCAGATGTTACTGTGGGATCAAGGCCAGTGATGTAGAATTGTGATAGAAATTTTCTGGCTTTAATACCCATATCTCGTTTTGAGTTTCCATTCTTCTTTTGTTCTTTCTTCTATTGGGTAACATGAATTCCTCCGCTTCAGCGTTTAATTCTTTAGCTATATTTTGTTCTCCTCCATTCGGGGTGCTAACTGTAGGTGTGGTGGATGTTTATTTTGTTTTATTTACATTTAACTTTAATGAGGCAATTTTATTATATGAAACTTTATTTTCTGTTTTAGTGCCATCTGTTTTCTTTTGCCTGTGATGTTTGTAGATTTCTTCTCCATGTTAATGTGAGTTTGGGTTTGAGACCTCTTTGGAGGTTTGTTTACATGTTTTTTTGTCTCCTTTAAATTTTGTGTGGTTATTGTTTTAATTAGGTTATCCTTTTCAATAATGACATTTGATAGTTTTCGTACTTGACCATGTAAGCAGTGCATATCCCGTTTTAAGCCTCTTATTTCACTTCCAATTCGAATGATTACCTGAAGATATATCGTCTGGATTCATTGTTTCTCACATTTTTGGCATGCCAGGACCCGAATTTATCCTCGTTCTTGATGCACGAGGAACGATATCCACATCCGCAAATAATGCAATTAGATAGCTCATTCCTGTATTGTATTTGTTGGTGACAGCCGTAGCATACACAAGTTTTACCACCTATTTAAATTTGAAGAAATTGTTAATGGTATTGCCGATAACTTAAAGCCGTCCTATAGTCATTCATATACTTATATATCTACTTCATCTAGATCTATAAGGTGATCTACGTATAGATTAGATTTTTAGATTTGAATTTGAATTTGTCCGATGAGAAGGCAGAGGGATCCTTTGTATAACCTCCCATCTGAGTCCTCATTCCTTGCTACGGTCGAGCCAATTCAAGGCATTGGCAAATGCCAAGACCACAGCAAGAGAGACTCTTACGATGACTGATTACTGTAGACATCCCTCGCCCATTGTGGATTTGCCCAAGTTGGATAGAACCGGGCATTCCAGAAGTACATGCTCGGCGGTTTCCTCTTTCTCCTAACACCCTCTGCAGGCAGGACTAGAGTATAGTCTCAGTCTGTTTAGGTGCTATCTTAAATTACAGCGTCCTTTTAGGAGCCCTACAACCTTCCGTAGGTATTCTCTGGATAGTTGTATACAGTCATGTATTTAGTGTTCATCGCGATGAAGTGTTTGGAAACCCTATAGCCAGGTGTGTCGTTCCATCGACCCTTGTAGCATTTCAACTATAGTTTGATTTAAATCACTCTCGGATAGCGAACGATGTTCACGGTTCGCCATTTTTTATTTCATATGAAAGGTAGGTTAGCAGTGACCCGCCTTATTTTCACATTTGCAACGTTATTATAATGCTTTTTTAGGTGGTTAGGTGGCTACTTATTGACTGAAAATGAAATGTGTTAGTAAAGTTTAAAAAAAAATCCGTTCAGAATTTTGTAGAATTGAAAGAAGAAACTGTTACAATAACGTTTCGTAACTAACAGTTGAAAATTAATCAATGACAATCAACAAGCTTCAAGTTAAAAGATATTAATTGACAGTTAAGACTTCACAGATAATAGATAATAACACATAGATGACAAATAGAAGTTATTAGTCAAACGGTAACAGTTGATTGTTCAAAACCAAGCCCTGACAGATGTTACAATTAAATATTAAAAGTTAATTGCAGACGATAGTTTAGAAATGTTAGAAATGATAAAAGATAATTAACCATTGAAAGAAACTATTGATATTAGACAGTTATAATTAGTAGATGACAAGTAACAGTTAATATAGTTTTATGCTGATAGATTTTAGTTGAGAGTTAAGTGTTGGCAGATGACAGTTGGTAATCGACAAATGAAGTTAAAAAAAGTTAAACTGTTAATAGTTGACGGTTAAGAAACAAGAGCTGACAGATGAGAGTAGGAAAATAAGAAGTAACAGCTAAGACTTGTTAGATAATAGTTAATACTTGGCATATAACAGTTTATAATTTCAAAAAAGACAGTTAACAGTTGACAGAATTATCAACTGATTCTGTCAACTGTTAACTGTCTACTTGGCAGTAGAGAATAATAAATAATATCTATCATTGACAGATGATAATTTCAAGATAATAGCCAAACAGCAACAATTGATAGTTCATATATTATAGTTGATAAATCAAAAACTAAAAGATAAAGAATAGATAGTCAAAAATTAATTGATGATTGTTTGTAACTGACAGATAATAGTAAAGAATTAATAACTGCTAGTTAAGAATTATCAGATGGCAAATTACAGTTAATAGATTCCCGTTTACAAACAATAATAAGATTTAAGAGTAAACTGATTAACGGCGGCAGATGATAGTTCACAGATGACAGTTGATACGTAGCAGATGGGCAATTACGGTTAATGTAAAATCATGATATTAGGTAGTTGTAAATCAGTCACATTTGATAGGTAACAATTAAAAATTGACAGATAGAAGTTTACAATTAAATGATATCAGTTAATAAATAAAAATTTGGAATGAACAGATGACAAAAGATTTTAGTTTCAGGTTAACAGGTACTAATTAAGAGGCAACTAATTAATGATAATTGATTAATAGATGACAGTTCATGATCAACAAATTACAAATTAAAGTTGAGTTTTAACATTTAACGTTGACAGTGAATAGTTCAAGATAAACAGATAATAAATGGCAATGGTTGTCTACTGTCATTTGTTTTCTATTGATCTTTTCTACTGTCACCTATCTGCTTATCTTGATCTGTTCACTGACAACGTTTGGATATTAAAACTCAACTTTAATTTGTAATTTGTAAATTAGTGGTTGGGAGTTAATAGATTAAAGTTTCAAGTTAACAAATAAAGAATTTACAGAATTAATATATGACAAATTACAGTTAATAGTTTGCGTTGACCAATAATAGTTAAGAGATAAGGATTAAGAGATAACAGATGACCACTGACTGTTCATAAAAGGTAAGTGACAATTGTTAAACAGTTAATAAATAATAAATAAGATTTAAAAGTTGACAGATAGGTGAGAGTTAACAGTTGACAGATAATATTTCATTATTGTCAGTTGGGAATTAACAAATGACAAATGATATTGAATAGATTCCTGTTAGGTGATAATAATTGAGAGTTGAAGACCTATGACAGATGGTAGTTTATAGTTAATAATTTGATCATAAACTTGTTTTTAGTTGACAGTTATCAGTTGATACTTAAAAACTGTAAGTTAACAGATAGCAGTGTTTATAGATTTAGGTAACACTAGACAGTTAAGAATTATAGTTGACAATTGAGAGATACACTTTTTAATTGACAACTGAGAAGTAATATATGACAAGTCACAGTTGATACTTAACACGTTGACGCCGGCGTTTTTAAACTATGTAATTATTCATTTAAATTGACAAAATTTGGCTCGCACGCCTATGGTTCTAATCGTTGCTATGGAAACAAAGGGACTGAAGTGCATCACACGTTGATTCCCCCCACACAATTATCAAAAAGTGTGATGTTTAGGTTATATTTTAATTTAATTAAGTTGTATTACAATTTGGATTATTTGGTTTTAATTATATGATCTATATTATTTTAGTCTCATTATGAACAAAATGAAAATAAATTTATCAGAAGACGAAAGTTTTTCAGTTTCATTTATCGTATATAGCAGAAAAAAGTCGAAGCCACACGAAGAGTTTCTTTATTTTCTTTATTTGTTACAAATAATATTATCCAGTCCAAGAAACAAATAGGTATGCTAATCAATCTCAAGTAAATAATCATAATAACAATAACAAAATAAAAAATCATAAAAAATCTCTAACATTAGATGAGTTAAAAGATTTTTGGAATACCCAGAAATTAAATTATATTGGTAGAAAACTACGATGTATACTAACATAAGAATAAAAGCAGCAATAAAGTGAGATAGTTTTTTGGATATTTTGAAATAACTTAATTTTCGCGATAATAATAATAATAATAATAATACTGGGAATCGTCTGGAAAAAATTCAAAATGTATTGGACGAACTAACAAATAAAGTGTGTTGTTAAAGCCAGCAGAAATATTGTGATTGGCGAAAGTATTATTCTTCACCGTGGTCATCTCAGGTTAGACAACATATTCCAGGAAAACGTCACAAATATGGCATTAAAATGTATAAACTATGTTTGTTCAATCCTGCAGTAGAAAATAGAACTTTCATACGTTGTTTTGTTGTTAGAAAGTTACTGTTTACATCACGCAAAATGGTTGCTATGGAGATTTAGTTTCGCCCACTCTTGTGTCACTTTCGCCCACTCTTATGTCACTTTCGCTCACGCTTTTATAAATACACATTATTATTATTATTATTATTACTTACTTGCTTATACACTTGTAAATGAAAATTGTCACTTCGAAATAGAATATTGGGCAAAGTTATTAAAAAGGCCATTAAAATAGGCAATTAAAACTTCACCCGTAATGATATTTAAATTGTGAATCTTAAGCCATTCTACTTCGCTCATTGTAAAATAATATTATATTTTGTTACGGATGTTTGCCGAAACTTTATACATATAACGGGTGTCCAACAATTATTGCAGTCCCGGGTGGCGTTGGATTCAAAAACGTAGGTCGATTCTTACATGTGCCAAATAAATGAACTGACATTTTAATTGTCAAACATAACCTAAACGTGCATTTAAAGTGTTGTTTAAATGCACGTTTAGGTTATGTTTGACAATTAAAATGTCAGTTCATTTATTTGGCACATGTAAGAATCGACCTACGTTTTTGAATCCAACGCCACCCGGGACTGCAATAATTATTGGACACCCGTTATATTATTGAATATCAACTATTATTACAGACAAACGTGGTACAAGTTACTTAGCGTCGCCGATTGTGTTGTTTATATGACGTAGACGATCGTGTTATATTGCCGCTTGTCTTTTTTTGTCGTCGCTCACAGCGGGACACTAGATTATTTTAGTGCGGGCCGTGCACGGCGCATCGAGCAACGCCGACCGCCGTACATTAGATTTTAAAGCGGGCCGGGCACGGCACATCGCGCAAAGCCGCAATACATTTCTTTTATTTGAACCTACGTTTTAAAATGAATTTTCGGCAGGATTGAACAAAACGTAATACACCACTCGTGGAGTTACGAATTCGCTCACTTGTGTACCTTCGCACACTCGGCTGTCGCCTCGTGTGCAAATTGGTACACGCGTGAGCGAAACGCGTACTTTCTCCACTTGTAGTGTAATATACTATTTCCTGGTGATAATAATACAAATAATTTAGAAATTGTCGTTGGTGTTGAAGGCTTCTACTTCGTTACACATGTTGAATAGAAATGAAACACACTTATAACTTTGTTTGTATAACAAGTAATTTATTTTTGTGACTTGCGGTACCTGCACGTACCATTCTCAAACAGAAAGTGTGGGAAAATGGTACGTGCAGTTATCGAAACTTAAGTCACAAAAATAAATTACGTGTTATACAAACAAAGTTATAAGTGGGTTTCATTTCAGTTTAAAAATGTCTGCTGGAAAAGATGGCGTTCCAATAAGAAAAAAGCATCCCCACGATGTTGTAATGACATAAGATTAGCAAGCGACTTGTTAAATGAAGGGCGACTAATGTTTACAAACAGATTTTACACAAGTTTACCATTAGCTGAAGAGCTTCTGGAAAGCTTTAACATATATTTGTGGTACTATTAAATTAAATAGAAAATATTTACTACCTGAAGCCAAAGAAAAATACAGACCAGGTACTATTATTAGTTGCAAGGCTGGCATTAATTGAAAAACCGACAAAACCAAACAACATAGGGAAAAGCTACAGGTCATTGTGCATGCTAAACACCAAGATCTACGAACACATAATTAATGCAAGGATCAATAGTGAAACGGAGCATATAGGAGGCTTTAGGAAGGGCCACTCCACAGTCGATGCCATAGCTAAGGCAATAGACGTAGCTAAAAACGCGGCCAGTTGCAGGGGAGACAAACTCTTACCATCGTGGTCATGCTGGATATACCAAACGCACTTAACACTGCTCCCTGGGATATGTTTGTCCAGGCAATGCCAAGGAAGAGATACCCCCCGTTTCTTATCAGGATAAGTCAGGCCTACCATAGCAACAGCGATCACGGTAGGCAAGACAACGAAAATTAACATGACCTGTGTAGTCCCTCAGGGCTCAATAATAGGACCCTTTCTTTTATCTTTTATGATTCCGCTCTTAAACTGGCTCTACCGCGAGGCACGAACCTATAGCCTTCGCCGATGACCTCGGCATAATAGTCACCGGGAAGAGCAGGGTGACCATCGAGGCAAAGGTCAACAGAAAATTGAGGATAGTGTCGAGTTGGATGCGGGAACACAAGTTGAGCCTAGCGAAGGGAAAGACTCAAGTTGTAATTCTGCAAGGTAGGAACACCATCAGAGAGATTACAGTCGAAGTAGAAGGCGAAACCATCCAGACCTCGAAAGCCGTTAAATACCTCGGTGTATGAATAGGGAGTAATCTAAGTATGAGAGATCTTATTATAGAGACGACAGCCAAAGCGGAGAGAACAGTAAACGATTGACTTGAATCATGCCGAATATCGGAGCGCCGATAACAGCGACAAGGCGTAGTCAATCCTAAATACAGGAATCAAATAGAAGGAGTACAAAGAAGAGCGGCCCTCAGAATAGCAAGGGCCTATAGGACAGATTCGACCATACCAATAGACTTAATAGCTGAGCAGAGTACACTCAAGAAAGCCCAGAACAATGGTATTACAAAAAAGGAGGAAAAAGAGAGAATTCTGCGAAAGTGGGAAACAAGGTGGAAAGAGAGCGGTTTAAGAAAAGGGACAGTGAAGCATGCACATACTGTGATGAAACACGTTTGTTAAATGCTCCAAATGGAAAGAATGAAGAGAAGAGGTAGAGAAGGAAGTGGAGAAGCTAGACAGCTGTACGAGGATAGTGGGGATGATACTGGAAAGCTAAGAAGCATAGGAAAGAGAGGAGCAAGAAAGAGAAAGGGAAGCTTGAAAAGATATTGATTTCACCTAGTAAAAGGTGAGAAGTAACATATGACATTGTAATATAATGCCATATATAATGTAGATATTTGGATGAGTCTGGATCTACATATTAAGCTGCAAGATATCGCACAGGACAGTTATTGTGGAGTTAGCATAATTAAAAGTGTATTGCATATTGAAATTAGAAAATAGTTATCTACTTCATACAATCATCCAATAGGACATTATAACAGTTAATAGTTTAACCTATAAGAGTTACCAGTTGATAGATAATTGATGATTAATCGCAAACAGATGATAGCTGCCTATTGACATATGACAAATTAATATTGATATATTGAACATACATAATTAAGAGCTAAAAGATGATAGTACACATTTAAACATTAATGGTTGAGACGATCATTAAGAATTTATAAATGACAGATAACATTTAGAGTTAATAAATGACATATATTGAATGATAGTTAATAGTGGCACGTTTATAAATAATAGTTAAGTGTTAAGAGCAGGCAGTAGATGGCAGTTTATAGATGACATAGGACAGATGGTATATGTGAGTTAGCAAATCACAGTTGATAGATGGCAGCTGGTAGACAACACTTAAAAGATGATAACAGTTGAAGTTGAAGTTGATAATTTACAGTTAATAGATAATAGTTAAGAAATTATAAATTAATGGTTTATAGATAAAAGTTAAGAATTGATAGAAGCCAGCTAGAGTTTGTAAAACTTTAGAGGCTGACCATTGCAGACTAAAAGTCGTTCAGGAGATGGTTTATAAGCACCAGCTTAAGGAAAAATGGTTTAAGTTGCTCCTTAGAGTTATGGTGTCGATATTATGCAAACAGAAATAAAAAGTACTATTTTGATTGAAACAGCTAACGAACTTATGAAACTTAGAGGTAAAGGAAATATATATATAAGGTACAACTTTAAGCAATTTCAGGTACAGGTGCTAAAGTTATTGCAGATGGAAAATTCGGAGACTTGGCCTTAAATTATTTGAACAAATAAAAATTACCTGAGATGTCTGAGGAACTGTATTATCCCACTTAACTCCACAATCTTTTGAAGAATTGGGTTATTGTGATATAGTAAGCATTCAAGAATACAGAATCTTTATTTACAGACTTTTTTTGTACATAATAACATACATATATTTTACTTATTATAATATATACAATCTGTGAATGGGCTATTGACTCGTTGGTCTTTCTGCCCATAATATATATGTTTATTGACAGACAAGTTAATTGTTGTTACTATAGGCTTTTATTTTCTCGAATAGAGATTCTGTGGGATGTTTAAATTTCAGGGGGATAAGGGGGTTTCGACGTTTCAAAAAAAGAGATCATTTGCATTCAGAAATAAGCCTTTGCAACGCACACATTTGTATAGAGAAAATTATAAAATGCGGTCCTGACCAACACGAGAATATTTATTGGTTCGGTTTTACGATATGATGGCCCTAAACTCATTAAGGCAGTCTTTGGGACAACTATACAATATTTTATAAGGATGTTAAAATTATATTGATGGGAAGCTATTTTAGTGGATAGGAAATGTATGCGATTGAAGATAGGGATGATATTTGTGGATTCGTAAAGGAGTTAATTTGACGGATTATGGAGAGGATTATTTGGGTGATGGAGTTTAGTGAGGATGAAAAATTTTGATCGTTGATAGTGGAGACTGGGAAAGGAGGATTGGATCGTATTCCAGCAAGGGCCGGCATATGGCTTTATATATTTTGACTGCATTCGATGTTGTTATGCTTTCGGTCTTGTACGTAAGACTTCTGAGATGTTTTGCCCTTGCTGAAACCTTAGATTTTATTATTTGGATGTGGGATTTAAATATAAATTTATATTCTATTGTTATTCCAAAATATTTGCAGGTAGGAGCAGCATGGATCGTTTTGTTGTTAATTTTTAATGACGGGGAGTTAGGGGAAAATCGGTGAAATGGGATTAAAAATTGGGTTTTAGTTGGATTAAGAGATATCCTCTATTTTTTAAACCATGCTATGGTGGAGTCTAGGAGTTGTTCAAGGGAATACATAACGTTATTAAAAGAGTAGGAGTGGACTATTAGTGCGGTATCGTCTGCAAAATAAAGAACGTATTTTTAGGGGTCCAAATAGTTGGGTTTGGGATTATAAAGATCATGACAATATATGATGTACAGCAGAGGAAATAGGGGAGAGCCTTGAGGGAGACCTTGGTTGGGATAAAATATGAATGAGAAGCAATTGTTTATTTTGATTTGTAGGGATCTATTAGTAAGAAATTGCTATACTAGGAAAATTAGGTAGGGTGGAAACGCATTGATTTATACAGTAAGCCTTTGTGCCAAACTGAGTCAAAAGCCTTCTGTATATCTAAAAAGAGTATGGCGGAGTGTTTCTTTTCTATTCTTGCTACCTGATAATTAGAGGTTAAAATGGATATGGGTAGTATGGTTGAGTGTTGGGATTTAAAGCCAAATTGGTATTCAGGGATGGAGTTGTTAAGGAATTGGTTAATTTTTTCTTTTAGAATAGATTCAACTGGAAGGAGAGTGATGGGGCGATAGCTGGAGACTTTGCTTGGATCAGAACCATTTTTATGAATACATACGATTATTCCTCTTTTCCATCTGGGTGGGAAATATTGATGTCTAATTATAAATTCAAAAATTTTAATGATGTGATGATGGATGTCTAGAGTGAGGTTTTTAAGGACAAGGCGAGGGATTTTGTCGTAACCAGGGGCAGAATTTTTTCCCGCTCTGAGTTTATTAAAATAGATTTATTCAATGTCTAGTTCGTCGGGAGTAGGGTGGATAGAGGAAATATGAAAGGAGTGGAACCATTTGTTTATATTAAGGAAAATGTGGAGGTGTTCATCTGACCAGTTTATGTACGACCACTTACCCCGAGACATGTAAAAGTTTTGGCGAAGAAGGTCACGGTTCTTGGTCCACAAAATGCAAACTAAGGCCCAAAAAAAAACTATTGAGGGAATTCCCAATACGAAGTTACAGTCAGCTAACAAAAAATCGGCGGAAATTGATAAAAAACTAACTAAACCATCACGTGTACATGCCCCAATTACTATTCACGACCATTTGACAAAACTGTTGACAGACAAGCTTTAATAAAAAAATCTAAAAAACAGATTTATCAATTCTTATAATATAGATACGTTTGAACCTATATTAGTACGCCCTGAATTGTGCATATGACTATCTGATTCAACAAGTTCTTCAAGAGCTTTCTGTGTCTCCTGGAACCTATAGTCGAGTTCCTTTTCTTCTGGGATTGGCCTGTTCTTTGGCGCTGAAGATGATGGGATTGCACTGTTGCCGAATAATTGGGTGGAACTGAGAGCAGATCCATTACCACTACCATTTTGACAGTGTCCTACGTCATATTGCCCATTCATCTGTGTCATTTGTGGAGGTTGTTGCTTATTACCGAAAGTTAAGCTCATTAACTGCTCCTCGATGTGTCTCTGTTGCTGTATAAGGGCGATCGTGTGTTTGTCTGCAAGGTTCATTCATTGATGTGGATGGAAACCATTAGGTTGGCTAAGTCCGTTCATGGAAAGTTTTAGTCCGCCATTATGACTTTCGCGTACATGTGCTAAACTGAGGCCATCTCTTAAGTGTAGATTAGGATTTGCAGATTGTGGTTGTTGTTGCTGTTGTTGACTGAAGCCGTTTCTGTAGAAATCTGTGAAAAATTTTGACATGTGTTGATCCAAATTGTTCATACTTCCTATTCCATTCATATCCTTGTGTCCATTTCCTACACTATAATGACCATTTGAAGGAGGCTGTATATTCTGTGCATAATTTACACTGTTTTTTGCTAATGTTTCCAATAAATTTTCTGTGTTATACGAGTCCATCTGACTGAATGGTGATTGTGCGCGTTTGTTTCAATTTCAGGCAACCGAATTTTTATCGTTATGTTTAATCTACTTTAACCCGATACAATCCCTCCTATAGCCCAAATTGATGGCGTTAATGTATCACATTCCCAGTTAACTGATAGTAATGGATAGTATTCGATTATTATATAGCAACATCAACGGACTAAAACACAAAAGTCATTTAGTGAATAACTATCTATTAAAAAACAATATTCAAGTATCAATGCTAGTCGAAACAAAATCGAAAATCCCTCTTGCCCTTACAAATTGGAATTCCCTTCTCATCCCAGCATCCATACGCTCCCAAATTTTGAGGGGAGGGTTCCTTGTCAGTACTCATCCATCTGTAAGTTTCGGAAAAGCCAATCCTCCAAACATCAACAACCCCTTAAACGAAGCTCTGCATTTCACTCTTCCTTTTAACACATTCCTACTACATTAATTGTTATATACATCCATCCCCATTCCCGAATCAATCAAACCATTTTACGAAGGCATCGCTTTACGATTATGCGATTATTACTTTTTCTCTATACTATATATAGGGGAAGTATTGTTTTCGTGCGTGAAAATGTCTGTGGGCGCTGTATCTCAAAAACGAATGATCCGATTGAGATGAAACTTTAAACATAAGGTTTCATTTTTAGAAGCTGGAACTGAAAAGCATTTGGTGAACATTCAAAAACTGGAAGTGGATGTTTACTCGAAGCCGTTTTTGGTTTTTTCCCGATACTTCTCTTAATATGAAAAATATGACAAAACTTTTCAAACAAAAGTTAAAGGAAATTAGAAACTGAACAAATTTTATTTAAACATATTTTTATAAAATTCTTAACTTTCGAGAAAAAAATTAAAAAATAAAAATTTTGACGTTTTTAGCCAATTACTACTAAACTATATGGGTTACGTGAAACTTATATAGTAAATAATTGTAGAGAATTCAAAAGTGAACAAATTATTAAGAATAGTCTTTTTGCATAAACCTCATAGTTTTCGAGAAAAATGTAAGGAAAGTACTATCACTTAAAAATTTTACCTTTTAAATTTCTTTTTTATTTAAAAAGTTGATATAAAATTTTAAGTATTTTTTACAAATTTCTAGAATAAGAAATTTTATTGAAGGTTTTACAACTTTAATAAAATATTTCTTCTAGATTTCTAATTATAATCATTTACCTCAAGGATTATAAAATTCTCTTTATTTTTTCAACATATTCTCTTCTGGTTTTTAAATATATCTTTCATTCTAAAATTTTTCAGCAATTGGTATTTTTAATATTTAGAGTTACTAGGTTTACTAATTTTCAAGTAATTTTTATCCTTGATTTAAATTGCAGACATTATCTTTGAAGGTTCTAAAATATTCTAGTGGTAATTTTCTTCAGTATTTTCTGTCTTATAATTATCTCTATTTAATTTCAAGAATTTTAATTGAGGCTTCAAGATTTTTTTAAATGTCATCTTATCGGAATTTTCAAAAATTTTCATTTGCGAAATATTTTTCCAAGATTTCTAAAATTTACTAATTCTTCTCTCTCTTTTCCAGCCATTTCTCTTCTATATTTGAAGAAAAAAATATGATGATTATAGAACTTAACAATTTTTCTTAAAGTTTTCTAAACTGTTTTTTTTAATTGCAAGAACTTTCTTTGATTTTTTTATGAAAGTTTTCTCCCAGATTTATAAAATTTTCTGAAATATTTCTTCGTATTCCATCTTATCGAAAGTTTCAGAAACTTCTCTTATACGTGTTGCAATAATTTTCCTCAAGGGTTCTAAAATTGTTTTTCCAAAATTTTCTTTCCTTTTAATTTTTTTTTTTTCATTCTAGAGTTTTTCACCAAATTTGTAGGTTTTCAAATCGTTTATAAATTTTTACTTAACACCAAAATTGAAAAACTTAACCAGCGAGTTATTTTCAGCGTTTTTTCCTTATGTTTTTCTCTTTCTAGAGTTTTTATGAAATTGTTATTTTATCGAAATTTTTCAGAAGTATTTCTGACGAAACTTTCCTCCACAGATTCTAAAAACGTTTATAGAATTTTGATCGATTTTCCTTACAAATTTTTCTTTTTTATTGCAAGAATTTTCATTGAAGGTTTCACAATTTTTATAAAAGTTATCTCCCAGATATCTAAAATTTTACAACAATGTTCCTTCTGATTCGATCTTTTTGAAAGTTACAAAAACTTCTTTTCTAAGTTGCAATAATTTGCTTCGAGGGTTGTAACATTTTCCAGTGGTAAGTTTCCCATTGTTATTCAAACATTTTATCTTCTAGTTTTTTAAATTATCTTCCATTCTAGAATTTTTCAGCAATTCCAATTTTAGATTTCTGGAATTACTAGGTTCCCAAACTTTAAAGCAATTTTTATCCAATGTTTAAATTGCAAAAGTTATCTCCGAAAGTTTAAAAACTTTTTAGTTTTGGTCTTCTCTCTGTTTTTTTTTCAGCATTTTCTCTTCTATATTTTTCTCTATCTAAATGCAACATTTTTCAATAGAGGTTGTAGTGTTTTTAATTTAAAATAATATTATCGGAAGTTCTTTTGCGAAATTCCACGTATTCTAAAAATTCCTTATGGTGGTTTTGTCTTTCTCTTCCAGCAATTTCTTCTCTATATTTTACTAAAAATAAAAATTACATGATTATAAATTAGCAATTTTTCTTACAGATTTCTAGAACTTCCTTTCTTTAATTTCTGAAATTGTCATTAAAGGTTTTACAATTTTTATGAAATATTTCTCCAAGATTTCTGTAATTTATCAACAATGCTTCTCTTTCTTTTATCTTATCGAAATATTCCAGGAATTTAATTTCCTAGTTACAACAATTTTTTCAAAGGTTTTAAAACATTCTAGTGCTAGTGTATTCGCCGGTATTTAGCATTTTCTTTTCTAGTTTTATCATTTTCTTCCATTCTAGAATTTTTCAGCAAATTCTATTAAACATTTCAGATTTGTAAGATTTCAAATTTTTAAGCAATGTTTAGCCAAAGATTTAAATTGGAAAAAATCCAGCAATTTCTCTTCTAAATTATACAAAAAATTAGATTTTATTAGCACAGATTTCTAGATTTTTTTTTTCTGATTTCTAAAATATTTCAATGCTTCTTATCGTAATTTAGAAGAAATTCTCTTTCCAGTTGAAATACCTTTTTCCAAGGATTCTAAAATTTTCCGGTGGTAATTTTCTCGCTATTTTTCCAGCATTTTCGTTTCAAGTTTCTAAATGTTCTTCTTTTCTAGAATTTTTCAAATTTTGAAGTCATTTTTATCAATAATGCAATAATTTTTGGAAAGGATTCTAAAATTGCTCATAATTTTTTGCTGTTTTCTAGCCTTTCATACCTTTCTAGAATTTTTATCTATTTCTATTGCAGATTTTCTAGAATTTCTATACTTTCGATATTTTAGTAATTATAGATTGAAATGGCAAAAAATATCTCCGTAGATACAGACATTTTCCATTGGTAGTTTTCTTGCTGTTTTCTTGTCTCTATTCCACCCTCCAATTAGTAAAACTTCAAAAATTATTTGAATAAATTTTTATAAATAAATCTCTAAAAATTGTAATTATTTTTTGTTTATTTATATTTTACAACTTTTAATTAAAACCCTGGTTTATTATTTACTGATTGGGACAGAGGCCACCCACCCACCCTACATATACATGATAACTTTAATTGCTATTGATGATTTTGCTGCTAAAAACAGTCAAACCCTTTCTAAATAAAACAAAATTTAAGTTTAAATGTAAATGAATTTCTATACTTAATACTATCTAATTTAGATTTAAAGTCTGTCCACCCATCGTGCACTAAATTTTTACTAATTCACTCAATCAAAAATTTTACCTTTATAATTCCTTTTTTATTCAAAGAATTTTGTAATTAATTTCATTGGATACAGCAAGACGAAAAGGAGTTAAAGTTTATATGTATATGTAGGGTGGGTTATATGTATATGTAGGGTAGGATAGAGATCCTACCCTCCAATCAGTAAAACATCATCAAAAATAATAGGGAAAGTATTATGATGGCCACATCACCATTTTTATAGGTGATTTCAATTTAAACAAATGTAAACAAAAATGTATCCAAGCATTTACAACACAATCAAACTTCACACGAATCCATACACCACCTACATTTATCATGAACGACAACCAAAGCACAATCCCGGATATCTTCCTATTCACTAGCAATCTAAAATCACACATCCACTCATTATAATTAATTCCTGACCTATGCTCTGACCATTTATCTATACAATTCCAAATCAAAATTTCTAAAACATACATCCCTCCCCCACCTGAGTTTATTTATGACTATAAGAACTGTAATTTTGAAAAAATATCTGAAGAGATTACCCAATTTCTAATAATAAAATTCAAAAGACTAGATTAACCGATGAACTTGAAGACAATTCAATAAAATTAACAAAGGCATTCACAGTTTAATACTAGAATATAAAAAATAATACATGGCTCTCAGCATGTCAAAAAATAAATCAATTGCATGGTAAAGATTATTGGTCACACGTAATTTGGATGTATTTTTCAACCTAGAAGGAAAAGATTTATTAATCTGTACTACTGTTATACGTGGACCTACAGCGCTACACGAATAAACTCAAAAGATCTCTGAATGATGGTTTTAACACATTTCAAAGTATAACTAGATATAGAAAGTTTATTTCTGAAGCTAGTGCCATCAGTAGAAGTAGAATTTGCAAAACAGTTGACACATTGTACTGGTATATTATTAGAATTATACGTTGTTAGAAAGTTTGCAACCGCGTTAGAAATATTCCCCCAAAATTTTAGCTAAAAACAGTGGACACCAATCAACTGCTATATTGAGCAAATGGTGACCAATTTGCTGGAATGCTATTGGCACAGCTGCTACGATCAGTTTATCATGACAAAACATGCAGGTGGTATGTTTTTGTAACTTTGGTTTGATAGTAATTTGATTGTATAATACAATGAGCTTTTATAATTCCATTATCAGAATCAGCTTGAGCTACTGAACTAATCAAAGTGATCGTTCAAAATGCATGTTTTGGAGATGCCTCAATCGGAGTAGAAAAAGTTCCTCGAAAATTATTACAAGCGCATGCAAAAGTCTATTGATCTTCTTGGAGAATATTTAAAAAAATAATAAACTAACATATTATTATTAAATTCTTTTGTTGTCTATTCCAGAAATAATATTTCTTCAATTATACACATGACAAAAATTTAATATTTTTAAAAATTGCATTTTTTATTTATATGTATAACATATATTTATTACGAACGTATTGTTTTAACCTCATTAATAACGCGATTGTACGAAAGCCCGTTCACGTCAGTGGCCGCCTTTTTTTTGTGACGAAGGAGGTGCGACGAAAACCGGTACCTGAAATATTCCATTTGATATATAATAACATCAACGGGCAATTGTATTACACGTAATAACGCCATTGTTAACTTCTTATACACGGCCATCATCATTGTTTTATATTCCATCAGTCATGAGGGGGGGCCGCGGGGTAATTTCGTTCCGCAATGTGATACAGTCACCGTAAACTTGTTACAGACCGCCGAAAAGGGTTGCCCATTGTAAGTAAGGGTAGAAATTTATTTTACCGTATTTTTGATATTGTAATGTTATAAAATAAACGTTTGTCTAAAATTTAGTAAGCATTAATCAAATTTATTTGATGGATGCTTGATGCTATAACTTTGTGATACACTTTGAATCAGGAACATTGCCAGATGTTAAATAAAGTATAATTTAGTTGATACTTGTTGAGCTACCCTCAGATATGTAATTTTGGTGAATAAAAACTTAATTTTATTAATACCACACACGTGTATGATATTAATAAAGCAAAGTTTGTTTATCATCTGATAAAGTACTAAATATACTTGAGTTTATATTAAGAGAAGACGTGAAAGTCATATCTAAAATTATTTAAATGAATTATACACGAGAGAGAAATATCTAGGGATGTGAGATATGCAGTAAGATAAGATTTTTAAGAATTAGTACCTAAATGAGTTCGAATGGTATAAGGATGTTTTCAACAAGATGGAGCCAAAAATTTTCATTATCAGAAAACTGAGCTTAGAATTTTTGAAATTTAATTTTATCATCCATTCGATCTGTCATAGGAATAGTTTCAATAGTTTTAAAGAAAAACTATGTTTTTATTATTATTTTTCATTAGTTCCATTAAAAGAAACATTTTGTATGCCATCATCTATGATAAATCAATACACTTGATAGAAGAGTAACTTTTTGCAGTAGTTAGAAATTAAAATAAAGCACTCGCTTAATCCACAATGGCTTACGAAAACCGCACGACCGATGAACTTTCACTCATTTTCACTGTGGAAACTTATAATCCTGACGGCTTATCGCAAAAAGTGAAAACGTAATGCCTCCGCACCATCCGCGAGTTTCCATCTCGTTTGAAGGCTTTTCGGATGGAGTGGGTCAGTGCCGGCACACACAGCAAAAAAAAAAATTATTGAACGCGCCGAACTTTCGCATATAAATCGCACACTACAACAAATATCCGCGCCGCGGGTGGATCGAATTGTGCCGAAAAGTTTCCGCATTTCACTAACGAAATGTACACTCAATCATAATTCCACATTAAACTTGTCTGCGCAAAGTTGCACGCCGGAACTCTACGATTGAATTATGTTTACAAGTATATAACGAAAAGTTTCCCCCTCTTTCTGGCTGTAAAAGAAATTATTTTATAAATATACAATGGATGTTGATTATTAAAACGGTTTTTCTGTGATGATAAATTGAAATGTTTATTACTAACTTTAGAAATTTTACGACTTTTTTATATCTATTATAGGATATAGGATTATACTATCCTATTTTTTTAATTCATTTAAAACAGAATGATTTAAGATTTGTTTTACATATTACAATTACATTTCTTAGTTATCAGGTATGAATTATGATTTATCCATTGTTTACTATTCACTTGTAACTGCTATCTATTAAATGTTAAATATAATTCATTGTCTCTGATTATTTGACTTGTAATTGAAGGGTCCAATGCAAGAACCAGCCAAGTCCACTTTTGAGCAAAAATTAGTTGGAGGTTGATTGTTGCACAGTTTCAAATGCTCTATCATACCATCCAACAACCGGGTCTCTAAGTTATGCACTACGCATTACAGCAGTGATTAATAGATGGCCTACTTTTTCATACTGTGCAATAACAAGCTAAGTCCTGGACTTAACCTGTTCTTGCACTCAAAAGTTGGTTTGCAAACGTTTGACAGTACGCTTAATCTGTAAACATTATTACTGTGCTTTTACAAATTGTGTGTACCTAACTTTGTCAAAAAACAATTACGGTTCCCACTATGTCATCTAGTTCAGAAGAAAATGTATTTCAGTCTAGTGGCGATGAGTTTTTACCAGAAAATTATAAACATAACCTCAATACTGAAACTCAAGAAGAAAATTTGTCTGAGGAAGGTTTTGCGGAGTTTGGAACTAATGAGGATTCAGAGCATTCTGTACATTTGGAAGAAGCTGGTACTTCTGGGGGTTCAACAAAACTGGCACAACCAGGTAAAAAGCGCCTCATACGTAAGTCATCCTGGAAAAGAAACATTCGCAAGCAAAAGCAAACCAGGGGCGAAAAATTTGGTGATACATTAAATGTAGAAAATTATAGAGGGATAACAATTATGTGTACCGGATACAAAATTGCCATGACAGTGGTAAAAAATATCAAAGGGATCAAATCTTTACACTGGCAAGAATTGTGGAGAGAGTATTGGATGAAAAGGACAGTATTTACGCTGTTTTCCTGGATTTGAAAGCAGCGTATGATACTGTACCGAGAGAGAGAGATTCGTGGAGTGTTTGAGAAGGAGAGGAGTGAGTGCAGAAATGATGGAATGGTGTAGAAGGGTGTATGAGGAAACGTGGGTGAGTGCGAAAGTGGGAGCGAATGTGTCTGAAAGGTTTAGAATTTGGATGGGGGAGCGATAGGGCTGTCCGTTTAGCCCTTTAATGTTTAACATATATACTAGTGAATTGGAAGAGATTTTGAGAAAAGGGAAAGCGAAAATTGGAAAAAAAAGGTATGGATGCTGGCGTATGGGGATGATGTGGTGGGGAAATTGGGGAGAGATAAAATAGGTGATGCAAAGAGTAGAGAGGTATATGGACAAAAGAGGAATGCAACTGAATGCAAGGAAAACAAAGTGGATGCGATTTAGGAAGCGTGGAAGGGAAGGAAGAGTGGGTAAATTAGAATGAAAGGGGGAGGTTATTGAAAGAGTGAAGGAATTTAAATACTTGGGCTTCGTATTTAAATGCACAGGAGGATACGGTGAGCACGCCAAAATGATACAGGGGAAAGCCAGAAAAGCTTGAGAGTGGGAGAAATGGTTTTCATGCAACTTTCAATTGGAGTGCCAGCTGTGGGATGCATATGTGAAGCCTATTTTGCTGTATGGGGTAGAAACTTGGGGAATAAGGAAATATGAATGTATTGAGAAAGAGCAGTTGTTATTCCTGAAGCAGATTCTGGGGGTGGAAAGATCAACACCTGGGTACATTCTGCTTCAGGGAACAAAGAGAATGAGTGTACATGAACAGGCAATGGAGAGAGTGGTGAAGTATGAAATGGATTTGATTGGATTGGATAATGAAGGATTGGTGAAAGAGGTAAGGAGAACGTACATGGGGATAAAGGGGAGTGAGTGGAGGTTAGACCGTAGAAAGATGTATGAAAGGGCAGGAGTATCTGAGAATATTGTACATGAATGGTTGGAGAATGGTTTAAATGTGCGGGCATGGATGAAAGAGAAGTGGAAGAAGGTTGAGTTGAAGGAGAGGCAAAGTTGTATCGGAAGGAGCTCATATAATCCAGGGTATGAAAGATGCCAGGTATATGGGAGGGCGACAGGGTACCTGACTAATAGTGTCTTCTCAAATGAAGAGAAGATTACCCTGGCGCGACCTAGATGCGGTACGGAAGAGAGGGGAAGAAAGGTTTGGTTGGGTGAAAGTTATGGAAGGATAGATATAGATAGATAGATAGATGTTCTATGGGTGGCACCAGCGCCTATTCCACCGCCACCTTTCCAGATCTATTGTGGATCCCTGTTTATCTCAGATGACCAGCTCTAGCTTTGCCTCTTTGATTAGTCCTATTAGCCCTGCCAGAGGGGCTTGGGTATAAGTCTTCGCGCTTCGGTTTGCAGTGCCTAGCTTTTGATATCTAATTCTTGCTAGACCCTCGCAGTGGCATAGGATGTGGAACGAGTCCTCTTCTTCCTCTAGGCAGAATCTGCATGGTGCTTCTTCCACCAGGCCTATTTTGCTCATATGTTTGTTGAGCTTGCAGTGTCCTGTTATCAGGCCTACTATTGTTTTGACCATTTTCCTGTCTTGGTTCAGGAGTTCGGTCGTGAATTTTGGCGATTGTTTCTTAAGGAACTGTTTCGCCTGTCTCTGTCCTGGTGAGTTCGTCCACCAGGTATGGGCCTGTGTCTCCACCCATTTTTTATGGATCGTTTGACTGCGGTTTTGGAGATTCCGCAAGAGGGTTCCGGGCCAATTACTGCTTTTGACGAGCCTTGTTTGGCCAGTTCGTCTGCTATGTCAGTACCCGGATGTCCTCCGTGTCCTGGGACCCATGTGATTGTTAAGTTATGGAAGGTGTGCACTGTGTACGAATGGGATGAATACATGGAGTCATTTGGAAGAAGAGTGTAAAGGGGTGCGCGAGGAGTGGTTGGGGGGAAAAAGAAGGTAACGGAATGGATGAGAGAATATGGAGCTGGTCTAAAGGTTTTGGCTAGACTTGGGTGGGAGAGGGAAATAAAGAGGAAAATATGATAGAATGTTTTTATGTAGATGTTTCTATATATGTATGTAGAAAGTTGGTTTTGTAAGTTAAAGTTATGCCAATAAAGGTTCTTTTTTTACAATATATTTATTTACTATTGTAAATTTATAAATTTGTAAATGTAGAAAATAAATAAATTTCTGTTAATTGTGATCGGTCAACTTTGAATAATCATCTATTAATCTTCAATCCTAAATCAATAAATATCCAGTATCATCTCTTAACGTCAACGTTTGACTCTTAAATTTTATTGTCATTTGTTAACTTTTGAGCTAATTTATGATATCTGTAAGCAATTAACTATCATCTGATAATCCTCAACCAATCAATCATCAACTGTTAGCTGTTAGACGGCTTCTATTAATTATTAACTGTTATGTATCAAAACTTTAACATATAATTTCTTAACTATTGTCTGACTTTTATTTGGCAACTGCTAACTGTTATCTGTCATCATTTAAAAGTTACCTGTCAGCTGTCATCTATGACTTATTAATTGACATATATGAATTCTTAATTGTTATCTATCAACTATAATTCATCATCCTCCATCTACTAACTCTCAATCGTAAATCTTTAAATGTCTAGAATCATCTCTTAGCATTTGAGCTCTTGATTTAACTGTCAACATTTGACTCTTAACTTTTACTTCCATTTATTAACTGTTAATCTAACTTATTAACTGATGTCTGTAAATTATTAACTGTCATCTATCAATCCTTAGTTAAATATTCACTACGTAAAACTACTAACATTTGTTATTTGTAAATTACCAATTATCAATCATCAACTGTTATCTATTAGCCGGCTTCTATTAATTCTTAACTGTTATCTATCACTTATCAAATTATACTTTTTTAACTATTATCTACTAATTGTTATTTGTTAACTGCCAACTGTTATCTACCATCTTTTAAATACTTTCTTCCAGCTGTCATCTATCAACTGTGATTGGTTAATTATCAAATATTAACTGACATATATTAATTCTTAATTAATTAACTGTTAACCAGCAATCATCATCTACTAACTCTCAATCGTAAAGCTATAAATGTCCAGTAACATCTCTTAGCTCTTAAGCTCTTGATTTAACTAGCATCTATCAATTCTTAACTAATTATCCACTGCATAAAACTACTAACATTTGTTATTTGTAAATTCTCAAGTGTAAATCATCAAATATCAACTATTAACTTGAAATTTCTTAACTACTATCTGTTAACTGTTAATTGTCAACTTCCTACTGCTATCTTCCATATTTTAACTGTTATCTGTCAGCTGCCATCTATCAACTGTAACTTGTTAACTCACATTTGTCATCTGTCACCTGTGAACAGTCATCTTCCACCTGTTAACTCTTAACCATAAACTATTATTTATTAACATGCAACTACTAACTGTCATTTGACTTCTATTGATTACCAACTATCATTTATCAATTATTAACTGACATCAATTCTTAATTGTTATCTGTCAACTATGAATTATAATCCATTAACTCTTCACCGTAAATTTATAAATGCCCAGTATCATCTCTTAGCTTATGAGCTTTTAATATAACTGTCAATGTTTGACTCTTAACTTTTATTGCCATTTATTAACTTTTAATCTAACTGATTAACTGATATCTTTCAACTATTACCTGACAAATAAAAATAATACACAGTTTATTCCTTATTTCACTTGTTTATTTAAGTGCTAGATGTACATTTCGTTCACAAGGTGAACATTATCAATAACAAACTTTACTACCTGACATCTGAAAATCCTTAACTAATTATCCACAACGTAATTTTTCAATTGCCAACCATCTACTATTATCTATTAGTTGTCTTCTATAAATTCTTAACTGTCATCTATCAACTATTAACTTATATCTAATCTATTATTATCTAACTGTTACTTGTCAACTGCCAGCTGTTATCTATCATCTTTTAACTGTTATCTGCCAGCTGTCGTCTATCAACTGTGACTTATTAACTCATGTCCTCTACCATCTGACAGCTTTTAACCCTCAACTTTATTTATTAACGAGCAACAAGTAACTGTTATTTGACTTATGTTAATTTTCAACTGTTCAATTATCAACTATTAACTGACATATATATATATATATATATATATATATATATATATATATATATATATATATATATATATATCAATTCTTAATTGTTATCTGTCAACTATGAACCATCATCCACTAGTTCTCAATATTAAATCTATTAATGTCGAGTATCATCTTGTTTTTACTCTTGAGCTCTTGATTTACTGACAACATTTAACTCTAAACGTTTATTGTCTTTTGTTAATTTTCAAACGCCAATTAATAACTGATATGTGCCAATTGTCAACTGACATCTATCAATTCACAACGTGAAACTTCTAAATTTGTTATTTGTAAATTCTTAATTACAAATCTGTTATCAACTGCCAACTGTTATCTAACATCTTTTAACTACTACTAGCAAAAAAACTGACCAATATCACAGAGCATATAGTTTCAGTTCGTTTGAAAAAATGTAAACGTTCATTTCCACCTATGCATACATTTTTGAATAGGCATTAAAAATAAAAACATTAATACTAATCTACTTAATGAATAAACCAATTTTATTTAAGCTTTTATTACTCTATAGAGATTTGTTGTTGAGTTACGTAAATATATGATCAAAAAGCTTTTATTACTACATTAAACTCTTCTCTACTAAACAACGCACTACTTTAATTCCCTTGGTAATAAATGGTGGAATAAAACATTAAAAAGTACCTTTTCTTTTATTGAAATGAGCCACCATCATCTTTAAAGCTTTGTAACGTTTATTTCCTCAGTTCTGTCCTGTTTCAAACTTTAAAACACATAGAAATTACTTCATAATGTTTCACCAAGAGATAAATTAGAAAATTATTCAAGAAACACTTATAAATACTTAATCTAATTACAAAAAATTATTTAAGTTTTAATAAAAGGATTAATTTATTAGTGAGAAGTTAATTAATCGTTATTTAAGTTTTCGGTTTTTTTTCTAATTATTAGTGAATTTTCTACAACGCAAAGGACTTTAATACATTTTTATTACTAAATTAATTATTGACAAGAACGAGAAGGAATGATTTAGTATTAATTATTTTCTCGGTTAAAATAATAGCCCACCATCATCCTCATCCATCCGGTTTAGATCCGTTTGACACAGACCATATGCCACCAAACATGTTTTCCTCCTTTTAATTGGTACCCTTTGGAAATATTATTTAATTACAGCGTCGTGGTGCTGCAGCTGCCCCAGTGGCGTGGGTTCAGGGTTGCGCGTGCGTCCTCCCTCGGAAATCCCTCAATGACGACAATGCTGGTAGTGGTGGTGGTGGTGGTAGTGGCGGCTTTAATTAGGCACGGGGTGCACTATTGGATCGGACTGGACGGAGAGGATCGAGTCAGTAGCGTGCGTGCGTCGGGTCGAAGTCGACCGCGAGCGTCTCTTCATTCTCGGTTTCCGTTTGTGTTTGGTGTCCAACTACTACTACCACTACTAATGATCGATTTCTGTATCGAGTGTGTGGGTTTTAGTGATGTAAGTTATTCCCTTCTTCCGGTGCTTCTCTTTTGTTTTTTTTTTCCTTCCGGTTCCTCCTGAGTGCACGTGTGTTTGTTTGGATTCAACATTGGCGGAATCGCGAGTGCGTATAACTCACGATCCGGATATGCACCGTTGGATATGTTTACATGATTGTTAGATTTAATGATAACAATGAAAATGTGAGAAAGATTAGTTAAGTGCTTAAACAGATTGTAATCGATACGTAATAAACAGTTAAATCTATGAAAGTGGATTGTGTTGCAATCTAAATGTTTTCATGATACATTTGCAATATGATGACTTTGTTTTAACACTTTATTCAAGATGTACCATAAAGTAAACGCCTTCACAATTAAAAATTTGCAATTTTTAAAGATTGGCTCCTCTAAATATTTTATTGCAAATATGTAGAGATGTTTAATGTTAAGAAAATATACTTTATAATACTACAATCATTATTTACTTAACTTCTATGCAAACGGAAATCCAAAAAATGGAGCTACTACATATAAATGGAAACAAATATTAGATGTCATATTTGAATTACAAATTTAGATATTTTAAAAATAATATTTAATTTAATAAATTCACTGTAATGCCAATAATCTATTAATTCCTCTTTCAATGGAAGCTAAAACTGCAACTGACAAACCAGCGTTGCTTTGATCAGTTCTTAAGATGATGCCATAAATATTTTGATAAGTTAAATTCGAGTTTAAAAAAATAATAACACGAAAATATATTTTCTTTAACGAATTAACACAAAATAAACCACCTACCACAAAAATGTTCAAATAAGCATCTATTCATCGTTAAAAAAGAACAATTCTCTGTTACAATTGTAACTGAAATTTGATATTCTTGTTTTGTGATCTTAATTACTGTTTCAATTTTTTTAAATTGTTATTACCGTGAATTTGTTATTATAAATTTCCATATAAAAAGAAATCTTTAAGCTAAAGGTCAGAACTTTAAAGCAGGCTAGCAAATTTCGTACAACCTACCAAATTTGGCAATCAAAACTTTAGTTTAGATTCATTTATTGCTGGTATAATTTTCTAGGTCAATATTTGAAAAAAAAAACTTGAAGGCATTAAAGTATAAATGGTATCATAAAATTGGGGTGAATTGTTCTAATTCCATTATGTAAGGGTACATGAAACCAATTCGATATTATGCATAATAACTGCTGTATAAGAGGGCCATATTTTAAATGTTTCTTAAGTAGTGAATAATATAGAGGAGAGTAGTCTAGGATCTACAGGTTATGTATTTTTAAATTCAATTTTAATAAAAATGATATAAGTCATTAAAGGTACAAATATTGCCAACATGTTAGTATAGTTTCATACTTTCATACGTTATTTAATTAATTGTACTTACAAAATATACCAAGTTGATCAAAAGGAATACATTTTATATTAATTATATTGAAGAAATAATTTAGAACGCAAAATAATACGTTTAAAAAATTATGTTTTGGTCCAATCCATCAATCTCCCAGTTTGGGTTACCGGTTGCCAAAATTGGACAATTAAATACAATTAATACAATAATATTTCTTGAAATTTAACCTTACTTTAGCACATTTTGTGTGCAACCAAATGTGACATTTGATGGATCGAATCATGTCTGCTCTTTGTTTTCCTCGCACATAAAATAAAACCGTGTTATCTTGGTTTGTTGCTTTTTTTGTTCCAAATTTTGTTTGTTGTTCCTTATTTTGCTATAGTTTTAAAAGAATTTCTTACTTGTTATTAATGTAGCAATTATTAGAGCTTGATAAAATTATGGTTCTGATTGTAAATTCAGTTTTGTAGACACTGAAATTTCATGGAGAACGTTCTTAAAATTTTTAATTGATCAAATACAACAACAGTGCCTTCACTATCACTTGATGAGGTCCATATTGGCTCAGATTCAGTACTTGTTGCAAAATATCTGATGATGCAAATTAGCTACCTTAAAAGACATGTCGATTAACGAGCTAAAAACCGGAGGCACGAAGAGCATCCTGTAAATGCTTTTCCATATGCTTCATTCAGTAATTTATAAATCTAAATTTGATTTATTTTGTTCCCTTAATATTAACGAATATTTTGCGTGAGTAAAATAAATTTATAATAGGCCTATGATAATGTTGTAATGAATAATATTTTATTATTTCCAGTGAAGCAACATGCATCCAAATTTTTGCTGTGCCTGATATGTCCATCTAGTAATAGAAGTACATTCTTGTCGCAAAAATCAAAAGAGTAATTTTTTTGAATTCTATTTGAATATTGTTATTGTTAATAATAAACAAACAAATCATTGAAACGAAACAGCTATTTCTCTGGCCATTGCTATAAATGATGCTCTCAGAAATAATGTATTCAATATCAAAATTAGTAACAATGCTTTCTGGTAGTGTTCCAATTTCTAAATCCTTGTTAATTCTCTTTCATATTTTTAAATAAAAGAGAATCAACAAGGATTTAGAAATATCATTGAAGGGACATCAATTCTGCAGATTATAATTGTATTAAACTTGCCGCTATTACCTTTAGCATCGATTTCTACACAGCAGAGAATTTTGATCATTGACTTTAAATATATTGTCTGCAGTAAATTTATCCACAACTTTCTCTAAAATATTAAAAAGGTAAACATTCACTCGGTTGAATCATTTTGCCCTTTCTAACAAACAAAATATCCCAAAATATTACAAAATAAGATATTATACTCAAAATTTTGGCCGAACGGCGGACGGGCGGAGTTCACTTCTTCGAAGGATCTCCCACTCAAATCCATAATTATACTCTAAGCAAAATTAACTAACTCATTCCACGGAGGCCGCAGTGCAGGGACGCTAAGCGACACCACCTCGTGAGGATAAAAAAAACTAACTCATTGACGATGGAGGCTTCTATTTCGTTATACATATTGGCCACCATATAAATAAATACCTCTTATACAAAATAAAGTGAAAATTGTGTTTAATTTGTGGAAAATAAGTTTAAAACCTGTAAAAAATCTACTTACAAAATTTCACATGTTCTTACCTTTATAAGATGCCGTGTGTTTCAAAATGAATATTGGGGTTTAAGGCTTTGTAGTACTTATTACGTAAAACTTAAAATCATAATTAATACAATAGATGAAAGAACTTCTCTAACAGTTCTGTGTGTTGGTACGAGCATACGTTAGAGGGCGCTAGTCGCAAAAATGGCGATCCATAATCCTCACGAGATGGTACAATTGCAACGGGAGAGTCTCGTTGCAATTGTACCATCTCGTGAGGATTATCGATGGATTATAAATCGAATGATTTTTGTGTCGTATTTTGGTGAAAAGTTTTTTTTTTTTTTCGTTTGAAGAAGCTACTGTAACTGATACTTCCTATTTTACTGTTCTACAACTATGGCTATTTTCTTAATCGTTAGAAGAAGTTTTATGTCATAAATATAAGCAGGTAGAAAGACCTCTGGTCGATAGCCTTTTGACAAATTAATACATTAACACCTCATTCATTAATCATTCATTAATCGTCATTAAAATTCCGATATTCATCAAAAACAATATATTAAAACACATTGCTCAAAATTTAACTTGCCACTTAAAAGAATACTCGAATTTCTAATTTCTGATACACTGCCTACAAAAAAATCATTTAATTTTTAGAATCATGAAAGCAGGAGTAGAAAGAATAATTTTGTTGCTTCAAAAATAATTGAATATTGTTGGATATTTTTCTGTAGAATGTTATTGAAAACGTTTAATTCCTTATCGTTTCGCGGTTTCCAATAAAATTAATTACAAAACTGTTTGAATAAATAAGAAATTAAAAAGGTAACAGTTTTGAGTGAGTAAATAAAAATGAGTGCATGATGGGTGGGCGAACTTTAAATCTAATTTATATGATTAGCTATAGTTTATACTTAAACTTAAATTTGATTTTGTTTTATTTTTTTATTACATAAAGGGTTTGATTTTTTTTAGTAGGAAAATCATCAACGATTAGCAATTAAAGTTATCATGTATATGCAGCCTCTATCCCACCCTCCAATCAATGAAACATAAGCAAGGGTTTTAAGTAAAAGTTGTAAAATATAAATAGAAACAAAATAATTGCAATTTTTAGAGATCATAGAAATTTTTCAAATAATTTTTGATGATGTTTTACTGATTGGAGGGTGGGATAGAGGCCACCCACCCACCCTACATATACATATAAATTTCAATTACTGATCGTCTCGCGGTTTGAAGTAACATTAATTACAAAACTCTTTGAATAACAAAGGAATTCAAAAGGTACAATTTTTGAATGCCGAAATTAATAAAAATTTTATGTACAATGTGTGGGCAGATTTTAAATATAAATAAAAAAACTAGCTATAGAAGGTCATTTATTTTTAAACTGAAATTTGGATTATGCTTTATTTTTTATTACATACAAGGATTTATTGTTTTTTGCAGCAAAATCATCAACGATTATTATTTAAAGTTATCATATATATGTAGGGTGGGTGGATGGCCTCTATTCCACCCTCCAATCAGTAAATCATAAACAAGGGTTTTAATTAAAAGTTGTACAATGTAAACAGCAGTTTACCTTTATTTGATGATTTAAAAGTCCATACTTTAGAAGCTTTTCCTTTCGCCCATTGTTCTTAAAAATATACAAATATTCTAATGAAGAAGTCCAGATAAAACATTCTAACAATCCTCTTTTAAAATGCTTCTATAGAAAAAAAAACATCTAAAAGTTTAAGAGATCTAACATTCATCCCCTTCGTAGCATGCCATAGAAATCCCCATAACTTGTGCCGAGAATACGATTTCACACTTAAATCTCTAATTTAACACATTTAAGGGGAACAAATTAATATGATACAAAAAGAATATAATTCAAAATGAATAATAAAAATATATGTCAATTTTTTTGCAATTCATATATGCTGGAATGACACCATTCGCTAATATGATTTTTGCAAACGTTTACAAACGTCCCCATGTTTTAAAATTTGAAAAACTTCATGTCATCAAGAAAAAGTAAGCATTCCCCGAAATCAATCACTTACCTGATCATCAATAAACAAAGTAAATAAATTGGGTCCAATGGGTGATACTTGGAGCAAACTAGCACTAACTGGTATAGTTTACGTCAAAAAATATTTCATCATAATTATTTGAGTACTGCTATCAAAGACGATTTTAGCCACCACATAATAATTAATATTAAAAAAAGTAATTATACTTTAAGTAGAATGAACAAGCGAATAATTAAAAATTCAATATACATTTACTTTAAAATCTCTAAAAATCTACTTACTACACCCAACATTTTCCTACCTTTATAAGACTACTAAAAAGAATATTCGATTCTCCAATTTCTGAGACACTTCTTACTATAAAAAATCAAATATAAAAGCATTTTAGTATTTCATGTTCACATCCACTACAAGAGTATCTTGCTTCGGCTGTTTTGTATATGGTGGCTACGTGAAATAAAGAATTGATTGTTTGATAACTTACGTTTGTTCGAAATTTTAATTCAAAAACTATTTTAAACCAGGAAAGCAGGAATGGAAAGAATAATTTTGTTGCTGCTGTCTTCTCTCATAAATAATTGAATATTGTTAAATATTATTTTTTTTAATTGTATTTGTAGTATCAGGAAAGCAAAAATTAAAATTAAATGCTAGATTTTGAATGCTAGATTTTTTAATTGCTTTTGCTTATTTAATTTAATGAAATCAGTTTAAAATTCATTATTCATAATTTTTCAGGTTATAGTTAAATTTAAACAATCTAAAGTACATTTTATCATTTATTAGTTTATTCAACAGAAATAATTTCATTCAAATTAGTGTTGCTTTGATAGTTGCACTATTTGTAACACGCAAATTAATTTGTATTATTCAATGTCTGTCGAAGTATTAGCTAGAGAAGTAGTTGTTTCAAATTAATATGTTTTGTAGTCTTAGTAAGACTCATTGTTGTAGATTCACGAAATGTTTTCGTATTTTTGAATTTTATTAATTAATTATAATTCTTGACCTAAAGTAACATAGTTTAAATTGAATCCAACATAATTCGATATAGATTAACAAACAATCCAATCAATATATGTGATTAATTTACTGATTAATTAATTCATTAACAACAATCAAATTAAGACAACAAGGACAAGAAATGATTTTGATTATCGAAAAATAAGATTAGAGCATAATAAAAGTTCGTTTTGATGTCTGCAGCTGCCTTAGGTTGGTGAGATCCATGCTAGACCGAAACTGGTACGTCGCTGTTGGCAGAATAACCACAATGAAATCAATACATTACATGGGAGAGTTTTATAGTTTTATCCCAGATATTTATTTAATAAAATTAATAGTTTTACTTGTTTTGCTAGATTATATTATTAAGATAACATTTAAAACATTGCAACAAAAAGTATCAAATGAGTTGAATTCTTGCGAGTAAATAGTAAAAATAATTAAAAATAAATACATAAATAAAGAGGGAAACACTATTTGTAAGGAAATCGTATATTTTATGAAATATTATTATTATCTTTATTACTTTCCCTATATAGAATGTATCTCAAAAACGAATGACCCGCTTGAGATGAAACTTTAAACTTAAGGTTCTATCATTAAAAACTGGAACTAAAAAGCTTTTGGTAAACATTCATAAACCGAAGGTGGATGCTTACCCGATATGTTTTTTTTATTTTTCTCGATATTTTTCTAAATTTGTAAAATATTACATAACTTTTCAAACAAAAGTTAAAGGGAATGAGAAGCAGTTTTATTAAGACATGTTTTTCTTAAAGTTCTTGTAAGAAAAAAATAAAAATTATTTTTTTTGCCTACTGCTAATAAACTGTAGGATTTGCATCAAATTTATATAACAAGTCATTGTAAAGAATCCAAAATTGAGCAAATTCTTAAAAATAGCTTTTTTGCGAAAACCTTAACGTTTTCGAGAAAAATGTAAGGAACATATTACGATGGCCACATCGCAATTTTTTTATGTTTATTTATATTTTACAACTTTTAATTAAAACCCTCGCTTATGATTTACTGATTGGAGGGTGGGATAGAGGCCACCCACCCACCCTACATATACATAAGAACTTTAATTGGTAGTCGTTGATGTTTTTACTGCTAAATCTGTCAAACGTTTTATGTAATAAAAATAAGACAAAATCAACATTTAAGTTTAAATATAAATGACTTTCTATAGCTAATATTATTTAATTTAGATTTAAAGTCTGTCCACCCTTCAAGCATCAAATTGTTACTAATTTGCTCACTCAAAATGTTTAGCTTTTTAATTCCTTTTTTATTCAATAAGTTTTGTAATTAATTTCATTGGATACAGCGAGACGATAAGGAATTAAAGTTTATATGTATTTGTAGGGTGGGTGGGTGGCCTCTATCCCACCCTCCAATCAGTAAAATATCATCAAAGTTTATTTTAAAAATTTGTTTGAATACATCTATTCATTTTTGCAATAATGTTATGTCTATTTACGTTTTACAACTTTTAATTAAAACCTTAGCTTATGTTTTACTGATTGGAGGGTGAGATAGAGGCCACCCACCCACCCTACATATACATGAGAACTTTAACGATTAGCAGTTGATGTTTTTGCTGCTAAAAACGGTCAAAATAAGACAACATCAAAATTTAAGTTTAAATATAAATGACTTTATATAGGTAATAAATTCTAATTTAGATTTAAAGTCTGCCCACCCATCATGCATCAAATTTTTACTAATTTGCTCACTCACAAATTTTTGCTTTTTAATTCCTTTTTTATACAAGAGAGTTTTGTAATGGATTTCATTGGATACAACGAAACGATAAGGAATCCATTCAATAAAACACAAGCGATGGTTTTAATTAAAAGTTGTAAAATGTAAATAAACATTATTGCAAAATTTAATAGATCTAATGATGGAAGCGAACACAGATGCCATGAGACAAAAATACAAAAAAGAAAAGAACAAAAACCTAGTTGAGGACACTGAACGAAACTACTTCAACCAAAAATTAAATAATGCTCCGAACAAACAAAAACAAGTTTGGAATTTAGTGAGGGATGAATTACGCGGAAAGAATAAACGTGAATCTATAAAAATTACAAACGACCTTGGCCAAACAAAAAGTGATGCAAGAGAAGTTGCCAATATATTTGCTGAATATTTCTCGATGGTCTCAGATATAAAAATTAAGAAACACTTAGTAGATAGGTTATCATAAGATTATACAACGTGCTGAGAGATTTGAGAACCAACGCCAATACCAGGATAGGATGAAATTCCTGCTAACATACTTAAATATGCTGCAAGAGAATTAACAGCACCACTATGCTACTTAATGAATCTGGCAAATCACCACAGGAGTATTTCCTAGAAAACTAAAAACTTCCAAAATTGGGCCAATTCATAAAAAAGAGGTCAAAGACTGGCAACGAAAATTACCGACCAGTTGCCATATTAAATGCCTTCTCGAAAGCATTTGAGAAATTGTGCTACACGCACAAATTTCAAATAATAAATGAAGCCCACCACGGATTCAGAAAGAATCGTCCAATGGAAACAGTGACAAAGAATGTAGATGCGGGCAAGTGCCCCGTGGCGTTATTTTATGAATTTATTTTATTTTTCTAGAGCATTTGATACTATCGAGGTGAAATTTGTGCGCGATAATCTGTCTTTGCTAAGCATTCGGGGAAACGCGCTAAGACTTATTGAGTCATTTCTAAGTGATCGGGTATTATATGTGCAGATCGGACAAATGGCATCAAAAAAATGCAATTTAAACAAAGGCATCGTACAAGGTTCTACTCTAGGTCCAATTTTGTTTGTTCTCTTCACCAACGACCTAAGAGATTTTACAAGTGAGGGCTACATGATAAATTTTACCGATGATACCGCGATCGTCTTAACAGCTAGCAGCCAAGAAGAATTAATTAATAAAATAAGGCACTGCTGATTTTATTCTACTGGTGCAAAAAGAATAATCTTATTTTAAATGCTGATAAAACAGTCAAAGTCCAATTTTATATCAGAAAGCCTCCTGAGAATCATGTTGGCAATAACAAAATGTAGTTAAATACCTTTTGAACTATATTGACGCTAACCTATATGCACTACTTAGTTTAGCGTCGATATAGAGTATTTAACTACATTTTGTTAGAACCCATAGAGTATAATGTTCTTATTTAATTTCCTTGCTATCAGTCATTGGGAATAAATATTGTTTAAATGGCAAATGTACACATTGTTTGTAATATTTTGTCTTCAAGAGTTATTGGGTCAAATAGCTATATGACTAACAGGATATTGTAAAGTTTAAATAAATTAATTAATTTTGCATATTTATTTATAGCCACTGGCACTTATTTACGTACACAATCTAAAGATTATATTTTCGCACATTTATACCGTTAAATGGGAACGTAACTGTATTGTTGTGTATTCATAATACAATGGAATTCACTCGATGGTCTTGTTTAGAACACTCCAGAAATTTACGTCTCTGCTTCCACTTCTACTGACATCACGTTCCCTACCACACGTGCGCGAATGGGATCAATGTTTTTATTCCCGCCCTGAACTTGAAGATTGGTACATTTTTAGAATTTCTCTACAAAAGTTTAAATTTAGTTTCTAATAGTTTAAATTAATATTCAATTAAAAATCAACAAATCAGTTGAAAAATAAATTTCAATTATGATTTTAATTATTGTTCCCTGCCAACAACAGCCACGGACCAGTTTCGATCTATTTTGGATTTCATCAGCGTAGCGCAGTTGAAGATAGAGAACCGTTTTTTTTTTGTAAGAGGAGAGAAAAACCTGCATGGACACTCTTATAGTAAGGTAGTGACGGACTCTTACCGACTACAACCTCTTCTCCGCGATGACTGTTCTGTGACTAGTCCAGGACCAAAAGGTCTAGTTTGGTCTCATGCGAATTGATCGCAAAGAATGGGGGGATATGACAGAGAACCGAGTTTTACTTTGAAGTATTTAACTCAAACAAATATTACTATATAGGTTCCATCTATTGACAATAGACAATAAAGGTGCATCAATACCGTAAATCATAATTTAATTATCTCGATAAACCTACAATTGACGGAAGTTAAAAGGTTGTATTATTTCATGCTAGAAAACAAACAATCAAGAGGAAGGATCTACACAAATCGATTTAAGCGTAAATCCTTTAGATTAAGAAGTATAGTATTTTACCAGTTTACAAATAGATAAAATAAATACAAAAACAAAAAAACGGGTTGAGGTAAAGCATTCTTAAAGTTACAATTGATGAAATTCTCCTTCAACAAAAGATGCTATTTTGATACATAATGACCCAGTAATTTCCAAATTATTGTTTTATTGGCATTTAATTCCATTGATCAGTTAATTAATTAAACACTATTATTTTAATGTGAAAATATAAATAAATAAAACACCGGAGTGGAAGAACAAACGCTTAAATCCTGTAAACTATTTGATTTCAATCCATTTCAGATTAGGAACTTTATCAAATGATAAATAAAACTTACTTTGTTAATATCACACACGTGTGTGATATTAACAAAGTAAGTTTTATTTATCATTTGATAAAGTTCCTGATTCAATATGTATCACAAAGTTATGGCTTCAAGCATCCAACACATTTCAGATTAATTAATTTTTCGCAATTAATAGACTGCCCACACTTGGCTCTAATTAATTAATTAAAGCAATAACACCACGATTAATCCCGGTCGGCGTGGCAATCAATCACTCGGCCGTTGCAGCTTTGCTCGTTAATTCATCGGGCGCAATCATCGAATGATTGAAGACGCGCAAGAACAATAACAACAATCGGACAATTCAAGAATAGTAATTTGCGAAGGGGGTCTCGGCGGAATTGCGGCCGCATCCGGTGGCCCCGGGAAGTTAAGATATTTAATTAAATCCCCTCACATTTAACCGCTACGGTCTCCCGCTCCCTGAGCCGGTGGACACTTTACAAATCATTAGGCGAGCCGTTCTGTAAATTAGATTCGGTCGACCTCTAAAATAAATATTGCGAGTGCAAAGAGTCTAATTATCCATTTAATGTCCGGACTGGAAGGAAAAAAAAAAGATAATCTTACTTAGACTTGGATGAAATTCTTTTGTATTAATTTGTTGATTAAAAAAAAAGGCTGAGATTTAAATTCAAAGTGTTTTTTTAATTATATGAGTTGGTAAAGAAAGAATTTAGGTTATTTTTAATCTTTGTTTCCCTTACAAAATCATTATTTGGCATTTTCTTCTAATACATTACACAATAAATGACTTTATAACTATCTAAGCTACTTGTAGTATTCTTCATCCTTTTCGTTCCTCTTTCTTTATAGTTCATTGATTTACGTTTCTATAGAAATCATAGATTATGTAGTTTAAAATATGTCATCAAAATGCCACGTTTAGTATGAGAATTCGCAAAGATTTTGCGAGACCGATTTTACAGTTTTTGAAGAGTTTTGGTCTTTATTGGAGGTTTATGCATTAGTGGAGATATTTTAGGTGGAGTAATTAAATGCAATCGTAATCAATAACTCGAAATATTCCAAGTTTTTGGAAGAACTTTGGTAATGATAGGATCATGCATTAGAGAAGATGAGATGATGATACTCTACCTCAAAGAGTATTTAATTGCAATCTAATGATTAAGCAATTAGAAGCAATCGAAATACATAACTTAAAATGTTGAATTGTTTTTGGAATAATTTTGTTTTTCTTCATGTGGGGGCCGTCTTCTTTACAGATCTGGCTGTACTGTAGGTGGCTTATTGTACTTTTGGTTTTGATAGGATGTTTATACAGGAGATGAACTTTAAACCAATGAGTAATTAGATTGTGTATTAATGTATAATTTTTGTTTCAGGTCGTCTGGATGTGGCGGTGAGGAACGTGTCGCGTTAAACATGGGTGCCTTCGCGTTGACTTTGGTGACCCTGTTGGGTGTGGCGCAGTATTCGGTCGCGGCAAAAACAGTTTCGGTGATTCCGCACGATGCGCATCCCGGTTACAGTGTGAAAAAATTCGAGACGGACAAGGCGCTCAACTACAAGCTGATGGAGACTGGCTTCTCGCAGTTCTTCACGATGCTACAGGACGGATCGATCATGACGATATCGGACTTGAGTCCGCTGGTGAACAGGCCTATAGATCTGATGGTGCTGGCGGAGAACGCCAACCATTCCACCACCACGCACATGTTGCAGTTGTACGTGCTGGATAGAAGGAACATGCTGAGTTTTAAAACTGACAGTGCGGAGATAACGGGACATGTTGAGGAGAATTCCCCGGCGAGAACAAGGGTCTCGGGTGTGCCCACCCTGGAGGCGGCCGCTGGTTTGAACATGTTGCCGATTACTTACAGCATAATTGGAGGAAATACGGGCCTTGCCTTTGAGTTACAGCACAGTGTAAACCAGGAAATCGTTATGCCGAATGTTACCGTTAAAGAGAACAACGCTGGAGTGAATATTGTTACCTCGCAGGTTTTGGATAGGGAGGATGTGGACCGATACGTGCTTACTATCCAAGCTACAGATTCCACGGGGATTAATAAGGCCGTAACAAATGTAGTCATCGTCGTTGATGATGTAAATGATAACAGTCCGGTTTTTACGCAGAAAGTATACAGATTCATCGTCGGTGACGATTCATTAGATGGTGATAACGTGACCTCGGCATGGAAAAGATTTTCGATGATCGGAAAGGTTGAGGCGAGTGATGCCGATGGTGATAAAGTGGCCTATCGCTTAGTGACCCCCAGCAATTACCTGGTAATAGTTCCTCAAACCGGTGATCTTTTATTAACCGAGGAACCCGTCGAAGAAGTCGACTTAGAACTGGTGGTGGAATCGCATGATTTACGCGTCCCCAGCCGGACGTCGCCGCGTCCCGCTCAAGTCCTCTTCCATTACAAACCGCCCCTACCCTCTAAAGTCGAATTAGATTTAGATTTACAGCAATTGGAGAACAGGGACCTGCACCGCACCAAGAGGCGAGTGACCAGGGCTGTTCGGCCGACTAAACGCATCGAATTCACCGAATCCGATGGGGAAACCGAGGGCAGGAACGTTTTCCAGCTGGAGAAGGAAACGGACAGGGAAACTTTTAAAATACGCGACGAAAACGCTTGGGTCACCGTCGAACCCAACGGTGCCGTTCGCGTCAAGAAGAAGTGGGACTATGAAGAACTAGGGCCTGAAAAGACCATCGACTTCTGGGTAACCATCACTAATGCTGAAAAAGGAGGTCAGTACAATAATTCTACATTCTTACGTATTTGTTCGGCAATTATGCTCTCATTCATACAATTTCCTTTTGTGGATGTAAATGCGCCACAGGGAAAGAGAAGGTGTAATCTGAAATTAATGAACACGGGGAACTGAAACACAATTTATCACCGCGTTTCGTAAATTTGACAAGTTTAACAGGCGAGGGCGCTTAAGTCCTCCTCAAATTTCCTTTCTTCACGGCGGCATTTAATGTTTCAGAAAACCCGACGAATTCCCCCCTCGGGGCCGGCGAGAGCTTGACACGGCTTATTGTTTATTAAATATATCATTCTATAATTGATAGACTCGTTCCGACTTTTAGATCCTATATTAAAATTTTCAAAGCAGGAATTTATAATTTGTTTCCGAAGAAAATATTTTATGGTATGAACAGATTTAGTCTTATCTGTAAAATTGAATGAAAGTTCGCAATATATTTAAACAGGGTTATTAAAATTATGACACAACAAGTGTCATAATTTTGATAACCCTGTGAAATACCAGTTCCATCAAAAGTGTAGCCTAGGAAGTATTAATATATATTATATATATTTAAACTTTAATTTTCAGTTTAAATATATTAATATATCATATTGGGAGAAGTAATACACTTGTTATGTTCCATTTGTTTATTATCAGGTAACTGACACGTGTTTCGGTCCTTACGGATCATTCTCAAAGTTAAAAGTTTTAGATAATAAACAAATGGAACATAACAAGTGTATTACTTCTCCCAATATGAAAATTTGGTTCCATCAAGAATGTAGCAAAACAAGTATCGAATTTATATTAATATTTATTAGTGGGTGTAAATAAATAATAAACAATGAAGACGATGATGTCAAGACGACAATGTGAGTTGTTTTTCTTATTCCTTCCTTCCTCTTGATTCAGAATTAGCTTCTTCAGCTGCAATAAATTTTGTTTCACGTTCTTTCTAAAATTTATTTGAATTAAATAGGATAAATTATGTTTTAGTTTAGTTTATTTTATTGTACTTTAGCTTGTTTCCAACAAAATACAAAAATATTATATAAAACATACAAACATTTGAATGGATAAAGCTGGGCGGAGTTCATGCAGCTGCGATGATCTTCCACTCTAATCCTTTTTTTCTGGTAGATAGTGAAGTCCCTCTATTTTTCTATTTACCAATATTTTTGCCTTAATTTAGGCCTATTTTCCAACTTTTTTGAGATGGGATTATGTAAAATACAAACATAAGAACACGCGTTAGCCCGAAAACTTGGATGACAAGATCTCTTCAAGACTGTAAAAACTTTTACTTAGTATTAAAGTTTTGCCAATGGCTTTACAAGTTATCAATAATGGTGATGTGACCATCATAATACAGGGTGCGTCAAAACAGACAGTGCAGTTTGGAACGCTTAGTACATCGCGTATGGTGGGGGTACCTACCTGGGAAAGATCTCATTGAGTCGGGGCGGTCGTGCCGTTTTTAGTCGTGGTTGGTTTGGAGAACGCTCCCAAGCAATGTTGAACCGGATCCATGCGAGGTCAACTTTTTTCAGTAGTGACGAGGCCTACTTCTATCTCTGTGTAGGGGTGAATAAACAAAATTTTTGATACTGGGCTGTAAATAACCCAAGGCAACTTTACGAGAGACCACTTCACTCCACAAAAGTCACGGTGTGGTGTGCGATTTCCAAATTTGGGATGATTGGGCCTTATTTTTTAGAAGATATGTTGGAAATTTTTTTTCAACCTCGTTTGAAAGAACTGATGGTGGAAGCAGATCTGGGAGACATCTAGTTTCAGCAGGACGGGGCTACGGCTCATACTGCTCGAGTTTCAATGACGAAACTGCGACAGGTGTTCCCTGGGCGCCTTGTTTCTCTGAGAGGTGAGCTGAGCATTTGCGACTTCTTCCTGTGGGGCTACCTGAAAGAAAAGGTTTTTAGGCATCGACCTTGCACCTTGGAAGAACTCAGTGATCGAATTCGGGAGAAAATCACGGCTACACCCATCGAGATGTGCCAAAATGCGACCGAAATTTTCAGAAAGCGCCTTCATCAATGTATCGCTGTTGGGGGTCATCATCTTTCTGATGTCATCTTTAGGACTTAATGCATAAAACGGCATGATGTACCCATTAAGATAAAATAAACCCCATTTCTTTAAATTGCGCCGTTTTTTTTAAATAGCCCTTCAAAACTGCACTGTCTGTTTTGCCGCACCCTGTACTTTCCCTATATTTCTTTATTCTTAATAATTTTTTCAATTTTGAATTCTTCACAATTACTTGTTATATAAAATTCATTTAGTTCCTATAGTTTATTAGCAATAAGCAGAAAATTGTAAAAAAATTTAAATTAAAAACTTTACAAAAAAATGTTTCAATGAAACTTTTTTAGTTTTTTATTCTCTTTAACTTTTGTTTGAAAAGTTATGTCTTATTTTTCAAAATTTAAGTTTTTGTTTATTTACGTTTTACAACTTTTAATTAAAACCCTCGCTCATGTTTTACTGATTGGAGAGTGGGTTAGAGGCCACCCACCCACCCTACATATACATATTAACTTTAATTACTGATCGCCTCGCGGTTTGCAATAACTTTAATTACAAAATTTGAATAAAAGAAAATTGTCAGAAGTAAAATTTTTGATAAAGAAAATGGTTGCGACCGTTACTACGTGGTAATCCATACAAATTATTAAAATTTTAGAGCTTCCAATAAAATCTTCATAATTTAGAAAGCGGGTTGAATAAAAAATCTTGAAACCTAGAGAAGAAATTAGTGGAAATTTCTTGAATTCTTGTAAAAATCTTTGCAATTTATAAGATAAGAAGATAACCTTGAAATCTGGAGGAGACATTTCTGGAAATTTCCTGAACCCTTGGAAAAAAGTCTAGACTTCTAAATGAAAATTTTCTAAAAAATTCTAGAGCCTCCCAGAAATTTAGAAGACCAGTTAAAAAATAAATTGAAATCGGGAAGAGATATTACAGAAAATTCCTTAAACTTTCTCGAAAATAAAAAAATATTTGTAGGGGAAAATTTTCTAAAAAATTCTAGATCCTCCAAGAAAAATTCCGCAATTTAGAACTTTCTAAATAATTTTATAATTGAAACAATATGTTGAATTATAGAGAATTAATTACAGAAATTCACTTGAATTAAAAAACATTTCGAGGCTGAAAGATAATCGCAATTTATAAGAAAAGTTGAAAAAAAAAATTAATTTAGGGAAGAAGTTATTGGCCATTTTCTAAACTCTAAACTTTTAGAAAAAAATCTAGAATGCCTTAAGGAAAATCTTTACAATTTAAAAGACGACTTCAAAAAAAATCTTGAACTCTGGAGAATAATTTGCTAGAAATTTCCTGAACCCTCTAGATTTTTAGAAGTAAATTCTAAAAATTGTAAAGCCTCAAAGAAAATCTTTGCGATTTAGAAAACAAGTTGAAAAAATCTTGAAATGTGGAGAAGAAATTATTAGAAATTTCCCGAGTCTAGATTTTTAAAAACAAATTTAAAAAAAAAAGTTTTCATTTAAATCTTCGCATTTTACTGGAAATTTCCTAAATTTTACACATCAAATTCAAATTGATACAATAAAAATCAAAAATTCGTTATTATTTTTTACTATTTTAGCTATAATTCTTTATATAATAATGAAATTACGAAAATAATTTCACTAATAAATTACCAGTAACGAAGAGAAGTAAGAATGCTAAAAATTTAACTTTTTACATCACGGATGGATTTAAGAAAATCTTTCACGAAATGATTTCTAACATCAAATGCAAATTCATAGACAAAAATTTTATTTTCAATTGTTTTCCAGTATTTTTACAATTACTATTTACAGGATGGACGGATTTTAAAAATTCTTTTACGAAACGATTGCTCACATCCAATTCAAATTGATAGAATAAAAATCAAAAATTTGTTATTCAATTGTCTTTTTTTTATATTTTAGCTATAATTCTTGCAATAGTTATGAAATTACGAAATTTTTTGCACAAATAAATTAGCAGCAATGAAGAGAAATAAAAATGCTAAAAAATAAACATTCGATTTTCAATTGTTTTTCAGTATTTTTAAAACAACGTTTCATAGCAAGGCCGGTTTAAAAAAATTCTTTTACGAAATGATTCCTAACATCAAATACAAGTTGATGGACTAAAAATCTTGAATTCTTTTTGTTTCGCAATTTAGATAAGAAATTCCTAAAATTTCGATATAACGATACAAGAAATTTTGTAAATTTCCAGAAATATTGCAAAAATATTCTAAAAACAACTCTCGAAAAAAAAATCAATTTGCTATATCCAAAACAAATTGCTCAAAAATACTAGAATTTACAGACCGTTTTGAGAAAAAACCAACAAAATAAGGAAATAAATCTAAATAATTAACGGAAGATACTAAAATTTTTTGAAAAGATATTTATAGCAAATATTAAAATGCTTCAACCTAAATATACAACAAATAATAACATTTAAGAAAAATGTAGACTCCTTGGAGAAATTTCTAGAACTCTACAAAAGAAATTGTTGGAAATTTCTAGAAACCTTTAAAAAATCTACATTTCTAGAAAAAAAAATCTCGAAAATTCTAAAAACTTCTGAAATGAGTCATTGCAAATTTCTGAACTCTCAAAAAAAAGTGTAAAATTCTGGAAAAGATTTGCAATTTATAAGACAATATTAAAATTAGGAAGAGAAATTACTGAAAACAGCCTCAAAGAAAATTCTAAAAATATTGAAACGAACTTTCTAAAAAATCTAGAACTCCCGAATGCTAAAAATTCTGGAAATATGAAGAAGAAATTACTGTTAACTACTAGAATCCTCCAAATAAGTTCTAGAAATCTACAAGGAAAATTTGTGAAAAATTCTAGAATCCTTAATCAAAATTCTTTGGAAAGGAAGATGCAAAAAAGAAATTCCTGAAACGTTAAGAAGCCTCTAAGTAAGTTATAGAAAATTAGAAGAAAATTTCCTAACAAATTGTAAAACTCTCGAATAAAATCTTTGCTAAACCTGTAAAATTTTTTAGAATTCTCAATGAAAATTCTTTGGAAAGGAAGTTGCAATAAAAACTAAAAGTGTGGAGGAGAAATTACTGAAACTTCAAGAATCTTTAAAGAAAAATCTAAAAATATTTCTGAAATATTCTGAAAGTTAAATATTTTTCTCACAAATTAAGAACTTTACGAAAAACATGTCTTTATAAAACTTGTCCAGTTTCTCATTCCCTTTTGAAAAGTTATGTAATATTTTTTAAATTTAGATTTTAAATATTGAGAAAAAACAAAAAAAAAACGCCTCGAGTAAACATCCACTTCCGGTTTATGAATGTTCATCAAAAGCTTTTCAGTTCCAGTTTTTAATGATAAAACATAAACAGTCCACAGACATTATCATTCACGAAAACAATACTTTCCACAAATGGTGATGTTGCCATCATAGTAATTTACCTATATTTTACTCGAAAACTATGAGATTGCGTAAGTCTTACTAATTTGTTCAGTTTTGGATTATCTACAATGATTTGTTATGTGAATTGTATGTGACTCCAATAGTTTATTAGCAATTAGCAAAAAATATCAAAATTTTCAATTTGTATTACTTTTTCTCGAAAGTTAAGAATTTTATGAAAAATATATTTTAATAAAACTTGTTTAGTTTTTCATTTCCTTTAACTTTTGTTTGAAAGGTTTTGTTGAGATATAGCGCCCACAGACATTTTCACGCACGAAAACAATACTTTCCCTATATATACTATATAGGGAAAGTAATATATATATATACTATATAGGGAAAGTAATAAAGATGATTCCCACAGAGTCAAAACTACAGTCGATTATGATTTTAGTAATTAGAAATGAGAAAATTGTTTAGTTTTCAGGCTCAAATAACAATTTGTCTCTTTCACTGCAGTATCTGGAAATGAAGGGAAATTTACGATTGTGTATAAAATTTAAACAAATAAAAGAAAACTGCAGGTGCAGCGAAATACAATTAACCGTATAACATCACTGACCTACAAACCGTATCTTCCGCTCTTCATATAAATCACCGGATGATCAAGCATCGCACTAACCATTACCATAAACAGCACTGCACAACAAACCGCACAAATCACACTGAATTTGCTAGCCTCAGATTGACTTTAGGCGCCGGTCATAATTATCAACGATCTAGTGGTTGTCGTTACCACTGCACTCGATGGAGCGTAGATCAAAACGGAAAAAATCTGATCGATTCTACTCGGGATTAATTATCATCCTAGGATCCGTCCCGCCTTTTTCGACGGTGACTAATTTGCTCGCACTTATAACGGGATTTTCGGGACCGCTCTCGGCGGTATTTATCAATCAATTTGTTAAACGGGAGGCTAAACGCCCTCGCCGATAAAACGCGATGTCGATGGGCTATCAGGTGGAGGATAATTTATTACCTTGTTTTATTTTTTCCCATCGATTTTCATCCTGCTCTCTATAATTAAATACGGTCGGCGGATTTAACGCGCCAGTAGTAATTTTATTTTACAGATAAAATATTTTCATATCGACTTCAATCTTCAGTAATAACCTTAACATATATAGAGCTCATTTTATTCGAGATGTATTTAAGAAAATTTGGGCTGAAGCATCAAAAACAAGACATTCATTAATTCAATCGATACTTGTTCAGCTACTCTCTTGATGGAACCAAATTTTCAAATTAGGAGAAGTAAAAAATTAAAATAGCGTAATGAATTTCTATCATAGTTAATGCCACAATGTTAACATAAAAGCTTTAGGAATTTAGTTTGTATGTTTTCAATTGCAACTTGGGTGGTGTTGTAATTAGGTGTCCATACTATAGAAGCATATTTTAGGAGAGGTCTTACTAATGTGGAATATAGTAATTTACATATTTCAGGGCTAAAGTCTTTCGAAAATCTTTGTACGAAACCTAGAGTACGCGCAGCCTTTGAACTAACATTCTTTATATGAGCACTAAAAAGAAGTTTACTATCAAGAAGTATTCCCAAATCTTTTATTTGTGTGACGCAATTAAGAATATAACTATTAATATGGTTATCATTTTAAAAAATTTGATGTTTGTTATCAAAAATCATGTGGTAACATTTGTCCAAGTTAAAATTCAAACAATTTGACACGCACCATAGGTGAATAGCTACAAGGTCTAACTGAAGCTTTTCAATATCAGATTTACTTGTAATGGCTTTATATATTTTGAGGTCATCAGCAAACAATAAAACTCGGGAATAAGTGATGGAGTCTATTAGATCATTAATGAAAATGAGGAACAGTATCGCTCCACAATGTGATCCTTGTGGTACCCCAGATTTCGCATGAAGAGCTTTTGAAACACAGTTATTGAGTTTAACATATTGAATCCGATCTAATAAATAATTTTCAAACCAATTAACAATTGCAGAGCCCAGGCCTAGTGAGTGGAGTTTATTATGAAGGATTCTGTCATTAACATGGTCAAATGCCTTAGAGAAGTCTGTATATATCGTATCCACTTGAGCACCCTTTTCTAAGGCATCAAGTACAAAAACTTGGAAAGTTAACAAATTAGTAATTGTTGATTTGCCCTGACAAAATCCATCTTGCTCATCGATGATGACCTTTTTAGTAGCAAAAATTTGTTGAGATGTAACAAATGAATCTAATAATTTAGGAATTGTTGACTGCAACGATACTCCCCGATAGTTTTTTACATCTCCTCTATCTCCTGCTTTGTAAAGAGGAAATAAAACTACTTTTCCACATAGCAAGAAATTGCCCAGTAGTCAAAGAGTTTTGAAACAATAAATAAATTCGTTTGGCCAACTTTTTAAAAATACAGGTGGAATACCATCTGGACCAGACTTAGTGCTGTTATATAGTTTCGTAAGATCTTCAAAAACATCTGATAATGTAATTGGATACCGATTATTAAAATCAACCTGCCTTTTGGAACTTACAGTGGGAATTGCAAATCCGTTGTCAGTTACATAAACTGAAGAAAAGAAATCAGCAAATAAGTTAGCACATTCCTGTAAATTAGTCGACAATGAATTGTCGAGGAACATATGTTTAGGAAAACCACTAGTTTTTCTAGATTCTTTAACGTAATTCCAAAAAATTCTAGGATTAGATTTAAATTTTGATCTCAACATTATTAATATAACGACGATAAAGAAAATCATTTAAAATTTTGCACTGAGTTCTTAAAGTGGAAAAAATACTGTAGTCGTACATACAATTAGTTTGTTTAAACTTTAGATGAGCTATTTTTTTCTCATTTGTCAGCTTTATCAGCTCGCTATTGAACCATTTAGGATATTTTCCACTTTTGTACTTCAAAAGAGGTACATATCTGTCTATTGCTATATACAAGATATTATAAAAGACGTTAGTATTTTCATCAATATCACCATAGTTCTGTTCCAGTCAATGTCTGACAGGAGACTATTGATCTCCGCAAATTGCGCTCGCTTAAAATCATACTCTGTTACATCGTAAGTAATTTGTTCGTAAGTTGCATTCAAAGAAATACCTAATTCATAAAAATTGTGATGTAATGAGGAATTAGATAATTGATCGTGTGCATAGTCGACAGCAATATCAGAAACATCCAAAAAACATTCTAGAGTTAGATAAGTTACTAAGTTGAAATATGTTGTGAAAATCAAAACATTCAGCCAAGATTTCAGCCTTCGCACAACTATTATTATCAGCTAAAACAGTTTCTAAATTACATGCCCACTTAGCATTAGGCAGATTGAAATCACCAATAATTAAGATTTCATCCAAAGCATAATTTGTTTTAATTAAATTAACAGACGTACAGTGGTCCGCATATGCATATGTATATCGAACAAATAATTATTTTTTTGTTTATTCTCACAAAGACTTGCTCCATACCAGTTGTGAAGTAGGAATAATTGAAGCGTGCAAGTTGTTTTTAACAGCTACAAGCACTCCACCTCCTTTAGATTTGAGACTAGTTAACGGAGATCGATCAACTCTAAAAACTGAAAAATTTTTGAAACCAAGTTTAGTACTATCAATGGAAGTGTCGAGCCAAGTCTCAGTAAAAACAATGACATCATAAGGTGAGCAATTTATACTATGACTAATATTTTTCAATTTAGATTTCATACCACCGAGATTCTGATAATAAATGCTTAGTTTTTTGGAGTTATATCATTAATACCGATAGAAGACACATTGACAACACTATCTGATTGCATTGCAATTCTGGCAGAAGCAACATCAATGTTATTGTTATTTTTATAAGTATTGTTTATATTGATTTTTAAAATTTTGATCGTAAGTATTTAATCCTTGCGTTTACTGGCCAAAATGCACCGTTTAGTAATTTTAACGCATCATGTTGTGTTACACCAATTTTAAAAGAACAATACACATTGGTTGAAGTTAAGGCTATGCAAACATCATTAGACACATCAAGTATTTCCTTAATATGAATAAGAACTTGCGCCGTTTGTATTGGGTTGCAAATTATTAAGATGTAACCAAACTTTCTTCTCGACTGCAACACCAACCAGAGAAGTGGAAGTATTAGATCCTAAAATGGGAGAATTTGTTGTCTTCTGATTATTGTTTCTTGATGGTAGCCCATTATTTAATCCAGTATGAGTTGTTGACTCTTGATTTTGGAATACAGGTGGCTCCAATGAACTTGGCGCTCTTTGAGAATCCATGGAGTTATTTGAAAATGTTGGAAGTGGCGCTGTTGGTAATGAATTATCAGCGGACAGTAATAACTCCCGATTTGACAGGAAAGTTGATTTTGAGAGAGAGAGTAATCAATGGATTCAACATCCCTTGGCTGAGAAGAAGAATTTGATTTTGAATCCGTTATATTTTCAGATGTTGAATTATTTATTATCTCCGATACAATTGGCTTGGTTCCAACCAATTTTTCAAAAAAGGCAATAAAAATATTTGTTGGTTCCCACGACTTCTTTTTAAGAACATTAATTTCTTCACGCAGTAATCTGTTTTCATTCCTGAGTTCAAGAATTAATGCATGTATGTTAATCAATTCTTCACTATCTGTTTTGGAATCCAGTATTAAAGCGGCATCAGTTGTATCGTCATTAGTGTTGCACTCCTCATCCCCATTAGTTGAGCGGGCATTTCTAGTACAACGAGGACATTGCGATATTTTTTCACATTTACCAGGCAAATGTGAAAATTTTTTGTAGCGGACGATACAACCAGGCTGATAAATTGCTTGAAAGTCTGTGCATGATACTCCTGCCTGAATCATAACTTTACACTTTGAACATCTCATGCTCATTATTTGTTATGCAAGTATTCAGAATTAAACCAATAATGGACTAGGGATAAAATTCACACCCCAGGAGCGTATCAGGGGGTGACTCACTTTAACAAACAAGGTACGCTACGGTAGGGTTACGAATTCAAACAGAGGTAAAAATTTTGACACATATAATACATAACAATTATATGATCAAATTAATTTCACAGAAATATATAAATTATTTTGTAAAATTGTAACAATTAAATAATTAAATAGGTCGATGTTTGTAAAAGTAAATGGCAGTAAATAAAAGTTGTAATTAAGACAAATGATAAACAATAAAATCCATGAATCAATTCCGGTCAATCACCGAGGCGAAACTTGATAAAAAGCAGGACGACAAAAATACTAGGAATTCCTCGACGTATCGATATATTAATACTATTTGGAAATTTGTTAATTACTTACATCGCCTCGATCTGGCGTTAGATCGCAGATATCAAAGTCTAATTTTTACAGCACAACGATTATATCAGTGCTCAGCTGCATGTGGAGTTTGAAGCCAGTAGCACAAACACTACCCACTTTAAACACAGAATCTTGTCAGAATGAAACGAACACACGTGATGAACGGCGAATCGAAATTAGAGGAAAAGTTTTGGCATAGCTATAGATAAAGTTTTTGATTTTACTAGAAATTCAAATTTCTAAAAGTTAATGATATTAAACTAAAAAAAGATTACCTTTAAAGATTTTCACAAAGAAATGGTTTCAAAATAATTCAATACTAGGAGTCTTTCAAAAAGACTTCTTCTCCACTTTTCAGCTATTTCTGTTCTATGTTTCAATTTTCGAAAAACTATGTTTGCTTTTTTTTTAATACTATAAAGCAGATATTGTGGTATGTTGGCTAAACTATAAAACATAAAAACTGTTTTTCTTCATTAAATATTGGCTGATCTGTATTTTGTTCACTATAAGATGCAAAATATTTGCAATACTACTCAGACTTCTTATACATCAATACCAACAAAATTAATTGTTTCATGTAAATTATTCAAAATGTATCATGAAGTTAAAGCTTTCGCAATCACGTATTTTTTGTAATGAGGAGCCTATGCGTTTTCTAAAATGAGAATTATGTAATAAAGCAAATAAGTATATCATATACTTGTTTCTCATTTTCTCAGTTTCTCAGTTTTATTTTTATCAGTATTATTGATTCATATTGGAACCAACAAGAGATTTTGTAGATTAAATATATCCCCAACAATTGTGAATAAAATGTTTATATTTTTATTTGAAGTTTATTAAATTGAAATAATCATGGTATAGAGTAGAGGCCAATCTATACATAAATAATTTCAACTTGAAGTAAAACCCGACGGCCCGAATTATTTACAATGACGCGCCGAATTTTGCAAATTTAATTAATAAACTATAAATTAAACGCGAAAACAATTTCGCCCCGTCGATTGTTGGCGCAATGTTGTTGCGTGTGTATGCGCCACGCTATAAATAATCGTCTGTCATCGGACCCATAAATTTATTTAATTTAAGCGCCTCTGAAACATATTTCATGTTACCCATCGGTTTTCATAAAGCCAAGTCGAACAGTTTCATACTGAACAAGGAATGGAAATCTGTGCATATATACGATAGTATAGAAACTGACATTTTAATCAATTTGTTTAATTATAAAAATTGTGAAATTTATTTATTATTTATTCACCAATTGATTAATGAGAAACAAATACATAATATAAAAAAATGTTTCTATTTTGTATGTAATTTTTAAAGCTAGTGCAAACGCAGACATGGATATTGATATATATTTTAAATTCTCGTATGAAGCACTCTGTAGTCTATTAAAATATTCTTTCTGAGTTATGTAGTAAATAAAATGCTCTGATTAAAAGTTTACAGTTTTTAATGTCGGAACTCGTAAGACAATTGTTTCGTTACTTCGTCTCATTTTCTACAAAATGGTGATGTGACCATCATAGCACTTCCCTATAATTTTCTCGAAAACTATGAAGTTTACTCGAAATGAATATAAGTTCAGTATTCCATATTAATTGGTATGTGTTTTAATAAATAATGAATAAATAAGTACTTCCAATTTCTATAATAGTAATTTTATTTCTGGACTAGTTTCGTTCGATTATGTTTAATAATCTGCTAAATTTTGGATTCTTTACAATTACTTATCATAATCTCCTATAGTTTATTAGTAATAAGCAAAACATGTTAAAATTATTAATTTTTATTTTTCCTCGGAAGTTAAAAACTTTATGAAAAATATATTTTAATAAAACTGGTTCAGTTTTTCATTTCCTTTAAATTTTGTATGTAAAGTTATGTAATATTTTTCAAATTCTATATATAGTTAGAAAAAAATCAATAAAAGTTCTAGAATCCTCACAAATAAATAACAAATTTATTCTAGAACCACAAAAAAGTATCTCGACGATTAGAATAGTTGCAAACATTAACATCAATTTTTCCAAATTTCGTTTTGTAGGATTTTCTTCTCCAAAATTGTAAGATTTGTTCATCTATTTTATTAAAAACTTGATTGTAGAGGCTTTCACTTTGTGATACATATTTTATTTAAAGTTATCTATTTTATTAGAAGTTCTAGGAAGGTTTTTAAATTTTTGAAGACTAGAATTTCCAAGCCTTCCTAAAAGTTCTCCTCTAAATTTTTCCGCATTCTATAACATTTATGGTTGAAATTTTCCAGTAATACTATTTTCTAAATTTCCAGAAATTGCTGCCGAAATTCCTAAACAAATTTCGAGGATTGTAGAATTTTTAAGGAACTAATTTTCTAAATTCCAAAGTTTATCTTCAAGGATTTCAGAATGTATAAAGAATGTATGCTACATGTGTGCCATTTTGAATTTTCTAGGAATTTCTCCTCCAAATTTTTCACCTATTTTACTAGAGATTTTTATAGGTGATCATAATTTTCATGTCTTTATAGAATTTATTCCCTAAATTCCTAGAATAAATTTCATGGAATTTATTTTACGGATGTACTAATTTTGTCCTTCTTTACAATCAGTGTTTTTAGAAATTTCTCTTTTAAATTGCAAACATTGTCATCAATAATTAACAATAGTTCAAATGTTTAGAATGTAAATAGCTCTTCTTTATTTTTCTAACATTTATGGTTGAAATTTTCCAGTATTATTATTTTCTAAATTTCCAGAAATTGCTGTCGAAATTCCTAAACAAATTTCGAGGATTGTAGAATTTTTAATTAACTAATTTTCTAAATTCCAAAGTTTATCTTCAAGGATTTCAGTATGTATAAAGAATTTATGCTACAGGTGTACCATTTTGAATTTTCTAGGAATTTCTCCTCCAAAATTTTCACCTATTTTACTAGAGATTTTTATAGGTGATCATAATTGTCATTGTACAATCAGTGTTTTTAGAAATTTCTCTTTTAAATTGGAAACATTGTCATCAATAATTAACGATAGTTCAAATGTTTAGAATCTCAATAGCTCTTCTTTATTTTCTAAAGAGTTCACTCTTTTTCATTTTCAAGGGTTGTAGAATTTTTAGGAAATTAATTTGATCTTCGAGGATTTTAGAATGTATAAAGAATTTATGCCATGTGCCATTTTGACCACAATTTTATCAAATTGCAAGATATTTCTATATATGTTACTAGTTTTTAGGAAGTGGCAAAAATTACTTTCTAGAATTTCTCTCCTAAAATTCTTTATAAGGATTTTTAAACATTAATGGAATTTGTTCTACACATACTAACTTTACCCTTCGATGCAATCAAAATTTTCTAGGGATTTCTCTTTAAAATTGCAAACATTGTCATTAATTTCTTATAAGCTATACTAAAGCTATTTTTCTAAATGTTTAGAATCTCAATGGCTCTTTTTTTATCTTTTGGAGATTTTTCTTCTAAATTTTGGGAACTTTTCCCTGATTTGTCGAATTTTTCAGCATTATTATTATATATATTTCAAAAATTGCTTCTAACATTTCTGGAAAATTTTCTAGGGGTGTAGAATTTTTTAAGAAAGAATTTTCTTATTTCTAAAAATTATCCTTTTTATCTTTTGGAGATTTTTCTTCTAAATTTTGTAAACTTTTCCCTGGTTTGTGGAATTTTCAGCAGTATTATTATATATATTTCAAAAAATTGCTTCTTAACATTTCTGGAAAATTTTCTAGGGGTGTAGAATTTTTTAAGAATTAATTTCCTGATTTCTAAAAATTATCTTCAAGTTTTGCAAGATTTTCCCATTTATTTTTATTAGATGCTTTTAGGATGTTTGTTTTGATAACTAGCCTTTCTAAAACTCTTCTTCTAAATTTCTAAAATATTTTTCTGCAGTATTACAATGAAAGTTTTGTAGGAATTTTTTCTCCAAACTGCAAGATTTCTCCATCTATTTTACTAGAAGCTTTTAGGAAGTTTTTTTGATGACTAGAATTTGTAAGCCTTTCTAGAACTCTTCTTTTAAATACCTAAAATATTTTTCAGGAGTCTTACAATCAAAGTTTTTTTGGAATTTCTTTTCCAAATTACAAGAATTTTCCATCTTTTTTACTAGTAGCTTTTAGAAGGTTGTTTATGACTAGAATTTGTAAGCCGTTCTAGAACTTTTTTTGGAATTTCTTTTCCGAATTGCAAGATTTTTCCATCTATTTTACTAGAAGCTTTTAGGAAGTTTTTTTGATTACTAGAATTTGTAAGCGTTTCAAGAACTCCTTTTATTAAATTTCTAAAATATTTTTCAGCAGTCTTTCAGGAGGATGTGACAAAAATTTCTTTCTAGAATTTCTCTCCTGAATTTCTAGAACATTTATGAGGATTTTTAAACATTAATGGAATTTGTTCTACAGATACTAACTTTACCCTTCGATACAATCAAAATTTTCTAGTGAGTTCTCTTTAAAATTGCAAACTATGTCATCAATTTCTTATTAGCTAGAGAATGAATAATATACTATAGCTTTTTTTCTAAATTTTTAGAATCTCAATGGCTCTTTTTTATCTTTTGGAGATTTTTCTTCTAAATTTTGGGAACTTTTTCTTGGTTTGTGGAATTTTTCAGCATTATTATTATATATATTTCAAAAAATTGCTTCTTAACGTTTCTGGAAAATTTTCTTTTTCTTTTAAGAATTAATTTTCTTATTTCTAAAAATTATTTTCAAGATTTTTAAGATTTGCAAGATTTATTTTTATTAGATGCTTTTAGGAAGTTTGTTTTAATAACTAGCCTTTCTAAAACTCTTCTTCTAAATTCCTAAAATATTTTTCAGGAGTCTTACAACCAAAGTTTTGTAGGAATTTCTTCTCCAAATTGCAAGATTTCCCCATTTATTTTACTAGAAGCTTTTAGGAAGTTTTTTATGACTAGAATTTGTAAGCCTTTCTAGAACTCCTCTTTTAAATATCTATTTTTTTCAGGAGTCTTACAACCAAAGTTCTTTTGTAATTTCTTTTCCAAATTGCAAGATTTTTCAATCTATTTTACTAGAAGGTTTTTGGGAAGTTTTTTTGATGACTAGAATTTGCAAGCGTTTCTAGAACTCCTCTTCTTAAATTTCTAAAATATTTTTCAGGAGTCTTACAATTAAAGTTTTCCAGTAATTTCTTCTCTAATCAGTAAAATATAAGCGAGGGTTTTAATTAAAAGTTGTAAAAAGTAATAAACATAACATTATTGCAAATTTTATAAGAATTTTTCAAACAAATTTTTCAAATAATTTTTGATTATGTTGTACTGATGGGGAGGTGGGAGAGAGGCCACCCACTCACCCTACATATACATACAAACTTTAATTCCTTATCGTCTTGCGGTTTCCAATAAAATTAATTACAAAACTTCTTGAATAATAAATATAAAGTAATTTATATTTAAAGTTAAATTTTGATTTTGTTTTATTTTTTATTACATACAGGGTTTGATTGTTTTTAGCAGCAAAATCATCAATGATTAGTAATTAAAGTTAATATGTAGGGTGGGTGGGTGAACTCTATACCACCCTACATGCTAATTTTGATATTATTTTTAATTGTAAATTATGTAAATATACATTTTTTTAATTTTGTTTTAATAATAATATATAATAATAATAATTAATAAAAATAAATTCTCTAAAACTGAAAAAAATGAGAAAAAATAAAAACAAAATGGCTCCAAACATTGGAACTCATAAAAACTTCTTCAGTGATTTCTGGTGACGGCAAAAAAGGTTGTATAAATCTACTAAAACAAAGCAAGTTATAAAAAAATATTAATAAATTGACGAAAATTTGAATTGCTAAAATTTCGCAACCTGGAAGATAATTTAATTGAGACAAATTAGAAGAAAGATTCTCTAAGAATAAAATAGCTAATTAAATGCAATAAATTGTGGATTCTTAAGTTTTTTTTTTTTTTTTTGAAAAATCAGAACCCTTGAATTAGTAGAAAATGAGTAGCAAAGTTTTAAAAAATTTGGCAATTTTGAAAAAATCCCAGTCAGAAAGGGAAACTTATTACACAATTTTAAAATTCCAAATAAATAAATTGAATTATTGAAACATATTAGAACTATTGAACAAAATATTTACAAATCTTTAGACCAAACAATGATGAAAAATTCGGCTTGTGTAAAGCAAGAAATGGTGGAAATTTTTTGAGAAAATTCTGGAAAATTCAAAAATTTTTAAATTGGTAGAAAAAAAATATTTGCAGAAAAATTTAGAAAATAAAAAATAAACTCTCAACTTAGAAGAGAATTTCATTAAAGAATCTCTAAAATATACTGCAATATTTAATAAAAAGAGATGGAAAAATGAGTTACTAGTCACTTCAACAGAATTTTTTCTCCGATTGGAACACAGATTCGTAAAGAAGAAAGTATTTGAAAATGTTCTCTAATATAAAGGAAGGAAAATTGGTAAAATTCTTGAATTAATACATTTTATAAATCTGAAAAATTTTTTGAAAAATTGTAGAATCCTTGAAGAAAGCTTTTCTCTGAAGAGAAATTCATTTAGCCAGAAAAAAATAAACTGAAAAAATAATATAATTAAAACACTTTAACTTTGTTTTACCACAAAAATATTTATTGCTGTGACTATAGTTTCGAACATTCACTGTTCATTATCAAACATAAATAATCACACTTTCGGCAAGGATGTACTTTCAGTAATCCACTTTACGGATAAAGGCCGTAAAATGGATTTACTGGAAGCGCTAGAAATTCATAAAGCCAAAATTAATCCCGGTTTTTCCCTTCTTAATGACCAGACTGACCTGATGTACTCTCCTCTTTTCGAAGGCATATAAATAACACCTGTTAATTTATTTTTAAGTACTTTATGTTTGATAATGAACAGTGAATGTTCGAAACTATAGTCACAGCAATAAATATTTTTGTGGTAAAACAAAGTTAAAGTGTTTTAATTATCTTATTAAAATGTACCACCAAGTTAACGCCGACAACATTCAAGAATTGAAAAAATAATGCAAATTATTAAAACGCTTAGAAGAAAACATTCGTAAATTTCAAGACGAATTTCTGAAAGAGAAAAAGTTTTGGTAAACTCCGTTGATAAAATTTTTGAAGAATTTTCTGAAATGAGTGGGCAGAAAGACCAAACGTCGAAGTTGAAAGTTGAAATAAACTCTAAAAGTGGAAAAAATGTATCGAAAATTCTAGTTAAAAAATCATAAACCAGAGAAACAGATTCCTGAAGTAGTGAAAAAACTCTAGAAGAATAAGAAAAAACAATCGAAAGAATCGCAAATTAAAAGATAAATTTCTGAAAAAATTATATTTTACTTATACGAGAAACAATTTAAAAACTCTATAACATTAAAATTAGAAAAAAATATGAAAAGTTTTAAAACTCTCAAACTGTCGAAGGAATTCATTGAAAACTTAAAATTCAAGATGAATGATGATGCCTAAAAACAAAAAATTTAAATGGTGGTGTGGGGAGAATTTTTGATGATATTTTTTGATTGGAGGATTGAATAAAGGACACCCACCCACCCTACAAATATATATAAACTTTAAATCCTTATTGTCACGCTGTATCCAATGAAATTAATTGCGAATTTTAACTTGGATGAGTCTGAATAGAAGGATTTTTTTATATAGATTAAGAAGGTGAATTGGCAATTTTAATGAGCTACACTTGATTTTTAACTTTTTTTGTAATAAAAACTGTTGTTTATAAAGCTCACGTATTTATAATACGTTTCTTCTTCTGCTTTTACTCTGTGGAATGACAGCGCTGCTGCTCCTGGTGAGCGAACGGCTAGCAAATGATATCTTTAATTTGAAACCAACAACATCATCTTTGATTAAAGGACAGGCAGAATTAGAATATTTTCTAATATATCCCTATTCGATGAGGTTAAATTCTTGGCTGAAGCTCGAGGCTATTTGCAGCAGGATCGTGAAGTAATGTTTGGAAATATTCCCATAGCAGGTTTAAATCACGAGATCTTCTAGGTCATAAAATAAGTCTACCACTCTCTGTGTATTTATAAAGACTGTAAAGAAACTGATGAAAACAATCAGTTTATTTTCAGTTAAAGTTACTTCAATTCTTTTACGCTTTCTTATTAAAGCCATTAACTTCATCATTGTTGAAAATTTTACACCCTGCATTTCGAGACACTCTCGAGTAGAGAATTGTTACTTTTTCCGATACAACTAGAAAACTTTTTAAATTAAATCCTCATCTCGTGAACTTGTTTCATTAGAGACTCGCGCCGATGCCTAGTTTTCGCTGTTTTGAAATTTTCATCATTATCAGAGTATAAATTTTAATTTCGAATTTTAAACGGTCTTAACGGATGCACTTTTGAGACTCTTAGGTAGGACGAGGAAATTCCAGTCGGGTTGCAAGTCTGGCGGAATTAATGGCCTTATTTTTCCTCCGGCGGGCAAGTTCTCGCGTTTTAATAATAAACGTCGCTTCCACGATGCGACCGTGCACAGGGACGACTTATAATCGCGAGAGGGTTTTTTTTTATGTAGGAGTTTATGAATGGGTTAGATTGTGCGGAAGTTGAAATGGATTTTCGAATTGAAAACTGCTTTTCAAGTAATAAAAATAAATATTATATATAATTTATTGTTTGAAGGGTGGGTTAGTAACGATCAAACTACTTTATTATCCATTACTTCTAGAAAAAGCATAGCTGTACATACATATAGCTAAAATATAAGTGTTAGTATACATCCAGCGGCTACTCTATTCGCCAGCGCTCCGCACGGTGCAAATTAATTTAATTAATTTTCACTTGATGTATTCTGAAATGCTGCACGTATATCTCAATGTGTTTGCCTTTGAAAATAAAAATGGTAGTAGATGTTGCTTTTCATTAATTTGATTGACATTTTTGTGTGTTAATTAAGTGGTCTAGTGTACGACCACATTCGTATACGGCCTAATTGGTCTGGACGTCCATCAAGGAGTTTTGTTGGGAGTTAATTGGAGGCGCGGTGTGAAAAGGATGCGCCTGGCTGTGCTTTAGGATTAATTGAGCAATTTGTAGATCAATGCCTAGATACACACCTGAAAATTAAAGAAGCTGAACGGTTTTCATTTACCATAATTAAAAGGGCCGACGTTTATCTAATCAAATAAATCGTATATCATTTATATTTCTTAGCTAAATATTTCATTTGGTTGATTACCGGAAGAGATAATCGTTATTTAATGAATAACGTCTTCTTCAAACGATATTAATTATCAGTTAAAAGTAAACATAATTAAAAACACAACTAGTTTTTTTTTCTGTTTGAATATTAGAGTAATAATTATATATTTTGAACTACTAGTTTTGTTTTTTAGGTTTTAAATTTAACATTTTCATCGTCTCGAATAACATAAGGAGAACTCGATATTGTCTAAACTCTGAACGAAACAGCCATATCTCTATAGGGCACTCATCTTTATGGATGCCATTCTGCGAAGTGTCTTTTAGTATCTTGCGCGCGCCCTTCGGGGACGCTATTTTCGATCCCTTCTTTCGGCGTCGAGGGCAATACGCTGCCGGAGTGTGCGGAATCAATCATCCGATTTGTACGAGCCCGTCTAGAAAAGTCGGCGGAATGTACGAATATGAAGTTTTCCCCGATTCGAATCAAATCAATCTTCGGCAATAGTTTATATATCATTTTGGGCTCGATGTAAGCTGATTTATTCTGGTTAAAGGGTTAGAGAATAAATATCAATAAGGTGCCATTAAGTTGTTTCTAATTATATAGCATAACAAACTCATAATCTTTTTTGTTTTACATTACTTTACAAGTTTACTTCGAATCTGCCTGATCTGAAGTTTTTCTTCAATTAGAACACTTGAATGAAGAAGAAGTCAAATTATTTTGCGGATGATTAGGTTTAGGTTAGAGAATAAAACAGTTAATCATCGTACATGGGTACTGTTGCATGCGCTTGAACCAAATTTTTCTAAGCACTTTCTCCACTTCGATTAAGGTACCTCCAAAAGATTCCTTATGGATACTTCATCTTCAGGCATCGAAAATCGTTGTTCCTTAATTTATTTTTGATGTGCGGAAATAAAAAAAAAGTGGTTGTTAGGTGTCAGATTGGTGGATGACTTATCAATACGACTTTTTCAGTTCTCAAAAAGTCTAGTGTTTGAGTGGATGTGGAAGAGCATTATCCTGATGGAGAATGATGAGACTTTAGTGGTTGATTTCCCTTATTTTACTGAAGACTTCTAACAAACAATTGGATGTGAACCATCTAGAATTAACTTCTCAACATTGCAATAATGGTACACATGTTTTGTAATTATAAATTATTTATCTACATACAATAATTAATCAACCTGTATTGTCATATTATCGATTAAATTCTCTATACCCTCTGCTATCGACCATAGACTCGAATATAAGACCAAGAAAACACAATTTCAAGTAAATTCCCCGCACGGTGCTCACTTCGTTCTCGAGTTTATCTCGTGTTAACGTTAGGTAATTCATTGATGTTGTGGTAAATACGGCTTAACGATGATGTCAGGTTAATGTAAGAGATAGTTGGGGGCGCTTTAAACTCGATAAATCATCGCTTCGGTGCCCTAATTCAACACAATTATAACGTCATTACCGCTAATGCCGTCAATTTATTCCAGCCAGATTCGTTCGTCGGAGAAAAAATATATTAATCATCTCGTAATTACCGCGCTGATCGATGCAAATCTGTTAATGAGATTGTAAACTAATGTAATGTACACATTTGATTAGTGTAAGCTGCGGCTGTTGGATTTTCCAGTTCATTTATTTCGCAAGTTGTACAAAAATGTCCTATTATTCTCTAATCATAAAATTGATTTAAAAAATCTTGTTGATTAAAGATTAAGGTAATCAATTAATCAATGTTTTCATTTAATTTCATTATCATAAATTTTATTACAATTATTTTTAAAACAATTTCGTCCTACTATTAGGAATTACAAGTAATTTTTAGTATTTAAGAAAACGTTTATCTTAAGATTTCATGAATGATTTTCTCATTTACCTCGTGGTGAAACATTGTGGAATAATAGGTAATTAATTAAGTTTTTTTGTGTTTCTTACAATATGATTCCAAGTCGTACATCCAATTAGTGGCGAATTATGGACTCGGTCTCCCCATCCGGCATGAGTCAGGATGACCTCTCCGAAAGTCTGGGGGCGGCGGAATCGATCGAGCCATAACTGTCTGCCCGAGCATCTGGCAATTAATAAAACTGGGCCCCCACTTACACTAATTAATATCAGATAAAACCGGAGAAACAAAACTACCGTCACCTCCCCGCCGCACCGAAAAGATAAGAGATCTCTCGAGGTCCTCCCGGGGGCCTTTCCAGCACTGTGCACGGCGCCCATTCATGCGGCTGGCGTTGATTAATCACAAGAAGCCCCCTTCCTTGCCCCCTCCAAGCCATTCGATTAATGGTTTGCGCTTTGATTCAAATTCGATTCGATTAGAGAGAAAAAGAAAAGCGAATGTATATTTTTTATATACTGTTTAGTTAGCAGGATGATTTTTTTGGATTAATATTTTGGCGGTTGCAATAGTGCAGCATCAGTCCTGGTCAAGAATTGGATGGTTGATATGTACCATTCGTTATTGGGGAAACAATTAATGACGCTTTAGAGTGACGGGAGCAATCTTCCTAAAGTAACAAGCTTGTTGACACCAGCATAAATACACAAACACGCGGTCAATAGCAAAAAATTACTGTTACTACTTTTTGGTTCTTTAATAAGAATTTATTTATAGGCATTGATAACTTTGACAAATGATAGATATCACAGAAGATAAATATAACACATGAGATTTGAAACATAGTAGAAACCAACGACATATGACTAAAGATCTCCTTGCCAGCACGAGTTACAACGACGAGTTGCTAGGGATCTCGAACTTTTGACTACAATGAAAACATGACAAGTGGCATATCTAGGACATATAATGCAGAATCAGAAATATTATATCCTTCAATTATTCATAGAAGGCAAAATTGAAGGAATACTAAGAAAAATTGCCGTGTTTCAATTTCAACATGAGACAATGGGCTGGACTTAACACTATCGGTAGTCTGATACGAAAAAACCCAAAGCACCCTAGCTGAAGAGGGCGAAGGCCGCTCTAAAAACCGTCTCCAAAAAAGAAGTAGTCGACGATCACCACTATTATTTTTAATATGGGAACATGTGACAACCGTAGAACCTAGGGGCAATATCGCTCCCACTCAGATGTCGAGAAAAAATGGATCATATTGTCGCAAACATCCATATATGGCCAAATGCATAAAAAGAAGAAGAATTATGACATGTGTGATAGATGATAGATAATATGATGTATAAGTACGACAAATATCATAGATGAGGCAACTGAAAAATATAACCCATGTGATAAATGTAGAAATTTTGCAGATTTATTAGGTATTAGATTTTTACGTCGTTTATAGAATTTCACAGGAATGTATTCAAACAAATTCATACTATTTATATCTGTTATAAAATAGGAACGATATAAAAATAGTTATTTAAGGTACAAGTGTAAAAAGTGATGCTTTATTGCACGAACTGGCGTTTAAAAACACGAGCGAGGAACGAGCGAGTTTTTTTTAAAGCCAGGAGTGCAATAAAGAAACTTTTTACACGTGTGCCTTACAAAATTTTATCTTCGATCGTAAAGGATTTCAAAGAATATATTCTTATGAGTAATATTTTAATGTCATTTCAATAATTCAATTAATGAAAACATATTTTACCCGCAGTGCACTAATGAAAGCGTTACTTAGCAACCAGTAAACAAGTTGCACAAATGTTGGCCGCCATTATTATTTATGGAAAAAATGTTCGCTTTATTGTAATCGCTTCGACTTGCATTAAATGAAATCTTCAGAGTTCTTAAATCTGCCATTTGGTTTGTATTATATATTTTATTTATAGTTGATTAGTTATTTGTATCAATTAATAAAAAATTAAGTTTTTCGTCGAAAATTTGTGCTATAATATATTCATCTGTCAAATTTGACATTTCTGTGCAATAAAAACCGTTTGACATTACCGTGCAATAAAAACGTAAAAAAGCACTAGTGCTTTAAAAAGCCACTTTTACAATGAAAAATGATGCAAAAAGCGTCTACTTTCTGTACGATCGTAGATAAAATTACTTATACGATAGTGTTACGGTTTATAACTTATCGAAAGATCAGTTGAATGTTTCAAAAAACTTTCTGGATAAATCAAATCCACTTCGGGTAATCTTCAATGACAGTGAGCTATGTCGTCTTCGTTGATGACAACCATTCATCCAACGCCTAGGTTCACTTGCCGAACGCTTCCATTTTTCAGAGCTTTGCAGCTTTTGAATTATTCTCCCTTTACCATCTCGGCAGCCTTTCCATTTTGACTTCCGGATCAGCTCGTAGATTTTATCCACTAAGAAAATGGCCAAGTTTAAGGAAGGATAAGTCATTGGGACCATTGGATAACGTATAGGTCGAGCCTCAATTTTTTCCTTTGTTTGAAATTTGAACCCTGAATCAAAATTTTATATTTCTCAGAATCTCCTAATGTTCGAATTAATCTTATTTAACGTTATCGAGTTGGAGCTACCTTAACTAATGTATGGCTGATAACCCAATCTAATTCAGCATTTTGCAAAAGTTATTATTAACTGGTGTTCTCTTAGATTTAAAAAGTTAATTGTATATATATATTAACACGGTTTTATAAATACACGTTTACTGATGAACATTTTGATTAGCTAATTGGATATTGGTCAGTCATTGAACTATTTTTTTTTAACTTTTATGATGATAAAAAACCATGGTGAACAATAATGGACAATTTTAATCATAACTTGCCTTTTGGTCTTTACAGAATTGCTGAATAGATGCATAAAATTCACATATTAACAATAATACAAATATGATTGATGACTTTGTGATACATCTTGATTACGAAATAGGTTTAAGAAATAATAACACCAAGTGTAAAAATTCGTGATACTAGCAAAGTGTTATTATTTCTTAAACCTATTTAATAATACAAATTCCCAAACAAGACTATTTCCAATTAATTCCTGTTCAATTTTAGCAATTTCTGATTCAATTGTTTGGCGGGTTTTGCCTAATGCACGATAAGCTCTCTCACTATCTTTGGATAATCGAGAATAATGAGGCCTGCCTTATTTTTTGAAGAACTGACTCTGCGACATTTGATCTAGCGTTCGGTGTAGACTTTTGAGAATCTTTTTGCGGATCCTCTTAATGCTGCACAGATGCTGTAACTCTCAGATACCGAAATATGTATATGGCCGACGATTTTAATGTTCAAAGGCGGATCCTTGGCTTCATTTTTTTGGTCTAACTAAGAAGAACATTTTTTTGCCTTTACTCTTAAAATAAGCCAATCAGTTCTTCATTTGAGTCAAATTTTGTTTTCATTGTCTGCAAACAAGAAAAACAGTGGTCGCTGGGAGCCAAATCTGGAGTGTACGGTAGGTGAGAAAGCAATTCAAACCATTTCAACACTTTATTGTCAAAATTGATAATATATTGTAAACTTTGTTTGTGTATATTATACAATAAATAGTGGTATAAAAACTTAAAAATTATTTTCATTTAACCTTTTTTAATTCAAACCATAATTTATCCAATTTAATCATTGTTTTCATCGTGTTCTTTTGCACGCGGGGCCGTTTTTCTTGATTTCTGCATTCAATCGATCCAATAAATAAATAATAAAGCCTTATAATATTCCTTATTGAATTTTTTTCAATCAGTTTTGTCTTTCTTAAGATAGATGAATAAATTTCCATTTGCTTCCCAAAATATGACTTTTGGTCGCTTTGGATGTCTTTCACCGGCTGCTCGTCCACTCAGCTGACGATCTTTTTGATTCAGTGGTGTAGTGATGGATCCATATTTCATTTATTGTAAAGTACAGGCTCTAGAATTTTATTTTACTTTGCTTGAATAGCTTCAAATGGCGCTCTGAATCGTCGACGCGTTGTTGTTTCTGGTCCGATTTGGGCAAACGTGGCACTCATGTCTTCTTCTGATATCGTCAATGTGTCACCTATCTCACGCAACTTCATTTACAGTCTTTTAAAACTATATTGTGGGCATGTTTTCTGAAAGAGAGAAGCGCATAATTCATAAGAAAAAGAACTAAAGACTTCAACGAGTAAACAACAAAGTATCGCGATAAATAATGGCACCTATACCAAAACATTCAAAAATGCCTCGACTTGGCCGAATGGTTCTATTGGAAACACCAACTTTTAAGATATCATAAACGCTAGCATATTTTTATGATTTAATTCATCGGGGTCAAATGAGTTATCATTAAATACGGAATTGCCAACATACTCAGAAAAAAATCTTTATTTCTGAACCCAGTAAGAATAAAAAAGAATTAATAAGAATAATAAATATCCTTAAAATAAACTGTGCAACTGGAATAGACAACAACCAATCTTTAACATAACCGGAATTATACCGGCACAATTCAAAACTTCACTAGTTATCCCTATAGACAAAGCTGGACCTAAAATCGAAATTAGACAAACAGACCAATAAGCTTAATTAGCAACATAGTAAAAATCTTTTAAAAATACTTAGCAACCAGAATCAAGTCGCATCTACTGAAAAATAAAATATTGACTGACAACTAATTTGGATTTCAAAACAAACAAATCAACACTGGATGCGATGCACACCTTACAGACAAAATTAACACTCAACCAAAAAAAAAACACCACAAGAAAATAGCATTATTCCTTGATCTTGCTCGTGCTTTGATACTGTTTCCCATGCTACTCTTCTAGAAATCCTTCAAGAAATGGGAATCAAAGGCCTTCCACTAACTCTGATAGATCGTAAACAATATATAAAAATTAAAAAAAAAACGTATTAGTGGGCCAGAATCCATAAAAATAGGCGTATCCCATGGAACAATACTAGGATTAATATTTTTCCTGACCTACATAAATGCTCTCAGAATATGGAGAAATAATTTGATATGCTGATGACACTGCCATTGTATTCGATGGTAAAACATGAAATGAAGTCATACCATCAAACAGAAACATACCAAACTATACAGAAATGAAATTAAATAAATAAAGAGCACATTGATAATTAAGGAAACACCACACATAAATATCCTGGGCATAATTATAGACAAACACCAAAAATGGGATCTTCAAGCAAACAATGTAGCGAAGAAATTAAGAATTATTAATAATTAAATTTTACAATTTACGAGATAAGATATCACAGAAGCTGGTTAAAAGACTCCACACTGTTTTTGTAGAGCCTATAATTACATATGGCATCAGAATTTGAGACACTTGCTACTATAATGCAATGAAAAATTTAAATGTAGCGCAAAACTACATATTAAGGGTAATATATAAAAGAGATAAATTCTGCCCAACAAAGCTCCTATATTATAACACTACCTTCAATACCAGAGAACTTTGTACATTACATACTCATATATATACAAAGACATAACACCTACAAAAACCATCCAAATCACCATCAAGACAACAGAAAAACAGAAAACCCATTTTGTGCTAACAAAAAAACTCAACGTCACTTTAGTTATATGGCAATTAAACTATATAATATAGTACCAAAGCAGATAATGGAGATACAAAATAAGAAGGCCTACATAAATAAAATAATATCTGTTATACAAAACAACAAAGATACCATAGTAGCAATTTCCAATTAATCCTCTCACTACAAATTGTTCTAAGCTAGGCAAATGTTTTTTTAATTTTATTTTGTTACTTTCCCTTCTGATATTACATTTTTGAGATTTACATTGTAAAATTAACTTTAGTTATAATTATAAATATTTATAAGTAGGTTTAAATAGCTTTAAAAGGAAAAAAAACAAAATGGAAAGCATGAAACAAGTACTTTTACTTAAAATGTTGAACATTAGACGCAACAACTTAGCTAATAAGAACAAATAACGGATATAATATGTTATTGACACGTTTGATAGTTGATGATTGATGATATATTGTGACTGTAATGTAGCTCAAAAACAAATTAGTTCATGTCTATGTAGTTAACTAAATTAAATGATTCAAAGAAGAGAGTTGGTGCCACATCAAATACCATACCTATTTTCGGTGGTATACTTCAAGGTAGAATTCTTAGGCCCTTTGTAATATTTTTAAAGCATTAATGAGCAATTAATACATTTTAAAGCATTTCAATTAATAAAACTAGTGTACTATTTATATATTTAAAATGTATTAATTGCATAAAAGTTTAAGAGAAATTAGTTGAAATAATAAAAATACATAAACTGTGATTTAATTTAATTAAAATTAAGATGTAATTGCAAGGTACATCGAAATCTTATTTGAAGTAAATGGTGAAAAAAAAAACATGTGGACAATGTGGCTTTGAAAGTAAATATAATCCAAGCTGTACAGGCTTTTGCCGAGTCTTTAAACTTGTATGAAGTCTTGCATTATCTTGATGGGACACCACCAAACATTTTATTTTATTGTCAATTCGGACTTTTTTTGTTTTGGTGTGAGTGAATCATTTTATTTTTCTATCTGATGTACACTTTATAGTTAATCCAGTAAAAACTCAAAGCAAAACTATTTAAACTATGGAAGATAAGAAGAGTTTTTCTTCATCAAATATGCAAGCACAAAGCACTTCTAACGCAGATTTTATTGAAACAATTGATAGTTTATTAGGATTTCAAAGAAATATATTTGAAACAGAATGCATAACTGTTTTTCTATCAATGAAATCCGCTTTAGAAGTACTTTGAGTGGGTTCACCTTTTTTAACTCAACGATCTCTTGCATTTAACACTGTTGTAAATAACCCATTTATCATTCCCAGTGATGATTTCAAAATGTAAATTTTTTTAGCCGCTTGAGAAGCAAATCATATAAATAAACGAACTGTCGCAATTTCCTTTTGCTACGAACATATGAAATCTTACTTTAACGATCTTATAAGTTGTTACTGGCTGGTTTGCATCAATTAATACCTTTATTATGTCTTCTTGAGCTTTTTCTGATCCTCCAAAACGTGGTGTATCTTCAACTTAAAAATTACCAGATCGAAATTTTGCACACTAGTTTTGGCATTGGCGTTCAAGTTTTTTACGGTGACATGTACTGTCTAGATGCTGTACTAATTTCCATAATCGAGTGGACAAAACGCCGACAATTAAGGAACTGTTAACAATAACAATGTTGACCATTAAATGATTGTTTCTCTATCAACAACAGCTGCGAAACGATTTTGACTTATTCGGCTCTAGTCAGCGCAATGCAGTTGAAGATAGGAAAACGAAATTCAATACACCATACACATCGGATTTTCTTTTTCTTGCTTCTGGAGAATTTGTACCTTTTCTATAGTAAAAATATAAAATGTGCCAAAAATGCAGTTTTTATTTTTATATTTGAAAGGTCTTTAACCAAAAACTACTGCATAGAATCAAATTTTCACAAACAAGTCTTGCTATATATCTATGTCAAATATGTTGTGTGATTACTCAAAAACCGACGATTAAGTCCTCCAATGGGTAAGAAAACAATTAGCTGAATTTATTATTAGCGTAAGAACATTTTATAAATTTTAACAATTTAAAAACCATGTAAAGAAAAACAATTACAAATAATAAGATAAAATGATTGTTTCGTTATAAATAAGTGATTAGTGTTTGAGATAAATATGTTATAAGCATGTGACCCCATTAATTCCACTTCTTTTATGAGTATATCAAAACGTTACGCGCACAATCCAATAATACACACGGCCTCTCCGTAGTACAAATTCATTTGCCGGGAACACCGTGATTCATCTTATTTAAGAGGGTATTATGCTGGTGCGCGATGGACAAAATTGAAATTAATGCACCAGGAAAGGTCGTAACAATTTGAATACGGCCCGAGGAAGTTTTTAAATTAGATTTATTTTCTCGTACCGCCTAAAGACCAAGTAAGTAGGTTGTGTAATTTCACCAGCGCCTTAGTTTTTTTTAGTGAAAACAAAACGATTTTTAAAAAGTATTTAAAAATGTATTTAAACGCAAGTACATATAATTTGTTTGATTTGATTTGTTTTCATAAATTTTTAATTGATTAACGACTGATGGTCTTTCTGCTTAATTTATTGGTCTTGTAGCATCAATCATGTATGTTTGGATTAATGAAGTCATTAGATGAGGAAATACATATTTTTGAGTTACATTCGCAGATTACTTTTAAATCGTAGAAGTATTATTAGTCAGGATGGGTGAACGATAGGCTTCGCTTCAGGAATGTAATTGGCGATTACTTATATTCCCAAGAAGGAAGGTATAGGCCACCCATTCATTTTTGACAAAGACAAATCTTCATCTCTAAAAATATGTAAATTAAGGCAAATGTTAAAGGTAAAACGAATATAGATAATTCTAGAACTCTCACTGCTCGTCAGAAATATTGGTAGAAGAAGTAGAAGATCATTGTAGCTGCATGAACTTCCCTCGGCTTCCTCCATTCAAAATTTTTGTATTATATTTTTGTATATTCATGAAAGCTGAAGTATAATGAATAAATACAAATAATCTAAACTATTTTTTAATTAGAGGATTAATTAAAACACTTAGTTTGGTTTCACTATTTTATTTATTTAATTAATCCTCTAATTAACATCAAAATGTTTCATCACGAGTGATTCTTTAAAGTAACACAAACAACAATATACAAAATCACGTTGAAAGGACTATTTGGTCGACACCTACCCAAACAGTACTACAACTACTTATTGTAAGTATTTTTATTAAGACATCATCAACATACATTTTCTTTCAATGATGAACAGCTACTGAATGCAATAAAGATATCCTCACAGCCGCGAATAAATAATTCACGCCGACTTTAACCTTTCAAGGCCCGAAGGCCTCAGCCACATTAATTCGAAATTAATCATTAAAACAGCATCCGGAATTTGGCCGCAATTTATTGCACCGGCCGGCTACAACTCACTCACATATTATCCATCATTTCACAACGGCCCACTCTTTCTTTTTTTTTCCCTTCCTTCGCCCAAATGTACGCAGCGTTCCGAACAAATCCTTCCCAAAAACGCTCACAAATTTTCCGAATTCCTCTCAAAGTGTAATGCTCGTAAATCCAATTATACCGCCAGTGCAGATGGGCATTCTTCGGCTGGGAAAAAGTGCCGTGAATTTTAATTTTCCGATTGGATTTTTATTTTTTTGGTGTGTTGGAAATTGAGGCGTGACTATCTATATTTTACGATCTTAACAGTGGATTTTGGTTATGGCCATAGAGATCGCGGCTTAATGGTTTATTTTTAAAGTAATGGGTGCAATAAAATGTTAATTGTGGACTTAATTTATACGTAAATGATAAAGTGTATGGCTTATGAAATATCTATAAACACGTCGATCGTTAAAAATGTATAAGAGTTTATTGATCATTTCATTATTACATTCAAATTATAATTCAAAATCTAAACCAAAATTTCTTATGTTTGGGTTGTTAAGAAACAAATGAAGCTTCTTTACCTGTGAGAACTAACTAAAAACTTGTGTTCATTATGTTTCCTTTTTCTATTCGGGTATTTCTTGGCCAGTTTTGCGCATCGCTTCTAAATAGATCAGGAGGATATCCGTTTTTCTATTTGGATCTTTATTGACCAGTTTTGCGCATTGCTTCTCATCAGCATAATTGTAACATTGGGTAATTTTTAATTAGAAAACTCACATTATATTCATTTTCCAGTCATATGTTTCCATCAGCGACGTTCATTTTCAAAGCAATTACAAAAATTAACTATTAGTTAATAGTAAGCTAACATCTCTCTAATATCTAACGCATCATTGATTATAATATTGATAATAATAGTTTCGTAATATCTATCATTTTATATTACAAGTTATTAATTAAAAACTAACAAAAAAGTTCAGAAAAATTGTCTGAGGCTAAAAGACAACCAAAAGATAATTAATTGCTTTACAAGAATTTGTTTTGTACTTCTCTCTAAACTTTCAAACAGTTAAAAGAAGCTAATATCCTTATTAAACATTTATTTTATACATATAATCTTAATCTACATGAAAATATAATTTGAAAGCTTTTAACACCAATCTAAATATGAACTAAACGTTTTTTTTTGTAAGTGCCAAAATTAAGTTTTCCTATTTGCATGAATCCCATGCGTTCGTAATGAAAGGAAAAAATGCATTTCCACCACCTCTCTGACACGTGATTCGACGTTAAGTCGACATCATCGGAGCTACTAAACACTAATTTCCACCAGAGCGCAACTGAATGTTGGAACTTTTAAAAAGAGGAAATCCCGACGTCGCGCTAATTTCATTAAACGCCTCGGAAAACCAGAGTGCAACTCTAACGACCAACACGTCATCAAGAAAATCCCTATCTCTAAAATATGAAGTTATCATAAATCTCATAACTTTTAATTAAGTACAAAAATAAAATAAATATTACCAAACGACTTTTACTTATTAGCAACTAATTAAATTCTTTTATGGATTTGACTGAACGTTTTTTTTTTCTATTTAAAGATCTTAATCTTTATAATTTAAGTGATATCGTTTGATCGTCGATTAAATCGATTGTGATTTTTATATCACGGCCTCGGGTTGGGTCCGATGCGGATGATGGGGCGAGATAAAGCATGGTCGGCCGGCCCCGTGGCGCAAGGGGTCGTCTCTTTTTGCCGTCCTCCGACATTTCACCCTCCACTCTTTCGTCCCCATTACGCTGATGGGGCGGCATCGCTCAAGCGAAGTAGTTTTTTTCCCTCCTACTTCTACGCTCTGCTTTATGTTTTCGAAACGCACATACTGGTGAATTAGGACCCGAATTACTCCCTTGGACATTCCCCAAAATCGGTCGTGTTCTAATACGGAAAGGTTCTTGTCCAAGGAAAGGGGGAAATGAATAGAATGAAACAATAAGTTTTGTGCGTAATATAAAATAAAGATAGAATCATGGTATGTGGAAGCCCATTAATATTAATGATTTTTTTGTATTCACAAATACAATGCATTTTCTTTTAAATAAAAATCTATTTAATATATATTTTAGGTAATTAACGTAAGAGGTAATATTAGGAAGCTTGTGTTAGCATTGAATTTTATATTCATAATCTTAATAAGATTTTTGTTAGATTTAATTTAATTTGCTTGTTTTGGAAATTCTATAAAAATTTATACATACAAAATTATAATAATCTTAAAATTTGTGAAATGTGAAATTCACAGAGCTATGTTTTTCTACTAGATCCATTATTTACTATAGCTGAGGATAGGAATCAGAAGATGCATCTGGTCATTTAGGAAAAATTTTTTTGTCAATGTAACAGAAGATTCACATTGTAGGATTAATTAATTAATCAATTAATTGTACTTCTTACTTATTTTCAGAAATTTTTGTAAGAAAATAGCAATTGGTAGTATTAGCTCGGGAAGTATTAGTTGAACAATATGTTTGTTTGTAAATAATAAGGCAAGATAATACCATAAAGGTGTCATCTATTGTTTGAGCGTTGTACTAGATTTCTCTTTTGGTGGATAACCACCGACAAATAATAGGGAACTGTCAGCAGCGACTATTATAACATTGATATGTTATAGAAATAAATATAAAATAAGCACAATCATTGATTTGATTATGTTCGAAGGATTATATTTTTATATTATCATCAAAGATATTTTTGTCACCCTTCAGAATAATGTCGGTGGAAAGGGAAAGTCAACAATGTATTGATTATTTTTATGATGTCATCACATCCTTGATGTAGGATCTTTCAATGTAAGACCTGCAAAACACGAAATCGTCTTATAATATTTGTATATGTTAGGGTTTATTATTTTTAGATTTCCAAAAGATTGTTATTTTTAATGGGTTTAGATGGGCAATCTGTTCTGAACTTGTTTGTTCCATTATTTGATGAGCCTATACTACTAACTGAAGGACAAATACTCTACACTCTACTACTTTATTTAATACTGCCTGTGGGTTTAGTGGGTAACGGCTTAAGAATTAATTATATTTTCTGTGCAGTGGATTAGGTTAAAATCAAATATCACTAAGAGAAGAACATAATTTGTAAGTTTTGATTTTTGATCTTTAAAACCAGCAAGCCATGTTAGAGCTTTCTTTCCCTTAAAACAATGGAAATAACGCCGCTTTGAAAATTGGACGCCATTGGTAAAGAACGAATTTATGCTTGATTATACGTAATCATCCCTATTTCTCAGACTAGTGTAGTATAAAACATTAAATGGCAAATATTTGCATTGCTGCATAAGTAGTTTCACTAACGACTTGGAAGCCAGAGTTCACCATGTGTTCTTCCACTCAGGCCCCTTCTTCTACCTCAGATGATTGAATTCTCTGTCAGCAATATTGTTTTTATCCATTATTGGCCTATTTATGTCTATATTACCTGGAGATATTTTAATGACAACACTGCATGTATCCTTCTACAGCTTCCAAAAGAATGTTATTTTTATGGTTGTTTGGATCGGTAAATATTTCCAATTGATTCTGTACCTCTTCCTTCAAATGCTGAGCCTATATATTACTAAGTGAACTACAGCAACTCCAACTCTATCCAAATTTTGGTTGTGGGTTTTCTTCACGACGACTAATAGAAGATCCAGTAGTTAATTTGTGTCCCCTAAACAACGACTTATAACTGAATCAAGACTCTGCAGTAAAACGTTTCTATTTTGACTTTAAATGTAATGGGTGCAATAAAATATTAATTGTGGACTTAATTTATACGTAAATGATAAAGTGTATGGCTTATGAAATATCTATAAACACGTCGATCGTTAAAAATGTATAAGAATATATTGATCATTCCATTATTACATTCAAATTAGAATTCAAAATCTAAACCAAATTTCTGCAGTAAAAAGTTCCTATTTTGACTTTAAATCTTTAAAATGAACAAGCCATATTTTATTTTGCTTTCCATAAGATGTGTGGATCACATTTTCTGAGAAGTGGATTGTATTGACAAGAACATACACGAGTGGTTTTTCACCTTATCTTGTTTACTGATGCAGTTAAAAAAGAAAGTAGACAATACTAAGCATTGCTGTACCATCTGTCGATAGTATATGGGTTTATCTACGGTTTCCAAAAGATCGGCTAGTATTTTTCTCTCTTCAGCCAATTTCTAAGATTATATTATTAAGTGAACTACAAGAAATCCTACTGTATGCTAATTCTTCTAGTGAGTTTTCTGGATCGCCGTTCATAGAAGATCCAATAGTTAATTTGCTTCCCAATACACAAAAACTTGTAACTAAATCTAAACTCTGCAGTAAAACGTTCCTATGTTGACTTTAAATCTTTGAAATGAACAAGCTATAATTTGCTTTGCTTTCCATAAGATAATAATAATAATAATAAACGTCTTTATTCAGAAAAAAAAATGGGCGAAGTTTAGCCATTAAGGTTACTCTACCACTTAACCCATAAAACATAACAATTTCACAAAAACGAACAAAAAAATAACTATACTAAACTAAACAATTTGCAAATAATAATAAAAATAAAAACTATTTAATTACACAAGATAAGGTAGATCTAGCCAGATTTGCACGTAGCTGTTTTTTAAAAGAGTATACTGGTAGTAACGTTGTTGCCCTATTTAATTTGTTGTATAAGTTCACTGCGACGTAGCTGAAACAATTTTCAAATAAAGTGGTACGGTGCTGCGATATATGAAAATAGTTACTGTTAGATGTGGGTATGATATTCTTTGAGGAGTGTATATTGTTAACGATAAGGTAAATAAGTAATTAATATCACTTGGTTTTACATGTTTCACAATTTTTTTTATTTTGAACTTCCCTGACTAGTTTAGATCACACGATTATTATGAAAGGGGGTTTTTACAGTGATAAATAAAAAATTGTAAAAAACAAACAAGTAAAATCAAGTAATATCAATTACTAATTTACCTTATAGTTAAATTATGTTTCACCAAGTGATGAATGAAGAAAAAGTTCGTAGTTTGATGTTGTTAAGAACTATAGTGCAGTTTGAAACAGAAAGTAGGAAAATACTGTGTAATCTATCCTTCTAGGGCTTCAAAAAATATTGTTATTTTCTTCTTAACCAATTTCTAATATTTTCTCCTTAACGAATTTCTGAGAAAACGTAAGCATAGCTGCACTATCTATCTATGGTATACGGCTTACTATTTTCAAGATGGTTAGGCTACCATTTTTCTCATCAATCAATTTCTGAGACCATATTAGTAAGTAAACTACAGGAAATCTATCTGTATTTTAATTCTGATAGTGAGTTTTTTTTTGATCGCGGCTTATAAAAGATACGGTAATTGATTTGATTCTTCCAAGAAATGCTTTATGCCCAAATTAAAACTCTGTGGTAGTTTAAGTCATTTAAGTTTTAAAGTCAACATGCTGTATTTAAGAAAATTCCTTTCAGTGAAAACCCGTAAATATTTACCTGTTAATATTATATTATTCATATATATCAATAGTGAATATTAGTATTTTATTCTTTTATCGTAGGCCAGTGTAGTCTAGAAAGCGACTCAGGGAACCCGACCAATTGTTTTTGGAATTACATCAGGTTTATTTAGCCGGTTTCTATTTTAATTGTAGAGAAAAAGTTCTTTAGTTGTCGATGAGTTTTCTAAATCAGATATTTGTTGCAGGTATTTTGTTTTTCACTGGCTTTGTTTTATCAACATCCACTGGATTATATTTTCCAAATAATCCAGAGATGTTTTTTCTAAATGAGCATTTATCAGTGCCCAAAAAAGTCGTACTGGCCTAGATGTTCAAATACAAGTCTAAGATGCTGTAGGTGTTATTAAGCGTTTAGAATATATTACCAGACTCAATTGCAGGGACGAATAAATTTCTGTAATTGTCGGTAATTTTTCGGAATTGAGTAATTGGATATTTGTAGCTGGTGTTTCTTTATTTTATCGGCATTCTAACACCAGAAACCTTTTCCCAAATCTTTTATCTTTGGCTAATACTTTAGTTTTCGATGCTTTTTACAAAATAAACTTTAAATGATTCATTTACAAGAAGGAAAAAGTTAGGACTTTTCTTTAAACTAAAATTAAACGTTATTTCTGTATTAAGTTTAGTCAAATTTAAAATGATATTTCTTGATCATTTTAAAGCATTCATTCATCAAAATTCTACTTAAAAATATTCGAAAGTAAAAAATTTAGTATTGCTAAAGAAGGTGTTAGTCTTATTAATGGAATTTGTTGCCAGATAAAACCTTTTCGACTTTAAGAATAATTTAATACGCTTCCCTAGTTATTTAGTGTTCAGGGTTGCTAGGTTATCGGATTGGGAATATAACAGGACTAAATAGATTAGATTACCAAAATCAAAGTTTGGATATCACCAGGTGTTGGGACTTCAGTTAAAACTTAACTGAATTTCGCAAAATAATCAAATTTAGAACTTATACAAGGTGGCGCAAAAGTAATGTCATAGTTTTAAATGGCTGCCATTTTGTTGTAAATGAAAAAAGAGCCCTGTTTTCATCTAAAATTTATTTGATAGTGTATTATTGGTTACATTACTTTGAAAAAATTATATCGCTCAAATGGCCACCTCCCGAGTTGATGCATAATTGCGCTCGTTTTGCGGCATTTTGAATGATTGCTCGTAAACATCTGCCCCAAATTCGCGATTTCTTCTTCAATGTCAGCTTTCAAGGCTTGCAAGGTTCGTGGATGGTTGTGGTAAACGCGAAATTTTAAAAAGCCCCAAAGGAAGCAGTCTGGTGCTGTTAGATCTTGCGATCTGGACGGTCAGTTCAAATCTCCAAAACAGGAGATCACTCGACCTAGAAATTGGTATCTCAAAATCTCCATAGTTACCTGATCTGTGTGAGCGGTTGCTCCGTCCTGTTGAAACCAACAATGATCGATACCGAAATGCAGCAACTGCGGGCAAAAAAACTGGTTTAGCATTTGCCTGTAACGCTCGCCATTTACGGTTACGGCGGCGCCATGTACAATTAAGGAGACACGGAAGCAATAATTTCATGTGTAAATCTTATAATCATGTTCATATAATACAGCATTACACATAACAAGAAATACTTCTGATCTGTGCTTAAATTCTTAGGAAGAATAGAAATATATTCAAAATTATAGCGTGTCTTCATATAAATAAGACAAAAAATATTTCACAAACTTAGGTCACTTCTGTTACACCATCTAAATGAAAAATCTTATTTTGTTATCACAAAAGTAAATCATTTTCATGAAATATAACCAGTACAAGGGCCTCTTGTATTTTTCATTAAAAACCACCCCATTAACAAGTGACTCGTTATAACCAAAGACACCTGTGACCAAAACTTTGTTGTGTTCTATGTCTTCTAAAAACTATAGTAAATTATTGTCTACAGCTTTTCTGTACTTAATGTAACATAGGTATTATGTCATTTAAAATGTTTTAATGTTTTGGTTCCTTTAAAAAACCACTTCTCAGTAGGCAAAGTATTTATAACTCGACTAATTTCTCAGCATATATTACTAAGTGAATGACAGGAACTTCTACTGTAGCCTATTCTAGTGGCGAGTCTCTTCTTAATCGCTGTTTATACAAGATTTGATAGTTAATTTCATTCACCCATGCAATAGCATAAATCGAAATCAAAATTCTGTAGTAGAACGGCCCAGTTTTGACTTTTTATCTTTAAAATTAGATCTTTGCATTCCGCAAAGTTGTGGAAATGATGATGTCATTTAATAAATGGACAGTATAGCTAAACAACAAACATGAGTGAATAATTACTTGGTTATATTATATTTCGCAGACTGGTGTAGTTTAAATCTGAACATCTAAGAATTATTGCACCTATTTGTAATGTGTATTGTCATTGGTAACGTTCTGCTGGTGGTACATGTGTTCTTCTAATGCTTCCAAAAGTTTGCCATCTCGAAGGATGTTCGGATCGGCCAGAATTTGCAAATAGTTCTGAACCTCTTTATTCAATTGATCACCTAATATTATTATATAACTGAAATTCACTCATTATATATCCTAATTCTGGTAGTAAGTTTTCTGAATCGCAGCTTAGCGAATGACTTATGTTTAAATTATAACTCTTTAGTAAAACAGCCCATTTTAACTTTAGATCCTTAAAAGTAAGCAATTCTTAAGTTGTGCTTTTCGTAAAGACGAAGGAATGATGTACTTCGAATAGTAGACGTTACTGCTGAAGAACAACTCGCAAATTTTTACTTCTTTGTATGATACTATTTTTGGGCAGCATTACAGAATATAACAATATTATTATTTTCTCATAGGCCAAACAGAATGCAGGAAATACAATCAATTGTTCTAATTAAAGCTCACTCAGTTAAATGGATGTTTAATTGGTTTAAATTTCTGTTAGTTCAGTAGGATAAACTATCTGGTTATAGAAAGGTTATGTTTATTTTTATATGACGTTATCAATAAAATATATACCATGATTCTTTACATCTCTTATATTCTAGCTAATTTGAGTCTCGATTTAAATTTTGATACGGAATTACTCTTCAAACAGCCAAAGAAAAATATTTCTTCCAATAGAAGATTTAACCGTACCTTTTTCAGCTAACATAACACTTAAATCGCTTAATTATTATATATTCTAAAATCTGATATGGAAAAGCTTGCTAGTGAAAATGTTTTATTAATTCTATGCAGTAGCTTTAGATAGGTGACTTTTCAAGTATTGAAAAAGAAAAGAAGCATTTGCGGCATAATTTACTTTTTGTTGTAGAAGAGATAAAAATTCTGTTCAAGCAAGAGAAATATTATCCAATGTGTATTGACATAAGGCCAGTAAAAAACTGGCTGTTTTGCAAAATTTCGATTCGGCAATATTAATGTTGAAGGTGCACCACGCTTTAGAAGACCAGTTGATAAAGACACAATACAGATATTCATTGATGCAAACGAACGAATAACAAATCGTGAAGAAAACAAATAAATTATCATTTTTGAAGCACATCGAGCACTACGATACGAAGTATATTCATCAAAAATGCGAAACGATCTATTTGGTGGAATTGCAAATGAATCTTTTTTAATGAGCTTCTACCGGATAATACAATCATTAATTCTGAAGTGTATTATCATCAGTTGGACCTATTCAAATTATTTATTTAAACATAAAAAGTCAGAATTGGCCAAAAGAAAATAGAGGAATACTCTAATACAAGTCCACTAACTTGACAAAAGATTATACAGCTGGCATGTGATATACTTTTACATTCACTATAATATATAGAACTGACCTTCTGGTTGTTATTTATTCGGGTCTTTACAAAAAATTTTAGACGGGAAAACCTTTACTTCGAACGAGGAGGTCAAAATTCACCTGAACTAGTTTTTTTTTTCCAGCAAATAATTGTTTAGCGATACAGTGACATTAAAATATAATAGAAATCTTGACCATCTTTAATTAAATTTTATTTTATTACTTAAATTGCACTGTACTATCAAGCAATTATTATAAAGCAGATGTTGGTAGAGGATATTCTGTTTACTTAAAATGGGAAATATTTGTTTTAACAAAATCCATATTTTTAACATCTGTTGAATTTTACACGTATGAAAGGTATAAAATCGATATCAAATTAAGTTAATTAGTAAAATCGATGTAATATACCAAATTACAACATAAAAACAATTCGTTTCAATTATCCCCGATGAAACAAAAAAAATTGAAATAATTTTCTAAATGGACCGGATTCGCGTCGGGAATTAATTGTTTCAGTTTGTGCATTTAGTTTTTAATTTGCTTTATGGACGGGACGGGCGGTGCAATTAAAGGGCAATTTGTGATTTAATTACTCGTCAAGATAGTATCTGGTGTCATAATTGAAGAAATTAATGATGTACACATACATCACAAATACGACATGTTGCATTTCAGTCGCTACAGAAAATTAAGTTTAGTAAAAATGAAATGATTGAGTAATTTATTAATGTAGAAATGTCTTGAAATGTAATGTATATATATAGTATATTAATCTAATCACGTAAGTAAATGCTTCTAAAATTTATTATTGACATAATAAGTTTTCTTATAAATATAATCAAAGTGTTTGATGATAAATGGTTATCCATTATATACAACTTAAATATTGCTTTTGTGATGTGAACTAAAATCACCAGGATTATTGGGACTGTTAAAAGGTTTTATAGTACAAGAAATAATATCACGAAATAAATCCTGAGGAACCATTGAGATTGCACCTTAATGGTTTCTCTAGATTTACGACTATAAAGGGTTTTAAAACTCCAAAGTAAAAATCTTTTTCACTTCAATTCGCTATGTCGATGATATCAAAATAGACCAAAACCGATCAATCGTTGTTGCTGACAGGAAAACAATAATTCAATATTTTCAGAAAATATATCTTCTTTTCATCTTTGTTCACTACAACAAATCCAGCCAAATTAATTATGCATACCCTCAGTAAAGGAACGATATTATATAATATCTATAGTAGTAAGCTGAGTAAACCACGAATTTTGGATTTGATCAAACTGTTTGGTAAATGCAATCTAAAGCTGTCCAAAAATATTTATATGTGCAATTAAAGGAATAGCTGTTACCTATTATTTTTTATCACGCCTATACAATTAAAGAGTAAAATAAAAGTATTTGAAACTTTCTTACGCCACTATTTAAACTCGCTGAAAGTATTTGTATTTTACTCTTTAAAGTGAACTATCACATATTAACGGTTGCCTATACAATTTCTTATTGATATAATGACATTTGGTAATGCATAATGCATAACTTGTAGATTTTTCCTTTCTAACATATACTAATATCCTCAAGGTTAATTGCTATGTTTTAAACTGTAACATGTATCTGAAAATAAATCTGAGTTTCTTATTCACTACAAAATTCAACCAAATCAACTGTGTAATACCCTCATCAAAGTTTACAATACCTTCCAAGAAGTGAACTAACTAAGTAAGTAAACATCCAATATTCGATCTGATGGTTCACAAAATTTTCCCGGTATTGAGCTGAGTAAACCACCACCATTCGATCGGATCGAAGTAGATGTAAATTTAATGCGGCGGCCGATATGACCGAATTCGGCGAATGCACTTTTGGACCTCATTACCAATGCATGGACCTTTGAATTATTAGCCGGCCCAGCCATGCACGGAATAACCGGCAGGAACTCTCCGGCGCATTCATCAATTTAGTATTAACATCCCAATTTGGAATCATTGATTTCTCGCCGGCTCGTCTGATCGCATTCGGAATCAATTAGCGCAGGAGACAATTGCACTGGAAATTAATCATGAGTTTAACTTTGGTAAACTCAAGGCTAAAGATGTTCAGTACTAATTCAAAAAATTAGATTTTTTCTAGGATTTAATAAAAGATAGAGGATAAGAGGATAGTATTACTCCCACGCAGAAATCTAAACTAGAACCTAAAATTCAAAATCGCTTCACTCCAATTATTTAAACATCATTAAATGTCATCACTACTATTACTACGACACAGCGAAACTGACAAATCCGGGCTGAAAGACCAGTGGTCGATAATTTTGTTTGTAATTTTATCTGATAATGAAGATGCTGTATATATACTTAAAAAAATGTTTAGTACTTGATTATAAGTAAAAAATATTAATGACGTTTATCTCCTATTGGAAATATTTTTCACATAAGTCCATTTAACTAAAAAAAAGTGAGCAATATTGGAAAAAATTTGAGAAATTTTCAAAAAGTAATTTTTTCGAATCTAAAATTAGAAATGCTTTAAACATTCCCCAATTTGTATTTTTGTGTGCCATTAGATAAAGCATGGACACACAAAATTGCAATTTGAAGAATTGTCTTGATTTTAGTTGTTCAATGTTAACATGTGGGATTATTTTGTAACCAATTCCAAGGATTCTCATCAATTTGAAATTAAACTGCTGAAATTAATTACCAATTTGCATTTTTTGTCACTTGTGCAATTATTCGTTAAAATCATAAGTATCTGCAATATCAAAAGCAATTTTCTGGCATTATTAATTGTTAAACCAACAAATCATAATTACGATAGACTTGTATACCTTTTTTGTTTTTTTTTAACACCAAATCTGCTATATAATTGTAGTTCTAATCTAGTTTATGGATTTTTATTAATGTGTCCTTGATTTGTCTTTCTTTCTTATTATTATATTATTTTTTGTATTTTGTTTGATCCTTATCTGCCTTTTATTAATCTTTTGTTTTTTATTTGTTGTTCATGATCTCAAAGTTTGAAAATTAAATAATAAATACTTATGAATAATTATGACTCAAACGCTAATGATTATTGTATAACTTATTGAGAAAGGTCAAGGGTACGCTATAATAGTGAAACATTTATTAGTCTATGTTAAGGATACACTAAGACGATGAATTATTGTTTAGGCTAGGTCAAGAGTACGCTTGGGCAACTGATAATTGCTTGGGGTAGGTCAATAGTACGCTAGCGCAATGAATAATTTATTAGCCTAGGTCAAGGGTACGCTAGGATATTAGATAATGTATTGGGGTAGGTCAAGAGTACTCTAGAATAATATATAATTAATTTATATAGGTTAAGAGTACTAGGAAAGTCAATATATTATTAAATCAGAAGTAAGATAGGATAATCAATGATGTGGAATATACTGAAGTAATAAGTAAAGTATTATATTATACTCATGTCTAGAATTTAGCTTAAAAAGAGAATAAAATGTAGCATATTTGCAGAATTAAGAATCAAAAATGAATCCAGAAGCAACAAAGAGCTATCACTTGTCTGGAGCAGGATATTGGGCGAATGGAAGATCATTTAAAAGTAGTGAATTCCGTCTGTGATTCCTTTATATTTAATTTATTAATTAAGAAGTAGTTGGAAGAAATAAGAAGGCAAATAAATACTTATTATTATTGGCCTAGGGCAAGAGTAGTAGTAAATTATATGCTAAGACAACATTAAAAATAAGTGTTCTTCTCCTCTTATTCTTCTTCCTCTTTAATTAGGATTGGATCCTGTTATTTCTTCAATATTTATAGCTGCAGTTGAGCTCTCCAGCTCTCATACCATCTTGATGGTGGTCTTCCCGGGGTCTTTTTGATCTCAGTAACCTCGTTCTGGCAATTTTTGGCAGTCTAGTCAATAGTGAAAATTTATTCGGATAAAAGAAGAGTGGCTGGAAAAATAAATAATTGATATAAAGTAGATATATTCTTGGAATACTCAGAGATATGAAACGATTTTCTCTATTTTTTACTTTCTTTGTATTTAAAATTCTTGGATATTTTAGTAATATTATGAGTTGTTACGTACATACTGCATATTATTTTATATTTCGTGTGTGTACGTGAAAATTAATTTATATTATAACAATTACAAATAAATTTTTTAAAAGAACGCAAATATTCGTTACAAAATTCAGTTTTCTTTTATTTATTTATTATATAATAATTTATTAGATTCGATTAAGAGTGCGTCAGGACAATGTTAATTGATTAGGATAGGTCAATGAATAATTTATTACTCCAGGTCAAAAGTACGCCATGATAATAAATAATTTATTGGGATAGGTCAAGAGTACGCTAGAACAATAAGTAATTGGTTTGGATGGGTCAAGACTACGTTAGGATAAAGAATAATTGATTGGGATAAGTTAAGAACACGCTAGGACAATAAAAATTGATTGCGATGGGTCAAGAGTACGCTAAAACAATAAATAATTGATTCTGATAGACCAAGAGTACATTAGGATAATAAATAATTGATTGGGATAAGTCAAGAGTACTCTAAGATAATACAAATTGATCGTGATAGAACAAAAGTACGCTAGAAACATAAAAATTATTTGGGATAGGTCAAGAGTAAGCTAAGATAATGAATAATTGATTTGTGATAGGTTTAGCGTATGTTAGGTCACTAAATCATTGATTATAATAGGTGAGGTTGGTTTGGATAGATCAATAGTACGCTAGGATAAAGAATAATTGATTGGGGTAAGTCAAGAACACGCTAGGACAATAAACATTGATTGTGATGGGCCAAGAGTACTTTAGGATAATAAATAATTGATTGGGATCAGTCAAGAGTACGCTAAGACCATACAAATTGAGCGGGATAGAACAAAAGTACGCTAGGGAGTACTTTAGGATAATAAATATTTGATTGTGATAAGCCAGGAGTACTCAACACCATACAAATTGAGCAGGATAGAACAAAAGTACGCTAGGAACATAAGCATTATTTGGAATGTGTCAAGAATACGCTAGCATAATGAATAATTGATTTGTGATAGGTTTAGAGTATGTTAGGTTACTAAATTATTGATTATAATAGGTCAGGAGTACGCTAGGATAATAAATAATTTATTGAATTGGATAGGTGAGGAGTACGTTAGGATAATGAATAATGGATTCATTAGGGAATGCCAAAACACTCTCAGTCAATAAATAATTGTTTGGAATACGTCAAGAGTACGCTAATGTGTAACGAATTAGTATCTATAAAAAGTACGCCACAATTAAAAAATGACAACTTAAAAACATTTGCACATTCACACACCGAAAAACTAATTGTATGCCACTGTTCTAGGAAAAAAGTTAAAATTATTGGAAATTTTCTTTAAAAAATTAATAATCGATAAAACCAGTTAATTATTCGTTTAAGAAAATTGATAAACCATAATCATTATAAATATTAAGAACAGTTCAAATTGTTGAAATCGCTAAACCAACAATTGAAAGTTACTTCAGAAAACAATAAAAAATTAACAATTTCAATTGATGCATCGAAAAAAGATAAAAACAGATAAAATTGTCAATAATAAATTAATTGGATGAATTACGTGAAGATAAAATAAAATAAAGCACTAAAAACCCTTCTTCGCACAGTTTACTTGAAACACCAAATACATATTTCGTACACAAAGTGACCATTACCTACTGAGTATTAAACCATTGAAGGTTTTTAGTGCTTTATTTTATAATAAAATTGTCAAAAGTGCTAAAACAATTGAAATAGATGAAATCTCTAGATATTTATAAAAAATGGTTGACAAGAAATAAAAATTATTAAAATAACAGTTGCACTTGACAAAAAAGTCATAAAAATTAAAAGCCAATCTAAAAAAATGTCAAAAAAGTATTAAAATGATTAATAAATATAAAAAAAGGTTGAAGTTGTTAAAAACTTGTATAATAATTTATAAATCAGTAATAATGTTAAAATATTTTAAAATAATTAACATCAAAAACGTTTTTTCTAGTTAATATAAATATTTGTCACTATGGTCTAAATGAGTAATTAAAAGGTGAAGTTTTTTTTAATGATATTAACAGTTTTTTTTATGATATTGAAAGTACGCTACGACAATAAATGATTGTTTGGGATAGGTTAAAAGTATGCTGACGTAATAAATGCATAATTTATTTAGTCAAGGGTATGCTTAGACATTGAATAATTTATTAGGATAGGTCAGCAGTACGCTATATTAAAAATAGTAAGAGGAGTTGATAAATATACGAATATTGACAACAAACTTAAATTCCAGTATTCTAAAAATCATTTGTTTGAAATTGTTAGAAATTTGATTTGGAAAGTATTAAGACATAAAATTAATAATCAGTCTTATATTAATATTTAAGTAATGAAGAATGAAAATAATTAAAAATTAGAAGTCGAAACTTATAACTGAAACAGACAAAATTGTTAGATATTTCTAGAAAAAAAACTGTCAATGATTAAAAATTATTATTTAGTTAATATTATAAAAAAAATTTATTACGGCCCAAGTGAGTAATTAAGAGATGAAAACTACATTTTCCTTGTTTTTAAAATGCTACTATAAATTTTAATCATCTTACAAATCAAGTATGTTGGAAGCAACCGAAATGAAAAAGCATGAAAACAAATTACTTAAGTCAGTTAAATAATCCACTATTAGAACTAATACATGCATTGTGTCCAAATTAAAAATATTGTAAACCTTTTTCTGTTTGTAAACCATAACTTTTAACCCACCCCAAATTTTTCAATTATTTTTATTTAATTAATCATAATAGTTAAGTAGCCCAACTTTTTAAACTTTTGTATTTATTATATATTTTTCTGATGTCATTTAACTATTGCACACACACTTTGTGTTCGAAATGTACATTTAAATAATAAAAACAAATCTGTGAAGAAAATTGCTGATATTTTGAATACAATTTACTACTATGAATAATTTATTACCGTAGGTTTAAAGTTCGCCAGGATAATAAATATTTTTAGGATGTGTCAAATGTAAGCTATTGCAATAAATAATTGATTGTGATAGTTCAACAGTGCGCTAGGACATTGCATAACTCATTACACTAGGTCAGAGGTACGCTAAGGCAATGAATAATTTATTGCGATAGGTCAAGAGTACGTTAAAATTAGAATAGTGATAATTGATAAACATTTGACTATTGATACAAAACTTAATGTACAAGACAAAACATAAATGCCAGTAGTCTAAAAATCATTTGAAATTGTTAGATTTGAGATTTTAAAAAATTATAAAATTGATAAATCGGTTGAATTTTAATTTAAAAAAATTACGAACGAAAATAATAAAAATTAAGTTAAAAATGCAAAATTGCTGATAATGCTTTAAAACTATTAAAAGAAATCAGTTGAAATAAGCATAAAACGTTGTAACAATTTAATACCAATCTACAAATCAGTCATAATGTTATAAATATTTAAAAATAATTAAAATTAACTTAAGTTTTAATCTAGTTAATATAAACGTATTTTAGTACGGCCTAGGTGAGTAATTAAAATTACAATTGATAAAGATTTGACTATTGATAAAATACTTAATATACAAGCCAAAAAAATAAATGCCAGTAGTCTAAAATTGGTTTAAAATTGTTAGATTTGTTATTTAGAAAATATTAAAAATCCATAAAACCATTCATTTAAAAAATGACGAACAAAAATAATAAAAGTTAAAATGCACAATTGAACTATATCAACTTGTTAGATATTTCCAGGGATAAAAATGCGGATAATGATTTAAAATTATTAAAAAGAAACAGTTGAATTAGTCAATAAACGTTGTAACAATTTAATACTAATCTACAATTCAGTCATAAGGTTATAAATATTTAAATATAATTACGATAACATTAGCGTAAGTTTTAATCTAGTTAATATAAACCTCTTTTACTACTTTTAAGTGAGTAACTAAAATTCACATTTTCCTTTTTTAAATGCTTCAATTAATAATTTATTAGCCTGGGTCAAGAATATGCTACGGTAATAAATACTACGATATTGAATAATTTATTGGGATAAGTCAAAAGTACACTACAGTTCAAATAGTGACAATTGATAAACATTTGAACGTTGGCAGGAAACTTAAAGTACACGCAAAAAAATAAATTCTAGTAATCTACAATTAATTTAAAATTGTTAGTAATGTGATTTAAAAATATTAGAAATCGATAAAACCAGTTGAATGTTAATTAAAAAAATGAAGAACATTTAAGAATAATTAAAAGTTAAAATTCACTATTGAATCGAATGAAATTGTTAGATATTTTTAGAAGAAAACTAACAATGTTTAAAAATTATTAACATACAATCAGTTTACATTGTCAAAAAAACGCTATAACAATTTTTTACTAATCTAGAAATGAGTCATAATGTTAAAGTTATTTTGAAATAATTAACACTAACAAACGTTTTAATCTAGTTAATATAAATATTGTTCACTACGGCCTAAGTGAGTTATTAAGAGGTGAAACTTACAGTTTTATTTTTTTAATGCTACTATGAATAATGTATTAGCGCGGATTAAAAGTACGCTACATCAAAAAATATTTGTTTGGGATAGGCCAAAAGTTCGCTATGATTATAAATGTATGGAATAAGTCAAAATTTTGTTTATTAGTAGTTAATATACTTTTACATACTTTTTTTATATACTTTTAACCACTAAAAATAATAATCTTCCCACACTCAAGTATTTAATCAGAAAAAAAAAATTTGTTTGTTTGAATATTATTTTCTTAGCAAACTTTTGACCTATCCCAAACATTTATTAAGTCAATTGACGCTAAGGCATTGAATTATTTGTTGGGTTAGGTGAAGAGCATGTCGCAATTAAAATAGTGACAATTGATTGAAATAATTATAATTAACCAAAGTTTTAATCTAGTAAATATAAACATTTTTCACTACTGCGTAAGTGAGTATTTAAAAGTTGAAATTAACAATAATAAAATATATAAGTCCTTTACGTTGTAGAAAATTCACTAACAAATAGAAAAAACACGAAAATATTTTCGTAAAATCTACAACAAATGAGTCTTATTAAGACTACAAGAACAAACCATTTTTGAAACAACTACTTCTCTAGCTAATACTTCGACAGACATTGAATAATACAAAAGTAATTTGCGTGTTACAAAATAGCAAGGCTATCAAAACAACACTAGTTTGAACGGATTTCTTTCTGTAAAATGAACTAAAAATGATTGAATGTACGTTAAAATAGTTTGTAAGTGACTATACTATGGTAATTTGGAATGTGAAATTAACAGTTTAATGCTATAATTAATAATTTATTACCCAAAGTCAAAAGTAAGCTAGGAGAATAAACATTTGATTGGGATAGGTCAAAAATACGCCAGAGCAATAAATAATTGACTGAGATCGTTCAAAAGCATAATAATGTAATATATAATTAATCCTAGGTCAAGGGTATGCTAAGATATTGAATAATGTATTGGGATAGGTCAAGACTACGCTATAATTAAAATAGTGGTTGGAATTAATAAGCCTTTGGATATTGACAAAAACTTGACGAAAACGTCAAAAACAATGAATTACATTAATCTAAAAAATATTTGAAATTACTAGTAATTAGTTAAAAAAATTAAAGTTGATAAAATTAATAAAGAGAATGGTTGCGACCGTTACTACGTGGTAATCCATACTTACACTGAATTGAAAAATTCACTATGTGTAATCACAAATAATATTTATTTGTCGTTAAAACATAATTAATTTTTCAGTTCAGTGTTGATAAATGTAGTTTAATTAATTATACAAAAATACAGACGAATATTATTAAAAATTATTAAGAACAGTTAAACTTGTCAACGAGTGAATGTTAATGTTGGTTGAAGAGTTATGTGGAGATATAATAATATTAAATAAAATATATTTTATTTAATAAGTGAATGTTACTTTGGAAAAGAATTAAAATAGTTATAAACATTTACAATTGAGACTCGATAAAGGTATGAGAACATTATCAAAAAATGTAGAAAATTATTTAAAAACTAGGATACATTGTCATATATGCCAACACAATTAAAACAGATGAAATTGTTAGATATCTGTAGAAAAATAAATGACAATAATTAAAAATTATTAAAAAGAAAGAGTTGAAATATTCGAAAAACACTATAACACTTAAATACTAGAAGCAAGACAACAGTATAATTGTAAAATATATTTAAAAAAACATTGAAAATCGTTTTAAACTAGTTATTATAAAACATTTTCATTATCAATAGTTGCGACTGTTATTATATAATAATTCAACATAAATACTGAACTAAAACACTTACTTACATAACGTTTTAGGGTAAAAACATTAAAATGTTTTTACCCTTAAAATTTATGTTTATTTTCATTATGGTTTAAGACAAGAAAAAGTGAAATTTTCAGTTCCCCTTTTGAAAATTCTACAATTAATAAATTAGGTCAAAAGTGCGCTAGGACAATAAATAATTGATTGGGGTAGGTCAAAAGTACACTAGAGCAAAGAATAATTTATTACCCTTGGTCGAGGTCAAGAGTACGATGAGGCATTGAATATTTTTTGGGGGAAGTTCTAGAAGAATGCTTTAATCTAGTTTTATCTAAACATTGTCATTGTCAATAGTTGCTACTGTTATTGCATGGTAATTCATGATAAATACTAAACTAAAACATTTACTTGCATAAATTTTAGTGGTAGAAATATTACAATGTTTTAGTTTAGTGTTCACATTTATTATGGTTTAAGAGAGAATTTAAGAGGTGAAATTTACAATTCCCGTTTTTTAACTGCTACAATTAATAATTTGGGTCAAACGTATGCTAGGACAATAAATATTTGATTGGAATAGGTCAAAAGTATGTTAGCGCAAAGGATAATTTATTACTCTAGGTCTAGGTCAAGAGTACGCTAACGCATTGAATATAGTTTTTGGGGTAAGTCAAGAGTACGCTAGGGTAATGTATAATGAATTAGTATAAGTTAAGAGTACACTATTATTAAAAATAATGACAACTGCATTTGAACATTGATAAAGAAATTTGACAATCAAGCACTGAAGAAAACAGCTAAAATGTTAGAAATTTGTTTTAAAAATATTGGATATTGATAAAATCCGTTGAATATTGATTTAAAAAAAAGGCAAAAAAAAACGAATTAGAATATTATATGAACCCTTGAAATTGCAAAAAGCACTGAACAAATAACTGAATGTTTCTCCAGAAAACAACACTTTAACAAAAATATTGAAAATTATAAAAAAAACAACTAAAGTTAGAAGTGATAAATCAATTGGAGCAGATGTAATTATTAGACATGAGAAAATAGATTTGAAAACAACGAATAAGTAAAAAAAAACAGCATTTTTTTAAGAACACTAGAACAACTAAATGCCGATTTAGAAAACACACAACAATGTTGTATTACTTAAAAAATTATTACATTTACAAGCTCTAGCAATTTTTTATATTAATTGTATTAAAACGCCAAATCCAGTTAATATAAAAAATTGCTAGAGCTTAATTGAGGAATTTAAGGGTGAAATTTGCAGTTTTCTGTCTTCAATCCAACAAATAATAATTTATTAGCCCATAACAAGAGTAAGCCAGAACAACAAATAATTGATTGAAATAGGTCAAAAATACGCTATGGCAATAAATAATTAAATTATTTATTTCGATGAGTCAAGAGTTTGTTAGGGCAATGTTTAATGTATTGTATCAAAAGTAAGAGACAATTTTTAAAAAGTGACAACTGATAAAAGATAAAAATCTGAATATTGGCGAATAACTTGACGAACATGCCAGAAAAAAAATAATGAATATCACTACTCTAGAAAATAGTTGAAACTGTTAGAAATTTGTTTAAAAATATTGAAAGTCGAATAAACCAGTCGAATATTTATTTAAAAAAAATTAGAAACGAAAATATTTATAAATTATTAAGCTCAATTGTTCTTAATAATTTTTAAATATATTCGTTTCTAAATTTAAATATAATCATTAAAAACTGAAATCGAATATTATTACAGAAAAAATTAATCTTGTTATATATTAACAATTGAGCACATTAATGAAAAATTGGTGAAAATTATATGAAAAAACAGCAGAAATTGTCAATAGTTTAAAAACTATTAAAGCAGAATTTTTTTTTGATAACTATGAAAAATTGTTAATAATTGTAATTTTAAATAAAATTTGAATTGTCGAAAAACGTTATAATAATTAATAAAGAGAATGGTTACGACCGTTATTACGTGGTAATCTATACTTACACTGAATTGAACAATTGTGGTTAAAACATAGTGAATTTTTCAATTCAGTGTAGCTATAATAATTGAATAATGATCTAGAAAAAAGTCAACAATGTTGAAAGATTATTCAAAAATTATAAACAAACGTTTTAACCTGGTTACAAAAATGTCTCACTACGGCTTAAGTGATAAATGAAAAGGTGAAATTTAGCGAGATCATTGAATGTTTCTCTGATCTTACAATTTAAATATATTTTTCCAATTTTGTAGAAGATATTACCTACATAAGATTTAAGCTTGAAGTCAATCTTTAACGGAGTTCTTTTCATCAGCATGTCTTTAGATAGTTGCCTTAAGAACCCCATACACACGCCCGCATACATTCAAACCGTAATCAGCATTTTTATAGGCGACAATAACCACCAAAAAATATTTTCAGGCCATATTCTCTTCCATCTTCTTTACTTAATCTTGATAATAGTTTTTCAATTTGAATTTCCCTATACAATAGTAGAAATGTCCTTCTGAAATTGGACTATTTTTGGTCCAACGTGGGCAATTTTTACAGGAATCTAAATATAATAACCTATTTGTAACTGTATGTTATAGATAAGTAAGTTTTTTGATTATATAATAAGACTTGGAAATACATTTAGACCAATTAACTACTTTTACTTTCTCATCAAAATAATCAATTTTCTGTTTAGAATATTAACAAAATACAGTTTTATTTATCATTTGATGAAGTTCCTAATTAATTTTCTCTTTAGTCAAACAAATAATTTTTCGCTAAATTTAGTATCTACGAGACGTTTTTTTTACAAACATTAACCTCATCTAAATCTATGCATACCAATATACCTGTCAAAAATTGTACATGTTTCAGAAGGTTTTGGACATTATATTGCTCCAAATTTAGCGGTGAATGGTCCAATTTTTTTACTACAACTTGATGGTTAATTATTGATGGAGTATTCAGAACAGTACTACTATACTACCCTTTTATTCTGTAAAGAGTGTTTAATTTTGGAAATAAAAAACACCATCTACTTCTTATAATTTAAAAAAAATGAGATGAAAACATATTTGAAATTAGGTCAAAATATTTCATGCTACAGAGTTTCCTTTTGATGGTGTTATTATGTTTGTTGCATGACATATCTCTTATATTTTCCTTCATGCAATCAAACATTTTAATGCAATATAATTCCTCTAATCACGAGAGTGAACTATTTTTCCACACACGGAATCAATGTACGTTAATAATATGTTCCATTTTCCAGCTAGCAATTCAAATCCTCCAGTAGCAGACAGATATAATTAACATTTCCCGGGCATCTCTCACATCTGCCCGCTCTCTCTTTCTCCCTCCCTCTTCATCTCTCTCACGCTCTGGTCAATTTGTGCAAGTTCCAGGCACAACAGGGCCGTATTTTAATTGGTGCTAATTAGCAGCAAGAGAGAAAAAAAAGTATATATATATAGAGAACCGACGCCTGTCCCCATTTATTCCCGACTTTCCAGAATACACTTGCACACGTTCGCACAGTGAGGAAGAGGACGCGGCATTTGAAATGCAAAGTTCGCCGATTGTTTCGCCTCCTCGTTTAATTTACATTTTAACTGGTTTATTAATTAAATTATGGCGAATAAAAGTTCCGCCGTGTTAATTGTTATGATACTCCAAGTAGGAATAAAGTGAAATTGCACTTCTGGTCTTAATTATTTTTATTCATTTAGGGTAGAAGAAAGAAAAAAGAAACGTTCATCCTCTAATCTTCGAGACATTGAAATAAATACATTAGGTTTTTAATTATTTTAAAAGTTTCAAGGTTTATTCTAGTATCATATAAATTCCAACACCAACATTTGATCAATGTAATGTAAAATTTGAGTATATACAAAAGTAAATTTTTATAAAGTATAGTTTTAGTTCAAAAGCTCTTATCTTGAAGTAGCATCAAACAATTTATTTTTACCTCAATGACTATATTTTACATTAATATTCTTGGTATATGGGCACTTCAGCGAAGAAGAAGTTTAATGTAAAAGTTAAAGACATATATCCCAAAAAGCAAAATCTTTATTTCAATCTTTTATTGAGACATCCTGTATATTCTAAAGTTTACTTCTTGATTGTGTGCCCTGCAGGGTCCTTTATATATGTTTGCCTCAAGACAAACATCGATAAATTGGCAATGACCTCATGGGGCAAACTTTTCGCTATTTTTTTTCTTCTTTTTTGGTTTCGCCCCCCACGTTTGCACTGCCGAACTGTTTAGACAAGACAAATCGCACCCTTCTGTAAAGATTCCAAGTTGGGTAATTATTGATAAGCGAAGGACCCCTCCTTGTTTACCTTCCACCGGCGCTGGAATTATATTTGAACTTGCATTGATTGTATTAGTAGTTTGCTCGATATAATCCCACGAGTGTTTTTGAATAGTTTGATTAAGAAGAGTACGAACCACTTCAGATCGAATGGCGATGATATAAAACTCAAACAGTGTTTTTTAATCGATAATTAATATTTAATTGAAAGTTACCTGAAGATTGATTAATAAACTTGAATAAAAATACTATCACTTTCTTTAGAAATAATTAATTATTAGTATTTTTATTGAAGTTAATTAATATTAAGTTAAAAACGTCTTCGTTATAGGTTCTAACTTAAATTATGATTTTGTAATATATGTATATATATTACATAATTAATAATTAGAAAAAAGACGAAAGCATTTCGTAAATCTACAACAAATGAGTCTTAATAAGATTTACGAAATGTTTTCGACTTTTTTTTTCTAATTATTAGTTAATTTTCTACAACGTAAAGGATGTTAATACAATTTTATTACATAATTGTTTTAGTGGTAAAAATATAATATAAGTGTTTTAGTCTAGAAATTAAAAACTTCTTCTTTAATTGTGTAACATCCACGACAAAATATTATTTTATATAATTTCGAATTGCATAACGTTTACGGTGCAGCGGCGAATGCAATTAGTCGACTTTCCGATGTTTAAATTACGCCAGCAACGTCTTAGTAATTGCAAAACGGAAACTACTTAAAACTTATAATTCCCATAATTATCTCCTCTTTTTAACAGGATATTTACGAAAACCCTGTACGCGTTAAATGTCCCGTTCGTGGAACTAATTTATTAAACTATGCCCTCGTTGAGTTGATGATTCATTAATTACACTGCGCTGTGTTTGGCGCTTTAATAATTTAAAAATTCACGATCAATAATGCCCAATAATATCTAAATATAAAAAAGATATGATTTATTTATATAAAAAATATATAACCACAAACAATGTTTGTTTTAATAACATCCAAAATCGTAATACAAATACAAATGTTTATTTTGTAAACGTGGTAGAATTATGCACATAAAATATTTTTTTTATTACAATTTAGATATTCGACAATTGAAAAATATTTCTGTTGGTTTATTTGTTGAGTTACCTGAAGTGATAATTTACATATTGTGATGAAAGTGAAATCTAACTTTTATTAATTGAACTAATTTCAGTAGGTTTATAAACTGACTCGTGCGCAAAGATGTCAATAAAAATGTTAGGTGGTATATAAAAATCTTTAGATTGCGATATCACCAGTTTTAACACTTTTGTTACCAGATATATTAAGATTCAAGTAGTGTGGGGATTATAACTGTCTTTTTACAAATCAAAAAGAGTCAAAAGAAGTTGACTAGATACTTTCTTAAGACCTTCTAAAAATTAAGGAGGATTTATAGTGTACCCAGGAAATAATTACTTTCAGGAGGAAAATCTGTAAAGCATTTCTCAAATAATATCTGTGTGGAAGAAATTAATATTATAAATCAACTATAATGCTTTTAAATGGCTCCTACAATTCAAAAATCCAGAACGCTGGAATGGCTCCAAAAGTTTGACTTTGATACTAAATCAATGGTCACAGTTCGAAATAGTACATACATACAAATAAACTGAAATTGCAGTTCGAAACAATAATTCAGATGTTTTATATCATAGACCATGTCCAGAACATTATAGCTTAATGGACAAAGATGAATTGAAGAAGAGTTATGTACGTCGAACAACGGTAGAAAGTGACTAAAATATAGAGGAAATCTAAACAGGTCAGAAGAATAGTTTTGATGAGAGAATTTTTAATCAACATGGAAATAAATTGCAAAATATACTCTGTGCAGTTTAGTGGAATTCTCTTATAGAGAATTCTCTGATAAAATATTTAAAGAGATGCCCAGATGGTACTTAAAAAAGATATGTTTTAATCCGTAGGAGCAGAATATAGTAAGTAGAAAATAGTAATTAAAGATTGGCAATTGACTTTATGGTTGGCTTTTAAAGATCATTTTGAAGATCGTGGGTAAATTATTCTAGAAAGATTCTACTGAATGAAGGACTGGTATAAGAAAAATAAAAAATCTACAGTTAATGAGGAAACCACGAAAGAACTCTACGTGGACTTCGCTTATAAATATAGATTCTCCACAGCACCTAAGAGCCAGCACATCATTGGTTGTCTATTCGAATGTAACGTAATTCATGTTAGTGGAACATTTCCTTAGAGTGTTACCAAGGAAATAAATTCATTATTTGTTGTTAAGGGTTCGCGCACCCCTTACTAAACCAGTAAACTCTAACAAGCAAAGAAATATTGAATTGATGAAGCGGATAATGATGATAAAACTCCTTAAGAAATAAAATAAATAAATAAAACAACACAGTTGATAGTTTCACTTTTATTGTTGAAGACTGCAACATGATTCGCCACACAAATAAATCACCAGGCAGATGAATACTGTATTCATATGCTTGATGATGCCCTCACAAAAATATTAGTGTGAATATGCGTTATCTTAGAACTGCATTTAGATCAATGAAGGAATTTCCAATTTAATTTCTTTGAAGAGGTATGCAGAAACTTTACAATTAAAAAAAATGAGAAACTTCATATCCGCAATGCTATGATACAACGAATGAATACAATAATCAATCGTTATTTGGGCCATCAAAGATATGTGATCGAAATTTTTCATTTGTTTTAGATAGCTTATCAATCAGCAGTACATAAAATAACTGAAAAAATTCATCGGTCATTATCTGCGTTTTTCTTGTGACTTGAAGTTTTGTTGACCACTGGGTGTAGGACTGACAAGGGAAGATTATGTGAGTGATCTGACAAGATTCATCTGAGGCTGAATAACAAACAAAGGCGAATAAAAACAGTGTTCTTTTAAAGAAAGATGTGGTACTGGTATGGTGAACTTAGTAAACCAGATTTTAATTGCCTCGAGGTTTACTAATACTTGTTCACTTTAATCGTCTAGTCACTTATGATGGAAAAGAAAACAATGTTGTAATTTGTGCTGTTCTGGAGCAGAACGATGAAGATGGATTTGAGAAATTCATAGTTCGGCACTTCGATAAATATAAGTGTCAATATTTAAAATTCAATCATTAGAGAAGAGCAATAAAAGTTGTTTCTCTTGATTATCGTCTGATATACTCTATAGCAGAAGATTTGTTCATGTTTAAAGGAATTAGAAAAACAGGTTAAATTGTTATTTACTCCAAGTAGTTCACTTGAACTACACATTTAATATTCTCCTCGAGTTACACCACGAAAAAGTCAATTTCTACTTATGGAAGTATTGAGCTACGATTTTCTAAAATTCTTTTTCATCGTTCTGCTCCATAAAGTCAGAAATGCGAATATTGTTTTCTTTCCTAGCGCAAACAACGGGTAGATGATTGAAGTGAACCACTGTTGGTTTACCTAGTTGAAGCCTGTTGAATATTAGTGTGTACTTGTTCTTATGTGTCGTCCATTTTTTGCCTTAGATGACTTCTTCTTCTGATTACTAGCCAATTTTCAAATGACAAGGATGATTATGTTTACTTCAATCGTTAGGCTATTTATACTGGAACTAAAAATAAAACTGTAATTCGTTTAATTTCTAGAACAAAATGATGTAGAAAGATTTATGAAATAATGACTTGACACTACCATAAATAAAACTGTTAACATGGTGTAATAACAACAATAAAAGCTGTTCCAATTACCTTCTGATTATTGTCGCTATAATGTGTAGCAGAATATTTGTGAATGTTTAAAGGAATTTATACCGTCTTTTGAAAGAAGTTGAAAATGAGGTTTAAGTGTTATTCACCTGCTATAGGAACTGTACTTCAGTTGACCTTGTAACTATTTCATTCAACGAAGTGTTGATCTACGAATTTCTTATTTCTCTTTCGTTCTGCTTCACCACACTAGAAATTAGAATTTTGCTTTTTTCAGTGCGAATGGCTTGATTATTGAAGTGAACCACTGTTAGTTTACCTAGGAGTGATCTTTAAATTCAGAATATTACGTCGTTGTCCATTAAAACAAACGCTGTTGAATATTATTGCGTAATTTGTCATGTATGTCTTCCATTTTGTGCATTAGATTACTTCTTCTCACGATTTACAGCCAATTATCGAGTTACAAAGATGATTATGTTTTTGTTTTATAAGTTAATATCTATTAATGAATAAAAAATTAAATATATTCTGCCTATTAAACTTAAAAAAAATCATTTCTACTGGAAGGAATCATAAGGATTAGATATTCCAAAGCTATAAGTTATACTTGTTGCGCTACAATCTTGGTGGAACCAGATATTCAAATTTGGTAAAGAAAAACACTTGTTATGTTCCATAGTTTGGTGTTTATTTACAGTTGCCTGATGCTTTTCGATGAGTAACGATTATTTACAAAGTACAAACTGAACATACTTTGAAATAGACTGACAGGAAAACGTGCCAAACAACTGTATATAGGTCACTCTATATAACAAAAGTTTTCCTTATCTAATTTATTTCAAAGCTACTATTTTTTGGATCAGACTGGTGAATAATTAAAAATATGCTGGGAGTGGTTATCGATAACACAAACATATGAATTCTATTATGCTAACTGCACTCCAAGCATGAGTCGGCAAAAGAAAACTTCTCATTAAATATGTAGATAAAAACGTTGAGTCATTTAAAGTGTAAGAGGGGAGGGGCATGCGAAGACATAAATCGAAAAACCCTTCATATTGATCCTTAAAATTTATATTTATATTTGTTTATCCAATATGTAATACACCACTCAATAAGTCCCTGGTCTGACACATATATAGAAGCATTATTGACAGACCCTAGTGATTCTCAGATAGTATTATATTCAAAATTTCATGGGATTCTGACCGTTAGATTAAAAGTTACAGTCGTTTTAGTTACTCCGGTTTTGTACTTCTCAAGACAATGGATAGAAAGGAATATCGTGTGTTGATTAAACACTGTTTTTTGATGGGAAAAAATACTGTTGGAGCCAAACAGTGGCTTGATGAGCATTATGGACACTCTGTACCAGGGAAATCAACTATTATTGACTGGTATACTGATTTTAAACACCGATGATGCTGAACGCTCGCGTCGCCCAAAATCGGCAGTTGTTTCGGAAAACATAAAAAATGTCCACAAAAGAGTTTTAAAGGACCGTAAAATGAAGCTACATGAGATAAAATTTTCTTGCATCGGTATATGAGAATAGATGATACATTACACATCTGAATCAAAAAGGTCATCAGCTGAGTGGACAGCAGCCAGTGAAAATCGTCCAAAGCGACCAAAAATGAAAAGTCGGCTGACAAGGTTATGGTATCGGTATTTTGGGACGCGCATGGAATTTTGTTCGCGGACTATCTTAAGAAATCACAAGTATCAATAGTGAACATTAGGTGGCATTATTGAATCAATTGAATGCAGAAATCAAGAACAAACGGCCCCACATGCAAAATAAAAAAGTGATGTTTCGCCAGGACAATGCCTAGTGTTACACTTGATAAAATAAAAGCTTAAATTGGATTAATTACGCTTTGAATCGCTTCCACAACTGTCGTACTTTTAGGATTTGGCCCCCAGCGACTACTGGCTTTTTGCAGACCAGAAAAAGATTCTCCAGGGAAAGAAATTTGGCTCAAAGGAAGAAACAGAGGGTTATTTTGAGAGCAAAGACACATCGTCTTACATAAAGAGCATCGAAAAGCTAGAGTGTTGGAATGGATATATGACTCTTTAAGAAGAGTATGTTGATGTATAAAGTGATTTTATAAATAAAAATTGTTTATCTTAGACCGGAAATTTATTGAGTGATGTGTTAAACATAACTGTTTCAAAATAATTAATTGTATACAAAAATAGCAACTCTATAGCAAGGTTTAGGTTGGTGTTCACATGATCTTCTATTTTCTACCTATTCTGCTGAGAGTTAAGGTCTAGAAGATAGGACTATATATGGTTTATTTGTTTTTGTAATAAACACATTTATAACTACTTATTAATTATTCTTCGAGAGCAGTTACGGATAGATTCGACCTATTTAGGTCCCGTCAGCGCCGTGCAATTGAAGACAGTGGCAATGCTTTTTTCTGATAAGAGGACAGGATATCCATCATAGACACCCTTATAGTATGGTAGTGACGGACTTCTACCGACTAAAAATACTCCAGTCCAGGAACAAAAGATCTTTTCTAGTCGGATCTCAGGCGATGGATCGCTAAGATTTAGGAGTTCGGTCGTCCTAGGTGTCACCGTTCAGGTTATGGTAACTATAGGCTTTAGAGTGCTAATTGGGTATCAATCGTACATAGTCTTTGAAGTTTGCTATCAGCAGTAACATAATATTTTGGAAATTTTATACCAGCGGGGGAATTGGGGATTGACATCTATTTTGCTGCAAAAGTCTACAACGAGGTCTTTGATGTACTCCAGAACAATCGGGGTCTTTAAAACACTTTAACTTTGTTTTACCACAAAAAATTTTTTTGTGGAAAACAAAGTTAAAGTGTTTAAATTATCTTATTAAAATGTACCACCAAGTTAACGCCGACAACATTCAAGAATCGGGGTCTTTGTATCCCGATGGATCTGTGAGTTCCGCATATAAAGTAGAGCATTTAGTACTCTGGAGTTTCGCTATTAAAGTGGGCGTTCAGTAGCCACAAATAGTTGGAGCATAGTAAATAAGTTCATCGTGCCAAACACTATCGAACGCTTAGGCACAACGCAAATTTACTATCGAGTTTTTTAAGTCTTCAGTTCTCCATTGATGATAGAGGACCAATTAAGGTGACATCTATTGTCTAAAAGTTGCACTTTCCTAATTGAGTGAACAAACCACCAAGTAACAATAATTTTATGTTTTATTATTGTTGTTGTTTTTGATTATCTCTGATTGTGGGTGGTTTTTCCACTCGATTGGGTGATTAGGGTTCGTTCGTGTTCCTAGTATCAAGATACTTTGGCCATAATTTCATCACTAAAGTGTTATTCGCACTATAAAAAAAATGAGAACCTCAATCGAATCAAGACTTTCTGCTCGTGCAAACCGGAGCAAAAATAAAATTTAAGTGAGTAAGAAAAGAGACACACTTTAAGCCATATGGGCAAAATATCGTAAGTAATGAAAGAGATTTACAATTGCTCTTACGGTTGACTTTTAAAGATCATTTGGAAGATCTTGAATAATATACTAGAAAGGTTCTACTGAGTAAAATACCGATATAAGAAAAATAAAAAAAGAACTGAAGTTAATAGGGACACCATGGAATAATACTAAGTGAGCTTCGCTCACCTCATCAAGATGTTTTGGCCATGATATCATCACTAAACTGATATTTGCACATTAAAATAATGTGAACCTGAACAGAATCAAGACTTTATGCTCGTGCAAACCGACGCGAAAATAAATATTTTGGGTGGGTAACAAAAGAAACCAATTTTAAACCATATGAGCAAAATGTCGCAAGTAATTTAGAATTGAACTTACAGTTTTGAACAAACTAGTTGATAAATTTTACCGAATAAATCTGCAGTTAATAAGAATATCAATGAAGAATAACAACCCTGTTATTTGGCTATACTTATGGTTGAACAACTCGCCGATCTTTCTACTAGTATCTTAACTATTTGGTCCTGGATAAGAAGAAAGCAAAGGAGAAGGCACAAAGAGCGACTTTAAAGAATAAGAATTAAATATTGATTCTTTCTTCTGTCATAGTTAAAAATAATATAGGTAAAAGTGTAATATCATATTTAGGTTAAATTCAAATAATTATCTGCTGTATCTGAATGACCTCTATAATAGACCTCCCTTTCTGAAATCTGTATTGTTATTTTCCAAAATAGCATATAAAATCCTAAAATTCTGGACCAAGATTATACTATTTAGATGCCATCAAATATCTAAAAATTTAAACGATAGATTGCACTTTAATACCTGGAAGGTTAAAACTTCAACATCGTTTCAAAATGTATCACGAAGTGAAAGCATCCACAATTATTTTTTCAGCTTCGTTTATCTGTCGTCAACTGGGCTACGCTTGTAAATTCAAAAATATTGGGTCGTATAAAAGTCTCCGCGGTTTTTTCGTATATATTTAAAGAAACATTTTTTTATTGTATTGTATTTAGTCTTTATCTAACATGCATGTTATAAATAAATATATAATTCTACTATAAAAGTAAGAAAAATATATACAAAAAATTTTGACTGCATGCAGAAGGGCGGAGTTCACTCTTACGGATGATCTCCTCGAACCCTCTGATCCTCTTCTTCACTGTTCCGTCATAGAAGGTCCAGTTTGGAATACATATATTAAAGGTCAATAAAACCCTATTTTTGCTCGTTTTACGAGATACATTAATTTTGTCATTATTATCTTTGACCTTTTGTATATATCTGGTAATTTGCATCAAATTTGCTCGGATTCATCAAAGATGTGCGTGGCCGTGCATTGTCCTGATGAAAGACAACTCCTTTTCTGTTGGCCAATTATGGTCCCTTTTCTTTGATTGCTTCGTTCAAACGATCGAGTTGTGCATTGTGCAGGACCGAATTGATAGTTTCGCCAGGTTGCAACAGTTCATAATAGACCTTCCATTCCCACCAAACAATCAAATAAGCTTTTTTGTCGTCAATACAGGCTTTGAAGTTGTTTGCGGAGGGTTGCCAGCCTTTGACCACGATCTCTTGCATTGGATGTTTTCGTATTTTACCCATTTTTCAACACCAGTAATCATTCGTTTCAGAAATAGATCTAATTCGTTTCGTTTCTCAACATATCACTGATGGTAATTTAGTCAATTCAGTCAATTAAATTTCTCTCCGTTAATTCATGTGGTATCCAAACATCGAGCTCTTTTTTGTAGCCTGTTTTCTTCAAATGATTCCAAACTGTCATATGGTTCATGTTTAGTTCCTCCGCTATTTCTTGCGTGTCTTGCTCCACCAGTTGCAAAATTTCATCGACTTTTTCAGTTACTGCAAAATCTAGCAAACCACTCCTGGGTCCTTCGTTCACTGACGTCGTATACTTCACAAATTTTTTGGCTTGTTCTTGTAGCGGTTTTGCTTTTTTTATAGTAAAAAAGCAACAAACCGTATTTCTTCAGATATTTCACTCATTTTCAAATGAAAATAACTTTTTACACGAGCAACGAATTAGAGAACTATCTTGGCAAAAATTGTGAGCTGCAATGTTTGCTTGTGGCAAAAAACCATGGAGACTTTTTATACGGCCTGTTATATATGGCTATTTTACATAATATTAAGATTCCCATTTAAAGCCAACCAAATTACGCTCATTAAAAATATTGAAGAATTAACTTCTAATGGAAAGCATCAAGTTGATAAGACATTCTAAAGTTATTTTGTGGGCCAATTGGACTGGAAAACAATCAAGATAATTCTGAAAGTCGTTGTTGCTACTATTATCATAAAGATTTCATATGCAGTTACACTTCATTCAGCAGAAGAGGACTGTAGATTGCTACTACTTTTGAACGTTACAATTACGACGGTATCCCAGTGCAGATATCGCATTGGGTTTCTGGGTTATACATTTTAAAGCGAAATATTTCTAAAGAAGGAACACTGTATGTATGAAGTGTGTATCATCTACTCTAATTTTACGTTCCTAGAATCATTTTGACATGGAGTTATCATGAAGGTGATATTCGTACCATAAAAAATGAAAACTTTGACAGAATCGAGATTTTAAGCTCGTATAATCCGAAGCACAAATACATTTGTCTATCTACAAAGGAAAGCAGGAAAGTCATTCCTACCGTTGTTAGGGTTAACGTTAACAACGTTATTGGCCCTTGAAGGTAAACTCTATATTACAAAATATATGTAAGATGTAATGGATGATGTCTGACTGAACGACTCGCCGATATATAAGTATCTTATCTATTTGGTCCTGATCGAAACTATTTGGGTTGGTGTTGACAGGAAAACGATAATCCCAAATAACAAATATAATCAAATAAGTAATAAAAATAGATTACCTACAATATTAAACCAATTCACAAGGCTTTATATTTAAACAATTGATCAGTAGCACTCTTGCTAATCATAGTATTTGGAATATGTGAGCAGTATACTATTATAGTTATTAAAGTTGTGACAGAAAATAGTATTTTTGCTAATTGTCCAAATAATGCAGTTATTTATTTTATTAGTTTTATCACATTATTATTTTATAATTAACAACATATTTATTGACAACAATTGGCCCTGGCGTAACTAAAGTGTTTGCCCATTGACTACGTGGTCCTTCAGCCGTGTTATCTAAAGTTCTCTTAAGTCCACTTGAATATTATTGATCCAATTGCATCAAAATTTTTCATGACATTTTTTTAACCAGTAGATAGAGAAAATAATTTGTCAACACTGTTCTCATAGAGTGCGAATTTATTGTTGGAATAAATATGTGCATTCCAAACTCTTTTTACCATTGCTTGATGAATACCATTAATAGTTGCCAACTATAATGGGTCGAGTGGAAGAACATGAAATGAAAAGGTACGAAACGATACTCTGGGTATAAATGAATATACTTTTATTTAAAGTATACACCATTAGTGTGAGTACAACAATTCTATTATAAACGAGCCAAGGGAATCCATGTTTTTAGAACTCCTATGGCCCTGATGAGACCTAATCAAGCACAGCATTATTGAGTTCGTCATCCGAGATGAACTGATGCTCTTTTAGATGTTTTTTTTTTACTGTGGATCAACCATAGAACATTAATTTCTGCAGCTGTTAATCATCCTTTAATTTTCTAATGCCAAAATGTAATATTCCAACATGTTAAATCACCACTTATGTCGTATAAAGATTCAACTTTGATTTAGAAAAGAGACTTGATGGAATCTTTCTCAACTGGGATTTCTTAAAATACTAAAAAGTTTACTAGCAAATGATAAGTAGAAAATAACTGTTGATTGATAACAGTTGAAAAAAACTACAAATAACAGATAAATTGGTCGTTGGAAAGTATTCAAATTTGGGAACCTAATCCGTTATGCATAGATGTAAAAATCTTTTTTATTCGTTCTAGTTTCAATGAATCGCAATATGCAGCTTTTGAATTTTCAATAATATTTTAGTGAGAAAATTAAATGCTCAAACGTATTTTCACATATGTTTCCTCAAAATTCAAGCCTTATTTAAAGATGGACTTTATGAATCTTTCTGACTTTACATTCGTGTTCAGTATAATGATTACTGAAAAATAACTGTTGATCAATAAAAATTGAAAATAAATAATAGATAAATTGATAAATAACAATATACGGTCTTTGGCAAGAGTTAAAATTTTGGAACGTAATCCGTTACCATCTTAGATATAAGAATATTAACCCATTACCTACTATGATCCCCATTTGGGGATCAGTGATTTTAATGTTTAGCAGTTGTTAGTAGTTGTCAATTTTATGTTGTTGGCAACATATAACCTCTTATGACAGTTAAGACATGTAAGTTGATTGTAAAAATATCAAATGGTGCTTGTTATTTCTTATTTAGAAACTAATAAAGTGAAAATATCGAGGTAAGTCTTGCATAAAATAAATAATGTTTTTCAAATGCATTAATTTATAATTATTTATTATTTTATACATTCCATCTTTGTCACATGTTTAATTTACAGTTTATAGTAACTAACTGTAGCATACAGTTTGCTTTCAAATAATCTAAGATGTAATTATGGCCATTTTAATGATGATACCCATTTGGGGATAGTGGCTAGTACAATGTTGAAAATTCATTATAATTATTAATTTTCTCTAATTGCCAGATATCATCACTTTCTCAATTGGATGATATAATAAATGATCCAAATTTATTCGATGAGGATGAGCCAGAAGCGGTGATAGATATGGTAGAACTGCCACCCGATAACGTTGATGTGGTATCGGATGTTGAAGACTTTGACGAAGATGTATTGGAAGGTACACACACATCCGAGAGACGTGCCTGGCAATGTTGAAGTTTATTCTTCTGCAATTCCTATAGCGACTACTTCTAGTTCAAACGAAAAGATTCCATTAACAAAGCGTCAGAAAAAATAAAGTCTACTACAGAATGGCAAAAACAAAAGCTGATTTTGCAAAGGAGATTGGTCCCGACAATGAGATCTTAGAGATGAGACAAAATTTAAAAATAAAACTTGAAGGAAAATCGCCAGTCGAAGTCTTTGAGTTGTTGTTGAACGAAGACATAATAATAATAATAATAATTTATTTCCCAACAGATAACATCTAATTACAGGCAAAAGTTATCTTAAAATTACAAAAGAGTACAACTTTATTTAAATAATCAGTAATACATATGAACAAACAAAAATTTATAATACCTTCGAAAAATAAAAATAATGAGTAACAATTATGACCTATATTGTGAAGGAATCCGTCAAATATGCAGCCCCAAAACAATCAGCATGGTTATATTTTTCAGTAAACTGCTTAAAAAAATTCTTGGGTTTTTATTGCTTACAAGATATCATTCCTTACCGCAGGAGCAGATGTATTGGTGTGAGGATGAAGATGTATGTATAGAAAGTGTGCGGAAATGTTTAACAAGAAATCGATATCTCGAAATAAAGAGGAAAGACTTACAAAATTAGTCCACTACTTACTAAAATGAATGAACAATTCAAAACATTTGGCGTGTTCAAAGAATTTAAGTATCGACGAGCAAATGATTCGATATTATGATGACCAGTATTTGAAGCAGTTTATAAGAGGAAAACCGATCAGATTTGGGTTCAAACAGTGGACAATGTGCTGCTCTGAAACGGGATATTGCTTTCATTTTGAGTTGTATGAAGGAAAGCAAGAAGGTGGACATCAGTTCGATGGATTGGGTGCTTCCGTTATTATGAAAAATGTTTCGACTATCAGAAATCCTTCAAATCATATCTTTTATTTTGACGAGTTTTGAGCTAATGAAAGTCCTGAAAGAAAAAAATATTGCAGCTACGGGAACAGTGCGTTTTAACAGGATGAACAACTGTCCTATAAGGGCCGATAGTGACATGAAAACAGAACACCTTGGTACATTTGGCTACCGCTTTCATGTTAAAAATGATATATTTGGGGTGGTATGGATAACAATTGTGTCAAAATGTTATCGAATCACCAAGCCCTTCTACCACTGCAAACAGTACGCAGATGGTCAAAGACACAGAAGAAGCAAGTCAAAATACCGCAGCCTCAGTGCTTAGATCGTTACAACAAATATATGCGAGGAGTAGATAAGATGCACTGTCTTATCAATAAATATAGAATTAAAATTAGAGCAAAGAAATGGTACAAGGGTAAGGCTTGCGCACATCATCGATCATTTCTAATCCAAAATATGGCAGACCCTGTTTGCAAAAATTATCTCAGAATTGGGTTCCTGAAGATGTTAGAAGAGATCCTGTAGAAAGAACCGAGGAATGAAAATAAAGAAAATGTGGCATATGCAAAAAGAATACACGAAAGCAGTGTATACAAAATGTAATGTTGGACTTCATATGCAGTGTATGATAAATTGGCATAATTTGTAATTGTTATATCATAATTATACATACTAATAAAATTTCTACTATTTAACAATAGACCTGATGGTCCCCAAATGGTATTTTTCAAAATTTGAATTTTTTTCAGCAATGTTTTTTTTTGTTGATTTAACTTACTAAAATACTTTTCCAGTAAAAAGCAATATTTAATTTACAAAAAATAGAAAAAATAAGATTTTTTGGCAGGTAATGTTTTTTTTCTTCTTATTTTTTTCAATGAGTTGTAGTACCTTGAAAATTATGAAGCTTTTAATATTTCAATATAGCTTCCCTGCACAAAATAAATGCTCTAACTTATCAAAATACCACATGTATTGAGCAAAAATTCAAATTTAATTTAAAAGTGCACTTTCTGACCTAAATACATTGATGAAAATACTTACAGCAATTAAATAATCATTGGTGGAGAACTGTGGAACGCATAACTTGAAAAAATTACAAATAACAGATAACTGTTGATAGATTACAAATATCAATTGACTGCTATATAGTAGATGATAAAGTACTAATAGGTAATTTGATATATGGCAAATAGATGACAAATAATAGTTGACATATGATAAAGAACATATTATAGGTGATTAATAACAGTTGTCTTTTTTAGAGTGAAGTTAATATCATATTACTATATAAATAAAATATTTTCTAGTTAAATAGGTGTTATTTGCGGATAACTTATTATTAAATCGACCCACCAAACCATTATAAACGTATCAAAAACTATTGCGATTTTTTTTAATCCATTTTTTTGTATAGTTCGCAAATTGATATTTAATAAATCGTTTTCTATGAGACCGCAAAAAGTCGTAGGTCGAGTGTCCATCATCATGCGCGATAACACTTTCCGAGCACACGCCGCGTTTATCACGTTTTATGGGGCCCGGGGAGAAAGAGTTAATGTGTATCAACCCCGCTCCCCCTAAGTGTATTATATCTGCGATTTAGCGTGCAGCGGCGCCCCTCCCGCCCCGGCCACTCGAAATTTATTTTAGGGCAGACGCTAATTTATGTGAGGACGCGTTCGTCCAATAAAATTGATTTAGTCCTGAAAAATACAGGGGGAGAGAAATGCAGGCATTTTCAATTACGCGCGCTTCTGAAATCTCTTTGAAAGAATTTTTTTATTTGTTTTACGGCCTATTGTTATTGTTAATTAATATTTTTTATGAAATTATTTGTAATGATTTTATTTCTTTTTTTCAGGTAAGTTCATGAATTGAAATAATCAGAGACGTAGACGAATTTTTGGTAAGGGTATTATTATATCTAATTAATACTAAGTGGTTGATTTTCAAATTTTTATTTAACTTATTACAATTGTTTCGCCACACTGTGAATGAAGAATTATTATTACAATTAAGTTTAGATTTGCAATCAACATGTATCTTACTATAGTTTTGTGCTTTATGGTTAGAAATATTTTTTGAAAGACTACTGCTTGATTTAATAGTCCTTAAAAGATTGTCAGGCTGTAGTGGATATAACTGCTCTTCAAAATATATATCAGCTATTAATAGCCTTCTTTTAGATCCTATCACAATTCATCCTTTCAGTTTAGTATCATAAGCCTAATTGATGTCAATTTCAAGCTAATAGCTTCTAATCATTGCTAAGTTCTGTAGAATCCATGTAATACATTACGTTTAAGTTACAAACATGTTTTCAGTATAAAAAAAAGCAGATAAACATTTTTCATTTTTTTTCTTACGGAAACACAAGAAATCGTAAATACACTGTCGTAAAGCCACTGTATTCTCTATTTATTTACTCGAAGCGCGTTCCGACCTTAAAAGTAAATCCGAGTATGTTTTCAACCACCGCCCCACCACCACATCCCCCCCCCCGAAACGCAAAACGGCGATTCATATTTAACATAAAAGCTCCACATGTCAAATAAACGTCCGAGAAAAAAGGACGGTCTCATCCACATTCCGCGTCCGCACGCGACAGACGAACACGGAATACGAATACGGGATTCGCGTATGGCTTTGTTTTTTTTTCTTCTGTTCTTTGCTCTTCGGCTTCGTGCGGGGGGTTGTGTGCCGGGATTATACGCTAAACGTGAGGTTTTGGGGGAGGCATTTGCAGTCATAACTCAAGTCTGGAGACTGCGGATTTTTTTCCTTCATTTTTTAATGCTGACTGCACTTCCCGCAACGGCCACGGTTTATGGAGACCCGCGGCTTAGCCGGGGAGAGCACTCCGGACGTTTCTTGCAGTTCCTGAGCTGAATTGCTTAATGGCGCCAATTTATGCTAGGATGCAGTTTCTGGGATAAGGCCCTTTATCATTTGGCGATGGGGCTGCGGGGGACGTATTTCTGGGGTTCTGTCGCTATTTGGAATGGTATTCATTTTATCCTCTTGTTAAATCCTTGTAATTTAGGATTTCAAAACTGGGATTTATGCTTTTTTATCATAACGAAGAGGAATAATCGTAATTTAAGGATGTTTTTGAAACAAAATAATCAGACACTTTAACTTTAACAATCCCATAGATTTGAGACATGACCAAATATGTCGTTTTCCATAGGAAATCACAAATTTTAAAAATTATCAAAGAATTAAATTTGGCCGTTCTTGTTAAAACTTAGGATTAGTTTTTTTTTGATAACGTGATGATCAACATATAACTTTGCCATAAAACTTTGTACACATCAAATACAAGCAGAATCAAATCTGTACTTTGCCTTCCTTCATCTAAGTTTATTTATGTACTAATGTGCTGAACCAGATGCACCAAAAGCATTGACGCCACGTTAAATTTTAGATTCGTTGATTGAAAGGGGTTGTGCACCAAATGTTTCTTTAATTTCATTGATATCATTTAATGTAGCCTTTAAAGCATTAATCATAATGGAAGTGTCTACCCTAAACGTCAAATCTAACTAGATTGTTAGAACAGTGGCTTCAGCTTCGTTACATATTTCAGGTGCAGAACTAGCTGTAACAGGTTCAAGTCTTCACAGTTATCTAGGATGCTTTATTTTTGTAATATTAACTATTAAGCATTGATTATTCCTTCATTCCTTAGTAATAGGCATCTTTAATGACTATTAGGATTTCAAAGCAAAATATTCGAACTCATCTTTTATGAGTTTTATTTGTGCACCTAATTTTTCTGCAATTAAAGCCACGAAACGCTCACGGTAGCTATAAGTAAGATCCAACCACAGGAAATTCTCCAATATAGTAATATTTGAACCTCAACAAAACAACAACTATTTATTTTATAATCAGGTGTTTTTTATGTTTTGAGAACTTTTGTAGGAAATTAAACTGTATATGTAAGACGAATAGACGTCTTGTAATTTACCCTCCAATTTTATTTTATCGTAATATCTTAATCGATGGTTAAACCGAAGAATTAAATACTTCAAAGTAATAAACGTTTACCTGCCTTGAACTGCGCTATTCTAATGAGATCCAAAAGCGATCGAAACTGGTCCTTATTTGTTGTTGACAGGGAACAATAATTATAAATTACATTAAGAAAATACCAAAATTTTATGGTGAGAATTAAAAAAATCATTAAATATGTAACCAAATAATAACATGAAGACCAAAACACTATTTATTATTTTCTAAATTATTACAAATTATTTGAAGTATTCAATAAACAGCACGAGGACTTGATAGGCTAGAAAAATAAAAGCTTTCATTATTCTCTTACCTAAAAACCAAAATCCAATAGAACTATGTCAATTAAAACCAACATTTTTTTTGTAGTCATCTAATGCATCATTTAACAAATTATAATATTTTGCCCAAATTTCAATCCAGTTTCAGACAAGTTCGTACTTATGTTACACATTTAACACTAACTGATGTTAAGACGTAGTAACTATCAAAGACTATACTCTATAGTATAAAAGTACCAGTTAGACTATTGTAAAGCCTTTAACATCCTACATCATAAAGTTCTGCTATCTATACGTTATTACATTGGGCTCGAACAATCAGCTATTGAAACTTTGCTGAAGTTTTAGGGTTTCTTTTTTTTAGATGTCCCTAAAGTATATATAGTGAGTCATGTTTTATTTACTAAATACACATCATAAATTGTGATGCATTACCCTTATTATAAACACCACATGTATGAAGATGAAACACAATTGAATCTTAATTAATTAACGTTTTAAAACGATACATTTTTGGCTAAAGGCTTCCGGAATTCATCAAAATAGAAAATTTATAAAGAGACAAACAAAAGTTCTTCTCTATTAGGCAACAGTTTTATCACAATTTATATTTTACGTATTACTAATTCATTCATATTTGAATACACAAATAAAAACAAAAATACAACGGATGCAAAATTCATGCTTGAGATTAATTTTTCGAATAAGAAAATTTGAGAGAATTTTGCATAAAATATGTTATTTAAAAGATTGCAAATCAACGTTTCAATTAGTTAAAGAATTTTGAGTAAGCAGTCCTAATTGTTGCATTACAATCTTACTGATAAATACAAACATACAATAAACCCAAAAATTCACTTAGAATAATGCCAAGAATATTACAAAAAACAACAATTGTAGAAGAATTTTGGAAATTTTATTTGTTTCATTAAAATACTGCAAGCATACCAAATATTAACGATATACATAATAATAAAATATATTAAAATCCTTTACTTCGTTGTAGAATTTTTTTAATTTTTTTTAATAGATATATAATATTACAATGGTAAATGATAATCTCTTCTACAAATTATTTTTTGTTCTTGTTAAGATCAATGTAAATTAATAACAGTGGAAATGTGTATAATCTATAACTTTCTGTCATAAAGTTGAAGTTGTTTTTCAAATATTATCAAAATATCGCAGTGTAATAAAAAAGAGATTCAATTAAACTCATTAATTATCAGTCAGTGTCAAGCATTCTCTTCATTACTTATTTATTTCTTCAAGAAAGTATTGCAATATACATTTAAACTAATTCTAACTTAACTTAACCCTCCCATGATTTAGGGATGTAATGGTAAGAAAAACTTTATTTTACTCTCCAAACAATTACTCACCTTAGTTTTTTTTTTCCTGCCAACAGCTACTCGATCCACTGTTAACTTCTTGAGCTTGCCAGTTCTTTCCTTTTGGCTCTTATGTCTTCTTGCTTATGGTAACGAATACGCCACCAGAAGCTACTCAATCCACCACTAGTATTTCCTACATATCCGTTAACTTTTTCCTTCTCTTTTCTGGTACGCCCATGCATCAATACACCACAGATTTTGCAGTTGGTCGATTTGCTTCTTCTTGATTCTTCCTTCTTCTGTGTACATTTCACCAATAGTGTTTTACAAGTAGGTTTCCTTTTTTTTGCTGTTTTCTTCATTCTTCTTGTACTACTGGAAGCTACTCAATCCACACCCGATGTTCGTTGAATTTTCGATTGATTGCCACCAATGTCCACTCGATCTACCCTCGGTTTCCTCGTATTTTAATTTCCGCATTTGTTCTGCCGCTCTGTTGCTGCCTAAATCATTTTTTTGTCACCGATTTCTAACAATAGGAAAAGTTTGTATAGAAAAAATTTTTTTTTGGCAAATTTGAATTTTATTATTTAACATACTTGTCTTCGTGAACGATACACCGATTATAGCGATCTTCCAACTTGTCGATATCATTTTGTAGTATTTTGACCTCAAAATCGGCCTCTGTTTCAGTGATTACTTTATCATTGATGCTATATTTCTTTCCAGCGAGTATTTTCTTGAGGAAAAAAAGAGGAAATAGTCGCTGAGTTTGATTGAGTTTGGCCATCGTTTTGATAGACTTTTGACACGACGCATTGTCTTCATGAAGGAACACTTTTTTTCTTCAAATGTGACCGTTTTTGCATCATCCTTATAACGCTCCAGCAATGCTATACAATAGTCGCTGTTGACTGTTTTTCCCTTTTCAAATAATCAATGAAAAATATACTATGCGCATCCCAAAATACACTCGCCATAACCTTGCCAGCCGACTGTTGTGTTTTACTCACTTTGGTTTCGGTTCGTCGCGTGCAGTCCACTCAGCTGACTGCCATTGTTTATTTCGTTTAAACAGTTTCAAATAGTACTTTGAATCATCAATACGTTGTTTTTTTTTGATCTACTTTGTACAGAGCGTTTGCATACCCAAATGTTAATGCACGATATGTCCAACAGGTCCATTTAATATTTTCAGAGTCTCAGCTATCTCGATAAACTTCAGTTCACGGTCGTCCAAAATTGTTTTGTGGATTTTTTTGAAGTTTTCGTTTGTAACAGCCTCTTTTGGACATCCACTGCACTCATCATCTTCGGAGCTGATATGGCCTGTATAAAATTTAGCAAACCGCTTACGAATGGTTGCTTCCGTTCAGATAATACTTATTAAGCTAAGTTTTTGTTCCTGCACAATTTTCTCGCATTAATAAAACAGTGTTTCACTAACACAAGAAAAAACATTATTATACCCTTTTTCCAATAACAAAAGTTGCTTCACTCAAAATGCTATAACTCAGGAACCATTTGTCCGATCACTGTCAAATTTTGATAATCAGCATATGAAAAAAATTTAGTGACGCCCTCTTTTAAAAACGTTACGAACTTTTCACCCGAACTGTTATTTGAAGCAAGCTCATGTGTACAGCAATCGATACAAAAGCCCATAAGTTAGCCCGGTTTATTTCTTCATTGTAAAAGTATTAAAGTAGGCCCAATTGAAACATACAGCGTGGAATGTGCCAAATGGAATAAATTCATTATTTCGGTTACTGTACATATTTATAGTAAATCCCGAAACACGTCAATTTTAAATTATAAATTGACATTCTTCAACGTGAAATTAAATTAGAAGTATAGGCTTGTGGTATATTGTTTGAAAGGTCCCTTCATTCTCTGTTCAAAAAATGGTTGCCAATAATGTTAATGTTTCCATTAAAATTGAAAAAATAATATTTTTATTTTTCTTCAACAATATCGATTCAGAAATGGGTCGATTTTGTTACGATTCAGGAGCGATTTATAGATGGAAATTCGGCCAGTGAGGTTTTTTTGCGTTAACTCTTGTGGCACCCATACTTATTTCTGTATCCAGCCTTATTCATTTGGTTCCAAACTATTTTTATATACAATCTTTAGATCTTGGGCAATGCCAACAGTGCAGACGGCCGGACTCGAAAATATCCATGATTTTATCTATATTTTCGACAATTGGCCTTCCAGTGCGTGGTGCATCTTTGACATTCAAATTACCGGAACGGAACAGACGAAACCAAAATTGCTCGTGATGGGCTGTTATAGTATCAGGACCATAAACATTATTTACATTTTCAGCCACCTCGCTTGTATTTTCGCCTTTATCGAAGAACAATTGTAAAATATAGCGTATATTCTCTTTGCTACCTAGTGTCAATTTTTGACGCGCGCTCAAACAAAACTGAGTCAACTATTACAAAACTACCAAAACGTTTTTTTAATACGAAATTTCATCTTTCTAACGCCATCTAGTAGAACCGGATCGGACTTATATATCGCGGAATACAGATAACTAAAGCCATCTAGTGGTAAAATAATATATTTCATTTTACTACATCTTATATAAGTAGACTCAAATCTATACTTTGCCTTCCTTCTTCTCAGTTGATTTACTAATGTTCTGGACCAGAACAGAACAGTCAAATAAGCAACAACTACAGCTGGTGCAGTAAAATTATCGTAACCGATGGTTAGCTCGGAGAATTAAGTACTCCCAAGTAAATCTCTGTCTCCAACTGCGTTTAGCCGGTGAGCTCTAAAATAGATCGAAACCTGTCTGTGGCTGTTGTTGACAGGAAACAATAATTAAATTCCTGTATTTTACCCTTTGATTTTTCTGAAAATAAAAATAATGAATTTATCTGATCAACCATGCAAATGTTTCTTCACATGGTTATTAAAATTATGACACTTGTTGTGTTCCATGTTTTACTGGCACGTGTTTCGAGTTATTATACTCATTTTTAAAAGAGTGGAAACTTAATGCAGTATGAAGTTTGAAAATGAGTGTAATAACTCGAAACACTTGTCAGGAAACTGCCAATATAAACATGGAATACAAATAGTGTCATAATTTTAATAACCCTGTCAAATAAAATATCAGTTCTACCAAAAGTGTAGTCTAGGAAGTATTCATTTCAAATGTTTCTTTTTTTCTATAAAAAAAGTCCTTTAATTATCATTAATGCTTTTAGTTCTTTTCTAGACAATAATACAATTTATATGCAGGGTGGCTGAGTGGTTTTTAATTCACTCTCCAATTAAATAATTAAACGAGCACTTAAACGTCAAGTATGTGAAGGATAGCTACGAATATTTCTTCTTCTTTCATGGTTAATTCAGTAACATTGTTTAATATATTTTATGGATTAAAATGCGGGTTATAAAACGCATTTGTGTCTGCTCGCTCACAAATTCTTTTAAACATTATTAGTTCAACTAAACAGCAAACGATTTTATTTTTATGAGTTTAGAAATTTAAGAAAGGTAAAGCTAAAATATATTTGTAGAATGGGTAATTTATTTAACACGAAATAATTAAGTAACTATATTTTTGCATATTTGTTTAAAGCAAATTTTCTCTTGACTACTTTAATAAGCATGAGTATGAGGTTTTATATCCCTTTCTGTAAGTCATGTGATCTAGACAAATTTTTGATATTTTATTCCCAGACTAACTCGACAAATTTTATATTTACATATACTTTATATACATACTGTTTCAACATACTAATTTAATTCCTTTTTATATATTTATCTCTTGTTTATTTGTTATTATCTTTGTACTTATGTACACTGATTTACCTGTAACCTATATAAACTTTGTTCTGGCAACAATAAAGCATTATTATTATTATTAATCTAAAATTACCAACGAAGGATATTAGCGCCAAAAATAGTTGAATTTGCATAAAATAAAAAAATCATCTGATAAAATCATTCAACGAATTGGTTTAATAATACTTCTTTTTATTATAATTTTATAATTTTAGACCAGATTTAGGGTAATTTTTACTCAGCGAAATAGTAGTTTCATGCAGACAAATGGTGAGATAATATATTCATTAACTTTCGAGAGCTTTAAGTTGAAAAATAAATCATTCTAACCCTTATATTTAATTCAACGTTGGTGTTTGGGAAAGAGTTAGAGGATATCGTACAGAATACTTTAATGAATTAAAAAAAAAATAATTCGCAAAATCCAAATGTGTTAAGTATATATTAATTAGGTATAAGCAAATAATATTTCAATCCACTAGAATAATACTTACATCGCCATCAACAAATGATCTAGTATTCAATAGCTGTAATCTTCAAGAGAATGACGTATAAATTATTTAGTCACTTTTACAATGATAGTGGCATTTGTTTCTTCATTTTTTGTGGGTGAAAGAGAAGCGTAAATTAAAAATTACATCCTGCGTGTTTATTTGCAATTGTTTTTAAATTTCTTCAAAAATGATTTTTGATTTTTATAGAATGCTCAAGTAGAATATGTTATTTATAGATTTTGTCACTTTTACATTGGCAATGGAATTTTTTTTCTATTTTCGCTGATTAAACAAAAGTATAAATCAGAAATCAGAAATTGCAAACTGCATGTTTAGGACAGCAAGTAAATCAGAATTAACAAACTGTGTGTTTAGCTCCGATTGTTTTATAAATTTCCGCAAAAATAATTTTTAATCTTTATTGTCACATTTTTCATTGGCAGTGGCATTTGTTTCTTCATATCTTGTCGATGAAACAGAAGCGTAAATAATAAATTACAAACTTTGTGTTTGTGTGCAATTGTTTCTAAATATCAAAATTGATTTCAGATTTTTACAAAATCTTCAAGTAGAATCAATTATAAACAGATTTTCTTACAATTTCATTGGCAGTAGCGCTTGTTTTTCTGCTTCTGTTATGCTGACATAAACAGCCAAAAAATTCTCTCCAAAAAAGGAGACTAAAGTCTGAACCAAAGCAAGTTTAGAAGATTGTGGATGTCGAATAGGATACTAGTTCCCTCATCATCATGATTAAGAAAAGGTTTGAGTGGAAGAACATATTTCATTGTGAACTCCGCCTATGCTTTTTTGACCACAATTTCATGTATGTTTTTTATTTTTTGTTAATTTGTTAATATGTATTATTTTAAAAAGAAGACCGAAGATTAAATAAATAAATGAGACAAAAATGTAAATCATAAATTACAAACTGTGTGTTTAAGTGCGATTGTTTCTAAATTTCTGCAAAAATAATTTCTGATATTTACAAAATCCTCAAGTAAAATTAATTGAATTTTTTTTTATAATTTCATTGACAGTAGCATTTGTTTCTCTATTTTTTCAGATTATGGTTTAATATTTTTTCAAATTAAAACTTATTTAATTCCTCCCACATAAACTTTTATTAAACATCATTGTTTTGCATATTTTAATCCTGAGATTTAGAGTCTTCTTGTATAGGTAGTAATTTTTATTTAGTCGATAACATTTAAACATCAAACCCATTGCTGTTTTGGTGAATGAAATCAAACAATTCTGTGGCAGTTGTTTTTTAATCCAGTTACGGATTACCGAGGGCTGAAATGTGTTAGAATTCAGAGACAAGAATGTTTGCTATTGCCGTTACTATGAGTCGTACTCGATGGAAAGAATTAAAACCAAAAATATATTTTAGTAGAAATTTACAAGCTAATGCAACAAAAAAATGCAGAGATGATAAAAAAAAGACCTATTCTGGATAAATTGGTGAAACATTTTAACCGTATTCCGATGTCTGAATACGTAGATTAAGATAATCCTAATTTGGACCAATATTATAATTTTCACTAATTAGTAATACAGAATAAGTGTCAATTAAAATTAAGTAGTAGAAAAAAGCTCACTGATTACTATTTATTACATTTTAAATCATTTATAACACTCAATAACTAAAAATAATCGTATCATCAATTTAATTAACATTTTTAACCAAAAGTATAACAGATGAACCTTTTAATTAATTAATCTTGCATTGTATCATTTCTTGTTCCTTGGTTTCTTCACAAAATACGCAAAACTATAAACCATTAGTTTCTTTTTTACGTTTCTGATTTTTTTCAAAATTTGCTCTACTTATTTTTGTGAAGTTTTGTTTAAACTCGAAATTTGTAAGGGCTACTGGTTATTTCAACAGTTTCCTGGGCTATTGGTGCACTGCAACAAGACAAAGGGCCAATTGAATTTGAATAATATTTCATTGTAGTAGTAGGCAAATATAGACAAATATAATTTTAATTAGCTATCACCAGACACCAATAATTCAAGTTCAAGACACGAAATATCTTAAAATATACACAATAAATACTCATTGGAATAGCAATTAATTAAAATTGCTAACTTTCTTAGCAACATAAATGACTAGCAAGAACAGAACAGCCCCTCAGACCTCTATGTTTAAAGAGTAAATTATAAGGACTTAATTGCAGTAAATATTAAAGCCGTTCAATCCAGCTTAGCATATAAAATATAAAACATAATTATGAAATTCGGTTTAGGCCCAGTTAACTATCCATTCATGAAATCATGTATTTACCAAATTATGTGTTTCGAATGCAATAGTTTATACACTATCACACGAGCGAAAAGTCTTTAGCCTGATATATAGATGTGCTACAAACTAAAAATCATGATGCTTTCTATAGAGTACCAACATTAACTTAGATGACATTTCGTCGACTCGAGTACAAGTTATAGCTTTTGAAGTGATGCTAATACTATTAGTATTTTTCTTATGGAAAAAAGTGAATTGTGCGTTTTGATTAAATATTAATTTCTCCTGGGAAAAAATAGTGTTGAAGCATAAATTTTACGGTACATATGTCCTACTCCGAAATTGTAACATTAATGAACTAATAGAAAAAAAACTTAACCACAATAGGTTTAATATTCAGACGATTGCTACAAAGTATTTAAAGAAAATTAACTTATTTATTTATTTATTGAAATAAAACAACACAGTTGGGGTTTCACATTTATTGTTGAACACTGCGACATGTTTCGTCACACAGTGTTCAACAATAAATGTGAAATGTGAAACCCTCCCAACTGTGTTGTTTCATTTCAATTTGTTATGGAGTTTCATCATGTATCCGCCTCGTCAATTCAATTTCTTATTTATTTATATTCAAAATTTTGGCCGAAGGGAGTACGGGCGAAGTTCACTTCTTCAAAGGATCTTTCACTCAAACCCACAATTATGCAGCATCAATGCTGCTTCAAAATGCCGTTACTTGCATCCATTATATGTTTAATGCTTAAACAAAGCATAATTTTATCTTCAAACTTAAAATGGGACATCTAGTAATATAATTACAATACAAGATAAGCATGGAACAATAAAATGAACAGCGATTTAAGTTAAAAAGTACAGCAAAACTTAGAAATTAAATCACAAAGTCGGAGAAAAATGTAAAATATAATTTCAAGAATTAATTTACCATTCAAAATCTCCGCCAACAGTATAAATATCTCTTGATAAACTAATAATAAAGCAATTAAGCAGTTAGAAAATGAAAAGTCGTTAGGTCATAGGTTAATGCAGAGATTCTAATAAATGTTAAACATTAATAATAGCAGAATAGAAAAATTTGGAAATTGTCCCAGTGATCACAGAAATTGATGCTCTAACTGTGATATTACAGCAACTCATCTGAGTTGTAATATCAGAATTAGAAAACATGTACAGACCATATTGAAGATGTTATTTTGTGTGGTGTGATTAAACGCAAAAATTGTCGGAAAAAAATTAGCACAGATAGCAATAAATTAAATATCCGAAGTATCGAAAAAGTGAGGCCTAGGAAATCTTGAAAGGAAAGCGTCAGAAGAAAAGAATATCTTTCATTATATGAGATATAAACCAAGAAAAGGTGAAAAACCGAAGGCATTATATAATGTTGCTGGCGGTTTTGAAACAAATTATTTATACACTAATACATCAGGCTCCGCTTAGACAGCCTTTGGAAGAAGATACTTGACTTGATAACGAAAACTTCCTTACAAACTCTGCCAGATCTTATTAATTGTATTCCTGAATGCATTAATATTTTGTAACTATTTATAAAATATATATTTGTGTATTCATGATGATGGTTGCCATAATATATGTAGTGAATAACACACTTACAATGTTAATTCGATGAGGTAAAACACTTGTTAAGTTCCATAATATTTTTATTTTTAGTTGCCTGACACGTGTTTCGATCATTCCTGATCATTTTCAAAGTAGAAAGTTGTTTTGATGATCAGGAATGATTGAAACACAGGGAACTCAAAATAAAAATATTATGGGACTTAACAAGTGTCTTAGTTCATCGAATTTACATATCTCCTTCCATAAAGAGTATCACTTACTATGTTTTTTACCACAATTATTTGATTAAATATTCAATGTTGCTAATTGGAAAACCATTACTTTTTGCAATATTTTTAATTGTGTCTACTTATAGAGTTTGATTATTAAGAGGCAAATAATTGTGTTAAAGAAATTGTAGTAAGTGCCTGTATATTTTTTGGCTCATAAAACATAAAAGATGAAAAAAAAATGTAGAAAGTTCAATGAATTTAAATAAAATATATTTATTGATTATTCATAAATAATAAATTTTAAAAATATCTTTTACAACAATTTTCTATCTACATCTTCATCAACTACCAATAACAACTAACAAAGACTGGCAGAAAGACCATGGATCGATGGCCGCAAAGAAAATAAATTTTTATTGTTGTTGTGGTTATCTATTGTAACAAGTAATAAATAAAAATGTTTGTCTCTCTCAAAATATCATCTATTAACATTCAGTTTTGGGGCAAATTATAAATTACTAAATTTCGGGTTGAGTAATATGATGTATTTTTTTATTATGATGTAATAAATCAAACTTCACTTCCTCCACTTAAATGTTTTATAAGTTTATACAATTTATTATACTCGGATGACCAGGTAACCATGTTAATCACTAAACTTCGGGTTGAGCAATGTAAAGTGTTTCACACTCTGATGAAATAAATCAAAATTCACTTACTTCACTTATTGTTTTGTGAGTTGAAAGGAAATTTATTTTACTGGCTACCTGGTCTTACGAGAATAATAAGTTCTTTCAACTTACAAAATAATAAAAGAAGTGATTGAATTTTGATTTATATTTTTAAGGTAAGAAGCTTCTACTTCGTTATACTTGTTGAATAATCAAAGAAAAACTTTTACTTTGAAATTAATACTTCCTAGGCTTCACTCTTGATGGAACTGGTATTTCACAGGGTTATTAAAATTATGACACTTGTTGTGTTCCATGTTTTTATTGAAAATTTCACGAAAATGAAAGAAGAATTTTCGTAAAGCAATGAAAGTGGAGAAATAAATATAAATCTACAATAAAAGATGAAAAATCCTTGAATTGAAAAATATTTCACCACGGGTTAAGTGAGAATTTAATTCATCGTAAAATATTATATTATTATCCTTATCAACAGCTTTTAGAAAATATTCGATGCTTATTCTTCTACTTTCTTGATGGAACCAAATTTTCAAATTAAAAGTAATGAAGTTGTATAAATGGAACATAACAAAAACATTACTCCTCAAAATGTAACTTTTTTATAATCGCACAATATATTACAATGATATCTATTTTATTATTAGTTTTTTTTGTGTACTCTTCTGTGCATTTATTTTTTATCAGCACTACGGGAATGAACATCCTGAGTTTAGATATCGATCGTGAAAGATACGACAAGTATTTGGGGTGTAAAACGCGATAGTCGATATAGACGAACGTCTGCCGTTTTGGCGTTATGCCCACCCTTTCATCCCAGCGCACCGCCATCCCCGAACGTAAAATTTGCGTACGTCCCGTTTTATTGCCTTAATAAACTGCGACCCGATACTTTCCTCCTCGCAATGAAACGCAAAAGTGTGTCGACGATACACGACATCAACGAATTTATTTCACGTTATGCGAGAAAAAAAAAATAATTTACACATACGAACATATAACACTGAAAATGAACGGCGTTAATATTCTTTTCCATCATTTTGCTTTTTACGTATGTATTGCAATATTTAAAATTAACAAACGATATGAAATTTAACGTTGTATAGGGTAATACTCCATCTTGTTAGAATTACATATTAGACTTAAATAATGAAAGCATTGATTTTCTTATATAATAGTATTGATTGGTTTTATTTGCTAAATTACAATTGCATTATAATGATTTTAAATGTAGTGAAGTGGTTATACATAAATTAATCGCCTAGAGTTGCACTTATTATGTGTAATGCCATTATTTAATTTTTATATGAATTTACTACAATATTTTCATGCGAATGATAGTAAGAAAGCAGTAGCCGTTTGCATCGTGCGGAGCGCTGGCGAAGGAGTAGCCGCCGGATGTGTTTTGTAATAGAAAACAAGACTATATTTCAAGACAATATCTCGGTGTATATGCGATCGTGTTCAAGGCTACGGATTGGCTATCTCAGTGAAGGGGTTTTTACCTGAACCAACATGTTAGAATATAAGGTCAGTTGTATTTCAGCTGCCTGCAAAGTTATGTCTCGCTGGTATTGACTGTGCTGTTGATGTGAGTGTTTATAATATTCAAGAAAATGATATGTGTGAATTTAGGACTATGATTAGATTTCTAAACCCAAGAAATCTGAGATATTCATCGTCAATTGAAGAATGTATATGGAGAAAATATTATGGATACTAGTGTCGTAATTTCAACTTCAGAAGAGAGATTATCTATGATGACGAGCATTCGGGATGGATTATGCTCGGACTATCAACCATACACCCTATAGTCTAGACTTAACTTCTGTAGATGATCATCTGTTTACAGAACTGGTCAACTATCCACCCTACAAACTAGACTTAGCTCCTTTAGATGACCATCTGATCACAGAATTTTCTTAAGGACTTTTTTGTAGGAATGAAAGGTTACGTACCTCAATACACTAGCAGCAAAGTAAAATGTTATACAAAGGCTCGTCACAGTTTTCCACAAATGCATAAATTTGCAGAGTGAAATAGCTTGTCGGTAAAAAGTATGGTATTTCATTTTAGGATACATTTTCAAGGGCTTTTTTCTTTTGAATTCCTGACGAATTTTAAAAGGAAATCAAACGCCGAGATACCGAAAAACAATCTGCATACATTTCGATATTTTCGCCCTAACACCCGCACATATTTCATCGAAATAAATCGCTAATTCGATTCCGATTTTTTTCCCTTCGCGTTACGATTCTAAACGTAAGGAGATATTAAGTAGGAGACCTAAATTCCGGATCAATAATCCGGCACTTGGCTTCCGCACCTGTATTAGAGGGAGCACCTTGAATTTTTTATTTTAATTGCTCTCCCTGTCCCGTAACAAAAAATTCAGGCTACTCACTCTGCTCGCGCCCTCTTCGCCATCGATCGCGCCTTCCTCTAATGGAATTTTCTCTAGCGTACGGAATTAATAACAAAATCGATGAGAAACCCATTAGGGCCGGTGCAGACATTTGTCCCCTCGTTAAAAAAAAATACTGGTGCTAGGATTAAATTTACAAGAGGCTTATACCATACTTGTACGTCCGCCACAAATAGACGTATCGATCTATGTGCTCGATTTATGAAGCAAATATTTCTTTTTTTGAGAAAATCCCTCCTTATTAATTGAAGGGTGGCCTTAGATACACCAACCTTAGGTTTGGACAATTTTCTTAATATTCTTTTGGCACCACTTGAGTGACCCAAGCCATTAATCCGAAAGATAGCAGTTAATAACAGAAGCTTTCAAAACAAGTCGTGAAAAATATCTTTATAAATTTCTCAACAAATAAATATGTTCGATCATTTTACGTGCCAAGTTAGCAACGTTTACGTCCAGACACCTCAAGGTAGAAAATAGCTCTACCATGTGCATATGTTTAGATCCAGGATGACGTTTATTTTACCAATTTATCAAATGGTGATGTGGCCAACATAATACTTTCCCTATATTTTTCTCGAAAACTATGAGGATTAAGCAAAAAGGCTATTCTTAATAATTTGCTCAATTTTGAATTCTAAATTCTAAATTTATATGTATATGTAGGGTGGGTGGGTGTATTTAAACCCACTCTCCAATCAGTGAAACATAAGCCAGAGAATTAAAAGTTGTAAAACGTAAATAATAATTATGTTTTTCTGACTGGAGGGTGGGATAGAGGTCACCCACACACCCTACATATACATATAAACTTTAATTCCTTATCGCCTCGTTGTATCCAATGAAATTAATTACTTTTTTTAAATATTTCTAGATGATTTACATCAATAAGATACTTGTAAACTAGAAATTAATCACTGCACAAGCAGTATTTTGTGGATGGTTTATCATCAATGCGATTGTAAAAATAATATTCATAAAGTTATTTCGTTAGGAGGATTGTATATGTAGGTATTGAATTATTGGGATGTCCAATTTTGGAAAAAAAGAAAGATAGAAAATTTGACGCAAAGAAATATTAAACTAAAAAAGATAAGCTTTTAAAAATACATATAATCATCACCGACATCTGTACAAGAAACTGTAGTGTGTATAAAAGAGGATTATTATTACCTACATATTTGCTGATTTAAAATCTAGAGATAAAATTTTAAATTTTTGAGAAGATAAAATAAGTTAACCAACAATTATGTAAATCATGTACATCAACTAAATACTGCTTGCGCAGTTGTGGATGTTTGTGGTTAAAAATATATATTGACTTAAATTATCTACAAAATACTGCTTGCGCAGTGTTGTATGCACATATAAGAAGTACTGCGCGAGCAGTATTTTCTAGATGATTTACATCAATAAAATACTGGTGGAATAGAAATTCATCACTGCACAAGCAGTATTTTGTGGATGGTTTATCATCAATGCGATTGTAAAAATAATATTCTAAAACCTAGTTTCAGTTGGGAGGATTTTATAGGCAGTATGAAATTACTTGGATGTCCAATTTGGAAACAAATGACTGGAAAATTTAATGCAAAGAGATATTAAATTAGGAAAAATAAGTTTTTAAAGATACATATAACCATCATTGACCTCTGTAGAAAAATATGTAGAAGAAACTGTAGTGTGTATAATAGAGGGTTGTTGGAACTTAGATTATCTAGATACTTGCTGATTTGAAAACTAGAAGTGAAACTATATTTTTAAATTCTTGAGAAGATAAAATAAGTTTACCACTAATAATTATTTAAATCATGTAAATCAACAAAATACTGCTTGCGCAGTCCTGGATTATTATGTATATGTAGGGTGGATGGGTGGCAATCAAAATTTTTGTAAGACAGTATTTTTATATATGTATTTTGAATTTTATTTTAGTACAATGGATAAATAAATACTATCTATCTATAACCCACCCTCCAATCAGTAAAACATGCGACGGTTTAATTAAATGTTGTAAAACGTAAATCAATGATTTAAATTTTTTTTAGAAGATTTTGACATTTAAATACATTGTTGAAAAGTTTAGATATTGATACCTAAGAAAACTCATGGGTCCTACAAAAGTAAAATCTTAAAGAACATTTGAAGAATCTTTGAGAAAACTTTTTTTTCTAATAAAAAAAAAATCATATTAAATATTATAAAGAAACCGTTAAAGCTTTACATAAACAAGAGATAATTGATTTTTTAAATGTTTATTTAAATATTTTAAGAAACAATTGTAAAATAAAAAACATTTGATCACTCGAAAAAACAACAATTTTCAAATTAACTTAAATAATTATTTTCGTAGCAGTAGTAGTTGTATTTGGCTATCGACCACGTGGTCCTTCAGCCGTGTTATTTGTGTATTCGTGTGCGTGTTTAAATGAGCTTGTTACACTTATTTTATTTTACCAAAGAAAAATTAAAAAAACAATTTTTAATGTTTTTACGTAATTGGAAATATAAGATCTTTTTTGTATATAATACTAGAGAAAAAAACAATTAATAAATAGCTCGAATTTAGCTTTTAAAAATTCAATCAAATAGAAAATTTTCTGATCTAATCTAAAACTTTTCAAACAGTTGAAAGACAACTTAATTAACCTTATTTATTTAAACTAATAAAATAAATGTAATAAAATTTATTAAAGTCCTTAAGTAGCTTTTTTTAAATTATTATTAGTTAAAATAAATAAACTTTCCTGAAGTTATAACAGCAAAGTTACTTTTTACTTTTATTATTTTATTGCAAAATAATACAAAATCGAATAAACAGAAACAATTAACTATATAAGAATCAATTTATTTTAATTAAAAAACTTTTTATAAGTGATTAAGATCATTCAAAATAGCAAAATTAAGAAATTTAAAAAAATATATTTAGTTTTCAAGAGATTTCAAGAATTTCTTCTCAACGTTTCTAAATGGTTTGTTATTTTGGTCTTAAAACTGTATTAAACTTTTTGGATGTCCTAAAATTTAAATAGCTTTTTCATAAAAGTTTTTCTAGAATATTAGTTCTGAACATTTTGATCAATTAAATTTTTTAGAGAAATAAATATATATATATATAAATATATAAATAATATATTTTGCAATTTCTTTTAATTATTTTTAGATATTTTACCACTTTTTTGACTGTACAAAATTTACTTTTTGAGTAGTATTTTCGAGATCATGCATATTTTTTTCCCCAAGGTTTTCTAAAAGTTTTGTCATTTCCTTTGCAAAACCTCTCTTTATAAAACTTTAAAAACTTTCTTCTCGAGATCTTTTTTTATTTTTTTTTTCAAGATTTTCTTGAAATTACTATTTAAGGTTTTTATGTTTTTAGTCGAGTAATTTTTCTTAAAGCTATATATAATAATAATAATACAATAATCTTTATTAGGACACATTTACAATACATAATAACATTTAACATACAGATAAATAAATGGTGTTAGTCCGTCAGGGCTATAGACCTGAGGTCTTTCAGCCCTTGTCATGAATTTAAGGTGAGAAAAAAAAGGTATCTATGCTAGCTAAAGCTATATATTTTTTTCGATTATTTTTGTTTTAATAAATTTTTCTAGATTTGAATTATATAGAATTTTATAAAACTTTTTCTCGAAATTACAAATGTTTATTTTTTATTTATCATCTATAATTTTTAACATTTTTGTAGAAAAACTTTTCTTTTGACTTCTTCTCTAGATTCTCCTGCAATTTCTCTTGTGGTTTCTAGATTTGGTTTAGTTATTTTCTTCTTAAAACTATAGATTTCTTTTCTTTTTAACATTTGAATATTAATAATTTCCTTAGATTTTATTTATATAAATTTTTAGAATTATTCTTCAAAAATTATTCTTCGATATTTTAATTAATACTATTTACTTAGAGATATCTATATTTTGCTAGATTTTTTCTTCTTCTTCTTTACTTCCATCATGAAGTTGAACTACAAAATTATTGTAAAATTTAATAAATTTATTCAAACAAATTTCTCAAATAATTTTTGATGGTATTTTCCTGACTGGAGGGTGAGATAGAGAACCACCCACTTACTCTACATATACATATAATCTTTAATTCGTCTCATTGTATCTAATGAAATTAATTACAAATCTTTTTGAATATAAATGAAATTAAAATTTAAAGCATTTTTGAGTGAGTAAATTAGTAAAATATGATGAATGACTTTAAATATAAGTTAGATAAGATTTTCTATAGAAAGTTAATTATATTTAAAATTATATTTTGATTTTGTTTCCTTTTTTATTACATAACGTGTTTGATGGTTTTTAGCAGCAAAATCATCAACGGTTAGCAATTAAAGTTATCATATATATGTAGGGTGGGTGGGTGACCTCTATCTCACCCTCCAATCAGCAAAATATAAGGGAGAATTGTAACAAAAAGTTGTAAAATATAAATAAACACAAAATAATTGCATTTTTGAGATTTATTTGTACAAATTTTTTAAATAATTTTTGATGATGTTTTACTGATTGGAAGGTGGGATAGAAGCCACCCACCCACCCTATATATAAATTTCAATTACTGATCGTCTCGCGGTTTGGGGTAAATAAATTTTACAGAACTTTTTGAATTAAAAAAAAAATCAAAAGGTAAAATTTTTGATGAGGAAATTAATAAAATCTTTCAGGAGGATGGGTAGACAGACTTCAAATCTAAAATAGATAGTATTAGCTATATAAGGACATTTATATTTAAATTAATACTATTTACTTGGATTATGCTTTATTTTTTATTAGATATAAGATTTTATTGTTTTTGCAGCAAAACAATCAACTTTCCCTATATTTTTCTCGAAAACTATGAGGTTTACGCAAAAAGGCTATTCTTAGTAATTTGTTGAATTTTGAATTATCTACAATTATTTGTTATATAAATTTCATGTAGCTCCAATAGTTTAATAGCAATTGGCAAAAAATCTCAAAATTTTCAATTTTTATTTTCGTTTTTCTCGAAAGTTAAGAATTTTATGAAAAATATATTCGAATAAAATTTATTCAGTTTTTCGTTCCCTTTAACTTTTGTTTGAACCGTTTTTTAAAATTTTTCATATTAAGAAAAATATCACGTAAAAACAAAAAACGGCCTCGAGTAAACATCCACTTCCGGTTTTTGAATATTCACCAAAAGCTTTTCAGTTCCAGTTTTTAACGATAAAACCTTAAGTTTTAAGTTTCATCTCAATCGGATCATTAGTTTTTGAGATACTGCGCCCACAGACATTTTCTCGCACGAAAACAATACTTCCCCTATATATACTATATAGGGAAAGTAATAAACGTAATGTGTACTTGTACTTTATAAAAGGACAACATTTAAGTTACTCCTTATCCATCGAATATGAATACCAATTGGAATTACAACTCTCTAGTTTAAAATAAATCACGGTAGAAAGCTTTCCACACACACACACACACGCAATTTTTATACGATGTGTGAGGGGAGGGAACGTTTAAATGTATCCTTTCATGTGGCTCGTCGCTTTGTAGTGCCGTCGAATTAAATTCTTTTTGAAAATCCGAATAAATTTTTTCAGCGCTCATGTGCACTTGTGTATACGTGTGCGCACTCCCGCATTCGCTTAATTTTCACCAGAATGTGATTTTTAAATGTGCCTGCATTAAGGCCAATTGGTCGAAATTAGGTGCACTGTTTTAATTTAATTGATGAAATAAATCCGAACGATGCGATTCGCTCGAAATAATAAACTTTTCGGCATGTAATGGCCGTACATTTCAATCGTTATCTTGCGTGAATCTAAATGAAAAAAATGTATTTTCACTGAAAAAAAAAGAAAAAATAGGAACGCATACTAATTTCACTTCATTACAGTTACAAAACAACGCCCTTATCACGCTGATGGAATCTCACGCGACCCCCTAATTTCCGATACAGAAAGACGAAATATGAATAGGCTTATATTCTCCCTAGCTAACCTCCCCCCTGAAAAAAATTCATATCCATTATCACCAGGGGACATTTGTTTGCCTTAAGAGACCCATTCATTAATCAACGAGGGCGGCAGAGGGATGAATAACTTGTAATTCACCAAATAGTGTATTATACTTTAAGGCGGTAGTGTCGCTCGAAAAATACGTGCATTTCGCATGTCTAGCCATAGAAAATTGTGAAGTAATTATTAACAATTAAGAAAACATATTTTGCATGCCGAAAGGTAAAGGTTAAAACTAGGTTTATAATTAGTTGTATTTGTTTAAATATTGTAAAAAGAAGCGATTTTGAAAGTGCTTGTTCCTACGCAGTAATTTATTATATAGGTACTGAATAAAACACTTGCATATAAGTGTTTTCAACAGTACCTGGATTTTACAATTTGTGAGAAAGGGGTTTAATTGAGCTTCGTCGGAGAGAGGATGATAATAAGATGCACGGATGAAATTACAGATGATGTCACGGATATTTGTGAGAAGTGTTGCGGTTGCTGTCTTACACCAGTAATAATTCCAGTTAATTATTAATTTGCAAGTAGACTAGGTCGTTTGAATAATTTCTACCACAACTGTTTCCGTCCCAATGTTAATTCTAACAAACACAAACAAAGCATAAAGTTTAATATACATCATATCGTAATAATAATTTTAAAAATTCTTTATAATTAATTATTATATTATGAATATGTAAGGTATTAATTTATTTAACCCTCTCCAAAGGGAAACGAAATTTGTGGAATTTATGGTACCTGTAATAAAATCGTTCCGGCGCCACACACAATAAAGTCATCGCATTTTGAGAGATTCAAAATCCGCGCGATGGGGGGTGGGAGGGCGCTCACGCTATTGTTTTAAACATCGGTACAGAGCTCATTTCCATGTTATTAAAATTAATTCCCGTTTCCCCCGCCGTCCGTCCGCTTCCAGACACAGAAGATTTACCGAGGTATAAAATCGTAGGCCGCCTCCTTTTACATCAGACGCACACAAAGGGCCCCGAGGGCTATAAACACGCGCTGCACACGACGACGAAAAATCATTAAATAGCCCGCCCGCCCTTCCTCTATTTTTCCTTCCTTTCGCCGCTCCGTCACTTTCTCGAACAATACAGGAGAAATCACTGCAGTCTGCAGGATTACGTGCGGATGATTCAACTGCAACCGTTTCGCCTTCGCCCTTCACATCACGGGGATTGATTTCAATATTGGAATAGGGTACCTACTTAGTGAGGAATTAGGTTTTTTCATTAACTTGAAATTTTAATTTCGTTCTTCTTAAGTAAAAAATTATTTCACCAAATTTTTATAGCCAGAATTTAACTGTCTAATATATAACGATATTGATATCTACTGTCGCTTAAAAGTTACGATCACTACTGTCAGTATAAGTGGTTAAGATGAGTTGATTAATGGTTTTTTGGCTTCTGGTTCTGGTTTAAATCGATGGGAGGGGAAAGAGTTCCGCCGCACGTAGTCCCCAATGGGCCCTTTGTGCGTCCTCATTCCTTGCCACGGTCAAGCCAACCCTAGGCATTGGCAAATGCCAGGACTGCAGCAAGAGGGACTCTGAGGATGTCTGATGGATTTAGACATCCCTCTCCCATTGTGAATTTACGTAGGTTGGATAACACGGGGCAGTCTAGCAGTACATTGATTGTAGTCCCAGTTCGTACAGGTGTGATCGTAAATTGCAGTGTCCTGTAAGAAGCCCTACCAGCTTCCGTAGGTTTTCTCTGAACAGTTGCATACAGTATCTGGCCGTTTTGCTGTTCATTGCGATGAAATTTTTTGAGACTCTACAGCCAGGTATGTTGTTCCATCGCTCCTTATGCCATCTGATTGATGCAGTTTTCAGTAGGGTACTCAGATCTAGCAGAGAGGGCAGCAGGAAGGGGTTCGGTCCGCTTACCGTTTGTCCGGATGCCTTCCTCGCCAAAACATCTGCTATTCTGTTCCCTCTGCTATTGTTGTGTCCTTTTACCCAGCATAGAGGTTTTTTGGCTTAAGAATCATCATCATGAGTTACGATAGTTAGACGTTTGATTGAGGGTTTAGGTTATATAGGTTGTAGGTTAAAATAGGTGTGTTAGCCTCTCTTGAACTGCGACCTAAAAGATCTATTGTTCTACCCTTAACCAATTACTTCCCAATCAGTAACTTTCTTGGGGGTAATATTGCTCACTTCTTTGTGGGATAATCGGTCCCTACCGAAGTGTGAAAGACGCTTGTGAACAATCTCGACAGAAGTGCTCATATGTATCACATAATCTGTAGTTTCCACTTTCCTCTTTTCCCACTTTCCACAAATTGTATCGAAGAGCACAATGCCCTGTCATGCGTCCGGTGAAAGTTCTTAGCTCTTGATTGAGGGTTTCATGGTTATTTAGATTTTTGATAATTTTAAAAATTATTCAATAGGGATTATTTCTATTAATTAGTATAAAAGATTATTGGATGTATTGTGTATAGAATTGAGATGATATCTAATTGCAGTAAAGATATAACAAGCAGACAAACAAACCCTTCTCCATCTCTACCTAATCTAACAAGAGATGCCTCAAGGCTCTTCATTGTCACTTCTCTTTTATTTTATACAATCTCAAATTCACATATTTTGAACCTTCAAACTACTGCATTCTTCAACTCTCCATGTTTCAACTATCCTTACAAGCATCGTTTGGTGTGATTCAATCTTGGTACTTCAAATAACGTTTTAAAATTCAATATTTATTCCTTATCATAAAATCCCACAATTACTTTCCTCTATAAACATTAACGTTGCCATTAGCTTACCTGTTCCTGTTTTATAAAAAAGATCAAAAATAGATGCAGGTTTTAGGTTAAATTAAATTCACTTGGCTTGTTTCACAAATTAATAATTTATTCGACTGGTTTCGACTCAAGGCCATTACCAAGAATGATGTCACATCATCAGCCAAGTGAATTTAATTTAACCTAAAACCGACATTAAAACTATGTTTCACCAAGTGATTAATGAGAAACAAGTATATGATATCAAAAATAGAACTTGACACTTACGATCCTAACTAACAAAAAGCAAAAACTTTATATATACATGTTTATACGGATGATTTCACGGATTGATTGGATGTGAATCAGTTGGTTCTGGTTTTTTTATTCGTCTAGATTACCAAAACTGTACGGACTACCGAAGATTCATAAAGATAAAGTTTGTCTACAGCTTATCGGATCCCTATCACAAATGCTTGCCAAATCTCTAGCCAAATAACTTCAACTGCAGAAAGAAAAAGCAGTATCAAATGTCAAAAATTCAACTTCAACTTCCTAGAAGTTCTAAAAATTCAAATACTCCAACATTTATTTGGATCACTTTGAAACAAAAGCAATAGAAAGGGTTGAATTAAAACCATCACTATGGCTCCCATAGGACGACGACACTTCTGTTATATGGCTTCACAGTAGAAACACTTTAGACGCACATGTTGACCATCTGAATAGACAATATCCTTAAATTTAGTTCATAATGGAAACTAAATCCAATAATCTAGCCATTTTTGGATATCATGATAACGAAAAAAAAAAACAAAACGGCACTCTCGGAAAAAAAGGAAAGAAACCCACACAAATAGATATCTCCATACGACATCACACCACCTTCTAACTCAAATAAACTTTGAAGCCAAAACATTAATTATACGCTCTAGACGGTTAGCAGGCAAAGAATATATTAATGAAGTACTCGAAGAACTACGAGAAGCACTGATGCTAAACGGCTTTACACACTAAAAATTGAACGTTTTATAAAGCATACAATGCAACGAAAAGTGAAGACCGTGAAGAACAGCCATATAAAGCAGTTCTACCCTACATTAAAGGCACAAAAGTACAAAAGACGAACAATAAAAACAATATACACTACATCACAAACATTGGCCACATTTCAAACTCGCCCAAAGAAAGAGTTCCACTCGTACACCAAGGAGTTTACAAAATCCCCTATGGAGGCTGCAAAAGGTATATATTGAACAAATGAGTAGACGAGTAGGGGCCCGCATGGAAGAACATAAAAAGGGTGGTACGCAAAGGAGAAAAAGCCTCAGTCCTAGCACAACACACGTTAACAATAAGTCATATAATAGATTTTAACAGCACTAAACTAATAACCAAAGAAGAGAGATTTCATAACAGAATAATAGAGAAGCAATAGAAATAGAAAGAACGAAACGATGCCTAAAGACTTCCACCTACCCTGAAATATTATTTTTGAATTTTTCAATTCAGTGTAAGTATTAATTACCATGTAGTAACGGTCGCAACCATTCTCTTTATTACCCCGAAAAATATTATAAAAAACATAAGTAATCTACAAAATCCTAACAACCAGATTATCTTCGAATAAACAAGGACCAGTAATCCATTTCCAAACTGTTCCACGATAATCTAATCAAATACACCGATTAATAGTTGATGCGTTAACTTCGTGATACATCTTGGAAAATTAAACAAAAATGCTCACTTTATTGACATCACATTTAAAAGTGTTAAACAAACTTTGTTGATATCAAATTTTAAAGTGTGATATCGACAAAGTAAGCGTTTTTGTTTAATTAACCAAATACATTTAGCAACTAACCAGGCAGTACTTTTCCTTTGATAATTCCAATCCGTAATAGCGACAATCCCAACCATGCACTCAATTCCTCGAACGGAGAATTCTTAATCACCAACAACAATATCCAGAATGACGGTCCAAAAACCAGAAGCCGGGCGAAATGAAAACGATTTTAAAAGAAGTGATCAAAAGCAAATCAGTTCTTTACGATTTTTCTAGAAGAGCACACCTAAAGATGGCACATACTAATGAGTTTGATGGTTTGGGCGTTTACGTGGTACATCTTTAATGAGTTGTAATTGAAACACGATAACTTTGTTTTACCACTATATTTTGTAAATGTAAATTATAGTGGTAAAACAAAGTTATTGTGTTCCAATTCCAATCTCCGAAACCAACTTTCCACCATTGAGCTTTGCCGAAAGGTCAGCCCTAAAAATAAAGACATCTCATCAATCCCATAATCCTTAATCACTATAATAAATAAAAATACATAAACCTATCTTATTTTCGATTAAATTCCTTTGACTCTCAATCTCAAATAACTTAGACATCCCTGAAATTACATTTAATCAAACATGAGCAGACTAAGAGAGAATTTCTAGTATTTCTGCATAGTATAAAACAGTTGTGTGAAATTTTGCTTTTAACCTTCTGGCACATGATGTTAGAGCTTTTTTATTAATTTAAATAGTATACAATATTGTGCATTTAAAAATATTAATTTAATTGCCCTGTACCAAAATACCAAGTGTTACTTCATTGCGACGTGAGAAACAAAAGCTAAACTCATGGTTAGCATCATGGCTACATTTTCTTTCTACTAGCCCAAGATCATTGTGTCACAATTGAAATTCGCGGCTTCGCCACTAAAAATGTTGTGATATCTTATCTTGGTGAAATATTACGAAATAATCGATTCTTTACCTATTAATGATTTCTTTCTTGGCGACATACAAGTATGGACTTCTGTGAAGTTGTATCAAAAGAAGATCAAAAGGTGAACAATGTAGCTCTTCCCAACACAATCTACCTCTAATTTCTCACTCAGTTAACGTCAATTGCAGTCAAAGTATAAAATCTGTTAGAATCACTTGTCTAAGGCGACGATCTATATGTTTCTTAGTCATTGTTGAAGGGTTTAGATTTAATTTTTGAGCAATTTTACATTGTAAAACCGTAGTTTAAATCTAACTAATTTTTATTATTATTATTATTATGGATGTCAATGTGAGAGTTTCACGTGATCTTTGGGATGTGTACGTGAGACCGATCTTGATGTATGAGGAATGAAAGGGTCGAGAGAGAGCAGTAGTGTTTCCTGAGGCAGATAGATGTTAGGGGCGAAGAAAACGATGCCCGAATTTACATACTGCTTCAGGAAACCAACAGGGAGAGCATGTGGAACCATAAGGAGAGTAGTCGCATATGAAATGAAATTGTGGGGATTAGACGAGGGGAAATTGGTGAATGAGGTATGGAAGAGAAGCATGGGTGGATGGAGTGTGTCAGGGGGATAGCGAAGGAGTGGCTGGGCCAAGGTGTGAATGTGGCGGAATGGGTGCATGAAAAGGCTAAAGAGGTGGCGAGGCAGGAGAGACAAGAGTATACGGAGAAGAGTGCGTACTCTGAGGATAAGGAGTGGCAGGTACATGGAAGGATGTCAAGGTACAAGACTTCAGAAGAGAGGGAAGAGTGACCTTGGTGAGGGCGAGATGCGGAACGGAGGAAAGAGGAAGGAAGAAATGGATGGGCGAGGAATACGGAGAATGCATGCAGTGTGAATACGTGGAGAGTTGGGTAGATGGATTTAGAAGTGTGAAAGAATGACAAAAGATGGGGCTAGATTGAAGATACTGACCAGATTGCGACGGACAAGAAGAAATAACAGGAAAGAAAAAAACTAGGAGAGAGTTTTGTTATTGGAAAGATTTATGTTGTAACTATATAATTCCAAATAAAGCTTTATAAACTATTATGATACACATCGAACATCTAGAGATTATAATTTTGGAATTGGAATCAAAATTATCCTCCTTCAACAGGATTTAACAACCAAAGATCATCAAATAAAGTAATAACAGGACCGGGTCAGTCTAATCAAGACAATCCTAACTACAAACCAATAAATAAAAAAGATATACTTATTTTATACAGACCACCTGAAGACAATGATAAGTGGAATCCGTCATTAGGTCTTAATAATAAAATATCTATAGTGATAATTATAGACCCACAGGTCTAATCCTTGAAATCACACAAATCACAAATCCGACAATAAAACGAAACAAATTTGGTAGATTGTAAGCAATAAATTAAACAATTCCAATAAATCTAAAAAATAACAATAAAAACAAATAATGAAATTATAAAAAAAAAACACTGAGAAAATAGCGAATTTATTCGGAGACTACTATTAAACTTATACAAAAAAAATTATTAACCAAAAATTTGCAAATACTAAAACTGAATGCACACTACCACCAAACTACGGAACTTCAGTGTCTTTTATACCATTCACAGTTGCAGAAATAGTTGATATAATAAAATCAATAACCGGATTTAATGAAATTCCAACTAATTCACTAAAAAAGTGCGCTTCTGAAGTAAGCGCATATCTAACTGAACTAATCAATTTATCAATTCAAAGTGGTAATTCCCCAGTTTCCTAAAAATTTCTAAAACAATTTCTATTTACAAAAAAGGTGATCCAGAACTAATAGAAAATTACCGACCAATAGCAACCCTGAGTATATTTTCTAAAATATTCGAAAAAGCCATGTACAACCGCTTAATATTTTTCTTGGAACAGAATAATTTACTGTCTATCCCGACAGGGTTTTGCAAGGAGAGGTCAACGAAAACTGCACCGACGAATCTTCTTTACTTCATTTATGACAAAATGGATGAGGGAGAGTCTGTCGTTGGGGTTTTCTTTGACCTTTCTAAGGCCTTTGATACGTTGGATGCCTTTATTCTGTCAAAGAAGATGAGCAATATGGGCAATAAGGGGTATTATAAATTAATGGATTATTACTTTCATAATAAACCGACGATTAGTAGTAGGAATAAGATGTCGATTTAGGCACACCTCAGGGAAATGTGCTTGGCCCCTTATTATTCCTCTTGTATATAAACGACCTACCTAATTTTATAGCTGATGGTACTGTATTTATGTATGCAGATGATACGACTGTTCTTTGTCATTCCAAAGATAAGGTCGAACTATTAAGCAATACTAATAGAGTTATTTCTAAATTCTAACACTGGTGCGAATAAAAAAAAGATTAATTGTAAACCTAAACATAATTGTCTGCTTAGAATTCACTGGACCGTATAGAAGTAACTTTTCTTCAGAAAACAACATTTCCTTTAATAATTCCATATTAGAAATTGATAACACCACAAAATTTTTAGGCTCACCTCCAGATAGAAATGTTGATTGGGACAAACAAATTTCTGAATTGGTTTCTAAACTAAATAAAGCCTATTTTGCAATACTAACCTAAAACAGATACTAAATATAAATTGTATATTAAATATTTATTATGCGTATGTATATTCTAACTTAACATACAATATTGTATCATGGGGTAAAAGCAGAAATTTTACAAGAGATTTCCTCATTCAGAAGCGCTTAATCAAACTAATTTTTGGCATGAAGTCAATGGAATCTTTCGAACAAATAAAATACTAACTTTATGTAGCATTTATATATTAAAATTTTAAAAATGAAAGTTTCTATACAATTTCTAAATACCCAAAGTATTTTCAAAAGTAATTTGATTGTCAAATTGGGATTGAATCAAGGTGTATATTTGCGTATTATTTTTAATTAGTCTTATTATTGTAGTTATAATGTTTTTATTATTACAAATAGTGTATTTTGACACATACCCAATCCATTTAACTGAATGGCTTAATGGGAAAATAAAGTGATTTGATTTGATTAGATTTGATTTATCAATTGTTGTACGTATTAATTATTTTTTGTATTCTTTTGTAATTATGTTATAAGCAAGAAAAACAAAGTTATAAAGAATAAAGAATTGCTTTTTACAAGTGGACAGATGATTGTGAAAAACCTTTATGACACAGCTTCTGGGTTTTAAGCACGTTTTTGGTATCGAAAAAAATGAATAGGTTTTTTTCTAGAATTAGGTTGATATTCTCCCTAAGATTGCAGCCAATATTTTAGCAATGTCTGTATAGAGCTATTCAGGAGAGATGGCGGTCGGGGTTATATGTCCGTCCGAATCAAGTAGTGTCCGTTGCAATTTTCCACCATAGGCGTGCGCGGCTAATAAAATGAATGTCACAAATTTGTTATGTTTTCATATTAGTTATTTCATATTTCATTTATATTATTGTATTTGAATAAGTATTTTTGTATTAATATCCATTTCCACATTTGCTAAAACGTATGAAATAAATTCATTAAAAATATATTTTCTTTCAATTACCCTGCGTAATTGCAATGCTTGACTAAATCGCGCGCGCCTATGAAATAACCGGTAAGTAAGAGACGGCGTAAACTATTTCTTTCTCCTTCTACCGCTCGGTCTAAGACCGAGCAACGCAGGTCGCGTGTGTCTTTTCTAGATACGGCCGACGAAATCGTACGTCTTGGGAATATCCGCTCGGTTATCAGGTAGTAGAAAAGGATCCCATATAATATTATTTGGCATGTATGTTTACTAATTATAGTTATAAGTGTAATGTCGATCATTTTGTTTTATTAGAAATAAGCTTATTTTTCATAACATACCAAAAAGCAAATATATAAAATTATCTCATCTTTGATTAAATTCTTTTGACTCTCGAATAACTTAGATATCCCTGAAATTACATTTAATCAAAGACGGCCAGACTGACAGAGAACTAATAGGTAGAGAATTGACTTGGTTTGTTTCAGAAGTGTTTATCAATTATCTACCTATTAATTGATTAATAGAGACGTTAACTTCGTGATACATCTTTGAAAATTAAACAAATAAAGTGTGATATCAACAAAGTAAACGTTTTAGTTCAATCTACCTATTATTTTAAAACGTTTCACCAAGAGAGAAAAGAGAAAATTATTCAAGAATTTCTACTATTTCTATATTCTCTTAATATAAACAGTTCTGAGAGATATTGCTGTTAACCTGATGGTATATGATGTTAGAGCGATTTTGTTAGTATGGATACTATAAAATATTGTGCATTTAAAATTTATTCCCTAGTACCAAAATACCAAATGTTACTTCGTCGCCAACGTTGAGAAACAAAATCTAAACTGTGTCGCTCCTGGCTGCATTTTCTTTCCACTTTCCATAGATCGGTGTGCTACAAACAGACCTGAAATTCATGGTTTCGTCACTAAAAATTATGTGACATTAATCATGCTAATGATTCCTTTCTTGGTAACATACAAGTATATATTTAAATTAGTTTAGTTTAGTTTAGTTTACTTTTAAAAAGGAATACAAAAATACATACACCAATATTAAATCACTTTAAAATTTGAAGCATAGATCTTGAAGGCGGAGTTATCAGTTACTCGTGTTCTTCCACTCGACATATTACACTAGCCACTGAGGCAATATATTTGTGAAGTTGTATCAAAAGAAGATCAAAAGGTGAACAATATAGCTCTTCTCAACAATTTGTGCCTCCGACTTCTCATCCAGTTAACGTCAATTACAAGCAAAGTACGACATCTGTCAGAATAACTTGTCTAAGGCGACGATCTTTATGTATCTTAGCTATTGTGTTTCTCAGACCACGCAGCTATTGCACTAAGCACACTTGAAGGGTTCCGATTTAATTTTTGAGCAATTTTACATTGTGAAACCGTAGATTAAATCGAACAAATTATGATTGTTTTCGACCTTCTGGAGGTGGCAATTATAGGCCAGAACAATTTAACAATTGGAATCAAAATTATCATCCTTCAACAGGATTTAAGAACCAAAGACCACCTAATGAAGAAATACTAGATCCAGGACAATCTAATCTATATAGTTCTAACTATAAATCAATAATAACCGTACTAATAGTCAGAGATTAATTCTTGGATTGTAGAATCCTAGATTCATTGTCAGATTTAGTAACTTTTTTAGTAACATTTGAATATCACTGGTTTTACGTTGGTGTCACGGAACAGCTGACGGTATTGTCAATATATTCCGTGATTGTCAGTAAAGAAGAAATGTTTGTTTGCTAAGTTAGTTTGTGGGATAAGGGACAAGGAATAAGCATTTTTTTTTATTTAATCAAGATTAAAGTAAGTACAGTCGATAATTATTTTCAATGAAAATTGTAGAATTATTTTCATTTAATGTTTTTGCAAACAAAATTTACACATGCTCCTAATCACGGGTTATATTGACAATACCATCAGCTGTTCCGTGATACCAACATAAAACCAGTGATATTTAAATGTAACTAAAAAAATACGACAATTAATCTAGGATTCTACAATCCGAGAATTAATCTCGGTCTGTTAGTACGGCTGTAAATGTAGATTTACCCATTTTATATTTCCAGATACATTTAAAGAGTGCTTTCTGATTTTGTATTAATAACAGTGGGATACGAACGCTGGATTATGCCAATTTTTATTCAAATATTAAATTTGGGATAATTATTTGGGGTAGTTCACAAGACCTCAATGAAATATTTATTTGTCAAAAGAGGGCTATAAGACTTATTTATAAAATTGAACCCTTTGAAACATATAGAATATAAAGATTATTATATTTTGGGGTAAGTGATAAAATAGTTTTATGAATAGGGTAACTTAAATTAAATTTGGTTCTTGCAGAATAAGAGTGCATTTGCACACATGAATCAAATTTACTCAAGCAAACAAATCCGGTAATAATTATCTATGATCCGCAACAAATATTATAAATGAGACCAACGAGCAAAAAGTTAGAGAAAACAACATAATTATTTTTAATTTACCCGAGATTAGCGACATTGCAAATAAGGATCTGCCCATAATTAAAAATAAGTTAGCAATTTTATAAACGAGAGTAGATAACGAGGAAGTAAATTTAACAATAACAACAATCGATTCAGATTCAGATTGCGACATATTCTGCACATACATTGCGCCGATATGTACACAAGAGGATTACCAGATATTCTTCGATAATTTTATTTCGGCGATTACACTGTATTTTTGGGAAAATTTAATCAACCACTTTTCAAAATGTTTAATGAAAACCTCACACATGTCCCTGCAACTTTAATGCCATTATTGGATTTTATTAGTTTCAACAACTTCCATCAAATCAATACTATTACGAACAGCATGGACAAGTTTTTGGATCTAATCTTAGTATCAGAAAATATAAATACACATGTTTCAAAGTGAAACAATCCCCTGCTTAATGAAGATACATATCATCCAGCGATAGAAACTACATGCGAACTGACAAAGTCAACGGCTACGAAATTCATACGAGGAAATACTATAAGCGAGTATAACTTTAGGGGAGCTAATTTAATAAAGCTATATAATGAAATATATAAAACAGACTGTTCCAATGTTTTTTTTATAAATGTGATAATTCAGAAAATGCCTGTGAAATATTCTATTCTATTTTACATAGTTGCCTAAACTCCCATGTAACAAAAAAAGCTAAAGGGCAAGTCACTTTATTATCCAAAATGTTTTACGACAGGTATTATAAAAAACATTAAACTGAAACGTAAATATCGACGAGTTAATGGAAAAAAACAACTCACTTACCATCAAGTTCAAGTTACGACAACTAGAGGAGAAAATTAAAATAGATCTTAACCAATCCCACAAGAACTTTACTAAACATACAGAAAACAATTTGAATAAAGACCCTAAGAAATTATGGTCATTTATTAACGAAAAAAATAATTCCACGAGGATACCCGGAATAATTAAACTTGGATCTATTACTTTATAAAACGAAGAAACTATTGTTGAGGAGTTTGCTAATTATTTTCAGAAATCGCTTTCTAAGAGAGTTAAATTAAACAATTAACAAATTGATACCAAAAAATTTATGGGAAACATTTTGCTAACTGAAGATGTGGTACTGCGTCAGTTTAAGAAACTTAAATCCAGACAAACAAAGGGGCCAGATGGAAAATTCCTGATTTTTTTTTTTATAAAAGATACAGGTGAAATAGTTGCAAAGCCGTTGACTTTTATTTTTAATTTAATTCTAAAAACAAAATTTTTTCCTAAAATCTGGAAAAAGCGAAATTTATACCCATACTCAAGCATGGCGTCAAATATTGCATTAATAACTATCATTCCATCTCAATTCTTTGCAATTATAGTCTCATAACATTTTCGAAAGTCTATTTGCAGATTTCATTATTCTGAAGTATCCTTAGAAATTATTAGCAGGCAGCATGATTTTGTGAAAAATCAATCTATGCTCACAAATCTTCTAAATTTGACCCTGGATATTTCTATTAACATGGACAACAATATCCTAACTAACGTCATATACACAGATTTATCAAAAGCCTTTGATTATTCACTCCATCAGATCATAATAGAGAAACTATTAACAGTTAACATTTGTGAGAAAATCGTCTATGTTATACTGTCCTATCTATTTGACAGAACTCAATATGTTTCATACAGAGGGCACAAATAAAAAGAATAGTCGAAAGTGAAGTTCCACAGAGGTCAAATCTTGACCGCTCTTATTTCTGCTCTTCATAAATTCAATCTGTGATAACTCAAACTGCGACTATCTCTTAAAGGCGTATGACGTTAAACTTTATAAAAGAATCAGCAGTATAAGTGATTGTGAGATTCTTCAAAAAGATTTGAATAAATTTAACCATTGGTGTACGGAACATGGTTTGAGTTTAAATGTAAATAAATACTGTATCTTATCGTACACTAGAAACACATTACCGATATATTTTGATTACACCTTGTTAGGAGAAACAGTTAACCGCTCAGCTAAAACAAAAGATCTGGGTGTTATTTTCGATGATAAAATAACTTTTAAAAGACATATTACCTCACTCGTAAGCACATGTTCAAAATTACTGGGATTTATTTCAAGAAGTACTAAAGATTTTGCTTCTGTTGATGTTTATATTACATTATAAACATCATTAGTCTTGAGCAAGTTTGACTACTGTGCATCTGTGTGTCTACCTTAATATAAATATCTGCAGCAACAGTTATATTATAAATCTACAGGACAAACAAATGAAGAAGATTTACCAATTTTTATAAAGACCACCTGAAGATAATGATAATTGGAATGCTTCAGCAAGTTTTAATAATTAAAGACCTATAGAATATGATAATTACAGACCCAGCCATTCTAATCCTTATATTCATAATAATTTTTCATATTCAGGAGCAATTGAAGATAAAAGATTCACACATCAAATAGGACATGCCTTGTAGTACGGACTTTTTTAATATAGTAGGTTTTTATATGCGGCAAATTATTTTGTTAAAACATTTATCACTCAGCTTCTAGGTTTTTAGCACTTTTTTGGTATTTGAATTTTCGACGGACTTGTTTAATAAGAAATATTCAGCTAATATTTTCAGAAAACATAAAATATCTTTGCCCCTTTTTGGATATCAAAATTGAAGTTGATATTCTCCCTAAGAGTGCTGCCAATATTTTAGCAATGTATGTAGAAATTACCATGTACAGGCGAACTTGTCAAATTTGTGAATTAATAGAAAATAATTATGTATTCTCTTAACCAAACTATAAATCAATTAAAAGTTTGTAAGAAAACATGTAGGAGTTGTCAATAAATTGATTATGAAGCAGGAGAAAAAGTTTATAATATCAGAAGATAACAATTTTATTAATATTTTTTTAGTAGATAGATGTCAAATTTCTAATATGATTAAATAAAACAATAGTTTGGCACTTTTTTCACTTGGTTTATTTTATAGCTAAATGTACATTTCGGTCACAAAGTGACCATTATCAATAGCAAACTAAATAAATAACAGAAAATCAATCTAATATATACCTGCTCGGATTAGGAAAATGAGGAGGAGGTTAACAATTTTGTTAGTAATTGGGTTTTTTCGGGATTAGTGTTTCTAGTAATGGATTATTTAAAGCGGTTAAGTCGAAATTCAATAATTTGTTTTGATGCTTTTTCATATGGATTGCTTCTAACATGTTTAAATTGTAATTATTGGACATTTTTAATAATTTTACACTGTCTACCGAAAATTTATGACCTGTTCTTATCGAATGATGGGCAACTGCTGACTTTTCTTCATTTAAATTTTTTATATGATACATATGTTCTTTAAATCTGGTCATTACGTTTCTCCGGGTTTGGCCTACGTACAGTTTGTCGCAATGGGAACATTGTATTGAGTAAATACCGGATTGTTCTAATTTATTTGTTTTCGAAAATGTGTTTCCTAAAAGTATTTTTAATTTTGAAGTTGTGTAGTGAGCTGGTTGTAAATTAAATTTTTTAAATAGTTTGTTAAGGTTTTGGTTTAATTCAGGGACATATTGGAGTTTGACGAAATTTTTATTATTTACTTTTTTCACTTGGTTTATTTTATAGCTAAATGTACATTTCGGTCACAAAGTGATGGGACGAATCATTGAAGAAAATGTATGCAGTTATTAGTGCTAAGGTAAAACGAAAATCTACTACACTACATAAAAAACTTAATCAATTGGTCAACGAACAACACCAGTGTAACAACAAACATAAAGTGACAACAGAACTTCCACAAACACTAATACATAATAAAACGAATGAAGTGTTCTCCGACAATGAAATAAACCTTCTAAGAAAAGGCCTAAACCATACTGTTCATCCAAAAGAAGACTACACCGAAAATATCATTAACGATATTGAAATCGCCGCCTCAAGACTAGAACCCGAAGAAGCCGTACAATTCCGCCTTGCAGCCAAACACACTATCAAGAATGTAGGACACGTAAAGAACACGGTGATAAATAAAGAGAAGAAGAAAGAAGATAACACGACAATCAAGACCCTACAAGAGAAAGACTGCCACTACTTAAAATCGGACAAAGGTAACGCCATTGTAATTGTTAATAAAAGTGACTACATTAATGACGTTAACCAATTATTAGAGACAGGCCCCTATACAAAATTAAACAAAAATCCCCTTAATAGTTACGTCAGAAAAATCAATCATTGCCTCAAAAACTCAACATCATTACTAGACAAAAACCTCATTTATAAATTAAAAATCAAAAACCCCAAACTACCCAGATTATACTGTCTACCGAAAATTCATAAACCCGGAAGTACATATAGACCAATAGTATCCAACATTAATTCACCGACCTATAATATAGCCAAATGGCTTGTGAACCAATTTCAAAAATTAGATATTAGAAATGACTTTTCAGTAAAAAATTCGATTTGCTTAGCCAACAAACTAAAAAACATGACCCTAAAACCTGATGAAAAACTTGTGTCTTTTGACGTAATATCCTTATTCCCAAGCATTCCAATTAAAGAAACAGTAGATATTTTAAAACAATTATTAATAGACAATCAGATACCCCACGAACATATAGAACAATATTTAGAACTCACAAAATTAGTAATGGAATGCAATCTTTTTGAATTCAACAACTCATTCTACAAACAGACATTTGGTACCGCAATGGGAAATCCTTTATCACCTTTTCTTGCCAACATCTTCCTAAATCATTTAGAAAACAAAGCAAAAAATTCTACTCCACACTTTCCTTCGACATGGTTCAGATATGTAGATGATATTTTCGCAATTGTTAAAGAAGACTTAAACTTAGATAATTTCATAACCTCACTTAATAGTTTATATCCTAGCATAAACTTTACGTATGAATTAGAAAATAAAGAACAACTACCATTTTTAGATATTTTAATCATTAAAAAAGATAATAAACTAGAATTTGATATATATAGGAAAACCACTCACACCTTTAACTACATACATTTCCACTCCAATTCTCCCATGAAACATAAACTTGCAGCATTTAATAGTATGATTTATCGAGCCTTCTCCCTACCTTTGACTGACACCAACAGAAACAACGAAATTAAATTAATATATCAAATAGCAGAATCACTGAATTACCCGAGATTTACAATCAAAAAATTAATTAATAAACAATTATTTAGATACACTCTCCATTCAGCCTCCCGCTTAGAACCCATTGAAAAATTAAATAATAAAAATTTCGTCAAACTCCAATATGTCCCTGAATTAAACCAAAACCTTAACAAACTATTTAAAAAATTTAATTTACAACCAGCTCACTACACAACTTCAAAATTAAAAATACTTTTAGGAAACACATTTTCGAAAACAAATAAATTAGAACAATCCGGTATTTACTCAATACAATGTTCCCATTGCGACAAACTGTACGTAGGCCAAACCCGGAGAAACGTAATGACCAGATTTAAAGAACATATGTATCATATAAAAAATTTAAATGAAGAAAAGTCAGCAGTTGCCCATCATTCGATAAGAACAGGTCATAAATTTTCGGTAGACAGTGTAAAATTATTAAAAATGTCCAATAATTACAATTTAAACATGTTAGAAGCAATCCATATGAAAAAGCATCAAAACAAATTATTGAATTTCGACTTAACCGCTTTAAATAATCCATTACTAGAAACACTAATCCCGAAAAAACCCAATTACTAACAAAATTGTTAACCTCCTCCTCATTTTCCTAATCCGAGCAGGTATATATTAGATTGATTTTCTGTTATTTATTTAGTTTGCTATTGATAATGGTCACTTTGTGACCGAAATGTACATTTAGCTATAAAATAAACCAAGTGAAAAAAGTGCCAAACTATTGTTTTATTTAATATAAATATTTTCACGTACTCATAAAACTCACCGATTCTAATATGATAATAAACATATATAGAGACCTTGGTTAATATTAATCTTTAATAATTACAAAATAAAATGTACATAAACAGATTCTCTACATAAATAGAACGTTCGTAAAACGATAATATAAAAGACACATATTTAACATTCGAATGTATTAAGAATTTATTAAATATATCATTGAGTGTGAAAGTTCAGCAATAGAATTAAAACGCTTAGAAACTAGTCAGTATAAATCCTTGTGAATCACCTTGGGCGCAATATCTTCCCCTCCAATATTTACAGTACACGCGGAACGACAAGAATTTTCATTAAACGCTCGACGTAACTAACTAGATATAAAGCTAAAGTACTAAAATATAAAGCAATTAGAATACAGAGTTCACATTTTCACATTGTCATATAAATTTAAAAAAAATCTAAATAAATATGTATTGAAATAAAAAAATACACCATCACACAGTATTTACAAATATTTATTACAAAAACATCATCAAAAAATTATTTATTTTTATATGTTTGAAATATAACTCATTATAGAAAAATCTGTAATTTTAACAAATTGGAATTACGATTATATGGAGTCCAATTTATGTCATCTCTTCTAGAGATCAATTTGTCAAAGAAAGTTTCACGAACTTGTGGCAGTGACGGATCAAGAGTGTGAGACGTTGCTCCGTCCTGTTGGAACTACGTTCTTTGGTTATAGCCAGGAACGTTTTGTAAATCACCAAAAAGTTGTCTTACATCTCCACATAGGCTCCGAATTGAAATATGAATTTTCTTTTGGGACACTTTGTATTATATGTAATTAGCCATGAATGGTAAACTATGCTATGATCATTGTTTTTTTTATAAAACAAACACTAAATAAATTTGGTACCTGTAATAGTCTATTAACCAACCAACGAATATATATATCTATTTGATTAGTGTTTGAGGTGTTCACTTCACTTTAAGTTTGAAAATGATCAGCTCTTGATCGAGTTACTGTTAAAAATATAGTGTCATACCAACAAAGAAAGTGTTTTATTTAAACATGTACCTATTTTTAATGAATTTATTTATTATTTATTAATAAAATCTTATCTCATGCATATTTTTTTAGTAGATATATGTAATGATATGTACAACAACGTGGTAAATCAGTTCACGGTCGGTGCATTACCTCTTGTTGGATCATTTTTCTTCCGTTGCTACGTCGCTATCTGTGCTATATTGATTTTCACCACGCCCGTGCCGGAGAGTACACGAAAAGAACACGTCACTCTCCTCGTCGGTCTCACGGCGGCTGTGGCGGCGGCGGCGGCGGCAGCGGCGGGAATTTTCATTGCCGAAAGCGGCCGTCCACACGCCCCTATTCCGCAGGAAGCACGCGAAGAAAATTCGAGGGGCTACGTGCACTTCTGAAATCTCGTCGTGCTCCTGCTGCCTGGATGAACATCCTGCAACTACTTCTTTTGATGAAAATAACGCCAACCACTCTTCATCTCGCATCCCTATATTAGATACTGCAATTTTAAATGTGTGATGCAGGTGGAATTTTTCAGCGAAGTATGAATAATGTTGGTGTTAGGTGTATGCAGCTGATGTGTATTTTCATTATTATATTGATTAGGACAATAGCCCAGTCATATTTCATACTTGAAGTATTAAGAAGATAATACGATAAAGGTGCAATATATCGTCTGTGTTACGCTGATGAGATCCAAAATAGATCGAAACCAACGAAAATAATTCTTGAAGTTTATTGGCAAATCCTTAATTAGAGTTTATGACAATTCTAAATTGGTTTTTAACGTATTTAGGTGCTTGTATATGTGATTATTAAGCTAATCGTGTATATATTTAATTAGATTCAGATGAGAGCTTAACGGTCCAATATATAATCTAAAATCTATGATCTAGTGATGAATTTCTAGCAATGGCTTCTATATATGACCTTACATTTTCCTCTATCATAAATTGGTACCAATACTATGCAGAAACTAAATGTTTATTCAATATATTTTCAACATAATTAAATTTAGGGTTTCAAAAATTGGAAGACCAGATGTGTTATTGGTGTATTACAGATTCCTTACTGAATCTATTCATTTCTTGAATGGTATTGTCTGATTCATTTTCACCAGACTATCTGTAAATACCTAAATGACCATGACAAAGAATTAATCAATTAGTTTTGTACCTTGAAAATGATCGGGAATGATCGAAACACGTGTCAGGCAACTGAAAATAAAAATATGATGGAACTTAACAAGTGTTTTACCTCATCGAATTTACATATCTCGTTCCATCAAGAGTGCAGCTCAACTAATATGAATTATATAAAGAATTAATCGTTGAATTAAGTAATACGTAAATAATGCAGAAATTGAGTAGTGGAGATATCAAGCTCTGTGATCTCTAGCAAATCTTATTGATGTTTAAATTATAAAAACATGAGTACCTTTTCTTATATCACACCATTTATATTTTATTGTAACTATAGTTTTGACACACTTAAGATTGTCATTCTAAAACTATACTTCAAATTGTCGTACAATTTATAAAATGAATCACAAAGCAAAAACCCTCCACAATTATTTATTGATGTTTCTTTGTTGTGACTTGGAAGGATAGTACTTGGACAGGTCTTTCATTATCAAATATGTTTTTTTAACTAGTTTTTAATAGCCTGATTAAAAGCTTTCAATTCTATCTTTATTTATTTAATATAATTTAGTAAATACAATTAGTCTAATGCATACATAAGAAGTTATATGTAATTTACTAAATGTCTTAATCATCGAATTGTCGAATTTAGTTTACGGAAATTGCATAGCCGAAACTTTCGGCACGCAGGTACAAAACAATTGGAAATACCTTAGCGGTGTTTGCATTGAAACTGCCGAAAGTGTGCATCCGAAGTTAAATTCAGTTGTTAAATTGTGGCTTTGAGATTGGCGAGTTGGCAAACTCTGGACTTTAGCGAAAATCTCCAGCGATTGATCCTCCCCCGTTTTCCCCTCCGCGTTACGCAGCAGCTCAGGGGAGCAAACACGAGGTGGGGCCGATCCATCACTCCCCACCGTTCACAATAATAAGTTGGCCCCGTGAAGGAAGGTGTCGGCCCCGGGGCTGAAAAACGCTTTATTAACTCCCCCTCGCCCTGGCCCGAATATTTGATAAGGAAGAGGGTGGCGGGGAGGAGGAGGAGGGCGCGCAACGAATCCATCACAATCAAACTTTACTTATACGAGTATTTTCCTTTACACTACCCTCCAACCGGCGTGAAATGTTTCCCTGCAGGAGAGTAGTGAGCGGGTTTTCTTAATTAAAATATTTAGTTGATCGATTGTAGCAATGCTGCTCTTTTAAAGTTTTTTTTAAATAATTCATGATGGTGGGAATGAAGAACGAAATAAGAAAGCGCGAAACAATGCGGCTTGCTCGTGCGATTTACATTCTTATCGGAGGCGAGGGTGCATTTAGAAAAACACTACATCTACCCTGAAAAAGGAAATGGAATATGACTTGGTGCAATTACCATAAAGTGTCTCAATTATGAGAATAATAATTTTGAATAAATTTGTGGTTTTTAATACGAATGTAAAGTATCAACCAAAATAAATGAAAGAATTCGTACTAAAAATTAATTTTGTTTATATGAAAGTTAATTTTTTGTTAAAGCATTTATTTCTAATTATTAATCACTTATCTATAAAGCTTAAATAACGTGAGGCAAACGTAAAAATGAAGATTTTTTGCGAGAGTAGAGGAAGTCCGATTTGGACCCTATTACAAGCGTGTAGAAGTCCGACACTACCCTATTACAAGTGTCTCTATGACGCACTAAAACCACTCCTCCCCAATTGCTTTTGTGACTAGTCCAGGATCATCGATTTTTTCTGGTCTTAAACACTAAAGAAATGATGGAGGTTTTTAAGGAGGTTACAAAAATTGGTTAAAGTTTCCTTCCTTTATTTACAAGTAGGCATAATATCTTTAGTTGAAGGGTATTCACTCGTTCTAAAACACCCTTATTGGATTCATTAAGTGCTGTACTATTTTCAATTCAAATAATTTTGGAGTATATCCCCTTTCTGTATATTTATCTAGATGAGAGATAGAAAAATACCAATTGAACATAACTTTCAAAATTATAGGTTAAAGCAATAAATATGAATGAAAAGCACTAGAATAAAAAAACAATAATTGTTAAAACCATAAAAATTGGAAATACATTATTGGGTTAAGGAATAAATTCATAGAGTTTTTATCAAAGACTTTTATTTAAAGAAAAATCAATAGTTATAACAGTAACATAATTAATAATAGTATTCGCCGTTGCTGTTTACGGCCTCTTCCGATCTCTCGACCAATTTATCGATGACGTTCTGTCAAAAATGCCCGGTCTGGTATCAAAAAATTGTTGAGCCAGTTTTTAAGTTCCTTTTTATTTTTAAAGGTAACGCTTCTCATATAGTTCAACTGGAAACGGAAACGATGATAATTCATAGGTGCATGCTGAAGGAACTCCCATTTGAGCTCCTGGTGTGCGGCTTGGACGACTTGCGCAACATAGGACCTAGCGTTATCATGAAGGAATATGGTTTTTCTTTGTCAATGGGATCTTTTCAATCGAATTGCCTTTTTTACGCGCTATGTAGAGTAGAGCTCCTTGTTGACCGTGGCATTCGTTTCGAGTATTTCCCACCAAACGCAATCATGGTTTTGTTTGAATCGAGGTCAGACTTGACTCTTGGCTTTGCCGTTTCTCTAGACACACCCACTTCTTCATTTGCTTCATATTTATGCATAGACACCATTTCTCAACTCTCCTGACGATTCGGTACAAAAAATTTTGATCTCGTATTGCTCGATGGCGGAGATGTTGAGAAGACATTTGAAGGCGATTTTCTTTGTTGTTTTCGTTAAACTCATGAGGCACCCAGTCTCCCAATTATTCGACAAATCCAATGAATAAAGACGATTGAGAATCTATTATAATCGCAGTTCATTTTTCGGCCAATTCACGACTTGTTTGGTGACCATCCTCATTTAAAAGCGCTTTTGAGACGCTCTTCATTGACTTCAGAAGGTCTTCCGCTGCGGACGTCCTCGACGTCAAAATCGCCATTATCGAACTTCGCAAATCATTTCCGTGCTGTAGACTCGCCTATGACACCTTCTCAGTATACTTTGCAAATGCAAAGCTTCAGCGGCTTTACCCTCGATGAAAAGCGAAGAAGAGCAGGTGTCGAAAATGTAACTTTTTACCTCCTGGATATTCCATTTCTAAGCCTCAGAAGTAATAAAAAATCAAATTACTCAAATAGATGATTAGCACAGTTTTGTAGCGGAGAAAGAGAATGAATATTGTACACTTTGTCAAACAGCAAAATATCGTTGTAAAATAAAAGAAAATATAAAAACGCTACGAACTTACTCCCCATCCTAATATTTTAAAGTAATCTTGACCTGCAACAATATTTTTTTTTTATTCTGGCCTTATCCTATCTTACTCTTAAGCTGTCCTAATAAATATTTACTTGCCAATCCACTTATTTTACTCTAACGAACTACTGACCTTTATTATTCATTGCTCTAACCTATCCCAATAGTTTAACCATTGCCCTAGCATACTCTTGACCTATCCCAATAGTTTAATCATTGCCCTAGCGTAATCTTGACCTATGCTAATAAAATATTACTTGTTCTAGCATACTCATGACTTATTATAATATATTATTTATTCTACTAGCGTACTCTTAACCTGTTACAATAGTTTAATAATTACCCTAGCGTACTTTTGACCTATCCCAATAGATTAATTATTGGCCTAGCGTAATTTTGACCTTCTCTAATAAGTTATTGGTTGTTCTAGCGTTCTTTTGGCCTATCCCAATAAATTAATGATTATCCTGTCGTAATATTGACCTATATCAATATTTTATTCATTTCCTTAGCTTAAGAAGATGTGAAAGTTTATAAAAAATTATATTTGTCAACAATATATATTGAGAAACAAAACACACTTTTATTCCTAATGATTTTTTCTCACTTTCTCTGCGTATATTAATAATAATAATTAATTTAGTAATTAGTTTTAAACACTTTTTTATTGATAGTTTTCAAATTTAAAAAAATTGTTTAATTTTTTAATTTTGTGAAATTGCAATTGCCAGCATTAGTACAAATTTATGATATTTTTTTTTTGCAAATTCCTAAAAAGCAATTTACAATTGTCGAGTCGACTTTTAATATATCTTAATCATTGCTCTAGAGTAATATTGACCTGGTTAATAAATAACTATTTTTTCTAGCGTACCTCTGACCTATCTCAATAGTTTAATCATTGCACTAGCGTAATCTTGACCTAGACGAATAAATTACTACTTATCCTAGCGTACTCTTGACTTATCCTAATATATGAGTTATTGCTCTAGCGCACTCTTAACCTATCCCAATAGTTTAATCCCTAGCGTACTCTTGATCTAGGCTAATAAATTATTAGTTGTCCTATGACCTATCTCAATAAATTAATCATCGCCCTGTCGTAATATTGACCTATATCAATATTTGATTTATTTCCTTAGCCAAAAGATGTGAAAGTTCATAATCAATTATATTTGTGAACAATGTGTATTTGTGAAAAAACAAATATTTTAAAGTTTCAAGAAAATGAGAAAATGAGAAACCAAACACACTTTTATTCCTTATTATTTTTCTCACCTTCTCCTCGCAAATTTAAACAAAAACTCCTGTTTCGTCATTTTTAACAATACATAATTTAGTAATTAGTTTTAAATACTTTTTATTAATAGTTTTGGAAAATATGTTTTTTTTAAATTTTATTATAAAATTTTTATGATTTATGATAAACAATTTCCTAAAAAGCAATTTACAATTATCGAGTACTCTTGACCTAGGCTAATAAATTATTAATTGTCCTAGCGTACTTTTGACCCATCTCAACAGTTAAATCATTGCACTAGAGTAATCTTGGCCCAGGCTAATAAATTATTACTTGTCCTAGCGTACCCTTAACCCATCCTAATGTATTATTTATTATCATAGCGTACTCTTAACCTATCCCAATAGTTTAAACCTTTCCCTAGCGTACTCCTGACCTAGGCTAATAAGTTACGAGTTGTCCTATCCCAATAAATTAATCATTGTCCTGTCCTAGTATGATCTTAGATTAATATTTTGTTCATTGCCTTATAATAAAAAAAGGATGAAAGTTAATAAAGAAATTAAATGTGTCAACAATGTATATTTTTCCAACAAAATAATTGAGAAACACAATATTTTTAAAATTGTTGATTCATAAGGCTTCTACTTTTTTATACTTCGAATATAAGTGAAAATACTTTTTTAACTTTTTTTTGTATAACACTTTTTATTTAACCTTGACTAAGTGTTTTCATTTATAAAACACACTTTTATTCCTAATGGTTTTTCTCATTTTCTCTTTAAATTTAAACAAAAATATCCTTTTTTTGTTATTTTTAATGACAAATAATTAAGTAACTTGTCATTACCCTTATACATAAATAAAGAAATTTATTACTATTATTATATAAGGAGTACATTAGATCAATAAATAGTTTATTGTGGTAGGTTTAGAGTGCGCTATATTATTATGTTATTTAATGTTGTGAGTTAAAAATACGCTACAAATGCATTACAATTCAATAACAATAAAATTCGCCTTTGTTCAAAGTATGCTGTTCTGCACGAAAAATCTAAAATAAAGAAAATGGAAAAACACATTTGCAGTTTTGCTCTATCTGGATAATACATAATGTATTCAATCCAACAACAATAATTTTAATAATTAATTTAAAATATTTAAGCTTAATTGTGCAAACTAAAAATGAACTTAAGAGCATTAATAAACAAGTAATTATTTATGATACAATTAATTTTAATGGTAAAAAGTAAACATTTATTTTAGTGTTTATATTTTAAATACTATAAAAAATACCTGCCTTAGAACATATGCCACAATTATATTCTTTGCCCAGGTTTCAACTCCATCTTCATTAACTTATTAGCACATTCTTTAAAATCAAAACTGGACTGTAGAGTCAGATATATGATTATTTAACCGTCAATCAAGATATTACCATAAAAGTGCCATCTATTGTATAAGCACTAGGTCCTCTTTAAGTTTATAACAATGATTTTGATTGATTTAAATAATATACACCTTTATGGAAATATCTAGATTTATTCTTCGCTTTAAAGCACTCAAGTTGGTTTCCGTAAAGGACCTGATGTTCTTCTGTTCTTCTCTTTCTCTCCGTCGTCGGAATCATCATCGAATCCAGACGAATTGGAATCCAGAATCTCTTCACTTAAAGCCTTATACTTTTCTTTATATTCCTCATACTTATCAGCAAAATTGAGCCCATCTGAAATGGAAAACAATGAAGGTAAACCTGCTTATAAGTCTATAACCTACTTGTGACGTTTTTAGAGTCGCTTTTCTTGACGTAATCTAAAGTAATCAAGTGTGTGAATTGATCCTCTTCTTCAGCTATATATAATTCTTCTATTACAACAGTGTGATCTTTGAAACTATTCCTAATCAAGCTTTAATCTTTCATTGAACGCCATCCAAATGTGTTTCTCCGGAAAACATAAGCTATGAACATTCGGCATTCAATCTATAGAATGTGCAATCATTCTTCCGAAACTCAAAACAAGCAGTGGATTTGGTGCATTTCGAAGCCACAAATATTTAGAACATGGATGAAACCGGCTTATCTGCAGGGTATCATCGTGAGGGCGTGAGTGAAATGACATCAGGCAAAGGTGGAAAATCTATCACGGGAAATAAACACTACCACTTTTTATTTTCCCTCGGATCCGAATGAATCCGATTTTTTTGCGCGGTGCACCGAACGGAAAGAAAACATTCTTTAAGTTTCTTGAATCATTTCCAGGCAACTGCCCATTCATCTCCCGCGAACCCAACTCTTTTATTGTTGGACAATCATGAATCCTATATTTCGAGCGAAGCGATACAGTTTTGCATCGACAATGCTATTCAAGTGATGTCATTTCCACTACATTGCACGCACAAAATGCAGTTATTGGACCGCAATGTTTTTGGACCATTTAAGAAAGCCATTACAATTTCTTTTACAATTTGGCGGGAACTGTGAAAGAGCCTTTCATTCGAGCATTTTCTCATTCGAATATTGAAGAAGGCTTTCTTTCACTGAACTAGCGTCTACCCGTCAAATTCGAATGTTTTCTTGAACAGTGATTCACCATCCACCATCACCGATTGTCCTCCAATGCTAAGCGTAACTGAAATTGATGTTGAAGCAGAATGCGATGTTAAAGACGAAATATAGCAAAGTGAAATCAATGTTTTTATAAGCCAAAATGTTTAATCAATCGGTTCTGCCCCATGTTACCGATACCATATTAAATGGTCTAACAAACAATTTTTATGTTTTAGAAGAGATTACCTTTGCTTAAAACTTCAGTCAACTTTTGTCGACATTCCTTCAAAATTTCTATAGCCACTTCGACTGAATCCGCAGTTGGAATCCTTACCAGTAGTGTCAATATTTCCAAAGCCAAAATTTCATGTGCCACACTCAGTTAGATAATCACAATGGGCTCTAAATGTTGCCGCAGGTATACAAATCAATTTATTATTCTGTTGAAACCTCTTTTAAGTTGAGGAATTAAACGTTTGAACAGCAACTCTCTAATATTTGTAAACTTTTAAGTATTAACTATCACTAAGATAACATTCGTGCAAGTCGGCGATGTAGCCTATGCTTGAGTAATCGATTTACTTAAAAAAACACGACCTCTCACAATAATTTCATATAGGAATTCTTGTAAGATAATACTGATATTAGAGGTATTGATTTTGTTAATGTGTCCGTGGATGGAATTTTTCAAAGCTTCCAAGTTATATGTTAAGCTGCCAAAAATTTGTCAGTTATCTTTCATTGCATCATTCGCAATTTAGCTGGAGGAATGTAAGCCCCTACAGTTTTTTTTATGTTAATAAATGCACTATTTTCCTCTGGAGTACTAAGAGATTTGTCTTTAAACTTTTTCTTTATTATCTTTATCTATTTCATTGTCATGGTCGTAGTATCTTGTACCGACAAAATTTCATCTTTCTTTGGATATTTACTACAGTAGTAGTCACTGTTTTTCTTTCTATAATCTCCATAATATCGGCGATACTTATCAGGTTTGTCCATGTCGTTTTAATTTTGGTAAATTTGTTAAAGTTCTAGTTTTAGAAGGCCGAAAAACTATATTATAATAAAAAAGGTACACAATAATTTAATATCTAAAAGGTTGGTTTCACTAAATTCTCACGATTACACTTTCCCACATGTATGTTCTCCATGGTGAAAAGAAAAGTTATCTAAAGAATTATATATAAATTGTGTTTTGTATAATCTTTACGTAAGTATATTCATAAGACCTAGAAATAAAAAAAAACAATTACAATACTTTACAGCACTTGAAATGAGGTAGAGTAATAAAAGTGTAAATGTAAAATTTTCGGTCGTTACCCTCTAATTTATAAACGGTAATAACTTAACTTAAAAATCTATTGTCGATTATAAATTTTCGATCCGCGCTCGGAAATAGTTGGCCGGATTATTAGGTTTCATTTACTAGTGGAGTGATAAGGAATTTCCGCAATTATCCGACTTTTCCCTACCCGAAAACTTCAACTAATTGTTCGAACTTTGCCGCTTGCCTGAATTATACCGCGATTACATCTCTTTCCCGATTTTGCGACGACCTGAATCACATTACACGACAACTCAACCTTGAAGTAATGTAATTGGTTCTCAAGGTGATTTGCAGAATTATTTCATTTAACGTCTGAATTGTATTGGAACAAATTCATAAAAGATATAGTATAAAAATTAATTAATCAAATTATTTAAATGAAGCAGTTTCTTATATCTGCTATTATCAATTTATTTTATTTGAAATCTTTAAGCGTTTAATTACTTTTTGGTCAGGGAAACAATTTCTTAATTCTATCTTCAATTATCAACACTTACACATCAATAGTACCTAAATAAACTACATTAACTCTTTCTTGAACGACTTTCTCATTTATCACTTGGTGAAACATTTTAAACTATTACTGATGAAGGATTAAATTAAATTACACTTGGTTTGTAAATAGAGGAAAATTATGAAACAAACCAAGTGCAATTTAATTTAAACCTTCATCAGTGATTTATTAACTTTTTGCTGGGTTTTGGATACAAACGTAAAGCTCATAAATTATTCCTTCTTTAGGAACCTTACAATTATTGAATCGGCAAATTCAGTGTACTGACTGTATTAGAGCTATATTCATCCTAGTAGTTTCTTGTTCACCCTTACCAGTTTTGTCATTCATTCATTCATCATTTTTTGGAAAACGCTGACACAATTTTATTCACCGTCGACTGCCAAACCGGTGTATGGGTTTTGCGTAAAAATTTTAATACTCGATTATCGATCGCCGTAGAGAATGTGCGGATTTTAATATATTTTTTAATAAATGTACGCGGATGGGCCGATCATAATCCTATCGCGAGTGGTCGCTCGAAACTTTCGGCATGACTCATTCATCGGCCGATCAATCAAAAACGCGCCCGTACGTCCGGTGAATAATTAATTTTCGTAATACCGTGCATCGATGAATGTCAAAATGATATTGCCGGTAATTCAATTATTCACCACCAGATATGTGTGTAATAACGAATTCAATCTAGTACTGCTGTTTTCGATCGAAAATGCGTAACGCTCGGATTTATTGACCTGAATGTGAATTTAATTTAATATAGGTCGGATCGACCATTAACTGAATCACTAGATGCCCCATCTTGCTGGAAATCTTTGAAATTAAAGAATTTCAAATTTACACGTGAACATAACTAACACAAAATCAATGGTACTTATGTATGAAGATGATTACGACCATTACATATTTATTTATTAATAGATGGTATATTATATATGATGTTGGGTAATGGTCGTCAATTGTATCCAGCAATATTTCCTCATTATACTAAACTTGTTTTTCCTATTTTGTTTCAGGTGAGTACTTTAAATAATTAGGCTGTCATACAAACTCGAATCATGAAATCAGGGTGAGTACGGTATAAAAATAGGTAATATGGATAAGTAATTTCGGTAATCGTTCATATATAGCCTTGCTTTATTATTATGAATGACCTGTGTTAGTGGTGTACTTTGCTAGATATATTTCGATATCTTTCGATATCAATCATTGACGATTCTTTAGATGCAGGTGATACGTAAATATTTTGTTGCTGTTAGTTGTGAGGAATGGAGGAAAAACCAACATTTTCGACATGTGTATTTTACTTTTTTATTTTCGTAAAGGAGAGAAAGCCTTTTAAGCTCACAAAAAGATATGTGAAGTTTATGGTGATCATTGCTTAACGGAGCGTAGGTGTCAGAATTGGATTAAAAAGTTCTCTTCTTAAAGATGAACAACGTTCTGGTCGCCCCACCGAACTTGACGACCAAATGAAAACCATAGTCCAAAAGAATCGTCACATAAATGTTCGTGAAATAGCAGAGATGGTAGGTGTATCTCATATTACGATAAAGGAACATTTAAAGCCCCTTGTATTTGTTAAAAAGCTCAATATTTGGGTACCTCATGAATTGAAAGAGGTTCACTTAACATCAACATTTGCGATAAGCACCTTAAACGTAATAAAACCGATCCCTATTTTAAAAGAGTGTTTACTAGTGATGAAACATTAGTAATGTACCACAACATTATTCATATACAATCATAGTGTAAGTAAAACGAACCAGCTCAAAGTACATCGAAAGCTGAATTGCACCAGAAAAAATCATAAATCAGATAGATTCTGGTGATATTAAAAAGATATTTTATATTTTGAGTTGCTTCCAAGGAACCAAATAATCAATACAGATGTATACTGCCAACAACTCACAAATACAGATGAAGCAATCGAAGAAAAACAGCCAGAATTGGTAAATCTCAAAGGAGTAGTGTTCTACCAAGACAACGCGAGACCTCACACATCTTTAGTCACTCATTTATTCAAATGACGTGGATAAACAATTGCAAGATGAAAGAAAAAGTAGACCAAATACAACCTACACTGCAAATGACGTGCAAAAAGATGAAGTGAAGGCACATTGGCCATTTTTTTCGGACAAGAGAGCAATCTGCAAAAAGCCCGGTTGTAAAGGAGTTCCGAAAATTGAATGACCAATAAAAGTCATCAACATTTATCGTTTGTCTGTAATCTATCATTATTTTAATCATCCCTCAACTGTCAACGGTTATCTGGCCTTTGTCTTATTCTTATTTTAATTGTGTAAATTAAACCACGGGACCGGAGAAGAAGAGAATATATTACAACAGACAGAAAGAATAGACAGAAAATATACAATATATACAAGAGCAAGAAGGAAAGAATCGGCAAAGCCGACCAGGCTGACCACCGCTGCTGATGGCAGACGACTGGTAAAGTGCGATGGTCAGAGCCTGGTTTTATACCGTGATCTTGATTACCGCGGCTTTGTTTCGGTAAACTGAACGCCGGTAACAAGGACAAGAAAGAGCTGGAGAAACAGCTCATTGACCTTAAAACTGAATTGACAAAGTAACCGGAGGAGAACCATCAAAACTGTCGAAAATCTGTGTCATCGCTCGTGTATACATTGTTATCCACCAAAAGCAAAAGGATAATCTCCCTAAGCTTTTCAAGGGCAAGAAGTACAAGCCAATTAACCTGAGACCGAAGAAGACTGGTGCAATCCGAAGGCTACTCACCAAAGACCAGAGCAAAATCAAACCGACCAAGGAGATCCGTAAAAGGTCAAACTTCTCACCTAGGATTTCAATAAATATGCCTTCTGTGCTACATTCTCTTTTGTTTTTCTATCACTAGTGATTTCTACTTTAAATCATATCTTTTATATTTGGCTATATAATATTATCTGATATAAAAAGAATTAAAAATTTGAATATACAAACATGGCTAGGTTTAATGTATTCGGTCTTCTGTTTCATGTTTTCTATTTTCTGTTTAATATTTTGGGATTATTGTTTACCGTTTTCTTCTGCTTTCAGAATTTATTATCAATTTAAATTCAAATTTATTAACGGATTTACCAATACAGTAAGAACGTAGATATCATGGATATTATACAATATAAATTTAAAAATAAAACAAATGTCAAATATAATAAAAAGTTATATCTGATTAAATATTCGAGTACGTGAAGAGTATTAATTAATAGTAGTCAAGATTTAAAATACTATTACTACACAAGATTTTGTTACACTGCTTCTAAAAACTATTGATTCGCTCAACAAGTCGACATAAAATTACAGAATAAATTAAAAAGCTGCATCATTCTACATGCAGGGCTATTCATTCCTAAGTTGGTTCTTTGATATTCAGATCTAAAATTTAATCGAATTCTCTGCAATTGTAGATAGCATGCAGTTGCATTGATATTTAATCTACTTAAAATGAAATTGTCATTAACCAGGCCATTGGTCATATGATATCTCCAAAGAACAATCTATCACTTAGGGACGTTAAGTTAATAGAGTGTAATGAATTTTCATCATAGTTAATTTCAGAATGATAACATAAAAGTATCGCTCTAGTATTAACTATGATGAAAATTCATTACACTCTTTATAAATAGAGTTAGATTTTGTTCTATTGAAACTGAGATAGTGTTGTAATTAGGTGTCTATACTACAGATGCATATTCTAGCAGAGGTCTTACTAAGGTAGAATTTAGTAATTTCATCTTTGTACAAAACCAAGAGTACGCGTAACTTTAAATTAATATTCTTCATATGAGCATTAAAGACAAGTTTACTATCAAGAAGTATTCCCAAATCTTTTATTGGCATGACGCAATTAAGAATATAACTGTTAATATGGTAATCAATTTTTAAAATTTCATATTTGTTACCAAAAATCACGTGCTAGCATTTGTCAAGGTTAATATTCAAACAATTTGACATTCATCGTAGATGAGTAGCTGCATGGTCTAACTGAAGGTTTTCAACATTAGATTTACTCTAATTGCTTTAAATATTCAGCAAAAAATAACACTTGGAAAATGAGGAACATGTTCGGTCCACAACCACCCCAGATTTCGCATGAATAGCTTCTGAAACATTGAGTTAACATATTGAATCCGATCCAATAAATTACACAGGCCAACATTTTTTTTTACTTTTTAAAAGTTGATTTCGATCTGACATCTGATTTTGTATAATTTTGATCAGCTGAATTCAAATCCGAGTGTCATTTTGCCCTGTCACGTAGAGTTTTTTACCAATAGAAATTCCGGCGTATAACTACGAAAAGATTACTAAGAAAAGAGCTATACTTCAATCAAAATACCATCTGAAAGGTAATTTCTTCGGAACTAATAGAAGAAATCCAACAATTCCAAACTTGATCTATTGCTACATCAAGGGTTTTTGATCCTTAATATTTGAATAAGAAAAGATTGGATGAAGTACTTATCGATTGATGTTTACTATAAAGCTCAGACAAAAAGAAACAGCGTGGAAGAAGAAGATGAGGATGAAGCAGACATAACTGTGGATAAACGTATTGTTTCATTAATCCTAGTTTAATATGCAGTGGAGGTAACAAGATATTTTATGAATCAACAAGACTTTCGTGCAGAACATTTTTTAAATAAATAAAGTTAAAAAATTTCTTCTTATCCAGTCCTGTTTCTTTCAATATTGATGTCTATTTCGACTGTCCCATTCGCACAAAAAAAACACGGGTACTTCGTATATTTTGACTGCTGTCCTAGTAGAAAACCCACAATTTTCAAATCCCAGCAATTTTTTTTTCAACTATGATCATTATATTTGATTTTTTTAAGCAGTACTTAAAAATTTTCGTTGCTCTCCGTCATTTGCACAGAATGAGCAACCTGTATCGATGTAAAAAATCTCATTATGCAAGAGAACAGCTCTAAGGCATCTTTTTGAAAAATCAATAAAAAACCTCCAATCATCGGTATTGTATGTGCTCCCAAATTTATTTATCAGACTAATAATGCTGGTGCAATAAACTAGACAACGACTTTCTTTAAAATAGTGAGTAAATTTTTACTTTGAAGTCTGTTTGCCAAAATTTCGGAAAGATCCTTTGGAAGAGCTAAGCCTCTGACTAAGTTCGGTCTTGGAAAATAACTGTAATTGCTTAGAAACTCTCGATATTTCACTGGCATTGCTAAAGTTGTTTTCATCAACTGCCTAACTGCAGACTTGAGGTTCGGATAAATGATTAATTTATTTGTAATGTCCACGTACATTGATTTCCTTGTTCCATAAAAATTGTGCTTAATGGAAAGAAAAAAATGTTGATTCTCTATTAGTTTAGCTACCAAAACTTCAAAAAATATTTACTGTTTTTCCGTCTTTATCTTTTGTTGCTTGTCTTCTGCCGTCTCTTTCCATCTTCAGTCTTCTAAAACCTGCCACCTGTCTATGAAATATCATTTTATGTTTATATTTTCTGTTTCATTTTTTTCATTTTCCATTTCATATTTTCTGTTTACTGCTTTCCGGTTTCTTTCGCTTTCATTTACTGTTGAAAATTGAACAGTTAATATTTTTTTTAACTACTGCCATCTTTTGTACGCTATCTTCTGCCGCCTGTAATCTTCTGTCTTCTCATACCTGTCATCTGTCATCTGTTATTTATCATAGTAAACTACTAATAGGTCTGATTTCCTAAAATTATATTTTGAAAATAAAAAAATTAAAAATTCAAAAATACTATACTCATTCTGTCTTACGTATTCCGCTGCATGTTTTCCGTTTTATATTTACTGTTTTCTATTTTCGTTTCCTGTTTCTTATTTATTGTTTTGTGTCCTTCATTGTCTACTGTCTTTTGTCTTATCTTGTATCGTATGATTCATGTTCCTTGTTTTCCGGCATTTATCAATTGTCATCTGTCTTTTGTATTTAACTTTCTAACACCTACCATCTGTAAACTTACATATGTTATTTGGCATACTAACCTACTAGTTCATTAAAAACATTTTAAATTATAAAAACAGAGTGTTGAAATGCAAAAATTTGATTATAACGATCGTTTATTTTTTTCTATTTTCTACTTCATACTTGATTATTATCCGCTGCTTTGCACCATTTATCTTATCGCTTGTTTGTTATTTATCTACTGTCATCAAACGTCTGTCTTCTATCATTTATATTCTGTTTTCTATTTTGTCCTTATTTTCTGTTATTTATCTTCTGTCTTCTGGGGTCTGTATCTTTTGTGAAATATTTAAAACACAACATTGCTAAATACAGCTAGAAATTTTTGAACCACTCCTATGATTACTGATTTTTTTTAAAGATTTTTTCAAGCCGAAAGTTGCAGATTTTTCAAGGTCTCGAAAGCCGCTATTTTAATTTCGGCTACGTTATGATTTTCCTTTTGGAAAATATTTAAAACCCAACATATCTGAACACAGCAGCAGAACTTTAAACCAAATTATACGCTTGCTCATTTTTGTCTTAGAATTTTTGAAACTGTAAGATGCAAATTCAGTTTCCTGAAATTCATGTTTTGAGTGCTACCATTTTATTTCTCGCTGCTTTGGAAAATATTTAGAAATGATCATTTCTGAATACAGTTTTAAATTTCTTAGCTGACTGATATTTTTAAAATCATTTTTCAAATCCAAGTTTGCAAATTCAGAGAGACAAATATCTTTATTTATTATTTTTTACATTGTGTATTATCAATAATAATTGTATTTGATTTTCCTTACAGTTATCAACTTGCTAATTCATTTTTCGCGTATTATCATAGAAATCTACCAATGTAGCCTAATAGGTCTGACAGATTATAAAATTGAATTCTGAAAGAAAAGAAGAAAATTTTAAATTACTATACTCATTTTGTTTTCAAGTATTCCATTGTCTGTTCTCTGTTTTATATTTCATATTTTTAGTTTTGCATTCACGGTTTTCTATTTTCGTTTCCTGATTTTAATTTATTGTTTTCTGTGTTTTATTACCTACTGACTTTTGTCCATCTGACTCATGTCTTTTGTTTTCCATCATTTCTTAATTGTCTTTTGTCTTTTGAATTCAACCTTCTGGCACCTATCATCTGTCAACTTGCATGTCATTTGGCATAGTAACCTACTAGTTCATTAAAAAAATAGTAGAAATTTTAAAAACAATAAAATAGTGAATACAAAAATAGTTGAAATTATGAAAATGTAAAAATTGTTCAATATCGTCTTTTATTATTTTTCTGTTTTCTGCTTCAGGTTATTTGATTTTTTTCTTCTGTCATCTAACGCATGTCTTCAATCATTTATATTGTGCCTTTTGTTTTCTATTTTGTCATTATCTTCTGTGTTCTGGCGGCTGTGTTTTGCCTTAAGTCTTCTGATAACTCTAATAGTAACCTAATTGATCGAAAAAATATGTTTTAGGTAGTAAAAAACTTTCAAATTTCTGAAAATTAAAAAAATAAAAATCTGAAAATGTACACAAAACAAACTGTTTCAATTTTCTGATTGTTGTTTTCAATTGTTTTTTATTTTCTATTCTTATCTTCTAGCTTCTTTGTCCTACTTTCTATTGTGTTCTTTGTTTTTATCACTTGCCATTTGTCTACTGTCTTCTAGATTTTCGTTTGTCATTTCTTACCTCTTGTAGTAATCTACTAATTTACACTAAAAATGTGAGGATTTTTTTAAAATAAATTGTCTGAAAAATAAAAAACAGGTTCTACTTCGTGTTGTGTTTGTTGTTTTTGTGTTTTAAATTATACTTCCTGTCATTTGTCTACTGTTCTCTGACTTCTAATATTTATATAATGTCTTTTAACTGCTGTTGTATCCCTTTTGTTTTTTTAACGTTTGTGCTCTATCGTATATCATTTATCTTCTATCTGTTGATACCTATCAATTTTGGTTGTTATCGGTAATAATGACTAATTTATAAAAATATACTAAAGCTGTAAGTACATTAAAAATAATACACTTTATCCATATTTATAGAAAAAAAAGATACAAAATTTGCAAATACTCTTTTTGTTCGTTACTTTCCATGTACTGTCTCATAGCTTTCTTCTATTATCTGTCTTTTATGGTAGATGTTTTGATTTCTCCCTTCTTACACCTACCATTGGTCATCTATCATAATAAGTCATTCCAGCCTTAATTGTTATTTGCGTAATGCTTTTGCATTTTTTTATTAATGTTCCTAAATACTATGTAAAAATGGTAAGTAAAAGTAATACAGTAAATTTCCTAATCAATTAGAAATTTATCGCTTGTTCCACTTAACAAAACTCTTATTTAATTTAGATGAATCTCAAATAATATATTGCCTTAGCGGAATTTTGACCTACCTCAAATATTATTATGCATTAAACTAGCACTCTTACAATCCATCTCTACGAATCATTATATGATTTAAGAATATTTTAACTTTTCATAATAATCTACAAAAACCTTAATAATCATTTGCGTAAATCAACATTATATATAAGTTTATGGTGGTAGGCGAGGAGTACGCTATCTTAAATAATAATGATCTGGGATAAGACAAGTGTACATTTAGTAATTGTATAGAATGTTTAATAAAGCTATAAACTAATCTACAGTTTATTGTAATATTTCTAATAGGTCAGGTGTCCACTGATTTAGGCAATGATTTCATTAGATAAGTCAATAGTAATTACATTATTACAATTGTAGAATCGGATTGGTGAGGCTGATACTTGACGAAACTCCATTATGCAATGATTAAACAAAAACACGATTAGAGTTTAGCTTTATTTTGTAGATACACTGCTAAAATTGTTTCACTACACAGTGGCTTCATCAGATGTAGCAGTGTATCTACAAAATAAAGCTAAACTCTTAAACAGTCGTGTTTTTATTTAATAATTGCACAATTGTAGTATGTTGAAAGTACGCTATCACAGATGATATCATTAATATATTATTATGTATCTGTTATGTTAACATAAACTACCAAAAAAATTGTCCTCAAAAGGTGACAAATGTACTGATATAAATTGTAATATTAAGGATTTCAAGTGTGAGAGATAATTTATTTCTTTTTAAGATCAAGATACAGAAAGGGTTTAAGTTGTAGAATATATTTAAAACGGTTTATATCTGTGCTTCTTTTGTTCAAAATTTTAACGTATTTTCGTTTGTAATGTGTTTTTATATGTGTGGTTTAAGAAAAGAGAACAAAAATTCAAATAACTCAATAAATATGTTATTAAATAGTAAATAAGTGCATTGGTTATTGTTGTGGTTCAGGAACATAATAGGTGGATATCAGTGTACTAAATTACTGTACAGGTTACTGAGGTAGGTCAGGAGTGCGATAGGTTAATTTTAACTTTGTAGTAATAGGTTATGTTAGATGAATTGTGTTGGGCCAGAGTTATCAACGCGTTTATTGCTGAAATATACTTTTCCTTATTAAAATTATCCTGTGCACTCGTATGTATATACATTGATATTATAATCAAACCCTCAGAATCGAATTTCTCACATTTACAGATACAGATACACATGTTATACAAACGAATATTTGATTGTTTTATTGGTTATTGTTGTAATCAGAAATACAACAGGTGGACAACGTTGCCTAAAGTAATGAACATATTATTGAGGTAGGTCAGGACTACGATAGTTAATCTAAAGTATATAGTATTAGTTCAAGGCCATAATAGATGGAGAATGTTTCATAATTTTACAGTTAATTCTGGTAGTCCGAAATATCCTGCACATTTACCACTGAGGTATAATTTTTTCATATTAAAATTATCTCGTACCCTCATAGGTACGTACACACAGAGACGTTTTAATTAAACCGCACAATCGCATTTCCCACACTCACAGACATACACACACACACACATACCATACGGACGAATTAAGGAATAATAACTCTCCACTGCGAATCTAGAATTACTTCTCTCTCTCCTCGCCATTTCCCGCTAGTCGGAATTATTACGAGCGGAATAAATCTGTCCCCATAAACCGTACCGCATTCTTTATACCGCCGCGCTGAGAGAGAGAGAGAGAGGGAGAGATTAAGAGAATCGCGATTGTAGTCAATTAGCTTTGTGCTCATGGTGGGAAAGTCGACTTTTTCCAGTTATCATCATCTCTCGCGCTGGTGCAATTGCCCGTTGTGTCTTTTCCGCACTGACTGCAATTGAATCTAAACTGACGCTAATGCCCTCGCACTGCAAGAAAACCTAATGGTGGTGTTTAATGGTTGAGATGGTATAACACGGATAAGTAAATAGTTGCTATGGGAAATAAAAATAAATAAAAGACATGTACAGAAGAATACGATTAGAAGAACACTTTTAGATAAAAGTTCGTGTCATTAATTTACTTCAAAAAAGTTTTATTTTTAAAAAAAATGTATTGATAAAACTAAAATATGAACTAGTTCAGACGAGCTTTGATTTTATTTTAAAGATCGCTTATAAAGTCTGTTAATATTTATTGATTCTCTTCGAGAAATACAAGTCGTTCATTTCTTGTCGCGTTTTCTTTTCTATCTGCAGGGAGCTCCATGTTAGTTTATTTAACAAGTGTGGAATCTTTTTGGACAGACTGGGCAATCTTCCAGATAAGCTGTGAAAAGTTGAAATCGAAAAACTACTCGAATGCACTGTTTTTCTCTTTGCATGCATACATCAAGTTGATTTTAGAAAAACACCTAAGAAATCTCATTGATGAAATGATTGAAAAATCATATTTGATTACGTGGTATCACGAAGATCGCACAGTCACTAGAAGCCCGTGCTTTTCATAGATAAGTCCAAAGTTCGGTTAGCTCGATCATGTAGTAGTAGTAGTATTTATTTGTCCACTGTGCTCTTATAATACAATCGAAAATAATAATCAAATACATGGAAATTCTTGAGTTCATGATAAAATGTTCTTCCACTCTTGCCTGTATTGATGACGCTGCTGCCACAGCAGGTCTTTATGATGAAGGCTCACCATTATCTTGCCGAATTGGCTTCTTTTCCTCTAAGGAGAGGACTTCAATTAAACTTGTTATGTCATAGTGAACGTTAGTTAGCTAATACTATCAGGAAGTGTATAAAGCTTATAGCTTTGATTTTGTAATGTGTGAAGAGCTGAATACAATTGGTTTATTATAATTTTGATGTGATACATAATTCAAACCTGTCAAAAAAAATTAATAAAACCCGCAAAAAGAGGTGCGAACGAAGATTATTTTCAATTACCCTGCTAGCGTCGCCCTCGTCCTCGTGATAGACAGGTGATGGGGAAAATCCATCTGCAAACTTTTAGAAATCACCAGCCCCCCTTTATGTCCATAATCCCATATCAATAGCGCCTCGCACACATATTTTCATAAATCCTCTTATTGCCATTACGTTCGAAAATGTTACGTTGTCTGGGTCACTGTGTTATATTTTATGGTATTTAATGGTGGTGCTGGGTGGTAGGATCACCCCTTTTCAACAGTATGTTCCCGATCGATTTGTTTGCACCCGCCCCACGCTGAGGAAATTGCGGCGCCGTTCAATCACTCCATCCCCCCCCTCATTATGTTTGCTTTTATTGAGAGCGCGAACGGCGCAATTAATAAAATGGAATTTACCGACAATGGGGGGATGCTTCTTACACCCATTGTTCGTCTCCGTGAAGGATGTCTTATTATTATTATTATTCTCGAGAGCAAACAATGTGCTTGAAATTATTCCCGGAGGCGATTTTATTCGCGCAAATTGATCGATAAGAAAATAGATATATGTTGCCAAAAAAAAAAATCGAGCTAATTTAAAACCATAATCAACCCCCCTGCGCTAACGAAAACTGTTTGTCCCAACAAAACAACTCGTTACCTACAAACTCCAATTAACCCGGCAGTCATTAACGCCAGCCACCTTTTTAATAAATCAGCATTAAAGTAACTTCACCCCCGTCTCCTCCTAACGTAACCCGATCGATACACGCCCTGTTTTTACTACAGAAGCGGGAAAGCAAATTGCCCTCATATCTTCACAACCGACCCCTCCCCCCCTCGTGTGTTTTCTTTATTATTTGACCTAAAACGCGAAATGAATGGAAGTATTTAGGAACGAACGCTGGTATATGTTGGTAATTGTTGCTCGCTTGCGCTGGCCCATGAACAACCCTTTCCGTTTGATAGATTGTCTCGTGCTGAAACTAATCCATCAAAACCGGCTGAGATGTGTAGAGGTCGGACCTTTTCCTTTAAACTCGGAACAGGTAGGATACATGTTTGCCGATCTAAAGGGTTGTAAATTTAAGCGGTCTTGAATTAGCTACAAGTTTAAATTAGGTAATTAATCGTTGCTACAGAATTCGCAAATGTTGTCTGTGTTACGGTTTTAAGATATGTTACATCCTGATAGTAACACCTGTCGCTCATGTATAAACGATTTGTAATTTGTTGCGACTTTCTAATACAAATTTAAATCCTATAATATTCTCTTCCATTCTGTTGTTTTGTAATAAATTAAAATCAAAATAATTTATTGCATAAATGCACACATTTCTCTAAAATTGATCCAATGGAAGCAAATGACAATAATAGAGAATAGATTTTTTCTTGGAAACTTCCTTTCTTCTATGCTTTCAGCTGTTCACTTTATTTGATGGTTACTACCTTCTTTATCCACTTTACAAAACGTATCAAGAAATTTATGGGCTTTGAAATGGATTACATACATTGTTTGTACAAGCCCATAAATTTCTTGATAAGTAACCATCAAACAAAGTGAACAGCTGAAAGTATAGAAGAAAGGAAGGTTCCAAGAAAAAATCTATCTGTAGCTTACACAAGTAGTCATAAAACAAAGTGAACAGCTGAAAGCATAGAAGAAAGGTTCCAAGAAAAAAATCTATTTGTAGCTTACACAAGCAACACTGTTGTCATTTGTTTCTATTGAATCAATTTTAAAGAAATGTTTTCATTTATGTAATGAATTATTTTGCTTGTACATGATTTATTACAAAACAACAGAATGGAAGAGAATATTATAGGATTTAAATTTGTGTTAGAAAGTCGCAACAAATTACAAATCGTTTATACATGAGCGACAGCTGCTTCTACGAAATTATTTACCAACAAAATATTACACCCATTTGCCAGATTCTCATTATCCCTGAAATAATCTTTCATCATAAAGTTTTAACTTACCACTGTGAAATTTTTGAAAAATACACTATACAAAAATACATAAATAATATTGTAATTACATTTTTTCGTTTCGATTTGATATCATCACACACACAATAAAAAATTGGGGGCGATATGAAATGTCGACTTGATCGATGCAACGGGCGGCGGAGTGGCATCAATAATACACCCCTAATGAGGATGGCGACCCAAAAAAAAAAATCGCTTAACATGCTGGCCGGAAATACGCGCCCTTGGTCATGATTTCCAGGATAAATGGGCATGGTTTATGTATGTTTTTTTTTTCATTTTCATATCTGAATTTTCAGATGGGAGCCGAAGGTGAGCGCGCAATCAATTCAATCAAGCGTACGACGGACCGAAGTTTATCTTGGATTTCGAATAATTGGATGTAATTAACTATAAAGCTCAGACGTTAATTTCATTCCGCTTTACGGTTGATTGGGAATGAAAAAAAATGAAATAAGTAAGCGCTAGGTGTTTCGTAATAAATTGCAATTAACAATAATACGTTTATTAACGATACAATGCATTTGTAAAAAATAAAAAAAACTAAGCTATATAATTCTATTATAATATAAATTTTAGATTAATTTAAAAATACTATAAAAAATTATTTTAGTATTTTTTACTTAAAAATTGTATCCAACATGCTTCGAGTTTTTTTTAATGTGATCAAATCATCGAGTGCAATTTAAAATTTCTTATTTAACATTTTATTTGATACAGTTTTCATTTTTGAACATCAATTATTTTCTCTAGATGCTTAGTTAGTTATCATTGAAACAATTATGTATTCACCATTTTATTCGATGACCTTTTGCCACCTTTCGGGTAATATCATGATGCCACGCTCAAAGAACTTTCTCAGCAAAAAATGAAGTAAATGTTGTTTGACACTATTGTCTGAATTAAATTGTTTATCATTCAAAGAGTTTTGCAAATGCTGAAACAAATAGTAGTCGGACGACGCAAGGTTGGATTAGTATGGTAGATGGTCCATCAATCCCATCCAAGCTCCAGCACCTTCTGGCGGGTCACTAAACTTGTGTGTGTTCTCGAGTAGTCATGGTGGAACACAACATTTGCGATATGTCAATTCTAGCCGCTTTTTGTTGATGGCTTCATTCAATTGGCCCACTTGGCCCAATTGACGATAATACAGTATTGTATTGATGGTTTAGTCCTGTGGTAGCAGCACAAAATATACCACGCCTTTGTAATCCTAAATTGAGAGCATAACCTTCTTTTGACGGATATTTGCTTTCGAAGTGGTTGCAGCTTGTTCGCCGGGCTTGCATCATAATCGTTTTCGTAGGACATGTAAACTAATCATGTCTCATCGTCAGTGACAATACGTTTGAGAAATGGATTGTTTTTCAAGAGCTTGTTGTTAAATGAATTTCTTTAAGTTCACGTAGAACCCAAATATTGAATTTTCTAAAACATCCTAGCATGTGCAAATGTCTTTATAAAGTCGTTTAAGAAATGGTTAATATTTCTGCGATCTCTCGAGTCGTGTAATGGTGGTTTGCTTTGATTAATCTCTTTATTTTATCGTCTTTGGCTTCAACTGACCTTCCTGATGATGGCGCATCTTTGACCTTAAAAATATCGAACCGAATTTGGGAAAACAATTTTGGCATTGGCTTTCTGTTAAGCAATCTTTGCCATAAATAGCACATAACTTTACATGGGCTTGCATTGCGTTTTTTCTCGTTTCTAAAGGTAATCTAATCTAATCTTTAAACAATGTTATTGATATCACTAAAGGTTTTGCTAGTATTGTACTTTGGTACTTAAAAACTTAATCTTATATAAGGTAATGATATCATTAAAATCAACGCTTGTACAGTTATTTATAAGAGGTATTTAATCCCCTAAGTACTACGGATAAAGAATAAAATTCTGCATCGCCTCAAGGAACAGTTTTGTCACATGAAAGAAAAATTGTCGAAGAAGACTACAATCTGTACTACATATTTGTCAAACTGACCTGGTTATTAATCATTTATCAAATAGAACAAAATATTAATTTCTACAATAAAAACAGATTATTGCAAAATTGGTTTACCATTTGCTTTGCAAAGGGTTGCTGTTTTCTTATAGCTCTTGCTTGGACAAAAAAACACCCCTTCTACTTTGATCTAGGAATCTATTCATTAGGTTGTGTATCAATAGGCATTTGAACCTTTATGATATTCGCAATCAGGATTCTAAGATTACAAGGAATCTTCTAGTTGTACATTCCATCATACATATATGGTTCACAGAACGAACTTCCGACTTCTTTTATGAAAGTAAACTGTATATAACTTTAGTATAAATGTTGTAATAATGCGGTGTGCAAATCTTTGGTAAGTATTCAGTGCGGCATTACCTATCCTTAAAATTGTGCTGCATAGAGAAAGGGACTGAAGATCCTCGATGGTGCACTGTTAGTTTGTGTTGAGTGCAGATCCAATTTTGAGGTTAAACAAAACATTATCCAGGAGAGCAAGCATTTAAAACAGCAAGTATTACTTTCAAATATGTAAACTTATTTCGGAAATGGAAATTTGCTTAAACAACAAATATTATAATTTAAGCAATTAAATAGGAAAGTACCTACTAGCGACATTTCGTATGCAAAAGCTAGGTTTTTATCCAAAACAAATAAATCATAAACTCAGAAAATAAACTGAGACCACGCGGAATTTATACAAGATCTCATTCGTGGAAGTGGAATCGAAAAGCAATCTACTACTAGTGAAGATGTGGATAAAATAGATGAAAATTTAAAGGAATTATCTAGTCTGGAAAGAAAGGAAAATACCACTGATCATCATCCAAAAATATCAACAAGCAGGGAATGAATTGGAGAAATATCAGGAAAACCATATGAATTAATTTATCGACCTAAGAAAAGCTACATATGAGGGAGAGTGCAAAACCATTGGGAGGCAAAAACCAAAAATAGACAACAGAATTGCCGAAAATGCATCTTTTACAGAATCTTCAAAATACGGCCACTTACACTCTCTATAGGAAAGCCTTATCATCAAAAGCTGATATGATACAGGACTATTTAGAAACAAAAAATATAAGAGGTGAAGAAATCAAATCAAAATACCCACAAGAATACAATTCTTTCAAATTAAGTTTCTCAATAGAACATCTAGCAGAATTACGAAATCCAAGCATGTAGCCCAAATAAATTTATGTAGAATGTTTTTTTTCACCCAATTCATAGGACAGCGAAGCAAATATGAAGGTAAACAGTTAAATACTAACAAAACAATACAAAATCATACACCAGAAGAGTATTGTTAACAAATTGCAACGGTTAGTGGTGATTATTCATGAAGAAAAACCTTCCTACTAGTCATACTAGTCATTCACTCATTATAAGCTAGTAGGACAGTACAGTTTCTGTAGATTTTCGGACTACAGGAGGACAGCCATATACCAAAAACATGAAAATCTTCTAGAGTACATAAATATAAAAAAAACTGCCAATGAAAATTCAGCACACCTGATTAAATTGTTATTGGTAACTCTGATTTCAAAGTATCAGCGCAGATAAAATTATTAGGGATTACATTAGATACTAATTTGAGGCACTAAATTGAGTAAGCAACTATTTCTACTGAAAACTATCTCATATGTGTGATGTGCTCTTAAAATATTTTACTTTGGTAGTACAAATAAATTATCGCATCATGTTTTGGGGAAACTGCATCATTTCAAATTCCACAAAAATACTTATTTTACAGAAGCGATTTTTTTTTGTTGAATTTGGTTCTCGTTTATCACGTGGTGAAACATTTTTTAATAGTAAGGGTTGTTTATAGAAGCGAGCTGTGAAAATTTTGTTCGTTCTAAAATCAAGAGATTTGTGCAGAAACATTTTCAAAACGGAATATATGTTAACTGTTCCATGCATTTAAGTTTAAATATAAATGATCTTCTGTAGCTAATCATATCTAATCTAATCATATTTAAATATAAACGACTTTCTATTGCTAGTCTTATCTAATTTAGATTTTAAGTCTGCCCACCCGTCAAATTTTTAGTAATTTACTCACTAAAAAATTTTACCTTTTTACTTTTTGTTTTATTCAAAAGTTATGTAATTAATTTCATTGAGACGATAAGGAATTAAAGTTTATATATATACATATATATGTAGGGTGGGTGGGTGGCCTCTATCATAACCTCTAATCAGTAAAAAAATCATCAAAAATTATTTAAAAAATTTGTTTTAATAAATCTATTAAATTTTACAATAATGTTATGTTTATTTACATTTTACAACTTTTAGTAATTTACTGTTTCAAAGGCAAAATACCAATTATCAGCTGTTATATTCTTATTAGATTTTTCTGACAAATATTCAACTAAATGTATTAAAACTTGGGTTGGATTTGGCAGTAATATTTTAGTTGTTTAGGGTTTTACACTTGTAATAAAATATTTTCTTTAATCGCATACTTACCGGTTTTGTTAGATATACGGAAACGATATCTTCGTCTAAACGTAACGAGTACCTTACCAACTGTTTAATACCCACCAGGTATATAGTTTTCTTTGCAATTAGCAACAAACAAATTAAAAATTTCAGATATATGTGTTAATTTATTAATAGCAACTCTATTCTTTCTAGTTATTTCATCATCAAACCGCAAACAACTTAACAAAAAGGAAAAACGTGATAATGCCATTGTGCACCGAAATATATTCTTTCTTCTGCATCACATTGAACGAAGGTCTTCGTTTTTCTGTAAATAGAAAAAATCAATTAATGCTTCAAATTCATTGATACTGGTGTTATAAATAAATAACGAAGTGATAATTGATTGCCTGCAATATTTGAACAGTTTGTACTTTAGCGTAATATTTTTTAATTATCTCAGTATCTGAAGTATATTTTCCGCTATCAACAGTAACCATGCGGAAAGTGGTTTTTCTGTGGAGTTGCTAGAGCTGATCGTGTATTGCGTGCCTTGAAAAATCTTTTCTGTGATGTTGTCTTACTGCATATAATTTCGTCATCATCATTGTAAATAGAACATTCCATATTTGATTTACGTTCGTTAAATATTTCTATATAATCTTCTTCGTCACTTTTATTGACTTCATTTGTTATTATCATTAAAATATTATCGTTCAACTGTAACTACATTTTCATGCAATCCTGATGGTTCTTCTTCTTTTGACGCATTTATCTATTAATGGATGTTTGCGACATTATGATCTACTTCTTCTCGGGTTCTGAGCGTATGAACCAGACTACTGATAGTATTCAGTTTAGTCCATTATCTTATGTTTCTGAGTCAAGACATCTTTTTTCTTTCTATTCCTAGTTTATCTTCAGAATTGCCTTCTATGAAAACTTTAAGGATATAATATATCTGATTCCGCATGATAAGTTCCAGGTAGGCTCATTTTTTTTCTTCTTTTTATTGTAGTCAAAACTTCGGAACCCCTGTTTACTCGTCCTAGAACTTCTTCGTTTCTAACTCGGTTTTGAAAAATATACGTCTCCGTACCTTCCCAAAAGTATTTATCTATCTCCCATTATTTTAGACGGGTCATTTTGACCAAAAATGTACTCTAGAGAATAACAGGTGCTAAGCACAACACCGACGTCAACAATGGAGGCATTAGTGTCCTCTCTAGGCTTACACATCCATGAGGCGGCCCTATGTACAGAACTAAGACTAAGAGACAACAGCCCGTGGTATCCAAGAGCGGAGTGGAATAGGCATTAAGCAATTTTCGGAAGAAAGACTCCGGAGGGCTTTACAATTGAAATGTCGGGACCGTGCTACTTTCCGAAAAACACTACCCGTCACAAAACTTCAAACTTCTGAAGCTATTATACATATGTTCATGGATGGAGCAAAAAACAAGAAAGTAACAGTTGTAGGCATATATTGTGCCGAACTAAATAAAAATACTCTTGGAGGGACCTTCTATAATCATCCAGCCGGAACTCACAGGGATATTGGTTAGTGCCAAAAAAATAACTGATCTAGACTTAAAAGGAAACAACATGTTCATCCACACCGAGAGTAAAACCAGTCCTTCTATCTAACACATCCAAAGGTCTCATCAAGACTGGCAAATTAATGAATATATGGCATCTGTAAATTTCCTTATCCTGAGTCAAAGTACACTCAAACACAAGAGTAAGTGTGATGCTCTAGCAAAAGATAAACAAGCATCTATGAAACCGATAGGAAGCCTGTGCCACTATGAAAAAGCAATCTCTCAAACTTACTCCAAGACATGACTCTGATTTGTTAAAATCTTAAACATGGACATTTTCAGTTTAAATATATTTTTCTCATAACTTTTTCTGCAAAAAAATTTATTCATCCATCTTTTATCCATCAATTACTTAGGGCTTTCAAAACTTGGTATAAGATTTCGTGCAAATTTAATTAACCTTAACTGATTTACTGCAAATAAACTATTTATCTGTTTTTAAAAACTCCAATTCATCAGAAGACCAAGGCATCGCGAGAAGCTTAATCGGATAACAAATAAAAATGTGATATTATTTAAAGCACATTTTTTCTAGTTCAGAAGATTTTTTTACAAAAATAAGATGTATAAAATACGAACTCTTAAATAACGAAGTCCACACTGATTCAGAAGTTTTAAAGGAAATCAAAGGAAGCCAAAATAGACATCGAATATAATTCATAAGCTTTTTTCTTCAGAATTTTTCTTGTGAAAGGATGATATTCATTTCAGACTTAATAATGAACCGTGTAGATTTCTTTGTAAAGGGATCTATATAATCAATTAAATAAATAAAATAAAATACAAAATCCTAATTTTCATATTCTCGAAATCCTCTCAAAACTTTCGACTCATTTAAAAAAGGTGTCTACTCTTAAATTAAAGACCCATGAAAATAAGAAAAACCTTTTTATCTATATCAAAATTCGATAAAAATAATTTCTTCTTCTTTTAAATTCCCACCAAAAATATTTTAAAATCCTCTATTTCGTTGTAAAAAATTAAGTAATAATAAATAATTTAAAATTTGTTTTCATATTTTTAAATTATTATCCTACCAGAAATATTTCTATGATAGATTTTGATATATAAATTGCAGTATCTATAAAATATTGGTTTCTACTTTTCTTTCACATTCTTTGTAAGAAAAGCTAAGAAATCAAGGAAAAAAAAAGCAATAGAATCCCTGAAAATGTAATACATTTTAACAAGTTACTTTTTCCCTGTTCCTAATTTCTTTTGGGAAATTTTGCTTCTAAATAATTCAAAATATGAACTGAAGACTCTTCAAAATATCGAGATCCACTTTGCCCTCAGATCTTTAACAATAGAACCCCTCAAAATGTCCGGATTAATTGGGCTACGTAAAGATGACAATAACTTGATTAAAACACTTTCTTCACTAGATTTTTTAATAGTGAAGAAAGGTTACTAAATGTTTTAATCAAGCCCAGAAAAAGTGATACAATTTGAATAATTTTCTTTTTACATGTTCTTAAATTCTTTTTTTTTGTTTCTAAAGGATGAGATCATGAATTGGGAAGTGATTGGTTAAGGGTAGAACAATAGATCTGTTAGGTCGCAGTTTACGAGAGGCTAACACACCTCACTAGGATCCTATTTAACCTATAAACTATATAAAGAATGAGATAAATGAAGTGAAGACTCTTCAAAATGACGAGAAACACTTTCCCTCCAGAAGTTTCAAAGGGACTCCCAAAATTAAAAGAAGCTTAAGGATAATTCAAAAAAGTTCTTTCATTCTCTCCATTTATAAACATTTGCAGGTATTGTTTCGATCTTTTGTATCGTCAGTACAGTTATAATATATTTTTGATTTTAAATTGAAACAAAAGCAATTACTACTTGTACTGATGGGATCGAGAGATCTAAACACGTGTCTGCATATGGATATGATTGAGCCTAATTAGCGATCAGCATCATTAGTGAAAGTAGAACAGAACACAAACCAAGGTGAAATAACATCTACACTTGTGCTCATTCCAGAAACACAATATGAACGCTAAAGTTGTCCAAAATTATGTTAATCTATCCAGGTTTAATATAAAATCCTTGACTGATATGGTCAGTTTAAGAAACACCTCTATGTATTTGGAGTCGCTGATCCACAATAGATCCTAAAAGGTCGCGGTGGAACAGGCGCTGGTGCCACCCATATAACATCTACATTTGGAGTCGCTGAAGATCCCAAATGTAGAGGGTACAAGAAGGAAGCATTAAGACAGATCCTGCTGGGAATATCATGGCTAAAACAGGACGATCTGGGAGGCCTGTTTTCCGGGAAAATGTTCAAATTTGTCAAAGGAGTAGAGTGGCTGGAGAGCTAGTCCTCCCATCACTGGAGGAGTATTATGGGCCCAATCAAGGACCCTCATGCTGTGACTACGTCGCCATTACTTTTATCAGTAGGAGTGTTTTTGGCTCTCGACCGTGTGGTCCTTCCGCCGTGCTATTTGTGTATTCTGTACCCGTATTTGTATGTTTATTTATTTCAACTAGTTTTGTTCGAATAAAATCAAATGCATTATTTTGGTTCTAAAAGTCAAGTTTTATTCGTTGTATTTTTTTCTATGTAATTATCGTGTCTCAATTGTTTTTGAGGTTTTTAGGATAAGATTAAATGTTTTCACAACATTTACCAAAATTCATTTTATTCGACCTGGTGGAAATATGTAAAACACACGATCTTCACATAAACATTTCCAACCGTCAGTAATTTATATTTATGAACGCCGTAAAAGCACATAAAGCTGAAAGGGGGGCAGGGGTGGATGGCGGGGCAGGGGCACGCGGCAGCAATTTTTCGGGGGCTTATCTGGCGGCAATTATAAGTTGGCAACTTAACAATGAATTCATAATTAGGGTAGCGGATTAAGCTCACGCGAAATTTAATAACGAAACGAAAACTCGACCCTGTTCCCGTAATTAGTAGAAGAACGCGTAAATGATGTGATGGGTGGGCGGGGGAGCCAGTTCGGTCGGTGCGTAGTACGTAATCGTGCGCGCACGCGGGGGTGGAGGCACCGAGGGGTGGGTTTGATAACATCTGATGTCTGCTGGCAATAATACAAGTCCGGCGCGCGGACCTAATTGGAAACGGATTTTAATTAAAGTCGTAATTCAGGATTTTTTCTGACGCGTCGCCCCGAAACCCTCCTACCCCCTCGCTTGTTTCGGTTTAATACGTTGCATATTGCAAATTAATTGGGTTAAAAACAGGAGAATTAATAGGTTTAGACATACGAAAAAAAAGATATTTTCCAATGTATAACATTTTTTATATATATTTTATCATGTACCAGTTATTAAGTTTACAGTGTGTTCTTCCACTTAAGCAAATATTTTGATAATTACAAGTAGGGTAGCTAAAAATGTTTTGTAACTTAATTTCGATACTTTTTTATGTATATCCAACATGAATTATATTAGGTATAGTAGAAAAGTAGTAATTGACTTCACCGTGCGGAGCGCTGGCGAATAGAGTAGCCGCCGGATGTGTGCTAACATGTTGTATGTCAACTATCTGTATATAAAGTTACGTCCCTCTGGTATTGACTGTGCTATTTATGTCTGTGTTTATGTTCAAAAAATAAAGAAATCAGTTGTGAAGTTAAGGCTGTGCAAGAAATGTTCGTCCTTGCGATATCCTTCATCAACTGAAGGATGTCTATGGAGAAAATGTTATAGATGAATCGTCTGGTCTTTAACTTAGGAAGAGCGTTCTGGGTGGCTTCACTCATTACGAACGAACTTTAAACCATCCACCCTACAGTCCAGACTAACATCCTTCAAATTACCATCTGGTTACAAAACTTCAGAAATTTTTAGAACGAATGAAGTATTAACTATCACAATATACTGGCGGCAGAGCAATACGAGGCATAAGAATATAAAATCTCGTCACATGTTACAACAAATGTTTAAATTTATTTATGTAGAGAAGTAGTTACTTTAAACTACTTACTTTACAAAATGGAACGTGTAATATATTCTAGTGTTTTTTTTCATATTCCCAAAAGAGTACTACTTTCTTGATGACCCTCATATTATAAATGTAGGCAATTCATAGTATAATCGTTTTCCATTCAGCTGCACAATGTTTTTTTCTGTCAATGCATCTCGCCTCCTCTTAATATCATCAAGTAGCAAAATTGTGGGTGTATTAAATATGCCATGCATAGTCCCAGCGTGTATTGTATTCCCAGGGCGGTGGGGGGTGGCTTGCTTTACGAGCCCATTTATTTCCCAACTGAAAAGAACTCCTCATCGCTGCCGGTAATAATAATACGGGGCCGGGGGTGGTTTTGAAAGATTGCGGAATCATGAAATCTGGCGGCGGCGAGTGTGAAGTTTTTTTTTTATTCGTGACGTGGAGGACTTTCGTGATATAAATTGTTCGGGGATCGATTGCGAAAAGTGACTTGATCTATAAAACGTACAGTGCTTTAATTCTCGAATGTTGACAGCTTTTACTTGATGGTCCATTTCTATATAAAGATATTAAAAATTGTCTCTATAGTATTACCAACAAACTTAAAATACTTAAAGCACGTGTTTGCAGATGTAATAAACTTTATTAACCTTTTGTCAATTTATTTTGAATAGTGTCAATATCTTGCCACCTCGATCTCCTAATATTTTGCCCATTGAGAATGGATGGGACAAGACTGAAGAACTACTATCTTTTAATAGTTAAATACTTATGTCAAGTTTGGCCAAAAAATGTCAACCACTTTTGGTGTTGCGATCTCCATGTCAGTTACAAAATATTAATAAGCGTATTTCTCCTCCTAAAAAGTCCTTTTTTGTAAGAATTGATGTCTTCCAAAATATTTCTCCATCACTATTTGTAATTGAAGCTTTTATTTAACTATTTTGCCTTATGAATAAAAGAGATTTCATTTAAAATGCAAACACCATTCGGGACCTAATTAGATCCTCTCCACTAATCCATCACATTTAACTATTATAACAGTATTCCCGGGCGTATTTTCCCTCGTGCTGGAACTCGGAGGAAAAGTGACGTTGATTTGATTCGGTGTGGCAGAGCCGTTTCGTTCCAGACAATCGTCTCTGCCGGTTTGTTGACGTAGCTGGAGATAATTAGATCAAAGCGGGCGGAGTTCGCTAGCGCTAGGATCGTAAATCAGCGCCGCGGAAACTAATTGAGACGCGTCGCCGGGACAATCTTTTATTGATTGCACAATAAATATTTTGTTTTCGCCACCCCCCTCCCGGGGCGACGTCTACTTGATTATTAGCGGGACGGGTTCGCGGCGATGATGACGACGACGACGACGCCCTCCGTCCGTCTCCTTCGCCACCCGCTCACTCAAAGGACGCCGTCCTGCGTAATTCAGGACGAGTGAAAGTTTCACGTCCTGAAATGGGTTTGTCGGAGCCCTTATAAAGATGCCTTTTAATGAGGCAAGTCGGTTATCTTGTTGACATCGTTAAATGTTTCACAGCTTCAAAATTTATTTCTTAGAGAAGATAATGTTTTGATCTTTTAACCCCTCTTATTAAATTATTTTAACATTAACGTAACATTAGAAAATAAAACACAGATTTATTGTTGAACATTTTCACAAGGAACAATATGTGGAATAAAAATGAGAAAATAATTTTGTTCAAATGTGTGGCAGTATTTTTTAGTCTTAGGCTATTATAACCTAAATGAACCTAGTAAATATCTCTGGAGTTATTAGCCATATCGAAATGAAATATGCACACAGACTTTGCAACATGATTTTCTAGAATTTTTGGAAGAATAGATTAAATATAAAGACATGACACGCCGGTGGTGGCGCATTCGGTTACGGCCCCGAACTGACGTGGAGCAACGGTTGTTCGGGTCAGTAGTTTGATGGGTGACTGGTACCATTCACCATTGGGATACAATTAATGGTGCTTTAGAGTGACGGGGGCGATCCTTTAAAGTAACAAGCTCATTTACACACACACTAATACACAAATGACACATGGCGGAAGGACCACGTTGTCGATAGCCAAACACTACTACTACTACTACTATAAAGACATGAAAATAAAATATGAAGAAAGCGATTACATGTTAATCTTTATTATTAAATGTCTACCTACTGTGTAAGCAAACTTCTTGAGACATTTTAAACAGCGTTATTTTGATTAAACATCGTCGAGGCGAATTCATCTGCGTCACAAAAGTGCACTTCGTAAGAACTTCCACGTAATAAGAAGAAGGGACGAGGTGTCAAAGTAACGGTTTTACGGTTCCCCCGGGGGCGGTGTAAATTCCACCGGGGGAGCGTCGGGGGATCTCTATACGTTGCACTTTTGCCACTCGATTTGCCCCTCAGCCGTTTGTTGTCAGGTGGCGAACGTTTTTAATTTTTAAATTCGCGCTGAAAGGAAAACGCCCATAAATCCTCCAAGAATATCCATCAGCTTCGCACATCTTAGTGTGTGCGTGCGTGTGGGTGGTGAGTGTGTATCTTAGGAAGGGTGGTTTATGGCGTGTAAATAACACCGACGTCTAAATCTGGTTTTGATTAATGCGCAATATCTTTTCTTTTTATTATAAGAAAGAATTTAACGTTTGTGGTATCTCAAGGTTATACCTAAAAAAATTCTTACTTATATAAGTAAAAATGTATATTAAATATCAGCAAATTTAACTGAAAGGTTATGGAATTGTATGTTTTACGAGGGTCAAATATTAACGTTTAATTTCTAAATAACATACCTTAAAGTAAATTGTATTGAAAACACTAACACTTTCTTTCAAATTTATTTTTATTTACTATATGTACATTTCGAACACAAAGCGTTCACTATCAATAGTTAAAAATAAATTTGTTAAGAAAGTGTTAGTGTTTTCAATACAATTTACTATAATAATCTTCACATAACTCGAAAAATAACAACATACCTTAAACTTCTTTTCTTCCGAACGCTCGTCATCATGTTGAAATTACGAAACAAGCGTCGAACATCCATAACATTTTCTCTATACACATCCTTCAATTGATGATGAATATCAAAATACAAAACAATTACATAAATCTAAGACGTAACTTTGCACACAGATAGCTAAACACATCCGGCTACTACTCTATTCGCCAGCGCCCCGCACGGTGCAAACTGATACTACTTTCCTACCATCCCTCGTATTTTATTCTTCTCAATATGCTTACATAAAATATTTAAATATACAGTTTTTATCTCTGTAAAAATCTGAGCCGTACACTAAAATGCTAGAGTTTACCTCTTGTGTTCTTCCTCTCACATCCATTTTTAGCTAGACTTCAAGATGTGCCATCGTCATATTTTGGCTACTTAGGCAGCATTTTTACTACAAACTTCGATTAGTTTATAGTAGCTATGTCAATACACTTAATCTTTTTAATAAAGCTAATTTTTACATCCAATATTAAAAAAAGAAGATTGTTCAAATGAAAATTCTGGCCAAAATTGTACGTACATGGATGTGACTATTTTGTTTGTGGAAGTGTTTTTTTTTTCATGAAGGAAGATAAATGTTTGCTTTTCACTTCAATAAATCCAACCATTTTACAGTTTGAGTCAATCGAAGCCTAATTCCGCTCAGAGCAACACGAGAAAGAATACCATATGCCTTTATTTCACACGACTCTGCCCACCAATTGCAAATCCTTTGTTCCTACCGATGCCACCCCAACTATAAATGCTTTATCCCCTTTTCGGTGGTACATAACAATACGTGCGAACTGATAGTGTGTGTGTGTGTCTGTGAATTATTGCGTAACGATTCACACGGATACAAACAACTAAGCAAAATAGTAAAGCTATATTTATACTTTATATAGTATAAACGTTCTAAACATTGATGTAAATAAATTAAATAATAAATTAAATACTTCTTATAAAGGAAAAATAAGTTCTACTTTATGTTTAAATTATTAGTTTTAGGGATTGATTTACTAGTTGTTCGTTATTTGCTTTAATTGTATTTTGGCCCAAAATTACGTTTTTGTAACAGGGGAATGTATTGATAAAAAAATTTGTTTAAATATTAGTGTTAAATATTGAAGGCATTATTTGTTCATTAATTAACTGGTGCAATTAATAGCTGTTGTATTAGTAACAATAATTAGATATTTACTTAGTAGGACTAGGTTCCCATTAGTTGTATAACAGAAAAACGTTAAACTTTTTTATACTACTTTTCATTTTTATACAATACTTATCAAACTATGTTTGATAATGATTACTGTATAATTGAAACTAGACACGAAATATTGTGTAAAAATAAAAAGTAGTATAAAAACATTTCAAGATCTCATTGTTTCAATTTGGGCAAAAGTTTTCTATTTTTAGATAGTTATATATGTTGATTTTAGGTACAAAAATCGCTCTAATATATACTTGAATAGCGCGATTCAAATCAAAACCGACTTGTCAGCTGTTTATCGCAACGTTGTAAAAAAATATAATAAGAGATAATTAAATTCTTGCAAATATAGTAGGAAAACTGATATATTTATTTTATTAAAAACCAACCCACAATTTGGACTACAACTCATATAAATTTAAATATAAACATTTCTACTAAAAACCAACTTTATTTTGAAAATCATGCCAGTATGGAAATTATACTCTGAATAAATGCAAATTGACGTACCGTATTATCAACCTACCTCAAATATCTACAGATTAACGCAGCGTAAACTGGTCCAGTTATATCAAGAGAGAGCGCTGGATGCTGCAATGGCATCCAGCGCTCTCTTGACCTACAGCAAAAAACAGTTTCTTAGAAAAGTTCAAGGCTACGCTAGGTTAATGTACAGTTTATTGAGATAGGTCAATGGTGCGATGGCTAAAATAATAGTTTAGTTTAGTGTATTACTTTAATTAATAGTAAATAGGCGACATATAATAGATATTACGACAGATGACAGGCATTGATAACAAATAAATTAATAATTATAAAATGATAGATGTGAGCTGTTAATTAAAGTTTTTATTTTGGAGGTAGTTAAGAAAAGTATTACATTTATAAGGACCATGACAATTAATGATTTTAAAGTTAATAATTTAAGCCTAATAATTTCTAATGGTTTAACAGATCTCTTAGGTAATTGATGAAATTAGATAATAGATAATAGACAATATAGTGTTAATTTAGTGTTATATTAACACTAAAGGAGGGGATATGGGTTTGAGTGGAAGATCATCTGCAAGTGTGAACTCTGCCTGTTAGCACGGTGTTAAAATTATATGCATGTTAGTTTTTCCTTCAATATTGTGAAAGTTTATTACGTGATTGTGATAAAATTACGAATTTTCTATATAACTTAAAACGGTGCATTCTCTCGCCTCCTGACATTCCTCATTTCAATGAATCGTTTGTTTTCTTTCAGTAAGTGGTTTTGAATATATTGAACAATGTATTAAAAGGGCACAATTCAAGAAAACCTCCAAGTTAATGTAAATTTTTGGCACCGTTGAAATATTTTGTACATCGACTATAATACAGGGTACGTCAGTGAAATGGGAAGATTTCGTAAATAATTTTATAGTGAAAGACTTGTTTTTTAACAATTTCTAAAACATTAATGAAAAATACAAGAGTGGCCATGTTTTACAATATTAAAAAATGTATTTTTTGTAACTCTATATCCGCCAAATTTGATCTGTTGACATTTAAACATTTAGGAGTCGAGACTTAAAGTTTTGTATAACCCTTTTTATCATATTAACAGGTATTGCTGCAATTTCATCACGAATCCCTTGTTTGAGGGCGGGATTGTCCTGAGGGGATCAATTTGGAATATTTTCAGGTATTACTATAAAAAGACGTCGCAAACTTTTAAGTCGGGAGATCGATATCCGATAGATATTTATTCGAGAAACCACACATTCACGACGTTCATTGAGATTCGGACAGTCTGGCTTGTTACCCCATCTTGCTGGAACATCGACTATTCATTCTCTATAAAGCGGATAGGTTGTGGTGTGAGGAAGTTCCGAATCATTGCTACGTATCGCTACGAATTAATTAATTATTGTCAGGTGTTCAAGCGATTTTCGCTCTACCACCTCGTCCTTTAAATGTTGATTCGCTTTTCTTGAGGTTGTTTATCAATTTTTTAATAGAAGAAATCTAATGAAACAGGTTGGTTTCGCGGTTGTTAAATACCGTCGAAAGACTGTCGCGTTTGCACTAATTCTTGCCATTTTGATAGTACGCTTAAACTGCATAGCCTCGTTGTTCAACCGTCCAAAGATTCATTTTATACTATCACAGATTGGCAACTGATGTTTCCACTGTTTCGCCAAGAGCTGTTAACCCCATCTCAAATCTTCCCGTTTCACTTGCGGACCCTGAATCTTCTATACAATAATATCTGGTAGGGTAGTCACAGTAGTTTCATTCTACTCCTCTATATATTTATGATATAGGTGGCTATTTAAAACACGGCAGATGTTTTCTGTATGGAGATGCCACTAATGACTGTAAAAAGTTCAGGATGGTTTTAATTATATACTTCATTATTGCGATTTAAATGTAAATGCAAATCTATTTCTTTGAATTATCAAAATAAATATAAGAAAAATATTTGATTAAATATATTCTATATTAAAGATTAATAGATATATTTTGATGCATAATTAAATTTTACAGACCACTTGATCTTGAACCACTTGTAAGCAATAAGGCTAAGTGGTTATAAGTTTTTTTTTCATGTTAAGTGTAGAACATTTTAATATGAAGAGCTTATCGATTTTATTTCTTAAATTTTGAAAGCGTTCACTTCATAATACATTTCCAATTATAAAAATAAAGAAAACAATTAACTTCTTTTATACCACTTAAAAAAACAATTAACTTTTTACGTGAATTCCGTAGTTTGTATCCCATTTTATGAAATACGAGGATGTTTTGAAAAGTCCGTGCAAAGTTCGAGAGATCGAAGGTCATGTTTAATTAGTAGCAAACAACATCTAAACAATTGTATTTTATTCAAACGAGGAGGTGATTGCAGACACTAATGGATATTTTGCAGACATGGACAAATCCTATTATTCTGAAGGGATCAGCAGACTAGAACATCGTTGAACGAACTGTTTAAGCCTAAAAGGAGACTATGTCGATAAATAAAAAAAGGTTTCCCCAAACATGTTAGTAGTGTATTTTGCGCAGACTTTTCAGAAACCCCTCGTACATGTTTCTAAATCTAAATCCGATATAAATTTACTAGATTAATAATAATAATAATATGAGATAAATTTTAAACCGTCATAAAATTGTTGAAATTTTTTCCACAAACTCCTACATATAGATGTTAGACAGTAAATAAAATACTTTTATATCATTATTTATTGTATAATATATACAAACTATAGTTCTTTTAAACCTGTTAATATATTGTGAACTTCGTAAAATAGCTAGGGTAGATATCTGTCTTCTATATTACCTCACCCCAACTTATAGATCATATACAAGGGTTTTGGTAAATATTAGTTTCATAATAAATACCATATTACAATATGAAACTTGAAGGTTCGATAGTGGTCACCCATCAACTTTAGAAATATAACGAGACTGAAACTACAGTGCTTATAAAATCTTTAACAACATGTACATAATTTTGGTTCTTGTTTTAGGACAACCGTCGTTTATAATTTAAAACTGGAGAGTGGGATAGTGGTCACCCACCCACCCTACATATACCATGAGACTTAAGCTATAATAGAGCTTTTAAAATTATTACAAAATCTACATAATTTATGTTATTGTTTTAAGAGACTAAAACAGTTACACTGGTGTAGGCAAAACTGATTATGTAGGGTGGGTGGGTGGTCTCTATCCCACCCTCCAACCTATAAATCATACATGAATGTTCTCATAAATAGAAATTTTAATTCAAACAGTTTTTTACTAGATCTAACATGTAAACTTCAATCACTTTATAATTTAGAGCTGGAGGGTAGGATAGTGAGTTTTAGTAAAAATTTAAATGTTCTTATAAGAAAAAAGTCGATTATAATATAAAATTGGAAGGTAAGGCAGTTGTACACATATAATTAGACTGGAACTATTGCTTATAAAACCTTTAACAACATGTACATAATAATTAGAAAAAACACGAAAATATTTTCTAAAATCTACAACAAATGAGTCTTATTAAGACTACAAGAACAAACCACTTTTGAAACAACTACTTTTCTAGCTAAAAGTGTTTCAAAAGTGGTTTGTTCTTGTAGTCTTAATAAGACTCATTTGTTGTAGATTTTATGAAATATTTTCGTGTTTTTTCTAATTATTAGTTAATTTTCTACAACGTAAAGGACTTGTATATTTTATTAACATGTACATAATTTGTATTCTTCTTCTTAGACAACCGTCGCTTATAATTTAAATCTGAAGGGTAGGTTAGTGGCCACCCACCTACCTTACATATACAACAAGACTTAACCTACAATAATGCTAATTATTAACAATATCTACTCGTTCAAAATCAAATTTAACTATTGGAGACTTCTTAGATATTTGGCAACTTTTCCTTTTTTATTCTAAAGCTATTTATGTTGAGAATTATTTGTTGAAATATATGTTTAGATAGATATGAATAGATATACTCCACCAAATTTATTACTGCAGCTAACTCTTAGTTTGTCGTACAATCTCACTAACATATAATAGGAACTTTATCAAATGATAAATAAAACTGTAGTTTGTTAATATCATACACGGATTCAAGATGTATCATAAAGTTATGGCTTCAGGCAACTAACATAAAATACAGTACTTGATTACTTTCTCTTGTTAATTTTGGGTTTGTGATAAAACAGCTTTAATTTCTTTCTACATTACTTTCAGCAGTATTCAATGTAACGACTGCATCTTAACAATTCTCGTTCCATAGAAACATCTGTTTACTTTTGGCGAGGTCGAAGTTATATAAGCAAAAACCTCAATATATCGTCTATAATAGGTGCATAATAGAAAAAATCCGAAGCTCCACTTTCTATTTGAATAGGTGACATTTTTGGCCGGAAACAGAGATAGAAACTTGGGTAATGGATAGGACACCTGCTAAAAATTCCGGTGGACAGAATGCGTCGAAGAGTGCACATGTGCAAGATGGAAGGTAAAAGATCAATTGGAAGTCCAAGAAAGTGTTGGAAGGATGCTGTCGAAGAAGACGCCAAGAAAGTCCTAAAATTAAGAGGATGGCGAAGAGTGGCGATGGACTGTACATATTGGAGGAAAAGATTAAGGGAGACTAGGGCTGTAGAGCAATTGAATTAAATTGAATTGGCATTTTTGGGCAGAGTTTCAATCAAGAATCGCAATCACGTATGCTACTTATGGAGTATTTTATAATCTTCAAGGTACACCAGACAGATATTTCGGTATAATTATTTTACTACTGTCTGTATTATTCACTAAAATATCGCAAAGTGAGATGACAAGTTCGACTGAATTGCCACCCCTCCTGCTCAATAAATTCATTTGCTCTTGACCCTCAGAAGCTACTTATACATTGTTATATTTGCCGCTATTGACGGTTCCCAGACAGATTTGTCGGTGGTTATCCATTTAAAGAAGGAATGTAGTGCAACGCCTTTATGGTATTATCTGAGCTAGTTCCAACTTGATTCAATCTTTTTCTATATAAATATAATTGGCAAGGCTCATAGACTACAGCATGGCTCTGTAATATTCTGACTCTTTATTTCTTGTAATATTATTTTCACTCTCTTGCCAGCAGCATTTTTCTCACTGTTGCCTAATTAGTCAAAAAAAATCGGTGTAATTTTTGTGCTGAATGATATTGATTCGTTCATTTTGTTAAATATCAAATACACTCTGATATTTTATAATCATTTCCTTTAACTTAGTACTTTTAAATATGATTACAACAAACTTTGAAGTACAAATCAATTTCATAATTTGCTGTGACTTGTCAGTAAAGTTAGCAAGCTATATCGCAGCACTCCTTTCTTTAAATATACAAAATAATAATTAATATTCATATTTTTAATTGGTGTGGGATATCAGTGCCAATAATAATTTTGTCTATACCTATGTAACTATTCTTCATGCTTCATTATCAAAATATATGATAGCTTTAAAAATTATAGTGATCATTTTTGTCTGATATTTATTTCAAAATACCAGTAACATTTATTTCATTTCTTTCGGTAAAAGATATTTACTCAGTCTCTACAAATACTCCGTCTTTGAAGTACGACTTCTCCAATAACTTTCAATAATAAATTATTGAAATCTAACTAACCTTTGGTATTTATAACGTCCATTCTGAGGATCATTCTATCTTCTTTATTGACTATTGAGTTGGTATTGCGTATAATAATGGTACATTTTATATAACCGTAAATAGTAGCAAATTATTTATTCATCAAATATTTTGCTTTTAGGATAAAATCTGAGGTTATATTTCCACCTCTCTATTCTTGTTATTTGCCAGGAGTGTTGGCCACATTTATTATAGTTTCCCTGTGTTTTCTTAGGGATCTTCAATTCTTACACCACGATTTTGTTTTCTAATTATAATTTGAGAAACTTTTAATAAATTATTTCCAATTTATGTTTTTGTTTAACCAAAACTAAAGCAGTCACATAAGCAGAAGTAAATTTTAAATAGAAACTTCGATTGTTATTTTGAATTAAACGACGATTTATGCAAATGTTAAAGCTGAAAATCGACTGATTGGCTTTTTCTCGGCGGGGCAAAGGGATTGAAACAAGGAAAAGCCTCCGAGCGACGGGGATTTAAGGGAATCAGGGCGTCTTTTGAAGTCTACGCAGCAATAACGTAAACGAGGCAACAGCACAAGCTTCCATCATTCCGTTCCGAAGCGCCACACTGAATAATTGAGAAGGAGCTGGGTTCCACTAGAAAAATTGCTTTATGAACAATTAATCGATGGGATGTTCGAAATACCGGCATGAATATTACAAACATTGTTTATCCCAAATTTCGCAGCGTTTACATTTCAAAACTCTTAATTATTCGCGTTACGTGAAGGATACATAAAAAGTACTTCTAAGGTAATTCAGGATTTAAAATAAAGATCACATGTTAATTAAAGCATTTCCTTACTTCAAAGCCCTCGGTTTAATTAAACCGCACGCGTAACTCCTCCAGACACACCATCTTTATCTCTACCTAAGATTCCTGGTGGAATTCAAATGAATCTAAATCCTATTTTAATTGATTCTTCTAACTTATCCCTGCAACATTCAAACAATAGCAAGGAAAAATAATTCATTTTCCTTGATACGATCGCAATTGTTTTATGTTTGTAAAGAACTGGCACACTCACATATCTCCATATAATCTCGTTCGAATTCGCGGTGGCTACATTGTTGTAAATCAGCGAATAACATAAATGCGAACTTATAATGCACGCGCCGGACTTTATGTTTCCCAATGAAAAATTTAAACTGCACTTTTATGACGTTCGGCGGCGAGATTTACTGCGCGCCGTAATAAAATTTAAAAATGCGAACCCCTTTCGAGCACGAATCGGGGGCGTAAAAATTAAAGTCAAGGCCAGAGCGGCGTGTCTTTATAAGAGCTTAGACCAAATGCAGCCGAGTGACCTGAAAGCGGCGACAAATCGGCACGCGAACGCGCGGATTCTTGGAATAAACGTAACTTGTGTCGAAACACGTGGAGGAAAATCTCGAAGAGACCTTTTAAAATAGCTTAAGACGATTCCGTGAAGCCTATTATTATTGCGTGGGTGGTGTTTCCATGTAAATCCCCATTGCTATTCTGAAAACTTCGTTCATTAACTTGTTTTTAAGTAGGATTATTATAGTACTTTAATAAATGCGATGATTATTACTTTTTTTAAATTCATCGCTCTATCAACTGGACCATTTAGGTATAGTGGGGATTAAAGCATTGACGTTCATTAATTCAACGCTCTTTCAACTGGATCATTCAGGTATAGTCCGTCATATGATTGATTGTTGAAGTCGTTATTTTGTGATACTTTTTGATTTCGAAGAATCATTTTTATTTCTCACCTTACATCGTAGTCTATCATTGACTAGATATCCCAGATTTGAGTCTTTCCTTTAAATACATATTCATATTACATATAAATTTCTTTGTAAATACATTTTCTTATTAGGTTTCAAAAAGTTATCTCTTTTCCTTTGGTAGAATTAACGCAACCCTGTAAAGTACAGTTTGTTTGCGTTACTAGGGCTAAAAGTATCCTTCTAACATCCCTCCCTCCCTCTACCTCTCGACGATTTTCCGATTTTCGGGAGACCTCCAATGCCCGGGACAACTTTTGCATAATAATATTTACACCCTCTACCTCGCCTCTCCACCCCCCCACACTCGTCCCGCCGAACTTTCGCCAAGTTTCTAAACACATTTTCCCCCTCCGCGCCCGCGCTCGAAATCGACGGGATTTTATTGTAGGGACGCTGTGTCAATATTAATCTCGTTATCGAATTTATATCATTCGGCTGAACGTTATTTATTATTTCGTATACAGCGCAAGGGCAATTTCAGCAATTACCGCTCTGCATTATCGATGGGATGAATCGACGGGAGCGAAGTGAATTACTTCAAATATTTATTTATCCACACTCTCGAAACTACATAATGATTAAAGTCTAATTTTATTCTTAAGTACATTTTTTTCAATAAATCCGTGATTCAATCTATGTCAAAACGATATAAGTACTATAATGATATAAAATGTCGCATTTTGCTAAAATAAAGTTGGAATATCTTAAGATGGGATTTAATAGGCAAGTTTTTCATAGTAGAAGGTGCTGATATTCATGGAAGAACGCTATATTATGAACTCTGCCCTTTCCGTAAGTGACTGAAATTTTTGTTGCTATTTATAGATTTTGTGTATAATTTTAAAATTTTTTGCAAGCATATTGGAATAAATAAATAAATAATACCATATAATCATAATAACACTGTGCATGGTATATCAGTACTGGCTAGAAGCTTTGATATACCTAAAAACCTGAAGGAGGTGGCTCACGAAGCGAGGGAAAATTTTAGGAGCGCAGTGCGAAGAAGTAAAGCCACTGTATAGGCTTATCTTCAAGCAGAGGTGGAGGGTGGCTTGGGGGAGGCCATATAAAGTTTTGGTCAAAATTATAGGGTTAATGCAACCTGATGCGGTGGTGCTGGTTCCCGAAGAAATTCAAATGGCACTGAGGACTCTATTTCCTCAGAATTTTGGCTATGGTATCCGATTAGAGTCCATTCCGGAAATACAAGGGCCCCCTTTCTCCAAGGAAGAGGTCGCCGTCGCTGCCCTACCTAACTCCGGGATGGGCAGGTATCCTCAATGAAGCAATTAGGACCTTCGTTACCGGAGTTACGTCACCCACTTCTTCTTCAACTTCTTTAAATTTAACTGCCTTAGGGAGAGGTTAGTGCTTCTCCCTAAGAATGGAAAGACACGTCTCCAGGCAGGTATCGTTTACTCTGCCTGCTGGACGCTGAGGGATGCGCTGAACCTGGCGGGGGCCGACGAGTGCAACCAAAGCCAGCTGATTGGAAAAAGACATTGCCCAGCTATCAAGTTTGATGCTAAGAAGGCCTTCAACTCCAACACCTGGCCATCAGTAATGGAGGCACAACCAGGAAAGAAGATCTCAGGTATCTTGTCTGCGTGATCTGCGATTGTCAGATCCACCACAATGTCGCGGATGGTCGGCAAGAGAGCTGAGCAGTGGAGCGCGGTATTTCACAGGGTCTGAGACTCGCTCTTAGGCAACTGAGCCCTCCGCGCAAAATTAAGCGTGGTTAAAAAGTTATATAAAAAAAGGTGCACCAATGCAGTATTTACAAATGATCAAAATGGATTATCTAAATGATGAAAAATCACATAGCAATACATGATCGGAAATGTTATTCCGGTACAATAGGATGACAGAAAATGCAATGAAGAAAAGACGCGAATAAGAGTAAAATAATTGTAATACCAGGGATGTCATGGCATTTGTCTTCTGTAATTGTGATATTTCTTAATTGTAGCTGTTTTAAAGTTTAAGAAAATATATTTTTATCTATTGTTAGCCATCTAATAATTGGGATGAGTTAACCAGCATCTGTCATTTGCTTAAAATTAGTTATCTTTTTTGACTTTCATCTTTCATCGTGATTGTAATTGCTGATTCTTCGGTGCTTGATTACCGATAATACTTAGTGGACTAGTTAAGCTTCTTCGAGGGTGCAAATTAATAATTCAACGAGTATAAGCTAACTGTTTATATTTGTGAACCTTTCTGGTCAAGTTATGTACAAATATTTACAAAAAATAGTGTCGCTTCCCAAGGAATGTACAACCTATATAATCTTATAAAGGATGGTAACACTTATAAAGCAGATCTGCATTCCTTCGAAGACGACCGGCAAAAGTGGCTAATGTCGTCAGGAGATTGTATCATGCCGCCACCGTTGAAAAAATATAGTTTTTAAATATAGTTCATGAAATGAAAATCTTGCGCACCTCCTCACTTCTCTTCACACGTTAGCGCACTACCCGCACACATTACTGATTAGGCAAAATCGACATTCACCTCGTTGCTCGCTTCAGCTGACCTGAATAGTGTAAAAGTGGTTACTATACAGACGTCATCTTATCCAGGATGAACCTTAACGATTCGTCCCAGTTTCCACATCATTGCTGGGCAGTTGACTTCGTAGACGAGGGCTAATTGCCCTACCTCAGCATTTGTTTGAGACTCTATGCGTCATTTTTGTTTGACCTGCTAATAGTATAGGTACTCATTCACCAAATGCTTCCAAACACATTGTCGCATTCGTTGAAAATGCTTCGATCTGCTTAACCTACTTATTTTGATGTTTTGTTGATCTGGATCTGGAACTGATGTGAGCGTGTTTCTGAAAAGGAAGTGGCCAGGAGAAAGGAAGTGTGGATCATTAGGATCGTTTGACAAGGGACTTATCGGACGTTAGTTCAATATTGCCTCTATTTGGACCAAGAGTGTATATAGCTCTTCGAAAGTCAATTTATTTTTTCCGGAAAAATGGCAACACTTATGGGGCAGATCTGCATTCCTTTGCGAAAGTTGCTAACGGCCATGAGGTTATAAAACATCTGTTATTTATAGATACGCTTTTATTAGAAAAAAAAATGCAGTTGTTAATTATCACTTGTCCTTATTTATTTGCCATTAGTAATTTTACATTTGGCATAAGTTCCTAAACATGTATCAGCTGCTGAAATCTATAATATATTAGTAATATCTTTTAAAAGTCAAGCCACCTGTTATTGGTAATGTTTTTATACAATCGCTAGATTACTTAATAAAACTTAAGTGTTTAATCTGAAATAAATAAATAAACAACTTCAGCCTCTATCATTTACTTATCATATCTCATCTAATATTTGGCATGTTTCTATTAGTAGTGGTATTTGGCAAAAGTAATTTGTCTTTCGTTATCTGCTGTCTCTTATTTATATTTATTTTAACGTGAATCAATGTTTTTATTAGTCATTTGACATCTAATAATTAGGATAAATTAACAATTTAACTTTCGCCATCTGCATTAAATTATCTGTTATCTACCTTCCTGTCATCTATTATGTGTCATTATTTTATCTGGCATTTGACAAGTGATATTTGTCATCTGCTACGCGCCATTGATTACTTGTCATCTATCATGTGACTTTTGTCATCTGCCATATGTTATCATATGTTTATGTATAATCTGTATTCAAAATATCCTATTGGCCGAAGCTGGTCGCTTCTATGTGATTGCTTCCTTCAGACGGTCTATAGTTCATAGTACAGTTCCGAGTTAAGAGTAGCAGCTCAGAGTAGATAATTCCCTGCCAATCTCACCAAACACATAGCAAAACCTTTTTCTTTTGTATCCAGCCTTATTAAAATGGTTTTTTGAACAATCTTTAACTCTTGGGCAATCAAAACAGTGCTTACATGAAGGTCAGACTCAACAATGTCCGTGATTTTATCGATATTTTCGACAATTGGTTTTCCGGTACGTGGTGCTAGATATTTAAATTAAGCCAGCTGAGAAATATTTAACAAATTTGGAAGATTTAAATTTTTTTGCTATAATTGCAGATTTGCTAGGTTTCGGATATTTAAAAGATTTGACAGTGGCATAGTTGACATATTAAGCCTGACAAAATTTTTCTATTCTTCAAGAGATTATAAACTCGATTCCAAAAGCCGTGTATTATTTTAGAAATAATTTTTGTACTTTAGACAATGAATGCACATATGATTTAGGATATCAAGCTGGTGTGAACTTTTAGTAAACTTTTGGACAGTGGATTTTATGAGTTTTTCGATATGGACAATATTGGTTTCTTACTCCTATATTGACTAACCAATATTATTCACATGTTTCAAAATATGAACCATTAGCAATATATGTTAACAAACCTTTGGGTAAGGGATTTTAGTCGTTAGTTGCTAAAATATGTTGCTAATGGCTCTAATTTCTTGACATCAGCCGCTATTGACAAAATTTTTCTAGTTTTCAAGAGATTGTAAACTTGATTTTAAAAGCCGTGTATTCAGATAAATTCTATACTATAGACAAGGAATGCACACGTGATTTAGGATGATATCAAGTTCGTCTGGGTAAGTAAGTAATTTCGGTTTTGGCTTATGAAATAACCTCTTTATTTAAAGCCAACAAATAATTGTAAATCAACCAAAAATTTTCCATTTTGTTTAATCTATTTTGTAACTTCGTGATTCCGCGCTCGTAAAATTTCTGGTCCTTTTCAGAGAAAAATTGAGCCAAGTGAGATTTAAGGTCTTCGTCATTTGTAAAAGTTTTTCAATTAAAAAAAAACTCTGCAAACTGCGGAATAAATGGTAATCCGATGTTAATCAGGGCTATATCCCCCATACAGCACATCACACATCACATCCCTACCAACGAATTTAATTATTACCATCTAACAACCCAAAGGTTTGTTACGATTTGCTGCTAATGGCTCTAATTTTGAAACATTTTCTACTTCAATTTCTGATGAATATTCATATTACTTGACATCAACCGCTATTATAGCCATCACCATCAGCTCAACCTCTAGTGATCGGCATTAATTGAAACACAATTTATACTTCACTTGATCACTAATGTCTATTTGGAAGATGAGATGAATTAATGGATAGTGATTTCGAGATATTTCGGTTTGCAAAAAGAAACTTTATATAACTAGCTAGTTACGTAAAGTTTCTTTTTATTTGTGTATAAAATAAGTCATTTAATGTTCAGTGTAAACTATTGACTTTGTGTTTCCGCTATAAATCATTTTTCTTGTTTCTTATTATCTTATATATGCCATCGTTTTTGTTTGTTCATCGGTTTTTTTCTACCTATACGTTGACGTTAAACGACATATCATCTATTATTATCTGCTATCTATGAACTAATAACTAAAATCTATCTATCTGTCACCTATCATCATCTGTCATATTTTCTGCCATGTATAATCTGTTATCTAAGATTATTACTGTACTGTTTAAACAGTGATTAGTATATTATTAGCTTACGTCATTTCACATTTGCTATCATCTATAATATGTATTTGGTCATTTGCCATTAATAATCTCTGTCTCTGATATATCTCAACAATCATCTATCTACTTTTTCATATTTTATGTGTCATCTTTTTGCTCTCAGATGTCGTTTAATATAAAATTTCATCTGTAATTTATTATTGTTAACTGTTTGGAAGTCGTTTGGTTATTCAAGCCTTGCAGCACTGCGAGCTAGTTATATCTTTTGTACTAGTACTCTACTAGTAGTATGTTTCCAGGAATTAAATTTTCTTGGTAAGGTCAAATAACTTTCTAGGAGACCATATCCTTATCCATTCTGGCTTTATTGATATTTCTCCGGTTAGAGCTACTCTGGTGGTAGCCAATACTATACACACGCATAGGTTGTGCCCAGCCTTCCCAAAACATGAAGATCCCTTTTGTGCTTGCGTACAGGAAGGAGATCTGAACAACTTAATGCTTAGTTGTACCATAAATAGAAACCACACTAATATGCTTTTAAACTTAATAAAAAACATACAGTAACCTTGTATGTCAATATCACTCATCTCTTATTCTTAAATATATTTGAAATATATTGTGCCATTTATAAATTTATCTTAGATACAAAAACAAAAATTTAGTTGGTTTTTAAATACAAACATGTCGTGACTAAATGGCATATGGTTAAGTCAAAAGGCCATAGATCACAAAAAAAATCCTTACAAGATTGGGCAAAATCTTTCTGAATGTGACTTCAATTCTTGGAGGAACGCGTGTAAGGTTCTCCTTTTAGAGATGAATCCCATTTTCAGTTGTGTCGACCCGTCAACATACAAAGCATGCGGTTCAGGAACTTTTTCTTCCAAGGCTAGATGAGTTGGACTTAGGGGACATTTAGTTATGTAACAAGGGTGTAACGGCTCACACTTCAAGAGCATCGATTGTTGTTTTGAGGGAGATGAATCTCATTTTCGTTTGTGTGGATCCGTCAAAAAACAAAGCATGTGGTTCAGGAAATTTTTCTTCCACGACTAGATGAGTTGGACTTACGGGACATTTGGCATCAACAAGATGGTGTAACGGGTCACATTTCAAGAGCATCGATGGTTGTTTTGAGGGACATTTCTCAGAGCGCCTAATCTCAATTAGGAGGCGATTTTAAATGTTCAGCCCGGTCTCCCGATTTGGCCCCTGGTGATTTTTTTCTATAGGATTTTAGAAATCCCGTGTTTATATAAACCATCTAAAGGCCCTATAAGGTTTGAAGACCAACATTCAGGAAGATATTACCAACATTGTCATGATTCTTGCCAGTATAGCAGGGGTCATGACAAACGCCAGAAATTGGTTTAAGTGGATATAAAACCAAATTCAGGACAAAATAAAAGCTTCCAGATGTGGACAAAGATCGCTGACTTTCCAACATCTTGGTACCAATGGCGTTTGAGTGGATAATCTATTACGATCTCCATCCGAGCTTCTTTCAAACAAAATTTTACGTATGTTTTTGTAATTGGTTTTTCCTGTATTTTATGTATTTTTTTTAAGAAAGAAGACCAAAGATATAAATATGGAGAACGATGGACATCACCTACCCGATTTGATCTTCTTAACTGTGTAAAACAAAATTTTTAGTACGTGTCTACATTATAAAAGACAAATCAAAATTTTCTGATTCATACAATAGGTTTTATTAAGTTTAAAAAAATGAAGTTATGTTGCCTATACCCTGTACATACGTGGCCTAGTACCCACATTAGAGTGAGCTCGTTGTCCTTCGCCAATTAGTTTAGAGCATATCTACAGTTACAAGTACTTTTGTAATTGAAGTCGAACTCTTTGAAGTTCTTAAGTGCAGCTTGGCTATCTGAGATCAGCAAGTTGTATTCTCTTTGGTAGCCTTTTTTCATACAAACCTGCACACATCTTTCCAAGGGTATTGTTTCAGCTTTTAAGGCTAATCACCCCTGTCCGAGAGGAACTGATTCCCTGTATTTAGGCCCGCGTGTACCTATGCTATGAAGCCCGCTTCCATTTTTGATGCATTTTTACCTGATTACAGAATTATATTTTAGATTTTTCGTTTAGTAGATGGATAGTCTCTATTCTTTCATCTAATATGACAACAATACAAAAATGTATATAACTTGTATCTGTAGGATGGGTGAATGGTCTTCATTAATTATCTCTAAAACATGGAAAATAAAAAGCTGATTTTAGCAAAATTAATATACATGGATTTAGGTTGAATAACCAAATGGGTACAATATTTATTTTATGTTTGAGCTTATCCCAAGTATGTATTTCTTTTACTTCAGTTAAATTACTAAGTTATTCAGAACCATTCAAGTTTGTTGTAAGTTTGAAGCTTGATTATGTGGTATGTATAATGGGTTCATGATTTCAAGTCTAACCTTCAAGCTGTAAAATATATTTAAGACTATGCATATCAAAGGTGCCTCTGAACATGCATTAAAAGAGCCAAAAATCAAATAAATCAGATTTTTGACTTTTTACAATGTGTGTTCAGAGGAACATTCACAATAAAATTAGTAAGAGAGTGCTTATCTGCTGAATTAAAGTTTAAAAATCTTGAAGACTACTAATTGCAAAAAAGTTATTTTTGCAGTTAAACATAATAATTATAATTTGTTAGCCAGTCGTTTTTTTCAGGCAAGCTTAGTGAGTTTTAGCCACAAAACAAATTTGGTAGCGATGATTATATGAGGTAGCATTTATATATCTGTGCATATGGCTTAGTTTTCCGTACACGGCGTGGCCAAAATTTCCGAGGGTTGGTAATTGGTTATTGATCTATTTTAATGAGTATTTTAGTTTTAAACTAGACATTGCTTAAGTGGTCTAGGAATACGTGGAGCTTCTTAGGCCTGACCTACTCTTATAAATATCACGTTAACTCTTAGTGTCTTTCTTCCAAGTCGTTTGCAATAAATTAGTAGTAGCGTACTCTTAACCTACCTTAATAAATTGTGTATTGATGTAGATCAGGAATACGCTAGGTCAAGAAACGGTTTGTTGTGGTAGGTCAGGAGAACGCTAGGCTAATGCATAAGAGCACGCTAGATGAAGCAATGATTTCATTTAAATAGAATACTCATAATCCGCTTAATAAATTAATTGAATATCGTTAGACATTTAGTGAAAAAAGGAAAACAAGCTGTTATTTCTTATCTATTATAAATAGGTAAAGTAAGGACTGAAATAAAGCAATAATTTGTGATGAACTCAAACCGATTTATATTAGAGCCAAATGGGGAAAATATGTTTGCGATAACTGGTGATCATTAATGCTCCTTTAATTTATGAGAGTGGGTGGGTGGTAGTTTTTAATAAGGTCTATGGTGGCAATTGATAGGAGCTTGAAAAAATAATTTCAAAACTAATCAGAATATTTGTTGTAGAAAACAAAAAGTTTTATCGTTTTGATAACGTAGTATTGAGTGTTTAAACAATATTTTGGTTTATCTGGTAGTAGGTTAAACGCCTTTGAATAACAATTTATCTAATTTCAGCATGGGCTGATGATGAATTGAAGTTGTACGGTGGGTTTTTGTATTTTATGCATTTAGAGGCCTTTTACATCAATTTTTTTTGTGGGAGGTTCGTTGATTAGGTGACTGCATGATTCTTCAAATTGGATAAAGTAAAACACTTGTTATGTTCCATAATTTTATTTTCAGTCACATGATACGTGTTTCGATCTTTTACGATCATTCCATTCTCAAAATTAAAATTTGGTTCCATCAAGAAAGTAGCGTAAGAAGTAATAAGATAAGTCAATCATATTAGAATCGACCAACTTGTAACTATTGTCTGTTAATACTCTTTTCAGTGTTTTGTTTTTATTCATATGTATCAAGAACTATCTATGTCTTTGTAGTGAATTGCAAAACATTTGGCTCCTCTTGCGAATTTCTAGGGGTAGTAAGTAATCAGCTAACAAGAAATATTCATATTATTTTAGATAAATTTAATGTTTTTCTTTAGATTTAACTAATCTTGTATGTTTTAAAATTAATACATGTACTTTATATATTTATTTTGATTAACGCAATTTTTTAATCATTAGAACTAAATATAAAGAATCTATTTGAGTTTTAATGAAATTAAGATCTTTGAAATTATTAAACATAGTTCTATGGCCTATTTATAAGAATGTAAGAAATAACAACTTGTTTTCCTTTTTTCACTAAATGTCTAACGATATTCAATTGTTTTATTAAGCGGATTATGAGCTGTTTTCAACTATCCTCATTTAACAAGTACTCCATTTGAATGAAAATATTGCTCTAGCATGCTTGTATGCATTAGCCTAGCGTTCTCCTGACCTACCTCAACAAACTGTATCTTGACCTAGCGTACTCCGATCTGCGTTAATACACAATTTATTAAGGTAGGTCAAGAGTACGCTACGTACTAATTTATTGCAACTGATTTGGAAGACACTAGGAGTTCCTTGTATCTTGATGTATTACTAATTTTAGTTTAAGTAGCAAAACTTGAAAAGGTTTTTAACGGTAAACCTTGTAAAGATTAGTGAAATATTGTATAATTAAAGATTTTTTTTTGTAATAAATTGAAATGTGAACATTTTTATAATTTAAACGTACCTAATAAGGTATTAATATATAAGCTACATATTATAATTTTGTTTAATATTAATTAAATTTTTTTGCATGCTCTGTGGGTACCTTCTGTTTATATTCAAACGAACGTTAATAAAATTCGTGAATGGAGTTGTTCAAATATGAAAGAGATCGTACTGTGCTCTGTGTTGTTATATAAATTCGCGTGCAGTTTTGCCGGCGGATCAAATGGCGGCCGTAAATAAATTCGTCCCTTTGAGGCGTTAATATTTCACGGTATATCGCAGGAATAAAGTAAGAGAGAGAGAGAGTAAGATGATGTTCACCTCTGAATATTTCAAAAATAATACCTTTAATTAAAGAGGCAAAATGCGAGCGCCTCGAGGCCACTAACTCTCGGTGCCGACTTGATTAACAACCGCCGCCCCCATGGTCCAATGTCGCGCGCGCACACAATACCTTGAGGAATGCCGGAGGATGGAATCTAAATCTTTCTAAATTTACTAATTTTAAAGATCAGTCAATGATTTATGAATTATATATTAGAGGAAATATTGAATAAGAAGAAGAAACGTATTAAACTAGTCGGTGTTACCCATTTTGAAGAACTGTTTTTAATTGTTAAATTGTGGAGGCGTTCACTTTGTTCGTTTTCTTGAATATAATGAAGAAGGAGACATGATGACTTTGTTTTACCAACTGTTTTTATTAATTAAGATAATAGTACGTCAATTTAATACTTTAATAAAATCTACTGTATCAATTAAAATATCTTTAAATCTAATCACTGTAAACATACTTTGAAAAATATGTTACAACTGTCGTTATAGGATGGTGACATTAGCACAACGCTATCTTTATTACCTCGGAGGATAAGAAACCTACGTCGTGCAAAATCTGCAAATCTTATCCTACACTTACTTATCTCCCCTCGGGGCACTGCTTCTGGCATGGCGAGGCGATTATTTTTCCATCAGCGCCGGTCTAAAAGTCCGAGCCAAAAAGCATACAAATTTATTATTTGCAATAAACATAATAACCGTAAATAAGATTTTCTCGCGGCGCGCAACTGATCCGGTCGTGATAGTGGAACCAATAAAGTTGAGGTCCGGAAAAAAAGGGATTTGTTTCGGGTGAGTGGGGTCCAAGGGGGGCGGGGGTGGATAATTTCGTAGGATTTGTAAGGGGGTGGGGGAGGAGGAGTCGAGTAAACAAACCGACGTTATAAAAATACGTTTATCTCCATCCGCGATTTCCTTGTTATTTGTTGTTCTTCTGGATATAAATCGAAGTTTTAATTTGATTTTAAAGATATTTTATTAATCTTAGATTTAATACGATTAATTCATAAGAGGGTGTAACAAAGTGTTGGGTGATTAATGTTGTTTGGAGTGCATATTTTAAGGAAATAAAATACTACTGAGTTAGAGAAAATGCGTACAACAACTACATATTAATGTAGTCAAATTTGTTAGATCAAATGATCGTAGGCTTTTCAGCGATACAAAACTGAGAGCTAAAGTTATTTGTATAAAAATACAATAAAACAATTTACGATTTTATTTTTAAGCTTTTAAATACAGTTAGTTGAACAATACATGGCAAAACATAGAAAATACAACCAAAAAATAAAGCTATATTACCGATTGGAATAAGCTTAAGAAGAAATCTACTCCCTTTATAGAAAATTTTAGGTATATATAAAAAAAAGCTATATTACCGATTGAAGGAAACTTAGGAAGAAATCTACTACCTTCATTGAAAATTTTCTGGTGATAAGGAAAATATTCTTAGAATTGTACGAACTAAATAGTTTATGTATATTTTATCGACTACAGAAGTATTTTAAATCATCCACCTTTAAATGCATAAATTACTTCACTGATTTTCACAGATGAACATTTCACAACTTAAAATTGGAATCCCGAACCTGGGATCAAACATATTCGGCAACTTTTCTGCATGAATGCGCCCACCCCTGGGTAGAGGGAAATTAGAAAATCGCATTCGTTGGCATCAAAAGGAAAGGACTGTTTCTTATTTAATGGTAATAGCGCACTGCAATATTGGATAAGTTTCGATCCCTTGACAACCTAGAGAATTAACTCTCAATTAGTAGGAATTGAGAATATTTATTAACCATTAGAGTTTCACGGTGTTACGAGATTATTTTATAAATGTCTTCCGTTATTTACCTTATCTGGGCTCGTGAAAGAGGATAAGCTGCTTTTGCAAAAAAAAGATATGATAGATTGATCGGCCAAGAGGTCGAGTAGAGGTGGAGCTGAAAGTGGAGAGGAGAGCGAGGTATCTTCTCGTCGCCGTCGTATATCGATTGGCTCAATGAAGGCTCCACTTCACTTTAATTAATTTCGTTGTTCCGGCCGGCATTATTTGATCCTCTTTGGATAACTGCCGGTTAATTATCGTTCATCGGTAGTTCATAGAGTGAACCGCTAAGCTAATGTTACAGTTATCTCAAACGTTCATAAAAACATGAATGCAAATTAACGATATTGGTTGGTTACATTTCTCTAATTAGATTCTCATGTAACTTCTTTATTATATTTAAAAATTTATTAGAAAAAGTAAGCATTTATCGCTTTTATATATGTATGTGAAGTTCATCTATGATGGCACAATGAAGGAGAAGACCTACAGGTTAGAGTGGAAGAACATTATTTATGAGTAAACTCCGCCTTTCAGCTTGCTGACGAAATTATTTTTATGGTTTTGTTTATTGGTTTATGGATTTTCAATTATATTTATAATATACCAAGTCTGATCTGAAAGTGCCAATAAATTAAAAAAGTAAATAAAATTTTTGGGAGATTTCATAATTAGTGATAAGGGATTATCGCCTTCACTTCAAATTAATATATTAATTTGCTTTCGTCTTTCAATCTATGCTTAGAATTTAAAAAATGAACTGCATCTCAAACTTATTATTTACATATTTACATGCATTAAATATCGTACCCGTAAGTTTATGAAAATAAGAGAAAAACACGAGGGAGAGTGCATATTAATATTTTATCGCTTTCCAGCCGGCACCTGGCCGTAAATAACGCGCACAACAAGTTTATTAACGTTTTAATTCCGCCTTTATTGTCCTGGAAATAAAGAGATTCCTTCTCGCGCATAAATTTCCATAAGTTAAAGTTAAAATATTAAAGGTTCGACGCCGGCCGTGGCCGATTTGAATCGTAGATTATCCGCGGGCTTTTCCCTCCAGCTCGAGAAATTTAATCTTCCTTCTTCGAATACCTTTTCACACTTTTCTGACTTTAGTTCGGTTTTGAATATTGATTCGGCCATAAGTCAATATTGGATTTGGCAAGTGAATCAAAACAGATAACGTAATTTGCATAACAACGTAGCATACACAAAATATCTGGCAAATAACAAATGATAGAGGACCAATTAATGCAATTAAAAAGAGATTTGTCACATAAAACAATGTAATAATTTTATGGATGCTTGAAAGCTTCTACTTGTTTGTAGAGAAAGACATCTTTATTGAAGATAGTAGTTACATACAATTATAACAATTTTTGTGATTCTTCCTCTTCTTTTTCTTCTTTTTCTTCATGGCTATCGATCGACTTGTTTCTATTACTTTTGACAATTGGCACTTGACACTAAAAATTTCATACTTGTCATTCGAAAATTGCTATTGAGCATTTGTTAATTGACATTTCAGAATTAGCATTTTACACTTGATATATGGCAATTGACATTTGACAATTAGTATTTGATACACGAAATTCGGCAGCTGTTGATAGCTATTTGACAATTTATTTTTGCAGTGACGCTAACACACTGATAATTGAGGATAAGCTGTGTCAAATGGTTATCCTCAATTTTTAGCGTTAACATTAGAGTAGCCTTTGAAACTTAAGTTTTTCAATTGAGGTTAATGTTAAACAATTAGCATTTGACACGAAAAAATTGATAACTGATATTTGACAATTGGTATTTGACACTTGAAATGAAAGTTGGCAACTAATAATGGACATTTGAGAATTATTATTTTACACTTTCCGCTTGAAATAAATTTAGCAATTGACATTTAACAACTATCATTAAAAAAGTGATATTTGAATATTTATATTTGACATTTAATAATAGATATTTGACAATTAGCATTTTGCACTTGATCTTTAACAACCAACATTTGACATTATTTTATTCATTATTTTATAACTGTCATTAAAAAATATATCTAAAAATTGAGATTGGGCAATTGATAATTGACATTTGACAATTAGCATTTTAAACCTGATATTTAGCAACTAGCATTAAATAGTACATATGATACTAGACCACTAATAACTCACATTTGCGAATTAGTATTTCACACTTAAAATTTTTCATTAACATTTGACACTAACAAATTTATATTAGACATTTAAAAAATGATATTTGAAAATTAAAAATTTTGGACTTGATTATTGATTAATTAAAAGATATTAGACAATTGATAACTGATTTTTTATAATTAGTATTTGACAATAAAAATTAAAATTTGACAATTAACATTCAGTAACAAGCATTTGATATATACATTTTATAATTGTCATTTTAAAAGTGATATTTGATCATTGTGATTAAGCATATAGTAAATGACATTTGACATTAGTATTTTTCAATTGATATTTGACCATTGTTATTTGATAAATAGCATTTGACAAGACTGGTAGCATATAAAACTAGAAAATTGATATTTAGTATTTGACACTCAAAAACTTTAAATTAACATTTGTCAATTGATATTTAGCAACAAGCATTTGATACTAGATATTTTGAAAATTTCTGAAAAGTCCAAATTGATAACTAGAATTTGTCATTTAATAGTTGACCTTTGACAATTTACATTCTACACTTAATATTTAATAATTATATTTAGCAACTAGCATTTGGCTTTAGAAAATTTTAGAAATGACATTTGACAATTGGTGTTTGATACTTGATTTTAACATTTGTCAGATAATGGTCACTTGCCAGTTAAAAATTTAACAATTGACATTTAACAACTATATTATCTTAATCTATACTTAACATAAAAAATGTGATATTTGAATATTTCGAATGGCATTTAATAATTGACATTTGACAATCAGCATTTTAAACTTGATATTTGGCAACAAGCATTTGAATCTTGGTGTTTGAAAATTGTCATTTTGACAAGTAGGATGTAACAGTAGACAATTTGTAACTGTCATTCGAGTATTAGTATTCAAGACTTACCGTTTGAAAATTAAAAATTGTCAATTGACATTTAGCATTTGACACTAGACATTTTGACAATTGACATTTAAAAACTGGCATTGCCAGAAGACATTTTATAACAAGAATTTTGAAAGTTATTCCGAAGACTATGATTTGATTATTTTATAATTGGCATTTGACAATTAGCCTTTTAAACCTAATATTTGGCAACTAGAATATAATATTATAAATTTGATAGATAATATTTGAAACTTCTCGTTTGATTGACATCTGCAAAATAGCATATGACACTACGCAATATTTATTTGGCATTTAAAGAGATATTTAAAAATTTGAGATTTGAAAATTGACATTTGACAATTAGCATTTTTCATTGATATTTGACAACCACCATTTGATTTGACACTATAAATTTGATATCTGTTTTTTGACAATTATTGGATGTTGTCATTTGACAATTGGCATATTATATAAATGATAACTTACATTTGATAATTAGTATATAACATTTGGCGTTTGGAAATTAAAATTTGATAATTAATATTAAGCAAGGAGACATTTTGTACTTGACATATGAAAATTTGATTTAACTAGTTGTTATTTACACTTGATATTTAGTAAGTTGTTAAATGTCTTGTATCAAATTCTCGTTGTTAAATATCAATTGTTAAATTTTAAAACACAAATGGTAATTGACCAATATTAATATTTCCAAATGTCAGTTATTAATTCTTAAGTTTGATATGTTACTTGTTAAGTGTCAACTTACGTACGTCATGTGTAAAGTTCCAATTGTTAATTATGTAATAAATAAATATATAAATAACTAAAATTTTATAAATGATATTTATATATTTATTTATTTATATGAATTGGTATTTGAGACTTTACTTTCCAAAATTGACACTTTACAAGTAACGTATCAAAATTAAGATTTCATAACTGACATTTGGTAATTAGTATTTGTCAATTACCATTTGTGTTTTAAAATTTAACAATTGATATTTAATAACAAGACATCTTACAATTGACATTGTTTAAAAAATGATATTTGAAAATTGGGTTTTAGCGTTTGGTAATTGACACTTGACATTCGTGGCATTTTTCACTTGAAATTTGACAAAACAGCATTTAATTTAGCACTAAAATTTTGATAGCTGATATTTGACAATTAGTATTTGACCTTAGATGTTTGAAAATTGTCATTTAACTAACGGGATATGAAACTAGTCATTTGATATAAGACATTTTGTACTTAAAATTTGAAACTTTATATTGAACTTGGCATTTGATAAAGGACGTTCCAAAATTGACACTTGACAAGTAGCATAAGACAAGTAACAATTGATAACTGACATTTAAGCATTGGCATTTGTTATTTAAAACTTAAAATTTATCAATTAACATTTAACAAATGGCATTTGATACTAGACATTTTATACATTTGATATTTACAATTGATATTTAAAAATTGTGTTTTAGCATTTAGTAATTAACATTTGGAATTAGCATTTTTTCTATGACACTAGACAATTGATAACTGATATATAAAAATGAGTATTTGACACTTTTATAATTGACCTTTGACTATTAGCATTTTAAACCTGATAATTTGGCAACTAGATTAAACACTTAAAACATGACACTAGATAATTATTAACTGATGTTTGAGAATGAAAATTAAAATTTTATATTAGCATTTAATACTAGACAATTTGGATTTGGTATTTAAAAAGTGATATTAATATTTGGAAATTGAAATTTGAGATTTCATAATTGACATTTGACAATTAGAGTTTTTCACTTTATATTTATCCATTCATATTTAACAACTAGAATTTGACTTAAGAGAATTTAAAATCTGTTTTTGCTACTTAATATTTAACCCTAAACGTTTGTAAATTGTCACTTTACAAGTAGCATATTTATATTATATACTAGACAATTGATAACTGTTATTTGATAATTAATATTTAACACTTATCGTTTGATAATTAAAATATGACTATTAACATTCAGCAAAAACCATTTGACACTAGAGAATTTATAATTGACATTTAAAATGTGATATTTGAACGTTTGGATTTGCAGTTGAATAAATGACATTTGGGACACAAAGACCTCAGGTCTAACGGACTAACGTCATCTATTTGTATTGTATTCATATTTATTGTTATTATGTATCATGTTTTGTCCAAATAAAGATTATTGTATATATAAATGACATTTGACAATTTGCATCTTGCACTTGTTTTTTGATAACTAGCATCTGATAAATAATTTTTATATATTTATTTATTTAATTTACAATTGGTATTTGACACTTGCCGATCCAAAATTGACACTTGGACGTATCATATGAAATTGACACTCGATGTCTTCAATTTTGGATTTCATAATTGAGATTTGATAATTATTACAATTATATTATATACTTAATATTTAGAAATTAATATTGAAGATATTTTGACACTATAAATTTTATAAGTGATGTTTGACAATTGGTTTGATGTTTACAATATCAATTTTACTTTACACGTAGCATACGACAATTTTCAATTGGTAACTAACATTTAATTAATTTAATTAATATTTGACATTTGCTGTTTAAAACAAAATTTTCCAATTTATATTTAACAACAAGCATTTCATACTAGACATTTTACAATTGATATTTATTGAAAATTAGGATTTGGCGTTTGGTAATTAACATTTGACATTAGCAGCATTTTTAATTTTTAATTTTAATTTTTTAATTTATTTTTAATTTATTTATTTATTAACGGAAGCCATTTCAGAAATACATAAAATACAATTGTTATTAAAATATTAAATTACATATATACACTATAAATACTTAAGATAAAATTAAATAAACATATATAAAATTCAAGACAATTACAAAACAGATTAAAAATTTATTTTAACAACCTACGTAATTTGTTGAGCGAATCCGCAAAAAAATCAAACTCCGGATGTGTGAAGTTGGCGTGTCTTAAAATTCTTGTAGCCACAGAGTACTGCGCATAATTTGTTCTTTGAAAGGGTATGTGGAAGGTAATATTACCACGCAGGGAACGAGAAGGAACATGTAAACCTATCAGACTGAGCAGATCGGGACAGTCAATAATACCATTAAGCAATTTGTAAACAAGTATTATATCTGCATTTACGCGACGAGTATCCAGGCTTACAATATTAAAAATTGATAATAAGTCAGTGTAACTGCCAACTAAGTTGCACTTAAATGCTAAAAAACGCACGAATTTTTTTTGAACTTGTTCGATACTTTCCTTGCTTACACTAGTGAAGGGAGACCATACATGTGAACAATACTCAAGATGTGGCCGAACAAGGGCTTTGAATAAAAGGATTATTGTGCGATAATCCTGAAAATCTTTCGCGTGACGTTTAATGAATCCTAAGAGTTGGTAAGATTTAGCCACTATGTTGTTAATATGTGTGGTGAACGTTAAATTAGAATCGAATACAATGCCTAGATCTTTTATGGATTCAACCCTTGATAATTCTTCGCCCAGCAAAACATAATCTTTTCTTATAGTAGATGCCCGTCTGGTGAAAGTAATTAATTTACACTTTTTTAAATTTAGAAAGAGCTTGTTATCTCGGCACCAAACACCAAACGAGTGTAGCTCATTTTGAAATATCCTAGCATCCTCCATCGATCGGATTTTCATAAAGATCTTCATATCGTCAGCAAACATTAAACATCTCGCGTTGGAAAAGCAGGTTACCGAATCGTTTATAAAAATGTTAAATAACAAGGGACCTAGGTGGGACCCTTGGGGAACACCAGAAGTAACGTCAATAGGATGCGATAGACTTTGACCAATTCGAACAATTTGAGATCTATCAGATAAATATGATTGAATCCAACGTAAGAGAGTGCCATTAACTCCAAAACCGCGTAATTTATTAATTAAAAGTGTATGATCGACAGTGTCAAATGCCTTCGAGAAGTCAGTATAGATAGAATCTACCTGACTTCTCTCTGCGAAGGCATCCATAATGTATGATTCATACACTAAGAGATTAGTTGCTGTCGATTTTCCAGTTCTAAAACCATGTTGGCACGTTGAAATTGACGATTGTAACATCATTGTTAGATAAATGCAAAGCATTTTTTCAAAAATCTTAGGTATCACTGATAACATAGATATGGGCCTATAGTTTTCTACATGATTTTTGACACCGGATTTGTGTATTGGATTTATAAAAGCACTCTTCCAACAATCGGGAAAAGTTCCTGTAACAAGAGACATATTAAATAAGAGCCATAAAGGACGACTAAGTGCAAATGCACAGTTCTTAAGTAGGGAAGCAGGTAAACCGTCTGGGCCTGGAGAGTTATTGGCTTTTAATGACATAAGTTCACTCAATACATCCGATATTTTTAGGGCAGGCGGAGTGTTTTCGTTTATATAAGAGTTGTCAATTAAAAGATTACTACTAATAGAGGGCTGGCTGGTGTTATTCGATGGGCGGTAAACAGATCCAAAAAATTGAGCAAAGTGGTTCGCTATATCTTCCGTGCCAGTGGTCAATGAATCTCCATGACTAAAAGTCGTCAGTATTTGATCACATGAGCGCTTGGATTTAACATAGCCCCAAAAAGCTTTTGGATTATTTTTGATGGAACCTTCAACCGATTGTATGTGGTTTAAATAACAATCATTAGCTAGTTTTTTGCATTTATCACGAATTCGACTGAATTTCGAATAATCCGAGGGGCATCGAGATGATTTATAAGCTCTATGGAGTTTCTTCTTTAAAAATACTAGTTGTTTCAGTTCCCTACTGAACCATTTTGGAAAAGTGTATGTTTTCTTACGGGTCATACTTCTTTTCGGTATGTAAAGGTCTAAATTATCAAAAACTATAGAGTAAAAGCGATGGCAAGCTTCATTAATGTTACAACCTTCGAAAATAGCATCCCATCTTATATTGAGGAACGCATCGTTTAGGGATGTGTAATCCACATGCTTAAAGTCATAAGCTAGTTCTTCATTATCGAGCCATGCGTTCACAGATGAATTGCCAAACTGCAAGGTTAAATCTAAGGGAGGGTGGTGAGCATCACATGGTAAAATTGGAGTCATCGATTCTGAAAGATGTAATAAATCTGAACAATTAGATGGTGCAAAAACTAAGTCTAGAATGACACTATGAGTATTACGTATTGTATTACATTGGTGTGAGTTAATAAAGCCGAACGTATTTGATACCAGGGTCACTTTAGGACAGCCAGATACCGTTCGAACACCATATTCATCATTGATCCAAGTAGCAGAGGGCAAGTTATAGTCACCAAACATGTATAATGTATTAGAATTTGATAGTGATAATGATTCTACGTATTCACAATGACTTTGATAAATTGAGTAGTCTGAGTTAGGAGGTATATAAACTACCCCGAGGATAATTTTACTACTAGCCACGTGAATACAGACATACAGTTCTTCATAAAGAGAGTTATGACTGTATACTTCATATGAAGAATATTTGTTTGATACTGCTATAAGAACTCCTCCACCTCGCGACTTAGATGTTGCAATACAGTTACGATCACATCGATAGATATTAAACTCTTTAAAACCTAATTCAGAATTAGAAATAGAGTTTATCAGCCAGGTCTCAGTAAAGATAAAAACAGCATGATCAGTCAAAGGAACAGCAGTATTTAATAAGAATAATTTGGAACGCAGTCCTCGTACGTTTTGGTAGTATAACTGCAAGGTTAAGTTTGAGAGATCCTTAGGCGCTTGCACAGTAGTTATAGATGATGATGAGGGTTGAGTACTGCCACCAGACGTTAAATCACTTGAGCAGGATTGGTACTCGCATGAGGTAAAAAAGTAGACCGTTTATTTGAATTATCGTTACTTGACCTAGTTGTTATTTCTTTGCGTCGTCGATTGATAAAAACACGTATTGACACACCTTTCGGCCATTTTTCAGCAGATAATATGCTGTCAGAATCAGTTGTAACAACACCAACTTTAAAAGATGAATATACATCATTTTTCGTGAGCGGTATACATGTAACATCACTCACTCCCAAGTTACTATGTAAAAACTTCCGGATGTCATCGACTGTGGTGTAAGGCGCACAGTTATTAATGTGGTAGAATGTGCGACGCTGAGCAGCTTGAATATCTAGATTTTCCGCAATTCCACGAATGACAGGTTCGGCATGACGTTTTTTTGGTTTAGAAGTGGGCACCTGGACTTTCATTACGGGTGACACGGTAATTGGGGAAATTATTGGTGGTTCGACAACAGCAGAGGTGGTTGACGCATCATCAAGTGCTATATTTGGACAATTTGGTGCTAAGGCTCTTACATTAGGAAGTTCGCTATTATTATTATTATTTTTGTTTGAGGGCAACGGAAGTAACTTGATATTTGGGCATAATTGACAACAATCATTTGACTAAACACTAAAATTTGATAACTGATATATGACAATTAGTATTTGTGTCAATTGACATTTAATAACAAGCATTTGGTACTAGACATTTGACAATTGACATTCATTGAAAATTGGAATTTGGCATTTGGTAATTGATATTTGACATTAGCAACATTTTTCACTTGATATTTTGTCATTGATAATTGACAACTATCATTTGACTTGACACTACAATTTGATAACTAATATATGGCAATTAGTATTTGTGTCAATTGACATTTAACAACAAGCATTTGGTACTAGGAATTTTACAATTGGCATTCATTGAAAATTAGAATTTGGCATTTGTTAATTGACATTTGACATTAGCAGCATTTTTAACTTGATATTTGGCCATTGATAATTGACAACAATCATTTGACTTGACACTAAAATTTGATAACTGATATATGGCAATTTTAATTGTGTCAATTGACATTTAAAAATAAGCATTTCGTGCTAGACATTTTACAATTAATATTCATAAAAAATGGAATTTGGTATTTGGTAATTCACATTTGTGATTAGGGGCATTTTTTAACTTGATATTTTGCCAATGATAACTAACATCAATCATTTGACTTGACAGCAAAATTTGATAACTGATATATGGCAATTTGTATTTGTGTCAATTGAAATTTTACAATTGAAATTCATTGAAAATTGAAATTTGGTATTTGGTATTTGGTAATTGACATTTGATATTAGCGGCATTTTTAACTTGATATTTGGCCAGTGATAATTGACAACAATCATTTGACTTGACACTAAAATTTGATAACTGATATATGGCAATTAGTATTTGTGTCAATTGACATTTAACAAGAAGCATTTAATACTAGGCATTTTACAATTGACATTCATTGAAAATTGGAATTTGGCACTTGCTAATTGACATTTGGCATTAGCAGTAATACTTGATACTTCGCCATTGATAATTGACATCTATCATTTCACTCGACATTAAAAATTTGATAACTGATATATGACAATTAGCATTTGGAATTTAACAACTGATATTTAACACTTAGCATTTTACACTTGATATTTAGCAGCCAGCATTTGACACAAGATATTTTATAACTGTCATTAAAAAAAATAATATGTGAAAACTTAGGTTTGGCATTTGATAATTGTCATTTGACAATAAGCACGCTACACTTCATATTTGGAAATTAACATTTAATAACTTGCATTTGACTCTAGAAATTTGAAAACTGATTTTTGACAATTGGTATTTAATACTTGAACTTTTAAAATATGACATTGTAACAGTTAGCATATACCACTTGACACATATACCACTTGACATTTGATAACGGGCTTTTGAAAATTAGTACTTGACACTTACCCTTTGAAATGTGAAATTTACAATTAAAAAAAGTGATATTTGAAAATTTGGATTTGGAGTTTAAGAATTGACTTTGATAACGAACATCACACTTGATATTTGATAACTAGCGTTTGATAAATGATATTTATATATTTATTTAATTGATAATTGGTATTTGACATTTGATGTTTCAAAATTTACACTTGATAAGTAGCATATGAAATTGACATTTAATGGTTTTGACAATTGGAGTTTGATAATAAGCATTTTACACTTAATATTTAGAAATAAATATTATGTTTTGACACTAGAAATTTGATGACTCATGTTTGACTATTAGTATTTTACAATTGATATTTAAAATATGAATTATACTACTTCAGAAATAGTAACTAACTTTTAGGTGTAAAATATACATAAATATGTCTGTAATGGATCAAATATTGCTGAATATAATAATATATCTGTCATGCTGACATAAACTGCCAGAAAGTTCCTCCTAAAAACTGGACAAATAACGATACTAACGGATACATAGGAGTTTCCGTTGATGTTGATAATGAATGCTGCCTTCCTAATATCATGGTGCATGATGGGTTTGAGTGGAAGAACATAATTTGTTATTGAGAACTCCACCCGTGCTTCTTTCGTCCAAAATTTTAAATGTTGTTTTGTAATAAATTTATTTTTATGTTTATTTTTTAAAGAAAGAAGACCGAAGTTCTGAATAAATAAATAAATGGTGATAATACTTTGTCGACAGAAAATTCCATCACATAAAGCAAAAGGGGGTCTGAGTGGAAGAACACGAAGTGAACTCTGCTTTCAGGTCCTGTCAACAAAATTTTTGAAATGTGTCAATTGACATTTAACAATAAGCATCTGCTACTAGACAGTTTACAAGTAATATTGATTGAAATATGGGTTATGGCAATTAGTAATTAACAATTGGCATTAGCAGCATTTTTCACTTGATATTTGGCCATTGACAATTAACAACTATCATTTGTCTTGACACTAAAAATGTGATAACTGACATATGGCAATTAGTATTTGGCATTTAATCATTGATATTTGACACTTAGCATTTTAAACTTGATTGATAACAATCAGCATTTGACACAAGATATTTTATAACCGTAATTAAAAAAAAAATATTAGAAAAGTGTGATTTGGTAGTCAACAATTGACATTTGACATATTAGCATCTAGCAATAAATACTATAAATTTAATAACTGATTTTGATATTTGATAATTGGTATATGACACTTGTGGTTTGAAAATTGTCAGCTAAAAATAGTATATAATACTAGAATTTTAATAACCAATGTTTGAGAACTAGTATTTGACTCTTAAAATGTTATATAAACATTTGACACTAGACAATTTATATTTGTCATTTAAAATGTGATATTTCAAAATTAGAATTTACGATGAGATATTTGACATTTGACAATTAGCATTTTTCATTTTATATTTTATAACTAGCATTTGGCTTAATATTCTAATATTTGATACCTGTTTTTTGACAATTGGTAAATGTCATTTAACATGTAAAATATGATGCTGGACGATTGATAACTGATATTTTATAATTATTATTTGACACTTACCATTTAAAATTAAAAATTTGAAAATAAACATTCCACAACAAGCATTTGACATGGACATTTATAAAATTATTTGAAAATATGAGCTTTGATTTTAATAATTGACATTGGCAAATAAATATGTGACAACTAACATTTGGCTGTAGAAATTTGATAAATGATATTTGTCAATTATTGTTTGATACTTGTTAATTAAAAATTGACATGGTAGCATATGACACTTGACAATAGATAACGGACATTTGAAAATGAATATTTGTCACTGATCTTTGAAAATTCAAATTTAATAAGTAAAATTTAAAAACTATTATTTTAAATACTGCCAATCTTCAAAAAAGTGATATTTGAACACATCGACTTAGCATTTGACAATTAACATTCAATACTTGATATCTGGAAATTAATATTTCCAACTAACATTTGATATATAAATGATATTTGACAACTAGCGCTTGAATACTGACCTTTGACAGATAGTATATGACAATAGACAATTGATAACATATTTGAGAATTAGCATTTGACAGTTGATTGTTTGAAAATTAAAAACAAGCAATTTTTACTATATAAATATATGTCACATGACATTTGAAAAGTGATATTTGAAACTTCTTTTTTTTTTAATTGAAAATTGACATTTGACAATTTGCAGTATTTACTTCATAATGATGCGCTAGTGATATCTGATAACTGGCGTTTAATTTGACACTTAAAATATTATAATTGATATTTACCATCGGTATTTTACCTTAGGCTTTTGAAAATTGACATTTGGACAAAAAATAGCAAATGACATTAGTCCATTTATAATTGAAATTTGGGAATTAGTATTTTATTGACATTTAACATTTGGTATTAGGCATTTAAAACTTTACATTTAATAACTAGCATATCATCATCATCATCATTCAGCTCTCTGCGACAACTAGCATATGACACTAGAAAATTAATAATTAAGATTTGATGATAAGATTAGATTATTTGACAATTGCCATTTGATAATTAAAATTTGACAGTTGACTTTTAACAATTGGCATTTGACGCTAGATATATTATTATATGATATTATATTATATTTGACATTTGATAATAATAATAATAATAAGTCTTTGAAAGGTTACATTTGACAAATTTGCATATATCTATTGCTATTTATTTGATATTTAGTAATTGTCATTTGACAACTAGTTCCTGTCACTAGAAATATAAAATTTGAAAATTGATATTTTATAATTAAAATTTGAGACTGCATTATATATAATAGACATTATTAGTCATTTGATACTTGGCGTTTGAAATTTGACCACTTGCATTTCATACTAAATTTGATAACTGACATTTGACGTTTTCAAAATAAACATTTAGAATTTATAATTTTGACTCTAAACATTTGGCAATTGAAATTTAACACATGAAGTTTAATGATTGATGTTGGACAATTGGTATATGGCACTTTTTAATTGACAGTTGTCAATTAATATTTCCGTAAACTCCAGTAATTAACGACCAGCTTGACCTAGTATACACTCCTATTTTTAATGGCATTGTAAATCCATAATCCATTTGTATATAAATACCGCACGTTATGTAGTTTAGGTTACTTTCGGTTTGAATGATACGTGAATGTATTGAAACCATTGGTCACCATATAAATAAATAACTGTTATACAAAACAAAGTAATTATTGTGTTTAATTTGCAATTAATATTTTACACTTGGCCTTTTGGCAATTGACCTTTGACAAATGATAGTTGATTATTGTATTTGACTGTCAGATGTAAATGACAGTAAACCAAAATAGACACAAATATTTTCAATAAAACTTAAAATTTTTACACTACTGTTTTCCAAAAACACATACACATACACAAAATAAATCTACTTTATTACAAATGATAGATGACAGTTGTCAGATAAAAATTTAAAAAATAATAAATAACATATTTTTGTAAATGGCGTTTAATAAATGATACGTACATATTACATGTAACATATGGCAGATAATAGATGAATAAAATTTTGAAATGTATTTATTCGGAATTTAACGTTTTTTTTTAAGAAATTACCATAAAAGTAGAGCGTGAAGAAATTTCTATTTTTGTAGTTATAAACTAATTAAAAGTGTATAAAATAATTCTTAAGAACTTAAAAGTTTCCCAATTTGTTTAGAATAGTAGCAGAGTAGAATTTTAGCTCACTGGCGTCAGGTTTGTAGGATCGAAACTGAACCGGATGGTCAATTTTTCTGAAAGAAAAAAAACTCTATTTTTCCATGGATATATCCTGGGTTTCTATCTAATTTAAAAACATTAATATACATTGGATTAAATTAACATGAACTTGTTTGCGATACAAATAAATAATAATCCAAATTTTCCTAATTTATTATTAAAAGGAACTATTAAAAGCTATTATAAACAGTACAAACATAGAGTTTATTAAAAATAAAACCCTAAAACCCATTAATAGTTAATACCAGGTAATTTTCTATCGTATATAAATGCATAGCAACGTATTAATCTTGGTCACGTTTTCAATTCCCGAGGAATTAATAGAAATCTTCTCGGAGTGCAGCAAAATTCGCGCGGCCAACTAGATATATCTCCGTGTAGGAAGCGTGTGCGAACACTCCCTTCTTATTTTTATTTAATTTTTTTATGGAATTTCTTCAGCGGTATTGTGCGAGAGCGCTGTTGCACGAACTCCTTGTTAAATTCCTGAAACCTGTAATCAATATCGCCATCGTTATTCTTCACACATTGCACTCGTTTCTCGTCCGTGGTAGTGTATCCTGTTATTTGGTCTCGTGGCGGCGTAAATGTGTGTGAAAGGGCAAGAAAACAGGACGACGACGACGGCGGCGGCGACGATGACGACGCCCGATATCGATCGCGGGCCAGGCGTCACCTGGGATGACCCTTATTGTTCATTTCGCATCACATCGCAAGTTTACCAAATTAACGCTAATTAGTATTCGAAATTTTTCTAATTAACTAACATATCGTACGGTCGTTAATTATTGAAATTTAATCATGGTTCACACCCAATAAATATATATATATATGAAAATGTTAATAAGAAAAATTAATTACTTAAAAATTATACAAGTATTAACAAGTAATAGTTAGTAGAACTACTCAACTACTAAAAATACCATCAGACATAGAATTCCATAACTATGTTATTAGCTGCCGTCGCATGATTAAAATCGCATTTAAGTGCAAGGTAACGTATTTTCCTGCTATGACACGTGTTTCGTTGTATTACATCTCGTCAGTAGAGCTATGTCCTTCCACATGAAAGGCCCGCACGAAATTTCTTGTTTTTGGCTCATAGATGAGTTATCTATTTCGATTATTTGATTTTAATTTAAACAGTAAAATTCAAACGTTTAGTTGCAAATGGTAGGCGCATTCGGTTGCAACCGAATTAGTGATATCGTTGGTTCGTATAAGCAATTGGATTGGGAGTAACAAGCTCATTTTTTACACGAGCACAAATGCTCAAATAACACGGCGGAAGGATAACGTGGTCGATAGCCAAACACTATTACTAATGTTAAACGTTCATATAACATTTTAATGAAAAATTAAACAGTGGAACGAATATATTTTCAGCAAAAAATTTAGTACTAAAGACAAATCCTACCTTGAACGTCGATAAATTTAAAATCCTCATGATGACTTCCACGACGGAATAAATCAAACGCGACGCATCCGGGAATTTATTGTATTGCAGTTTTATCTCTCTTCCCGACAAATTGTTTCTGCTGAAAACGCCTTACATATTTCACGACCAGAAATTCCTGATGGATCGCTCCGATCGCGGATGGAAACTTAATAGTTACGCCGGGCAATAAATAACATATTAAAATTGTAAATCGCGTGATAACGGGAGCCAGTTTGATTTATTGGCCGCCCGCGCCCGCATCGCGTCTTCTTTTTTTTCTTCTGCCCTTCTTTTCCTCGTCCCTTTTTTTTTGTTTCCGGTGTTGGCGTAAATAAGAGATCTCGGGGCATTTGAATTGGTAAAGGAGAAATTGTGTTTGCGTGTAATTTATCACGTCCAAGTGACAAGGAGCTCAGGACTACAGGGCCCCGGTTACACCAGGACGACTTATCCACTTTAAAGGAGGAAAAGGGAGAAGGACACGTTCGGTAAAGTGGCCGACAACCCGCAGACAACACGCTAAAAGCTTCCGGTTGGATGGCGGTTATGTTACACTACGACACGCTAAATTACGTCATTCAATTGATTAGATAAAAGTGTTTGATAAAATAATTAGAATTTAATTTCTATAAAAAACCCCACATGGTGTAATATAAAGTAATGAAATCAGGAAACCCCAAGAGTCTTCTATATTGGTTCGAACGTGTTTGTGTGCAAAGGGCAACGATGACTAAGCACAAAATACAATGAATAAATTACAAACACGCGTTGATTACTTTATTAAGGCAACATGCAACATAATCCTTAAGCGAGACAAATGTGCCCCGTGGCATTTGTACGTCTGCAGCGTTAATTTTTCACCCTTCGTGCCAGGAGGGAGGTAAACTGACACCATTGATATAATTACAGCTCACATTGTCCGGTGTGTTCACAGCTGCATGACTCGAACGGTAATCTGATTAAGACTGAGCGGAGTTGCCCCGTGACCTCTTGGCCACCCGTCCGCCCATATTCTATTTTCCTTTTCCCCCCCTCCCCCGCGCAACACACAAACATTTTCGCGATTCGGCTCCCCCGTTTAATCATGGAAGCAGCGGGAAGCCCTACTCCCATTAATTAATATAATTATGGTTGTTTGTTGTTCGGTTTAATTTCGAATGGCAGTTTGCGTTTAATCACGTCGTTTGCTCCCACTGAATAAATTATTATTCAATATTCCACGAAAACGCCACCCTCCTTTCTCCCTCCGCAAGGACACACTTGTAATTATTGAAAATCTTAGATGACAAGATTTGTTACTGAAGTAATTACAAAATATTTTCAATTCACCACGTTTTCTTTTTGTATTTACACAGTAAACAAATTAATGTATAGGAATTAAGCTGCATAAACTATTTAACACATCATCTAATCAAAGGCGTTTCCAGCCACCTGGCTTAGGGGGGGTAATTAAAAAAAAAAGATTTTTTTGCCATAAATACAAAGCAATCAACATCAAAAAATACAATTTATATAAAATAAATATATGACATATAAGAACATAATAAAATATTTTGTAAAATTTGAAACAGATTTTTGTAACTAAATTAAAAAACGATTTATTTCCTAAATAATGAAATCTACTTTTCTTTGCTTGTTGATAATTGTCAATATTAATATCCATATATCTATGAATATATAATAGAGCTAACTCAGTTAGTCTTTCTTGAGGCATAGTTTGAGGCATTTTTATGTTGGGTAAATATTGGCGTCAAATATTCTGTATGCATCTAAAGCATTTTCTGGTTATTGTTCTTTTAATTTATTTTTCTTTTGATGTTGTAATTTCCAAAATTCCAATTCAGACTTAATTTTTATTGCACATGTTGCATTTTCAGGTAAAATTTTATTTAAATATGTTGCAGTTACAGTTTTTAAGCGACATCTAAATCTTCGCCAGTTTGTTGTCAATAGAACAATAGGTATTATTGTGTTAAAATTTAACAAATACATCGTGTCTTTATTAAATCTGTATTGCAGATAGGTAATAATATTATTGTTCAGTTCGGAAGAACCTAAAACAGCGAACCACGTACATGCAAAGTCCATAAATACTAATTTAGTAGTGTTGAAATATATAAAACTAAAAGAAAGTGGGAAATAAAGAAACAAATGAGTATACAAAGAGAAAGAGATATCAACAGCCCCGAATATGGATTCCAAGGTTTCCAAATGAGCAATGGAGAATAGAAAAAGATAGAACAAAAGCAGCGAAACAAAATGTTGTAACAACAAAAGGATACAAATATAAAACAAACGAAGATGAAAACATGGACAAAACTCACGGATAATGCAAAACTAAATGTAGCAAAATGGTGATGTGGCCATCATAATACTTTCCCTATATTTTTCTCGAAAACAATGAAGTTATTCTTAATTATTTGCTCAATTTTGAATTCTTTATAATTACTTGTTATATAAATTTCATTTAGCTTCTAAAGTTTATTAGAAATAAGCAAAAAAAAAATCAAAATTTCTAAATTAAGAACAAAAAAAAAATGTTTCAATAAAACTTTTCATCTTTTCATTCTCTTTAAATTTTGTTGGGAAAGTTATGTCTTATTTTTCAAAATTTCTTAAATTTCAAAATTTGTTATGTTTATTTACGTTTTTCAACTTTCAATTAAAACCCTCGCTTATATTTTACTGATTGGAGGGTGGGTTAGAGGCCACCCACCCACTCTATATATACATCTTAAATTACTATTACTTACCGTTACTACGTTATAATCCATACTTACTTACAATAATTTGTGGTTAATACATATTGAATTTTTCAATTCAGTTAAAGAAGGACTTATTAGAATTTTTTTAATTTTTTGAAAAAAGTCTTAATTTCTAAACAAATCTTTTTTAAAAATTTTAGAGCTTCCAATAAAATCTTCGCAATTTAGAAAGCGGGTTGAATTAAAAAATCTTGAAACCTAGAGAAGAAATTTGTGGAAATTTCTTAAATTCTTGAAAAAGTGAGTAGATTTTATTTAAAAAATTCCTAAAAATCTAGGGCCTCAAAAAAAGAGAAATTACTGAAAATTTCTTGAAGAAAAATCTAGATTTTTACAAACCAATTTTCTAAAAAGTTCTGGAGCCTCCAAAAATTCTTTGTTTAGAACATAAGAAGATAACCTTGAAGTCTGGAGAAATTTCTGGAAATTTCCTAAACCCTTGGGAAAAAAGTCTAGATTTCTAAATGAAAATTTTATAAAAATTCTAAAGCCTCCTAGAAATTTAGAAGAGCAGTTGAAAAAATATCTTGAAATTTCTGAAAATTCTTTAAAATTTCTCGAAAATAAGAAAAGATTTCTAGGGGAAAATTTTCTAAAAAAAATCTAGGCCTTCCAAGAAAAATTCCGCAATTTAGAACTTTCTAAATAAGTTTATAGCCTCTAGTTGAAACAAAATGTTGAATTTTAGAGAAGCAATTGCTGAAATTTACCTAAAAGAAGACGAATTAAAAAACATTTAGAGCCTGAAAAAAATCATCGCAATTTATAAGAAAAGTTGAAAAAGAAATTTAATTTTGGGAAGAAGTTATTTTCCATGTTCTAAAAATCCTAATTCCTCATAGAAAATCTTTCCAATTTAAAAGACGACTTAAAAAAAATTCTTGAACTCTAGAGAATAAATTCCTAGAAATTTCCTGAACCCTCAAGAAAATAATATAGATTTCTAGAAGAAAATTCTAAAAATTCTAGAGCCTCAAAATATTTGCGATTTAGAAGACAAGTTGAAAAAATCTTCAAATGTGGAGAAGAAATTACTAGAAATTTCCTGAACGAAAAAAGTCTAGATTTTTAAAAACGAATCTTAATTTAAATCTTCGTAATTTATTGGAAATTTTCTGAATCCTACAAAAAAATCTACATTTCTAGATTTATTAAAAACAAATTTTCTAAAAAAGTCGTCATTTAAATCTTCGTAATTTACTGGAAATTTTCTGAATCCTACAAAAAATCTACATTTCTAGATTATTTTGGGAAAATTCTATAAACCTCGCAATTTAAAAGACTTGAAAAAACAATCTTGATATCTAAACAAATGACTGAAAAGAGTCTAGATTTTTAGGAACAGATTTCCTAGAAAAATTTATAGCCTCCAAATCTGAATAAAAGTTAATGGAAGTTTTTGAAAAAAGTCTAAAGTTCTGGAAAAGATTTTTTTTAAATTTTTGAGCCCTGAAGGAAATGTTTGCAATTTATAACCAAATCTGAATAAAAGTTAATGAAAGTTTCTGAACTCTCGAAAAAGTCTAAAGTTCTGGAAAAGATTTTTTAAAATTTTTTCAGGAAATGTTTGCAATTTATAAGACAATATTAAAATCTGGAAGAAACATTACTGGAAGCAGCCTCAAAGAAAATTCTATAAATATTGAAACGAACTTTCTAAGAAAACTCCCGTTGCTAAAAATTCTGGAAATATGAAGAAGAAATTACTGTATAGTTTTAGAACCCTCCAAAAAGAAATCTACAATGAAAACTTAAAACGTAAAAAATTCTAGAATCCTCGATCAAAATTGTTTGGAAAGGAAGATGCAAAAAAAAAAAATATGGAGACGAAATTCCTGAAGCTTCCAGAAGCCTCTAAGTAGGTTCTAGAAATTTAGAAAAAAATCTTGACAAAATCTTGAAATCTAGAACTTTCGAATAAAATCTTTGCTAAAAATTCTGGAAATATCTATTTATTTATTAGATAAGAAAAAGAAATTACTGTACACTTCTAGAGTCCTCAAAAAAGGTTTATAAATCTAAAATTAAATCTTGTGAAAAATTCTAGAAACCTCAATGCAAGAAAAACTAAACGTATGGAAAATCTGACAAAATTATAGAAAAAGTTGAAAAAAAATATTCTACAAAAACCACGAAGAAATTTCTATAAATAAATATAAATAATGACTTTGCAAAATTTGCAAATCTTGAATAAAATGTTTGCTAAACTTGTAAAAATTTGTAAAATTCTCGATGAAAATTCTTTGGAAAGGAAGTTGCAATAAAAACTAAAAGTGTGGAGGAGAAATTTCAAGAATCTTTAAAGAAAAATTAAAAATTTTTGAAAAATTTTAAAGTTAATTTTTTTTCTCACAAATATTTTTTTTTACAAAAAACATATCTCAATAAAACTTCTTCAGTTTCTCATTTCCTTTAACCTTTGTTATGTAAATACTTTTCAAATTTGGAAAAAATATCGAGAAAAATCAAATAAACGCATCGAGCAAACATCCACTTCCGGTTAATGAATGTTTACCAAAAGCTTTTCAGTTCCAGTTTTTAACGATAAAACCTTAAGTTTAAAGTTTCATCTCCATCGGATCATTCGTTTTTAAGATACAGCGCCCACAGATATTTTCATGCACGAAAACAATACTTCCCCTATATTTACTATATAGGGAAAGTAATAAGACCAATGTGGAAATGGAGAAACTAAAGAACATATTTAAAGACTTGATGAGAGAATGGCAAAACAACTCAGAAGAACTAAATGAAGAGATCAGAAAACCAAAGAAAGAAATTAATAATGAAGAAGAAAAGTGGGGGCTAGAAAAGAAAGAGATGTTAAAAAGAATCGACAACTTGGAAACAGAGTGGAAAAGTAAGAACAGCAAATGAATAAAAAATAATATCACAATAACAGGCTTTTCAGCAAAAGCAAACCAAGAATAGGAAGTCAAGAATTTTACATTACATAGAGAAAAACAAATAATATGAGTTGGAGTTGGGACATGGAAAGCAAAACAACAAGTAATGAAAGATAAAGGAAATCTGAGAGGGTCCAAGACATACATTAATAATGACCTAGCTCATGAAGAAAGATTCGTACAAAAAAAATAGAGGAGCAGCAGAAGAAAAAGCAAAAGGAAAGAGAGTAAGAATAGGATACCGAAAGATAACAATTAACGGAGAGAAAGCAATTAATAAAAAACAAGACACCACAGCGAGAAAATGGTACAAGAAAAAAGTTAAATACAATAAAAATGGGAATATGTAATGTAAGAAGTATCAAAAGAAAAGAAAAGGAATTAATAGAAGAAATGAAAAAAAAATGGAAAAAACATAATATAGGAGACAAGGCAGGAATGATCTGCAACACAATAAAGAAAACATTCTTAGAGAAAAAAGAGATTATAAAAACAATAAAAATAAAAGTATATAAAATAATGTAAGACTGTGACTGCTATATAGTAGTGAATCATGAGTAGAGAGCTGATAAAAAAGCTTAAAAATTGTGAAAAAAAGGCACTTAAAAAGGCACCAAATTTAGAAAAAAAAACCTTAAAACAGACAAAAAAGCATAAAAACCGGAAAAAAGCACTAAAGAAAACTATATTTTCTTAAATTGAATAAAACACGATAACTTTGTTTGTATAACTTGAAAACTTTTTATTGTGACTAGATAATGACAAGCTAAATTTGTCGAAACTAGTCACAATAAAAAGTTTTCAAGTTATACAAACAAAGTTATCGTGTTTTATTCAATTTACAAAAATGTATAACGAAGTAGAAGCCTCCAACATATACAACTATATTTTCTTAATATGTAACCCGTTTATCAACATATTTTACATAGAAATTCTGCTTAAAACTAAAACAAACATACTTTCTTTACGCAATATATAATATTATGTAAGAGTATTTAAAAATTAAAGCGTAATTTTTTGTATACATTTCAAAATAACTAAAATCTATTGATGAAAACCGTCACTAAAAGTTGTTCTAGGTGTTCAATTGTAAATTTATTATCTGTCGCTCAATAAATTTTTGAAAGTGGATATGTTTCTCTTCATTTTAAATTATAGCCGGATACATTTGAAAATTGTCGCCATTCAAAATCAAGTTTATTTTATTCATTATTAAAAAACCCTTAATGTTACCGAAAATTTCTTCCGATATTATTTTGAGTTCTTGGCCAATGCATCCAGGTATTTTCTAAATTGAATCTGCTTTTATAAAGAACTTATTGTGTAGCTCACAAAAGTTAAACGGGATTTTATGTATAACTAAAACTAGATTATTTTGAAGCTCTTGTTTCTTAAGAACTGACTGATTGGCAGTCATTAACTGATTTGCTTGTCGTCTCGGAAAATATATATCGTATATAACCTTATTAGATTCTTCAAAATTGTTCGCATAGTACATCGCAGCATCTAGCCAAGTTCCCCATCTTGTTAGCACTGGTTCATGGGGCAGTGAGATATTAGGTAATGTCTCCTTGAATAATTGTACTCACAGAGGAGTATAAGAACTAAAATTTCATTCTTATAGTTTCAGCAATTCGTTTCAATCCATGTGCTAAACTTGTACAATGTATAAAATGCAGTATTAGTAAAATTTTGTAACTTGGTACTGCCTACGGCAAAAATAAGGTAGTTAATCCACCATTTATGAATTTTGCTATAGTGCTACTATCAGTTTTCTTTACTTCTTTTGAATATATTAAAATGCTGTTGGTCGGGATGTCTTTTTGCAAAACTCCTATTATTAAATTAAATAATATAATTATTGTTAATAATAACTTTAATTTTTTGTATGCGTATTTTACAATATTTTTGTCATAGATCGCTGACTAGATTCGCCAACAGAAAATATTAGTAGTTTCTAAGAATACAAAAAATAAACGAACGAATAATTCTTATGGGGGTAATTACCCAATTACCAATTACCCCCCCCCCCCCTTGAAACCGCCCCTGCATCTAATAGATCTGAACGTAAACAGTCTCCACATCTTTAACATCAATGTAATAATAATGTAAAGTGAAATTAGAAATAAATAGGTCATTATTTAATAAACTTGAAACAAAAAAAACACACATACACTTTCTTCGCAAATAATTATTATTTGAGCTATATGTACATTTCGGTCTAATTATTTAAATTTTTTGACAATTTAAGTGTACATTTTTGTTATAATGTATCTTTATTTATTAATTAAAGATCATAATTTTTAGATAATCATATTTTATGTTTCATTTATCCATTAAAAATTAATTATCACTTAATAACTATGCTCGCCTCCATCATCTTCATATTTGTTACCTCACATTTTTGTACACACAATTTGGTCACACTCCGGTGGTGCTCGAGGCCGAACCGGTAGGGCGCGTGTGACGCGTGTGTCCCACCTCCCTTTAATATTTAAATATTCAGCCCCAGGTTTCACCCCACATTGCACGACACGGCCCGGATGTACACGTGTGCCATATATTCCGACGTTTGGTGATACAGTAGTCACTTTAAATACATATTACCATTTTACTAGGCCTTCTGGTTGAATTATTAAAACACGGTTCAACAGGTTCGAAAAGGAAATTCACCCTTCCTTTTTATTATATAAACCTCTTGATGAAAATGTCGTTCACGTATCAAAAATACATTTATGAACAAGGAATCAGTTTTAATTAATTGTCATATACGAGATTAAAAATCAATTAAAATAATGGCATCTAAAAATGTTTTAAACATTCTTTATCTACAGATACGGATACGGATAAATAGGAAAGCGACGAAGTCACAGTATGCAGGCCTCTGATTGGGCCCAATGTACACCTCCAGTGATAAGAGGCTTTCTAGCCACTCTACTCCTTTGATACAGTTGAGGATTTTACTGTGAAACAGGCCTCCCAGGTCAGTCAGTTTTGGCTATGATGTCCTAATAAGGTTCTTTCTTCCTTAATGCTGTCAGAGCGGGTTAGTAGCACAGGATATGCTTCGTCGACTCTGCTTCCTCATTGCATAATCTGTTGTTGGGATCTTCAGCGACACCTAATACATAGAGGTGTTTCTTTTAATGACAGTGTTGAGTTAATATACCAGTTAATGATTGTATGTTTGACCTCAATAGATTAACACAATACTGGACAACTTAAGTGAGTTAGGTGTTCATGTTGTGTTTACAATAAATTTAAAGACTTATTTAGAAACTACTTTAAGTATTTAAGGAATGTTTGTCCATACATCTACGGATTTGTAGAATCATTAGCTTATTTAGTTAATACAAAATTTCAACTGTACTATAATGTTGTTCAAAAGGTAATTTTTTCGCAATAGATGATTTAATTTTAATTTTCGATGACCAACATTATATTTTACCAAGACTTACTTATAAAAAGATTGCATTTGATTCTATACACAAAATATAAATATGAAAATTGATAACCAGCATTTTATCGTAGTTTAATTTCTTCCTATCCAAATGATAAAAGTACTATTTAAGCAAAACATATAGAAAGAAGATATATTCACAGGATGTCAGCGTTAGTGGTTTGTAAAATTAAATATACTATCGATATGATAATACCATAAAGGTACCAACCCGGAGAGTTAAATACCTCCTAAGTGAATCTCGATTCACTGTCTCCAACTGCGCTACGTTGATGAGATCCAAAATAGATCGAAACCGGTCCGTGGCTGTTGTTGACTGGGAACAATATTTAAATATACTATTTTCTGAAAGCCTACATAAAGCGGATGAAGACACAATAAAGGATTTAATTGATTGATACAAAGCGGCGAATGTTGAGAGATCAAATTCATCGAAATCGGCCGTTTATAATCATTGAGGTTACTCTCAAAGTTCCACATTTGAGTTTTTTAACTTCTGCCGGACAACGATCAATTCTAAAATATTCTGTCATTAGCTGGACAAATTGAAAGTTTATCATAATAAAAAAAGAAATAGACATGGTGTAATCTTCTATCTATCAAGTTTAATAACTCCTGATCAGCACAGACCACAAGAACAAAATAGAACAACCAATTCGCATACAATACAGTGGCCTGAAACTGCATACTTGTTACTCACTTTATTTTCCAAACTGACCACAAATCATGGAACAACACTAGTAGCCAGAGTACTGTTTAATCAAGATTCGCAATATAATACAATGCAATAGCGAAATATGCAGCACTAAGTTTACCTTAACAAAAAGCCTACAACATAATTTCTTGAATTGGTAACAACAACAATTATCTACGGATAAAATAATGTGATCATTTTCCCTATGAAAGAAAGCTGAATTTTACGGAAACATCCACCAACACTTTTGTCGTTTTATGTATGAGATGAAAAATTGTCCTAAACTTATAGACATTTTACTCGGAATAAGGTATTACAGTGAAATTCTGCTGGAGGTAATAAAGAAGAAGAATGGATTCCTCCTTCAGAACAATGAGTTAGTAATAAAAACGCGGTTATATTCCTTTCTTCACATAACTCAAGAATACATACACAATGAGTTAGAATAGATAGTGCAACAAACTACGTTAAGAAATCGCGTGTCAAATATACAGAACAACGATGACAAAATTTAATTAGAGGAACTACCCACTATATAATTATTAATAAGACATAGAAGCATGTGAAGAATAAAATTAAAATAACAAAGCGAAGAACAGATGACAGATATACTTTTTCTTTATCAGGCCTAAAATGCACTTTATTTGCTGCCATGTTCTAAGGCGTATAAAACTGATGGCCGCCATATTCTAAGGCGTAGGTTGTCTGGAAAGTTGGTGCCCATTTTCGGTAGGTAGCGTGAGAAGAGCCCTGATTATAGCATATTTATTGAAAACAAATGACATACATATTCTAAAAGAGATACCTTCAGCCATATTTGGAAAAAAGGTTAGTTACTATTCGTTAATTTTTATCAGTTTTATACGCCTTAGAATATGGCAGCAAATAAAGTGCATTATTGGCATTTAATGCTTTTCTTTTTCCGAAAGGGCAAAAATGCCATATAAGCGGCAAATAAGATACGCGCTGTATTTCGAACTTAAAGATCAAGAACACCAGGGTAGGCCGTCCACCCCAGGGGATGATCTGATTAAAACAGAAATCGAAAATAACCCACGATCAACATTACATCAATTATCAGGTGTGCTAAATAAATCAAAATAAACCATCCACGACCATATTGTAAAGCTTGGATACGTAAACCGTCTTGATGTATGGGTTCAGCCTGATTTAACGGAGAAAAATCTGTTGAATGGCACCTCCATTTGCCACATACTTTACAAACGCAATGAGGAGACACCAATTCTGAAGCAGTTAGTGGCGAGGGTTGAAAAATGGATAATTTATAACAAAATTCAGCGTAAAGGGTCTTGGGAAGAGCGAGAACCACCTTTAGTCACCCCAAAAGCCGGTTTTTATGCGAAGAAGGTAATGCTCTGTGTCTGGTGGTATTAGAGAGGAATCCTTTATTACGAACTTTTATCAAATAATGAAACGATAAATTTGGAAAAGTATTGCTCTCAATTAGACAAATTGAAGACAGTAATCGAACAAAAACGCCAGAACTCGACAAAAATTGTTGGAGTTTGGTCGAGATGTTTTACCCCATCCACCGTATTCGCCACACCTCGCGTCTACGGATTTGCACCTTTTCCGATTATTACAAAATTTCCTTAATGGGAAAAATTTCAACTTAAAATAAAAACTTATTTAGACACATTTTTTGCCAAAAACACCTGAGGTGTTCTGGAAGGACGGAATTTTCAAGTTGTATGAAAGATGGAGAAAGGTTGTGGAACAGAATAGTACCTATATAATTTAATAAATGTATACCAAAATTTAAATGAGCTTCGTTTCAATTTTCCTTAAAAATCGGCAGGAACTTTCTGGACAATCTGTGAATACAAAACTGTCAGTGATTGGAGACTCCAGATAATTCACAGTAGAAGAAACGGTTGCACAATGACGAATACCCTAAATTTATGCGAGAGTATCTTGAACTTAACCATATGCAACTGCTAAAATATCGAGCACATCAGCAACTAGGTTACTTATCCCACAACATGCTGTGTTCAAGGCAAAGAGTATAACAACAAAGGTATGAGTAATCTTCTACGCATCTTGGAAGACATCAAACGACAGAAGAATGTACGAAAAAATATTCGCCGGATAACAGTTACAAAATCTTTGGCAAAAACAATGTAAAATAGTGTTCAGAGAAGACATAAAAAATGTATGTAATGACATATTTTAAGTTAACTGCTACAATCGAATTCTGTGGTGGTTTTATCAATCAGAACGAGTGCAAGAATATCAACTATGCACAGTGACGTCCCCTGTTACAGTTTGGATCTTTCTTTTGGAAATTATTATTTGTTCCAGTTTCTTCAAAATTTTGAGACAACTAAACATTTGTTTAAACAATCAGGTTAAAACTCACTTGGATTGATTTTCGGCTAACACAAAATAAAATGTTATGTGCGCGTAATCATATGAGACTATAGCTAGAAATATGGAAAAAGAAGTTTCTAGAAAACTAGGCTTAAACGATCAGGACAAAAATCACTTGGATTGGTTTTCAACTAGCACAAAATAAAATATTATGTGCGTGTGATCATATGAGACTATAGCCAGAAATATGGAAAAAGATATTACCCAGAATGGATAATACATTTTTCCATTTTTTAAATAAAATACAATACTTATATTTTCTTATTTTTTCCTCTAATTCATAATGCAATACATGACTTAATAACTATCTCAGCTATTTTTAGACTTTTTCATCCCTCTTCCTCGCTCTGTCTCGCCATAGTCTCGTCAGTATCTTTACTCTGGCCTTACTTTCTTTTCCACTCTCTCACGCTTTCAATCCTCTACCAAATAACTCCACGTATTCTTCCCATCCTCATACAGCACTCATGTTCCGTATCCCTTGCCTATGCATGTCTTCCTCCTTTGTCCAGCATCTCGACCTTGCCAAGATTTCTCTCTTCTAAAGGGGTTATTTTTCAGGTACCTTTGGCCTCCTACCATGTGTTTACCACTCACTATATCCATTCTTCTCTATACATCCACGTCTATCTTACCTCTCTACCTCCTTCATCTTCTTATGCGTCCATCCCTCCATATTCACCCCTTGCTCCAGCCACTCCTTCACGATCCACTCTGATACGAAATGTTTCCGGAATCCACAAGAAAAATACGGTATTGATGTGGTTTTTTATTTTTATTTTTTGATGTCTTCGAAGATCTATACACTTTTACAAACGATGCACTAGTCTCTTCAAGCCGTCGAAAAAGTAGGATGTTTCGAGGTCTGCATAACCATCTGTAGCGGCGATGACCTCCTCATTTGAGGCAAATCTCTTGCCTGAAAGAGATTTTTTCAGGAGAGACTAATTTGTAGCGCAACTCATTCAATTTGAACACGACGATGCCGGATGAATGAGCCAGTTCATTATCGTGGTACAAAGCAAATCGCTGTAGTATCGTCCTTCTCTACTGTAGATAGTCAATTACACCTTGGGAATCCGAAAAAATGGGCGCGATGACATTTCCTGTCGATGGAACGGTCTTTGCTTTCTTGGGAGCTGCTTTGCCTCGAAAATTCCACTGCTTCGACTGTTCCTTGGTCTCCGGTATGTAATGGTGGATCCAAGTCTCATCTACGGTTACGTAACGCATGAAGAAATCCCTCGGATTGCGTTGAATCCTGGCCAGACACTCGTCACCCGTTTTTGTTTTTGCTCCGGTATGAGCAAACGCGGTACTCCAAAATCATGTAGGATATGGCCAATGCGTTCTTCTGAGATGCCTGTTGTTTCTGCATTCTCTTTCAGCTTCAATCGCTAATCGGTTAACACGACATTATTAATCTTGTAGACCATTTCACCGTTGGTAGCGGTTGGTAGCGGTTTGAACTCGCTCGCCCAGAAGCGATCGAAAATGATAGAGTAGATCTGCCATGAACCTCTAGTAAAATAACTGTTAACGGTGGAGGCTTCTACTTCGTTATACATTATTCTTTACAAATAAAAAACTTTTCACTTTGTTTGTATAACACTGACTTTATTTAGTGACTATAGTTTCGACAATTTTAACTTGTCATTATCAAACTAGAAGTAATGCTTAAAAATAAGATCTTAATTTTAAGCATATATATACCTGTAATTTGTTAGTTTAATTACTTCTAGTTTGATAATGACAAGTTAAAATTGTCGAAACTATAGTCACTAAATAAAGTCAGTGTCATACGAACAAAGTTCTGTAGTAAAATATTTCGAATTTCCGTGGACATTTTCCCAGTCATCCAGTGTTTTATCACAGCACAAAATTCGATTTCATCAATTTTTGCGAAACCGCTTGGCCTACTATACAAAACACAATCTTAAACAACATCTATGGTTGCCCTTGCCGACCAAGTAGTATGTATTCAGGTGTCATTTTCTCCACCCCCAAAATCTGCTTCAGGAAATAATGGTTCTCTCTTCAACCTTTCACACCTTTTGACCACCCATACATCAAGATCGATCTCATACAAGCATCACTCTCGCACTGTCATCCATCCACCTTTCTCATCTCTCTCATCACCACCCCACGTTTTCCTAGCATTTCTCTGTACCCACTTGATATGCTTCGCATTACTTCCCGAACTGTTAAACATAAACCCCAGACTCTTGATCACTTTCACCCTCTCGATCACATCTCCCTTCCATTCAAGTTCTTCTATCTTTTACCTCCCTTTCTTTATTCCTAAATTTTATCCACTTTATTTTTACAATATTCACTCTTAAATCTCTCCTGCTTATGTATTTTTCTTCCTCAAATCACCTGCTTTTCCCTTTCTTCACCTTTTTCGTTCTGCCACAGCTCACTATGGCTTCCTCCAACTATCTAACTCTTCCATTGATTCAACTTTTCCCACTTAACCTCCTTCAGTTACTCTCTCATCCCTCTCAACAAAATTTCCCTGCTCGCCAGCCTCTCTTAATCCTGTGCTTTCAACTCAATCTCAATCTCAATCCTTATTTCTTCCTTAAGTGGTGACCAATGGTTTGAGTTCTCCGCAACCTCTATCTGCATCCTCTTCAACCTATCATACCGGCTGTAATCTATCACCGATCTTTCCTTTGGCCCTTATATATGTTATCCTTCCATCCCAATCCTCTTCCGCACATCCGTTTAACATCTCCTATCCCTCTTCCATCCTCATTTATATATTTATCCTGAGACTTCATCTTTACCTCTTCCCCCTTTTCGTTTATTCCTCCCCCTAATTCTCATAAACTCGAAATGAATTTTCTCCCCACCACATGCCTTCCTTCTACTCCCGTTTTCTTTTGTATCTGCTCTTTTATCAATATTTTTTCATATACAACTCTCCCACCGTAGCGCTCTGCCTTCCAGGTTCATATCCACATTTGTAAACTTCGCCTTCTCTGATAGAATGCTTTTCCTTATTCCTATTATCATCCCCCCTTCGATTTCTCTCGCGTTGCCTTCTTTTTTGCCTCCTTCATTTCACCCTCTAATAATTTTCCCACACAACTTCTTCCCATTCCTCCTTTATCATTCATGTTTTTACTAATCTCACTATGTTTTTTCCTTCTCGTAAGTCTTTACCTCGTGCTTCCATTAGTTTTGAATTTTATTCTCTTCACGTTCCAAACGAATATTTAATTATATTTATTTTCATAAGAAAATACAATATTTTGCAAATAACCTCTTTTTTACATTGAAAAGAATAACTTCCATGACTAAACGACCGCGGTGGCCTAGTGGGTAGAGTGCCTGCTCACGGGCCACACGGTTGTGGGTTCAAATCCCAGCCGGGCGGTGGATTTTTCTAAAGGAAGAATTCTCCGTCCGGATCCATGGATGTTCGTGTATGTCCCTCATTGGTATCACAACGGGCCTATCTAGGCCTAAGTGTGCATCTCTTCGCGGTGCACGAAGAGGTGCTGCCACACCAACCTAACCTAACCATGACTAAACGACTAAAGAATTAAAATAATCCGATGAATAAGAAGGGTTTTAAATGTCCAAAAATATATATTAAAAAATTAGGGATCAAAAAATTAAAAGAGTTTGAATGATATAAAATATTGAATATTTTTAAAGGTCGAAAGAATCTTAACAAACAAAGGAAGGTATAGTAAAAATCAACATAATTTTAAAGTCAAAATTTTTAAGAATGCAATTATTACAATAAAGACTAAATAACTGAAACAATAGAAATAATTTAAGCAATCTAAATTTCTAATTATAAAAGCTAATAATAATAATGTATTTCAATACATGGAATAATCCGAAATGATGAAAGGAATCAAATCAGAACAGAATTTAAAAATTCTCCAATCCAATTTAAGAAATGCAAAAAAAAACATAAAGAGCGTATTTGATGGATGGCTAGAAAGAAAATGCAAAAGCTTTAATGTTGTAGACGAAGAAACAAATTCTACATCACTTAAATTTCAAGTACGTTCTTGTAGAGGTTTTGATATCGTGACACAATTTTTGAATAATTCAATAAAACGGAATAACCTTGTAGGTATCACACTTCTATTTATTTTTCTGGCACATTATACAGAAGACCAATATTTATTAAATAAATAGTTTTACGTAATCTATTAAAAACGAATCTATCATGAGCTTTGAGGAAGGCCACGAAAATAGAATTTTCCAGCTTCAATATTTTGCAAGCATTAATTATGATATCTCCTTTACTCGAACTGTTTGTATTACAACTTTGCTTAACATTGATCGTAACGTTTCAATTTCGCACAATAAACGAGGATTCAATTAATCGCGTGTTTAATTTGTTTGGCTCGTGATCCGACGGAATAATGCGGAACCAACCACTCGATTCGAACATGAAAGCAAGAAAAAAAAACCGGAGCGATACGCCGAGCATCTCTTCAATTCCACTGATGAACTGACATGAGCTCAACGATAGTTTCGCGATGTTCAATTAAACACAGCCGGCAACATATGAATTATGATGGAACGTGCACAATATATTGTAAGGGATACATCAATTATGCATTGTAATTGGCACTTCCCCGCGGCACCAACAATAAGTCCTCATTAAATTTGCAGCTCTCGCTGATGATGATTACCTTATTATCAGCGTACGTTTATTTAAAGCTGTGACGGAGCCTGTTTATTAACGTTTTAATCGAACTTGATGGTTTAATTTATTAAGCTTATTTCACGTTTCTTCTTACTTAATTAAACGATTATATAAATTATCAGCATTTATGTACTTAATTTATACGATGGATTAATTTTTACTTTTTACTTTCCCTATATAGTATATATAGGGGAAGTATTGTTTTCGTGCGTGAAAATGTCTGTGGGCGCTGTATCTCAAAAACGAATGATCTGATTGAGATGAAACTTTAAACTTAAGGTTTTGTCATTAAAAACTCGAACTGAAAAGCTTTTGGTAAACATTAAAAACCCGGAAATGGATGTTTACTCGAGGCCGTGTTTTGTTTTTTCCGATATTTTTTTAAAAGTGAAATATATTACAAAACCTTTCAAACAAAAGTTAAAGGGAATGAAAAACTGAACAAGTTTTATTAAAATATATTTTTCACAAAATTCTTAACTTTCGAGAAAAAATAATAAAAATTGAATATTATAATATTTTCTGCCAATTGCTAATAAACTATTGGAGCCAAGAATTGCTTTTTCTCTAAACCTCATAGTTTTCTAGTAAAATATAGGGAAAGTACTATGAGGGCCACATCACCATTTGTGGAAAGTATTGTTTTCGTGAATGAGAATGTCTGTGGACTGTTAATGTTTTATCATTAAAAACTGGAACTGAAAAGCTTTTGATGTACATTCATAATCCGCAAGTGGATGTTTACTCGAGGCGTTTTTTTTTGTTTTTTCTCAATATTTAAAATCTAAATTTAAAAAATATTACATAACTTTTCAAACAAAAGTCAAAGGGAATGAGAAACTGAACAAGTTTTATAAAGACATGTTTTTCGTAAAGTTCTTAATTTGTGAGAAAAATATTTAACTTTAGAATATTTCAGAAAATTTTTTGATTTTTCTTTAAAGATTCTTGAAATTTCAGTAATTTCTCCTCCATACTTTTAGTTTTTATTGCAACTTCCTTTTCAAAGAATTTTCATCGAGAATTCTAGAAATTTTTACAGGTTTAGCAAAGATTTTATTCAAGAGTTTCAAAAAGTCATTATTTATATTTATTTATAAAAATTTCTTCGTGGTTTATATACAAGATTTTGTTCAACTTTTTCTATTAAAAAATTTTCTTCTAAATTTCTATAATTTTCTCAGATGATCTATACTTTTAGTTTTTCTTTTACATTGAGGTTTCTAGAATTTTTCACAAGATTTAATTTTAGGTTTATAAAACTTTTTTTTGAAGATTCTAAAAGTGTGCAGTAATTTCTTTTTCTTATCTAACAAATAAATAGATATTTCCAGAATTTTTAGCAGAGATTTTATTCGAGTTTTACAATTTATTAGGAAATTTTCTTCTAATTTTCTAGAACTTACTTAGAGGCTTCTAAAAGTTTCAGGAATTTCTTTTTTGCATCTTCCTTTCCAAAGAATTTTGATCAAGGATTCTAGAATTTTTTACAAGTTTTCCTTATAGATTTCTAGAACTTATTTGGAAGATTTTGTAAGTTAACAGTAATTTCTTCTTCATATTTCCAGAATTTTTAGCAAAGGTCTTATTCGGGAGTTTTATAATTTTTTATAAAATTCGTTTCAATATTTTTGGAACTTTTTTTGAGACTGTTTTCAGTAATTTCTCTTCCAGATTTTAATATTGTCTTATAAATTGCAAAGATTTTCTTCAGGGCTCAAAAATTTAAAAAAAATCTTTTCCAGAATTCGACACTTTATTTTCGAGAGTTCAGAAATTTCCAATAACTCATATTCAGATTTGGAGGCTATAGATTTTTCTAGAAAATCTGTTCCTAGAAATTTCCAACAATTTCTTTTCTAGTTCTAAAAACTTCTCCCAGGAGTATACTATTTTTTTTCTTAAATGTTATTATTTGTTGTATATTTAGGTTGTAGCATTTCATTTATGATTTTAGAGTTTGCTATAAATATATTTTCAAAAATTTTAGTATCTTCCGTTAATTATTTAGATTTATTTTCTTATTTTGTTGTTTTTTTTCTCAAAAATGTCTGTAAATTCTAGTACTTTTAAGCAATTTGTTTTGGATATAGCAAAGCAATTTTTCGAGAGTTGTTTTTTAGAATGTTTTTGCAATATTTCTGGAAATTTACCAAATCTTTTGTATCTTTATATCGAAATTTTATGAATTTCTTATCTAAATTGCGAAAAAAAAATTTCAAGATTTTAAGTTCATTAACTTATATTTGATGTTAGGAATCATTCCGCAAAAAAATTTTTTAAAACCGTTCTTGTTATCAAAAGTTATTTTAAAAATACTGAAAAACAATTGAAAATCGAATGCCTATTTTTAGCATTTTTACTTCTCTTCGTTGCTGGTAATTTATTGGTGAAAGAATTTTCGTATTTTCATAACTATTCTAAGAATTATAGCTAAAATATAAAAAAAGACAATTGAATAACAAATTTTTAATTTTTATTCTATCAATTTGAATTGGATGTCAGCAATCCTTTCGTAAAAGAATTTTTACAATCCGTCCATGCTGTAAATAGTAATTGTAAAAGTTCTGAAAAACAATTGAAAATAAAATTTTTGATTTCTTGTCTATGAACTTGTATTTGATGTTAGAAATCATTTCATGAAAGAATTTTTTAAATCCGTCCTTGTTGTAAAAAGTTATTCTAAAATACTGAAAAACAATTGAAAATCGAATGTCTATTTTTAGCATATTTACTTCTCTTCCTTGTTGGTAATTTATTAGTGAAATAATTTTCGTAATTTCATTATTATTTAAAAAAATATTGCTAAAATAGTAAAAAAATTAATAACGAATTTTTGATTTTTATTGTATCAATTTGAATTTGTAAAATTTAGGAAATTTCCAGTAAATTGACAAGATTTAAATGAAGACTTTCTTAGAAAATTTGTTTTTAAAAATCTAGACTCAGGAAATTTCTAGTCTTCTAAATCGCAAAGATTTTCTTTAGGGATCTAGAATTTTTAGTATTTACTTCTAGAAATCTAGATTATTTATTCTCCAGAGTTCAAGATTTGTTTTTGAAGTCGTCTTTTAAATTGCAAAGATTTTCCTTGAGGCATTCTAGATTTTTATCTAAAATTTTAGAGTTTAGAAAATGGCCAATAACTTCTTCCCCAAATTCATTTTTTTCAACTTATCTTATAAATTGCAAAGATTTTCTTTCAGCCTCTAAATGTTTTTTTAATTCTTCTTTTTCTCGAGAATTCAGGTGAATTTCAGTAATTGTTTCTCTAGAATTCAACATTTTGTTTCAACTATAAAATTATTTAGAAAGTTCTAAATTGCGGAATTTTTCTTGAAGGGTCTAGATTTTTTTTAGATAATTTTCCCCTACAAATCTTTTCTTATTTTCGAGAAAGTTTAAGGAATTTTCCGTAATTTCTCTTCTCGATTTCAAGATATCTTTTCAACTGGTGTTCTAAATTTCTAGGAGGCTCTAGAATTTTTTAGAAAATTTTCATTTAGATATCTAGACTTTTTTCCGAGGGTTCAGGAAATTTCCAGAAATTTCTGCTCCAGATTTCAAGGTTATCTTCTTATCTTATAAATTGCAAAGATTTTCTTGGAGGCTCTAGAACTTTTTGGAAAATTTGTTTGTAGAAATCTAGATTTTTCTTGACGCCCTAGATTGTTTTGAATTTTTTTTTCTAAAATCTAGACTTACTTTTTCAAGAATTTTCCACTAATTTTTTTTTTAGGTTTAAAGATTTTTTATTCAACCCGCTTTCTAAATTGTGAAGATTTTATTGGAAGCTCTAAAATTTTAATAATTTGTATGGATTACCACGTAGTAACGGTCGCAACCATTTTCTTTAACAAAAATTTTACTTCTGACAATTTTCTTTTATTCAAATTTTGTAATTAAAGTTATTGCAAACCGCGAGGCGATCAGTAATTAAAGTTAATATGTATATGTAAGGTGGGTGGGTGGCCTCTAACCCACCCTACAATCAGTAAAACATAAGCGAGAGTTTTTATTAAAAGTTGTAAAACATAAATAAACTTCAAAAAAAAAAATTTATTCAAATTTTGAAATTTAAGAAATTTTGGAAAATAAGACAAAACTTTTCAAACAAAAGTTAAAGAGAATGGAAACTTTTTTTGTTAAGTTCTTAATTTAAATTTTTTTACAATTTTTTGCTTATTGCTAATAAACTATAGGAACTAAATGAAATTTATATAACAAGTAATTGTGAAGAATTCAAAATTGAGCAAATTATTAAGAATAACCTCATGGTTTTCGAGAAATATATAGGGAAAATATTATGACGGCCACATCACCATTATTAAATAAGTAATTGTAGAGGATTTCACTTTATGATACATTTTATAAATTAGAAATACGAATAACTTTTTTAATATAACGCACGTTATATTTTAATGTTTTTGGCTGCGTACTTTATTTTCTTGAACAATATAAACACTCACATAATGATCCTAGTTAATACCAACAAGACGTAACTTTGCGCACATACATATGAAATATAATTAAACATGTTAGCACACATCCACCAACGTTTCGCATTGTATAAACGTGTACTAATTTCCCAGCATCCCTCGGATACATATAGATTTACAATGTAATTTTTTGTGTGTATGTGTGTGAGCAAAATTTGAACGTACGTAAACGAAATTAATTCTAAAATCCCAACCCTCGAGAACTATTTTACGTCCGACTCACAATAATAACGCTATAAAACAGTCCGGACCGCAGCGGTTTTATTTACACCCTTCCGGTTTTAATCTATGAGCACGGCCATTAAGATTTCAATTTATGAATTAGGGCAAAAGAAGAGGTCGAATTAATCGCCCCCCCTCCCCCTCCTTTTACCATTCCATGGGGTAACCACTCACTCCTCATAGATTTATGGTCCAAACTTTTGTTTCCTAAATTTATTACACGGACACACTAGTGAGGGGGAAGCGTGGTTTTTGCCTTCTAAAAATATTTTTTCTTCTAGGCTTTTAGTTCCGATTTTCCAATCTCAAATGAATGTAATGAAAAAAATACCAGAATTTATTCATTTTAATGAATTATTTATATAATTCTTCGCAACCTTAAATTAAACATTATAACCTTTCATAGAAAGGTTATATCATCTAATGTATGATAAAATTCAAAATTATGTTATGTTGAATTTAAGGTTGCGAAGAATTACATAAATAATTCTATAAAAAGAAAATTTAATTTGAAGTTTTGTATACATTTATTGAATTATTTGTAAGTTTTTCGAAATTGTTACAAGTAAATAAACAATCAATATAAAGAGATATGTGAGAAAATTATTGGAGAAATACGTAAATGTAAATTATACAATAAATAATAGTAATTTGGGGCAGGAAGACCTCAGGTCTGTAGCCCAGACGGACTAACACCATTTATCTGTTTCATATTGATTGTTATTATTGTTATGTATTATATTTGTCCAAATAAAGATGTATGTATTCTATTTTATGGTACATTTAAAATTGAAGTGTTTTATTATGGATCGACAAAGCTGAATAGAATTTTTACGCAGTAAATATAATGTTTCGATACTCAATCCGGTAGTGAGTGTAAAGCCATTACCAGTAAACCATAATACCATACCAACCCCATCCGTAATAGATCTAATTACAAATTCAATTAGGCATTTCCTCTTTAACCCCAATTGACCAGGCGAGTAGCCGCTGGTGTGAAATTGAACTATTAAATTAAACCTATCAGTAATTCCCTTTGATGACATCAAGAGTTCATCAGGAATTGCCAATAATACAACCTCCGGCCCACGTCTCGGGCTTAGTAATAATAGATCACTCCTGAATAATGGCCGGAGCAGTCGAATTAGCGGGACTAGACGCCGATCCTCGAAACTTTTTAATACTCCTCATAGTCTCGGGAGCGAAAGTTTGGCCTCTACCGCCCCTACGGTTTGAGGGATAACGTCAACGCGACACATCCTCCTGTCGTGCCGAGGGAAGCAAGAAAAAACTTTCTGTATAACACTCCTGCAAATAAAATTCGTCGGCGGGATATTGCTATAATGCCTTCTCCCTACCAACTTTTTTTTTACAACCGTCAATCAGGATTCTACCACCCTAAATATTGTTATTTAGATAAATAACCTTTTTTTAATTACTTAATTCAATCTATTTATTGTCATAATAACTTTTAAATAATGTAACTACGAAAATACACCTTTTTAGTGTTGATTAATATAATATTTTACCAATAAATGAAGTATAAGCATTTTTATCTAAATATAATGATATAAGCTGATTATATTTTTTTTATAATTACGAGGGAGAGTAGGAAAGTAGTACCATAGTGCGGAACGCTGGCGAATAGAGTAGCCTCTGGATGTATGCTAACATATTCAATTGTATCTGTGTGCAAATTTAAGTTTCGGTGTTGTAATTAACTGTGCTGTTTATATGTTTATGTTTATAATGTTCAAGAAAATAAAGAACGCTTTCATTTGTGATTAGATTTCCTTTTTTTTTGAGAGGTATACATAAACAACGCAATATATTTGCAACACAGATCAACGGAAATATATAATTTGATTAATTAATTATTATTTTCTTAGAATTAAACTTTTACAACGTGCGAAGTAGGAATATTAATAAAAAATCACTTTATTGATATCATAAACGCGTTTTATTATTTTATACATTTATTTTATACCGGTCTCTAATAAAAATCATATTTTACGTTAACGAAGTGAATTTTATTCCATTAAAATTTCCCTTATTCAGAAAACGTATCACAAAGTAATTAATTCAATTACAACGTTTGAATCTAAACGGTTAAACATATAACGTGCGTTGTTATAAAAGTAAATTCTCTGTGTTCGGGGCTTACTCCCAAAGACATAAAATGATAAATAAACGCATCCTTTATGATGATACGGCGAGGTTTATGTCTGTTTTATCTCTGAATTAATTAATAACAGGCCGCGTTCCCGGATCCCCCATGACGACAGATGTGACTCTATCTTTCTCTCTCTTTTGGTTCCACGCTGTTTACAGTTTTTAGGTGTTAATCTATCCAATTAAAACTTTAATAAAGCGTGTGTGGCTCTGTATTTTCTCTTATTGCATTCCTTTGAAGAAAAATTTACAAGATAAATTACTATAGATATTTAAAAGGTTAACATGTTTTCTTATATTTAATCGTTTTCACATGTCCTTCTTTTGTAAATATTTTTCTAACGTTTATTTTTTTATATGTCAAGTTGGCATTGCACTAAGATCACATATGAATTCTGTTTGGGTATAAATGGTGACAACTGATATGACAACATGATAACCAGTGCTATACAAGTGTGCATGTGATTTTAGCTTAGATATGATTTAAGATTTCTAACGTTAACAGCATCCTCAACTTTTGCTGTACGCTTGTTGCTTAATTTTAAATGTTCTTTTTTGGAAACTTTCCAAAAAGGCTTCTTTTGGGTTGCAGTTCAATATTTATGCTCTCTATATTGATTTTCTGATCATAGATTTCATTCAGACATTCAAACTTACTATATCATCTAAATAAACTATTCTTCCAAGAAGAAATTTATTTAGATACAATTTTCTGAAAATCAAAATTCCTCTGCATTATTTTTTTTATATTATCGAAATTTTTATCTATTATATTTATATTATCTTAAGCATTGAAACTTTAAAACATTTGATAAACAAATAAAAGTTCTGTAGATTGAACATAAAATTACTGCGATTTGACATTTCTAAATATTGAATTTTCTGTACATCAGAGTTTCTAAATAATGTATATTGAATATTATGCAAATCAAGTTTTTTAAATATTGTTTTCTTTGCGTATTACAGTTTCTAAACAGTGAAATATTTGCAAATTAAATTTTGTAATTGCTGCTTTTTCTAAATGCTATTTTCTAAAATCAGACTTTTCTTAAAATATTTCACTTTTTTAAATCTTTATCTGTAGATTAGACCTTATTTGCAATCGATATTTGTGTAAATCGATTTCAAATGATTTGGTTTAATTCTCTTCAGTATGTATGTATTCTTTAGTTATGTGAAAATTATATTAATAATAAAAACGCGGTTAAATTTCTGTCTTCACTGTTTTAAACAGTTTTGAACAGTGAAGAAAGGAATTTAACCGCGTTTTTATTATTACTTCTCTTCAGATTGAAATTTTTAATTCTTAAAATATCTTTATATAATGCTCTAAATATTGCAAATTAAATTTTCTGTAAATAAGGTCTTAGAAGAAGAAGAAGCGCATTAAATGGATTTTCTCCAAACGGAAATTTATTTAGGCTCTTTATGTCTATATACCAGGGGAGTTCAATAATTAATGCAATATTTTTTTTTTCGCACACGTTTGGATGAAAAATCTGAACATTTCTTGTAGAATTTGAGTCAATATTTCCTCTTCTTCTCGAATAGTTTCATTTCCGATAGGCAATAGAGCTTTGCTTAGATGTTTTAAATGGTGTCTGTATCGGAAGTGCGTTTCAAACAACGGCAAGTGATTGAGTTTTTTTTGGCGGAAAAACCACGGCATCTCAGATATTCATAGGATATCGCTTGCAGAATATCTACGGAGATCTGGCAGTGGACAAAAGCACAGTGAGTCGTTAGGCAAAGCGTGTGTCATCATCACACACACACAAGGTGTTTGTTCTCCCGTCTGCTTCCGGCTATGCATTTTCGGGGTGTGCGAGCTCTCTCATTCGAGGTGATAGACGGATTACAATCAAACACCTAGTTGCTCAACTGGACGTCTCTGCTCGTAGTGCTGTTATAATTGTTCATCGGTTGTAATATTTAAAGGTTTGTTCTCTCTGGGTCTCGCGATGTCTAATCGAAGACCACAAAGAGCTCATTGCTCATTGCATTGATGATGAGGCTGATCATCTTTTTGTCAAACATTGTTACAGTCGATGAAACATGGATACATTACTTCGAACTAAGAAACAGTTTAAAGCCATAGTCTCAGCTGGTCATGGCTACGGCCTTCTTGGATTCTGAAGGAGTTATTCTGTTTAATGTTTTTCTTCCCCTTTGGTCAAACGATCAACTCTGAAGTGTATTGTGCTACACGTCAAAAATTGAAGAAACGACTTTAGCGTGTTCGTAGACACACAAAGCCAACGAACTTCTCTTGCTCCATGACAGCGCCAGACCTCACAAAAGTCTTCGCACACGAGAGGAGCTCACAAAACTTCAATGGACTGTTCTTTCTCATTTATCCTACAGCCAAGATTTCGTACCGTCGGATGTTCATCTGTGCTCATGAAGAACGCAATCCGCGGGAAGCACTACGCTGATGATGAAGACCAGTGGACTGGTGCAGGCATACAAGTCCTCACGTCAAGATGGCGTAAAGCGTAACATTTTATTGGCAAATGTTGTTTTACAGTGATATAATACAATAAATAAAAATAAAATTAAAATTAATTATTCTGCCGATTGGCTATCCACCGTTGGTCTTTCGGCCTGGTTTCTAGAGTTTTGTCATTGTCAGTTATTGTATAGAAAGGGTTTTGATCGCTAATGTCGTCTGGTGAATCAATTGTGGAAGTGAAACATTTACGTTTGGTAGTGATATTTTGGTATCGAGAAATGAAGAAAGGATTTAGAAGCTTGTAAAGGGTTTGAGGCAAATTCATCAGCTACGTGCTGGTACGGCGGTTTTCGATGGTGATAACATTTGTTAGTTCGTAAAGGAGGGGTTTTGAGTTGTGTTGGATTTTAGTCAGTACTCTCAGGGCCGATCTTTCTGCGACTTGTATATTTTTTAGCGCGGTGAAGTGGAGATTATGAAGGAACTTTCTATTCTCAATATCCATAAATAACTAAGCTATCCGTCCTTAAACCACTTGCAAATACTTAGGTATCCACTTCGATCCGAAACTCACCTTCAAAGCTCACTGCACAATCCTCAAAGGTAAAATCAAGAATCGGGCGGCTTGCTTTAGAAATCTGACCTTCAAACAATGTTTTCGTATTAATGCCTTATTGTTTGAAGGTCAGACTTCTTAAGTCTTCTTAAGACTTTTGCTTTGAGAATTGTGCAGAGAGTTTTGAAGGTGAGTTTCGGGTCGAAGTGGTTTAAGGACGGATAACTTAGTTATTTATGGATATTGAGAGTAGGAAGTTATTAGGTAGGTAGGAAGAAAGGGATCAGCAGTTGTGAGGGCTACTGGTAAAGCAAAAATTAAGAATCGTGCGGCTCACTTTAGAAGTCTGACCTTCAAACAATAAGGCATTAATACGAGAACATTGTTTGAAGGTCAGATTTCTAAAGTAAGCCGCTCGATTCTTGATATTTGTTTTGAGGATTGTGAAGTGAGCTTTAAAGGTGGGTTTCGGGTCGAAGGAAATACCTAAGTGTTTGTCAGTGTTAGAGGACGGATAACTTGATTAGATGTGGAGGCACTCCGAACCATTCTGGACGTTGGCTACCAGCTATTCGATGCTACCTAGCGGCGTAAACGTGCATCTACAGACTCTCGTATTATTTACTATAAATTTTGAACAAGTAAAGTATTATAATGATATTGGACTTATATGAAGACGTCGAGGAATGTATTTGCAAAAAAATCAATAGTTTATTTTTTATAATTCCGTACAGGTGATACATCTTAAAACACTCCCCAATATGCATTGCAGGTTGATTTGGGCAAGTTTGACAATGATAAGTTGTTTGATGGCTGTAACCAGGGATTTTTTTGTCAGAACAAACAATACAATCCTGTTTTCTTTGTCCCACATCGGGAATATATAGTTTATTAACTAAACTATTGTCTGCAAAAGATGTGGAAGGACGCGTTCTCGATTCACGAAAATCACCTCTGAATTGGTCAATAAATGCCTTGACAAACTTCTGGTTGGTCATTAGCATATCATTATTTGTTTCTTTTGAGATGCGGTAAATAATGTAGGAGTTAATGACACACATTTCCAACGCCTAAAAAATAACCTTTTCTATAATTTCAGCGACTTACGGAGAAAACAGTACGTCGAGGCATATTGATCCGCACGATCCACACCTTCCATATTTGTCGTACATTGTAAAACCATTTCAGGCTTATTGACTGTCCACCGTGTAATGTTCTGTCGGTAGATTGAATTTGTATGCTATAACAATAAGTGAGCATTGTGATAATCCTTTTGTCTTTCCAAGCAAGAAGCGTAGTAATATTCTTTCTGTATGCAACTGTTATTTTTGTTGAAAAGTTGTTCTTTCTTTCATTTTTGTAGATACGTCTTTACATTTAACTTTTATGTTGCCAGTAAGATGACAACGTATCTTAAGCAATTCTTCTGTTAAGAGAATATTGCTGTAGTACCTGTCAGTGTACATGTACATGGTTTCCTTCTGTATGAGGAATTCTTATATAAATGATGTGGAATTCTGACAGTTACTAGAAGATCAGGCTGGAAAATGTCATCGGACTGCCATAATACGAAAGTATTGTAAATAAATATCCAGTTGTTAAATCCGCTAGTGCATTTCGTTGGCTTCTTCGGATTATAGGTGATAAGTGCTATTTTGCTTTTGAATTTTAAAACAGATTAATCCACAGCGACTACTTTATACGGTATGTAGTATTGTCTAAACTTGGTATCTATTTTTTCTTAACGCTGCATTCCTTTGCGTCAAGTTTGTCAAATGTAAATATTTTGATAAATCTGGATCTAGGGGAGGTTTCCGAGAAGAAAGGAATTCTACTATTGTTCGAGGAATCTAAACTTGTAGTGAGGGATAAGACATGCGTTTATTTTATATTATGATTTTGAATAAAATTTGAGAAAAGGCAAAACACCGAAAGAATAAAACAAAGGAAGAATCCTACCAATACACAAGAATAAAAACAAGAGAGAATGTGAAAATTACAGAGGGACAAAATTAACGAGAAGAATGAGAGCAAAAATAGAACCAATATTGGAAGATAGTCAATGTGGTTTTAGAAGATCTAATATTCATACTAAGGCAACTAAGTGAAAAAATGATCAAGAATAATAAAGTAATGCATATATTCTTTGTAGACCTCGAAAAAGCTTTTGACGGGATAAAAAGGGAACAAATGTGGAGAGAACTAGAAGAAAGTGAAAGATAAAAATGATAATATCAAAGGAGAAACAAGAACACAAAATAAAAATAAAGAGAAAGGAAATCGAACAAGTACAGAATTATAAATACCTAGGAAGAATAATTCAGGAAAATGGAAAAATGGACAAAGAAATCGAAGAAAAATAGAAACAGCGAAAATCTTTAATATGTTCAAAAACTCGTTCTTCAACATGAAAGAAATAACAAAAACAACAAAAATATAAATTGTGAAAAGAGTAATAAGGCCGATACTACTATATAGCAGTGATATGACAATGACAAAAAACACAAAGAAATAATAAATGCAATGGAGATTAGAATAAATAGAATAATAGAAAATAAAACCAGGAAAGATAAAATAAGGAACGAAACATATAGAAGAGAGCTACAATACAAGAGAAAATAAAGGAAAGCCAAATGAGATGGTTATGACATTTAACAAGAATGGGAGAAGACAGAATCACAAAAAATATACGAGAAGCGAGTAATAGGAAAGCAAAAAAAGGAGACTTAGAAAAAAATGGAACAGCCAAATAAAGGAGCAAGCTTCTAGAAATAGTACTACATGGGAAGATTTAAAAGAGACGGCAAAAGACAGGAAGAAATGGCGGAAATACTGCATGATAAATTAGCTTTTCTAGTAAGTAGTAAAAATGTAACGCCTTACACCGAAAAGTAGGCAAAAGAATAAAATTTAAAAAATAAAATTCGAGGACTGGCTGAAGGGTGATATTGCGATAATTGCTAAGATCTAGTTGATCACTTCCTGGTTTAGGTAAACAGGTAATTATACCCCGCTCCAACTTCGATAGTAAAATCTAGTTTGATAATGACAAGTTAAAATTGTCGAAACTATAGTCACTAAATAAAGTCCGTGTTATACAAGGTTAGGTTAGGTTGGTGTGGCAGCACCACGAAGAGGTGCACACTTAGGCCTAGATAGGCCCGTTGTGATACCAATTTCCCTTTCCTGAGTTCTTATGGGAACCATTTGGAGCCATTTATGAATCTCATTCATAAAGGAACGGCCTAGGGAGGAATCCCTTATTCCGGCCAGCGCGGGACATTGACAGAGGTAGTGGAGTACGTTTTCCTCCTCCTCTTCGTCGAGGCACCCTCTACAAAAGTCGTTGTGGGCTATTCCTAACCTTTCTGCGTGTTTGCCAATGGGACAGTGTCCCGTGATGACTCCCACTGTTAGCGCAATGTCATGTCTCTTTAATGAGATGATGCCATCGCTTCTTTTGCTGTTGCAGCGTGGCCAAATCTGCCTTGCTGTGCTACAGCTGCTCTCATTCATCCACCTTTTGTTTGTTAGGTTTAGGATGATATTGCTTAGGATTTCCTTGCTAGTCGCTAAGGGAATTCCTGGGTGATGGTTTATTGAGGACGAGTGAAGCTTCGTTCCATTCTTAGCCAGCTCATCCGCTGTGTCATTGCCCGGGTTGTTGCTGTGGCTAGGCACCCAGATGAGTTGAGCGTTTGTCTGTGTTGCCAGTTCATTTAGTGATTTCCGGCAATCAGATATCACTTTTGAGGTGCTACTCACACCTGTTAGAGCCCTGATTGCCGCTTGGCTATCAGTGTAAATGTGGACCCGGTTTGCGTTTGTCCTATTGATCCTTAGCCATTCTACTGCAGTATTTATGGCGATTACTTCTGCCTGTAGTACACTACAGTAGTCTGGTAGTCTGAAGGATAGTCGGATCTTCAGGTCTTCGGAGAAGACTGCTCCCCCAACTTTTGTGTCCTGCTTAGAACCGTCCGTGAAGACGTGTAGTGTCCCTGCTTCATTTTCTTTGTCCACCGCCCAGTCCTCCTTGGTAGGGATCTGGGAGGAGAACTTGTTATGAAATGCAGGGATCGGTAGACAGCGGTCAATATTCTTAGGGACACCGGGGAATTCTTTGAGAATTCTTGTGTGTCCCCGCGTATTAGTTGTGAGTCGGCAGATTGAGTTCAGTCTTAATGCTGTTGTTAGCGCAATCTGCTTGCCGAGGAGATCCACAGGGGTCAGATTGAGGATTGTTTCCAGTGCTTTCGTGGGACATGTCCTAATAGCTCCTGTAATCATCAGGGTTGCCAACCTTTGGACCTTCCCAAATGCTTGCTGGTGAACCTTTTTGTCCAAAGCAGTCCACCATATGAATACGCCGTAGTAGAGTATTGGCCTTACTACTGCCTTGTAGAGCCAGTAGGTGATGTTGGGTTTCATGCCCCATTTTTTGCCTACCGTCTTTTTGCAAGAGTACAGCGCCACGGTGGCTTTCCGTACTCTTTCCTGGATATTAGGTTTCCAACTGAGCTTTCGGTCCAGTATGATACCTAAATACTTAGCCTGTTCTTTTATCTCCAGTTCTTCTCCCATTAAGATGGGGGGTGAGAATTTGGGGATTTTGTGTTTCTTAGTAAAAAGAACTAGCTCAGTTTTTTGTGGGTTTACGCCTAGGCCGCATCGTTCACATCACTGAGTTAGTATTAGTAATGCCCGTTGTGTGAGCTGGGACATTACATTGAGATGTTTCCCTGAGATGGCTAGGGCCACATCATCTGCGTAGGCTACTACCCTACATCCGGAGTTGCGTAGATCTAAGAGAAGGTCGTTTAACGCAAGGTTCCAGAGTAGGGGAGAAAGGACCCCGCCCTGTGGCGTGCCCCTGTTCGCCTGCCTACTTATTCGGGAGTTCCCTAGTTTGGAACGGATGTTTCTTCCTCGGAGCAACTTGCCTATGAGGTCGACAACTGTTGCCTCAATTCCAGTTGCGTTTAAGGCGGACTCAATGGCTTCAGGGTACACATTGTTGAACGCTCCCTCGATGTCGAGGAAGGTCACCAGCGTGTACTCCTTGTGGCCCATTGTTCCTTCTATTTGACTAACCAGGGAGTGCAGAGCTGTTTCCACGGACTTCCCTTTGGTGTACGCATGTTGCGAGGTTGACAACAACTGGGGGTTTATGCTCCCTTTTATGTAGATGTCAAGTAACCTCTCTAGTGTTTTGAGTAAAAATGAGGACAAGCTTATGGGCCTGTAGTCCTTTGGTCTTGTATGGGATATCATCCCGCTTTTGGGAATGAAAGTTAGTTCCACCTCTTTCCACATCCTCGGGATGTACGAGAAGTTAAGGCACCCCACGAACATGGTTTCCAGCCATGGTATAACTATGTCCTGGGCTTCTTGCAATTCAACTGGACTGATGCCGTCTGGCCCAGCTGATTTATAAGGTTAGAAGCTTTTGATGCTCCATATAAGCTTCTCTCTGCTCACGATCTTGTGAACGGGGCATTGAGAATGAGAAGTTTCTGTGGACATGGATTCATTGCTTATTCCTCTTGGGAAGTGAGTGTCCATCAGAAGTTCGAGCGTTTCTTTGCATGAGCTAGTCCAGGTGCCGTCTTCTTTCATGACGAAACCTGGGACTACAGGATCTTTAGAAAGAATTTTGCGCAGTCGACATGCTTCTGAAGTGTCTTCGATTTGGTTACAGAATGACTTCCATGCCGTCCGCTTGGCCTTTCTTACTTCACTTTTGAAGCTTCTGAGACTGTCTTTATAAGTTGACCATTCATTGGTGTACTTAGCTTTGTTGAACAGTCTACGGCACTCCTTGTGTTATACAAACAAAGTTAAAAAAGTTTTTTATTTGTAAAGTTGAAAATGATTTAAGGATTATTCTAGGAATGTTGTTAAAACCAGGTGCTGTGTTTTATTTTTTCATTTTTTGAAATTATTAGAGTATTCCTCCTCATTTATGGTACCACTTGTGGAAAGGAGTGTTTGGGAGGTATTAAAAGACATATACTAGAAGTTTATATTATCAAGGAATTCATTGTCATAGTTTGTGTGGTCTGTACGAGTGTTTGAAGTAAGTTGCAAAGATGTGTGATTAATAATAATTTTTAATCAAATACCTATTCAAAAAATATTATTTTTTATGTACATCAAATTTCCTGAATAGTAAAGTAACTGTTCAGTTGAATAGTTTCTCTTCTTTATTTTTTCTGAGAATTAAAAATTTACAAATATTGTCTTTCTAAAAACAGATCTTTCTGAATACTTAATTGTCAATTTTCGTTTTTTTAGCGACTGAAATCTCCACTGATCAAATTTTCTACAACAATATTATTTGTATGGATCAAACTTTTTAGACGTTGGAATTTCTATGGATTGAATTTTCTAAGTAAAGAATTTTTTCTAAGAAAAATTCCCTCTAAACTAAATTTTCTCTACTTTAGTATATTATTAAACTTTGTATTGATACAAATTTATAATTATTGTTATTTCATATGATAAAATAAATTAGGCATTAACAGTTCTGTAAATAAAACTCCTCAGACATAAAATATTATAGATTATTCTTCCCAAATATTAAAATGAACAAAATTTAGGATCTAGTTTACTAAACAATTTTCTAAAAATTAAATTTTCTGTATGACAATTTCCTAAATATTGAAATTACTGCATATTGATATTTCCTAACAATAAATATGGATATCGAACTTTCTAAATGTTGCTTTTTTCTCTAAATATAATTTAAAAAATGATTATACTGTATTAATTATTAATAAAATAATTTAAAAAAATGGCGATGTGGCCATCATAAGACTTTCCCTATATTTTTCTCGAAAACTATGAGGTTATTCTTAATAATTTGCTCAATTTTTATTTCGTTACAATTAGCTCCTATAGTTGATTAGCAATAAGCAAAAACATTTTTAAATTAAGAACTTTACAAAAAAAATATTTCAATAAGACTTTTTCAGTTTTTCATTTGTTTGAATAAATCTATTAAATTTTGCAATAACGTCATATTTATTTATGTTTTACAACTTTTCATTAAAACCCTCGCTTATGTTTTACTGATTAGAGGGTGGGTTAGAGGCCACCCACCCACCCTACATATACATATTAACTTTAATTACTGATCGCCTCGCGGTTTTCAATAACTTTAATTACAAAATTGGTTTAAAAGAAAATTGACTAAGTAAAATTTTTGATAAAGACAATAGTTGCGACCGTTACTACGTGGTAATCCATACCATAAAAGGAATTATTAAAAAAATATTTTTAAAAGAAGTCTAGATTACTAAACGAATCTTTTTTTTAAATTTTAGAGCATCCAATAAAATCTTCACAATTTAGAAAGCGGGTTGAATTAAAAAATCTTGAAACCTAGAGAAGAAATTAGTGAAAATTTCTTGAATTCTTGAAAAACTAAGTCTAGATTTTAGAAAAACAAATCTAAAAAATCTAGTGCCTCAAAAAAGAGAAATTACTGAAAATTTCCTCAACCCTCAAGAAATGATTTCTACAATCAAATTTTCTAAAAAGTTCTAGAGCTTTCAAGAAAACCTTTGCAATTTAGAAGATAACCTTGTAATCTGAAGGAGAAACTTCTGGAAATTTCCTGGGCCCTTGGAAAAACAGTCTAAATTTCTAAATTTTCTAAAAGATCTAGAGCCTTCTAGAAATTTAGAAGACCCGTTGAAAAAATAGCTTTAAATCAGGAAGAGAAATTACTGAAAATTCCTTAAACTTTCTCGAAAATAAGAAAAGATTCCTAGGGGAAAATTTTAGACCCTCCAAGAAAAATTCCACAATTTTGAACTATCTAAATAATTTTATAGTCTCTAGTTGAAACAAAATGTTGAATTTTAGAGAGGCAATTTACCTGAATTTTTTGAAAAGAAGAGAATTAAAAAACATTTAGAGTCTAAAAGAAAATCTTCGCAATTTATAAGAAAAGTTGAAAAAAAAAATTAATTTGGGGAAGCAGTTATTGGCCATTTTCTAAACGCTAAACTTTTAGAAAAAAAAATTCTAGAAAATCCTAATACCTCAAAGAAAATCTTTGCAATTTAAAGATTCAAAAAAATCTTGAACACTGAAGAATAAATTTCTAGAAATTTCCTAAACCCTCGAGAAAATAATTTATATTTCCAGAGGAAACTTCTAAAAATTCGAGAGCCTCAAAAAAACTCTTTGCGATTGAGAAGGCAAGTTGAAAAAAAACTTGAAATGCGGAGAAGAAATTACTACAAATTTCCTGAACTCTTGAAAAAAGTCTAGATTTTTAAAAACAAATTTTCTAAAAAAGCTTTCATTTAAATCTTCGCAATTTACTGGAAATTTTCCGAATTCTACAAAAAAACTACATTTCTAAAAAAAATCTAAAAACTTCGCAATTTAAAAGACAGCTAAAAAAAACAATCTATATATCTGGAGGAGAAATAACTGAAAAGAGAGTAGATTTCTAGGAACAGATTTTCTAGAAAAAAGTATAGCCTTGAAATCTGAATAAAAGTTACTTGAAATTTCTGAACTCTCGAAAAAAAAAGATTTTTTTTTTTAAATTTTTGAGCACTGAAGGAAATCTTTGCAATTTATAAGGCAATATTAAAATCTGAAAGAGAAATTACTGGAAACAGCCCCAAAGAATATTCTATAAATATTGAAACGAACTAAAAAATCTAGAACTCCCGAATAAGACCTTTGCTAATAATTCTGGAAATATGAAGAAAAAATTACTGTTAACTTCTTCAAAAAAGCTTTAGAAATCTACAAGAAAAACTTGTGAAAAGTTTTAGAATCCTCGATCTAAATTCTTTGGAAAGGAAGATGAAAAAAACTGAAAATATGGAGGAGGAATTCCTGAAACTTCTAGAAAAAAATATCCTAATAAATTTTAAAGTTAAACAAAATCTTGGGAGAACTTTCTGAATAATCAAGTCTTTGCTAAAAATTTTGAAAATATATATTTATTTAAGAGATAAGAAAAAGAAATTAAAGTACCTCAAAAAAAGTTTTATAAATCTAAAATTTCAAAGATTTCAATCTTGTGAAAAATTCTAGAAACCTCAATCTAAAAAAAAAAAACTAAGACTGTAGATCATCTGAGAAAATGATAGGAATTTAGAAGAACATTTTCTAATAGAAAAAATTGAAGAAAATCTTGTATAGAAACGACGAAGTAATTTCTATAAATAAATATACATAAATAATGATTTTCTGAAAAAATTTGAAACTCTTGAATAAAATCTTTGCTAAACATTTCTAGACTTCTCAATGAAAATTATTTGGAAAGGAAGTTGCAATAAAAAATAAAAATAAAAGTATGGAGGAGAAATTACTGAAATTTAAAGATAAGTCTAAAACATTTTCTGAAAAACTGTAAAGTTAATTTTTTTCTCACAAATTACGAACTTTACGAAAAACATGTCTTAATAAAACTTGTTCAGTTTCTCATTCTTTTTAACCTTTGTTTGAAAAATCCTTGAGTAAACATCCACTTCCGGTTTATGAATGTTTGCCCAAATCTTTTCAGTTCTAGTATTTAATGATAAAACCTTAAAATTAAAGTTTCATCATTCGTTTTTGAGATACAGCGCCCACAGACATTTTTCTGCACAAAAACAATACTTTCTCTGTATATTCTATATAGGGAAAGTAAAAAGATGGAAAGAAGGACGAAAAGAAAGAAATATGAAGCCAGGCGAAATACCTTTCTCTCACTTCTTGAAGGGTAGGATCCGCTTTAGACGATCGAATTCTTCCGCCAACAATTCCACACAAACATATAACCGTACGGCGACTGGCAAATTGAATAATACATGGTACTCTCAATCTGCGAACAACACCAGTAACTTAAATTAAAGTTTCACTAAATATGGGCATCATAGTACTTGACTCAAAAACTATGAGGTTTACGCAAAAAATTATTTGAAATAATTTGTTCATTTTTAAATTCTCTACAATTATTTGTTATATAATTTTTATGTAACTCCTATAGTTTATTCGCAATTTGCAAAAAATGTCAAAATTTTCAATTTTTAATTTTTTTCTCGAAAGTTAAGAATTTTATGAAAAAAATATTTTTATAAAACTTGTTCACTTTCTCATTTTCTCTAACTTTTGTTTGAAAAGTTTTGTAATATTTTTCATATTTAGAAAATTATAGGAAAAAAACAAAAAAGCACCTCGAGTAAACATCCACTTCCGGTTTTTGAATGTTCACCAAAAGTTTTTCAGTTCTAGTTTTTAATGATGAAACCTTAAACTTAAAGTTTCATCTCAATCGGATCATTCGTTTTTGAGATACAGCGCCCACAGACATTTTCACGCACGAAAACAATACTTCCCCTATATATACTATATAGGGAAAGTAATTAATTATTAAAAAATTCTTGTATTACAAATATTTCAATATTTGTAGCTTTCTTAAGAATAAAAATTTTAAAATAAGATTCTCTAACGTCATTTTAATTAAACAACTCAAGTATGATAACAACTGGCATTACCTTTAACCAAAAATCAACACCAGTATTCTGTAGATGTTAAGCAATTTTATTAAAGTCTTTGATTTCAGTCTAAATGTATATATATATAGAGTGCTTTAATTTCTTTAATTTAACGTTGAGTGTAAGCTCATTAACTTTATTATTTCTATTCATTTTTCTTTTATTTACTACAACAGTGCTGGCTAATGTTTTGAGGCATTTTTAAATCTACGTGGCGGCTTTATGTCTGCGAAAATAAAACTTCTACGGCAGTTATAAGGCTATATTAATCTAAGATTACTTACAATATTACACGTGAATCCTTTTAAAAAGGCCATCCTATTGTGCCAACAAACGCGGAGGTAAAATGAATAATGCAGCCGTCGTGAGTAATTAGGGTGGAAATTTCTTCCCTGTAAGTAATAAAAAAAAAGAAAAAAAAGCATTAAAAAAATATAAACCATAATGAAAAAATAAATTATTTATTGAAATATTATCAATAATTTAGAGCCAGCTTAAAATTTAAGCAAATAAATATCAATTTGGATGTCAAAGAAGATGATAATAGGAAATAGGGGTACAATATTTTTCAATGCGAACTTTGCCAGTGCTTTTTTCTTGAGTTTTTTATGTATATTAAAAAATAAAATATATGTAATTAATTCAATGAATTATGATGGAAGACACTGCTTTAATTTTTAGTACAATGGCTAGAGACCTGCAATTTTTGGGCCTATGTATATTATTTTTATTTAACTTGCTTTTATGTATAGTAGCTAAATACATCAACTAGTAAAAATTTATATTCTTATGATATAAATAGTTAGGATAAATATGAAATCATCTTAACTATTATAGTGAAGAAGGAGACCCGACTTTATTTAATAATAAAGTAGTAGCATTTAACTATAATACTGTAACAATATTTTACTGTACACTTTGTGTCTGGTTAAAAATTTATTCGCTTTTCCATCTTAAAACCGTCATAGTAAAACCAGTCGATACTATCCGAGCTCATAAATGAGCTTCCCTAAGATGTCATCTCACATTCCACGTCCACTAAAACTTTAGCACCGTTTCCACCGAAGCACCAATAGACTTTATACCCGCGCCCTCGGTCCCATTGTGTGGCCTGCTTGATTAAATATTTAAGAATCCGCCGAAATTTTATTCAAAGCCCACCACCACTAACCACCAGCACCACCACCCCGTACCGTCCACATAATTCTGATATCAGATCGTAAATCTCGCGGTTCGTTCAACCCTAAACCAGCCCCCCGCATAAAAATCGATTTATGTTTTACATAAAACCCGAGCCAACACACACACATTGAGAAAATATGGGCGGTTTTTGGAATCTATTAGGGTCGTTAACACCACCAAAAATCCACAGGCGACGGTAATTAATTAAGCGAGTCATGGGATTTATTCCGCGGCGGTTAATAAAATGGCAGGAGGAGGGTGGTTATAATTTTCGGTAATGGCCCGTAGCACATTTGTTGTCTTCAGATGGGATTCGCTAACTTATCGTCGTAATGTTATATTTCTAAATATGCCTGTGTTGAATTTATTTACAGAATACACAGACGCAATAAAAATTAATTTACGTGAATGTAAGTTTAAATTCTTCTGGCATTCTAATGCCACGGAATTTAAACGTATTTTATAAATAAACACCAGACTGATCCGTCTCGTTATAAATGATCTTCTGGTCAATTCAATTATAAATAGTTACGTAGCATATATAACCGAGCACGAATACGTAATTATAATTCGGTTTCGTAATAAATTAATGACGCTCCATTTATCAAACGAAATTATTTCCTATAGAAATTAAAATTGTATTTTATGATATGTAATTTATACACGAAATGAATTAATTAAATTTAAAAAAATAAACGTTATTCATTTAGGTTTTAAATTGCTCCACTTACGATAATTCCATAACGTTTTTTTTATACTGTTCAATCCTAAACAAACGCGAATTTTTAGATGAATAAAAAATAAAATACGTTGTGTATTAAATTATTTATGCGAAAAGAAAATACGATCACGTTTCATGAAAAACCAATCTGCTTAAAAGGAATAAAAGAAAATTTTACGCGCCCCTGCTTTCTCCATGAGATAATACATTCTTTAATACTGTGCTGTAAGAAAATTACATTTAGAACTGAAGTTTTTAATGTTAACGCTGGGAACAAAGACTTGCACTTCATGTTATGTCATAAAAAATAATTCTTTCGTTATTAACTTTAATATCACATCATGTTAAACATATCAATGCTATCTTTTCATAGAGAAATTGAACTAAAGAATATATATTTGTAATAAATAATGTAAGTGTGAGTATCATAAGTTCTCAATGATTTCATTATTCTATTCTGAAATCAATATTTACTCTAATAAAGATTAAAAAATAGAGTTTTGTCTCCAATCGTGTAAACTATAATTATTTTTGGGGTGAATTTGTAAATAAAAGGCTTGTTTTGTTCTATAATTAATTTATCAGTTTTCTGACATATGTTTCGATAATTGTTGTCTATAGATGGGATTCGCTAACTTATCGTCGTAATGTTATATTTCTAAATATGCCTGTGTTGAATTTATTTACAGAATAGACAGACACAATAAAAATTAATTTACGTGAATGTAAGTTTAAATTCTTCTGACATTCTAATGCCATTTTGATATATGTCAGGAAACTGCTGAATTAATTATGAAACAAAACAAGTCTTTCATTTACAAATCCACTCCTGTGATTGTGTTTCGTCAAGAATATAGCAAAGTATTTATTTTATAATTATTTTTGATATTTTACTATTTAAATTAAAATCAGAAATTGTTAAGCTGAAAGATCTACAATCGATAGTCGTGAAGAAGACGAATAATCACAATAATTCTTGTTATAACTACATAATGTAAATACTAGCTTCAATAAAGATATTTCCTCTCTCTCAGAAATTGCAAATATCTGTACATATTAAATTTTTAGAAAATTCGATCTACAAAATCTTAAATTTATAGTAAACATCCACTTCCGGTTTCTGGTTCTTTCAAGGGGATAGCTCAACAAGTTTCAACTATACTATTTTCATCATTGAAAATGGTTTTGTGGTCATCGGCTCAAAAAGGAAAAAATGATACTGAAGCAATAATTTACATAAACCATCTAAATTGTCCAATGAAGAAATTCATTTAAAAAAGCTAGGTACATATTGTTGACACTAGTTGTTTGAAATGGTTTTGTGATGATCAACGCAGCTCAATAGAACTGAAGAAATGATTCACACAAAAAAAAGAAAAATTTGATCCAAGGCCAAACAAAATAGATTATATTTAATGGTTTTGTGATGACCAAATCAGTTAAATAATCGAAACAGATACTAAAAAAAATAATTCAAGTAAACAAGTAAACAAAAATTCCAATACAGGTTTTATTGCGATAAATCCAAGGTCAAATTAATAATTAAAAGTGGTTTTATGATTATCAGTTCAAAAAAGCAAGACACATACAAATTCATGAATTTGACTAATTTGCGTAAATTACCTTTTTAAAATCTCGCTCCTTTTAGTTAATTGATTCATCAAAAAAATATTTTTAAATTGTCACTTTTAGCTTTTGGTTGGTTTTTTCTAAATTTTCATTGGTCATCACCAAATTTAGAAAAGTCATGTTTATATTGAGTCCAACACAAAGCTAAAATTAATAATTGAAAAAGTTTTGTGATGACTATCAAAATGACACCACAAAAGAACAAAACTCTGATAAATCACCCAAATTACCCATTGCGTCAAATTCAAGGCCAAAACTAATAATTAAACATGTTTATGTGCGAAATCAGCTCGAGAAGCAAGACGGATTTACACCAAATAATTTCATCAACTAAGAAATTCAGGAAGATGTATTGCACACTACCCAAGATGAAAACTGATTGTTGTAAATCGTTTTATGATGACCAAATCAACTCAATAAAGCAAAACAGATATTTAATGAAGTCTAATGAGGACATACAGGAAAAAAGTCAAAATGAAATTGCCCCAAAATCCAAGGCCAAAACTGTTAACAAAAATGATGTAGTGGCTAAATTAGTTCAAGAGGGTAAGTCATATATTGACCATGGAAAATAGTTTTTTTTATACCAAACTACTTTAATTTAGCAAGATATACATTAAAGTAAATATTCATATAAACAATCTGAAAACAAACAAAAATGCCTCTAGTAAACATCCACTTCAGGTTTATGAATGTTCACCAAAAGCTTTTCAGTTTCAGTTTTTAACGATAAAACCTTAAGTTTAAAGTTTTATCTTAGTATTATCATTGGGTTTTGAGATACAGCGTCCACCAACAGACACACAGCCAGATAGACAAACACACACCCACACAGAAACATTTTTTTTTCAGAAATCAATGGAATGGTCTCAGGGGACTACAAAACGTTATATATTCTAAATAGGAAAAGTAAAAAAACACGAACAAAGATTCTTAAAACTATAATATTTACAAGAGTATTTATAAATTTTCATGCCCATGATGTTCATTATGTATAAAATCTAAATTTAGGTTTAAAGAAAAAAAAATAAAAGCAGAGCCATTTCAATATTTAGAATTTTCAATCGAAAAAAATAAATATATGGAAAACTTTCTTCGTAAAATTCTCAGAAAATCAATTTTAAGAAGTTCCGTCTATAGAAATGTATTACTTTATAAACTATTTCTAAGAAAATGAAATGTGACTATTAAACAAAAACATTTACTTTGTTGATATCATACTTTATTTTTAAATGACTCGAGTATCGATTATTAACTGATCATTTTCAAACTTAAAGTTTAAAAATTAAGTGTGATATCAACAAAGTAAACGTTTTTGTTTAATTTTCCAAGATGAATCACGAAATTAACGCCTCAACCATTAATCAAGAAATGTTACTAATTATAAACTTCTCTATTGTTCATTAAGTATAAAATAACCAATCTATACGAAAACTTAAAATTAAGAAATATAGATTTATAACAGTACTTGTCAAATAGCATTCGTTTCCATAAAATTTAATAGAAAAAAAATGTTTACAGAAAATATACACGTTTTTTAAATATCTAGAGAAAATTCAAAGTACGGAAAAATTTCTTAATAGAATCTTAGATATAATTAGAAAATTATATCATAAGTATAAGAAAGTTCAATATTTGGATATTTAATATTTAAAGAATTAATCTACAGAAGACTTAATACTACAAGAGTGTTATAATATTCCATATCTAGAAATTTCAATATGTAAAGTGAATAAAAAATATGTATTTAATATATAGCAAATTCAATAATCGTTTCTAATTAGAAGATTAAAACCAAGTGTTTTTATTAATCTTCTAATTGCCATAAAAATGTTTCACTAACTCATGGTGAAACATTTTTATGACAATTAGAATTTAATTAATCGTAATCGATTTTTATTTTCCCTTCTGTTTTGTCCTACTCTTTTCTTTATCTTCCCCTTCCTTTCCATCTTTTCGTTCTTGCTTCCAATATTTGTTTTGTTTGATTGGTGGTCTTCATCCTTATCAACTGCCTTCACCAGCTAACTTGTTTCTTTTAAATAAACTTATCGATTGTTTCTATTTCTAATACTTTTCGTATTTATGTTTTCTTTATTCTGTCTCTTCTAGTTACTTCTTTTACTCTTCCCAGATATTGCATTTCTACTGCCTGTAGTCTACTTTTACCTCTTTTCTTTACATTCCACGTCTCACTTTCGTATGTCATCGGTCTGTATATTATTTTGTAAATATTCTTTTTTGTATTTTTAGTAATTTCCTTCTTGTTGGTTAATATATTGTTAATTGCAAAATATTTCATTATTATGTTTCTGATTGAATACTTGAGTGTCTGAAGATTATTATTATTAGTATTTAAAAGTAGATCCTTTCTTCAGCAGTTAATAATAAAACTGTTGAAGAAAGGATACACTTTTAACCACTAATATCATTATTATGTTGTTTATTCTGTTGCTAATTCAGCTCTCTATTTTCCCATCTTCTGTAAAGTCGTCTTGTTTGTTCGGGTTTTCTTTCATTATTATTATATTTATATGCTCTCTCTGTTTTCCCATTACCAACGTGATGGTGATGGTAAATATAATAATAAAACAAAACCGATGTGTTATTATAGTTCATTTTCATGTTGTACTTCTCCAGACGTGTGTTCCATATATTCCAGATTATGTTGTAGGTTCTATTCATTTTTTCCATCACTACAACGTTTGCAAATGCTCCTTCTGATACTTGAATCCTTTTCATGTTTTTGCATCCTAGTTTTGTCTTAGTAATTGCTGTTTTCAAGATCTTAATTATTTTATCCGTGTATATATTAAATGATACTGGGCTTAGTCTTGGTCTGTTATTTGTTTTGATTGTGCTTAAGATTTGTACATTATATATTATTGAATTACTGTTGTTAATGTATATGTTCTGTATTAGCTAGATCAACTTGGCTTATATTCCTCTCTTTTTGAGTATTATCCGTAGTTTCTTTCTTGGTATCATGTTGAATGCCTTTTCTAGGTCTATGAATCCTAGATAAGTGTTTTCATTTCTTTTAATCCTTTTTTCTGTGATTTGTTTCATTGTGAATATGTTGTACTGTAAATTGGTTGATTGAGTTACGTGAAGATCAAATCAATTTGACGAATAAAGCACTAATAACCTTTCTTCATCAGCACAGTGCTAATCCATTTCTAATGGTGGCTTTGTGTCCGAAATGTACATTTGGTAATTCAAATAAAATTGCGAAGAAAGGTTATTTGTTCTTTATTCGTCAAATGTTGTTCTGTATATATCTTTCTCTTTTAAAAGCATTTTGTGCTTCATCTAATGTTTAAAGTTGTGATTTTCTTTTAAATTATCTTTACTAGTATTTTCATTCCAATGCTTATCATTTATCTCTGTAATTAGAACATTTTGTCTCCTATTTTGTAAATCTGTACGATTATTCTATTTCCCAGTCTTTTGGTATTTTATTGGTCTCTCATCATTTAGTTACTTTTAAATTTCTTTAGCTCTCATGAACTTAGCCATTGCTTTAGTGATTTGATGTCATCCTAGTTTCAGTTGTTTTATGCTTTCAAGTAATTAATCTTTTTTAATCTTTTCCGCTTCCTTTTTTGTATTACCCTTGTCTGTATTCCTTATCTCTTGACGTTGTCGTTGAACTCTTGAAAATATTCTTTTCATCATTCGATTATTTCTCTCTTTTCTCTCGATATTCTGTCTTGTTCTCGCTTCTTACCCTTTCCCTTCGCTGCCTCCTTTTAGTCTTTTGTGGTAGAGCTTTCGATTTTCTCTTGTGTTGCTCTCTGAACTGCTTCTCTTTTCCCATTGCTGCTGTGACCGATTCTTTAATATCTATAATTTTGATATTGGTTAGCTGTTTCTTTTTCTCTTGGCCTTGTACCTTCTTATCTTATTGTTAATGTTGGTTTTTTCTTTTCTCGGAAACCGTTGTTATTATTTTCTCTTAGTGTTCTTATTAGGACGTAGTAATCACTTCTAATTTCATAACTTCTCTTTACACTTGTGTCTATTATTTTGCTCATTCTGTGTTGTTCTACTAATATTTAATCGATTAAAGAATTTTCATTTCTGCTTATAACTTCAATCAAATCAAATCAATTTATTGCACTTTTTGCCACCCTAATACATATATAGTTAAAAACACTCATACATATTTGTGGATGCGTTCGTCAACTTAAAACTAAAATTTAAATTTAAACGTAGCATTGAATACAATAAAAGATAAACATTTTTTAGTTAACATTTCCTACATAAATACACATATAAAATATGGATATTTACACCAATCTATATTAAAAGAATCATTAATTTTTTAATTCGGAGTCGGTGTAATAGCATTCGTTTACCAGGAATTTATTATATATCGAGATATACGAATATTTAGCTGACTTTTTGTGTATCGGCAAGCATATATTTTCCCTATACCTTGTATTATATACATGGTTGTCCCAATTTTTAACAAATTTTGCTTTATTTTCCATTGCGTACATAGAACATTTATATATGAAGATAGATATTCTAGTCAGAATATTATTCGCAATAAATATATCCAGATAAGTATCACTTTTTTAATGTTGAATATTAATCTAATTATTCGCTTTTGACATACAAATATCCTGTTTAGATTCGATCGACCCCATAAACTTATATTATAATTTAGATGAGGATAAAACTAATGCGTAGTCAATATTTATTAAATTATCCCTTGAAAACTTATCACGTAGCTTAGATATGGCAAAATAGGCGCCATTTAGTTTGCCTGATACATAATCAATTTGCTGACTCCACGACATGTCATCATCTAAGTAGCTGTCTAAAAATTTAGCAGTACTCAAATAGTTGGTTGTATATTGTGTTGGCTTTATATTATAAAATTGCATTTCTATGGTTTTATTGATATTTATAATTAGCTTGTTTTTGTCACACCAGACAATTATTTGTTCATTTATTGTTTTCATTTTTACTATTAATTCAGTTTGTGTTCGTGCTTAAACGATGACTGTCGTGCCATCTGCAAAATTGATAATGTATCCTTCAGTAATTTATTCATGGAGATCAATGATAAAAAGAATAAATAAAAGCGGTCCTAGAGTAGATCCCTGCACTATCCCTTTTGAGAAGTTGTAGTTTTCTGTTACCGTGTCTTCGAATTGAACATGTAGAAATCGATAAGTGACAAAGGAATTAATTAGTTGGAGCAAATTATCGTGGACCCCAATTGCAAAAAGCTTTTCACTCATAAACTTCGCGTCAATTGTATCGAATGCAAAGGAAAAGTCATAAAAAAACCCACTAACATTTGTTCATAATATCCTCCATAACTTCGTAGCTTACTGTTTCTGTTGATCGTTTTTCTCGAAATCCATGTTGATGTTCCGTCACGATGTTGAATTTGTTTAGATAATTCGATAGTCTCCTCGCAATAATGTTTTCAATCATTTTAGAAAAGCAACACAATATTGATACCGGACGGTAATTTTCCATTTCTGTGTTACTTCCTTTCTTATGAATTGGTACCACTTTTGAAACCTTCAATGCGTTTGGGAATTTACCAGCACTAAATGCCAAGTTAATTGGATATGTTAAGGGTTCCACTATCTCATTTACAACACCTTTTATTACTGGAGATGCACTTTTTTTAATTTTGAGTTTTTTAATTATGTATTTCTATTACTTCAGAAGGAGTTGTCGGTTCTAGAAACATTGTATGATGTCTAATGACTTTTTTGGAATGTTTGCTTTCCCAATTTTTGTATCTGTAATAGTAGAATAAATTTGTCCAAATTGATCAGTTATTTCTTTCATATCACTTACGTAGCATCCATCTTCATTTTTTATTCTTATAGGTTCAATTTTTTTTATTTATACCTAACTCTTTTCAAACCATTTCCCATATCCTTTTCTGCATATTATGAGAATTTATTATTTCTCGATCATAGAACTGTCGTTTTGTGTGTTGAATTAACTTCCTGTACGCTTTCTTTTCGACAAAGTAGTTTTCTTTTAATTCAGCTGAATCTACGTGCTTCATTGTATGAAACAACTTTCTTAATATAATTGATACTGGTAGAGCTACACTCTTGATGGAACGAGATATGTAAATTCAATGGGGTAAAACACTTGTTAAGTTCCATAATATTTTTATTTTCAGTTGCCTGACACGTGTTTCAGTTTTGTACTTTGAAAATGATCAGGAATGATCGAAACACGTGTCAGGCAACTGAAAATAAAAATATTATGGAACTTAACAAGTGTTTTACCCCATTAAATTTTCAACTTTCTTAAGTTTTCACTTGTTTGTCGTATTTCCTTAGTTACCCATTTGTTACGTTTTATTCGACAGTTTACTGTTTTTACTGGACAAGAAATGTTAATTTGGTGTTCAAATTGATCACTGAATCTTTTTTTAATTTCATTTGTCTTAATAATTTCCCAGTTTACAGTTTTACAACTCATTAATCGTGCATTGATTTATTTCTCTTGCTCGTTTTGTTGTATTTTTCGGAAATACAGTAGACGTCTCCATATCAGTTTGCATGTACATAATTTGGGCTAGATGGTCGTAGAAATTTAAATTAGCATTTTTACAAGAAAAGGTTGGTAAATTGGTAATAATGTAGTCAATCTGTGTTTCTGATACAATTTCCTCTCTCCTTTGTATTCTCGTGGGTTTCTTTATTTTATTACTAAGGTTAAGCGAATCAAATAAATCACAAAGCATTCTTTTTTCAATTGAATTTGACATGAAATTTATATTAAAGTCGCCACAGAGAATAATTTTATTATATAAGCTCTGCATTTTTGTGAGTAAAGAACTCAGATTATCAAAAAAAGTGTATACGTCTCCGTTCGGTGGTCGGTAATGCCAATTATTTCTTTGTTTATATGTAATGAGCATACAGAACATTCTATATGGGATTCTACACAAAGATGGTTTATACTCTTCTCTTCTTTACAAACATATTTGGCATCAGATAGTATCATAACGCCTCCATGTTCCTGAACTTGATATTCCTTTAAATTCTGCTACCCTCGTGTGATCTATAGTCTGTTCGTTATATCTTCCGTCGTACGTCACAAACTATCGCTTCAAAAAACGACGAAAGTTTTACAGTGGGTTCTTTTTCCAACGCATTTGGTTTACTTTATCAGACTGACTGTTTTTGCGTCGTTTCTCGAAGCGATAGTTTGTGAAGTATATATTATGAGACTATATATTAGCTTCAGTACTCCAGGTCTCAGCAAAACCTATTATGTGTGGTTTTTCATCGAATAATACACACTCCAGTTCATCCGTTTTTCTGAATAAACTTCTTATGCTTTGATGCACTACTCTTACTTCTTGAATATGTTCAATATTTTTTATTTGTCTTTCTTCTAAATTGCTGGTGGCGTTGGGAACGAGGACTTGATTTTCGAAAAATTGAAATGGACTGATTTTGCTTCCTATTGGCAATTTGTCTGGATCATTTAGAAGTTCTTTGTCTGAATCAAGTACGCCGATTTAAAAACACTTATACTTTTCTGATGACCAGCGATCCGTTCATTCTAGAGTCTCTATAATAAAATTATCGGTTGTAATTTTATTTTGTAGGTGGATTTTTAGCTCCTCGTCTGTGTACGAGAATTTAAATTTTTCCGCATAAAACCATGACTGCCTCCTTATTTTTGTCTACACCGCTGAAATAATGTTCGTGCTGATTATCGTTTATTTGTATACCTTTCCCATATCTTTTTATTTCCGTTATCGCCACTACCTCTATTTTCATCCTTTCGAATTATTTTTTTCAGTTTCTCCCCTTAATCAGCTCCATTTAAAAATTATAAAATTAAAATATTCTGTGGATCAGTATGAAAATATTAATAATGTATTTCTTTTTTTTTCAGGTAAGCTACTGGGAATGTTATCCTTACAGAAATAAGATTGTCAATCAATTTTGGTAAGTTGTAAACAGATTTTGTAGGCAGCATTTTGAGGTTTAATTTTTATGTTTACTTACAAAAAATATTTTAACTAGCGAGGAAATAAAGTAGTTTAATACAATGAAATGTATCTTAAATATAATCATCAGGGTATAATTATAATTACTATGTAACAACTGTTATAATTTCGCTGGTGGCAGATAATAACCCAAAATATTCAAGTAATTTTTCTATTTCTGATTAAATACTTGAGTGTGTGAAGATTATTATTATTAGTGGTTAAAAGTATATCCTTTCTTCAACATTTTTATTATTAACTATATGTACATTTCGAACCCTAAGGTTAGTATTGAAAATGAACCTTTAGGGTTCGAAATGTACATAGAGTTAATAATAAAACTGTTGAAGAAAGGATATACTTTTAACCACTAATCATTTTTCTATGCTTGCTTACAAACATTCGTTTAATTGGCGAGGAAAGAGAGTATTTTAATACAATGAAATAAATACATTTAGTTAACGTAAAGAATTTTAATACATTTTTAGAAATAAATACAATACATTATATCCTAAATACAGTCATCACACAATAATAATAATTACTGTGTGGTCAGTGCCAACTGTCATGAGATAGCAATGCTAAAATTACACGATGGCCGAATATATGCATGTTATGATTCGACTCATATCCGGTTTTATATATTAAACGAATGATTTGTTATATTGTAAATTGTATTGTATAATTTTCATATTTGGCAATATTTCATTAAGTATTCAATATTAATCTAAAAAAGAAATTATTTGTAATAATTAGAAAAAAACGAAAACATTTCGTAAATCTACAACAAATAAGTCTTATTAAGATTACAAAACAAATCACTCTTTGAAACAACTACTTCTCTGGCTAATACCTCGGCAGACATTGAATGACACAAAAGTAATTTGCGTGTTACAAATAACAAGGCTATCAAAGCATTACCTCATAAATCAATGTATTAATTAAATATTTGTAGCTAATACACACGATCGAATAGAACTTGTTAAATTACTTAATCCCAATCGAAATCTTACAATCAGAAATGTGCAATAAATTAATTATAATAAGCGGCAATATTTAAATTAGAAAGCTAAAAATAGTACAAAAATAATAATCATAAAATTGAAAACTTATTTAAAATACGTTACTTTTGGGGTTCCACAGGGTTTGCATTTTGGACGTATATTATTCACACTATTTATCACTAATCCTCAAGATATAACTAAACGTTAGGATTGTTTGCCTTATCTAGACGAATTAGAAGATTAATTAAAACACTTGGTTTTATTTTTACTGTTTTTATTGTTGTAGACGATTTAAAATATAATGTTCAATTTTATTCAAAATATTAACAATATTTTTTAATAAAAACGATTGTGAATTTAATTCAGTGTTGTTAAATATTCTATTATTCAGTTTCGAACATAATAGATCTTGTGTTGATTCTATGAATTCATTGTAAAACTGTACCTGAATAGGCGAGTGCATATGGGCCCATCTCTCCCCCTGAACCCGGCGCAGCACACCCTTAGACCGAAAGTTCGTTATTTATAGTGCATCTGCCACTATGCAGCGCTTTCCATTTTCATTGCACATTATTATGGTAATGCGGAGTTAAGCGAATTGTGGGAAAAATAATGCGACACAGGAAACTGCAAATTGGGACGTCAATATGCGGTGATAAATAGGTAACCCTCAGGAAATTGCCATTTAATATTGTCACATATTCACACCGATGATAATAATAACGAAAAAATCGTTATCTCGAGAATAATCTAAATGAGTTACATTCATAAATAAAATTTCTTGTAATGTAATTACTAAATTTCTTTCATGACGAAATGTCTTATTAGAATGTAACAGAATATATTTTTCTCTGTATGAATTACACAGGCCTACATTTTTTTTTCATGAAAAAGTGTTTCAAATTTAATAGGTCTCCTATAGTAAATGGAGTGTGCTTAGTTTTTTTTTCAGCACTCAGGTTTTCAGGAAAAATGTGTTTGAAATCTTTCATAGAAATTGCCAAAACCACTGAGAAAATATTTATTAAAATAAATATAGTTGTAATAAATATTTTCTCAATATTTCTGTTCGAAGCTACCTTCCAATATTTACAACATACACACGAGGTTGACTATTTTATTAATGAATTATAACAAAAAAATAATCCAAAATTTTTCAGGAATTTATTGCATATGGAAATAATTTATTTGTAAATCCTCGAGTATGTTGTATTGGTTGGAAGGTAGAATAGTGGCCACCCACCCACATATACATAACAACTACAATCCCTGATTGATTTTTAGTGAATGAAATTTCAAAATTTCAAAAAATCATCACCAGTGTAATACCTAGAATCAATAGATATATGTAGGGTGGGTGGATGTTCTCGAATCTATCCTCCAATAGGTATAACATACGCGAGGGTTTTACTGTTTTATTATAACAAACAAAAAATTATTAAATTTGTCAAGAATCCCATCAAATGAATATATTTTATTTTTTATAAACCCTTGAGTATGTTATATGGATTAGAGGTTAGGTTAGTGGACACCCACCCACCCTACATATACATAACAACTTCAATAATTGATCGACTTTTAAGTTTTCAGCAAAATAAACGTAAAATAGTAAATTAAATTTCGAAAAATCATCAGCAGAGTAATGCCTAGAATCAACAGTTATATGTAGGGTGGGTGGGTGGCCACTATCACACCCTCTAAACTGTACAACACACGCAAGGATTTTACTATTTTATTAATTAATTATAACAAAAATAGGATGTAAAATTTATCAGGAGTTACTTCATATGAAAATGATTTTTTTTTGTAAACCCTTGAGTATGTTGTATGGATTGGAGGGTAGATTAGTGGCCACCCACCCACCCTACATATGCTTGTAAACTTTTACTGATCAACTTTTAGTTTGCAGCAAAGTAAACATAAAATGGTTAATGAAGTTTCAAAAATTCATCAGTGTAATACTTAGAATCAGTAAATATATGTAGGGTGGGTGGGTGGCCTAGAATTTAACTTCCAATAGGTATAACATACATGAGGGTTTTAGTATTATATTAATGAATCATAAAAAAATCAATATAAAATTTATCAGGAATCACATCACATGGTAATAATTTAATTTTTATAAACATTTAAGTATGTTGTATAGGTTGGAGGATGGGTTAGTGAGCACCCACCCACCCTACATATATAAAACAACATTATTCAATAATCGACTTTAGGTTTTCAGAAAAAAATCCCAAAAACGTTAAAGAAAATTCAAAAAAAATATCAAGAGTGTAATACCTAGAATTAATAGATATATGCAGGGTGGGTGGGTGGCCTAGAACCTACCCCCCAATAGATACAACATTCTCAAGGGTTTTACTGTTTTAATAATGAATCATAACAAAAAAAAAACAATATTAAATTTATGAGGAATTACATCACATGGAAATATTTTATTTTTTGTAAACATTTGAGTATGTTGTATAGGTTGGAGGGTGGGTTAGTGGTCACCCACCCACCCTACAACAACAACAATATTATTCACTGATTGACTTTAAGTTTTCAGAAAAAAAATCGTAAAAGCGTTAATGAAAATTCAAATAAAAGCTAATCTTATTTCATCTTACATTCAAAAAAATCATCAGCAGTGTAATACCTATAATTAATTAATATATGTAGGGTGGGTGGGTGGCCTCGAACCTACCCTCCAATAGGTACAACATACGCGAGGGTTTGACTATTTTATTAATGAATTATAACAAATAAAATAATATAAAATTTTTCAAAAAATGAAAAAATGAAAATGAACATACTCTTTAAAAGGTATAACATACGGGAGGGTTTTAATGTTTTATTAATGAATTACAACAAAAAAATATATAAAATTTATCAGAAAGTATATGAAATGGGAATATATTATTTTATAAGCTCTTGAGTTTGTTGTAAAGGTTGAAAGGCAGGTTAGTGGCCACCAACCCACCCTACATTTCGACTTTATTGACTAATCGATTTTTAGTTTCCACCAAAATAGAAAATTACACTGCAAAATCGAGTTGTTCATTAAAAAATGCAGTATAATCTACGTAAGACAATCGTTGGTTTTTTTTTTGAATAAACTCGTTCTCTTTTTCCCTCAAAACTGCGTTTTGTAATTTTCCTTTTGTGGATTTTTGTGAGCGAGTCGCTCTTCAAGGTCCAGCAATAATCAGCCATCATTCCCTTGTAACGTCTCTCCATCCCCTTTATGTCTTGATGGAATCTCTCTCCCTGTTCCTCGCTGACAGCTCCAAGATTTTCGGAAAAAGAGTCAACGTGGGAATTCAGAAAATGAATTGCATTCCAGTTTTTTTATAATTTTTGACCATGTTGGCTATAATTTCTTTGTAGTTTGGAGACTTGTTGTTTCCAAGGAAACCGTCTATGACTTCTACGAAAGAACTCCATGCTTCCTTCCTTCTTTAAATTCAGCTTCAGAAAGTGCAGGATATTTGTCGCTCAGGTATTTAAAGCAGTCACCTTGTTTATTTAAAGCTTTGGCAAACTGCTTCATCAATCCTAACTTTATGTGAAGGGGAGGCAAAAGAACTAATTTTGGGTCAACTAATGCATCATGCAGCACATTTTTTGTTCCGGTAAAATCATTATATTCAAGATGTGCCACAAAGTGAACGGCTCCACAAGTAAACATCATAATAATTGTTATGTCGTATTACTGTAATACTATCTTCAATAATGAAGTTTATCTCTATAAGAAGTGAATATTCCATGTTTAAATTAGATTTATAATAGTTTTTCGTGATATATTGTTGTGAGTTATTGTAATATTTTAGATCAATCTTCGTAAAAAAATTAATATTAATTTCCTTCCAGACTAAGTGGATTTTTGTATGGGATGTTTTTTTTTTTCGTACTATTCAACCGGAAATTTGTTAGGATAAAGCGAATTCCTCTCAATTGAATTTCCTCAGGCTGCGAACTATTTAAGTCCTCGGCGGAATTGAATTCGAGCGCGGCGGGAAAAACGAGCGGTTGGATAGCAGTCAATCCTGCAAACCACGGAACAGTGGCGCCGAAATTGGGGAGTGGGGGGGGGGGTGTGCAGGAGATGAGAAACCCTCAGGTCTCACCCACCTCTTCCTACTCTTCTTCCTCTTCTTCGACGCCATTGTTCCCAATTATCTCGGCGAGGATGCGGGGGAAATTGACTTATGAATAGTCCGCTCATGTTCGTGGAAAAAGTTCGGCCGAGAACTAGGAAACTTCCAATAAACGTAATCTTTCAAGGGTGGGCCGCCGCCTGCATCCTCGGATGAGGCCCTACGTCGGCTGCACCGCGAAGTTTTCAACTGCAAAATAAATAACAGATAATGATTCCAAGTTTCCCCAACACCGCTCCTATAGAAAATTACTGTGGACTTAAAAAAGGTATTATTACGCATTATGTAACTTGCGGAGTGTTGAGCGAAGTTGATGGGATATCTTGGAAATTAATTACGGAAGGTAATATTATACTTATAAGATTACAAAGGAAAATGGGATAACGTGTTTTCACCTCATCAATTTCACTTCTATCGATAGAAATCTAACTAATTGAATCGTACAAAAAGTGATAAGTTGTAGCTTATATAATATAATTAAATAGGAAATGGAGATGTCTCAAAAAAATTAGGGATACAAACTGAAAAATGAAACTTATACATCAGGTGCTCCAAATGCGATTCTTCATCTTAAATGGAATAAATAAATCTCTGTTTTTTTATAATCAAACGCGTTTTCCAATTAAAAAAACCAAGATGGTGCAGAACCTTAATGTTTAATGACTGGAGTACTATTAGCCTAATCATTCTAAAACAAATCTTTCGACTTCTAACAAACAAATGGTTGTGGATCACTCTGAATTGATCGTCCGATATTACATTCAAAGTACAGTTACCACATGTTCGTTTTTTCATAATACTGGCAACCATTTCCTTCGAAGGGTTTCGTACATGAAGAACTTCTGTTGGATTCGTCTCTTCTTGAAAGATCCATACACTCAACTGCTGTTTACTTTCGGGTCCATACGCATATACCCATGATTCGTCACTTGTTACGTCTATTATGTATTTGAAGTATCTCAATCGTATTTCTTCAGAATTTCTTTTGACAAATCGATAGATTGTTAAATATGTGGAATCCAATGGGATCAATTTGATTTTGCCAGCCAAATATTCTAGCAGTTTGAATATATCCTGGTCCCATTGATTCCTATGGATGCCTCAATCTCATGTCATGATAAGTCCTATGATGATCTACAAAATCAGTTAATATACAGCATCAATCTTTTCCGGAAAAGCAACCGATTTTCGACGATCTTCTCGAAATTCATCACTGATTGAATTTCGTGTACTATTGATATATCAATTCACGACTTCATTTCAAAACGCTCTAAGTAACTCTACTGAGAAAAAGTCGAACTTTACGTTGCGGTTATCAGATGGCAGCACCTGGATCGTCAATTACCAAAATATAAAAGACAACTCTCGTATTAGTAGATATCGCCCTTATATCTTGAAATAAAAATAATAATAAAAATCTGCGGCTTCTTGTTACGAAATTTATTATTAGTTCACCAGTATGAAATATTCATGCGCCATCCGTATATTCGAATTTTAACATATGGGACACTCGGTTCGGATTTTGGCCCGTCAATAATATTTCGTTATATATTCGCGTCGAATTCTTATCGGGAAATTCCCTCGCCCGTTCGTCACGAATTGAGTTAATCCGGTAGTCGAATGCGATCGCCCACCCCGCATACCGATGAAGTGTTCGGGCCGCCATTGAACCAACACTTCCTTCTAATTAAACAAAAATATTTGGACGTAAGGAAATAGTCGGCGGCGGCGGTTGTAGTGAAGGAACGCGATATAAATTGTACGAGTCGTCAGAAATGATGGATTCATGCAGGGCCGCAATTTACATGTAACACGCACATTTTCATTTCGTTCCTCTCTCTGCTCGCCTCGTTCGCCACGGGGGGTGGAAAGATGCCCGCGATACCTTATCCGACCGCCCCATCTATGAAACATGCATTTTCCATCGCGTATCCGGATGTCTGGGGGTAAAGGGAAATAAGCCGGCGGAATTTTAGTCCTACCATTTAAAACCGCATTTGTTTCATTCAATTAATACAACGTAAAGTAAATAATGGGATACTTTAATACTTTTGAGGCATTGATCAATTGATAGTTACCATACAAAAAGCTATTATTTGCCTAAAATCGAAACACACTTGTATCTTTCTCATGTTGAACTTCTGATAAGGAATTAAATGTCTAAATTGGCCAATTTTCACTTCAGGATTGAAGGAAATTACTATGTTGGCCACATCACCATTTTTTGATGTTTCTTTACATTTTGCAACTTTTAATTAAAACCCTCGCTTATGTTTTACTAATTGGAGGGTGGATAGAGGCCACCCACCCACCCTACATATACATGATAACATTAGGTGCTAATTGTTGATGATTTTGCTAAAAACATCAAACACTTTATATAATAAAAAATAAAACAAAATCAAAATTTAAGTTTAAATATAAATAACTTCCTATAGCAAATTTTATCTAATTTAGATTTAAAGTCTGCCCACCCAGTATATTTAATTTGTATTAATTTACTCACTCAAAAATTTTACCTTCTGAATATCTTTTTTATTCAAAAAGTTTTGTAATTAATTATACTCCAAACTGCTAAACGATCAATAATTGAAATTTATATGTATATGTAGGGTGGGTGGGTGGCCTCTATCCGACCCTCCAACCAATAAAACATCATCAAAATTTATTTGAAAAAAATTGTATGAATATATCTCTAGAAATTACGATTATTTTATGTTTGTTTATATTTTACAACTTTTAATTATAACCCTCGCTAATGTTTTACTGATTGGATGGTGGACAGAGGCCACCCAACCAACCTACATATACATGAAAACTTTAATTGATAATTGTTGAAGATTTTTCTGCTAAAATTATAAAACATTTTATGTAATAAAAAATAAAAGTAAATCAAAATTTAAGTTTGAATATAAAAGACTTTCTATAGCTAATCTTATCTAATTTAGATTTAAAGTCTGCATACCCATCATGCATAAAATTTTATTAATTTACTCACTCAAAAATTTTACCTTTTGAATTTCTTCTTTAATCAAAAAGCTTTGTAATTAATTTTACTCCAAACTGCTAAACGATCAGTAATTGAAATTTATATGTATATGTAAGGTGGGTGGGTGGCCTCTATCCCACCCTCCAATCAATAAAACATCAACAAAATTTATGTGAAAAATTTGTATGAATGAATCTCTAAAAATTACAATTATTTTGTGTTGACTTATATTTTACAATTTTTAATTAAAACCCTTGCTCCTGTTTTACTGATTGGAGGGTGGATAGGGGCCACCCACCCACCCTACATGTACATGATAACTTTAATTGCTAATTGTTGATGATTTTGTTGCTAAAAACAATAAAACACTTTATGTAATAAAAAATACAACAAAATCAAAACTTAAGTTTAAACATAAACGACTTTCTATAGTTAATCTGATCTAACTTAGATTTAAAGTTTGTCCACCCACCATGCATCAAATTCTTACTAATTTAGTCACTCAAAAATTTAACCTTTTTAATTTCCTTTTTATTCAAAAATTTTGTAATTAATTTTACTCCAAACTGCTAGACGATCAGTAAGTGAAATTTATATGTATATGTAAGGTGGGTGGGTGGCCTCTATCCCACCCTCCAATCAATAAAACATCAACAAAATTTATGTGAAAAATTTGAATGAATGAATCTCTAAAAATTACAATTATTTTGTGTTGACTTATATTTTACAATTTTTAATTAAAACCCTTGCTCCTGTTTTACTGATTGGAGGGTGGATAGGGGTCACCCACCCACCCTACATGTACATGATAACTTTAATTGCTAATTGTTGATGATTTTGTTGCTAAAAACAATAAAACACTTTATGTAATAAAAAATACAACAAAATCAAAACTTAAGTTTAAACATAAACGACTTTCTATAGTTAATCTGATCTAACTTAGATTTAAAGTTTGTCCACCCACCATGCATCAAATTCTTACTAATTTAGTCACTCAAAAATTTAACCTTTTTAATTTCCTTTTTATTCAAAAATTTTGTAATTAATTTTACTCCAAACTGCTAGACGATCAGTAAGTGAAATTTATATGTATATGTAGGGTGGGTGGGTGGCCTCTAATCCACTCTCTAATCAATAAAACATAATCAAAGTTTATTTGAAAAAAATGGTATGAATAAATCTCTAAATATTACAATTATTTTGTGTTTATTTATATTTTATAATTTTTAATTAAAACCCTCGCTTATGTTTTACTGATTGGAGGGTGGATAGAGGCCACCCACCCACCCTACATATACATGATAACATTAAGTGCTAATTGTTGATGATTTTGCTGCTAAAAACAATAAAACACTTTATATAATAAAAAATAAAACAAAGTTTAAATATAAATGACCTATAGCTAATTTTTATTTTATTTCATTTTATTTATTTTATTTACAAAAACTCAACAGACATTTATCCAATTAAAGAGTTTACTATGCATACAAACAAGTACAAACGATGTTTAAGACTTGAAACTAAACATGATAATCCAAAATCAAACAAAAAATATGTATCTTGTATAATATAAATTTACATTATGATGATGTCTTCAAATGCGTCAAAAGATAACTTTTAAATTTAAAGAAAGAAGAAGTAAATAGGTCCAAATTACTTGATTAATTATTACAAAGGTGAGATAATCTTATAATGGGTGAATTTAAGTAGTAATTTACACGTGGAGTTGTGTACATGAAATTTTCACAATGTCTCGTTGATAATTAAAATTAAATTAAAATTAAACATACTTAATATTCTCTGATTATTAATACTAAAATGAATTAATTTATAGAGATAACATAAACTTATATAAATATAAATAGAAAAAACACGAAAATATTTTCGTAAAATCTGCAACAAATGAGTCTTATTAAGACTACAAGAACAAATCACTTTTGAAACAACTACAACGTAAAGGACTTATATATTTTATTATATAAATATGTCTGTTAAAGACGGATATAAAATCAAATTCTGCTAACAAATCTGAATAAGGAATAGAAAAGCTATATATTCCATGTTTTATAAAATATAAATATCGGAGACACATTTTCCATATGTTTTCCAACATATTAATGTACTTTGCATACATAGGCATCCAAATAAGAGCACAATATGACATTTTTCTTAAAATAAAAGTTATAAACAAAAGACTTTAACATCATTAAATGACCTACAATTCCACATTATAAAGCCAAATAATCGATAACACTTACGAGATGATTGTGTAACATGAGCTTTAAATGTCAACTTACAATCATAAATGATTCCAAGATCTTTAGTTTCTGAGAGCCTGTTTAATTCAATTTCATTCAAAGTATACCGATTTAAAGTTAAATTTGTTTTTCTGCCATAAGTGATAACAGAACCTTTTTTGATATTTAATGTTAGTTTGTTGCTTTCACACCATTCGGTAAAACGATTAATGTCTAATTACAGTCACTTACACTATCCATAACACTATAAATATTAATATCATCAGCGTAGAAAAGAACACTACACTTAAAAATTGAACATGCATCATCCATATATAGAAGAAATAGAAGAGGACCCAAGTTTGATCCTTGAAGTATACCACTGGAAGCCACATAACGTTTAGACTGAATACCTTGAATTTCCACTTGCTGACCACGATTATATAAATAGGATCTCAATACCTGAACAACATTATTATTCAGACCAAAATTTATTAACTTAGATATAAGTAAATCGTGACCAAGTGTATCAAAGGCTTTAGACATGCCTCCATAAATTACATCAACCTGCTTATTATTATCCATTTCATCAGCAATATCTTGCGTAATGTTCATTAAGTTAGTCGATGTAGATCTATGGCCCTTGAAACCGTGTTGCTTGGTAGGCAAAAATAGACTTACTTGATAGTAAATATGTTTAAATAATATAGACTCAAAAACCTTAGATAAATTACTCAGGATGGATATAGTGCTGTAATTGATATGTTTGCGATTTCCTGTTTTAAAAATTAAGCATATTCTTACTTCTTTCCATTTATTGTTAAAATTTGATTATATTTACTTGTTTAAATCTTTTCCCAGTATTGGTTATTTTGTTGGGAAATAAAGAAATTATTATTATTATTATTTATCAGGAAACTTTCGGGTTCGGGTCTATAGGTGTAAGCAATAGGTTCAGCCAAAACAGGAGCTGCATATTTTAAAATAACAGATTATTAAATCTAAACCCGTTGTACATTTAGGTTTCAATCTTTTTATTTCCTGTAAAACCTCAGTCGTGTCGATAGTAAAATCACCAAGACGACTATTTGTTTGTGTTCCAAGTGAAGAATTATGAGAGTATGGAAAGTATGATTTAACAAAACGCTCTGCAAATCCATTAACAACTTCTTCGGACGTATTAAGTAATTGGTCATTATATATCATGGAATTCGGAATCCTTGAGGTTTTCCTCTTAATATTGATATAGTTATAAACTAAATTGGGTTCATTGGAGAGTTGTTGTCGTGTTTTCTTAATGTAGTCTGCATGAGCTGTAGCTATTTCGCGTCTTCGTTCTTCATAATACCTTTCTCGATCCGTTGTTGTTCGTGATTTCATAAAGCGTTTGCGAGCATTATGTTTCGACTTTAATTTACATCAAACCGATTGTGTAATCCATGGTGCATATTGTTTAAAAGTCTTTTTTTTTAATGGTACAAACTTATCAAAAATGGTATATAATGTGTTATAAAATGACAAGCTATGTCAACATCTTTATATGAATATACATCAGACCAATTAACATCACATATAAAGCTGGAAAATTAGTTTTCTAAAATTATATTGAAATTTGGACCGATCAGTACTAATACGTAAGTTATTAGTTTCAAGGTGAGTATGGGATGATGGCTATTTTCAGAAACGAATGGTGTATTACATCTGTTAGGATCTTGAATAGAATCAAATGACCCAATTATGAAATCTAAAATATTATTATGTGTATTCCTTATATTCTTGCATTGAGTATAATTATTATAATACAGGGTGACTGACGAAGAACCTTTGGTGCTGTATCTCGCTTATTTTTGATCCGATTTGAATAAATAAAACATCTAATTAAATGATTTTTAAAAGACTTTAATATGAACTGTACTGATATTTTTTCTTGCATCCAGTTTTTGACAAAAGACGATCAACTTTTTTTTTCAAATTGCACTGTATATATATTTTGTACTGATCCGCAAGGAGCTTTTTTTTTCTGAATCTAAATTTGTAAACGATTTTATCCATTATCAAACCAAAGTCGAGAAATTGAGGATTAAAAAAAATTAAAAATCAAATACCCATAGTAAACAATATACAGAGCCTATTTCAAATGTCAAAAGTGACAGTGTCAGTCATTGGTACAATACTGCAATGATTTTTAATAATTTCATAATAAAAATGTTGCAAGATTTCAAAAACTGAAAAACGATTTCTGTAGAAGCATAAAATTCTAGTACAGTGTTTGAAATATTGCAGCATTTTAATTATGAAATAATTAAAAATCGTTGCAGTATTGTATCAATGGCTGTCACTGTCACTTTTGACATTTAAAATAGGGTCTGTATATTGTTTACAATGGATTCTTGACTTTTTATTTATTTTTTTAATCCTCAATTTCTCGACTTAAGTTTGATGTATGGATAAATCTGTCTACAATTTTATACTCAGAAAAAAAATCTCCTTGCGAATCAATAAAAATATATATACAGTGCAATTTAAAAAAAAATGTTGATCGTATTTTGTCAAAAACTGGGTGCGAGAAAAAATAACAGTTCAGATCCTATTAAAGTCTTTTAAAAATGGTTTAATTTGATGTTTTATTTATTCAAATCGGATCAAAAATAAGCGAGATACAGCACCAAAGGTTTTTCGTCAATCACCCTGTATACATACATATCAGCACTACTCAGGTACCATTTATAAATAACTGAATAATTTTAAGTTCAATATGATTTAACCCACTCATATCAAATTGAATCTCATTTGACATAATATTGTTATGTACTGCCATTAATAATACACCGCCACCTCTACCAAATTCTCTATCGGAACTATAAACAATGTAATTTGAAGGAAATAACTCTGAGTCTTCAACTTCACCATATAACCACGTCTCAGTTAAACAATATACATCATAATCATTGCATAATACACTATTATAAAATTACGTACATTTTGGAGACCACTAAAAATAACATTTGTAGTTGGGGGTAGTAAATTTTTTTTGTGCTCTCGAATTTTATTAACAATCTTGTGAACATCATTAAAATATCTTATTATAACATCTTCTCCCTTGGCTTGTCGTTCCTTTAGTTTTCTTACAACTTCGTTTAATTAATCGCGTTGCATATCTGTTCGATCTGGTCTAATGCTTAAGTCTTCATCAAATTTATTTCGATTACCATATCTGCATTTGATAAAATTAATTTTTCGGGCGAAGACGCTCACCTTTCTTACCAACGCGAAAACATTTCTTCATAACAATTGAACTGTCAATTGTTTGTAAAATATTGTCAATTATAGTGAAATCGTTATTGATAGTATTATTATTACCTAATTCTGGCAAATTATACAACATTACATTTTATCTCGTAATTTTCTCTCGTACAACTCCTTAATTATTGAGATATTATTTTTTGCACCATCGTCAGCTAATTTAGACTCTAGAGTGTTAACTACAGGTATAATCCCATCTAATTCAGTACGGAGAGCTATGTTTTCGGACTTAATAGTACGAAAATCTTATCTAATTTGGATTTAAAGTCCGCCCACCCATCATACATAACAATTGTATTAATTTATCCACTCAAAAATTTTACCTTTTGAATTTCTTTTTTATTCAAAAAGTTTTGTAATTAATTTTACTCCAAAATGCAAGACGATTAGTAATTGAAATTTATATGTATATGTAGGGTGGGTGGGTGGCCTCTATCCGACCCTCCAACCAATAAAACATCATCAAAATTTATTTGAAAAAAATTGTATGAATATATCTCCAGAAATTACCATTATTTTATGTTTATTTATATTTTACAACTTTTAATTAAAACCCTCGCTTATGTTTTACTGATTGGAGGGTGGATAGAGGCCACCCACCCACCCTACATATACATGATAACTTTAATTGCTAATTGTTGATGATTTTGCTGCTAAAAACAATAAAACACTTTATGTGATAAAAAATAATACAAAATCAAAATTTAAGTTTAAATATAAATGACTTTCTAAAAATTATCTTATCTAATCTAGATTTAAAGTCTGCCCACCCATCATGCATCAAATTTTTATTAATATGCTCACTAAAATTTTTACCTTTTTAATTTCTTTTTTATTCAAAAAGTTTTGTAATTAATTTTACTCCAAAATGCAAGGCGATTAGTAATTGAAATTTATATGTATATGTAGGGTGGGTGGGTGGCCTCTATCCGACCCTCCAACCAATAAAACATCATCAAAATTTATTTGATAAAAATTGTATGAATATATCTCCAGAAATTACAATTATTTTATGTTTATTTATATTTTACAACTTTTAATTAAAACCCTCGCTTATGTTTTACTGATTGGAGGGTGGATAGAGGCCACCCACCCACCCTACATATACATGATAACTTTTATTAATAATTGTTGATGATGTTGCTACTAAGAATAGTAAAACATTTTATATAATAAAAAATAAAACAAAATAAAAAATTAAGTTTAAATATACATTACCCTCTATAGCTAATATTTTTTTAATTTAAATATAAAGCCTGCCCACCCATCATGCATACAAATTTTATTAATTTACTCACTTAAAAATGTTACCTTTTGAACTTCTTTTTTATTCAAAAACTTTGTAATTAATTTTACTCCAAACTGCGGAACGATAAGTAATTGCAATCTATATGTATATATAGGGTGGGTAGGTGGCCTCTATCCCATCCTCCAATCAATAAAACATCATCAAAATTTATTTGAAAAAATTGTATGAATAAAACTCTAAAAATTACAATTATTTTGTGTTTATTTATATTTTACAACTTTAAATTAAAACCCTCGCTTATGTTTTACTGATTGAAGGATGGATAGAGGCCACCCACCCACCCTGCATATACATGATAACTTCAGTTGTTAATTGTTGATGATTTTGCTGCTAAAAACAATAAAACACTTTTTGTAAAAAAAATAAAACAAAATCAAAATTTAAGTTTAAATATAAATGACTTTCTAAAAATTATGTTATCTAATCTAGATTAAAAGTCTGCCCACCCATCATGCAACAAATTTTTATTAATTTGCTCACTAAAAATTTTACATTTTTAATTTCTTTTTCATTCAAAAAGTTATGTAATTAATTTTACCTCAAACTGTGAGTCGATCAGTAATTAAAATTTATATGTATATGTAGGGTGGGTGGGTGGCCTCTATCTCACCCTCCAATCAATAAAACATCATCAAAATTATTATATAAAATTTGTATGAATAAATCTCTAGAAATTACAATTATTTTATGTTTATTTATATTTTACAAATTTTTAATTAAAACCCTCGTTTATGATTTACTGATTGGATGGTGGATAGGTGACACCCACCCACCCTAAATATACATGATAACTTCAATTGTTAATCGTTGATGATTTTGCTGCTAAAAACAATAAAACACTTTTATGTAATAAAAAATAAAACAAAATCAAAATTTACGTTTGAATATAAATAATTATCTATCTTATCTTATCTAATTTAGATTTAAAATCTGCTCACCCATCATGCATCAATATTTTGTAATTTACTCACACAAAAATTTTACCTTTTTAATTTCTTTTTTATTCAAAAAGTTTTGTAATTAATTTTACTCCAAACTGCACGACGAACAGTAATTAAAATTCATATGTATATGTAGGGTGGGTGGCCTTTATCTCACCCTAAAATCAATAAAACATCATCAAAATTTATTTGAAAAAATTTGTATGAATAAATCTCTAAAAATTACAATTATTTTGTGTTTATTTATATTTTACAACTTTTAATTAAAACCCTCGTTAATGTTTTACTGATGGGAGGGTGGATAGAGTCCACCCACCCACCCTACGTATACATACAAATTTTAATTACCGATTGTCTTGCAGTTTGGAGTAAAATTAAGCACAAAACTTTTCGAAAGAAAAAGAAATTCAAAAGGTAACATTTCTGAGTTAGTAAATTAATAAAGTTTTTATACATGATGGGTAGGCAGACATTAAATCTAAATTAGATATTAGCTATGGAAAGTCATTTATATTTAAACTTAAGTTTTGATTTTGTTTGGCATTTTATTGCATAAACTTTTTACAGCAAAATCATCAACAATTAGCAATTAATGTTATCATGTATATGTAGGGTGGGTGGGTGGCCTCTATCCACCCTCCAATCAGTAAAACATTAGCGAGGGTTTTAATTGAAAGTTGTAAAATAAAAATAAACACAAAATAATTATAATAAGTAGAGATTTATTCATATGTTTGAATAAATCTATTAAAATTTGCAATAATGTTATGTTTATTTACGTTTTACAACTTTTAGTTAAAACCCTAGCTTATGGTTTATTGATTGGAGGGTGGCTTTGAGGCCAAATACAATCAATCAATTTTTCGCCTATTGCTAATAAACTATAAAGTTACGTGAAATTTATATAACAAGTAATTGTGAAGACTCCAAAATTGAGCAAATTATTAAGTATAGCTATTTTGCCTAAACCTCATAGTTTTCGTTTTCTGTATGTGACAGAAATGATGATAATTATTAAAACAGTTCTAACATTACGTGAAGAACTCGCACCTATTTTGTAAGAATAATCTTTGGAACACTTTTTAATTATCATGCAAGCAAATAAAGGAATCTCTTAAATAAGTCTATTATTTAGGGAGATATATTCGTCACAGTGTTTCGAGTAGGGACGGTACAGTTGATTAAACCCTTAGCATATGTTTATTTTTTTTTGAAACCCTCCTAATGACATACAATGCACCCTGCTCACCCCACAACCGACACACGACATATGCCTTTGTCGTAAATAAACGGAACGGCGTATTTTTTGCTGACTTAAAACGGACAATGTAAATAATTCCAGTCGTAAATAAATCGACCCTAATTAAATAAACACACGTGCATTTGTGGAAATAAAGAGATTTCGTACTGAAAAATATATATACGAATTCATCAAGTTCAAAATGTAAATAATTAATATACATAAAGACAATTTATTGAAGACGGAAGTCTTTCAACCAACACTGAATTGAAAAATTTACTACGTTTTAATAATACATAATACTCTTTCAGCCTATTAAATTAATATATTAGTTTATGTTTACATATCATTAGAATAAAATAGTAGAAGAGGTATTGGTAATTGTAGTCTCAAATACTGTTGTATTTTTAGAGAGTTTAGTTAAGCATGATAGAATAATAAAAGAAGAAATCTAGCGTACTCTTGACCTACCTCAATGCGTAATTTATTCGGGCGGGTTAGGAGTACGAGAGGTCATTGTATTGTGTGTTGAGGTAGGTTAAGAGTACGCTAGAGCGAGTTTCTAAATCCAAGCATTTAAGGCTTAACACATGAATTTTCCAATTTAAATAAATTAAATAAATTACATCATTATTAATTATTTAATCAGTTTGAAATTAGTCGTATTTTTAAATGATGTAGGTTCTCAGTTAAAAGCACAGATTTGTAAAGAATACGTTGATGTAAATCATCGATTATAGGTTAGCCCGTTGATCGGAAATTAACGGATGTTCCGGTTTATAGACAGGTTAACGTCGTTTGATGTGCAGTAATTATGTGTTGCACTAATATTTGGACACACTGGTGCAGGTACGAGCCTGTTTCCTACACCGAATGCGTGCTTTGATGTAGGAGATTATAAGGATAACACGCTAGATCAATATTATCGATGCGGAAACTTGTTATCGGCAGTACTAGTACTTCACAGACAGAGGTGAAGTGATGGATTAGATGGTTATTAGAGAAAGTTATTAGTTATTTTAAGCCAACGAAGGTTAATTATGATGTTAACAATAATAATGTATACACCACTTAACATTGAAAATTAAATAACATGAAAATATTATATTTACATAGAGAAATACATTCGTTGTTGTTATTGACAGGTTGTATATATTGAATACTTTTTCCAGTTTAATGTTTATAATAGTATTTTCATTTATAATCTTCAAGAGAAATTAGTACTCGTTTCTTTAACTTATTATCTAATGTGGCCATATCTTTAACTGCTTACGTTTCTAACATCAACCTACTGCTGAGCTTTTAACATCTTAAAATTCACGACCGAACTCCATCGACCATGTGCAAAGTTTGTTTGCAAAAACATTAAATGAAAATAATTCTACAATTTTCATTGAAAATAATTATCGACTGTACTTACTTTAATCTTAATTAAATAAAAACAATGCTTATTCCTTGTCCCTTATCACGCAAACTAACTTTGCAAACAAACATTTCACGTTCTTCTTTACTGACAATCGCGTCAGCTGTTGCGTGTCACCAACATAAAACCAGTAATATTCAAATGTTACTAAAAAAGTTACTAAATCTGACAATGAATCTAGGATTCTACAATCCGAGAATTAATCTCTGACTATTAGTACGGTTGTTAGTGTTTCAATACAATTTTTATATTATTTTATCCCAATAATCTTTACTTGACTCAAGTAATATGTTTACAGTTAAACTAGACATAATTATAAAAGGGAGAAGTAATTTTTTTAATGCATGGTGAGCGTTGAATTAAGATCAAATTCAATTCGACCCAAACACGCGCACACAATGGCGATCCGGCGGTTCAAATCAACAATTTATAATTAGAAAGAAATCCAATTTAAATTCAAATCCGTTTCCGAATTCCCCAAAACACAAATTGCCCCCCGCCCCTATTTCCCTCTTTACCCGCCGAACCTCACTAAATATAATCATGAATGTTCGACCGCTTCTCGCCTTCACATCCCTTGATTCGCAAAACGAAATAAATTCCTTACTTAAATACCTTTTGGCTTTTACAAAGATGAAATGTAAGAATTTATTTTATATTGTTGTACATAAGCTAACTAATGATTTAAACAATTTATTTTTAATGGTAATATAAAGAAAATACTGGACTGATGAGGCTATTACTTGTTGAAACTCCATATCACTTAATAATGAGATTATTTGTAGAAATTATGAAATCACAGTTTTCATATGTATTAATTTATTAAGTAAAAGATATAAAGAAAATCTTTTAAATTAATAATTTTAAACGGTCGATGTTTATTGGTAATGGAAAGTAAATATTTTCCCATAGCCGTTTCGGAATATCACCGGTCCCCTAAAACCCTATGAATAATTTTTCGGAATATCTTAATCCCGTAATCTCGGTAAAACGGTAATGGGCGAAGCCAACAGCGGCGGCAGCAGCACGACAACAAAAACCCCGGAATAACATTAGAGGGACCCCCTCATCGTCCTCCTTCACCGCCGCCACCAGCATCATAATCCTTAACTCGACTGCCCTCGGTAATGGCATTTTAATTGCTGCGCCCACAAAAGGGGTGGACCGACGACCCGAGAGGGAAAAGGGAAAGTGTGTGATTTATTGCACAATGGGAACCGGCCGAAGAGTCGATGAACTTCTTCTTAACAATTCTCTCAGGACGATAAAAAATTTTTTTAGAGTGCCCCATAGATATGGATAATTGATGATGGCATGTGAAATTAAAGTTTTATATAAAGTTTTTTAAAAGTGCTTTTCGTACTAAAGGCGATTCAAAATGTTTTTTTATAGAAATTCCTATAGTCTTTCGACTGAATCATTTGATATGAAGGCAATTGAAGCTTGATTATTTAAACCTTGATACATAATTTGTTAGAGCCATTTAAATTTATATAATTTGAAGGAAATATCAATTTTTTTTAATGCACAGCTCTAAACTTCTATGTTCTTCAAATAATATAGGGTCCTACATGTGATGCATTATTTAAATCATCGTTTATGCCTAGCACAGAATAGACGCGGATATCCACGCCCAGTGATCGACAAATTTGTGATTTATAAGAATATATCAATTATATTTTCAAACAAAAACGAATTCAAAGGTTTTAACATCATAATCTAAGGACTTACTCGGAACGAAATGTCTGGACAAATGCAGGAAATGCGAGAAAAGAGTGAATATTATAGAAACAAAATAATCTTTAAATACATTGCTGACGTAATATAAAACTCTTCAGCAAAATTATTATTAATCAATAGTTTGAGTAATTATTCGAAATAATTAAAGCAGACAAATAAAGAAAAACAAACACAGGATTTATAGACCGATTGCAGTAACAAAACTTATTATAAGTAGAAGTTTCACTTTTCTAGAAATTGAAATAATTTAAAGAGTTTAAAATCGTTATTGAATTATCTAATACTTAGTTCAGGAACTTTCTACTAATATTCTAAAAACACTTTGTAGGTAGAGGTTCTGTAGCTATACTTCTGGAGGTGCAGAAAGCTTTATACAATGTCTGGCCTCAATAATTATTATACAAGTGTAACACCCTAAATATCCCTCTTCATATTATATTTATTATTAAGCAATAAAAGTTATTAATACCCCTTTTTTTCCTTCATCATCTCTACTTTAATTCTAATACTTTTTCATAATCGTTCTAACTTTATCAACACTTTTCTATTATGTTCGTTTAGTATTTAGAGTGATGTAGATATCAGATACTTTATTCACAGTTTTCTAATTTGATATGTAGAGCTTTAGTTATAAACATGAAAGAAATTAATTATTTCTTAAATTTCTACAATTTATCTGCAAATCTCAGCCATTTTACCGAATAAATAGCTTTTTTCTACAAATCATAAAGAATAAAGATATTAGAACCTTACCCCCACTCCTGCAATCCTACTCTCCACAATATCCAAGTTAGCGAGCGATCCTCCTTAAGAATCCTAACCAAAATCCGCCATCCTAATAATCCTCTGCACAATCCCTCTAACCAACTCCTATATGACTCTACCTCTGTTATACCCATCAATGAACGTCTTCTATACTTCAGTGAAAAATTTTCCAAAAATCCCTTTAACCATCACATCCTTTCCCTTTACTGCTTGCGCAGAAATTCCAACCAAATCCCAAAATACAAAACCCCCTCATTCACTACATTTGAATTCATCGCATCACATCATCCATCACCATCATCAGAGACAGACTGACGAAACACATTGACAAGGACAAATCCAGGCTGAAAGAACGATAGCCATTTAGCAAACTAACAAACTAACGTCAACTGTATCATTCATATATTATATTACTTGTATTTGTGTTTGTTAATAAAGATTTTGTATATATAGAACCTTATTACTATATTTTTGGGGCATAATCAGGAATAGTAGGAACTTTCCTCAGACTACCTATTCGAGCTGAAAAAAGGAACCCTGGAATTTTAATTGGCGATGATCAAATGTATAATGCATTTGTAATAATTTTGTTTATAGTTATACCAATTGGTATTCGAGGATTTGTAAATTGACTTGTTCCCCTTATATTTGATATAGCTTTCCTTTGAATAGACAACATAGATTTTGACTTTTACTTCCTTTCTTCTTGGAGCTGTACATTTTATTACTACAGTAATTAATATACGCTCAACAGGAATAACATTTGAATACCTTTATTTGTTTGATTCTTGAATGTTGTCGGCGTTTACTTGGTGGTACATTTTTGATTAAAAATTAAATAAAACACTTTTAACTTTGTTTTACCACAATAGTTATTTATTCACTGTGACTATAGTTACGATCATAAACTGTTTGATAATTAAATCTATTGATAATGGGTGCATAGTACCCGAAATGTACATCTAGCGAAATAAAAATTAATTGTGAAGAAAGTGTTAGTGTTTTAATCAAGTTTTAATTATATCTTCACATAACTCAACAACAAATTTCTATATGTTTGATAATGATCAGTTTATGATCGAAACTATAGTCACAGTGAATAAATAACTATTGTGGTAAAACAAAGTTAAAAGTGTTTTATTTAATTTTTATTTGTTTGATCTGTAGCTATTACTGCCTCATTCCTTCTTTTTCTCTAATAATATCTTGGTTTATTAAGTTTAATGGTTTGAACTCATTATATTTAAAAGGAAGCTTTTGGAACTTTTGGTATTTTTTATGCTTTAATAGCTTGGTTTATTAGGTTTTATTGTTTGAACTCATCATATATTTACAGTTTGTATAGATGTTAATACTCCTGTTTTACATCTGCAACAATAATTATTGCGGTCCCTACTCGAATTAAATTTTTTAGATGATTAGCTACTCTCCATGGATCTCAAATTAAAATTACTCCTCTTCAATACTTTGAGCTTTTGGATTTTTTATTCTTATTTATGGTTGGTGGTTAAACCAAAGTAATTATAGCTAACTCCTGAATCGATATTATTTTCACTTCCATTATATTTTATCTATAGGAGCTGTGTTTGCAATTACAACATGTATCGTTTAATGATTTACAATCTCTACTGGTTTAAGATTAAATGAAAAATTCTTCACTAATTTGTGCCTCCATAAAGTTCAAACGGATTTTACATGAAAATAAAATTAAGGACTTATTAAGACGCTCTATTTAATTGTTTTAATTGACACATAGGGAATTATCAGCATCACATACTTCCCGAGTATCTGTAATAATAACAAGAATTACCAAAACTAAACTGAAATAATGTATTCCAAATTTGATTCAAAGAGCTTGGGAGGCCTTGTTGAGGTCAATAAATAGACACAAATGTTTGCAACTGACAGTTTGACTTAGGCAAAAATGGGGCATATTAATAAAGTGGAAGTTGTTCGTGCTGTAATATTGGCGAAAGCCTTCGATAAGTTTCAAGAAACATCAACATAAGCCTGTCTCTTATTTAGCGATTGTATTACAGGTACTTGAAGACTGGTCAATTCAAAAGGCGCGTTGGGCAAGGTCGTAAATCAAGATTTCAAGTGTTTGTAATAGAGTTTCTACGACGAATACATCTTAATTTCCTTCAGGACGAATCATGGGATCACTGTATCAGACCAGATAATTTGAAATAGGTTGAGATAACCAAATTTGAGGACAAGACGATACGTCCGAGAACCCTCTTTGACACGAGGCCACAGAATAGCAAGGCTGAATTTTGCCCATGAACTAGTTGCATGGCAACTTCGACAATGGAAGTATGTGCTCTTCACAGATGAATCAAGGTTCCATATTACTCGTTGCGATGAGTACATGTTTACAAACGCCCAGATAAATGCCGCGTTTTTATTTTTGGAGGTGGTACAGTTATGGTTTGGGGTAGGATTAGATTAGTATCAGCAGTAGAACCGACCTTGTTGTAATTCCAGGAAATCTTAACTAATCTTAAGCTAATCTCTATGTTGACATTGTGTTGTCCCTGTGGCATATGTAATAGGTCCAATTTTTTTGTTAATACAGAATAACGCAAGACCACATATTGCGCGTATCACTTTAGACTTTCTACAAGAACTGGAAACTCAAATAATGGTGTATCCTTCGTTAAGTCCTGATCTAAATTCCATAGAGCATGTTTGGGATATGCTCGACAGACGTGTTCGTGGTCGCTCGCAACCACCTATCTCAGACCATCCGGCAGCTAACGGCAGCTCTTATTGAAGAATAGTAAACTAGAAGTACTTCGAAGACTTTTACGAAGCATGCCAAGACGGTGTAATGCCGTTATTCGTGCTATGGGAACACATACTTATTATTAAGTTACCACTTTATATAAAAAAGTTTATATTAGCAATTAATTTAAATTCGTTTTGCACTTTGGTTTTGGTAATTGTTGTCAATAATAAATTTAAAAATACGAAAACATTTCGTGAATCTACAACAATGAGTCTTACTAAGACTACAAAACAAATTAATTTGAAACAACTACTTCTCTAGCTAATACTTCGACAGACATTGAATAATACAAATTAATTTGCGTGTTACAAATAGTACAACTATTAAAGCAACACTAATTTGAATGAAATTATTTCTGTTGAACAAACTAATAAATGATAAAATGTACTTTAGATTGTTTAAATAATTTTTCATGTTATAGTTACATTTAAACAATCTAAAGTACATTTTATCATTTATTAGTTTGTTCAACAGAAATAATTTCATTCAAATTAGTGTTGCTTTAATAGTTGTACTATTTGTAACACGCAAATTAATTTGTATTATTCAATGTCTGTCGAAGTATTAGCTAGAGAAGTAGTTGTTTCAAATTAATTTGTTTTGTAGTCTTAGTAAGACTCATTGTTGTAGATTCACGAAATGTTTTCGTATTTTTAAATTTATTATTTAATTTTCTACAACGAACTAAAGGATTTTAATACATTTTATTATTGTTGTCAATAATTACGGGTACTTTAAAAGTACGCGATGCTGATACTTCTATATGTGCCAATTAAAATAATTAAATAGATCGTTTTTCAGATGTTTTTAATTGTATTTGTATGTAATTTCCTGTTTGAATTTTATGGAGGCACAAACCAGTGGCCCGCTAATTGTTATGAGCAGTGGAATTTATTGGTGTTAATTTAGCACTTTTCCCTCAACATATCTTAAGATTAATACGAATAACTCGACGAAACTCTGATTAACCTGATGCTTATATTCGTTGAAATGTTGTCTCATCAATTGGATACTTAATTTCAATAATAATAATTTTCTTACTTCTATTTATTACTTGACAAGCATTTATCTCCTATTAAAAAAAATATAGTCTAACCCTTTTTGAGACAATGGCAACATGAAAAAGTTTAACCACTTAAGATAGAGCTATACTTTTATTTATTTATTTCTTTTACTTACTTTACAAGCTCTATTAAAAAAAACATAAAAATACACACACAAATCCACTAAGAACAGCTTCTTTTTCATGATCATGCTTTAATAATTACTATTAGAGTTGGATATATTGTATCAATTTTATTCTTTAATAAATTAAAATTTCTCCTGCAATTTGCAGATGATACTCATCTAATTACTCATGCTCCTTCATAACCAAAAGCTCTTAAATTCCTGCATGAGCTGACCCTTTTTAACGTTGGTGTACGAAATGGTGCATTAAAATTTCACATATATTGGGTTGTCCGGAAATTTCGTGCCGATTTTTAAGGAAAATTGAAACGCAGCTCATTTAAGTTTTGCTGTACATTTATTAAATTATATATGTACCATTCTGATCCACAACCTTTCTCCATCTTTTATGCAACTTGAGAATTCCGTCCTTCCAGAACCTGTCCGTTTTTTCGGCAAAAAAGTTGTCTAAATAAGTTTTTACCTCAATCAAAGAGTTGAAATTTTTCCCATTAAGGGAATTTTGTAATAATCGGAAAAGGTGGAAATCCGAGGGCGCGAAGTCTGGCGAATACGGTGGATGGGGTAAAACATCCCAACCAAACTCCAATAATTTTTGTTGAGTTGTCAAAGACACGTGAGGTCGGGCATTGTCCTGATGAAAGACGACGCTTTTCCGATTCGCTATTTCTGGACGTTATTGTTCAATTACTGTCTTCAATTTCTCTAACTGAGAGCAATACTTTTCCAAATTTATTGTTTCATTATTTGGTAAAAGCTCATAATAAAGGATTCCTTTCCAATCCCACCAGGCACAGAGCATTACCTTCTTCGAATGAAGATCGGCTTTTGGGGTGACTAAAGGTGATTCATCACTCTTTCCCCAAGACCTTTCACGGTGAACGTTTTTATAAATTATCAATTTTTCATCCCCCGTCACTAATTGCTTCAGAAATGGTGTCTCCTCATTGCGTTTGTAAAGCATGTCACACATGGAGATGCGATCCAACAGATTTTTCTCCGTTAAGTCATGCGGAACCCATACATTTAGACGATTTACGTAGTAAAGCTTCACAATATGGTTTTGGATGGTTGATTTTGATTTATTTAGCATTCCTGCTATTTGACGTAATGTTGAGTATGGATTATTCTTGATTTCTGCTTTAATCATATCGTCGTCAGTGGTGGAAGGCCTACCCGCGCGTTCTTGATCTTCAAGGTCAAAATTTCTAGCTTTGAACAGAGCAAACCACTTCCGCACAGTTCTTTCGGCTACAGCACATTCACCATAAACAGCGCATATCTTATTTGGCGCTTGTGTGGTATTTTTGTTCTTTCGGAACAAGAAAAGCATTGAATGACTATAATGCACTTTATTTGCTGCCATACTCTAAGGCGTATAAAACTGACAAAAATTAACGAATCTTAATCAAACTTTTTTCAAAATATAGCCTGAAGTTATCTCTTTTAGAATATGTACACATATCATTTGTTTTCAGTAAGTGTACTATATTCAAGTCTCTCCTCACGCTACCTACTGAAAATCGGCACGAACTTTCCGGACAACCTTATATAATGTGAGAAATATTTCCCTCCACAGATGACATAAGTCACAAATTTGTGTAAGTTCATTTTGAGGATATAGTATTTGTCCAAAACAAAGAACAAATATTTTAAGATGAGCTTCAAGAAGCAAGTTTCTCATGGAAGAAAGTGTTGGTACGAATGGAAGAACGCTACATTGTGAACTCTACCCATTCCATATGTGACTGAAATATTTGTTGATGTTAATGGATTTTAAATACAATTTTGAAATGTGTAAACATATTGGAATAAATGAATGATACTAAGTGGCTTATAACTTGATTAAAACATTTTGTAACCAGATCTATAAATAAAATAGCGAAGTAAGTTTTCTAACTGTTTTAATCAAGTTATTATCATCTTCACGTAACTCAATTAATCTAAATACAATGGTTTATGATTAATAAAAAAGTATTTTAAATTTTTCAAATGAAACTAGAAACAGAAAGCTTCGTAAATGTGATAACAACGCCTTTTGTTTTTAGTATCATCATATTTTTTTATATTATAAATCATAGATACTCTTTAGGAGTTTAAAAAAATTGATTATTAAAAGATTATAAAATGTGTATGCCATTCTAAAATACTAATTTCGATTTTTAATTCTCGTTAATTCTACAGGATCTAAAATCTTCAGAAAGTTTGTACAATATTTTAAAACTAAAAAATTTTGTAAAAATTCTAACACTTTATTTTTTTAACAATGTTTGAAAATTCTGCAATATAAAGAAATTAGTGTGTTTAAAAACTTTATAAAAAAATATGTATTTATACTTTAATGTTGTAAGTTTTAGAAATAAAAAAGATTAAATGTTTCAGAAGCTTTAATAACTTGAAAATTTCTAGAATTTAAATCACTTAACAATAAATTAATTAATTGCGTAATTTTAGTTGGCAATTATAAAAATTAAAAAAAAACTATACAACAAATATTTGATCGACAATAATATTAACGAATTTTCAACATAGATACATTTCATATAAATTATGTTATCACTTATTCCTCCAAAATACAAATATTTTACAAAAAACAACTTACGAATTCATTAGAACGCATCATCAGTTCCCCTAAGTAGCATTTAATTTTAATTTAATTTATTTCATCAGATCAGGTAGAAAGATCTATGGTCGATAGTCCAGACAGTGATGTACTAACAAAACTAAGTCAACATAAAATGTAATAACAACATGGAAAAGTTACTGAAATAAAGATGTTGTATATTATGGTGTATGCATACGTGTTTTCCGGTTTGACTAAGAGATGGCGCCAACGAAAAGTCAGCCAGCGTATTAATTTGACACATACGTCATTGTATTCGTCTGAACTTAAACTACAAACACACACAAGTTGAGTGCGCCAAAAGCTGGCGTCTTTGTTTTATCGTTAAGTGATCATGTCGAGTATTGTGTCTGAAAAAGAACATTTGAGACATGCATTGCTTTTCTTATTTAATCAAAAGAGAGAGGCTGCTGAAAGCCAACTTTTGCTGGTAGAAACATACGGTGAACACCTCCATCGATTAGAACAAATGAGACATGGTTTCGACAATTTAAAAGTGATGATTTTAATGTGAAAGACATTGAGCGCTTTGATAGACCACAAAAATATCTGGATGACCCAACTCAAATTCAACGGCAATTAGCAGAAGTTTTTTTGGCATGGTATTCATAAGTTATCTGAATGATGGGCGAAATGTGTAACAAACAAACCGGAAAAAACTTATGTATACACCACACTTTCCAAAGTAACTACAAATTATCAAATATGTTTAGAAATTCAAAATCCTTGCTTGTGTAAACAATCTTTTAGAATTTGTGAAGTATCAACAGTTTAAAAACTTTCTCATTAATTTATTTTTTGGGTTATTTCTGTTGCCAACATGCATTTCCAAAACATTTGAGAAAATGATTAAATTATAATTACATTTCGTTATTAACAAACAAAATATATTATTTTCAAATCAATTTAGTTTTCATGAAGTTCTTTGTACAGAGGATGCTTTTGTCCACATAAATGGACAGAGAACAATCTTCGGCTTCAATATCGCTAGACTTGTCAAGTTTCTCATGCTATATTTTACAATAAACTAGAGTTATATAGCATTTGAAGTACTGCTCTCAAAATAATCAACAGAACTCAATGTGTAGTTAGTTATTAATAAAGTTATAAGTAACCTTTTACCAATGATCACGGGTGTACCGCAAGGTAGTGTATTAAGCCCATAATATTTTTATATTGTACAGGGGGTATTTAAAAAAAGTATATAAAAAAGTATATAAAAAGTAGTAGAGGTAATGGCTAAACTTCGTCCATTTTTTTGAGCAAATAAATACGTTTATTATTATTATTATATTTCTTTAACATCTTGTGTTAACGAAACGAATCCGAGAGGAGCTGGAGTTATGTCAATCTGTATAACAATAAATCTGTTAGATCGCAGTTTACGAGAGGCTAACACACCTTTCAATAACCCTATATATGTCAGTCTGTAGTGTGGCTCTTGGGAATTTAGTCATTATGAAGCTTTTTTCTGGAGCAAAACGCTCGTTGTGCGTGTAAGAGTCTTACAAAAATTATGATTTTTGCATAGAAGATTCTGCAATATGCGAGGTTATTGTCAATCAAATGAGACGCCATGCGTACCTATCTTTCGAAAATGAGCGAAGAAGTTTGAAGAGACCGGTACAACATTGGAAATAACAAACCACAATCATCCAAAATCATCAAGAACGGCAGTGAACGTGTATAGTGTTTTTGACAATTTTGAAGTGCTTTAAATGTGCTTAGATGTTCTTATATACAAAAACCCAAGGCTACACCCCTATAAAATTCAATTGATACAAGAATTAAAGTGAAATTTTTCTTGAAAAATATTGATCTTCAGGAAAGATGCTTTAAATTGGCTTCAATGCAGTCCTTATTTAACCCGTATGGACGTATGACTGTAGGGTTAGCCCAAATATAATTTTGTTGCCAATAGACCAAATTCTCTGGCGCATTTGAAAGAAAACACTCATCTTGAAATGGCAGCCATTATAGAGTCTACCAGCCGAGCCGTTATAAGAAATTTCAGTGTTAGGAAAATTGAGTGCTGGGACCGCGAGGGTTTACATTTGAACAATATTATTTTTAAGAAGTAAAATCCAAAGTTGTATAGTTTTAAAAATAATAAACATAGTTTCAATAGATGGATTCCTTTTTTTAATTGGTCCACTAAATATAAACTTTCTTTTAGTACAGAGCACTTAAACGATACCATTAAATGTGTTTTATTAACTCTTAACTTTGATAAAACCAAATTTTGTAACCTGTAACACCTTAACCTTATCAGTTAACGAATTGTTACCTTTTTTTGTTCCTTGCATTTAGTTTCTTTAATAGAGAGAGAGAAAACATCTTTATTATTAGAAGTAAATATTTTTACAATTTTTTTTACAAGTGAAGTGTACCGACTTGATTTTTCTTCTAATCAGCGGCTATCGACCCGCGGTCTTTCAGCCTGGATTTAAGGATTCAAGATTATGATCGCTAATGTCATTATATACTGATGAATTGATGAATGGTGATTTGTGGGTTTTTTGGCTTTGGGTTGATTAAAGGGTTACGAGGATTACACAACTGGTTAAGGATTTCGAGGTTATGGGGCTTTGTGGCAAATTTTTGGGATAGGTGCTTCAGACGCTCTTCTATAGGGATTACTTGGGTTAATTCATATAGGAGGGTATTAGATGGGTTATAAATAGGATTAAGAGGGTGTCTGATTTTAGTAAGGGTGCGATGGGCTGATCGTTCTGCTACCTGGAGATTTTTTAAGACGGCGGGACGGGGATTATGGAATAGGATAGCGGAGTACCCAAGAAGAGGCCTACAAATCGTTTAATAAATATGAACGGCTGTGTGTGTAGATATGCCTTGATTTTGGTACGTTAAAACTCTAAAATGGCGTTCTCTCTTCTTGATACTCGCCTTAAGGTTTTGGGTGTGGGATTTGAAGGTTAATTTGTGTGTCAAATGATATTCCTAGGTATTTACAGGATTGAGAAGGTATTAGTATGAGGTTATTTATTGTTATTGTATATTAAGAATTTTAAGGTCGATGAAAGGGAATGAGGATTTGGGATTTATTTGGATTTATGGATATTCTCCATTTTGCGAATTTTTCTTTAATATTTTTTTGGAATTTTTGGAATTTTTTGTTTTAGCCGAATCTCTCTTATCAAATTATTCTTCCCTCTTCTTCAATATAAAAATCTGTTAGGCTTTTCTTTGCTTCTATAATTTTTCTTGATCTTATATTTCAACTACATAGGCTGAAAAGTCTTTCGAATGACAATAATGAAAGATCTATTTAACGAATTAAAAGTTATTTATTTCTTGTCATAATTTATTTTTAGAGTAATGCACTAAGAGTAAGAAAAAACGTTATTTATTTTTCGACACAATCTCCTTTTTGAGTAAATGCACTTAGAGTTATGGTCTTAATGCAGGTCTCGGTATCAAGTGTCTCAAAATAGGTATTTTACTCAATTCGAGTAAAATCTTTAATCAGCGAGCCACTGCTTCAGTGAAGGAAAAAGAAAACAATCGCTGAAAGCTATATAAGGAGAATAAGGGTGATTCAGGACCAGTTCCTAAAACATTTTTTTCAATGTATCCCAATAATCGTGAGAGGAGTGAGCTGGAGCATTGTCTTGGTGAAGCATTTTTTTCTTTGTCAAATGTGGCCATTTAACTTTGATCTTGCAGTTCAATCGATCTAATAATGCCAAGTAACATTCTTTATTGCTAGTTTAATCATGCATGATGATGATGCACATCCCAAAAATACTGACCAAAACCTTGCCGACTAATTGTTGTTACTTCTGGCGCTTCAGACCATTTCATCAAGCTATAATCACTCTGCTGACTTGAGATTGGACTCCAGTGTGTAGTGATAGATCCATGTTTCATCCATTGCCACAAATCGACGCAAAAACTCCTTATGGTGTCCAAAATTTGCCTTGAAACTCTAACACGTTATGCTTTTCATGTAAAGCGCGCAACTCTTTTTCATGTATAAACATTTATTAATGATATGACCAACGCTTTCCTATGAGATACCTACGATGTTAGCTAGCTCACTAAATTTTACTTTTCGGTCAATCAACACGATTTCACTAATTTTCTGAATGTTTTCTGGAGGAGTAACTGCCTCAACTGGCCTTCCTGAACGTGGTGAATCATTTGTGGCTCTTACGGTTACGACGAAACTCAGCAAACCAATATTTGATGGTTGAATTTGTTAGGGTAGGTGTTCCGTAATATTTATCAAGCCATGAATTTTCTTCAACCGCGTTTTTACTACCAGGAAGTATTGTTTAATTCACTTTTGTCCACAGTAAAAATAAATTCAGAGGTAACCTTACTTCGAAAGCTGTAGCTTGAAATGAAATGAAATTTTCAAAACATGTAATTTAAGGTTAGTACTCTTTAGGAAGTGTTAGTTTATGGTGCCATCTATATGTTAGGCCAAAGACTTTTAAGAGCTTAATTTTCACCAGTTGCAATTGTTTTTATTTTACACATTAAATTAACTCTCTTACTATTTCTTACATTCAAAATAAAATTAATCCATTCAAAGGCGAAATTGTAAAATCCAAACTAATTACCTCAATCCACTGCGTCTAGACTATCAACTGAAATCATTGAATTAAACCCAGACGTATTATCTCGGCACCATCCAATCCAATTCACTTAATGCCACCACTTAACTCCGCAATGGAGTCATTTTCCGATGCCTTAAAGACGCCCCTCGCAATGATACACCTTGTTTCGACGTAATCACTTTATTGCCCATTTCGAAACGTTTCATTTACATTCTGCATCCCCGCAGGGCGATCTACCTGCTGGCCCCGTCCACCCGTTCATTCGTTAGTCCGTTTCCCGCATTATTAATTGCGTCCATCAGATTTATCGGTGCAACGCGGTTATAAATATTGTTAATAATAAATGTTAGATTTATGAAGCGATTAATTCCGTTCGGAACGGACGCGCTGCCGGTGATTAATATTTTTGCGATTTATGTCCTTGTATCGGAAGCGGTTTTCGCGAAAAGTATTGTCTCGCTAAATTAATTGCGTCCATTCGAATGCGCGGAATTGTTTGCATTATTTTAAATAATGGGAAGCGCTTTAGAATGTTTATAACAATTAAAAAATTTAATTCAAAGCATTATTCATACTTTTCATCAATCATGATTTAATTTAAATAAAACTTTCAGTCTTTAAATCTTTCAATAAGGGGAATAAGTGTGTTTACAACTTAAACGTCAATTCAATTCAAATTTATTCCTTATTCATCTGTAATATTTCATTTGTGATGATTTGTAACTAAGAGAATTTAAATGTTGTACGTAGTTTATTTATATCTAATATCATTTCTTTCACATAGACAGTCTTCTGTATAATAATATTTTGAAAAACCTAGTGAACTATCTAAGCTAAGCTAGGAAGGTGAATATAACGTATCCTACCTACTGCGCCAATTTGACGATTTTGTAATGTTATAAAAACCATCTAAGACTCTTATTGAAAATCCCTTAAATATATAATAAATGATAATAAGTTTTACATTAATATAGAAATAAAACTCTTTAATGTCATGAAGAGATAAAGTAACTTTTAGTAGTGAAAAAAGAAAAGTATAACAAGTCACCCTCGAGGCGACAGGAATTTCTTGTCGACGTGTAATTTAAATATTTCAATTTTCACACCATTATCATACATTTCTCCGGCGTCCCACTTTCCTACTCTTTCTAAAAGTACTGACTGAAAATAAATTCTTCGGCTGATTCGGTTTCACGTCGTCCGGATTTACAACCCTTGTTCTAGGGGTGTGTAGTGGGCGTACGCCGTCGAGATGCACCCTGATAATTAGCCCCGTTGTAGCCGGCCGTCCGACCTACACGTCATCCCTAATTGAGATGGAGCTGAATACTACTGGGAGAGCCCCTGTACAACCTGCCCTGAAAATGTACATTATGCACGTGCATACATCACGAATTGTCTCATGGGTCCATCCGAGCTACATAATAGTTGGTGTCAACCATTAAAATAGGTCTTAAATATATGAAATACCTTTGGTAAAAAAATAAAAAGGAAGTCGTTGCATAATGCATATATTTACAGCGACGTTCGTCCTGGTGATGGTAATCGATACATACGAGGCTAATTAAAACGGAGGCTGTAATGGAACCACTATCACCCACTTAATTACCCAACAGCCGACCGATAAACTTGTTTTGGAAATTAATTTTAACTGGGAGATGCACCGATAATTCAATTGCCGCGCAGTAAGTGTATCAACACGGTAACTGAGCGCACAAGGGTGAAAACTGAACTTTTAAAGAGTAAAAATAGAAATGAAGTTAACTAAAAATAATACTCCTTTATTTATTTACACTATTTCTAGCTTAACGTTACTTAAGTTCTTAAAACATTAAAGTGTAATATCGATAAAGCAAGTGCTCCACAGCAGCCAAAAAAAGCAGAAGGTTTAGCTGAACGAAGACTTTCAATAAAGCAAGTGTTCTTTTTGATTGATGTTTCAGGTTATTAGAATTAAGTAACTTAATATATTTTTTGTTATACACGATTTTTATTAGTGATCGATTTCAACATTTACAAGATCATTTTTAAACAAGTTTTATGGAAAGCTTCTAGGTGTACAAAGTGATATATCTTTGTATCATAGATAGATAGATAGATAGTGGATATATTCACTGTACTTTCTTAATTGAAGCAGAAATATATACAAAACATTTTTTACAAACTTTTTTTTTGGTGAAGAAAAACCCTTATTTTCAGTTTCCTAACACGTGTTTCGATCATTTTCAAAGGTTAAACTTTTACAAACATCTTGATTACAATAAGAAAGGCTTTAATTCAAAACAAAATACTCTTTTACTGCTGCTGCTTCGGTCATATTGCTGCCACAAAAATTCTCTATGATGAAGATTTTACCCATACCTTGCCTAATTTAGCAATTATTAAAACTTATCATTTCAAGTCGTAAAGAGGTAATTATTTTAATAGAAGCAATATTTACTTTTTTCCATTAGAATCCCCAAACATTTTATCTTTGAAGTTTCCTGTTGGATTAAGGATTAATTTCAATTCACTGTCCCTAGGAATTTGATAAAAGCTAATTGCATCTCACCGTTTGATTTTAATCATCAGTTTTTTTTAACAGTCTATAATTTAAAAAGAGGAACCCTAATAAATGATCAACTCACATGTCCTCGGACGTAATCCCGCAGGAGGGGCCATCACATCACCGAATTTTAATATACAGCGCTTACAATGCTCACACTGAGAGCTAATATAACTTTGCCGCGGCCCTATTTCAACTTGAAATGGGCATTTTAAAAGCGCCAGCCGAACTTCGTTAATTCACCGCCGCCGCCGCCACCACCTACCTTCCGCGCCATAGGATTAAACGAAATTTAATTTCGACCGGAATATAATTAGTTTTACGACGTCTGTTGTCTTTTTCTCGCGTTTATATCATTTCGATTAGGGTTTGTATGAGTTTGAATTCTCTGTCTAAACATTTAAATAATTGTCTAAAAGGACTTTAAACAATAACTTCAATAGCAGGTACGTTTATTTAATCTTAAGAATTAAAAAAAAAATAAAATCCAACTTAGTTTTAAATTTGTAAAACACAAATACAGAAAATCCTTAAGATTTGCTCGTAATTAAAAAAATGTTGAAAGGGAAGAAGAAGTTGATGCTTGAGGCTTCTACTTCGTTATACATTTTGAAGTATAAAATAAAAACACTGTTTGTATAACTGAAAATCCAGTCTAAAGGAGGAAGAAGTGTTTTGTTCTGTTTCTTAAGCCAGTAAGACAAAAGTTAAAGAAATTAATGTTAAAGAAAGAACAGGAGGAGAATCTTTGTGTATTCTTAGGAAAGACATTTAAAAATAAATTATTACGTATAAGACTAATAAATGATAAACAATGAAGTATATATAGATATGAGACTTCATAGAGGTTTGAGAAAGTGTTAAGAAAATATGAAGTAGGAATAATGAAGGTAATAAGGATGTTTCACTTTTTCGTAGAGTCTATAGAAGTTAATTTGCTGAAGATTCATCTACGATACGTAAGCGATATTTGTCACAAATATATAAACTAAACATAAAATGGATTTTAAAATAACAATAATAAAAATCATATCCTAACAAAGAAACTGTTAAATTGAAGATTAACGAAAAAAAAGTCTTTAAATTATGTGAAGATAACAAAGAAAAGTCTTATATTATTAATTCTCTTCACGAAATTCACATATTAACCAACAGAAATAGTTTTAAATTATGTTCAGTATATTTTCTAAAACCAAGGAGGAAGTGAAGATTGAGAGCTTGAAAATCGATGAGGAAGATACTCGAGGAAATCTGAAAATAACGAGAAAAAGGAGAAAATGTTTCAATTAAAAAGTTATCAAATAATCTTATATATCTATAGAGGAAACGTGAAGAATTTAGAGATGGATAAGAAAAATACGATAAAACATTTCTTATACTGTCATTTTATAAAAAATTTCTTTAAAATAAAGGTGTTGATTTTTTTCTTATTATCTATTAAAGAAACCCAAAAAATTATAATAAACCGCCCTGAAATAAACGCTTAGTACCAAAAGCCTTTCAGCTCTTTCGGTAAAGAATTGAAGCTTAAGTTAATAATTTCAAAATTTTTAGCAGTTCTTGACCTACACACCCATAGAAATATGTTTTTTCTAAAAATTCCTTCCCTGCACGTAGTAAAAAAATATATTGTCATTTTTCGAAAACATTTTACGTTTCAAAGTCTCTAGAAACGTAAAATGTTGTTGAAAAACTTTTCGAAAAATGACAATATATTTTTTTACTTCGTTTTTACAGGGAAGTTTCTAAAATTAACGAGAATACATCAAAAAATCTTTCAACTAGATAAACCATCTAAGCCGAAATGCTGAATATAACTATTAAAAATTTTAAAGTTCCGTCCCCGGAGAATATAGGAAAAAATATGCCTAAATATAAAAAATGATAAAAATTAATTCAATAGTATTATAAATACAGTAGAAAGAAATTAAAGCAAAGACAAATTTGGAAAATAAATGCTGTCGGTGTTTTAAAGGTAAAGAAATACTCAAATGATAATAAAAGGAAAGTAATATAGTTAAGTAGAAGAAAAAAGTTCCGGCGTGGTTCAAGTAAAACATTTTTACTGAGACCACCAATCCGTAGCTCGTTTTGAAGCTCGGTAGCGCATAACTGGGATTACAAATATTGAAATACAAATTATCATTGATATCATTAAGACGCCTAGAATATAAAAGTACTACAAAAGATAAAGTTGTAACGGAACGCGTAATTATTTTTTGCGATTGTTGTTTAAATTAACGAATGGAATTTTTGATTCGGACAGGTTGAATTTACATCAATATTATTCAGTTTCCTGTCAACAATTTTTATATCTATCATCGGGATATGGATTTTTTTTGAACAAAATGGAAATGTCAGTGTTTATTAATATTTTCTTTTGCAGTTTTGTAGCAAAAAAAGTATTGCTTTCCACGTAAAGTATAATATAAAATAAAATAACTAAGTGTTTTATTTTATATTTCTAAATGTAGAACGAAATAGAAGCCTGAAGTATCAACATAGTATAAAATATCTGAAATTTTTTGATGAATTACTTAATTAAATATTTTTGCGATCTTTTAAATATTTGATCATAGAGATTAAATTTACGTTTGTATTACCTTAATTGCCATTCGTACATGGCATTTGTTTTTGACCAAAAAATAGTAATCTAATTTATATTCAAAAAAAGATAGAAAACATCTGTATTGAAGATAGTAGTTACATATAATTATAACAATTTTTGTGATTCTGCGTCTTCTTCTTTTTCTTTTTTTTTTTCTCATGGCTATCAACCATAGGTCTTTCAGCCTTAGAAGATATATTTTTTTAGATTCTTAGATTGAATGATGATATGTTTGGAATGATCAAGCTGTTGAAAGTTTAAGACCAGTTGGATCAATTCGTATACAACACTGAATAAAAACTTTAAAATGTTGATTATAATTAAAAACCTTAATTTCTGAAGAATGTACTATTAACAACAAGAAATGCAATGTAGTTTATGCACGATGGTGCACCAGCACATTTTAATGTGGTTGCTCGTGAGTTTTCAACAGTAACCTAAAGAGATCGTTGGATTGGTCAAGGTGGACCTCACTTATGCCCTAGATTTAAACACCCTGGATTATTTCCAAAGGGGCTATCTAAAGTCTTTAATTTACACTACTCTAGTAGAAAATGTGGAAGACTTGCAAAATCGGATAATTGCTGGCTGTAATATAATAAGAAACTAGCTTGTGTTAATGAGGAGAAGATTAATTATTGCATTCTAGTTAGAGGTAGTTATTTTCAACAGTTCTTGTAAACTAAGAAACTTTACATGTAATTTAAGAATAGCTGTTGTACGAAGTAGGCTGAGAAATTAAAACACTAGTAAAAAACTAGTAAAACGCTAGTAATACGAACTTTTTCACTTTTTAATATCTAAAAAGAAGCCGGCAAGGAAATATTTTCCGATCGTCATTTGTTTTTCAACCAATTATCTAAGGAATAATATTTTCCTGAAGTTTTCTTTTTCAATAAAAATAACTTTTTATTGTTGCAAATTATTTTATCAATGGATTAGCACAGTGCTAATCCATTGATAAAATAATGGTTACTTTGTGTCCGAAATGTACATTTGGTAAATCAAATAAAATTGTGAAGAAAGGTTATCAGTGCTTTATTTGTCAAATTAATTTGATCTTCACGTAACTCAAGCAACCAATTTAAAGTTGTAAGAATCACTGAAGATAATGAAAAAATGACCAACAAAAGAAATTCCAAAGGCAAAATAAAAATATTCTTAATGAATTTGTTAAATTGGTAGATAAACGATAAATTATTATCAAGGACCAGAAGAGAAACATTGAGGGATAATAAAGACAAGCCATCTAAAAAGCAAAATGAGTTAATTTTTAAATAATATTCTGCATTGAAATAAAAACGGAAGCCAATGATAGTTCAAAAAAGCAAATAACTATTGACTTAGCAACTAAGTTAATAAAAAAAATCATGTTTAATCAACCAAATTTCCATTTTGATCAATCTTCTATTTTACAACTTTATGATTCCGTGTTCGTTGAATTCTTGGTCCTGTTCAGCAAAAAAACTGAACCAAGTGTGATTTAAGGTCTTTGTCATTTGTAAAAGTTTCACAATTAAAAATATTCTGCAAACTGCTGCTCTATGGGGAATGTAACATCACTTCCCAAGCAAGCCCCAGTAATTTCCCACGAGTGACCAAAGTAGTGTGAGGTCTTTCGTAGTCATGGTGGAACACTACTCCTTTGCGATTTACCAATTCTGGCCATTTTTCTTTGATTGCTTCTTCCAGTTATGTGAATCTGTCTTGATCGTTTGGTTCCTTGGAAGCAGTTCAAAATATAAAATACCTTTGTAATCCCACCACTTTGACAACATGATTTTTTTCTGATGCAATTCAACTTTCGATGTACTGGTTCGTTTTTCTTACATCATGATCGTTTTTGGATGATGTTGCTGTACACATTTTTCGTCGCCAGTAGTGATTCTATTCAGAAAGGAATGAATCGGTTTCATTACGTTTAAGATGCATATCGCAAATGTTGATTCGTTGTGTTAAGTGAACTGAACCTCTTTCAATTCTTGCTATACTCATATATCGAGCTTTTTAACAATAAATGTTTTTCAATCGCAGTATACAATTGCTATCTCAAAACTTACATGGCGTTTCTGTTCGACTATGGTTTTGATTTAGTCGACATTAAGTTCGGTGGGCCGATCAGAACGTTGTTTGTCTTTAAGAGAAAAATCTCCAGAACGGAATATTTAATTAATAATACGTGCACTCAGTTAAGCGATCATCACCATGAACACAAATATATTTTTGTGAGCTTGAGCAGCTTTATTTCCTTTACAGAAATAAAGAAAAATAAAATACGCCGAAATTGTTTGTTTCTTCCCTCCATTCTGAAAATGTCTTATAACTATGAGCAACAGAATAATCATGTATCACATGCTTCTAATGAAACGTCAATGTGACTGATATCGGATTATAACGAATGATCGAGCAAAGTGCATCACTAACATATAAAACATTCATCAACGAACCGACCATATACTATGTAGACGATCTATAAAAATATTGTTATAAATCGCAAACTAAGCTTAATCTAATTAAAAGATTAAATAGATTTGAAAAATACAGAATGCATACTAAATGAAGCAAAACCAGTGATCATCTTTAGTGGCCTAGAAAAGCGATGAGCACGCAGTAAGGCTAGGATTAGCTTTACGCAAGATGAAAGAGAGAAAAGATAAGTTCATTTAAGGAACGTTCTTAAATTAAATAAACGAAGAAAACGATCAAAACATAAACGATGAATATATACACCAAGGACCAGAACACATGCAATGAACACAACCCATTTGAAGAATATGTGGAAGATATACTTATAATGGGCAAAAATGTATATATTTAATAATAATGTATGTTCTTTAAAAGAAAAATATTCTAGTGCCTTAAATCATAAACAATAAAAAAATATATAAAAACATCTCTGATGTTAAAGATAATAATTAATTAATATAATAAATTTGTACCAATTAGCAATAAAAAGAGAAAGTAGACACAAGCTTTAATAGATAAATTTGTAAAACAAACATACATAGGCACAAAATTAGGTTATTATTTGAAATAAATCAATTCACTTGGTATTGCGCAATTTACACAAAATTATGTATACATATTAATAATAAAAACTCTTTAAAAGAAAGTTCTAACAAATTTGAAAATAAAATTACAACGAGCATCAAAAGTTAACATTGGAACCAAATAAATACAGCTGATTAGAAAAAAAAATTAAAACCTACAACAATCCAAAAGATACTAAGAATTAAATAGACAAGACTAAAAATAGGACCTTACAAAAAAATAAGTTATATTTTTGCTGAGATTTAAGATTATCTTTGACCAATAAACAACGTCCAAGCTTTTTCTTGTGGAAAGACTGGCGATGCGAAATGAAAATGCAAATCCCAGAATTTCATGGGTAATTCTCGGCGTATCATCACAATACTTCACAAAACCCAATCGCTTCGGAAAGAAGGTTTTTCTCTCAAATGGTATGATATGAATCATGTGCTTGATTATAATTTCTTGAAGATTATTCAGAACTATTTTCAAATATAGATACATTTGTGATAAGGTCTGAATGAATAATATTAATATATAACAAAGATGTCTTCTAAGGAATCTAGGTAAATAAATAATTTCGGTCTTGAAGTAAATAAAAATAAGATTTACAATAAAATGTTAAGAAAGATAAGAAATGCTAGAAGTGAAACAGCTAAAGAATTATAAGTAATACTCTTAGATAAGGTAACAGAAATTTGAAAAAAATAATTAATGCTGGTAAAAATTCCTAGAGCCAAGCTAGGCTTTGGGAGGCGTGGCACCCGTTGAGATTTGTTTGGAGGATGGTTTTGGTGCCTCCAGGAGCGCCTACTCGTTGACTGCATTGACGGTGTTGTGCGACGTGATTTTCTCTCGCTTGGCTGCATGTTCCGTGCAGAGTCACACCTTGTCTCGGTTGCTGCACCAACCCCCTCTCCCTCTGGTCGGTGTTCTCCCTGGCTTTCTCTCTTCTGGACTTTCCATGGCTCAGGTTTATCCGGCCGTGCCTAAACTCTGCATGAATGAACCAGCTACTCTACCGCCGACCTTGCCTGTCAGGCTAAGGAGGTCCTCTTTAAGGCTGACGTTGCCCTTGTATGTGGCTTAGATTGCCGCTTTCGTCTGCGAGGCCTCGTCAGTAGCGGCTCTCTCTGACTGTGTGGAAGCATCAGCCGCTTCTGGGCCCTCCGTGGCGTCTTTAAGCACACCCTTGTTTAGCTGGCTGACCAGGTAATATACATTTTTTTGTTCTCCGTCTGGATGTTGGGGTTGTCCTTCATCAGCTTAGCGACCTTGTCCAGCTGTGAGTGGGTGTCCTGAGCCTTCTCTGGCATCGTTTATTGTGTAATTTAGTTCAGTTCCAACTTTATGCGTCTTCGGCCGATTTTGGGGGACCACGACTGGTTTCCTTCAAAAATTGGGCATGTTCTGATTGTGCAACCTCGCAGGTATGCCCTTGTCAAATCTTAGATCGATCGGGTCGCCGATGATCTCACGAAAATAGGTAAAATTAGTCCTTCATATTCAACGTTCTATTTTAGGAGATCGCGTTGAATTTCCTTAATAAAATATTGGCGGACACTGGTTGTGTAACCTCTAAGGTATGCATCTACCTAGTTTTAGTTCAATCAGACCGCGGAAGACTGAGATAAATGCGGATTTCCACTGGCCTGTTTGCTAAAATGATGCTTCGGCTTCTGCTTCCTTAATTCTGGGCCGATCCGAATGAATTTCAGCAGGAATGTGAGCCTAGACTAGTTGTTTGCTGTCTACTGTAGTAGCGGCTCACTGCGACTCGTGGAATTTGACTAACAGGCTCTCTTGAGCGTGCACACCGGCTTCCACCATGCACTGTTTAGCTTCTGGAACTCGCGATACTTATATATTATACATTTAAGTAAAATATTTAAAGATGAGAAACCATCAGTTATAAAGATCAGAAATAATAAGAAATGTAATATGAACAAAGAAGACATATCACTTATTTTTGTTAAGAAGAAATATTGAAGATAAATAAATAAACGAATAACATAATAATAAAAATTAAGAAATTAAATAATAAAGATATTAAAAAAATATGTCAAAGATAATAAATATAAACATCAAGAACTAGAAGACGTTCTATGTGGACAATCCAAATGAAGAAAAAGGTAGAAGATATTTTTATAAGAGGTAAAAAAATATATATCTAATAAGGTTCTTAGAAAGGAAAATTCTAGTGCCTTAAATCCTAAAATATAAACACATATAAAAATACATATCTGTGGCGTTACAGGTATTAATTAATTAATATAATAAATTTGTACCAAAATAGTGAAAGGAAAATAGAATATTACCTGATTCTGAAATAAGACAATTGTTTGGTTTCAGAAACACGTATAAGGAAACTGAATATACCAATATGAAACCAAAAAAGTATCTTATTTCAAAATCAGATAAAAATCCTTAAATAGAAAATTTGGAAATATTAACCGAAATAAAATGAATGCATTTAGTATTTTAGCAATTAACACAAAATTAAATATATATATTTACGATAAAAACTCTTTTAAAGAAAATTCTAAAGGTTAACAAATTTAGAAATAAAATTACAACAGGCATTAAAAGATGAACATCAAAAGCAAATAAATACAGCTCAACCAAAGAAATAATTTCTACAACAATCCCGAAAATGACAAGAATTAAATTGGCAAACTTGTGTTTAGATAAAATATTCCACAAGACTAGAAATAAGACACAGATTAGGTGATGAGGATTATCCAAATTTAATTAGAAAAATAGCTGAGGTCCTAGAATATAAATTTGTGCCAAGGTCTAAATGAGTAATATCAAAGTATAATAAAAATGTCTTCTAAGGAACCTAAATAGTTCAATAATTATTGTCTTGACGATAATGAAAATAAGATGTTACGGATAAGAAAGGTTAGAAGAGAAACGGAAAAAGATTTACAAATAATACTTTTAGAAATGGTGGAAGAAATTTGGAAAAATAAAGCAAAACTAGTAAAAATCCTTAGATGACTATAAAATCGATGATCAGTTAATAAGGCTAAGACTAGTCTTACAGTGGCTAGAGAGTAAACTCAGAAAAATATTCAAGATAAAAATATAAGAAAGGCTAAAGATAAGTCTTAATAAGGAATCGAATTGAAAAGATAATATTGATCTTAAAGATAACTAAAATAAGCTTTACAATAACATGTTGAAGATAAGAAATGCTTGAAGTAAAACAGCAAATGAACTTTACATAATATAGTACTTTAAAAATTGATAGTAGGTATTAAAAAAAGAGGTATCTTATAATATAAATAAAGCAAAGATATGTTTTTCTAATTAAATAGATAATCCACATCTTGAAGATATTGGATACAAATAATACAAATTATTTTAGGCATTCAAGAAATTGATTTGAAAATCAATATCATCCTTCTCTGTCCATCCATAGATCCCCTTCTATTTCTCTCTCTCTCTCAGTTCTTTATCGACTCACCTCTTCCTAGGTCTTCCTCTTCTCCTTCTTCCATTCCTACATTTGTTTTGGGAGTCTTTCGTCTCGCAGTCTTTATTGTTACTTTTTCCTTATCATACTTGCTCAAAAAAATGTAGTTATTACAAAATAACTGAATAGTTCAGACTGTTAGTTGTTGAATGTTCATATTCTTAATCACTTTGGTAAATTTTCGTAAATGAAATACGATAACAGTTTCAAATATTTATTTTGCTGTTCGCGACAATTGTTTCGATTTCTTCGCATGAAGAAGACACAGTTTGTCGAAACGACAAACAACAAACAGCAAAATAAATATTTGCAAGTGTTATCGTATTTCATTTACGAAAATTTACCAAAGTGATTAAGAATATGAACATTCAACAACTAACAGTCTGAACTATTCATTTTATTTTATTTATTTTGGATCTCATCAGTGTAGCACATTATAGATGATTCTACATTCATATGCGGATCGATTTGTTCCTTTCTTGGTAAAGGTGTGGCATTGTACGATATGTAAACATTTTGTTTTAAGCGGTTTAAAAGCGCTTATTTCTGTTTGAACGATAAATTAAGATTATTCAGAACTATTTTCAAATATAGATACATTTGTGATAAGGTCTGAATGAATAATATTAATATATAACAAAGATGTCTTCTAAGGAATCTAGGTAAATAAATAATTTCGGTCTTGAAGTAAATAAAAATAAGATTTACAATAAAATGTTAAGAAAGATAAGAAATGCTAGAAGTGAAACAGCTAAAGAATTATAAGTAATACTCTTAGATAAGGTAACAGAAATTTGAAAAAAATAATTAATGCTGGTAAAAATTCCTAGAGCCAAGCTAGGCTTTGGGAGGCGTGGCACCCGTTGAGATTTGTTTGGAGGATGGTTTTGGTGCCTCCAGGAGCGCCTACTCGTTGACTGCATTGACGGTGTTGTGCGACGTGATTTTCTCTCGCTTGGCTGCATGTTCCGTGCAGAGTCACACCTTGTCTCGGTTGCTGCACCAACCCCCTCTCCCTCTGGTCGGTGTTCTCCCTGGCTTTCTCTCTTCTGGACTTTCCATGGCTCAGGTTTATCCGGCCGTGCCTAAACTCTGCATGAATGAACCAGCTACTCTACCGCCGACCTTGCCTGTCAGGCTAAGGAGGTCCTCTTTAAGGCTGACGTTGCCCTTGTATGTGGCTTAGATTGCCGCTTTCGTCTGCGAGGCCTCGTCAGTAGCGGCTCTCTCTGACTGTGTGGAAGCATCAGCCGCTTCTGGGCCCTCCGTGGCGTCTTTAAGCACACCCTTGTTTAGCTGGCTGACCAGGTAATATACATTTTTTTGTTCTCCGTCTGGATGTTGGGGTTGTCCTTCATCAGCTTAGCGACCTTGTCCAGCTGTGAGTGGGTGTCCTGAGCCTTCTCTGGCATCGTTTATTGTGTAATTTAGTTCAGTTCCAACTTTATGCGTCTTCGGCCGATTTTGGGGGACCACGACTGGTTTCCTTCAAAAATTGGGCATGTTCTGATTGTGCAACCTCGCAGGTATGCCCTTGTCAAATCTTAGATCGATCGGGTCGCCGATGATCTCACGAAAATAGGTAAAATTAGTCCTTCATATTCAACGTTCTATTTTAGGAGATCGCGTTGAATTTCCTTAATAAAATATTGGCGGACACTGGTTGTGTAACCTCTAAGGTATGCATCTACCTAGTTTTAGTTCAATCAGACCGCGGAAGACTGAGATAAATGCGGATTTCCACTGGCCTGTTTGCTAAAATGATGCTTCGGCTTCTGCTTCCTTAATTCTGGGCCGATCCGAATGAATTTCAGCAGGAATGTGAGCCTAGACTAGTTGTTTGCTGTCTACTGTAGTAGCGGCTCACTGCGACTCGTGGAATTTGACTAACAGGCTCTCTTGAGCGTGCACACCGGCTTCCACCATGCACTGTTTAGCTTCTGGAACTCGCGATACTTATATATTATACATTTAAGTAAAATATTTAAAGATGAGAAACCATCAGTTATAAAGATCAGAAATAATAAGAAATGTAATATGAACAAAGAAGACATATCACTTATTTTTGTTAAGAAGAAATATTGAAGATAAATAAATAAACGAATAACATAATAATAAAAATTAAGAAATTAAATAATAAAGATATTAAAAAAATATGTCAAAGATAATAAATATAAACATCAAGAACTAGAAGACGTTCTATGTGGACAATCCAAATGAAGAAAAAGGTAGAAGATATTTTTATAAGAGGTAAAAAAATATATATCTAATAAGGTTCTTAGAAAGGAAAATTCTAGTGCCTTAAATCCTAAAATATAAACACATATAAAAATACATATCTGTGGCGTTACAGGTATTAATTAATTAATATAATAAATTTGTACCAAAATAGTGAAAGGAAAATAGAATATTACCTGATTCTGAAATAAGACAATTGTTTGGTTTCAGAAACACGTATAAGGAAACTGAATATACCAATATGAAACCAAAAAAGTATCTTATTTCAAAATCAGATAAAAATCCTTAAATAGAAAATTTGGAAATATTAACCGAAATAAAATGAATGCATTTAGTATTTTAGCAATTAACACAAAATTAAATATATATATTTACGATAAAAACTCTTTTAAAGAAAATTCTAAAGGTTAACAAATTTAGAAATAAAATTACAACAGGCATTAAAAGATGAACATCAAAAGCAAATAAATACAGCTCAACCAAAGAAATAATTTCTACAACAATCCCGAAAATGACAAGAATTAAATTGGCAAACTTGTGTTTAGATAAAATATTCCACAAGACTAGAAATAAGACACAGATTAGGTGATGAGGATTATCCAAATTTAATTAGAAAAATAGCTGAGGTCCTAGAATATAAATTTGTGCCAAGGTCTAAATGAGTAATATCAAAGTATAATAAAAATGTCTTCTAAGGAACCTAAATAGTTCAATAATTATTGTCTTGACGATAATGAAAATAAGATGTTACGGATAAGAAAGGTTAGAAGAGAAACGGAAAAAGATTTACAAATAATACTTTTAGAAATGGTGGAAGAAATTTGGAAAAATAAAGCAAAACTAGTAAAAATCCTTAGATGACTATAAAATCGATGATCAGTTAATAAGGCTAAGACTAGTCTTACAGTGGCTAGAGAGTAAACTCAGAAAAATATTCAAGATAAAAATATAAGAAAGGCTAAAGATAAGTCTTAATAAGGAATCGAATTGAAAAGATAATATTGATCTTAAAGATAACTAAAATAAGCTTTACAATAACATGTTGAAGATAAGAAATGCTTGAAGTAAAACAGCAAATGAACTTTACATAATATAGTACTTTAAAAATTGATAGTAGGTATTAAAAAAAGAGGTATCTTATAATATAAATAAAGCAAAGATATGTTTTTCTAATTAAATAGATAATCCACATCTTGAAGATATTGGATACAAATAATACAAATTATTTTAGGCATTCAAGAAATTGATTTGAAAATCAATATCATCCTTCTCTGTCCATCCATAGATCCCCTTCTATTTCTCTCTCTCTCTCAGTTCTTTATCGACTCACCTCTTCCTAGGTCTTCCTCTTCTCCTTCTTCCATTCCTACATTTGTTTTGGGAGTCTTTCGTCTCGCAGTCTTTATTGTTACTTTTTCCTTATCATACTTGCTCAAAAAAATGTAGTTATTACAAAATAACTGAATAGTTCAGACTGTTAGTTGTTGAATGTTCATATTCTTAATCACTTTGGTAAATTTTCGTAAATGAAATACGATAACAGTTTCAAATATTTATTTTGCTGTTCGCGACAATTGTTTCGATTTCTTCGCATGAAGAAGACACAGTTTGTCGAAACGACAAACAACAAACAGCAAAATAAATATTTGCAAGTGTTATCGTATTTCATTTACGAAAATTTACCAAAGTGATTATTACAAAACAGATAAAAAATATTGAAAACATACAAACAAATTTTGACATCAATTTGAAGGGCGGAGTTTATCTTTTAAAATGTTCTTCCACTCAAATCCACGAATGGCCATTCCTTCACTGATTCATAAAAACTGGAAATTAGTTTCAAACACTTTATATCCATTAAAATGTTTTGATTTTCCATTTTTTGGGAAATGTTTGTAAAGATTTGTCACTTTGACAAATATTATAAATTAGATTATAATTGATTTTCTCGTTCATTTTTGATAAAATAGTGCTAACATATAGTAATTAAATATAACTGTTGGTATGCCGGAAAGCGTAACATAACTTTTAAAAGTATTGAGTTCCTACAGAGGAAAATGACAACATATAAGGTGCACATCCAACACTCTATTATTTACGAATTCCAACAAACAAGACAACCATGCTGTAATAGCATGCGGGTCGATCTGTTCCTTTCTCCATGAAGGTGTGATATTGTAGGATATGTTCACATTTTGGTTTAAGCGATTTAAAAGCACTGATTTCTGTCTGAACGATAAATAACGCTCCGGAGGCTCTAAGAAGGGCCACAACGATGAGTTTCAGAAGAAGTTCTAATAAAATTTCGCATAAAGAAAGAGAAGAACTTGCAAAACAGTAACCCAGCAATTATATTCCAAACGCTTACATGAGGTAGGAAAGATCTAGATACAAGGAAAATTGATAACTCACTGAAACCAACAAAAATGAACAAGTTCTCTTCGTCAGAAGTTTTTCTTGGTAAAAATCGTTACTGGCGATGAGAAATTAATACTCTATGACAATTTAAAATGCATGAACTTATAGGTAAATCAAAATGAATCATTACAATTCCAAAAAACCAATCGCGTTGGAAAGAAGGTTGTTCGGTGGGGAATTCTTCATTATAAGTTCTTGCGAGCAGGTAAAACATTTACTGCAGATTGCTATCAACGTCAATTAATCCACTTAAGTTAAGAATTGTAGCGAAAACGGTCGTATACTCGTACTGGCAAAGGAGAACATCCAGTGTAATTGTTGCATAACATCGCCAGGCTGTCCATTGCTTCTAATGTAAAATTCATCACAATCACTCTTGGCTATGATGTTTGGCAGCACTTGACATATTCACCAGTCATTGCCTTATCCTGTTTCCACTTAATTCGGCTGATTAATTAACACGCAACAACATATTAATAAAGATGCATTTTGAATCCGTTATAAAAATTGTCTTGACGACTTTATTGTGTCCAAAGGCATAACATTTTTTTGAGGTAAAAACCATCAGGCCTGAAAGATGGTTAATGTTATAGAATACAATGGCGAAAACTTTAATGTACTTTCTTTAAAAAAATACCTATGAATGTAGCTACAAAAAGTGGATTATTTATTTACACATCTTATACTGAATATGGAATTTACCATAAAGAAACAGAGATAAAAGGACTAGAACTGAAACAGGATAACTTATCTTAAAAATAGGAAGGGAAATTCTAAAGATACAGATGAAGAAAAAATCTTATCATTTAAAGTCTTCAGATTAAACAAAACATAACATTAATATTCACGGTTTTATGTGAGTTGTGTGAAGTTATCACTATAGGATTAAACACTGTGTTGTTTCCTTACTTCACTTTTATTTTGAATTGTCAATTATACTGACAGTATACGTGACAATTAAAAATAAAAGTGAAGTAAAGAAACATCAAAGTGTTTAATTCTATAAAATTACATTCTTGATGCAACATGATAAAATGAAAATGTAAGAATTCTTAGAAAGAAGGTCTTCTGAAAAAAGTAATAATATTTATTATAGCATGTTACGGATGAGAAAAGATTGGAGTGAAACAGCAGAACAACCAGGTATTATACTCTTAGATGTGGTAAGAGAAATTTGCGATAAGATAATAATGATGAGGTCTTTTAAAGATACTTCTTAGATAAATAATAAGGCTTGAAGTAAAATGTCAAAAGAAACATAAAATATTAATTATAAATAATAGGGAAATTTTTGAAAAAGAACTTTTAATGTTACATTTAAAATTCAATATGTATGTTGCGATAAAGGCTATACCTCTCGACCTAATATTCACGGATCTTACTTGTAAAATAAATATTCAGTTTTATTCAAAGGTATTTAGATTGGTGTTTCATCTTTTTTTGCACTTTTTTTATTTTGACAACAATTGTACATGTTCTTAGACTGAAAAATCAAAACAATATATTATTATTTCCTTCTCGACAGCCCCTGACAGGTTTCGATTTATTTTGGATCTCATCAGTGTAGCACATTATAGATGATTCTACATTCATATGCGGATCGATTTGTTCCTTTCTTGGTAAAGGTGTGGCATTGTACGATATGTAAACATTTTGTTTTAAGCGGTTTAAAAGCGCTTATTTCTGTTTGAACGATAAATAACGCCCTGGAGGCCCTAAGAAGTGCGATAAACATGAGTTGAAGAAGAAGAAGCTCTATTGACAGAAAGAGCTTTTAAAACAGTAACCTAGCTATTTACTAAATTGGCTACATGAGATGGGAAAGATATAGATAGAAGAAATATGAATTCCGCATAAACTCACTGAACTCACTGACGGGTTTCGATCTATTTTGGATCTCACCAGTGTAGTGCAGTTGGACGCTGATGATATTATGGACTATTATCCATTCATTTCGGAAAATTAAATGCAACGCCTTTACTTTCTAAGTAAAAAAGGTTTTATAGGGCTGAGACAATAAATCAAAGCGACCTGTATACACGATAAAATCGAATTTATTAATGAAAATAATTTATTTTATTTTTATTTTATTAATTAATTTTATCTTCATTTAATAATTGCTGATAATTTACAATTTTATTAGGTATTATAACTGTAATAATGTGCACTTCCTTTTATAAACCAAGTAAGTTTTCTCTTCTTCTAAGATAACTAGAGCTAGAACATTCGAGAGCGTTCTTAAACCCTAGTGCATAAACATTTTTGAAAATATCTACGCTTAAAAAAAATGCTATATTTATTTTGTAAGGTAATTTTTGAAATATTGGAGTTCAAATACGATCATGCCTTCATATCTGTTTACAACTTATTGTAAGTTGAATTTTATAAAAACTTTGTGTGTATTATATATTATACAGAGTGTTCCAAAAAGTATAACTAACAAATTTTTTTTGTTAATTAATTTGCAATTACGTTTTAAATTTAGAATGTAATTGCAATCTAAATCTTTATATATATATATATATATATATATATATAATTTAATATCTAATTAGATATATCAAGATTCTGAAAATTTTAATTCTTATACTTTTATACATTTATATCTAATTTTAAGTTAACGTATTGTAAGAATAATCTAATCTGTATATTCTCTTCTTTTTCACGCATTCTCTATAAAGCCGGACTGAAGTGTAAGTACAATCACCCATCGACCCAACCCGTTAACAAGCCCGCATCCCACATCCCCCCGAGCACCCTCTCCATCTTCACCCGACCCGAACAAGTGCATGCGTTTGTGTTTTTTTTTTCCCGTGCTGTGTTTACACTTACGAGCATTTGATTAATGTTTTCGAGCTTGTTAACAAGTGATGCCCTGCTATTCCGTTCCTGTTGTTGCTGTGTGTATATTTTTTTGTTATTTATTTTCGCATCCGGCTTAATTGGAGAGAAGTTTAATTAGCTGCGTAATTTTTGGCCGCCGACCTAATTAATTAATTCATGGACGAACTGAGTGAGTGAGTGAATGAGCGAGGGGGTGGGGGGTTGAGAGAGTAGCCTACGTCGCGTTTCGTGAATATTAAAATGACGTTCGAGTTTTATAGAGGAGTTTCTGGATCATTTTAATTGCATCACGGGCTTTGCATGAATTTTTACTTAATGCTCGTTACACGGCAATTACTACAATACATCTGTTTCTCCCATGGGGAAGGAGAGTTTTGTGCTGTGGATGGATAGTGGATTAAATGGATAATTGATGGTTTCGTAATTTAGTAGCTCTAGAGCTTACGAATTAATTAATTGGGAGGAGATAAAGTATATAATTGATAGTACTAGGTATTTCTAGTAGGTTATTTACAAAAAAATAGGAAACATCTCATCAGAATACGATTGTTGAAGTGTAATAAGAATTTTTGTAAAAAACTAAACTCATTATTTTCTACAACTTTCAATACACTATAACAGCATTGTCATAAATAAAAATTAGTACTATGACAATTCTTGATTCCTCTTTCTTGAATATTCAATGCATGTCCTTCTTTTTAACTTGTAGTTTTGTTTGCGTTCCAGGTCAAAACATTTTAAAGTCTTATTCTTCACTTTAATGAGTCCTAATTAAAATGAAGAATAAGACTTTAAAATGTTGTTGTTTTGATGAATAAGTAAAGATACCTATTAATCAAAACAACAAAATGCTACATCCTTCTACAAGATTTTTGTTTCTTGTTCTCCTAATCTGGAGTTTAGAAGTCAATTAGAAAATGTAATTTGGTAGCAGTACATGCACGTATAATTGTTTTAAGCTAATAATATCAGTGTATATTTCTTTGATTAACAGAGCAAGATCACAACTGAGGCACTTCTAAAGTTTTAGTTTAATATAAATACCACTCACTCTGTAAGGGTAAATGATTTAACTTCAACAAGAACGTACGTTGATGAGATTGGTTCATAATTTCAATTTGTATTCACTAGATAAATTAATTAAATATTATTATGTTAATACTAATTTGAATTAAATTTTTAGATACCGACAATCAAAGGGTGATAATCCACGTGAGGGACGTCAACGATGAACCGCCGTATTTCATCAACAGACCGTTACCGATGCAAGCGGTCGTCCAGCTTAACGCACCCCCGAATACGCCCGTCTTCACCCTGCAGGCCCGCGACCCCGACACGGATCACAACATCCACTATTTCATCGTTAGAGACAGAACGGGGGGACGCTTCGAGGTGGATGAGAGATCTGGGGTCGTGAGGACCAGGGGGACCGACCTCTTCCAACTGGATATGGAGTACGTCCTGTACGTCAAAGCTGAAGATCAGAACGGAAGGTTGGATGAGAGGAAGTTCCAGTCGACGCCCGAGGAGAGGCTCTCGATTGTCGGCGGCAAGAGGGCGCCGCAGTTTTACATGCCCAGCTATGAGGCTGAAATACCCGAGAACCAAAAGAAAGATTCTGAGTTAGTATTTTTTTTTTCAGTTTATTTTATTTTTATATTTAAAATTGATAGAAAACACTTCACTTATAAGACTATAAAGAATATATTTACCTATTTAAAGTATTATTATTTCTTTTGGGATGTTGAGTACGTGAAAAGTTATATCTTCAGAGTGAAGAAAGGGGATTTTGAAAAGTAATATTACTAAAATTATTGAATGAGATACTTTTACACTTATTTTGCTTCGTTTTATTGGTGAAACAAGTCAAGTGTTAATTGAATTATTTCAATATAATAGAAATGATTCATTATATAAGGATCTTTGCAATTAATCTGCACAACTAGAGAGACGTTTCTTATAAAAATTTGGAATAACTTATTTTTGATAAAATTCAACCATTTTAGACAAATTTGTTACTATAGTCAAGCAGCCGAGAGCTCATCCCTCTGTATTAGAGAAATCAGACACATATTTCGTCTTTCATTACATTCTGTCCCAGCCATCACTCGCACCCTATTGATCACTTCCACCTAAGATCCCAAATTTCTCTGATAGCCTTTCCTCCACCTTCTTCGCTATGTTTTCTCATATACCCTTCTCACAAACTCGACCATCCCCTCACTCGCCCCTCTTCTCTTCAAACAGTCCACCTCTCGGTACCTAATCATACGCCTCTTTCAAAGCTAGAAATACTGCATAGATACTTCCTCTATCTTCAATTATTTTCTCTACCATCCTTGCCAGAGTAAATATTTAGCCCCTTCGTATTCTTTCCTTTCTGAACCCTCCATGCATTTCTAGTACTTCTCCACTTTCTTCTCCAGCAATTTTTCACTATCGTCACCCCTATTTTGTGGCTCGCGTTCGTCACATGTATCCCCTATAGTCAGTTCTCTACCTCTTTTATGGTTCCCTCCTCAGGTATACACATATTTCGTCTTTCATTACATTCTGTCCCAGCCATCATGATGATAGAACAAGATAGGTATTAATTGCTATACTGTTCTTAGTAAGAAAATGCATCAGTCGCAGTCAGCTCTCGACGGCTCGACTATAGTCCCATAACTAATAAAATAACAGCATCGGTTTATATCACACCATGTACTTAATATGCCCTTCTCCTTGTTTAGAAAAAAAAATTGAAAATGTTATTGAAACTCTTAAAACAATTAAAATAGGTTTTCACATAATCACTGTGCTCCACGACACAACAAAAACTAAGAAGAATGTGTTGATTAACATAAATCATATTCATATACTTTACTACATCATCAAAGATTACTTCACTTTGATTTATTCTCTAAAAACATTCGTTGCATCCCCACGTAGTGCTAAAGCCAATGCTCTGGTTTTTCTTCATCTACAACTCATTTATTTGTTAAGAAAGTTCCTGATTCAAGATGTATCACAAAGTGATGGCTTCAAGCATTAAACATATCATTTATTTGTTGATGCAGCAGTTTAAAATTGCCTAGGAAAATTGGTCAAGATTTTTTGTCTATCAAAATGATTTCTTCTTCTAACCTTCATTTGATTTTTTTAAATATTTGTTGGTTTAATTAATGCCTTTTCTAAATTGCGGAATTGTTTATTATTACTTGTTTTATTTAATGGAATATCTTCAGAAAATTATCTTCCAGATTTCTACAATTTTCATTTTGTTCAATTTCTCTTCATAAATTCCAGTATTTTCTCCAATTTTTCTTTCGAATTCATAGATTTTTCTACTTATCCACGTCTATCTCTTTCAAATGATTAAATTTTCTTCTAACGTTTTATATTTGCTTCTCTTTTATTTATCAAACCATTTCCTGTTTTATTTCTTAGAATTTTACAACATTACTTTATTCATTTATATGAAATAAACAAAAAAAACATGGTAATGAAGAAGATGTACCACAAATTAATAAAAAAAAACATGTATTTTATTTTTAATCTCTTCAAAATTAATTCAGAATTATTAAGTAACAAATTAATAGAAACATTGTTTAAAAACTAGAAATAAATTTTTCAAACTGATCGAGACCTTTAACAGTTATGTGAGGTGCAAGTGTTAAAAGTGATTCTTTAAAGACACAAGTGTAATACAGAAGCTTTTTGCACGTGTGTCTTACAAAATTGTTTTTTTGATCGTGCAGCAATTTTCAAAAAAGTTGTTGATACAGGGTGACTGACGAAAAACCTTTGGTGCTGTATCTCGCTTATTTTTTATCCGATTTTAATAAATAAAACATCAAATTAAACCATTTTTAAAAGACTAATAGGATCTGAACTGTTATTTTTTCTCGCACCCAGTTTTTGACAAAATACGATCAACATTTTTTTTTTAAATTGCGCTGTATATATATTTTTATTGATTCGCAAGGAGATTTTTTTTCTGAATATAAAATTGTAGACAAATTTATCCATACATCAAACTTAAGTCGAGAAATTGAGGATTAAAAAAATAAATAAAAAGTCAAGTATCCATTGTAAACAATATACAGTCCCTATTTTAAATGTCAAAAGTGACAGTGACAGCCATTGATACAATACTGCAACGATTTTTAATTATTTCATAATTAAAACGTTGCAATATTTCAAACACTGTACTAGAATTTTGTGCTTCTACAGAAATCGTTTTTCAGTTTTTGAAATCTTGCAACATTTTTATTATGAAATTATTAAAAATCATTGCAGTATTGTACCAATGACTGACACTGTCACTTTTGACATTTGGAATAGGCTCTGTATATTGTTTACTATGGGTATTTGATTTTTAATTTTTTTTTTAATCCTCAATTTCTCGACTTTGGTTTGATGAATGGATAAAATCGTTTACAAATTTAGATTCAGAAAAAAATCTCCTTGCGGATCAGTACAAAATATATATACAGTGCAATTTAAAAAAAAAAGTTGATCATCTTTTCTCAAAAACTGGATGCAAGAAAAAATATCAGTACAGTTCATATTAAAGTCTTTTAAAAATCATTTAATTTGATGTTTTATTTATTCAAATCGGATCAAAAATAAGCGAGATACAGCACCAAAGGTTTTTCGTCAGTCACCCTGTTTGAGTAATATTTTACAAATGTCATTTTAATTATTTTTTCAATGTATTTAGTATTTATTTATTTATCCAATAGGCTTACATAATTATTACTAAATAAAACATAATTATATAAATATTCACAACAATATTGAACGCACATGGAAAGGCTTGAGTTCATACTTATATGATCTTCCACTCTTGCCCAATTTAATTTCATCTACTTAATGATTTTCATCATTTAATTTGCCAAATATGGCTTTTATATCTCCAAAAGGAGAACTTTATTATACTCATTGAGTTATGTCAAATATTACTGTTAATAATAATATTAAGGATATTTTGTCCAAGTTGCATTGACGACAACGCATTCAGAAGATAAATTTAATTGAAATTGATATTTTCATGCCATGAAATCTTCAAAAAAAACTTTTGCAACGATAATTAATGCTAAAAAGCTTCGATTTTCTAGATATAAATTATAAAATTAAACAGTTATTAATCAATGAATATGCGATAAATTAAATTTTCACTTAGCCCAAGGTGAAATATTTTTGCGTTTCTAATTAGAAGGTCAATGGTTTTCTTTCACTGAAATAGTGAAACAAAATCAAGTGTTTAATTAAGTTTCAAATTGGAACGAATATACATTTTTTATGATTCACTATTTCTTAGAAATTAGAAAATTAGAAATAATTGAAATGAGAGTTACATAAAACCCACCCACAATTACATATCACAGACTAAATTATTATTTGTGTAATTGAATAGCGTAGAGGAGACAATTTTGGTGGGCGAACAAGTGTATATTAATTTAAGCTAATATGTTGCCTCCAGATGATTTATAATGATTTATACGTTTGGTCGTATTTTATTGCTTTTTTTGCACTGTTAATAGTCTAAATATAAACACGTTTCAAGGGTGAGTTATAAAAAGAAATGTATATTTATTAAAAAAAGACTGTTATTGGCATAACATATAAAAATCTCACAGTACATCTAAATATACCGCATAAAAAAAACAAAGGAAAAACTCTTTTCAGTACCCGCCTCGTCTTACAATCTTCTTATCACTCTTTACCACCCCATTTTCCTCAGAAATTTTATACCCCCTCGCACTCCTCCGCCTAATGTTTTCATGTATCCCTCCCTGTGAGTTTGGCCTCCCTGTAAGAATTTATACAACACGCACTCCCCGTAACTCTTTCCCATCCATCTCTTTCTACCTTTTTCATATGACCCATACATTCACCCCTTTCTCAAGCCATTCATTCACCACTTCCTCTGCCAATCCTCTTTCTCTTTGCTCTCCATCAACCCTCTTCTACACTCCTGCACCTCTACAATACTTCTACACTTATACACTTATATTGCTTTATTTTATTGGTGAAACAATTCAAGTGTTAATTGAATTATTTCTCCATCAACCCTCTCCTACACTCCTGCACCTCTACAATACTTTTACACTGTTACACTTATATTGCTTCATTTTATTGGTGAAGCAATTCAAGTGTTAATTGAATTATTTCGATATAGTAAAACTGATTCATTATATAAGGATCTCTGCAATTAATCTGCACTACAACTAGAGAGAAGTTTCTTGGCTTTCTGAAGCCATTCATTCACCGCTTCCTCTGCCAATCCTCTTTCTCTTTGCCCTCCATCTACCCTCTTCTACACTCCTGCACCTCTACAATACCTCATTCATCAATCTCCTCTCTTTTCCAGCGCACGCACTTTGATTTCACCACCACTCTCTTCACCGCCTCACTCCCTAGGCTCTTTCTATTCAATTAATGTAATAATATATATCCAGGTGTTTATCTTTCCATCCATAATATGTGCTTCACACACCCATATCTCTTTGTCCCCCACATCCCAATTACACACATCAAAATCGACTTCACAATCCGCATATCGCACTCACATTGTTTTGCATTCATCTACCCCACCTTTCCTACACTCGCCTTCCCATGTACCAATCTCATGTGCTCCTCAAATCCCCCCGCACACTTAAAAATGAATCTCAGATATTTGTACACTCGCACCCTGTTGATCACTTCCACCTAAGATCCCAAATTTCTCCGATAGCCTTTCCTCCACCTTCTTTGCTACAAACCATGTTTCCTCATATACCCCCCTCACAAATTCAACTATCCCCTCACTCATACCTTCTTCTCTTCAAACAGTCCACCAATCTTCCCATCGGTACCGAATCATACGCCTCTATCAAATCCAGAAATACCGCATACATACTTCCTCTATCTTCAATTATTTTCTCTACCATCATTGCCAGAGTAAATATCTGGCCCTTCGTTACTATTCCCTTCCTGAACCCTCCCAGAATTTCTGGTACTAGCCACTTCTCCTCCACTTTTTTCTCCAGCCAATTTTTCACTATTGTCATTCCTATTTTGTAGTTCGCGTTCGTCACCATTATCCCCAATAGTTAGTTCTCTACCTCTCTTCTGGTTCCCTCCTTAGGTATAGGGTATATAGCCTCTTCCACGACTATGGTATGTCCCCCTCCCCCTCCATATTTGCTTCAATATCTTTCTCAACGTTCTTTCCACCTCTTCTACAATCTCCTTCCATATCTTCGCCTTCAAACCATTCTGTACAGCCGCTTTTCCCTTCTTCACCTCATCAGAAACTCTCTTCACCTCCTTCTCTGTGAAGTCCTCCTTTACTTTCTTTCCTTCTCTGACTCCTACTCCACTCAAGGCTTTCTGCTCCCTCTTCTGCACTTCAAATCAAATCAAATCAAATTTTTTGGTGCTATTACAATAATTTACACACGTCCTACATAATTATATAATATAATAAAATAAATTGCAAATACAATACAGCTAAAACCTTATGATATACCGGTACGAACAAACGTATTAAAATAAATAAATATATTAAAAGATAATATGACAGTTTAAAAACAACTTTAAAAAATTGTGCACTCATCTACACTATAAAATGCATTTGTTAATAATTCTTGTTTAATGTGAGCTTTATACATTTTGAAATTGAGTTGTTTAACTTCTTGGGCAATCTATTATACAATTTAGGATCGTAATACCTCCTGTCATTCTGTGATAAGGATGGTTTGCTATATTCTATTCTTATTTCGTTATTTTTGCGTGTTGGATAATTGTGGAATCTATTATTTGTGTTACCCATAATTAACTACTTAAAATGTATTGATTGGGCAAAGTTAATATTCCCATATCTATAAATGTTTGTCTACAATCTTCCTTTTATGGCAAATTTCTACGAAAACACATTGTGATAAATTTTTCATTAGGTATACGTTTAGAGAATTTACTTTCTAAATTATTTACATTGCGTTTTGATCTATATACAAATCAAGAAACTTTACTGAACTTGAATCCGAGTTTTCTTCATGATCTCTTAATGTACCATAAATATCAGTCTGATTGTTTTCTCTTCATTCATGTTTGAATTTATTCGAAATGAATCAGTTTTTAGATATATTAAGTACTTCATTTTCCCTTGTAAGTAAATGTTCATGTCATCTGCAAACTGTGTAACTTTTTTATTGCATATTATACTAGGAAAACCAGATTTTTTTTTAGAATCGGCTCTTCTTCTGGAATTAGCCATAGTGATCCTTGAGAAGTCCTAATACCAAATATCACGTCATTTAATTGAAGTTTAGAGATCGCTCGAATCAAAAGTATGAAGAAAATCCTGAAAATCTGTTTTTTCGGCGGATAAAAATCTATGGCATTTTCAAAACCCATTACTAAGTTGCTGTAACGTACTTTCCCATTGAAAAATATTATATAGAAAAGGTTTTGATTATTAAATTTATATTATTGGCGGTATTTCAAACGCGGCGTGCATTTTTAGATCAAAATTTTCGAATTTCCGGATAACTTGACGTATAAGTTTGGTTGACAGATGAATTCATCACTGTTTTTGGTCTTAAAGACTAAAGAATACATGTAAGACTTAGTTAGTCTAATACCTTTGCACCACTTACTGGTACCTCCCACTGAACGGCGATTTTTGTCTTTTTTCATTAAACACTTATGAAATTAAGTACCAACATTCTAATAACATATCTCATGTGGGCAAAACATGTTTTTAATTCAAAACGTAGCCAAGGTTAGGTTTAAACAATTGAATTTTTGAGAGGTAGTCCAAGTATTTACATTTTAATGTGCCCTCACAAATTCTAAGATTAGATTTCTTAGCATTCGGGAATTGCTATTGATGACTAAGCACATATTTACATAGGTACTGCTTCGTAATCAAAGTGTTAAACTTTTTAGCTCTTTCAGCCGTGTCATTTACCCACGCGCAACCATGATAATATGTTTTTGATTTACTATATTTGATTCTATCTATCTATACTATCATTTGATTCCCACAAACTAGGATCAATGTTCAGAAAGACTAATGATATTTCTTCCAGACCATTCAAGATATTATCGATAAGTTCCATCATAACATTCCCTGTGTGTCTTCCCTTTCTGAAATCATATTGTTTGTCAGAGAACAGATTATTTAATAAAGAGAATGGTTGCGACTGTTACTACGTTATTTGTGGTTAAAACATAGTGAATTTTTCAATTCAGTGTAACAGATTATTTGATACAAAATATTCTGATATTTGTCTGTAAAGCACTATTTTAAGAACTTTCGTTATGACTGAGATTATCGATACTGACCTATAATTATTGGGATCCATAGAATCGCCTTTCTTGTGAATTGGTACACATTTGGATAATTTAAGACAGTCTGGAAACTTGTGTTCACATTGACTAATAAGTTTAGTGAGTGGCTGTATGATTATATCTTTTACTGATTTTAAGATAATTGGTGACAGATTATAGACATTTTTACTGCTGTTATTTCTAACTGAATCCAATATGTCTCTGACCTGTACCATAAACACTTTATTAAATTCAAAATACTGACTGTATGCAGAAATCAACTCAAGAGTTAGATTTACATCAGTGTATGGTATGCTTTTAATGATATCATCTATAACAGTAATAAACAACTTACATTTAAAATCATCCGCTGTTATATCTGTTTTTGACTTTTGAAGTGAACTTTGTTTTAATTAATAATTAATAAGAAGTAGAAGCTTCTTACATTAACAGTATGAACATTTTTTAATTAATAATTAATAAGAAGTAGAAGATTCTTACATTAACAATATGAACTTTGTTTTCTTTGAGAATTTACTAGGTTCCACATGGATTTAATTATATTAGGCGATTTTTTTATGTATTCTACACCCAGTTTTCCAGTGTCACCAATGCATGCTTCTTTCCTCTCCCAAACATCAACACCTTTCACACTTCCTCCAGCTTTGCCATCATCTCCCTTATCGCCTTTTCTTGGCTCTCCAGTTTCTACTCCCTTTTCTGCCCCTCCTCATCTTCTCCCCTATTCCTCTTCCCTATCTATATCCATATTTTCATCGACAAGTGGTCCGATTCCTACACCTCTTTCACCACTATCCTTTTTACATCACTTTTCCCACATCCCTTTACAACCACATTGTCTACCACCGATCCTCCTCTCATCTTAAAATACGGTTTCTTCCCTTCACAAGTCCCTTCAGTGCATCCGTATTTTCATTTATTTATTTATTGAAACTTTACAATATTCTATTGTTACTATACATAAAACTATAGACTATATAAAAAATCACAAACATTTTGCTCACAGGACTTGCAGATGGAGCTCACATTTCATAGCTATGTGTTCTTCCGTTCAGAACCAATAACTGTCTTCTTCTGCAAGTACCTCCTAACGGAAATTCATCCAATGCACATTTGTTTGCTATTTAGAAAATACTCTAGTCATTTTTGGTCCATTAAAAAAAATCCCACCCCATCTTCTATTACCCATTCCTTAATCCTTTTCCCTTCCGCATTTACCCTTTTATCCGCTGATTTCATCTCGATCTGTCTTCCTTTCATACTGATTACTGATTCTGCCTCTTAATTTCCCCTTCCTTGCGTTGCAGTTGCCCTCTCCCAATGACGTAGCTTCCTCTTTCCTTCGTCCTCTCCTCCAACTCCTTTCTTATATCTCTCCAGTTCTTATTCACATAAACCACCTGTTGTGAAGACCTCATCGTCCTCCCACTCCTCTTAAACAGCGTAGATAGATTTCATGCGGGCATAGATTTGAATTCATGCGTGCATTATTTTTAAATTCTACTCATCCTTCTTTAGGTTGTAATAGTATAGGTTATGTTGATGGTCATTCGCTCATCTTAAATAATTATGCTACTTTAATTATCATTTGTACTAATTATAGTATTTTCCTATTCCATAAATTAAAATCACAATTTAAAAAAATGTAATTATGGTTTAAGAAAAGTGGGCGAGTATAAACTACCCCATTATTTTAGCACTATCGGTTTCCATCAAGAGTGTAGCACAACAAACATTAACTTTATTAAAACTAGTAATGAATTTTACTTTAGAAAACTTTGTTTAATATAATAATTGTATATATAAGAAAACAAATCTCCTCTTTAATTTTAATAAACTTTCGCCTATAATTTTTCTGCTAAGCTCACATGTTTAATGCAATCAGTCATTTATTATGTCATGATTTTGCAAATCAATGTTGAAAAACGTAAAATAAGATGAATCTATTTATCTAAATTCCAAGAATTGAGAATAAAGATTTCAATAATTGCAAGGAAAACTAAAACACGATAATTAGTTAGTACGTGGCAATTCATGATAAACACTAAATTATCACAAGTAATACCATAAGTGATGGCAATTTACTCGAATAAATTTTGTTTCTGCATGAAAGTTTGTTGCTTAGCGATTTTAATGAGAGCAACTGTCACGAAAAAATCACGAGCCGCCAGGCGAGTGATTTTTTCTATCAGTTGCTCGAATAAAAATCGCGATTAAGCAACAAACTTGAATGCGCTAAAAACAAAATTTATTCCGATTTAATTGTCATCACGAATGGTATTTGGAAAGACTATTCCACGACTTGAAACGAATATCGGTGAATGGTTCAATGTTTATATCAAAATTTTTATGATATATCTGCAGTATTTTAGTCGAAAAATTCGACATTGATTAAATAACACCTCCCTTATAATCATTTGCATTTACCTTCTTTATATTATAAGCCCTGTCATCATAATCGCGGCAAGAGTTTCCATTAAAGTTTTGCTAACAACTGGTAGTTTTTATCGGCGCAGATTTCTTCAAATCGTTTCCAAACACACGATCTCGTTTAAGTTTGATTTTTTGGTGCAGAACTTGTCACCGTCGCATTTATTATGGATGATGAAGTGTTACTAAACCTTTTGATTTTATAACCTACTTGCAACTGACATACGTAGAAACAACGTTTTTCGCTTTTTTAACAAGGCTAATTCAATTCATTTGTCGGGAAATAGCTAACTTCAGGTTATTCAGGTGAATAAATAGCAACTTGGTGTTTATTCACTTATAAATTGACGTGATTGGCTAAAAAATATCACATGCCTCATTTTCATTGGCTACATGCAATAGGAGTGGAATAGTCAAGTATATTGATATTGAAACGTTGAAGCTTAAGTCGTGTTTTTGCAATATATATACGAGGGTGAATCAAATAAAAACCGGAATTTAGTAAAAAATGTATGTTTGTATTGTTTACAAAAAATAATATGTTTCTGCTTTTATGTTCACAGTTTTTTAAACGAAATGCAAATTTCTTCGGGCCATTATCGAAGAATGTCGTATCTTCAGCCAATTGCTCACAAACGATTTTACGTCTTGGTCATTGCGAAAACGGCGCCTTCACAATTCGCCTTTGAGTGGACCAAACATATGAAAGCTATATATATTCCCAATGAATTTTCTCTAGTTTTTCTCGGATCAAAGCAGCTGTGTATGGCCGAGAGTTGTCATTAAGACTGATGTAAGCTGATTATGAAGGAAAACAATAAGCAGTATGCGTTTTCTATTTTAAAAATCAATTGAAAGAACTTTTTCTGCAGACAATTTGGCTTTTCGAGATGGAGCTTCTCCAGGTTGTCTCCACTCTATGCATGCTTGTTTAGATTCTGGAGTGTAATGATACACCCACGTCTCATCACAACTGACAATTTGACTTAAAAAATGAGAGGACGCCGTTCTTACTGTGACCAAGATGTGAAGAATCATTTGTGAGCAATTAGCTAAAGACACAACCAACTAAATTCTTCGATAATGGTACCAAAAATCTTACGCTTCGCTAATAAAAATGTGTATATAAAAGCTGAGTCTATGTAGAAAAATAAAACATATTACTGTTAAATAAAACACTTTTAACTTTATTTTACCACAATACACTGTAAACGCCGACAAAATTAAAGAAAACATATTACTGTTTTACTATAATACAAACATACTTTCTTATAAAAATAATAATTCATTTGAAAATGGAAATCTAAAAAATCTAGAAATGACTTTTTTCCCTAATTTTTTTTAATTACGAGATTATTGCCATTTTTACAATTTTTGAAGAATAAAATCTATTTATGAGTATTCATATGTGGTCGTTGTATCTCAAATTAAAACTGAAACTTTTAACTTAAATCAGAAGAGCTAAAAAGCTTTTTATAAAATTTCGTGCTACAGAAGTGAATGTTTACGTTAGGCAAATTTTTTGCTTTTCCAGATATTCCGTAAAAAAACAACCAAAAACTTTTACAAGATTTTTCACTGAAAAGTTATATATATAATATAAAACTGATCAACTTTTGTGTAAATAAAATTTTCATAATAAAATATATTAAAGACTTTTGGGTAAATCCAATAATACAAGAGATTGTAAAATTTTTGTAATTGCATTTTATTTACTACATTTGTTATCTGTCACTTAACATCTATCAAGTATTATCTTTAATATTTATTTCCTTATTTGATATTAGTCACATGATTACTGTCATCTATAATAATAATAATAATAATAATAATAATAATAAACAATTAACTTAAACGATTAATTAACTTCTCACTTAACTCTTGGTGAAACATTTTTATGTTAATAAACATCACATATCTCCTTGAGAATAACCAACAGTCGAAACTAGTCGAAGAAATATAAAAATAGTGAAACATAACCAAGTGCTTAATTAATCCTTTTATTAATTAACTTAAAGTTACAAAAATATAATTATAAATTTATTATACCTGTCTTAGAACGAGATAAACCATTAAAATTTAAAATAAATACAATAAAACATCTTCTTTCATCTATGATATGCTATAAGTGTATTGTTCAATATAATCTGTAAACAATAATTTTGTGGTATTTATACTTACGCAAATAAATAACTACTAACAAAATTATTACTATAATTTAAAGAGATTTCTCATTATCAAACAAACTCTAAATGTGTCTATTTGTGTATGGATTTCTTTTCTAATCTGTAAATATTTATGTTGTTTAAAGGAGGAACAAACGAAATATTTCATCAGAATAAATAAAGAAGTTTTGGGGCGCTTATTAAAACATTTAATGTTAATTAAAAACGTAAAGTTTATGATCGTGCTAATAAATTACTTTCGCATTTAATCGCATTAATGTCTCGATGCAAATTTCCCTGTTTTACTACTTAATTATAAGTTATAAGTAGTATAACAGGCTTATTGAAATTCCTTGAAGATAATTATGTTCTTTACAAAGTCAATGCAAGTAATTTACTCCCTTGTATATAGGGAATTTTCTAAATAAAAATAAAATGGGAAGCCCTACCTGATTTTAATTAAAGAATTATGTCGTAGTTTTCTATGAAAATTAAATTTAATTTTATAGAATAATATATCATAATATTATATGTTATATTTAATTGAGAAAAAAAGATTAATTAATTGTTTTCACTGTATTTTATTTAGACGAAACTTCCATAAATAATTTATATTGCGATTAATTAACTTTTATAAATATTTTTTTGTTAGGATCATTTGTATAAAGAATGTTGTATTCAATAAGAAACATGAGTCAAAAAATGTCTTACTTCTTTTATTACTTATTAATTTGAGGGATTTAAGTTTATGACCAATGAATTAATATACTAGTATACTATATATTTATATTAATTGTGTTACACACATTAAGTTGTTACACTCGTCCCACATAAGAGATTTGTAAAACTAATCCTAATGTAAAATCCTATACATGAGAAATATAAGCACGTTACATATTTATAAGTTACAAATTTTATTAATTACGTTCTATTGATTGTACATGGGAGAATATTTAAATTTTCTATTAATTGTTTTTCATAAAATTCGATGCAGATTGCAGTAATGTATATCAAAATTAAGTTTAGGATATTATTATTAGTTAGACGTTATAAACATTAATTTAATCACTTACTAAAATTTAAATGTTTAGGTTAAAAGCTGAGTAACTGTTTTAACTTCATCGATATTATCAATTGTATATTATAAAAGAGAATAACATCTTTATTCGAACACTTAATAATTATAATAATAAACGTCTTTATTTGCTCAAAAAATGGGCGAAGTTTAGCCATTGAGGCTAAATTTGGAGAAACATATACAAATGAGATACAAAAAGGGTTAGTCTGTTTCTTTGGGCTATCGACCATCGGTCATTATATTTTATATTATAAATTTTATTATTAAATCATTCCTTATAGAAATAATAATAAATTTCAATAAACCTAAAAAGTAAGATTAATTTCTCTTTCAAGGCATTAACGGTTATCAAGTCGATGATAACCCCTTAAAAACACCACTGTGAATCTGTCTGGGAATTTCACCACTTTTCATCTCTTTTCTTTCATTTTTCAGGTTTTTTTCTTTTAATTCTTCTTTTACTTTTTAGGGGTGCGGGCATTTATTAAAAACGTCCTCGGCTTTACATAATAAATCGAACGGAATTGTGAAACTTTAAAATAAATTGCGGGGTGGAGTCCTGACGATTTCGAGGGGAAGAGGGGGCGAACTGCAATTATACCGCGCTGGCCCCATTTTGATTTACAGTGCGCAATTTTTCAAGGGGCCAAGCAGAGTGTACTTCTTTTTTGTTCTCGCGGTTTCAATTAGGACCTTGCATAATGGTTAGTTTAATTTATCGCCATTTATAGAGGGGAAAATCGTATGAGGGTTGAATAAGTTTTTATTCGATTCAATAATTGCCAGATTTTGAGGTTATTTTTCTTCATACAAAGTATTAATTTTATCATAATTATGATTGTAACAATTAATACTAAATATATATGTGTGTACTAATGACGTAAACACAAAAATAATTTTCTATCCAAATCAATTCTAAATATAATTCAATAAATAACTGTATAACATTATTGGACATTAATTAAAATCAATAAACAAACATTTTAGTTGATATTGTCAATAAATGAGGGATATTATTAGATTGGATTGAAATTGATATGTTTACTTCGTAGGGAATATATTTTTTATTTACTACAAAAGCAATACAGGAAAGCTTTTATTACAATTATTTGTATGGCCGTTATTCCAAATTTAATATTTTCATTATACAAATAGCATCTAAAATATTAGAAAAATGACATAATATATTAATATCAATAAAGCAAATTTGAAGATTTTTCTTTCTCTTTAGATTAAATCAATGAATACACTTTACAGATCTTGAGTTGAAAAAAATAGGCATTTAATTCTATCTGCAGGATAGAATCTTAGTTTGTCTATAACTATTTTATTTATATTTATATTTAACTTTTTTAGTTTGAGTTTTCATTCGAATTCTCAATTGAGCTATTGAAATTCGTTCGTGAGTTACGTGAAGATTTAGTTAATAAACTTGGAATAAAACACTAACATCTTTTTCAGAAATAATTTTTATTCCAAATTTCTCAATTTAGCTACCAGATGTACATGATCAGAATTTATGTCAGGTCCTGGGTATGTTTCAACCCCCTTAATAGGATTTTGGAATCTCTTGATAATTATAAAGACACTTAGGTTTCTAATGATATTTTCCGGTTTGTTCTGTGGTGACTTTTATGAATACAATCTCCTCGCTTGCGATTTGAATCAGTTGTTTGTTATAATTAAATTCTTTTCTTGGCAGAATTGTATTAAACGTTCACTGCGATCGTTCCTTGTTCCTAATTCAAAATTGCAAACTACATCCTCACGTTCACCTATTTTTGAGTTTAAATCTTCCATTACGATGTTAATACAAGGTGGAACACTTTTGCCTCACATTTTCCTCATTGATCATAATGATATTTTACTTGGAGTATCCCTGTCGATCTTTAATGCAGTGGTTCTCTTCACCTTCTACACTTCAGTTTACAGAATAAGTAGTCTAAAAAATTAGTAACCGTATACCTTCCTTTACTTCTGTCTTATATAATCTCCTATTAGTATTAGTATTACATCATCAGTCTCAATGTCTTATGCACATCTAAATAACGCTATGTTTTTGAATTATCTGAATCTTGATGATCATCATCTCGATCCAAAGGTCCATGTTATATATTGCAAATACATTCGGGATATTAATTGATAAGGCCGTTATTTGTTGAAAATTCATATCACTTGTTAAGTATTAAAGTAAAAATGTAAAGTAAAATGGAATTTCTTCGCCTGAAGAAGCCACAGTGTGACGAATCAATTGTTGCGTGTTATCCCAAGAAATAAAAGTTTTTGAAAATTAAAAAGTGCTTTTACTTTAATACTTAACAAGAAATACATTCAGGGTTACCACAGGTGGAATTGCTCCTCACACAATTATTAAATTGATTTTATTCCATAGAATTGTCGATATTGTTAATAACTTCTTCTATTTGAATTGCTAGCAAATTGAAATTACGATTTGAAGACCTTTTGCTTTTCACGGCGATATCAACATTAATAGTTTCATGGTTGAATTTTTCTATAGATCGTCTACCTGCTGTAAGTTTTGCAACCTTTCTTCATCTTTATTTATTCCCTTATATATATATATATATATATATATATATATATATATATATATATATATATATATATATATATATAATACCGACAAATAATGACTTATGTAAGAGAGAAAGAGAATATTTTAAATACATTTTCTAAATTCATATGCCTTTCAGAAAGAAGGATTATAAAAAAATATAAAGTTTTTCTGTATTTCAGAGTAAAAAAGTAAAGGAAATTTGAACCAATAAGAGTATAAGTAAGAAATTATCTATACTTTACCAATCTCTGCTTATTCTCTCTAATTTTATTTCTTTTAAATTCTATTTTACTTTCTCATTTCTATTGTTTATATCTGCCTATCTTTTCATAACTCTGTTTCTTTGTAAATTCTGTTAATTTATTTTTAAGGATAGGAGAGAAAAGATAAAATGGTCGAATGTAGAAGAGAAAAATGAAAACTTTTTATGTTATGTTTATGTGTTTATGTTTTTAGAATTAGAGATACATACAACATAAAAGAGAGAAGGATAAATGCAGAAATTAAGATATAAAATGTTTTCTAGTTATTTAGGAAGAAAGAAATTGAAACATAAAGATACACTTTTCATCTTCCATTTTATTCACATTTTTATTATATCTTCATTATTTTCCTCTTTCTTCCTTTAATTTATTTTTAGATCTATATATCTTTTAACCCTTTTTTTCTCATATGCTCTAAATATACGTTTATGTGTAAATTCTACTAAACAATATGAGCGATTAAAAATAAGGTTATTAAGGAAAAAAGAGAGAGTTTTCTAAAGAGAGAAATAGAAATATAAAATGTAATGAACAAGTTAAAGAAGAAAGAAAGGGGATGATAAAGTATTTTTCTAGTATTTAGAATTTGCAGAGCTAGAAAAACACTTTTTTATTTATATAAATACCTTGTTTAATATCACACACTTTTTTAAACTTTATTTGCCACCATAGTTTCGACAGGTATTTACAATCATTTATGTAAATAATAATAATGTATCACAAAATAGAGGCCTCCACAATTACCACTTCTTTTTATTCTCTCAGCTTTTCAATTTTTTTCTTTATTCTGCCTTCTTTTCATACCCTAATTCTCTAATTCTCTATTCCTCCTTTTTCTAACTCTTTCTTCTTTTTATGTAATTTTGCTCTCCTGTGCAATGTGTATTAGATTTTTATAACTACTGCTAAAAATAAAACAGAAGGAGAAAAGTGAAAAATTAATTAAGACAGGAAAAAGGTGCTTTCTATATACTCACTTCCTCTTACTACCACGCTTTGTATTTTAATTAGAAAAGTTGCCTCTTTCTGTATCTGTTTTTTTTTAACATTTTTTCTCTACATTACTTTGTATGCCTTCCAGTCAATATTTAAAATAGAAATAATTTATTTATTTCCAAGAAGAATCTATACATTTATAAGTCAAATAAAAGAAACGATATAGTTTGAGATTAAAAACAGAGAGTACAATTAATTACAAATAAAAGATAATATACAATAAGTTTACAACAAAGGAAAATTATTAATCTTAATTTCTTTTGATGTATTTCACACTTTTACAATTATTATTATTTTTTTAATATAATCTTTTTTTCTGCATTCACGCTTTTTCTAAGTAAATTTCACAAGAACATTAAAGAGAGTAATTTCTCCCATTACTCTCTTTAATGTTCTTGTGAAATTTACTTAGAAAACGCGAGTAAAAGTGAATGCAGAAAAAAGATTATATTAAAATTACATAATTTAATAAAGATGCTTTATCTTTGCATTTTTGCACTTATTAATGTAATTTTATATTTTGTTTCCTATCTTTATATCTCAACATTATTTATTTCATTTTGTCTCATTTTGTGTAAATTTTACCTTAGAAGAAGTAAAGGCAAAGAAAATAGTTTTATCCTTCCTTCCTCCCTTTTTCATGTGTTAGCTGTCTTTATCTTATGTTCCAATTTTGTTTGTAAATCGTACCAAAATTTGTAAATATCAGGGATAATGAGAGATGAGAGATAATTTATGTCAGATTTTTTTCTCTATTGCTTAGTTTGATTTTAACAATTTCCCTCCTACTCTATCTATTTTAATTAATCCATTTTTGCTTCGTTATTTCATTCCTCTGTTTTGTAAAATAAGAAAAAAGAAAAATGAATTAAGGAAACTCTTTATTAATGTACCTTTATTTAACTTATTGAAGTTAGACGCACTTACTTCGTTATACATTTCTGTTAAATAAAAATATATACTTTCAGTTAGTTAATATCCCACTGTGATATTAACTAAGTGAAAGTACCTGTATTTATTTTTCCTATCTTAAATAACTCTAAATCTCAACTTATATATAAGACAAACAAATTAAAAAATGTACAAAGAGGATATCAAATCAACTCTTTTATATCTGTTTCAATTTCTCAATTCTTAATCAGAAGAGAATCGAAGAGATAAAAAGAGAGAACGCATTGAAAGGTATTATTTTTCTACGCCTCTCACTTTCTCGATTTCTCTTTATATTTCTCTTTCTCACTCGATGTTTTGTTTTCTGTAAATGCTACTAAGGAATGTAATATAGAGACAAGAGATATATTATTACTTTATTTGATCTGTATCATTATCTACATTTTTCTCTATATATTTTGTTTTTGCACATGTTCTATATATCTCTTTTTTTGTAGATTCTACAGTATTATATATTTATATGCAAGAAGTATCAGAGGGCAAGGAGATAAATAAAGAAACTACTGCATTCTTTTCTAAACTCTATAAAAATAGATATGGTGGACAGAGAGACAGATTAAAGGTCTAGAAACGAAAGAGGGGGGGGGGGCGATATTTATGTTATTTAACATTATTATTCTATATATCAAGTAGGGTATATTGTATATTTAAATGTGTATGTATAAAAGGTAAAAGAGGGCAAGAAGAAGAATAAAAACAAACTAGAGCATTTTTCTAATCTCTTAAAAAAGAGACGTGGTGGACAGAGTTACAGAAAAATAACTGTAGAATTGTGAGGGAGAGGGCTATATTTATGAAAATACATCAATAATTATTCCATATATACAATTATAATATAATATAATTTTATATAATTCATTTCTACTTCATATATTATTGTTGGTAGCTTTACTGAAATTTGTTTGATCGACTAAAAATTTTGACCTCAAGAAATCTAATTGTATTTTGTACATTGTAATAAATTTCTCCTACTGAAAATAATCATTACGAATTTTGTGTAAATGCTACTTTTTAATAATATTTACAAATCGCTGTATTTTTTAACAAGAAATTTCAGAATTAAATTCTTTGTTGGACTATAGGCAACCAAATAAACGCCACGACTACATGTAAATAATATTATATATTATACCATATTCATAATATATTATTATACATCATAATGTATATTTCTGCAAACCATTTATTAAGCTGTAAATTTGATAATATTACAAGAACATAAATTTTAATTTGATATAAATATATTAACTTAATTTTTTTAAATGTTTTCATATTATTGCAAAACTTGTACAATTATAGATTTAATAATTAAGTAATTAATAATTGTTAAGATGTATTTGCAGATTTTAAGAATTATAAAAAAATATTTATCACCATAATGGAACAAATCGAAAAGTTAAATTGAATTAAATTGACAAATGATTTATAAGACAACAAAATACATTTTATTTGATTGATTGTAGGTTTGTTTATTTTTTGAAAATCTATAAATAAGCATTAAAATATGTAACAAATAGAATAATTATTGAAATATTGAAATTACGGTTTTAAAATTATATCCTTAAAGAGAATGCTTTTGCATTTGCTTTGTTTGTACTGTTCATAAACTTCCACATTAAAATTTTTAATTAACATTTTATATTTAAGCTTAACTATTACTATAACAAATTACATTGTAATATAATCTTTAATTCTGTAGTTGTTTCTGAAAACTAAACGGATGAACGTGGCTGAATTAATTAATAGTTAATAGTAAAAGAGTGTAGGTGATAGTTATCAGATGAATGGTTGAAAATTAATACATGATAGATAACTGTTAACAGTCACGGAATATGACATGTGATAATGTCAGTTAGCGATTGGAAGTGGACAGTTAACAGTGAAAAGAGAGTAGGCAATTAAAAAGTAACAGTTGGTGGTTAATAGATCATAGTAATGTAGATACTTGGTAGATATAGCTAAGAACTGAAAGAAGAGTTGTTAATTACTGATAATAACCAGCAGTTGAAAATTAACAAATGACAAGCAAGATTTGTCATTTTCAAGATAGCAGATATTAGTTGAGAATTAAAAGTTGACAGATGACAGATAACAATTGATACATGACATATACAACGTTGATTGTTAACAGATAAAAATCAAGATGATACATGTCAATTTACAAATAATAATCTATAGTTAAGAGTTAATAGACCTCTATAGTCTAGATATAATAAATATAACACTTTACAGACAAAAGAAATTATACAGATGATAGTTACAGTTGACAGAAACTATTTATAATTGTCAGTTGATTAACAGATGACAAAAATAAATTCATAGCTTCATGCTATTGGAAGGTGACAGTTGACAATAAACAGATAACAAATAAAAGTCAAACGGTCAATGGTAGTTATTGAGAGAAAATACATTACATTGAGAAATTAACAATTAACAGTTGATAATCAATAGATAATACTTGTATGATGGCGGCGTTCACTTGGTGGTGCATTTTGATAAAAAGTTTAAATAAAACATTTTATAACTTTGTATAGATAATAGTTGATATTTGTCAGATCATTGTTAAGAATTTTGATTATAACAGTAAACTGTTATGATAATTCGTTGATAATTGACAATTAAGAATTAACAGATTACAAATGGCAATAAATATCATAACGATGGTTTTTTACACAATGAATAACTTCATGTTGAGAGATAGTAGTCAACAGAGTTGATAATTGACAATAAAAGTTAACAGCTAAATGCTGGTAGTTATCAGTTAAAAATTTAGAGCTAATAAATATCCTCTGAAGGTAAAACCTTCTATATTCAGTCGTATATTTTATAATTTCAGTTTTTGTCTTTAGTTTTTTAATGTTTTGTTTTCGGTTTTTAGTTTTCAATTATTTCTAAGACAATTGGTTGAAAACTTAGAACCAAGGACAAAACATTAAAAAGAACTAAAGTCAAAAACTGAAGTTATACAATATCTGACTCAATATAAAAGGTAGAAGACAAAACAGAAAAAATATTACTACTTATTAGCATTATGTTCTTGGTATATTTGGTCTTTTCGTGTTTCTCTTCTAGTGAATGTTCTTTCTTATTTACGGTTGACTGATGATGGTTGAGAGTTACGTTGACAGATGATAAATGATTACTCTCAGAAACAGTTGATAGTTAAAACGTAGCAAATAACACGATTGATAGTTGACATTTTTGACTTAGTTATTGGATAATGTATTATAGACATAAAAGAGTTAAGATGAGAGTTAACAGTTGACAGTTGAGATTTAACTGATAACAAGTGATAGTTAATAGATTCAATGGGGTAAAACACTTGTTAAGTTCCATAATATTTTTATTTTCAGTTGCCTGACACGTGTTTCGATCATTCCTGATCATTTTTTAAGTACAAAAATGTTTGTACTATGATCGAATGATCGAAACACGTGTCAGGCAACTGAAAATAAAAATATTATGGAACTTAACAAGTGTTTTACCCCATTGAATTTACATATCTCGTTCCATCAAGAGTGTAGCTCTACCAGTATCAATTATGATAGTTAATAGTTTTAATTAAATAAAAAATATACACGACTATAAATTTTTCCTTCAGAAGCCATCGATTTTATTAAAGTAATTATATATATTTATTCATGCTACATTTTTATACATTTATATGTAAATTTAATAATTACCTTAAAATTTTGTAGAAAATTCAACATGTTTTTAAACAAAAATGTTGATTATGAGTAAAATGAAAATGAAATAAATAATAAATTCTTTCAATCCATTTATCAGTTAAACAATCTAACAAGTTTTACTGAATACATGTTTAGTTACAACCAATTTCTAACACAAGTAAAGTAAATATGCTTTAACCACAAATAATTTCACCGCTTGGCTAAACAAATGTAACTCATTTCATTTACGAAATCGATTGGTTAACTTTGTTAATTTTAAACAATACCTCGTAAATGTTTTGTAAAGGTAAATATCGTACAGACTAGATATGCCTCAGTTTAATAAAACAATTAGCGCGTCCGCGCGATTTGCATTTAAATCAGGTATTAGGTTCTAAATTAATTAACGGTTAGTTCGTTCTGTTTACAATTACAACTTTGCAGAGCGATATTTGATTAATAATGTAATTGTTTAATGTATTTTGCGTACGCGGCGCAGTAAATTTCTATGACAGAATCGATTCCTGCGGCCGTCTATTACGAAAATTGGTTTACAGATGTTAAAATTAATTAAACGATTGTAATAATATTGGAATTTAATAATAAAATGATAGATAATGGTGAAAATCGTACAGTGACGTTAAATTATATTGAAAACACTTTCTTCACAAATTTATTTTTATTTACTATATGTACATTTCGTACACAGTGTCTTCATTATCAATAATACAATTTACTATAATAATCTTCACATAACTCGAAAAATATATTTCTATAATGACGTTCATTGATATAAAAATATTGTTAAAAAATTATTAAGAGTTAATAAAACCAACCACACTGTAAATGTTAAAATCTATTCACTTAAATTTACCTAGATTAATTAATTAATTAATTAAAAATTTTCCTTCTTTTCATGTAGTACATATTTATTATAATTAAAAGCTAATATGTTTATAAATACCTTTTTTAATTCAATAATATTTTTCTCTATTTAAACATCATTTTTATATAATATTTCGTGTTAATTAACTTAAAAAAGATTTTATCAATATTCAAGAATTCCCCTTTCAGTCGTTATATCTCCTAAAAAATATTGTTGATTAATAATTATTATTCATTATTCTTTATTGCATTCTTAGGGCTTATTTCTTAAAAGTACATATAAAATAGTTATTTAAGGTACAAGTGTAAAAAGTGATGCTTTATTGCACGAACTGGCTTTTAAAAACACGAGCGAGGAACGAGCGAGTTTTTTTAAAGCCAGGAGTGCAATAAAGAAACTTTTTACACGTGTGCCTTACAAAATTTTATCTTCGATCGTAAAGGATTTCAAAGAATATATTCTTATGAGTAATATTTTAATGTCATTTCAATAATTCAATTAATGAAAAAATTTTTTTTACCTGCAGTGCACAAATGAAAGCGTTACTTAGCAACCAGTAAACAAGTTGCAGAAATGTCGGCCGCCATTATTATTTATGGAAAAAATGTTCGCTTTATTGTAATCGCTTCGACTTGCATTAAATGAAATCTTCAGAGTTTTTAAATCTGCCATTTCGTTTGTATTATATATTTTATTTATAGTTTATTAGTTATTTGTATCAATTAATAAAAAATTAAGTTTTTCGTCGAAAATTTGTGCTATAATATATTCATCTGTCAAATTTGACATTTCTGTGCAATAAAAACAGTTTGACATTACCGTGCAATAAAAACGTAAAAAAGCACTAGTGCTTTAAAAAGACACTTTTACAATGAAAAATGATGCAAAAAACATCTACTTTCTGTACGATCGTAGATAAACAAATAAATTGAACAAAAAACATACTTAAAATTTTGGGCGGAGTTCATATTTAAATACGTTCTTACACTGAAACCCTTGATTGCACCATCTTGTTATCATCATCTTATATACCAAAAATCATTTACATTATTCTTCATAGTGATATATTTGTCCCATTTTCTGGAGGAATTTTTTTAGCAGTTAATGTCATATATCTGTCAACACGACATATATATGATATATTAGTACATATAACAACTGAAAAGAAAAATTATAAAATGATGATGGGGCCATCATAGTACTTTCCCTATATTTTTCTAGAAAACTATGAGGTTTGGGCAAAAAGGCTATTCTTAATATTTTTTTTATATAATTTTTTTTTAATTTGACTAAAATATAAAATAATTTCAATTTTAATAATCCTGTAAATATTGTATTTATCTATTTTTAAAAATTGTTATCTATGTTATAAAATTGAAGGGCGGAATAGTGGCCACCCACCCACCCAACATAAACATTTGAACTTTAACTAAAAGCTATGATTTAATTTATTTTCGGGCCACACCAACAGTAATGCAGTTGTAGTTTTCAGGAAACTAAAACAGTGTCAGTGGTTGAAGTAAAATTATATATATAGGGTGGGTGGGTGGACTCTATCCTACCTTCCAATTCATGCATCATAGCAAAAGTTTTTTTAAATTTGTAGTTACGTTCAAAACTTTACAGACGTATAAATTTTCAACAATCAAATTTCGACGATTTCTTAATTTCTAATTACCTTAGAGAAATTAATTTCGGAAATAACCTAAATAAACTCTCGTTTATGGTGTAGTGATTGGAGGGTGTGATAGAGGACACCCACCTACCCTACATATACATTTGAACATCAACTAAAACTCTGATTTAATTTTTGGGCCAAACCAACATTGATACTGTTGTAGTTTTCAAGAATTTAAAACAGTGTCAATGGTTGATGTAAAATTATATATGTAGGGTGGGTGGGTGGCCACTATCCCACCCTCCAATCCATGCAACATCATAAAGATTTTTTTTAAATTTATCATTACGTTCAAAGCTTTGCAGACGTTCAAGTTTCAAATTTCAACGATTCATGTTTCTTAAATTCTAATTACGTTAGAGTAATAATTTTAGGAATAACTTAAACAAATTCTCGTTTATGGTGTCATGATTAGAGGGTGGGATAGTGGCCACCCACCCACCCTACATATATAATGAAATTTTAATCACTGACACTGTTTTAGTTTCCAGCATTACAAGACAAAATATTGTTGATGATGTTGACTAACTTAAGCAGTGTTTAGATTATTTATAAAGTTATATATAAGGAGTGTGGTGACTATCCCACCCTACAATTACATTATTTAAATTACGGTTTTAATTTATTAATAACATCAATTAAATGAATGTTTTATAATTTTTTGAAAGTTAAAACATTGTCAGTAATTGCTCTCTAATTGTATATGTAGGGTGGGTGGGTGGCCACCGTCCAATTTTCTTTAAGTTCACTCGAATCTAATCTTATAATCGTGTGAATATTGTTACTATTTATTTTGAAAAATTTTAAAACTATGTTATAAGGTTGGAGGGTGTGATAGTGGCCACCCACCCATATACATATGCATTTAAACGTCGAATAAAAACTCTGACTTATATTTTTTTAGTCACACCAACAATAATACTGTTGTAGTTTTCAGAAATTTAAAACAGTGTCTTTGGTTGAAGTAAAATTATATATGTAAGGTGGGTGGCCACTATCGTATCATCCAATTTTCTTTGAGTTCACCCTAATCAGCAATTATAAATTTGACTAAAATATAAAATAATTCCAACCTTAATAATCGCGCAAATATTGTTTTTACTTATTTATAAAACTTATTGTCTATGTTATAAAAATTGGAGGGTGTGATAGTGGACACCCACCCACCCTACATATACATTTGAACCTCAACTAGAAATTCTGATTTAATTTTTTGGTCACACCAACATCTATACTCGACAATTTTCAGGAAACTAAATCAGTGTCAGTGGTTAAAGTAAAACTGTATATGTAGGGTGGGTCAGTGGTCACTATCCCACTCTCCAATTCTTTTTAATTTCTTCCCAATTAAAATTTTTAAGTTTAACTAAAATATAAAATTAAATATTGTATATATCGATTAAAAAGCAATGTTTATGTTATAAAATTGGAGGGTCTGATAGTAGACACCCACCCACTCTACATATTTATTTAAAACTGCAACATGAAACTCTGATTTAATTTTTATTTTGGCCAGACTAATAGTAATACAGTTGTAGTTTTCAAGAAACTAAAACCGTGACACTGGTTGAAATTTTATTGTAAATGTAGGGTGGGTGGGTGGCCTCTATCCCACCCCCCAATCCATGTAAGATTGCAAAGGTTTTTTTTTAATTTATCATTACGTTCAAAGCTTTGCAGACGTGTAAATTTTCAACATTCAAATTTCGACGATTATTGTTTCTTAATTTCTAATTACGTTGAAGTAATTAATTTCGAAAATAACTTTTAAAAAAAAGGTTTATAGTGTGGGATAGTCGCCACCCACCCACCCTACATATACAATGAAACTACAATTACTGACAGTGTTTTAGTTTCCAGCATTATAAGAAAAAAATATGTTAATGGTGTTAATAAACTTAAGCTGTGTTAAAAATTATTTGTAAAGTTAAATGTAGGATGGGTGGCGACTATGCGACCCTGCAATTACATTATCTAAATTTCTGTTTTAATTTATTACTGTCTAAAGAATAAAAGGTGAAAATTTGTAGAAATATTAAGCAAAAGTGCTGGAAAATTCTTGAAACTCTTTAACAATTTGGAAGAGAAGAGATATCTGAAAATTCACTTGAAATCTAAATGAAAATTTGAAATGAAATTGCTTAAAAAATCGCAAAATAAAATTTGGAAGAGAAGAGAAATTTCTGCAGAACAAAAAATTAAAAATGTCTCTTTGAAGAAACTTTTAGGAAATAGGGATTAAATTTGCGAGAAATATTGAAAAAGAGATAAAAATGGCTTTAAAATGCTAAATAAATTCTTAGAGACAGTTTCGAAATTTGGAAGAGAAATTCTAAAAATCCAGAATAAACATTGTTAGATAAAATTGTTCTAAAAAATTCTATGAATCCAGAAATAATTGTTGAAGAATTCTAAAAACCCAGACAAAACTTGTAAGAGAAGTTGGTAGAAAATATTTGCTGGAAAATTCTAGATATCTTGGGGAAAATTCTAACAATGTGGAAGAGAACAGAAATTAAAAGAAAATTTTTGATAAATTTAAATTCCCAACAATTTCATTTTTAGAAAAATCAAGAAAATTTTATAAATTTTTAGAAATATTGAAAAAATGCTAGGAATTTCTAGAAATCTTACCAAAAATTCTAAAAATTTCAAAGTTTGGAATAAAAATTGCTTTAAAATGTCTTTAGAGACAACAAACCCAGAAAAAAATAGCGTCCTTAAAATAATAATAAAATTTTTAATTTTAAATTCAGAAGAATTCTATATGTAAGGAAGAAAATTTAATATAAATTCTAAAAATCTACAAATAAAAATGCTTAATTTACTTAATATTTGTAAAAATTTTGAAACAAATTGCTGAAAAATGTTTAAAATCTAGAAGAATTTTTGATAGAAAACAGAAATTCGAAAGAAGAATTGCTACAAATTGTTAAAAGAAATTTTAGAAATACCTGAAAAAATTGTCAAAAGCATAAAAGAAATTGTTAAAAAATTTAAAACCAGCGATATAAATATTCAAAACTTGTTAGATTAGTATTTTTTTAAATTCTAGAAACCTTAAAAAAAAATTGCTTGAAATATGGAAGAAAGTTCTTGGAAATACATTTGTTTGATTTGATTGTTTTTTAAGCAGCAAAATTATCAACGATTAGTATTTAAAGTTATCATGTATATGCAGGGTGGTTGGGTGGCCTCTATCCCACCCTCCAATCAGTAAATCATAAGCGAGGATTTTAATTAAAAGTTGTAAAATGTAAAGATACATAAGAAATGGTAGTGCTTTCCTTACATTTTTCTCGAAAACTATGAGATTTATATTTTTAATTTTTTTGCAAGTTAAGGGCTTTAATAACATATTTTAATAAAACTTGTTCAGTTTTTTCATTCCCTTTAAATTTTATTTGAAAACTTATGTAATATTTTTCAAATTTAAACATCAACTTTTGATAATAGAAATAACACAATTTACGCTTGGTTTGTTTCACTGTTTATTAATTTAATCTGACTAGTTTTGACAATTACGTCATTATCAAAGAATGAATTTCTTCTTTGATAATGACGTAATTGTCGAAACTAGTCAGATTAAATTAATAAACAGTGAAACAAACCAAGCGTAAATTGTGTTATTTCTATTACAAAATGTTTCACCACGTGCTACATGAGAAACTAATTCAAGAAATATCAACTTTTGGTTTATGAATGTTCATTAAAAGCTTTTCAGTTCCAGGTTTTACCAAAAAAACCTTATGTTTAAAGTTCCACCTCAAAAAGATCATTCGTTTTTGAGATAAAGCACCCACAGACATTCTCATTCACGAAAACAATACTTTCCCTATATATTCAAATAGTGATCTGGCCATCATAGTATTTGCACTATATTTTACTCAAGAACTATGAGGTTTGCGCAAAAAATTTACTCTTAATAATTTGTTTAATTTTGAATTCTCTACATTTATTTGTTAAATAAATTTCATATTATTTTTTTTCGAAAGTTAGAAATTTTATGAAAAAAATGTTTTAATAAAACTCATCATTCCCTTTAACTTTTGTTTGAAAAGTTTTGTAAAATTTTTTATATTAGAAAAAATATCAGAAAAAAACAAAAAAAGGCCTCTAGTAAACATCCACTTTTTCAGTTTTTAACGATAAAACCTTAAGTTTAAAGTTCCATCTCAATCGGATCATTAGTTTTTGAGATACAGCGCCCACAGACATTTTCACGCACGAAAACAATACTTCCCCTATATATACTATATAGGGAAAGTAATAATTATATTATATTTCACCCAATATATTAATTATTATTTTTATTTTTCAGTATTATTTCTGTGAAGGCGAAATCTTTTGCGGACCGTGAGATCCGGTACACGCTGAAAGCCCAAGGGCAAGGAGCAGGAACCTTTAACATCGGCCCCACATCCGGCATCGTGAAGTTGGCCAAGGAGTTGGACTTTGAAGACCTGCGGCAGCCCCACGTATATTCCCTCGTCGTGACCGCCACCGAGGACTCCGGAGGATTCTCCACGTCGGTGGAAGTGCGTAATCGCAGGATGTTTTCCAAACACTAAACATAATTACGTTTACTATCCCTACTATTTTTGTTTCAGTTGACGATACGAGTGACCGATGTTAACGACAATGCACCCAAATTTGAATTGCCGGATTATCAAGCGCATAACGTTGACGAGGACATTCCGCCAGGGACGAGTATATTAAAGGTGAAAGCGATGGATGCTGATAGTGGAGCAAACGCGGAGATCGAGTATTTAGTTTCGGACGATCATTTTTCTGTCGATCCCAGCGGAATCATTTCGAATAATAAGCAACTGGATGCCGATAATAACAACGCCTATTATGAATTCGTGGTGACCGCCAAGGATAAAGGTGAACCGGCCAAGACAGGGACGGCTACTGTGAGGGTGTACACGAAGAACAAGAACGACGAGGAGCCTAAATTTTCGCAGCAGGTCTATACGCCGAACGTGGATGAAAACGCAGGACCTAATACTTTGGTAACGACCGTGGTGGCTTCTGATAAGGACGGCGATAACGTAAGGTTCGGCTTTGTGGGCGGTGGAACTAGTTCGGGGCAGTTTGTTATCGAGGAAATTACCGGCGTAATTCGACTGCACGGGAAGAAGATCACCCTTGATAAAGATAAGTACGAATTGAATGTAACGGCCATGGATGATGGAGCCTGCTGCGTCAACGGGGATACGACGATACACACCAGCACAGCAGTTGTCGTCGTATTCATCACCGATGTTAACGACAATAAGCCGATGTTTAAAGATTGCTCCAGTTATTATCCGAAAGTGGAAGAGGGTGCCCCTAATGGATCGCCCGTGATTAAAGTGCACGCCACTGACGAGGATAAGGGTGTTAATGGACAAGTGAAATATTCCATTGTGCAGCAGCCCAATCAGAAAGGAACCAAATTTACAGTCGATGAGGAGACCGGAGAGGTTTCCACTAATAAGGTGTTCGATCGTGAGGGTGATGATGGAAAATTCGTTTCTGTCACGGTGAAGGCCACCGATCAGGGCGAACCCTCACTCGAAGGCGTTTGCTCGTTCACCGTTGAAATCACCGATGTTAACGATAATCCACCACTTTTCGACAGACAGGTACACTTTAATACTTTCATTTTTAGGCATTTCAAGGTCTAATTTGATAAATTAAACAAAATTTAATACTTATGTCAACACCTCATAACTTAATAGTTAAGGAATTTTCTTTATCATTTGTTTTTCTTTTAAAAATATAATCGTATTATTATTTTTATCATAAATGAAAAACGTTTTTTAAGCATAATATTTAATTTTATGATTGGCATTAATGGAAGAGAAATTGTATTGAATTAACGAACAAGCAGAACAATTTAAATACAACCACGAGTTTCTTGTCCAACAGAAATACGTCGAGAATGTGAAACAGGACGCGAGTATAGGAACGAATATCCTGCGCGTGTCCGCCTCTGACGAGGACGCCGATAACAACGGTGCGATCGTGTACACCTTAAATTCCGGTTCGAATACGATAGACCTGGAGTACTTCGAAATCCAGCCTGAGTCAGGCTGGATCGTCCTGAAGAAGCCGCTGGATGTAAGTATTTTCTAGAAGACAGGACAGTGAGATGATAAGGGGGTAGGCTATAAGTTCTATCTAGGGCGTTTTTTTAAGTGAGGAAACAAGTGTGAACCCCGTAATGGGGTTCGTTTGAGTGAATGTTTGAGCTGTGTGCGAATTTCAGCTGCCAGGAGACCGAGACGTGGATTTAGGTACGAGTGGACAATAGCTGCTTCTATATTCTTCATTTCAGCGCACCTTTGTTTGAGTTGCTCTGATCTGTCGTCAGGTCAATTGCACTGATCTAAATCTTTATTGACTAAGTTCTTTTATACGGCACACCTTGCATAACGTCTGTGCATACAATGTACATTCGTTTGATTTTTTTAACTGTATAATCTGTGTGCGCTAGTGTGCGATCCGAGTCACGTTGAAGACTTTTTTTCACTCGATGGTGACGCGGGTCGCGCTGGGCGCGATTTTAATATGAGTAGCAAGGACGCTGTTTTTTTGATATATTTTTAATACCAGGTGATCCAGTTTTTGAGTCCACTTCGTAGATGGAGTGGCAGCTGTTTTTGGATTTGGGATTTTTGGACATTACAGATATTGATTTTTTGAATCTGTGTGTTGTTTTTAAAGATTTTTTTGCAGGAGGAGAAATTGTTTTAAAAGAAACAGTAGTTTTAACTTTGAATAAGATTTTGGTCACAAGTGTCGCGAGAGGCCGCTTTTTTGAAACCCGGGGTTTGGGCGCTCGGCTCTCTTGCGGCGCTTTGACATTGTGACATTTTTAACCTGTGTATGGGGCGGCGTACTGATAAAAAAAATGATTTAAAAAAATGAAACGTCCATCGGTTTTTGAGGGTCGTTTACCATGGAGACTTTTTGCACATCCTTGCTCCCGCCCCGCCCAGTGTTTTTTGAGAATTTTTTTGCATGAACATATGCCTGCTTCGTCATTTTCTGTTTACGTTTTTTGTATTGTTATGTACTATACGTTTTTGTTTTTGATTTAATTGCACTTTTCTGTTCTTCGGCGTATCTGCCCACGTGTGCCGGTGGCGACAGGGATGTTTTCCAGTAAGTAGGTGTACAATGGGTAGCGGAGCCAGATAATCTGTATTTGTCCCCGTAGTTTTGGAGAGCTGGGAAGTTGAGGGGGATGGTATATTGTAAAGCCGCTAGAGATATGAAGAGATCTGTGTCAGTGTACTTATATTACTTACATTATCCCGTCCCTGATTTTTTGGAAATGTTAAGAAAGCACTGCCGCTGTAATAATAATGGGCCTCGGTGACTATTGCTTAGCAATCTTAGTCAGTCACTGGTCTTGTTTATTTATTTAATTTATATTCTCCAAAGTCTGTTTTAGCCGCTGCGCGAACCTCATCACACCTACTCGTAGCGTTCTCAAAGATTGTTTTGTTTTCATAAAGAAAAGACAAAAGACAGGTCTTGTGCGGTACAGAGGGTGCTTGCGGTCCATGTGGCGGCTGCCCGATTTAGTTTTATTTTATTATTATACTTTCAGTTGTGTGATTGAGTTGTTTATTTTGGTTCGCATTACGTTTGATTGAGTGTGTTCTATTTGGTTTGTCCCATGAGCCCTGACCTGACCGTGCCCGTATATTTAGCGAGAGGAATACCAACTCCGTGTGCGGGCCTCGGACAGAGGCGAGCCGCCCTCCTATGCGGACGTGGACGTTCACTTAGACGTCGTAGACAGGAACAGTAAGCCTCCTCTGTGGGACGTGAATGTGTACGGCCCCATTCACATCAAAGAAAATGTCACAGTGGGTACAGTAGTGACATCTGTGAAAGCCAGGTTGGTATCGTCGATGAGAAGCAGCGACGCGCGGTGCTCTGGGTCTCGCTGGGTGGGGGGACGTGTTCGCGATATACTACTACTACTTCTAGTACTACTACACTTTTGCTGGTCTTCGCACGTCGATACACGCGGTCACTATGGATACAGGCCCCGGGCATCGCGGCGAATATACCTTCCAGGAGTCCAATCCATCCGACCAACAGCCTGCCCACCACAACTCCACTAACACTATTCTACTTATTATGTTCCCGCGCGTGCTTAGAGAGAAACGTACAAGTTGGAGGCCACGGCCCAAGACAAAGGCTATCCGCCATTGTCCCGTTCAGTGGAAGTTCAAATAGATGTCGTGGACCGCGCTAACAACCCTCCCGTTTGGGACCACGTGGTCTACGGACCCATCTACATAAGAGAGAACCTCCCTGTCGGGGCTAAGGTCGTGTCGGTGAAAGCCAGGTCTGTGCCCGTCAGTGTGGTTGCTCGTGCGGCAGCACGCCGCTGCACGGCACAGTGGTCTGTTTGTGCACGCTTCACCCGACCAGGGGCCAGCACGCGCCCCCGGCCTTAAATCTATATATATATTATCATAAAATCCCCTCCTACGTAGTCTGATGGGTGTGTAGACAGTCGATCGAGTCTCCAAAATCCCACTCTTCTACCTCCCCACATCATCAACAACACGACCCTCTACCTCCCCCTCTTTATCCATCCCCCCACCACCACCATCATAACCAATCCAAGCTAATCATCCTTCAACAATCTCAAATCATCAACCGAGCTGAATGTTGTTGACGCCTGCACCACACCGCAACACACTGGCTTATGGGGCATAATGGGTCATTGCAACACTTCAACAACATTCAGTCGCTCTAACTCTCCATGTTTACCATCATCTTAATCATCTAACTATATATTTAGTATAGCTATTACCGAAACCGATTGGCGCGCATTTAATTCTCACCCGGCCGTTTCAGCAAACTCGCACATCAAAATTACTAAAAACAAAAAAGAATCAAAAACAAACAAAAAAACCAAATTCATCACGTGGACATGAACATCAAATTTTTCTCTAACGCAACGCTGAGAGGAACACCTTCGGCATCCACAGTCCCGCTCTCATCATTTTTTCGATCTAATTTTTTCATTTAGCCGTTTTGTTTTTTTATTATTGTTTTTTCATTGTTGGGTTTGTAATTATATATCTTTCATTTCATGTTTTTTTTTTCGTTATTGTCCGTTTCCTCAATGTAATGAATTCAATACTCAGAGGTAAAATAGTTTACAGTCGTAAGTATGATGAAACTGAATAATAATAGTAATAATAATAAATCAATTAAATTAAATAACAAATTATTTTAAATATAAATTTATGCAGTATTGTTGGAAATTGAAAATGTTGAGGAGAAAAATGAATTTCTCCAATATCTAATAATAATAATAATTTTAGAAGAACTCACAGCTATTAGTTAAAACCACTACTCTTCGTATCAAAGTACAACCAGACATTGTATTATATAAGTACAATATGTCGTCAAATCACTTAGATCGTGATCAGTAACGTTTTTTTGTCCTGTGGTCGTTTATTAAAAGCGTCGTAGGTGTTATTACATAATGACAATCTTCAGACACATATTTCGCTGTATTATAGCTCGTCAGTTAAGCTATCCTATAATTACGTTGGTCTCTACAAGTGAAATAAAAAAAATAACCCGACTGAGAATAAATCCATCGGCGATAATTTGATTTTATTGAATTTGATTTATTCTCTTGCGAGCCTTTCACTTGGAAATACCACCATAATTATGCCTTAGCTTCATTGACGAGCTGTAATTCACTGAAATACGTGTCTGAAGATTGTCATCATGTAACAACTTCTGTGACGCATTTAAAAAGCAACGATAACAGCGCAAAAAGACGTTATTGATTATGGTATCAGTTATATGATAACAGCTCTTATGTATATAATTCAATACCTAACGATGCTTTGGTATGAGTTGAATTGTTTTAACTAATAGGTGTTGGTTCTTATATAATTGTAAGACAATGTAGGAGAAATTATTTTTTCTCATTCATATTTTTTAGTTTTATCATTAATGTGATTGCAATAATATAAATGCAGGTTTACTTAAAACTCAAGTATTTTTAGTGTCAATGTAATAAATTCTAAAAAAAGAATATTATTAGCATGAAAAGTTGCAATTAAAAATAGGTAATAATTAAGATTGATTCTAAAAAATTTAAGGAAACATTTTTTGGCCCAAGAGATTTTTAGAAAACATGTTTATGGTACAACTAAGAACTCAGACAAGGTTTTTTATTATCAGGAAATTCTCTAATATTGACACTCCAATGAACCAATGAATTGAAGGAGAAAGATGTTGTACGCAGTAGGTACAGAGATAATTGAAATTGAAGAAATATGTAATTACAAACTTACCAGTGACTTTTTCATATTACTCATCAAGAATGTAGCAGTATAGACTTATGTTTTATCATTAAGAAATAATTTTGCCGCATGCACGTTCAGTAGTTTTTTTGGTGGTCTGTGGATGCCGAGAGGCTCCAACAAAAAAAAAAATAAGAAACTAGCATAGGTAAATTCGATGGTTTGCATGTGCATCTCATACTCATTAATTTCATTATTATTATTACCATTTTAATTTTATATTTTGAAGACTTTCATTTTCGTTCTTAATTTGAAAACAGACTATTTTTTTTTTAATATCATTCATAGTCGTCCGGACTTTTAATTTTTTTATTTGCATGTGGCTGATCAGATTTTTGTAAGCCATGTCGATTTTTTGGACAAATTTTTTTGCTTTTTGTTCGTGACACGTGAACTAGGTTTTTCTAGTAGTAGCTCCTACAAATATGTGGGTGTCGTGAAGGGCCCGGTTGTAATCTATGGTTACGTTGCTTAGTTCTGGGATCGAGAATAACCCCACAGTATTCTACCGGCTGATGCCCGGCTCGACGGCACAGACCAACAAGCACCACACCTTCTACCTCCAGCAGCGTCCCGATAACGGCTTCACGTGGGCCGATATCAAGGTCAACCATCCGCTCGACTACGAAACGATTAAGGAATACAATCTGACTATACGTGTTGAGGTGAGTGTAATGATTTTGTTTTTTTTGTGCGGAATTTAATTGGTTTATTTTGTTTAGAACAACGGCGCTCAACAGTTGGCTTCGGAAGCTACAGTATATATCATGCTGGAGGATGTTAACGATGAAATTCCCTTATTCACCGAACGAGAACAGGAGACGGTCCTCGAGGGGGAACCCATCGGGACTAAAGTCACACAAGTCAACGCCATCGATAAGGACGGAACTTTCCCTAACAATCAAGTACGTTTAAACTTGTTTCTTTAGTAAATAAATCATTCAAATATTGTATTTTAACTAAAATAATATGTTTAAAAGTTTAATTAAACGCCTTATGATAGTTTTAATTAAAGTATGTGCATAGTAAAGTTTACAACAGCTTCATTATGTATAATTTCTATTTCTATGAACTGCTGAAATTCTCTTGGATATTTGTTACTATTCTCTGAAGCAAATTTACGTTAGCATTTAAGAATAATATTTCTCTTTCTAATTAATTTCTTCAGCATTTAAGAACGTTTAGTTATGCCTGGTACATTCTGTAAGACCTCTATATCTATACATTAAGATCATGTTTTAAAACGTGTTTCAATGAAATAAGATATAGAAATTGAATGACATTAGAAATAGAATGACATCTTCATTTTTTGTAGTCTATATCCAATGAAACTTGTAAATTAAGAACTATTTAATCGTTGGTCGATAGGAAAAATGATGCCTGTATCATACATCACATCATTTTTCCTTCTGATCAATAGCTAGCGACCAACGATTAAATAGTTTCTTATTATTTAAATTAAATATATAAGAATTAAACAATGTTCTAATGAAAATTCTTTTAATTACAGGTCTACTACTATGTGGTGGACTCGCCGAGGAACGAGGGGAAGGACTATTTCGAAATCAACCAGCAATCCGGTGAAGTGTTCACGAAAGTGGTCTTCGATAGGGAGAAGCAAGGAGCTTACGCCTTGGAAGTGGAAGCCAGAGACGGAGCCCCTTCAGCCCGCCCGAACAGCGACAACCAGCCTAATTCCGGTAAGTGAGCACTTACACTCGTTACCTAGAATTACATTAATGCAATTATTCCGACAACATGCAAATTGTAAAATGAGCGCTCGGCGCGGATCTTACGCAGGGTGAAGCCGTTACGCCCTCATTAAATTATATATCCCTTTTTCATGGTCGAATCATGTTAAATAGTAATTCTATCTTATATAAAAAACGTTAATTGAGTGAATTAGTATTCTGTATATATTCTAAATCTGAATAATGTACAAAGATGGTTGTAGTTCGCTGAAAAGTGTTTTAAAGTAGTTAAAGGGTAAATTAAATGCATTCAATTGTGATTAATTATATGTATATATATATATATATATATATATATATATATATTACAAAAGGATTATACTTGAAATAACAATAAATATGTGGGATGGCATTATCAGTTATTCATTGAATTATTAATCAATAATTGCAAATGTTTTTCTATTATTATCTTTTTTACATATTGAATATAATAATAATAATAATATATTCAAATATTGTAAAGTGAATGCCCAACTGTTTATAAACAATTTAATAATATATTATCGTATAAATAATCTTTTGTGCCTCATAAAATATGAAATGAAGTAAATAATTATCAAAAATAAATTATATCAAGGTCTGAATTGAATTCTTTTTATATAATTATTAAACAAAAACACAAATGTTTAATGTTTTCCTTTATTTATGCAGCAAAACTCTAAACAGTCGTGTTTTTATTTAATAATTGCATAATGGAGTTTCGCCAAGTATCAGCCTTATCAATCCGATACTTTCTAAATAAACATTAATTCCTTCCCTAATATTATTCCACTTAATATTTGCTACTATAATGAAAATCTGTCATCCTTATCTCTAAATATATAGCCGATAACATTCTTCTACTAATAATTTATTATCAGGCTCTCATAGGTCTTTAGTAAACTATCTAATAATTAAATAGAAAAATTCTTGATTTTTATTCTAATAAATACACAATTCCATCGGTCATTATCTTCACGTCCAATTACTAAAGTTCATACAGAAGTTACAAATAGAACAGCCATCAAAGAAATAATAGTTTGTTGCTTTGATAGCGGTACCAATTTTAGTATTTCTTTGTACCAAAGAAACACTTGAATCCAGTTATGCTCTCTACATGCAATCTCATAAAAATTCTCAAGGATTTAACAACTATATTCTAAAAATACTTCTAATACAAATCCATAAAATCAAAAAAAACTTTAAAAGAGTCATTTATATTGATCGCCTAAGTTTTTTGTAATTCATTATAGGTTTGATAGTGGCCTTGTAAAGATTTAATCAAAAAATTAATCCTGTGTGTGATATCAACAAAGTGCGGTTTCTTTTAAAGTTTCTGATTTTAAGATGTATCACAATATTAAGACTTCCACCATCATAAAAAATATGGTAATTTCTATTGCAATCATATCTTCAAGGTTTCTTATTATCAATAAAACTCTATAACATCTAGTGAATAAAAACAGTTTGTGAAGAAAGTGATAATAATTTAATTACAATTTACTACAATAATCTTCACGTAACTTAAAAAAAAATATTTTGACCCTATTATTCTCTTAATTTCACATTCTTTTTCCTCACAAAAAAATCCTTAACCCTCTATGGGCCCGTATAACTTTCAGGTCACATTTTAATTTATCGACATTTTACCATATACTTATAGCTTTTTTTATGAGATGGCGCATAAATCATACTTCTATAACGTTGTCAGACAACTAATATGATTTTTTTTATATTCTTGAAAGTTAGAATGAAAGTAACTGAAAAGTTAAAATCTACAAAGATTATTAAGAAAAATTCAAGAACTCTCTAGAATAATTCTTCAGAAATGTGATGAAAGTGACCGAAAAATTGTAGAAATCTACAAAAAAATCTAAAGAATGTTTAAATGTAAGATGAAATAAAACACGATTTTCTATGTTTTATTTCATCCTACATTTGAAAATGAAATACCACATAGTAACGGTCACCACGATCCTATTTCTTAAAGAATGTTTTATAACTCCAAGAAAATTCTTTAAAGATGGAATCTTGCAATTTAGAAAGTTATAGAAATCTACAAAAAATATTGAGAAGAATTCAAGGACACCCAACAAAAATTCTTCAAAGGTGTGATGAAGGTTTCTAAGATCTGTGAAGAAGATTTCTAAGATTTTCTAGATATCTACAAAAAAATGAAGAAACTTGTAGATGAACTGAAGAAAATTCTAGGAAACTTCTTGATAAACTGAAGAAACTTTCTGAAAATTCTAGAAATTTACAAAATTCAAGAACCTTTAAAAGTTCTTCTAAAATGTAATAAAAGTTGCTGAGAAGTTCTTAAAACCTACAAAACAATATTAAGGAAAATTCTAGAGGCCCACAATAAAATTCTTGAAGTAAATTCTAGAAGTCTCTAAGAAACTTCCTAAAACACTGAATTAAACTTTCTGGAAAATTCTAGAAATCAACAAAAAAAAAACGGGAAAATTCTTGAACTGATAAAATTTAATAAAAGTTACACTAAAAGTATCTATAATCTACAAGAAAAAAATGAGGAAAATTCTAGAGGCACATAGGCATTGAATGAAAGATACTCGAAAGTTTTACAAAATAAACCGAAGAAAATTCTGGAACTCTCCAAGAAAATATATGCAATATTAATTCAATATTTCATATAAAAAAATTTCTAAAGATTCCAGAAATCTGCAAAATTCAAGAACGCTTTAGAAAACTTCTTCAAAAATGCAATGAAAGTTGCTGAGTTCTAGAAATTTACAAAAATATTGATTAAAATTCTAGCGGCTCATAAGAAAATTCTTGAAAAATGGAACTAAAAAAAGTTCTACAAACCTACAAAAAAACTTGAAGAAAATTCTAAAAGTCTCTAAGAATATTCCTGAAAATCTTAATGAAACTTTCTAAAAATTCTAGAAATCTACAACAAAAAAATTGGAAAATTCTTGAACTCGTAAAATGTAATAAAAGTTACCAAAACCTTTTAAAAATTTACAAAAAAAAATAAGGAAAACTCGAGAGGCAAATAAATAAATTCTTAAAATATGGAATAAAAGTTACTGCAAACTTCTAGAAATCTTTAAAAAAACTGAAGAAAATTCTAAAACCCTTTACTTTTTGAAGTTTACAAAAAATATTGGAAAAAAAACTTAATGAAACTTTTTGAAACATTCTAGAAATCTACAAGTAACTTTTTATATTTAAAACAAAAATTCGGCCCATAGAGGGTTAAATCACTCCAAAAACTGCTCCATTCAGCTCAAAAACGGTTCTTTAGATGGATTATTTAAATCTCAATTCCTAAACCACTTTCATAAAGCTAGAACTGTTCCATTCAACATCTTTATAAATGGTAGATAAATATTACTTAAATTATACTGAGCTGTGTGCCAATGTGTTGTATTACTATCAACACTAAGTTTATGTTTAAGAATCACATTCTGGTCATAAAATTAAGAGTAAAAGTGCGAACCACATACTTCCTAAGTCTAATATACCAAAAAATTAAGTATACACATAAACACCGCGATCAAAATGTTTAAATTAATCTGCTGCGTTCTATTGGAAAATAAAACTAATCTGATTCCGAGCTGACTTAACAATAATTCTTTATTAATGCGTTAGCATACATTTTTTTACACATATCACATTGCAGCTAAAGATAATTACAGTTACATTTACAATTAAAATTAATCTAAAACCTTTTATTTGGCATATAAGTAGGTTGTGTACTTAATAACCTAGAATACCAATACAAATACTTTATTGGTGCAATTAAAAAAATCGCAAGTTACAAACAATCTCTTTAAATTTGTATTAGAAGTACTCTTCCTAGTAGTAAAACGCTTGTTCGATCAAAATGTCTTTCATTACTTTTAAAAAATTCGTGTTTGGGAGAGTTTTGATATGCAGCACGTGAAGAACCTAATTAATGATAAATATTAGACTCCTGTCTAGTAAAATGGTTGTTGTGTTTGTCGCAGACACTTTGATAATAAGCCATATGTCTTCTTTAAATATGAAAAAGTCCAGCATATATAGGCATGGTAGCGTCAGTATCTTTTTGAATGTCTCGCGTCAATCCTCGATATATTCTAAATCAGACATTTTTCTGACGACTTTATGCTGCAGTCCAAAAATACGGTATCTCATAGCAAAGTAACCCCATACCATTAAACCATACGAAATGTGGCTCTGACATAGCGCGAAATATGCTGTTCATAGCATCTTTTCTGAGGCTGAGCATAATTTACTAGAAAGAGTGTCGCTGGGGGTTTCCCATGTCAGGTGCGAGTCCATAAAAAGGGCGTAGATTCTCTTTGGCTCCATTACCAAGAAAAAAATATGAGGGTTTTGCAAGTGTTCAACTTTAATTGGTTGCTAACGAACCAGCTAGAAGCCATTTCAAGTGAATCAGTATGTAATTTTTTTCCACTGTAGCCAGGTTATCCGATTGGCCAGTTAAGGTCGTCAGCATATAAAATAACTTCCGTTTTTAGAACTGAGTGCAGTAGATCGTTTACATAGATTTGAAACAATAGATATCCCATAATGGAGCCTTGAGGAATACCGTGTTTAGAGGCAAACGAGTCAGAAAGTCTCTCACCTGTCAGTACGCGTTGAGTTCTCACCGAAAGATTTGACATTAGTAGACCTTATCTGTTAGGGTGTAAGTTATAGGAATACAGCTTTATTTGTTTATTGTTTATTAGTCTTTAGCTTCCTTTCCAAAAAAACATATGAATATACACAATATATAACAAAACGTACTTTATTCCACTCTAACCATTGTTTTTGTCCATTATGCTTAGGGTGCAAATATCCTCTTGGACATCTGTATTCTTCTTTATATACTTGTATTTACTTTTTTCTCCCCTTTTTAGGGGATACTTTTTGGCTGTTTATGTCAACATGACATGAATTTAATGGGAAATGCAGTCAAACGCTTTTGGCAGGTCAAGAAGACTAAATTTTGATACTAAGCCATCTTCAAGATCTAAGAATTGTTTGCTTGTAGCTTACGCGATCTAATAGCACGTTGGTTGGCCCTTTGTGTGTGTATTTCTCAGTTTTCTCAGTTATGGGTTTTGGTTTTTATTATATATTTCAGAGATTAAATTTAAGGTTTCTCCCAAAGTACTCAATTCCTTGTCAAACATTATTCTCCTTTTCGCTCCCCACCGACCCCCTCTTGTGTCTGCGCATCCGTTTCATACCTCCTTTACAAATCTTCCTTCGTCCAATCCACACAGCTTCGTTTCTGGCTATGCTCCCCCTATTCGTTTCCTGAAGTAATATTTATTCCGGCGTTGATTTTTTAATCCCTAACATCTGTTTCAGGAATCACCACTGTTCTCTCTTTAACCTTTTGTACCGCCTGATCCTCCATACCTCCACTCCATACATCAAGATTGGTCTCAGGCACGCATCCCATAGGTCACACGTTACTCTCGCACTGTCATCCTTCGACCTTCCTTATTTTTTCTCACGCTTCCCTCGCCTTCCCCTGCTTACAATATATCTATGAAATAGTAAATATATAAATTAATGAAATGTATACAAAATTTTAGACAGCAAAAACCATGAGTTTCCAATGTTATTCCACTCAGATTTACATCCATCCAATGTTAAGTAAGATATGTTGACAGCCTTGGAAGCATTCTTTTATTATTTTTAAGCAAATATTCAATTTTTTGTCCCTTTTGGTGAGATGTATTTTAAATTAGTCTTTTATTAACTTAATATATCAAGGTATTCGATTTCTTGCCAAACAATTGATCATTATTGTAAGAACTGTGTAGCTTACAAAACTAGCAGATTCCAAATAATTCAAAAATTAAATAGTTTGAAATGTAAAAAATAGTTTTGGACCTATTTAATCCATTCAGTTATTTATTTATTTACATAAATTAATTCGAACAAATCACTCTTTATAGAAGTTTTTGGTAAATTTGTTACATAATAAATAAAGCAAATACAAGTTCTAAGTTCAAAAGGCAAAACAATTGAAGGTTCAACGAGAGATACAGAAAAGAGTGCACTCTATAAATATAGCACATTAAAACTGGTTATCCTTGAGTGACTCCACTTTACTCAAGGTTAAAATGAAACTTGAGTAAAGCAATCTCACTTATAAGCAAATCTTCGTCGGTATCGATCATGTACATACTTGTACCAGATACACAGACATTGTAGAAAAAAAGTACTGTGACAAAACGCCATGCAACTGTTTAAGCTTGACGCTAAGGACTTATTTCTGAGAATGGCTAGTTCGACTATCTCAGACATCCTATGAGCTATAATAAATCATTAATCATCACCATCATTAATGTCTTAGATATTCGGACTAGCCATTTCCGGAAATAAGCTCCTTTCGTCAAGTGGCATGTCAAAACAGAATTCACAGTTATTTTTTCCCTGTTGAAAGAATTCTATTATACCAACACCATTCATCGAAGCAGTTCTACATAATAATAAATGGATACAACCAAAAATATTAAAGCGGGTAACACCCTTTACAAAACTAATTTCGGTTATCTATTACCTCTCCTCTCTACCAATTTAGAAGTATACCATATGTTTTTAAAAGTCAAGGTCAATTGAAAGTCGAGATCATTTAAAGGTCATTTTAAGGTTAATGTTATGCCAACGTCAAGAACCTCCTCTGACCTTGAACTAGCCGATTCTAGAACCTCCTCACTACCCTCAAGGTTAGAATAGGTTCTAGAATCGTCTAGTTCTAAGTATTTTTTTAAATTCTACTTAATATGGTCAAATAGACAAATTCGATTAAATCAGTATCCTTCGTATTTTTCTAATAAATTTAAAATCAACTCTTGAAATTTGTATGTATCATTGATTTCCCGTCATTTATTAGCAATTTATACCAAATTATTTGAATAAATATAAGTTCAAGTCAGCAATTAGATGGGTGACCTGTACCATGCGCCAATAAGTTGTAATATATTAATTGTGTTTAATAAAATCAAAAAAATCAATTAGGATAAATTAATAGCTTGTTAGAGTGATGGGGGAGATTCTTTATAGTAACAAGCTCATTTACACACACAAAAATGCACACATATTACGGAGTAATGATTACTTGATTAGTTTTATAGATTTTTTATACCAGAATAATAAACTTTCTTTATTTATTATATATATTAAATAAACGTATTGTTGAGGCAAATTCATTTCCAATATTAAGATATTGACAATGTCTGATGTTTAATAAGAGAAAACAAATTTGAAAATCATAAATCGTTATCTTATTATTAACTCATTAATAAATGAATACTAGATGTAGAAATATTTTAATTTCACACGACTTTCCTATTTGATTTCGGGCGGCATTCAATTCGTCCCGAAGAGAACGATTACAAGTTAGTTCAGTCTCGTGTAATTTATTATGCTTTCTTGGACTTACTCAGAGAACCGTAACTCGTACTCGTAGGTTGTTAATTTCAAATGGAATACTAAGTGAAATATTATTTCCTAATGGCGCGAAATGAGAATCTTATGATTTACAACTGTAGACACTTAACTTTAATAAAATACAATTCGTGCATACTATTTTTTCCAATAATTTACTACGAGTTTATATATGTTTTTAATTAAAACACGGCACTACAATTAGTTTTTGAGTGCAATTCCAAACGCCAATTGATGAAAAAATTTATTTTGGTGATTTGGGTAGGAGCACCGTGGAATTGAATTAATTCAATTATTCGGCCTGCGATGAAAAATCGTTTCAATCATTATTGAAAATTGACCATAATGGATTTATATAAATATATGTATATTTTAGAAAAAATATATTAAGCAATTAATTTATTTTTGATTTACTTTATTAAAGCTTACTAAAACAAATTTATATTAACATAAAAATTAAGTTTAGTTTTTTAAAACTTCTTTAAATAAGATGAGATACATTTCTTTTGATTAATATTTGTTTACATCATCATTCCCTTTAACGGTCGTGATCGTTTACGTCCTCCACCTCCTCTTCCTCTTCTGGTGAAAGTTTTCTTTCGACGAAGATTTTTAATCCCGGAACTTTTTATTTGCAGTTTGGCTCGCGTGCCTTCCCTAAATCTTTCAAAATCGGAACGAGCTAACAGATAGATATATATATAAATGCGGGATTCGCTATTTGCGACGTACGTGGCGAAAATTTCGAGCGGCGCTACCCTCTGCCGCCGCCGCCCCTCGACCCCTGAACTTTTCGCATGAATATTCGGGCGGATATGTGCGCGGAATATTCGAAAAATCCCCGACTACAGGAGCTAGTGGCGTGTGCGAAAGTAAATAAATAACTTTTATGTAGTCGAACATGCACGTAATCAAATCCCTTGTTAACGCTGTTTTATTTATTTTTGTATAAAACAAATGGTTAGAGAGAGTTTATTTTTTTATAAAATTTTTAATAGTAGTGAAGTAATGTATTACAGAATTTTATAAATGCTTAAATTGGTAAAGGTATTTAGTGATCAGCACTAAATATCCTTACCCTTATCGATCAGTACTAAATACCCTAATCAGTCTAAAACATCTATATTATTCTGTAATATATTGTTTTATGTATGGTGGAAAAAATAGATTACGATAAAAGATATTGTATCATAATTTATAAGAGGTCAACATATTGAAGTATTTATTCTCATGGCTGTTTTTCCTGAAATACCTTTGACTTTTGTCAATTATGTTTTCCAAAACGTTTAGATTTGGTTTTGGCCTTGTTTTTATAATCGTTCATGAATTGATTGAGAAGATTTTGTAGTATATTACGATGCCTATATATATAAAGGTGTAGGTATGATAAATTGGAGTGTTATTAGTGTTGATATAAGGATAGTGTGATCTGGAAACTTGGATTTGGAAATTTTGATTCTATTTGGAGCATCAAGTTCTGCTTGGATGGATTAGAAATTATGATTGTGGCTAGCAGGAGAGCAGATAATACTAGCGAAGAGTATAAACTATTTTTAGGCATTAAATTATGTGGTGTGGTTGATAAAGTCAATGATGCGAGATGTTGTATACGAGGAGTGATAATGAAGAGCACTTTGGAATATTAGTTCAGTTTATTTACTTTACAAGATCTTTTGAAAAAGCATCATCAGCAGATAAGAAGTGTAATGGGCCTCGAGTGGAAGAACACGAGAAACTGTGAACTCCGTCTTCAAGATCTTGGAGCATAGATCTTAAAGGCGGAGTTCACAGTTTCTCGTGTTCTTCCACTCGCGGCCCATTACAATTCTTAGCTGCTGATGATGCTTATAAGACGATTGTAACTACTAAGGCAATATTTTTGCCATGTATGGCATATTGTGTTCAATAAAAAAAGATTTGATAAGCATTTCAAAAATTGATATCAAAAAGTGACAAAATCTATTCATAATTAATTCTACTTATGAATTTTTGATATACACTACTTTTCCTTACACGAAAAATAGAAAAACAAATTCTACTGTCAATGTAAAACAAATAAAATATTTTTGTAATTGATTATACTATAAGAATTTGCAGAAATCTGAAATAATATTTGTAGAAATTTAAAATCAATTGCACTTAAACACGCAGATTGTAATTTCCTGATTAACACTTTTGTTTAATTAACAAAATTAGAGAAAACTAATGCGATAACTAACGTAAAAGTAATAAAATCTGTAAATAATTAATTCTCCTTGAAAATTCTTGAGAAATCAAAAATTATTTTTGGAAAAATTTAGAGAGAATTACATCACAAGGAGTAATTTGTAGTTTTTGACATACACGCCTTTTCATTACACTAAAAATACAAAAGCAAGTGCTACAGTCAATATAAAAGCGATACAATCTATTCGTAATTGATTCTACTTTAAGAATTTGTAAAAGTCAGAAATAATTTTGTTTAATGAATGAAAACAGCGAAAACTAAATGCCACTGCCAATGTAAAAATGATAAAATATATAAATAATTAATTGTACTTGAAGATTCTACAAAATTCAAAAATTACTTTTGCAAACATTTAGAAAGAATTAAGGTTCAAGAAGTAGTTCGTAGTTTTTGATGTACACTGCTTTTCCTTCTAAAAAATATAGAAAAACAAAGCTTCTGTCAATCTAAAAGTAATAAAATCTATTCGTAATTGATTCTACTTTAAGAATTTGTAAAAATCAGAAATAATTTTTATAGAATTTGGAAACAATTGCACTTAAACATGCAGATTATAATTTCAGTTTAACACTTTTTTAATCAACGAAAATAGAAAAAGCGAATGCTACTTCTAACGTAAGAGTGATAAAATCTATAAATTATTAAATCTACTTGAAGATTCTGTAGAAAACAGAAATTATTTTTGGAAAAAATTTGAGAGAATTGTTCCACAAGAGTAGTTTGAATTTTTTTATTTTTCTTTCCACGAACAATACAAAAACAAGTGCGACTGTCAATGTAAAAAGATAAAATCTATTAGTAATTGATTCTACTTTAAGAATTTGTAAAAATCAGAAATAATTTTTATAGAAATTTAGAAACAATACACTTAAACACGCAGATTGTAATTTTGTTTAATCAATGAAAATAGAGAAAACTACTGCCACTGCCAATGAAAAAAAAAATGATGAAATATATAAATAATTAATTCTACTTGAAAATTCTATAAAAATCAAATATTACTCTTGTGGAAATTTGGAAAGAATTAAGGTTCAAGAAGTAGTTCGTAGTTTTTAATGTACACTGCTTTTCCTTCTAAGAAATATAGAAAAACAAAGCGTCAATCTAAAAGTGATAAAATCTCTTCGCAATTGATTCTACTTTAAGAATTTGTAAAAATCAGAAATAATTTTTATAGAAATTTGGAAACAATTGCACTTAAACATTCAGATTGTAATTTCAGTTTAACACTTCTGTTTAATCAATGAAAATAGAGAAAACTAATACCACTGCCAATGCAAAAGTGATCAAATCTATGAAAAATTAACTCTACTTGAATATTCTGTAAAAATCAGTTTTTATTTTTACAGAAATTTAGAAAGAATTGAACCTCAAGGAACAGTTTGTAGTTTTTGATACACATTCCTTTTCCTTCCACGAAAAATAGAAAAATAAATGCTTCTGTCAGTGGAAAACAGGTAAAATCTATTCGTAATTGATTCCACTTTAAGAATTTGTAAAAATCAGAAATAATTTTTCTATAAATTTTAGAAACAATTGCATTTAAACACGCGGATTGTAATTTCTTATTTACACATATCTTCAATCAACGAAGTTAGAGAAAACTAATGCCACCGTCAAAATAAAAGCAATAAAATCTATATATAATTAATTCTACTTGAAGATTCTGTAGAAATCAGAAATTATTTTTGGAAAAAAATTAGAGAGAATTACACCACAACAAGTAGTTTGAATTTTTTGATATACACGCCTTTTGCTTCCACGAACAATACAAAAAGGAGTGCGACTGTCAATGTAAAAGAGATAAATTCTATTTATAATTGATTATACTTTAAGAATTTGTAAAAGTTAAAAATAATATTTTTATAAATTTAGAAATGATTACACTTAAATACGTAGATTTTAATTTCTGATTAACAACTTTGTTAATCAACGAAAATAGAGAAAACTAATACCACTGCCAATGTAAAAATGATTAAATATATAAATAATTAATTGTACTTGAAGATTCTACAAAAATCAAAAATTACTCTTGCGAAAATTTGGAAAGAATTGAAGTTCAAGAAGTAGTTTGTAGTTTTTGATATGCACTCCTCTTACTTTTAAGAAAAATAGAAAAACAAATGCGTTTGTCAATCTAAAAGAGATAAAATCTATCGGTAATTGATTCTACTTTAAGAATTTGTAAAAATCAGAAATAATTTTTGTAGAAATTTGGAAACAATTGCACTTAAATAAGCAAATTGTAACTTCAGTTTAACACTTTTGTTTAATCAATAAAAAAGGAGAAAATTAATGCCACTGCCAATGAAAAAGTGATCAATAAATAATTAACTCTACTTGAAGATTTTGTAAAGATCAGTTTTTATTTTTACAGAAATTTTGAAAGAATTTAACCGCCACTGCCAAAGCAAAAGCGATCAAATATAAATAATTAACTCTATTTGAAGATTCTGTAAAAATCAGGTTGTATTTTTACGGAAATTTAGAAAGAAGTGAACCTCAAGAAACAGTTTGTAGTTTTTGATATACATTCCTTTTCCTTCCACGAAAAATAGAAAAATAAATGCTTCTGTCAATGTAAAAGAGGTATAATCTATTCGTTACTGATTCAACTTTAAGAACTGGTAAAAATCTGAAATAATTTTTCTAGAAATTTTAGTAACAATTGCATTTAAACACGCGGATTTTAATTCTTTATTTACACATGTCTTTAATCAACAAAATCGGAGAAAACTAATGCCACCGTTAATATAAAAATAATAAATTCTATAAATAATTAATTCTACTTGAAGATTCTGTAGAAAACATAAATTATTTTTGCAGAAATTTAGAAAGAATTGGGTCTCAAGGAGTAGTTTATATACACTAATTTTCCTTCCACGAATAATAAAAAAACAAATGTTACTGTAAATATAAAAGAGATAAAATCTATTCATATTTGATTCTACTTGAAGATTCTGTAAATAATTATTTTTGCAGAAATTTGGGAACAGTCGGACCTAAACATACAGTTTGTAATTTCTGGTTTATACTTTTATTTAATCAGCAAAAGTATAAAAAGTGCCACGGACAATGTAAAAGTAACAAAATATATAAATATTTAATTCTACTTGAAGATTCTGTAAAAGTCGTAAATCAATTTTGCAGAAATTTTGAAACAATTGCACCTAAATGCGCAGTTTCTAATTTCTGGTTTACGATTCTCTTTCATTAATAGAAAATGAAAAAACAAATGCCACTATTAATAAAAAAGTGACAATATCTATTCATAATTGCTTCCACTTAAAAATTCTGTAAAGAACAGAAATTATTTTTGCAGAAATTTAGAAACAATTGATCTTAAACACGCAGTTTGTTATTACTGATTTACTTCTCTGTTCCATCGGCGAAAAATAGAAAAACAAATGCTACTGTCGATGAAATTGTAAGAAAACCATTTATAATTAATCTTACTTGAGGATTTTATAAAAATCTAAAATTAGTTTTGCAGAAATTTAGAAACAATTGAACTTAAACACTCAGTTTGTTATTTCTGATTTTCATTTTTGTCTCATCGACGAGAAGTAGAAGAAACAAATGCTACTCCCAATGCAATTGTGTGAAAATCTATATATATATTTAGAAACAATTGCATTTCAACACACAGTTTATTATTTATGATTTACTTAGTTCATCGACAACAAATGAAAAAACAAATGCCACTGTCAATAAAAAAGTAAAAATATCTATTCAGAATGAATTCCACTTGATCAGAAATTGCTTAGAATATTGTTTATTGTGATGCTTTAGATTACCTGTGAACAAAATACATTGATATATACATACATAAAAAATAAACTAAGTTTTGAGCATAGGAATCACAGGCGGACTTCATTCTTCAGAATGTTCTTCCAGTCAAACCAAACACATATAGAATGTTCCTATTTATTGGATTTCTGGAGAATTTCTTCTACTTCTGTCTACAACTGTAGATATTTATTTTATTATATATTTCATGTATTAAGCATTCCGCTTAAAATTTGTAAAATTTGTGTAAATATTTGATTAATGTCAATAATTTAGCATCTAAGAGATTCTGGATTGAGACTCGTGTCAAAAAAGTGTCTACTTTTCAAAAAAGACTACACTCTTTAGGGCTGATTGTCAATCTGGAATGTCTTAGGATATACTGCTATAGTTAAAGGTATTAGATTTAGATGTGCAAAAAAAATAGAGGCAAAAAAATTTAGACTACATTAGTTCTAAAAAAATCGGAGCTAAACACACAGTGTGTTACTTTACTCCTCTGTTCAATCGGCGAAAAATAGAAAAACAAATGCTACTGTCCATGTAAAAGTGACCAAATTTATTCATAATTAATTCTTCTTAAAGAATTTGTAAAAACCAGAAATTATTTTTACGGAAATTTAGAAACTGTCGGAACTAAATATGCAGTTTGTAATTACTGATTTACGCTTTTGTTTAATCGACGAAAATAGAAGAATCAAATGCAACTGCCAATGTAAATTTAACGAAATTTATAAATAATTAATTCTACTTGAAGATTCTATAAAAATCAGAAATCATTTTTGAAAAAACTTTGAAAAAAATACGCAGTTTGTAATTTCTATTTATGCTTCTGTTTCATACACAAATGAAAATAAAGAAAGGATTGCCACTGTCTTGTAAATTTGACAAAATGATTTATAGTTCGTTTGGCTTAAATATTACTTTAAAATCAGAAATCTTTTTTGCAGATATTTAGAAATTAATAAATATCAATGAATTGTGTAGTCATATTTAACAAAGATTAAAATATCTATGTATAAATTTAAGAAATAATCGCAATAAATCACGCAGTTTGTAATTTCTGATTTACATTTGGGTTTCATTGACAAGAAATGAAAGAACAAATACCAGTGTCAATGAAAAAGTGACAATGTCTATTTATAATTGATTCTACTTGAAGATTCTGTAAAGATTAGAAATTATTTTTGCAGAAATTTAGAAATAATCGGAGCTAAACACAAAGTTTGTTATTTCTGATTTACTCCTCTGTTCAATCGGCGAAAAATAGGAAAACAAATACCACTGTCAATGCAAACCACTCATAATTGATTCTACTTTAATATTTTCTAAAGTTCAGAAATTATTTTTGCAGAAATTTAGAAACAGTCGGACCTAAATATGCAGTTTGTAACTTCTGATATACATTTTTGTTAAATCAGTGAAAATAGAAAAAAACAAATGCAAATGTCAATTTAAAAGTGATGAAATCTATAAATAAATAATTCTACTTGAAGGTTCTGTAAAAATCAGGAATTATTTTTGCAGAAATTTTGAAACAGTCGGACCTAAACATGTAGGTTGCAATTTTTAATTTCTTCTTCTCTTTTATCGACAACAAAATGAAGAAACAAATCCCACTATCATTTTAAAAGTGGCTAAATGGTTTATAGTCTATTCCTCTTAAAGATTACTTTAAAATCAGAAATCTGTTTTGCAGGAATTTAGAAATAATCGCGCTAAAACACACAGTCTATAATTTCTGATTTACTCTTGTGTTTCATCAACGAAAAATGAAAAAAAAAAAACAAATGCCACTGTTAATAAAAAAGTAAGAATATCTATTCATAATTTAATTGATATGAAAATTCTGTAAAGATCTGAAATTAATTTTCCAGAAATTTATAAAAAAATTTCTAATTAAACACACAGTTTGATATTTCTGATCTATACCATCTATACTTCTGTATAATCGGCAAAAAAAGGGAAAGACAAATACTGTTGTCAATGTAAAATTCATTTATAATTAAATTTACTTGAAAATATTTAAAAAAATCAAAAATTCGTTTTGCAGAAAGTTAAAAACAGTCTGATTTAAACAAGCATTTTGTAATTTTTGATTTACACTCCTATTCCATCCGCGAGAAATAGGAAAACAAATGTCGCTGTCAATGCAAAAGTAACAGCACTTACAAATTCTGCAAAGATCAGAAATTATTTTTGCAGAAATTTAGAAATAATCGGAGCTAAACACAAAGTTTGTTATTTCTGATTTACTTCTCCACTCAATCGGCGAAAAATAGAAAAACAAATGCTACTGTCCATGTAAGAGTGACAAAATTTATTTATAATTAATTCTTCTTAAAGATTTTGTAGAAATCAGACATTATTTTTGCAGAAATTAAGAAGCTGTTGGACCTAAACATCCAGTTTGTAATTTCTGATTTATACTTTTGTTTAATCAGCGAAAATAGAAAAAAAAAACAAATGCAACTGCCAATTTAAGAGTGACGAAATCTTTAAATAATTAATTTTGCTTGAAAATTCCATAAAAATCACAAAAAATTTCTTCAAAAATTTAGAAATAATTGAACCTAAACCCGCAGGTTATAATTTTTAATTTACGCTTCCCCTTCATCGATAAAAAATGAAAAAAACAAATGCTACTATCATTGTAAAAGTGTCGAAATGGTTTATATTTCATTTCTCTTAAAGATCACTTTAGAATCTTTTTTTTTGTAGACATTTAGAAATTATCACACTAAAACACGCAGTTTGTAATTTCTGATTTCCACCTGTGTTTCATCGACGAAAAATAAAAAAAAAAACAAATGTCATTGTCAACAAAAAAGAGACAATTTTCATTCATAATTGAAAAATTCTGTGAAAATCAGATTTTTTTGCAGAAACTTGATAATAATCGCAATTAAAAACGCAGTTTGTAATTTCTGATTTGCACTCCTGTTCCATCGGCAAAATTAGAAAAACAAATGCCGCTGTCAATGAAATTATAACAAATTCTAATTATAATTGATTTTACTTGAAGATTCGGTTAAAATCAGATATTATTTTTGCAGAAATTTGGAAACAATTAAACTTAAAAACACAGTTTGTAATTTCTGATTTGCACTCCTGTTCCATCGGCAAAAAATAGAAAAACAAATGCTACTGTCAATGTACGAGTGACAAAATTTATTCGCAATTAATTCTACGTGAAAATTTTGTAACCATTAGAAATTATTTTTGCAGAAATTTGGACGTAAATATGCAGTTTGTAATTTCTAATTTACGTTTCTGTTTTATCGACAAGAAAATGAAGAAACAAATGTTGCTGTCAATGTAGAGGTGACAATATCTATTCATAATTGATTCTACTTGAAAATTCTGTAAAGATCAGAAATTATTTTTGCAGAAATTTATAAAAAAAAACGGAGCTAAACAGACTGTTATTTCTGATGTACTCCTCTCTTCAATCGGCGAAGAATATAAAAACAAATGCCTGTGTCAATGCAAACGTAACAAAATGCATTCATAATTGATTTTATTTGAATATTTTCTAAAGTTTAGAAATTATTTTTGCAGAAATTTAGAAATAGTCGGACCTAAACATAGAGTTTGTAATTTATGATTTACACTTTCGTTTAATCAGCGAAAATAGTAAAAAAAACAAATGCAACTGCCAATGTAAAAATAACAAAATCTATAAATAATAAATTCTACTTAAAGATTCTCTAAAAATCAGAAATCATTTTTGCAGAAATTTAGAAACAAATGAACCTAAACACGCCGTTTGCAATTTCTTATTTACATTTCGATCTCATCAATAAAAAATAAAGAAACAAATGCCACTTATAACGTAAATATGACAATATAAATTCACAATTAGTTTATCTTGAAAATAATCTAAAAATCAGAAATAATTTTTGTATAATTTTAGTAATAATTGCACTTAAAAACGCTGTTTGTAATTTATCATTTACACGTTTGTTTTATCGACAAAAACTAGAAAAAAAGAAATGCCACTGTCAATAGAATTGTAAGAAAATGTATTTACAATTTATTCTATTTAAAGATTTTGTAAATCAAACATTGCTTTTACAGAAATTTAGTAACAATCTCATTTAAAGACGAATTTTGTAATTTTTTATTTACACTCCTATTCCATCCGCGAGAAATAGAAAAACGAATGTCACTATCAATGGAAAAGTGATAATATCTAATTATAATTGATTCTACTTGAAAATTCTGTAAAGATCAAAAATTATTTTTGCAGAAATTTATTACAAAACGGAGCTAAACACACAGTTTGTTATTTCTGATTTACGCCTCTGTTCAATCGGCGAAAAATATAAAAACAAATGCCACTGTCAATGCAAACGTGACAAAATCCATTCATAATTGATTCTACTTGAATATTTTCTAAAGTTCAGAAATTATTTTTGCAGAAATTTAGAAATAGTCGGACCAAAACATGCTGTTTGTAATTAATGATTTACACTTTTGTTTAATCAGCGAAAATAGTTTTAAAAAAATGCAACTGCTAATGTGAAAACAGGAAAATTTATAAATAATTAATTATACTTAAAGATTCTTTAAAAATCAGAAATCATTTTTGCAGAAATTTTGAAATAATTGAACTTAAACACGCAGTTTTGTTATTTCTGATTTACGTTTTTGTCTCATCGAAGAGAAATGGAAAAAACAAATGCTACTGTCAATACAATTGTAAGAAAATCTATTTATAATTGATTCTACTTGGAGATTTTGTAGAGATCAGAAATTACTTTTGCAAAAATTTAGAAACAATTGCACCTAAACACACAGTTTGTAATTTATGATGTACACTTCTGTTCCATCGGTGGAAAATAGAAAAAAAAATATCACTGCCAATGTAGAAGTGACAAAATCTATTCATAATTAATTCTATTTGAAGTTTTTCTATTTGGGAAATAGTTGTATATAAGAATAATGAAATAATTGTAGGAAAAAAATATATAGGAGATCAATATACTAACCTAAGTCATTAGCTAAGAGGAGCATTTATGACTTTAGTCACTCTCTTAAATTCGAAATGTAACTGCTAGGTGTTCTGTAATTCTGATGTTTGATTGGAAACTTATTACATATTTTAAGTATTTATTTAAATAAAATATATGAACATGTTCTTTCTCTCTTGTTTTCATTTATTAACTGTATTAATATTTATGCCAGCACTGAGGGAACGCGTTCAATTTCTGTGTTTGCTAATGATATTGCCAATTAAACTTTTTATCGACGACGACTGAAAGATTCTTTTGAAAGCGCTATATCTCGTTAGAGTTAATGCAGTAAATGTGCTATTTTATGAGGGACACAGTGGAGAGATATTTTCGATTTCCAAGAGTGCACGCATTTAGATAACGTAATTTAATGTACTAGAATGTTTTGCGAATGATAATGTATAAAAATACGCAATACAAATAGATTTTTAATAAATACACTTTTCACTTTGTTTTACCACAGTAGATACTTATTGAATGTGACTAGAGTTTCGACCATACACTGATCATTATCAAACATAAACTTTATCGAGACTGATTGATTGATTGTGGTAAAACAAAGTGAAAATAATCAAAATGTACCACCAAGTAAACGCCGACAACATTCAAAAAATAGTTTTATTTTCAATATCAAAAAATATCTTTTAGCATTGATAAATAATAACATTGAATACAGACAGCTCAAATACAACTAAATACATCCAGTGGCTGCTCCATTCGCCAGTGCTCCGCACGTTGTATACGGATTCTACTTTCCTACTGTTATCGTACATTCAAATAATACAATATAGTTGAAAGGGTTTTACTTTTATTGTTTTATATTGCAATGGACAACAATAAATGTGAAACCCTCCCAATAGTGTAGTTTTATTTCAAAACATGATAATAAAATTAAATTATACTCCCAATTAACTGTGGTAAAAACATAGTAACTTTTTCAATATGTATTTAAATATGGATTACCACCTAGTAACGGTCACAACCATCATGAAGTCCTAATTACTTATTTGTTTGTAAATAAGAGATATTTTTAATCGATTGTATTTTACTATTATTAATGGTATAAGATTATTAATCCAAACTTTATATATACTGATCTATCTATTCAATCATTTATTCTTGTTTAATTAAATCTCTCGTATAGCTCATAAACACTGAGGTTTTAGACTAGACGGAAGTTATAATATAATGCAGTGTATGTGTATGTTTGTTTCGCAGTACATCAAAATAAACTTACTGCTGCTGAAACACCATTGGAAATGGCCGTTTAATCAACCTATATGCGTTCGGGCTTAAATCAATAAATAAAGCTGTGTGTGTGTGTGTTTGTGTGTGTGGATGCGGTGCACAAGTAACAATAATTTCGTTCGAAACTCGATCCTGCACACTTAATCCTATTTGCCGGGATATGCACAGAAGGGCATTAAGCACAATCAAAACTGGACGCACGAGAGATGAATATGCAAACTAATTAAGGCCCACTCTCTTTGATACCGATCGATCGGGTTATTACATCGGTAATAATGATAATAAGGCTTTGATATTTTTCTATTACGTTCTTAACTTTAATCACGATTATAATAATTTGTGAACACTAAGGGTGAAAGTACGATATTGTAAAAGTATTAGAAATAAAAATACACAAAAGAAATCATCTATCAGTCTTACAAAAGACAGACATCAGAAGAAAAAACTAAATTTAAAAAAGTACTTAAATAAATTAAACAATAATCCTTACAGAGCAAACCCAAACTAAAATTAATATTGTTCAACTTGAATTTTGTCAAATAACTGAGCACCATTTATGATAATCCAGCACATACTTTCAACATCTGATATCTCCTTTGTAACCTTATCTTTATTCTTGACATATGTTCAAGTTCGACTGCCAAATAGTTACTGCCTTAAACTTATGAATCACTTTAGAACGAATGTTTATGTATATGTTAATTAGTCTTTAGCTTTATTTCAACAAAAAAGTGAATATACAAAAATATTATACAAAACGAACAAAAATTTTGGATGCATGAAGCTAGGCTGTTCTATTCTTAAACCTTTGTTGAAAACTATTGACTGAGATAGCCAAGCCGTAGCCCCTCGAGCACGGTTGCGCATATACCGAGATGTCGTCTTGAACTGAAAACGCTAGTCCTTCATAAAAAATTGCATGTAAAGTTTAAAAAATCTAAACCAGGTTCTCACTACAAAGAATTAAAAAATGCTGGATATGACTGTAAAAAATATGTCACCGAGAATTCCTGCAATCACTCGAGGATTCTATCATTAATGATACCATATAATTCTAAAATCTTGTTAAATCCAAACTTACTAACTCCGAATTTCCAAATTCTTTTGAATTCAACAAAAATAAAATAGATTTCGAGGAAGAAATCGTTAACTTATTTGCAACTTTCTTTTGGTCAGTGTATAGAAATTCAACTCGCGCACCAAAATTTGAGCAACTCTCATATAAACTTCCACACCTTACTTAAGATTAAGATAACCTACGTACTTGATGAACTCTCACACATAAAACCCAAACAACTCAATGGATTTACCAGGTTTGCTTCCAAAATACAAATTTATATTTTGGGGACCACTTTGTACATTTCAAATTGAGCCCACAAAAAACAACATCCATAACCAAACATTTACTCTTTTCTAAAAGTTCGCCTGCATTCTTATCTAATTTAAAAAAAAAATAGGCAAAGACGATAGTGGAATAAATTCCTTTACTAACACCTTAATCATGCTATATAAACAATGGAAAAAACACCGTAATCACCTCATTCAGTAAATAATTACTGTTACTAGCTCGGAAGTAATTTATGAATTACGTGTTTACTCTGTCTTAAACATGCTGGAGCCAAGGGTGCTTGGTTGAAGATAATGTCACCAACAAATTTCACCGACAAGATGTAAAATAAGTTTTAAAGACATCGACACAACAATATTTAAGTCAAAAAAACATCACCATGAGGGAGTCTAAAACTAATGCAGATATCTATTATGTAATAGGGTAAAATTGTGACCAAGATTCGGTTTGGTCTATTCAATAATTTCAAGAGGTCCAAATGTCAAAATTCAGTAAAACAAACCAAGTGTGTTTATTAATTTTTTTATTATTTGTTTATTTATCTTCGGTCTTCTTTTTAAACTAATACATATTAACAAAAATAAACATACATACATTTTTGGGCAAAAGAAATACGGTATTTTACAATTAAATATATTCTTCCACACAAACCCTTTCTTGATCATGATAATGAAGGAGATAGTATCCTCTTTGACATCCAGTATCTTCTTTACTTGCTTTTTTTCAGTTTTTAGTCCCCTTTTTTTGGAGAGAATTTTTTAGTTATTTATCGATTATTTTCTTTCTGAATGTAGCTCTGAAATGTTAATTATTTAGCTTTTGAAATTAGAAACTTGAAAGTTCACACATGAAGCTGGAGATCATGGTCAAGCATAGATCATTGTATTTGAATAATATTCGATTACAATTGGTTTTTACAAATTAGGATTAAAAAAAACTGAAGTGATTAAAACCAAACCAGGTTTTTATTAGCAGTTGACATATATTTTGAATTTGACAATTCATTTTTCTTTGAAATACAAGTGTATTAATCGAAACAAACTTATTAAACATTTGTTTCATCAAGAGCGAAGCTTGCAAAGTATTAATTTTACGACACCTTTTTTATGTTGATTAGAATACGTATGAGTATACAAAAATAGGAAAATGTATAAGTCCTATACGTTGTAGAAAATTCACTAATAAATAGAAAAAACACGAAAATATTTTCGTAAAATCTACAACAAATGAGTCTTATTAAGACTACAAGAACAAATCACTTTTGAAACAACTACTTCTCTAGCTGATATTACTTCGACAGACATTGAATAATACAAAAGTAATTTAGTGTTACAAAATAGCAAGGCTATCAAAGCAACACTAGTTTGAACGTATTTCTTTCTGTAAAATGAACTAAAAATGATTAAATGTACGTTAAAATAGTTTATGAGTGACAATACTATGGTAATTTGGAACATTACTTTTGTATCATTCAAGTCTGTCGAAGTATTAGCTAGAGAAGTAGTTGTTTCAAAAGTGATTTGTTCTTAATAAGACTCATTTGTTGTAGATTTTACGAAAATATTCTCGTGTTTTTTTTATTTATTACAAAAATAGGATACAAAACACACAAAAATTTTGAATGAATGAAGTTGGCCGAAGTTCATGCAGCTGCGATGATTTTCCACTCTAACCCTTATTTTGGGTAGGTAGTGATAGTCCTTTTTCCTTTTTATTTACCATTAATATTTGCCGTAATTTAGGCTTATTTTTCATCTTTTTAGAGTTGCGATTATGACTATCAAAAATGACTGAATATCTAGCGTTAATATAATATAATAGTTCCAGATTTAATCTATTTGGTAATGTACATTCAGGATTGCGCCCACTGTCGACCTTATTCTTCCGAAATCAAACTAGTTTTTTGTTTTTAGTAAAGTCCTCAGTTAATAATATTATTGTCTTCTCTAAGAGATTTTCAGAGCTTTAGTCAACCCATCTTTCAGACCCACCGGTCTGAGTGATTTTAAAGAGTCCTTTACCTAGTTTATTGAGCAGGAATAGATTGGCTTTCTTCTAAATAATTGATTATTATAACCTGGCCAATATTCTAAAACGAAATAAAAACTAAACTTATGCAACACATCTCTCATCGCATTCTTTCCTACTAATTCGGCTTTTGTAAACATCTCTTCACCACCTTACATCTTTTATTCATTACTCTTAAATTCCACTTAGCATACCTCAAAAATTAAAACATCGACAATAGTTTTTTTTTAAATTTCATAAAGCGTCTGACTGAATGAAGTCTGACATCTAAGTGAAAATCCTTAAAATTCTATATAGTCTTCTTAAATTATAATAATAACTTTCTGGTTATAACTTTAATTCAGAATACCATTCATTCGAAAATCAACATCATTGATTTAGTTTCCTAAGTATGCTTCTAAACATCTTTTAAATGAACATTCAAAATATCGAACATCAACATCATTAATTTAGTTTTCCAATAAGTCGTTTCTTATTTCCACTGTGAACAACTGAAGGCAAAATAATATACAGAATACCAGTCTTCTGTATATTATTTTCCCTTCAGTTGTTCACAGTGAAAATAAGAAACGCTTGTGGGAAAACTAAATTAATGATGTTGATGTTCGATATTTTGAATGAGCAACATAAATCATAAAATTTGCATACGTAGATATTAGAAAAAGTACAAAAGAAAGACAAATAGAAACAGTTACAGGAAGGGTTGGAGATAAAGTACTCACAGAAACAGGAAACTTAATGCTAAAACATATATTTAAGCAATAGAATATAAGTTTTACGAGAGACAAACAATTAGAAAAAACCGATTCCATGTCTGAAGTCACAAAATCATAAAAGATAAAAAAAAACGAAGTACTTATAAAAAAATATATAAATTTCGGGAGACAGTCTTGTATATGGAACAGTATTACAAAAGATTTACACAATTCTGGACTGAAATACAAAAATGCCAGAAAGATTTAAATATAAACAAAAAATAAAGAGACGGTAAATTAACCATAGATCGGTAGGGTTAATAAATGGCCGCCGACCGAAATGACGCGACTGTTAAGCTGGATACAAAATCAGCTAAAAAGCCTAATTGTAAACTTACAATTAATAATAAACTGTGTGCCTGCGGTTCAATTGCAAGATCGGGATCCCAGTGCACCGTTTGTAATTCATTCTTCCATCCCAGTTGTGTACGAAGAGTTAAAATGTGCTGTGGTATTGCTTTGTTGTCATCCATGAGTCCACTGCCGACGGAAGATGTTCCGGAATTAGATTTCGAAAAGGAAGCCTACATTAACATGAAGGAGCTGGTGAAACAATTAAAATTATCCAATCAACTGATGCAGGATAAAATTCAGTGGCTTGAAGAAATAAATGCAAAAATTCAAGCAGAGATTAGTAATTTTTCATCTAAATCGTCCTCTAAAGTCCCAGTGCCAAATAAAAATAATAATAATCATGAAGTCAGCACCAATGTCGACACTGTCAGCACAGTACTACCAACACCAATAAAATTGACGCCTCAATATCAATTTGTATCGGAAGAGAATGTAAACAATGCAACAAATCAATCCGATTCAGCGCCGTCAAACACCTCTGAAGAGGATAATTTCATCACAGTTACGCGTAGAAAACCCAAAAAAACAAGAAGGAATACGATTTTGGGAACAAATAAGGATGCTGACTCAAAGTTAAGTGCAGAGCCTGGGAAATCGTGGGTGTACATTAACCGCGTGCGACAGACGGTGCCCCTGGAAATCGTCAAAGAGTACGTGTCAAATATGTTAAAACACGATAACTTTATTTGCGAAGAAGAAGAGCACCAAAACTACAACGGATTTAAAATTGGGGCCCCTATTAGTGATAAAAATACACTTATGGATCCGTCTAATTGGACGGAGCGCATTTTGGTTAGCCGTTATTTTTTTCGGAGGAAGAAAACCGGGACCGACGCAAAACGATAAACACATTTCCAATACTGTCGAAAACATGAAATGTTGTTACATTAACATACAAGGTATTAAAAACAAATTCAATGAGCTATCGGCGTTGATAGAATCGAATGATTTCAATGTCGTTTGCGTAAGTGAGCATTGGCTTAAAAATTTTGAATGTGATGTTTATGCTATAAACGATTTATTAACAATTTCGCACTTTTCTAGAACAACTTATATTCGCGGTGGCGTTTTAATCTTACTAAAACGACAAATAAATTATGTTAACTTGATTCAAATAAATCAATTATCAATCGAAAAGGAATGTGAAATAGCAGCTGTATCTCTAATTGATTTAAATATTATATATGTGGTAATGTAGCGGTCTCCCTCTGGTGATTTTAATGTATTTCTTAAGGTGCTTGCCAATGTTATATATATATTTTAAATTTCACAGTGGTAATAGGAGGTGATTTTAATGTACATTTTAATGGCAATAATAATCTTCAAGCAACTTGTGTTGGTGATTTGTTTGAAAGTTATGGATTGCTTTCAACTGTCTCATTTCCAACTAGAAAAGAAAATACACTTGATAATGTTTTTACTAATATTCCGGCAGGCAAATTTGTTTTAACTTGTATTAATACTACTCATTCTGATCATAGAGGTATATCTATTGAAAGTGCTATATATGCAAACACTGCAGATGATTTTACGAAATATGTAATAAGACCTATTACTGAAACAGGTAAATTCGCCTTTTATCGTTTTTTATCCGAAGTTAATTGGGAAGTAGTAAATAGTGAGGTAGACTGTAATAAGAAATATAACACATTTCATAACATTATTCTAGAAAATTATAATTTAGCATTTCCCTTGAAGAATATTGTTAACAAGAAAGCGAACATCAAGAAATTACATTGGTTTACTAATGCGTTGCGTTACATGAGAGACACACTTGAATTAGTTGAAGAATTTTATAATAAATACAAAACGTCTTCAAATTTAGAATTACGTCGTTTGCATAAAAGGCAATATTGGGCAGCTATAAAACAAGCAAAAATTAATGCAAATTGCAGCTTTATAAATAATTCTACCAATAAAAATAAAGCTATGTGGCAAATCATTAATTCAAACAGTAACCAATCTGCACAAAACCAGGATAAATGTGATATCTCACCTAACACTTTTAATGATTCTTTTATTAGATCGATATCCCATCTCGTTAATTTAGTTCCTCCGGCCTACGATCCTATACAATTAATGCAGACAAGACCTTTTGGTATAATTGCTTTTACGACAGTATCTTGCATTCAGGTAAGAGATGCAGTAAGTTCATTAAAAAGTAGTAGAAGTAAAGATTTTTATGGCCTAACAGTACACATAGTAAAGAGTTGTATTGATGTAATAATATTACTATTAACAAATATTATAAATTATTGTATTCAGACATCTACTTTTCCTGAACTTTTGAAAGTAGCTATGGTAATACCTTTATATAAAATGGGTGATATAAATGATCCAAAAAATTACAGACCCATTTCATTGCTTCCAGTATTCTCGAAAGTCCTAGAAAAAATATGTTTATACAAATTCATCAATATTTAGAAAACCATAAAATTCTTTATGATAATCAGTTTGGTTTTAGAGCAGGAAAATCTACTGAAGATGCAGTATTAAATTTGGTAGATAACATTTTAGAAGCCTTTGAAAATCGTGAGCATTGTTTAGCTAGCTTATTAGATCTCACGAAAGCTTTCGACTGTGTGAATCATGAGATACTACTTAACAAATTATTTCATTACGGTTTTGATGAACCGAGTAGGAAACTACTTAGCTCATATTTATCAAACAGAAATCTAGTGGTCAAAATAAAAAATGAACTTTCATCTTCACTTAAAATTAAGCATGGTGTTCCGCAGGGTTCAATTATGGGCCCATTATTATTCTTGATATATATATAAATGATTTCATAAGTTACCAGAATATCTGTAAAACAATTTTATATGCTGATGACACATCTTTACTAAATGCAGATGCTAATATAGAAGAGCTGTTTCATCAAAATCTTAATCGCAATTTTCGTGCGATTGGTTTAACAGTAACAAACTCATTTTAAATGAAAATAAAACTACTAATGCATTATTTACATTAAGCCGAACACAACTTTGAAACATCCGCTAAATTTTTAGGAATTAAATTAGACTCTACGTTAACTTGGAGTTTGCATGGTGATATGCTAGCTAAAAAACTGTGTTCAAATATTTTTCTTCTAAGGAATCTTTCTCACTCGCTGTCTCCTACAGCTTTAAAAACAGCGTACTTCGGTACATGCCATAGTTTGATGACGTACTGCATACTTGCCTGGGGTCATTCAGCTGTGAGACACAGAATTTTTGGGTTGCAGAGACGTGGCCGGTTTACAATATCGGGAAGAATGTAGACCACACTTTCAAGTTTTGAAGATTGACACTCCCTTGTCTTTACATATATAAATGCCTTCTTTACATCAAACGTCATATCGATGATTACCTTAGTGCTGCTTCTGTACATACACATGATACCCGACAAAAGAATAATATCTATGTTCAGTATTCACGGTTGAGTAAATCACGTGATGGTCCTAGATACTGGGGCTTAAAATTTTATAATAAACTTCCAGTTGTTATTAGATGTTTACAATTCAAACAATTTAAATCATATCTGAAAGATTATTTGAGTAACACACCGCATTTTACATGGGAGGAATATCTTCAAGCGTGATATTATTTGTGATATACTGTTAAACGTGATAGTCTAACCGGTTTTGTTTGTTTGTGTTTTTTTTTAATCAGTTTTATTCTATTTTACATATTATACATATATTTTTACTAAACATGTCCTACCTGCACATTTATTACGGTTTAACTCATGGTTTCATCTTTTTATGGAAGTATCTATAATAAGATAATGGCAAGCATCTTATTATTTTTTTTATTTGTTAATAACTCTAAGTAATTTTTATTTATACAAACAATTTTAATGTGTTTACGTAAAATGTTTTGTGTAATTAATTTTACTATATACGAATTTTAACATGTTATATGTATGTCCATTTATTTTATACTTTAAATAATTGTTTATATTAATTGCTTATACTTTATATTAATTGCTTTTGCGCTTATTTTTTGACTTGTGTAAAACTTTTTTGTAGTTTCTGACACCAATAAATTATTATTATATTATTATTATTATTATATAGAAAAGAAGCAAACAGAATTACAAGAGAGTGAGAACGATACAAAAGATTCATAATTAAAATTACGATTTTCAATTTTTGGCATACAGTAGAATGTTGCGTCTGAAATACAAAATATATAAGAGAGATTTAGTAAAAACTACTAAAAAAAAAGTAGAAAATGTATTATAGATAATGAAGAAAAAAGAGAGACAAAAGATTCAAAAGAAACAGACGGCCAAGAGGTATTATTGCTTCCTCTGAACATTATGAGAGCTTCGAAAAGAATCAAGCTTTATAAATTTTGTGTTCATAAAGAATTATATGCAAATATGCAAAATAGAGTTTAGTAAAAATAAATATGAGCCACAAAATTTACTAAAGACAGACAGGAATAATATAAGATATACAAAAAAAGAAGTGGGTAAATAGAATCAGAAAAATGGCATTAGATTAATAAGTGACAGACGACCAAGGAGATGTTTGAATGGGAGGGATTATTGCTTCTTTTGAAGATTTTAATAGCTTTAAGGAGATTAAGCTGTGTACTTTTTTTGTTTGTAATATGCTGGGGTTGAAAAACAAAATATACAAGAGTGAGCCAAAAAGAAACGAAGCGGAAGATTCTGTATAGACAGATAGTAAAATTTAAAGGTGTACAAAGAATTGGTAAGACAAACGATTTACAAAAGAAGACCAAGGAGATAAAATAGATATTTATAAGGGATTTGCTTCTTTTGAAACATTCGGCATCTTTGAAAAGTTTAAGCTTTGTACGTTTTGTGCAATAGTGTATAATTTATACATTCTAAAAAATGAAATAAAAACACAAAGATAAAAAAATCTAACTAAGATATATATGAAAAGAGTAACAAAAGATTTATGTAATGCTGGAACTGACTGAAATATAAATTGTGCAAAAATAGTTAACTAGAAGGAAGGAAAATATAATATAGACAGATAGAGATAATAAAATTTATACAAATAAGAGGTAAATAGAATCAGAAAATAGAAAAGAAAAATATTCCAAACAGAGAAATTTTATTTAAAATTTCTTGCTTTTTTAGAAAATTTCTTCCAAGATTAAGCTTTTTGAAACATGAAATTTTAAACTTTTATAATGTATATATATATATTGAGTTTAATAAAAGATTCATTTAAACACGAATATGAGAATAATTACTAGTAGTTAAAAATATCCCTTTCTTCACCGTTTTAACTACTAGTAATTATTACTCTACTCTTCACGTACACAAATATTCAAGCAGAAACGACTATGAGTTTTTACTTCCGAAAATTGTAAGCAACTTTTGCTGCAGTAATATGTAGTATTGTGAAGGATTCAATTATTTTTATCCTAGACATTCTTAAGTAAATATTATCTATAGTATTTTGAAAAAGTATTTTAATAATTAAATAAAAAACAAAAAATTAAATTATAATAAATATTTAAAACCGTTATGTAACCTTGTAGAGGGAAAGTAGAAAACAGATCTGAAATGGATTTTTCCCCTGACGTGTGTCATCTGGGACGCGGGCATTGTCCGCGCGTTTTCACGCGATTTTTTTTCCTTCTCGTTTGTTGTCGTTTGTTTGAGCGAAAAGCCGAAATTTTATTTATTTCACCTCCCCGCGAGCGGAACAAATCCCGACAAGTTTATAACGAAGATATCCGAAAACAATTCCAATATTTCCTTTATCTCTCCCTTTCTCTCTCTCTCTCTCTCTTTCTGTCACTTCGTCTCCCCGTTAAATCGGATTTATTTACGTGTCAGTAGTTAAGATCGAGTTATCTCTAGGGGATAAATATGAAATAAACACCCCGAGTATTTTCTTGCTGAAAGAAATGTGTACAAGAGATTTTACTCGATCGAAACCATTTGTAAGTAAACAGTAAGTATAAATCTGTCAATCAATTTAAGAAATTTTATATAATTTATATTCTATATGCTTTTAAATTGATTAATATATTTATTCGTTTCGGTTTATTTATAAAACGTTAAAATCGAGTTCAATCTTATATAAATTTCTTCAAGCGGAAACACTCGGGGGATTTATTGTATACACATTTTTTATTTCTTTATATTGGATTAAAAATAATCAGGCTTTAAACAGAGAAGAACCTGTAATCACTTTATTGTATACAATTGTTTGTTTGTTTAATGTAAATAAAAAGTTTATTTAAAAGAAAGTCATAAATATAATACTTAATATATATTATATGTAATATATGGATGGTTATATAACTCGTTCTTCGCCTGGAGATTTTGGATTGATTCCTATCCGGGTTAATGATATTGAGTGATACAACAGTTGGATATGAATATTCTTTATTGTATTCGCTTCTCCTGTTTACAACATTTTAAAATATTACATGATATATAAACTATACAATTAATTTGGGACACATGAGTCACAGGCGGAGTTCACTGTTTACCAATGGTCTCCCACTCAAACATTACATTAAAATAATATATTTATGTATTTTGTTAAACTTCATCCTATGAAGTAAATAAATTAACTTTTTAAATCTTTTTAGTTGTATTAATAAATACATTAATACACCTTTATATTTATATCTCCCAAATTACAAAAGTAAGTAATTAATACATTTACAATAATCAACTTTTTTTAATACAATTAATTAAAACTTCCATTACTAAAAGAATACATTACACAGTAATAACGTGCGAAATTTAACTACAACATGTATGCATTATACGTATAATTGTCCAAAGCCGAGATAGTACGTTCAGTTCACTAACTTGTGAGAGTGTGTTTCGACGGTTCGCCAATTTCAAAGTTTCGGTCGGAATAAGTGGGCGTCTATTTTAGATGGTAAACTAGCGCGGTCCGTAGCCCGGACCCATTGTTTGCTCGGCTTTAAACTTCGAATCTGTAACGGCAGCGAAAAGATCTTTCCCTATTTGCGAAATGGTGGAGGCGCCGGGCGCGCACACTTTAATAAATCCAAGTTTCCACGCTGGATTGTTTTAATTAGTCGAGAATACGCAATTATATTAATATTAAGACGCTTAAGCTTTACAGACAAATACTAACTGTATTTATACGTTTTTTCAAGGAAAAATACGAATAATTTATAAAATTTCTTTCACGGTAATAATAAATAAAATTTAATGATAAATCAGTAAAAATATATTCTCTCTCTCTCTCTCTCTATATATATATATATATATATATATATAGAATGTTAATTTTAATTAAACATAAATTTTAGAATCACATCAATTTCGAGCGCTAAACCTGTTTATTAAATTAATAAATTACGCACTGGAAACGTTTAATTGTACAGACTTGTACATTTGTACATATATTTTAAAGGCGATGAATAACAAAAAGCGAAAAAGTGTAACAGCCTGCCTGCCTGCGTCTCTTTAATTGCGCCTCCCCCTTCCTCCCCAATCTCGCCACCCCGGGCTCGCTGGAAAACTGGCATAAACTTTAAGTAATGACGAGGACTCTGAATGGCCCCTTAAATTCACCGGAATTGCCCTAATTAGCAGCCCTCGATTAGTCCTAAATATTAGATTAAGGAAACATTGCCCAAAAAGTTGTAATAATAAGGCCCTGATTATTTAAAGTCTCCGTTGTTAATGATGTTATAAAACATAATGTTTATAGGCGCTCTTTTTATGCACGTTATCTTTTAAGCGCAATAGTTATTATAACAATATAGGTATTTAAATTTTTTATCTTTTAAGCATTTTTTTTAAAAGAAATATTGAATGTTTGCCGGAATGTTCTCAAGAAACTCTTCGGGAGAACGATGAGGAATGCCGGTTCTTGCATTTCATACGGAGCAATTGTCAGGGCAGCCGGGTAATATATTAGTTGTCGTCGCAGATATGCGCCACTTCAGCGTTTCTTAACCTTTTTTTCCGTTCATACGTCGTTGTTGCCCCGCGCCCCGCCCCCACAACACGTTCTGCCTGTGCTTTTACGGTAATTTGTATTTTACGCAAGGCTCCGTTCCAAATATTACTCTAGATAATACGTAACTGTTCCTACTGCAGATATAAACTTATTTTAATTTCTTGCTGTTAAAATAATTTCCACTGCAGATTTTCTCATACAGTAACAGTAAGAATAAAAAAGTTATCCTTAAACAATAGCTATTTCTTATGCTAATAATATAGTTATATTTCTTTTGTTGTTATGAAATTAGTGTAAAATCAAATATTTATCAACAGCTCTAATCATACCAAACCCTATTTTTTTTAATACTAACATACAATTCATGTTTGCTTTTTGGGTTTCGTGAAGAGTATATGAATATAAATAACATGTTTAAAGGGCGAAAAAAAGAAGACAACAGCGTTATTTATATTAACATGCAAATTTATATTATTTAGATTTTTTTATAAAGTCTGTAGTTAAATTTAAATAATTCAAGGTCACTACGCTTATAAATGTATTTTTATCAACTTTATATGTAAATAGACAAAAGGTATTCATTTACAATTTTTTTAAATTAACTATGTCTACAAAATAACATTGTTTTTTCTAATGGTTTTTGCTTCTAGCAAATTTCAGATTGTGATTATAAAGTTGCTAAACTAAAAGTTAGATGTTTGTATAACGCCTTTCAGATCTTAAGAACGTTTTAAATTAATTGAAACTTTAATATTTTTTAAATGTTATTTATAATGAGTTTTATAATTCCGAATTCTAAAATTCATAACTTCTCGGTGTTTTAAATTTTCAATTCTCTTAAATCAGAATTTTCTGAATATTCCAATTAATATCAAGACAGATTCTTGACAATTTCGGGTTTATCGAATATTGTAGAATAGTTTTAAAACTTTTAAAATATTCGAAATTTGATTAAATTCCGAAATAAAATCTTTAAACTTTAATTTTTTCTCAAAAATGTATTTTGCTAAAAATAAATAGCAAAACAAAAATTTTCTTTTAAAATACTTTTTAAAATAAATCAGTTTTTATATATTTTGTTTGATATTCAAATAAATTTGTTAATTTATAACTTTTCATTTTGTAAAATTCTTTCAATTTCTTAGAAATTTAAAATTTTTGTAGATTATTACTAAACATATTTTTTCGAAATGTTATATATTTTGTAGATACTTTATAATTGTTTCAGATTATCTAAAAGTCTGTTATCTATGTAGAAATTTTTAATGATTCCAACAATGTTCCTAAAGTTTTATAAATTTGAAATAATGGTTTCATCCCAAGTTTTCCAAAAGACTTAGATTTAAAAAAAAAAATTAAACTTTCAGATTGTATTAAAGTCTATTATCTTTCAGAAGTTTTTCTTGTATCTAAAGTTATATATAAATATTCTATAAAGTTCTTAAAGTTTCATAAATTTAAAACAATTTCTAATCTTGAGAGTCTTTAAATTTAAAACTTCCTGAAGTCTGCTATTTTTGAGACGGTTTTTCTTGTATTCATACTAAATATTTTATACATTTCTTAAGGATTTATAAATATAAAATATTTTCTAATGTTCTTAAACTTTTTTAGTTCTTTTATAAGTCTTTTATTTTCCGGAAAGTTATTTTAAGAAGTTTTTCTTTCGAATATTTTCCGTTTTGAACGTTTTCAATTATTTCAAAAGTCTTAGATTTTCTAGAAAGTTTTTAAACCCTCTCAGATTTTCCAAAAATCTGTTATCATTTAGAAAGTTGCTAAAGTTTTAAAAAATTTCAAATATTTATTGCTGTGAAGCATTTTAAGTTTTTTTTTAATTTTTAATTTTCCAGAAAGTTATTTTCTAAAAGTCTGTTATCTTAACAGTATTTTTATATATGAATTTTAAAATATCCTATAAAGTTCCTGAAGGTTTTATCCAATATTTTCTGTTTTAACGCTTTTTAAATTTTTCTGTCTTAGATTTTGAAGAAAATCTCTATACTTTTCAGATTTTCTGAAAATCTGTTATCATTTAGAAGTTTTTAGGTCTTAATTTTCCATAAAGTGGCTAATGTTTAAAATTCTATTTTGAATCTATCCTTATTTTTTAAAGTATTCACGTTTCATATTTTCTAAAAGTCTGCTATCTTCCAGAAGGTTTTTTATATATAAATTGTAAAATATTTATAAAGTTCTTAAAGTTTTATAAATATAAAATATTTTACAAATTTATTAGTTTCTTAAAAGCTTTTAATTTTCCAGAAAGTTATTTTCTAAACGTCTTTTATCTTAATAAGTTCTTTTATATTTGAATTTTAAATAATCCCATGAAGTTCCTAAAGTTTTTTTCACATATTATCTGTTTTGAAGCTTTTCAAAAGTCTAAGATTTTCTAGAAAGTTTTTAAACCTTACAGATTTTCCGAAAATCTGTTATAATTTATAAGTTTTTATGACTAATTTTTTTCATAAAGTTGCTTAAGTTTAATATATTTAAAATATTTTTTGTATTTAGATTTTTTAGAAAATGTTTAAACCTTTCAAATATTCTGAATGTCTGTTATCTTTCAGAAGGCTTTTTATATCTAAACTTTAAAATATTCTATCAAGTTTTTAAAGTTTTATAAATATAAAATATTTTACAAATTTCTTAGTTTTTTAAAAGGTTTTAATTTTCCAGAAAGATATTTTTCAATAGCCTGATATCTCAAGATATTTTAGAATAACCCATAAAGTTCTTAAAGTTTTTTTTTTCCAATATTTTTTGTTTTGAAGCTTTCAATTTTTCCAAAGTCTTAGAATTTTTAGAAAGTTTTATACCTTTTGGAAGTTTTTATGACAAATTTTTTTCTAGAAAGTTTCGAAACCTTACTGGTTTTCCGAAAATCTATTGTCAATAAGAAGTAAACTAATTTTTTTTACAAAGTTGCTTAATATATTTCCTGCTTTTAAACTTTCCTTGTTCTTTAAAACTATTATATTTTTTAGAATATGTTTACACCTTTAATATTTTCTAAAAGTCCGTTATCTTTCAAAAGGTTTTTTTAATATTTGAACTACAAAATATACTATAAAGTTCATAAAGTTTTATAAATATAAATAAATAAATAAATAGATTATTTAAGAATTTTCTTTGTTTTTTAAGTCTTTAGTTTTCTAGAAAGTTATTTTCCAAAAGTCTGTTATATGATGAAGTTTTTTTATATCTAAATTTTAAAATATCCCTTAAGTTCTTAAAGTTTTTCCAATAATTTTTCTTTTAAAGTTTTTGAAATTTTTAAAATGTGTTTTCTAGAAAGTTTTGAAACCAATCAGATTTTCCGAAAATCTGTTATCATCTAGAAGTGTTTATGGATATTTTTTCATAAAGTTGCTTAATTTTTATATATTTAAAATATTTTCTGTTTTGAAACTTTCTGTATTTTTTAAAGGTATTTTCTAGAAAATTTTTACACTTTTCATATTCTTTTTAAGTCTATTAGCTTTAAGAAAGTGTTTTTATATCTATATTTTAAAATATTCTATAAAGTTATCGTGTTTTATTCAACTTTCAAAGTTCTTAAAGTTTAAAATGTATCGTTATAAATTTAAAGTATATTTTAATGTTGTAAATCTTTCCTAGTTTCTTAAAATTTTCTAGATAGCTTTTTAGCTCGTCTGAAAAATCTAAATTTTTAAATATTCTATAAAATTCCTAAAGGTTTTTTAATATCAAATATTTTTTAATGTTTTAATCCTTTACTGTTTTTAAAAGCCTTTCATTTTCTGAAATATGACAAACTTTCAGAAGATTTTATATATAAATTTTGAAGTATTTTATAAAGTTCCTAATATTTTCTAATGTTCAAAATTTTTTAGTTTTATAAAAGTCTTAGAATTTCTAGAAAGTTAAACCTCTCAGATTTTCTGAATATCTTCTATTGTTCAGATTTTTTAAATCTAAATTGTGAAATATTCTATAAAGTTCATAAAGTTTTAATGAATGTTTTAAAACCTTAGGTTTATAAAAGTATTTGATTTTATAGAAACTTTTAAATTTTCTGTATGTTTGTCAGTCAGTTTATCTAATTTTTTCAAAATTATCTACAGTTTCTAAAGTTTTATAAATATTTTAATTTTTCAATGATTTTTTATAGGTTTTCATACTTGTTGAAATCCTGAAAGTCTAATATCTAATTAGGAGAAGTAAAACTCTTGTTATGTTCCATTTCTTTATCCGAAAGACGTGTCAGTTATCTAAAAATAAAGAAATGGAACATAACACGAGTTTTACTTCTCCTAATTTGAAAATTTGGGTCCATCAAGAGAGTAGCAGATTATGTCTGATATCTAGTTTAAATTTTTTTAGATACTCTTAAATGAGAATTTTCTGAACATTCCAGAGAATATCAAGATTCTTGACAATTTTAAAACAAATATTGGATAATAATCCAATATTTTATTAAATTTTGAAATAAGATTTTTAACTTTTGTTTGTTCTCAAAATGGTATTCTTGCTAAAAAAAACTCTAAACTTTACAATTGTTACAAAATGGTTTCAATTGGAATATTGTTTTAGAATTAATCAGTTTTTATACATTTTATTTCATATTCAAATATGTTTGTAAATTTATGACTTTAGATTTTATAAAATTCTTTTCGTTTTCTAAATTTCTAATTCTACAATTTTGTACATTAATGCAAAACAAATTTTATTTTTAGTTCTTGAAAAGTCATATAATTCTTAAGTAGTTTTTAAATTTTCTGAAAGTCCGTTATCTTTGTCAAAATTTTGAATGATTTTTAAAACGTTCTTAAAGTTTTATTAATATAAAATAACTTATAATATTTTCAAAATTTCCAAGATTTTCAAAAATCTTAGATTTGCTAAAAAAGTTTTAACACTTTTAGATTGTCTTTAAGACGGGTTTTCTTGTATCTAAACGTTATAATATGTTATAAAGTTCTTCTTTTATAAACTTAAATTATTTTCTAATGTTTTAATACTTTCTGTATTTTTTTAAATCTTTGATTTTTCAGAAAGTTATTTTCTAAAAATCTATTTACATAAAAAACTCAAAATTTTTAAATATCCGAGAAAGTGCTTATAGTTTTTCTGTTTTGAAGCTTTTCAAATTTTTCAAAAGTTCTAGATTTTCTAGAAAACCACTTAGATTTTTTGAAAATTTGTTATCATTTAGTTTTTTTATATGTAAAGTTGATAAAGTATTATAAATTTTATAATATCTTCTAGTTTGAAGCTTCGATTTTCAAAAGTATTAGATTTTTTTACACCTTTTAAATTTTATAAATGTCTTTTATATTTTAAAATGTTCCATAAAATTCTTATTTTTCTATAAATTTAAAATATTTTCTGATATTTAAACCTTCATAGTGTCTTAAAATTAAAATTTTCTATAACATTTTTTTAAAGACTTTTTAGCCCATCTGAAAGTTACTTTCCAAAAATTTATTATATCTAAATTTTGAAATAATGTATTAAATTCCTAAAGCTTTATGAATTTCCATATTTTTAATGCTTTAAAACTCTCCTAGTTTTTTTAAGTATTTTATTTCTAGAAATTTGTTTAATTTTTCAGATTTTCTAAAACTTTCTAGTTTTTTTAAGTCTTTTATTTCTAGAAATTTGTTTAATTTTTCAGATTTTCTAAAACTCATTTAGGGGTTTATATAAATACATATTGAAGAATTTTATTAAGTTCCTAAAATTTAAAATATTTTAAAAGTCTTAGATTTTCTAGAAAGTTTTTAAACCTTTCAAATTTTCTAAATACTGTTTATTATTCAGATATTTTTTTAATTAAGTTGCTAAAGTTTTATAAATATAAAATACTTTTTGATGTTTTAATTGAAATCTTTTCTAGTTTTGTAAAAGTCTTTGATTTTTCAGAAACTTTATATATTTTTTAGTTTTATTTTCTTCGTATTTTATCAAGCGTTCAAGTGATAAGCAAAAATTATCTTGGGAAGTTTTTAATAGAGTAAGAACGTCAAATCTGGAGCTGAAAGTTTAATGTAATATCAGGTGTGAGGATTTTAATTATAATTTTTCCACTACAGCGTATCCTGCAATTGAATCTTCTTGATATCAAATTTCCTTGAACTTAACAAGGTATTCGATTGTGTAAATTATAGACTATCACTTTCTAAACTGGTTAAGTATGGCTTAATTGGACTTATTAGGTCATATTTACCCGGAAGAACGCAAAATGTCTGTTTAGATAATTTATAGTCTGAGTAAGAAAGTAAAATCTGGTACAAAATGCTTCATGTTATATAATGTATGAAGATTTTGATTAACATTTTTTCCACTATTGCGGATAATATTTTAAAGTGTATTCCAAATTTGAATCCTCTTAATAACAATATCATCCTTATCAATTTGTTTCCTGTCATATCAAAAGCAATTAAAACAAAATATTGAAGGATCAAATGCTTATATCCTTAATGAAAATAAGCTTCTTTCACAATCACAGCTTGATTTTCGTACAGGAATGTCAACAATAGCTACTATCTTACTTGTTTATGGCTACTTTTCTTTACCTTATTTGTGTAGATCATGAACTATAATTTCATAAACTAGCTAAACTTTGTGAATCCAGTCTTGTGCTTGACAGGCCATATTTAATTGGAAGAATAGGGAAAGTCTGTTTAGATAATTTAGAATTTGATTATTCTATTGTCAAGCATAGTGCACAGAGAGGATCAATTTTGGTTCCTGCTTTATTCCCGATGTTCAAAAATTTCAGCAAACACAAGAAGCTAATAAGAGTATCTTATTTGCCGAAAACACCACTCTTTTAAGCGCTAGTGTAAGTGAGGTACACAATTTGTCAAATCAAGCTAATTCATCAGAATGGTTTAAAGAAAATAAATTAGTCCTCAATGAAATGAAAACTGTTGAGATATTATTTACTCTCAAAAGCGTTGACTTTGAACACATAGAATCTACTTGTTTCTTAGATATTCAACTTGACTCAAAATTGAAATTGACAAAAGCCTTATACAGTTTAACAGCATCTTCTAAAAACTACATATTTTGCTACATTTCATTGCCACATATTCTACGGAATTCTTATTTGGGGCCATGTAACTTGTTGGCATCGTTTTTTAGATTGCGAAGAAGAGCAATTAGGATAATAGACGCACTCAGGTACCAATATATTTGTAAAGATGGTTATAAACATCTTAGCATTTTAACCTTATGTACAATGCAGATATATACGTATGCTTTGTGTATTTTTAACCAAATTTAGAAACCTTTCCGACTCGTAGTCACCAGGTGTATAGATAAAATTAAGACAAAAATTCATTTGGAAAAAAGTTCGTATACTAGTTTTCAGTGAAAAACAACTTTGATGGCCAAAAGGTTGTTTATTGTGGGGATTTGCTTGCCTAATTAATATTGTTTTACTATAGAAGTTAAATTGTTTATCGATTTTAGCAAATTAATAAACTGTAAAAATGTACTATTTGACCATAATACTTATGTAACAAAACTCGTACCTTACGAAAGTTGTAAGAATATCGGTGATCAGTTTTTATTACACGTTCATCATATCTTATTGTTATTGCAATTTTTCTAGTACTACTGCAAGGATTTTCAGTGATAGCAATTAGAATTACTTGCTCCAGATATATGGTATGCGTCTAGTTCACTCTGCATCCTGCCTTATTAGTACTACACGTCCACTTTGCCTTAATCTTCTACCTAATCACCTTTTGAATACGTGTTTCGAAAGTTGACGACGATTAGGATATCTTTTGAAATACTCGGCCTTTCCAAAGTCCAAAAGCTATTTTTCTATATCTAAACTTTAAAATATTCTATAAAGTCCTTAAAGTTTTATAAATGTAAAATATTTTACAATTTCTTAGTTTTTTAAAGGTCTTTAATTTTCCAGGAAGTCATTTTCTAAATTTTCTGAATGTCTGTTATCTTTCGGAAGGTTTTTTATATCCAAACTTTAAAATATTCTATAAAGTTTTAAAAGTGTTGTAAATATAAAATATTTTACAAATTACTTTGTTTTTTAAAAGTTTTTAATTTTTCAGAAAGATATTTTCCAATAGTCTGCTATCTTAAGATATTTTTCATATCTGAATTTAAAAATGACCCATTAAGTTTTTTTTCAATATTTTCTGTTTTGAAGCTTTCAAATTTTTCCAAAGTCTTAGATTTTCTAGAATGTTTTTAATTTAAACCTTTCAGATTTTTCGAAAATCTGTTATCATTTAGAAGTTTTTAAAAATAAATTTTTTCATAAAGTTGCTTAAGTTTTATAAGTTTAAAATATTTTCTGGTTTGAAGCTTTCCTTGTTTTTTAAAAGTATTTAGATTTTCTAGAAAATGTTTAAACCTTTCATAAATTCTGAAGGTCTGTTATCTTTCATAATGTTTTTTTAGATCTAAACGCTAAAATTTTCCATAAAGTTCTTATAGTTTTATAAATATAAAATGTTTTACAATTTTGTTAGTTATTTAAGGCTGTAATTTTCCAGAAGGTTATTTTCCAAATGTCTATTACGCTAAGAAGCTTTTTTATATCGGAATTTTAAAATATCTTATAAAGTTCCTAAAGTTTTTCCAATATTTTCTGTTTTGGAGCTTCCCAAATTTGTCAAAATTCTTATATTTTCTAGAAAGTTTTTAATTCAAATCTTTCAGATTTTCCGAAAATCTGTTATGATTTAGAAGGTTTTATGACTAATTTTTTTCATAAGGATTCATAAGTTTTATATAATTAAAATATTTGCTAGTTTGAAGCGTTTCTTGTTTTTTTTAAGGAGAAGGTTTTTTATATATAAATTTTAAAATGTCCCATAAAGTTCCTAAAGTTTCTGTTTTGAAACTTCTTAAATTTTTCCAAAGTCTATATTATTTTTTTAGTTTTTAAACCTTTCAGATTTTCCGATAATCTGTTAACATTTAGAAGTTTTTATAAATAATTATTTATTATTAGCTTATGTTTTATAATATTATAATCTTTTTCGCTTTAAAACTTTTCTTGTTTTTTAAATGTTTACACCTTTTATATTTTCTGACAGTCTGAAACATTTTAGTATTTCTGAGAAGTCAGCCGTTTTTCAGAAATTTGTTTAAATCTAAATTTTAAATTATTCTATCAAATTCCTAAAGTTTTATAAATTTCAAATATTTTTGAATATATTAATTTAAAACATTCCTAGTTTAAGTATTTTATTTTCTAGAAATTTTCTAAAAGGTTTGAAAGTTCTGAAGTTTTTATATAAGTTTTGTTATCTAAATTATGAAATATTCTTTAAAGTATATTATATTATTCAGAATTTTTTAAAATCTAAATGGTGTAATATTCTTTGAAGTTCCTAAAATTTTATAAATATAAAATATTTTGAAATATTTTAAATTTTTAATTTTATAGAAAGTTTTTAAGTTTCCTGTATAATTGTTAGTCTTTTTATCTAAATTTTTAACTATTATTTACAGTTTCTATAGTTTTACACAATGTTTAATATTTTTTTATGCTTTTATAGGTTTTCAGATTTGTTGAAAGTAGGAAAGTCTGATATGTAGTTTCAATTTTTTAGATTCTCTTAAGTCAGAATGTTCTGAACATTCCAATCAAAATTAAGACAGATTGTTGACAATTTTGTGATTATCGAATATTTTGTAATGTTTGGAAAACTCTTTAAATATCCGAAATTCTATTCAAATCAGAAATAAAATTTTTAACTTTATTTTCGTCTCAAAATTGTGTTTTTGCTAAGAAAAGAAAAAACATCTAAACTTTAAAGTTTATAAAATTTTCAATAACAATAGATTTTTAGAATGTTTCAGTTTTTATATATTTTATTATATATTCAAATAAATTTGTAGATTTACTACTTTAGATTTTATAAAATTATTTTTGGTTTCTTTAAACTTCTAAAATTTTGTACTTTCATGTAAAACAAATTTTATTTTAGTTTTATTTCCGTTATCTATATCAACATTTTGAATAATTTTACAACGACCCTAAAGCTTTATAAATCTAAAATAATTTTGTTTTCAAACTTCCCAAGATTTTCAATTCAAGTCTTGGATTTTCTAAAAAAATTAAAGCTTTCATATTGTCTTAAAGTCTGCTATCTTTAAGACGGTTTTTCTTGTATCTTAACTTTAAAATATTCTTCTTGTTCTTTAAGTTTTATAAATTTAGAATATTTTTTGTTTTAGAACTTTTTTAGTTTATTTATCTTTAGAAGTTTTTTTATACCTAAATTTTAAGATAACCCAGAAAGTTACTAAAGTTTTTTTTCTGTTTTGAAGCTTTGTAGTCCTAAATTTTCTAGAAAGTTCTTAAACCTCTTAGATTTTTAGAAAATCTGGTACTTTTATTAGTTTTTATATCTAAAGTGGCTAAATATTTATAAATTTCAAATATCTCCTGTTTTGAAGCTTTATTTGTTTTTTAAAAGTATTGGATTTTCTAGAAAATGTTTACACCTTTTATATTTTATGAAAGTCTGTTATCTTTAATATATTTTAATATTCGACAAAGTTCTTAATTTTTTTATAGATTTAAAATATTTTCTGATTTAAAATTTCTGAAAAATTTTAAATTTTTTAAAAGCTGCCTAGCTCATCTGAAAGTTATTTATCAAAATTTTTTCGTATCTTAATTTTAAAATAATATATCAAAATCCTAAAGCTTTACAAATTTCACATATTTTTAATGTTTTAAAACTCTCTCAGATTTTTAAAAGTCTTTTATCTCTAGAAATTGGTTTAACTTTTTTTTCTAAAACTCTGTTATCTTTCATGAGATTTTATATATTTATTTTGAAGTATTTTATAAAGTTCTTAAAATTCAAAATATTTTCTTATGATTTCAAACTCTTCCCAAGTTTTCTAAACGTCTTAGATTTTCTAGAAAGTTTTTACACTCTTCAAATTAATCTTAATAGAATAGAGAAATAATCTATAAAGTTCATAAAGTTTTATGAATTGAAAATATTTTCTGATGTTTTAATTGAAATCTTTTCTAGTTTTGTAAAATTCTTTGATTTTTCAGAAAGTACTTAAACTTTATATATTTTTTGGAAGCTTTTTAGTGTTAATTGAAGAAGCAAATATTTATATTCCTTAATGAAAATAAGTTACTTTCACAATCACAGCTTGATTTTCGTACAGGAATGTCAACAATAGCTACTATCCATTCTTTCGTGGAACACACAATCGAATGTTTTAAGAGTTGTTCCTTGTCTATGGCTACATTTCTTGACCTTAGCAAGGCCTACGATTGTGTAAATCATGAACTATTACTTCATAAACTGGCTGAACTTTGTGAACTTAGTTGTAGTGTCAGGTCATATTTAATCGGAAGAACACAGAAAATCTGTTTAGATAATTTATAGTTTGATTATTCTGTATATTTTCAAGTATGGTTTGCCACAAGGATCTAGTAAGAGTATCTTATTTGCCAAAAACACCATTCTTTTAAGCTCTAGTGCTAATGAGGTACAAAATTGGTCAAATCAAGCTAATGCATCAGACTGATTTAAAGGCAATAAATTAGTCCTTATTGAAATAAAAACTGTTGAGATATTATTTACTCTTAAAAGCGTTAACTCTACTTGTTTCTTTGGTATTTAACTTGACTCAAAATTGAAATTGACGAAAGCCTTATACAGTTTAACAGCATCTTTTAAAAACTACATATTTTGCTACATTTCATTCCTATTTGGGGCCATGCAACTTGTAGGCATCGAGTATTTAGATTGCAAAGAAGAGTAATTAGTTAACCTTGCTTTTATTGTATATCTACGCATGCTTTATACATGTTAAACAAAATTTAAAAATCTTTCCGACTCGTAGTCATCACGCGTGCCTACAAAAATAAGACAAAAATTCATTTGGAAGAAAGTTTGTAGACAAGTTTTCAGTGAAAAACGACTTTGATGCCCAAATGGTCGTTTATTGTAGGGATTTACATGCTTAATTAATATTGCTTAACTATAGAAGTCGAATTGTTCTTGGATTCTAGCTAATATTAAACTGCAAACATGTATTCTTTGACCATAATCCTTATGTAACAAAACTCGTACCTTACGGAAATTGTAAGAATATCGGTGATCAGTTTGTCATGTCTTATTGTTATTAATATTAAGTAATCTTGCAATTTTTCTAGTACTACTGCAAGGATTTTCAGTGATAGCACTTAGAATTACTTGCTCCAGATATGTGGTATGCGTCCAGTTTGCTCTTCATCCTGTCTTATTGGTACTACACGTTCACTTTGCCTTAATCTTCTACCTAACCACCCTTTGAACACGTGTTTCGAAAGTTGACGACGATTAGGATATCTTTTGGAATTCTCAGTTGGAAAAGCATTAGACTTTTCCTTCCAAAGACCTTTTGCATATTGCCATTTTCATATATTTGAAAATATTACTGTAGGATATATTACTAAGAATAATTAATATAGGATTTATTCCTTCTAATAATATTTCAAGAACGTCAAGAACATCGATATTACAAAATTATTTAATAAGTTCCGAAGAGGAGGTTTAATACATCCAATAAGTAGATGAATATAATCGATATCATCACCCGAGGGAGTACAAAATTGAATTCTTGAAACGAATTACATTCTGTCAATTAGAATCGCATCAGTAATCCGGAAACATGTACTCGTACAGAATGTCGGCCCCGGAATCAGATCGCTTATTTTTTTGGCCAATGAAGCGTGCCGACGGGAACTTCCAGGCGGCAGCATAATGGATATGACGAAATTGCCATTTTGGTGGATTTATGTACGATAACCGAGCGGTCCTCGCATAAACTATCGAGTCGATTGCAGAAACGCCAAAATTATTGATCTACGAGGTGGGCGGCCCGGGGGGACGGGCGGGGGTGGCTGGTCTTCGGATAGCGTCGCCGGCATAACTTTGAATAAATGGGACGGAACTCATTCGAAATTGCCGCGCTAATACACTTAAAGTTTAATAAACAAGCACGTGCAACCTACATGCATGCAATAACCATATACATTAAATTATCTGGGCGAGCGACCCGGAGGACGACGCAACTTGTAAATTAAATCCCATATCAGGACTTGTTTTTTTTTTATTTTTCAGTCCCCCCATACCCCCCTTCCAAATAAAAGTGCGGCGCGATTTAATATTTTAGCGGACAATTCGTTATAACTTTTAATTGGTTATCATGCTGAAAGCTCGCTTCGTGCCGGAAGTACTTATATTCAGCAGGTGCATACGTGTTGATTTTTTTGTTGTTGTTTGTTGGTTCAAAGTTGTAACTAATGCTTTAAAATTGGAGATACTTTTTGTTTGTAAAGCGCTCATTATTTGCGATAGTATTTAACAATGTTATATAGTTTAGTTATTAATGTTACTCAATTATTATTAGAACATTCTAGAATGTTGCAGACCATTCAAATGTTTTGGGAAATTTGTCATTCTAAAAATTTTAACCTCACATTTATGTGAATAATCCTCAACTAGTTATCAAAGGGAGATTGTAGCCAGACATTGATATACTAATTATAAACTCGTTGATGTTTACATAATTAATACACTTTAATAATATTCCCCATTGGATTATATAATATATAATAAATTTTATTATATATATATATATATATATATATATATATTTACTAACCAATTTGCAGATTTTGTGTGCTATCCACATTAGAATTCCCTTGCGACTCCTTTTAAGCGTATCCAGGGAATTATAATTAAGTATGCACCACATATTACTTGAAGGCTCCGGAGCTAATCCCAGCTCCACCAATTTATGTAAAGTTCGCCCTGTAATCGCCGGTTTTTCCCGTCGGAAAGTTATTTTTATTAAAATACGAGATACGGGCGTTAAGTATGCATTAAATTGGCATAATATGCCTCTTGAAGAATTATCTAACATTTAGGCCGTTAAAACTCCATCATCCACGTAATATAGGTGTTATTACATTAGAACCTAATGAAAATTGTTTGTAATTTGCAACTTTTAATATTAATTGTTATTCTATAGAAATATACGAGGGCCATCCGGAAAGTAGTACCCGTTTGAACTAAATTAAAAAAAAATAGTGATGTGGCCATAATAATACTTTCCCTATTATTTTTGATGATGTTTTACTGGTGGGATAGAGGTCACCCACCCACCCTACATATTCATACAAACTTTAATTCCTTATCGATTTGCGGTTTCCAATAAAATTAATTACAAAATCTTTTGAATGAAAAAGATATTAAAAAGGAAAAAAGTAAATTAAAAAAAATTGATGCATGATGGGTGGGTAAACTTTAAACTTCTCCATCCCACCCTCTAATCAGTAAAACATAAGAATTTAGTTAGAAATGGAAATTTTTTTGAAAATTTCTAAATAACTTAAAGGAAATTCTAATAATTTTAAAAAGAACACAAAAAATTACTGAAAATTTTAGGAACCTAGAAGAAACGTTGGCACAGTAATGGCAAAAAACCTAATAAATTAAAGAGAAATTTTTGCAAAATAAAATAAGAAAACAGGTAAAAACTTTTTGCAATTTATTAAAGAAATTGCAAGAAATTTATGAATCAAAATATTGCTTGAAACTTTAAACATTTCAAAGAAAATTCTATTAACTTAAAAGTGAACACAAAAAATTGCTGGAAAAGTCTATGAACCTAAAAAAAATTGCAAAAGAAGTGGCAAAAAAAATCATAATAAATGGAAGGGAAATTGTTTAATGTTTTTAAAAGAAAATTTTACTGGCAAAGTATAATTATTCAAAAGGGAACAGAAATCTGAAAAAAAAAATGCTGAAGAATAAAAAAAATGATGATTTGAAACAGAACAGAAATTCAGCAATAAAATTGCTTAAATAAGGTTTTAAAAATCTTGGATGCAATTGTCTTGCAATTTGGATAAGAAACTGCTGAACAATTCTGAAAAGTCTGGAAAGAATTGTTCAAAAAATTTATAACGTTAAAGAAAAAAACGGTGAAAATTTGTAAAAATATTAAGCAAAAGTACTGAAAAATACTTGGAAATCTTTAAAAATTTGGAAGAGAATTCGAAAATTCACTAGAAATTAACAAGAATTAAAAAATCGCAACAAATTAAAACAGAATTTTTGGAAAAATCAAGAAATCTCTAGAAAGTTTTTGCAATTTTTGCAAAAAATATGCAGAAAATTTCTTAAAACTAATTTGGAAGAGAAGAGAAATTTCTGGAGAACCAAAAATTAAAAATTTCTGTTTGAAGAAACTTCTAGGAAGTAGGGATTAAATTTGCGAGAAATATTGAAAAAGAGATAAAAATGGCTTTAAAATGCTAAATAAATTCTTAGAGACAGTTTTCGAAATTTGGAAGAGAAATTCTAAAAATCCAGAATAAACATTGTTAAAAAAAAAATAAAGATTCTTTTCTAAAAAATTTTATGAATCCAGTAAAAATTGTGGAAGAATTCTAGAAACCCAAAAGGAAACTTGTAAGAGAAGTTGCTAGAAAATTCTTGGCAAAAAAGAAGAAAGGAATTTGTAGAAATATTGAAAATAATTGCTGGAAAATTCTAGATATCTTGGGGAAAATTCTAACAATGTGGAAGAGGACAGAAATTAAAAGAAAGTTTTTGATAAATTCAAATAATCTAAAAGAAAGGGCAGAAAGACCGATGGTCGATAGCCCAAACGGACAGACTAACACATTATAAATCATCTGTAAATGTTTTTAATTTTGTATTTATTCATGTTCGAATAAAGATGTTATTCTCTCTCGCTCTCTAAAAGAAAGTTTGGAAGAAGAATTTCTAAAAAAAAATTCCTAACAATTTCATTTTCAGAAAAATCAAGAAAATTTTATAAATTTTTAGAAATATTGAAAAAAAAAATGCTAGGAATTTCTAGAAATCTTGACAAAAATTCTAAAAATTTTAAATAGGACAGAAGTTTGTAATAAAAATTGCTTTAAAATGCCAAACAAAATTGCTACAAACCCAGAAAAAAGTAGCGTCCTTAAAATAATAATCTTGGAATTTTTAATTTTAAATTCTGAAGATTTCTATAAGTAAGGAAGTAAATTATAAAAAATTCTAAAAATCTACAAAAAAAAATGCTGAGAAATTCTTAACCAAATAAAAATAAATTTCTGGAAATGTCTTCGCAATTTGCTTAAAATTTGTAGAAATTTTGAAACAAATTGCTGAAAAATGTTTAAAATCTAGAAGAATTTTTGATAGAAAGCAGAAATTCGGAAGAAAAATTTCTACAAATTATTAAAAGAAATTTTAGCAATTTGGTAGAGAAATAGCTGAAAAAATTGTCAAAAGCAGAAAAGCAATTGTTGAAAAATTTAGAGCCAGCGATATAAATCTTCAAAACTTGTTAGATTTTTTTTAATTCTAGAAACCTTTAAAAGAAAAAAACTTCTAAAAAAACAAATAACAAATTTAAAAAAATGCTTCGTCTGTAATGATTGATGGTAGTCCAGAATGGACACATCATCATGAGTCTCTTCCTAAGTCACCAGCACCGAACATCCATAACATTTCTCCTTACACATCCTTTAATTAACGATGAATATCACAATATTTGGTGTTGAGAAATCTAATGAGACTTTATCTAATTGTAAAAAGTATTTTTCTTTCAAGGGTAAACTTATTTTGCGATTTTCCTTCTATTTCAATGCTTAGTTGTTACACTAAACTCTTGCCAAATTATTTTATCTCTTCGAACTTTGTTTTGTACTGCTTTGTTTTCAGGCATTGGTGCATGTCATTACTTTTAAAAAGAATGGCTTTTTTGACAGTAAAGCATTTTTTTAACATTATAAACACTCGTACAAACAGCACAGTCAATACCAACGAGACATAATTTTGTACACAGTCAACTGAAATACAACATGTTGGCACACCTCCATCAGTTAATTTATTGGCCAGCGCTCCGCTCAGTCCTACTACTTTCCTAATATCGCTCGTACTTTTAATACAATTAATATTAATGTTCCTATTTTTCTTTTCTTTTTGTTTCTTTATAGATTTAAAATTAATAACTAACATCAAAAATGTACACGCCGCAAAAATGTAACAATAGACTATCGATCTTGCGCGAAAGCGTAACAATTTACCATCTCTCCGTTCCCCCTACAAAACGCCCTCGTTATCCATTGTTGAGTGTACGGGAGTGAATTAATTATTTATCATTTTATAAAACTCGGCCCGTGGCTACACTCCAATTTATTATTTCAATATTAATTATTGCTTTGTTCGCCGTTCGCCGACGTCACTCGGCGTCCATATTTAGTTATTAATGGGTCCTCTTCTAATTTATGCCCAGCAATTTAATTATGCACGCGCGACGGACCCTTGAATATATAAATTGCGCCCCCTCCGCCTCCGTCGTCCTGCTATCTGCACCAAAACAACACCATAAATACGAGCAACAGTAACTTATTCCGGTTAATAAATTATTTAATATTTATGGTTTGTCTCTTATAAATTGTCATCTATCTACCGATTGTAATCTGTAATCATATAGCTCTTATCTCTTATCTGTCATTCGTTAAGTCATCTGTTATCTGTCGATGGTCAACTTAAAATTTGAAAACCTAACTTAAAATCGTCGTGTGTTTTCATAGCAGAATTCCGTACGATAAATGTAAATAAACAAATATGTAGTAAATATACATTAAACCCTGTTTATGAACTGATCTTGCCACATTTCTTAAAACAATAATATTTGTAGACACTTTCTTTGAGGCTTCTATACTCTGATCTACCCAGGTTAACTGAGAATCAATAACTAGATCAAATAACTCGATATGATGTTTTATAAGATCATGGGATGTGTTTTAGTGTTAGCAACATCTTGACAGTTTTTGAGCCATTTAATTTTAATCTATTGGCATTTAACCAGTCAGTGAGCAGATTTATAACAATATTCAGTTTATGCATTATCGATTTAATTGATTTGCCTCTTGATGATATTATCGTCTTATCTGCATATAGCATTACTGATATATTAGTGAGAAAACATGAGAAATTATTACCGAATCGGACCAAGAATTGTCCCTTGGGGAACCCCTTATATTATTTTGACGTACATGATATAACGTTAATGATTTGTTTTCTATTTGTAAGATAAAATGATATCAGCTTGGATGCACTAGGGTTGATTATAGATTATTTCTGTGTGTTTTGAGTTCGTACCGCAGTCAAATGTTTTGCTTAAATCTAAAATATTACACTGTTAACACACTGTTTTAAAAGCATCAATTATATTTTTGATTAATTCATTAATTGCAAGAGTAGTATTAGTCTAAACATAAATTGTGATTTGTTTAGCAGATTGTTTGTTTCTATGTAGTCATAAATTTGTTCTTCTAATATAGCTTCCAATATCTTGTATTGCTATAGACCTAAAATTAGTTATATCCTCTTGGTCATCTTTTTTATATATGGGAAAATACTTCGCAATTTTAGAGCATCTGGAAATATTATACAGGCTATGCATCGATTAACATGATTGGTAATTAGAATTTTTAAGATGTCAATCTTATTATATCGATATTTAGCCCGTATTTGGTATTTATTTTTTATCTGTATTAAATGACCAATATTCGTTTTAATGTGATTTAGAATTTGACTCAAATATTCATCTTTCCGAAATAAACATTTCTTCATCTGAAGTTCAGTCAGCATTACAAAATATTGATGTTAAGGGTGCGATTGGTCCTGACTTAATACCACCACTGCTGCTTAATTTATCTTAATCAACGAACTATGTACCTTTGTATACACTATTTTCCATGTAATTAGTACAAGGTGGTTTTCCTGTTCTCTAGAAATCGTCTTTCGTACAGCTCATGTTTAGGTCAGGTCAGAAAAGCGATATTAAAAATTATCACCCAATATGCATACCTTCAACGATTCCCAAACTTTTTGAATCATTTATTATTAAATAGTTATCAAAGTCCTTTCAAGAATATTATAATATCTCAACAACATGGGTTCATGAGTGGACGCTCAGCTGATACGAATCTTTTCTTATACAGAAACCCCATTTTTAAATATTTTGATGCTGGTTCTGAAATTCATGCTATTATATTTATATGGAGTTTAGTAAGTCCTTTGATAAAGTTAACATAAAACTTCGGATAGCTAAGCTGGCAAAGCATGGCATTTGTGGACCCATTCTAAAGTGGATCGCTTTATATTTAATAAATAGTACTCAACAAGTCCATGTAAACAATTTCTATACGATATTTCTGTAGTTCCCCAGGGGTCACACTTGGGTCCTCTCTTATTTAATATTTTCATCAATGATATGTATGTTGGAATAAAATCTCTCATCTTATTATTTGCGGATGACTCGAAGTGTACAGGCGATTCTATTGCTAGAAATTGAACCATACACGCTAAATGAATACAATTTGTACAATTTTCTTAAATTTGTACGTATTTTTAATTTAAGTAAATTTTATCTACATCTATAAGAAATAAACTTTATTATTATTATTATTCTCATCATAATTTATGTAATTGGTGTTCAAGGAATGATATATCCCTTAGTATTGATAAATACCACGTATTTTTTTTTTGGTCGTAAATCTAATAACAAGAGACTTATGTATCTCTTAGACGGTTTGTGTCTTGAATATGAAGATGTTGTTAGGGGCCTGGAACTTTATTTTGATAAAAAACTACCATTTTCATATCACATTGAAACTGTTATTGTCAAAGCAAATAAGTTGCTCGGATTTATTAAAAGAACGACCGGAGATTTTACAAATGTCCGTAGTTTAACAACCCTTTTTGTCACTCGTATTAGCTCAGTATTAGAATATTGTAATATTATTTGGTCACCATATTTTAGCTGTTATATCGACAGACTGGAATATGTACATAATTTTCATTTTTGTCCTATTTTGGACCTTTTTCTATTTAGTGCTTGGAATATTTTCTTGTTGTTTTTTAGATTTAGATGTATCAGATCTTGGGTGATAAGTAAAACTCTTCGCTTTTGAGAATTTAGAAAGTTTATCATAGACTTGTTTCTAATTAATCACTTAGTGAAAATTTATGTTAATATGTAGGTTTCATAGTTAAATTTACTTGGTGTTTTAATTTAATTATAAAACCTATATATTTAAAAAGTTTTATATCGATGCACTGTGAAATAATTGTCGCATGGATTTCCATCATTTAAAGCAACGATTTTGGGGATCTGATCTGCAATTTTACTTAATTTCTAGTGGTGACCTCCTGTTAGAGGTAGCATAACTATTTGGTTGACTTTCAGGTGTTCAATAAGTTACAAGATTCTTTAATTTTAGTATACTAATTATAACGTTATTTTCTTTTAATATTTGTAAAAATGAGTTATTATTTCTCTTTTCTAACGATAACTTTTTGAAGTAACATTTAAAAAGTCCATTTTAATTTCCTTTTCCGACTTTGGAGTTATAACTTCAACATTGTTGCCTTTCTGTTTACTACACTTTCTCTCGTGATTTTTGTGCATCTTGAATGGTGTGGAGAGTTGCAATATTCACAGTAGCTAGGTTTCTTCATTGCTTATTTACTGTAGGTACAACGTACCTCACTGTGTTTTAAAAATCAGGTTCAATATCAAAAATTTTCAAGGACATAATTCACTCGTTTCAAACGAGCGATGCCGGTTATTAATTAATATTTGTAGTTTTTACGTTTACATCATATTTTTTAAATAGTGTACATATTAAATTTCTTTTAGTTAACAGACTAATTTGATTTTTTTTGATAATACGATGGCTTTAAAAACTACATTCTTCGAAATATTTGTATTACTTTAATTCTATAGTTTCTGTGGTTTCTTTATATTCTTTAAATTCTCAATAATTCTATAACTATTTAGACACTACTTTTTAGATTATATAAAATCTATACTTTTGTGTTTTTTAAGAATTTAGATACAATTAAAAGTAGATTTGTATCTTCTTTAAAATGTTTTATTTCAATGATTGTTTAGATTATTTCAATACCGTTAAATATTTTAAATTCCACAAATTCAAATTTCTTAACTTTTTTCTTACAAAGCCACCCTCTTGTACATTCTTCTCCTTTCCCTTCCGCTCTTCTAATACCCACTCCTATGTCTACACTTTTATCTCATACCCGGCCACTAGCCTTATTTTTAACTTTACATGCTCTCCCCATTTATTTCCTGAAACAATATGTATTCAACCGTCAAATTTTTCACCCCTAACATCTGCTTCAGGAACCACCACTATTCTTTCTCCAACTCTTCGTACCTTCTTATCCCCCATAATTCTACCCTATATATTAAGATTATTCTCACGCTCGCATCCTATAGGTTACATGTCACTCTTGCACTGTTATCCATCCACTTTCTTCTTTTTTTCTCAACATACCCCACCTCAAACTCTTAATTATGAACCCTAGATAATTGAACACATTCACCCTCTCGATCACTTCTCCCTTCCATTCTAGCTTTTTTATTTTTCCTTTTTATAAACTCTATGATTACTCACTCAACCCTCTCATTCCTAGACAATCCATCAATATCTCTTTCATCACTGACTCATGCGATGCTCTTATATCTAGAAATACCGCATACATGCTCCCTCTTTCTTTATATGCTTTACGATCCTAGCCAGAGTAAAAATCTAGTCGTCTACCCTTCATAAAACCATCCTTTGCCTTTGGCACCAATTGTATCTTCTCCACCTCCTTTCAACCTTGTGTATAGGGCACATTGCCCCCACCTTGATCCAGAAATTAAGTGTACATTTGTGAAAAAAATAAAATTCAACTAAAATTCAACATGAAAATTTTATGCTTTAACAAAATATAATTAAATAGAGTATACATAATTTTTTTCCCTCCATAACCGGTTCAAAATCTCCCTGAATCTTTTCTTCCCCTCACTTCATATTTCTTTCTATATCTTCGCTTTAAAACACTTTTTAACTTATCGAAAAGCTTTCCTTCATTTCCTCTCCTCTGTGAAGTCTACCACATCTCCCCTTCCTCCTGGATTCTTGCTCTCGTTTTTTACATTTCTGCAGCCACTTCTCCATCTCCACCTCCGCCTGCTTTATTTCATTTATTTGATTTATACAACTTTGGACTCCTTTCTTTAAAAATTATATATACAACAAATCAATTTAAAAAAAACGTACTTCAAATTTTGGGCGGAGTTCACAATTATAAAGTGTTCTTCCACTCAAACCCTTCATTTTCCATGATGCCGAGGGAGCATATATCCTCTGGCACTTCTGCATTCATTTATAAATGCTTCTATAGTCTGTTCGTTGGATCTTTCGTCGTACGTCACAAACTATCGCTTTAAAAACGACGAAAGTTTTACAGTGCGTTCTTTTTCTAACGCATTTGGTTTACTTTATCAGACTGAATGTTTTTGCGTCGTTTCTCGAAGCGATAATTTGTGACGTACGACGAAAGATCCAACGAACAGACTATATTTACTTTCTTTGTCCCCTTTTAGGACAGACTTTTTTGCCTGTTAATGTCAGCATGACAGATATATAAATTCCCTCCTTTTTAATATTCTCTATATTTCCGCCTTACATGTTTTACACGTTCTTAGATTGTCCATATTCTCTTTTACTGCCCTCTTACATCCTATCGTAACTTTTCTTCAGATCCTCCTATAAGGAATTTAAAGCTATATTTTTAAGCTTTAAGTAATTGACTAATGATTTAATATTCCCGACCTTTTTGCCTCGGTTTTACACGTTCTTAGTTTCTCCTTAGTCTCTTTCACCTCCCTCTTTGTATGCACATTTTATCGTAACTTTTCTTCATATCCCATATCCTTCTCTCATTCAATTCTTCACCTCTGTACTCATTCCTAGTACTTCTCAAATCCGTCTTCAGCCTTCTATATTCTTTATCAAACCATCTGCTCTTCCCTTCCGTCTTTACATTCCTCCTCCTGCCTTTACTCACAGTGTCCTCCTTAAACTCTTCCACTGATCCCATGTCCTCCCACTTAACCTCTTTCTAGTTTCTCTTTCATCCCCCTCATCGCATATATCTTTATTTAATGTAATAAAATAATATATTCTTTAGGCAATTTTAATTTTATATATATACATCTTTATTGACAAATATGTACAATATTAAAATAATAAATAAATGATGAATGCGGTGTTATTATGTTAATCTGTCAAAAGGCTATCGACCAGAGGTCTTTCTATCAGTCTTTAGTGAGTAGATGCATGAAGTGATGAAATGAAATCGAAAATGGTGGAATGTGGGTTTTTAAATTTAGGGATTATGTTAGGGTTTCTAGGAAAACAGTAGAGGGATAATATGTGGAAGTTGAAAGGATTTTTGGAGAGTTTTTCTGATAGGAATCGAAGGCGTTCTTGAATGGGGATAACTAAGGTTGTATCATAGAGGAGTTGGTTGGAAGGATTATGTAAAGGATTTAGAGGATGCCGAAGTTTTGTTAGGGTACGGAGGGATGCTCGCTCCCTAACTTGAATATTACGGGAGGTTGGGTTGCTGGGATTGGGATAGAGTGCACAACCATAGTCCAGTAATGGGCGGCAAATCATTGTGTATATTTTAACTGCTGTTTTACTAGTGATGCCATCGTTTCTATAAGTTAAACATCTAAAATATTTTGCCCTAGTTGTTATTTTGTTTTTAATTATAGCTGTGTGTTTTTTGGAATTAATTTTGGGGTCTATGGTTATGCCTAGGGATTTAACGAATTTGAGGGAGTGATAGTAGTTTGGGAAATTGAGATGTTGTAGGGAGAATCATTGGTGCGGTGGTATGGAATTAGAAGCTGTGATTTATGTGGATTGATTTTAATACGCCATTTTGCAAACCAGTGTTGAAGGGAGTCAATTAGCTCTTGTAGGAATTGGAGGGCTTTTGGTAACGTGGGAGCATGGGTAATTAGGGCAGTATCATCAGCAAATTGCAGGAGATATTTGGAAGGATTGAAGTTGAGAGGATCAGGATTATAGATCTCGGAGCTAAAAATGTTGTATAATAGGGGTGAGAGGGGAGAGCCTGGAGGGAGTTCTTGTTCGGGAGTAAAAGAAGAAGAGGAGTTGTGGATTTTTACTTTTAGGGATCTATTAGATTTATTTTTATACTTTTATGTTTTGCTGCCGACCTGTGGTCTTTAAGTCCTTCTCTTGTTAACCAAATAAAAGTACAGTTAGTCAACTTCACTTTCGATAGGTGTATTCACCACTTCAAAATATAATTATGATTATATATACAAGGTCTTTTATGAAAGTATTGCACATGATTTTATTGTCTTGGATGTTTGACTACGATCCAGAATCGAAAATGAAGAGCAGCGAGTGCACACAAAATCATCCCCCCATAAAAAAGCGAATAAGCAAGCCTCGCACTAATACGATGCTCTTTGTCTTTTTTGACGTTCGAGGTAATGTTTATTTTGAGTTTGTACAACAGGGGAAAGCCGTCATCTCAGCCTTTTACCTGCAGGTGTTCAAGAGATTGAAATGTTAGGTCTCGCGAGTCGTGGTTGACATGGTTAGGCTCCACCATGACATAGATCTCAAGATCTCAGATATATGTCCTCCTGTCTCGAAGCAATACTATGGTGGACCACTACCTACCTTCCTACAGTCTCAACTTGGCCACGTGCATTTTTTTTTGTTTCCCCGACTGAAGAGAGAGTTGAAAAAGTCTGTGGAAAATATTAGTTACAAAGTTTTTAGTTGAGGATTTTCAGGGTGCTTTTCGGACATGATAGTTGTTTTTTTAAGGTAATTTATGCTGGGGGAGGGCATTTAAAAAAAATAAGCATTTGTACCGTCACGATCAATACATATATTTTTCCAGAAAATGCACATTACTTTTATAACGGACCCTGTATAATGACTACCTTATGTAAATAAATTATTTAAAGCATTGATTTCCATAATGTCAAATATATAATGAATCACAACTATATAGTTTATTTATTTATTCATTTTTTGGACTCCTTCCTTGAAATTTACAAAATGAGAAAAAAACATATGTCAAATTTTGGACGCAAGAAGCACGGGCGGAGTTCACATTTACAAATTGTGTTCTTCCACTCAAACCCTTCCCCTTCAATGATGCTGAGGGAGCAAATATTCTCTTCGAGATCAGGAATTCTTTTATATGTGCGTTTACTTGCTTATCCTGATTTTTTTTAAAATAATACTTCTTAAGCTACGCTATTGGTGGAAGAAATAATAATATTGAATTAATAGTTGATTATTATATATTTTTATTTGCACTTTCTTAACACATCTGTTAAGCCATCACCAATCGAGAAGTTTGTACACAACAAGTGTAATAATTAATCCTAACAAGCCATCTATGGTTTTTATTTTATAATATGAAATTAAGCACTGTTTGTTTAATTTTTTTTAATAGTTCGATATTTTAATCATGTAAGAGTTTGGCTATTTATTTCTGATATTCATTAAATGATTCAAAACTGCGTGTACGTTTTTTTTTTAAATCTAAATGAATAATTCAAAATTTTATATGAAATATAAAACTCGTTCGCGGAGATTTAACATAATGCGATGTATGGCTTGTATTAGAAATACACATAAAAGCTTTCCGCTGATGTATGAGTGACAGAATGAAATTTTATACATTTCTCGCGCGTTCCCGTAAACGCCCACACCTCCTTACGACTGTACATATTTATAAATTTTCGTCGCCCGTGCGCGAATCGCGAGATAATTGACGTCGACGAGAGAAAGCAGAAGGAAGGAAAAAAAAGCCGCTCAAATTTTTCCATTAGACGCAAATAAATTTAAATAAAACCCGTCACACACGGCGAAAATATCGTCACTGTCGCCGGCGCGTATACAGATTGTTATATATTACTTATTATTCTGTGAGAAATGGAACCGCAAAAGGAAAATATTAGAACGAACACGAAAAGGTAGGTGGATGAAAATCCGACATAAATTTCCCCAGGTTATAGGAAAATAATAGTTATATATGTAAGGAAAGAATGTCCCGACGGGTGGAAATATTAGTGGAAAATTGAGTCGTATATGGGAAATGCTTTATTATCAATTGTACGTCCGGAAAATGAAAAAACAATTTTTTACAAGGGCCGAACGATTTTTTCCGGAAAAAATATATATAGCAATTTACTTGTGAATGGGAAAACGCATTTATCGTAATATATTTTTTTATTATACTGCTATTTTTCGGTTGAATAGGTGAAGTGTTACACTTATTCTTATACAATATTATTTGCAATGTTTGAGGGTGTGGAGCGATTACCAATAGCTTAGCTATTGCTATTCCTTACGTGTTATATAAGGATAATAAATTTAATTTCAAAATTATACGCGTGTTTTTTTCCTTTCTTTATCTTTCGATTTTTATTGTTATGAAGATCTTGTGGAAATCCATGCACGTGCACATTCATTCCGACTCGCACGCACGTTGTAAATTTACGTCTTTCAAAATTTGATTCCAACAGACCATAATCCCGGCTGTATTTCTCGTCTCTCCGCAGTTTTATTATTATTATTTCGTCAACATTTTTCACGCCGTTGTCAAATAAAGGAACGGGGCGAAATTGAGCGTTCGCGCCTTCGTACGTGTCTTTTATTGGCGCGACGTCGCGTGCCATTGACACTTTTTGATGTTTTCTGTAAATGCGCGCGATGTTACATAAGATTACTTTATAGATCGTTTAACTGATCATGCGCAAAAAAAAAATATTTTTTCGAGTTTGTTCATCAATGCTTTTAGGTATTTGAGAACTTCTGTAAGGACTTTAAACCTAACTTTTTAAGCTGTAATTAAATTTGGTATATTAAATTTAGTTTATCGTTGATTCCTGAGGCATCTAAATCGTTATACATTTTAGTTTACAATAAAAAAACTATACTTATTGTAAATTGATTTTGTCTATAAACTATTATCCAAAGTATATTACATTGAATTGTACTTCTAAAATTATTATAATTTAAATAGAGCAGGTCTGTAGCCCAGACGGACTAACCCCACATCATTTGTCTTTGTCTATGTATATATTAAATGTAATTATGTTATTATTATTATTATTAATAATAATAATTTAATATTATTGATGCGAAATCTATTGTCTAAAACGTTGTAATTGTAATGAACTGATTGGATTGACGAGGCACTTGGTTGAGAATCCATATTATATCTTATTAATAATATGTGGTTGATTTTCAAATGTTTATTTAGCTCAGTACAATTGCTTCCCCACTCTGTGGTTTCCTTACTTCTGAAGTTAACCTGATCAAAATTTTTACCTATATCGAAAAAATTTGCTAGAAAATATTAGTTCTTTATTATAATGTAAATCATGTAAATCTTAATTAAAAACATTACTCTCGTTTGCAAATTGATTAACATTTTTATTTATTTATAAATCACATCAATTTGTAATTCTAGGTTTTTCCAATGTAATTCTAATGAGAAAAAGGTGTACTTAATTTTTCTAGTCGAGTTAATACACCACTGACAATTATAAAGAACTTTCAACATCGACAATTTCAACAATACTACTGTTGATAGGGAAACAATAATCCGATTTATATATCGTTTAAAGAAGTCATTAAGGTGATCGAGAAAAATTTCTGCCTGGACCGTCGACACTTTGCTCTTTTGATGTGCTGCGACTGGACAAGGACGCAAAAAGCTTATGTTCTCCGGCTTGTTAAAGTTAATGATCGCAATTTATTGCCGCCATTTCTCAGTGATTAAGCCACTTTCTTCGGATTTCCTCCGTCGCCATTTTTTTTTTTTGTCATAACGTAAATAATAATAATAAATAACCGAAAATATGCGAATTGAGGTGAAAGTTTTATTACACAAAAATTATAGCAAGAATAAGGAGGAAAAAAATACATATGTAATACAAAAATTATAAAACTAAATCTGTGCAGATTATGTCTTCTAAATAGTTTTTATAAAGACTTGCAACATGTCTAAAATTGGAGATTTTTTTATAACCGGATGGTTGGTTTAAGTCCTTCTTGTTGAGGATTTTCTGAGAAATTTATTGTATGTAAAACCAAGCAAACGATTTATTTTCCTGTGATGAGAAATGAGCTTCTTTTCATGCTAATGCTAATAGCTATCAAAACAATTGATTTTTTTAAATTTTGATTTTATTTTTATTACCAATCTACAAAAATACGCCAGAAAAGCCTAACAACTCATCAAACCTTATGTCTTTCCATCAAATAATTCTTGATTGAGTTGAGATTCTCGGAAAAGAGAGAATAGTAATTGAATTCTTTGTTTCTTGTCTTTGTATAAAATAATTCTTGATTGAGCTGAGATTTCCGGAAAACAGAGAATAGCAATTAAATTCTGGTTGGTTTCTTTAATATTATTTGAAAAAAAATATTTATAAGGAAGAAACAGAAAAATTATATAGGAGTGTTTTGAATTTTTCCAAAGAAGTTATTTTAACAGATTTAGTTGCTATTTTTTCATCGTCTGTACTCTGCGGCTATGTTTATAAGTATACATTCTTAAACTCTAATTGTTCTTCACTAAATACACCTTACACATCTTCAAATTTGAGTAAATCATTATCGCCAAACTCAACTTTCCTGACAATCTCTGAAGGAATTAACTTTTTACAATTTTCAACAACCAAAGATTACCAGGAAATTTGAAATGATATGCACATCTTTAAAATATCTCTAAAAATATAATATAATATTAGTCTTTAAAATCAAATTAATGGAATTGAAAAATGAACGTTGCTGCTTAAAATGTTTTTTTTAGAAATTTACCTAAAAATTTGGAATTATCTATCATACAAAAAATATCTTTGAAAGATATCTTTGAAACTACGGTGGTGTTTAAAAGTGTTAATTTCGAAATATATATCATACATAAAATATCTTTGAAACTTGAACTACAATTGCCAAGAGTATCAGAAATAGTCTTATAAAATGGATTGAATAACACACTAAATTTATATACATAAAATTTTATTTATTTGTATTAAAATTGGATTAAAAAATCTTTCATTTCTTTTCATTGGGCTCCAAACTATAGCTTTGGCAAATACAATTGTAATCACAAAATAAGAAAGGAGAATCTAACTTATATTAATTATCTTTTTGTCTAAAGGTTTTACAAATTAAGAATGGGTCGACGATCAATATTCCAACCTAGAACAAACAAAGACAACTTGGACCAAATATTGTGTTTATGTAACAAATAAGATAAATCTTCAATTTCTTTTTAAATCCTATTCAATGATTAAGAATCAGAGAATAGACTGGGGACCAATTACCCACCCTAATTATATATAATTACTCCCATTACTAAACCTTCTTAGTTTTAAAATACTACAGCAACATTAGTGTTGACATTATTGACAATCTAACTTATATGTTGCTTCAATCAAATTGCTCCACTCTGACTTTCTAAACCAATCAAAAGTGATTCTAGTAACAAAAAAAGAAAGTTAATTTTCTTGCAGTTACCGTGACAATACAATGCTGATACTCCTGTTAGAAATTTCGAAAATCAAATGTGTTATGCCAAATTTTGTGTACCAGTATTACATTGTCACGGTCACTGTAAGAAAAGGAATTTCCTTTTCGTGTGAGTGGAATCACTTTTAATTTGTTTAGAATACTAAGCAAAATCGCCAATATCAGAAGATATAATAATAAATGTCAAGATGACATAATTCACATATTTGTATAAAATCCTTTCGAGGATATAATATGCTGTATTTGGCCAACAAAGAGAAAATATTCGAAGATGAGCTTCAAGAAGGAAGTCTCTCATGGAAGAAAGTGTTGGTACGCTTTATAGTGAACTCTGCCCTTTCCATATGTGAGTGAAATTTTTGTTGACAATAATGGATTTTATATACAATTTTGGAATGTTATGTAAGCATATTGGAATAAATAAATAATACTAATACCAGTACTAATAGATGTTAAAGTTTCAAACCTTCTGGATTGTTTAGCCAAATACAATTCATAGAAGGATTTTCTTTGCTAATTTTCGTCGTCAGATTAATTCGTAGCTTTCGCCTTTAAAAAGTCTTCTCATCGCAAACGGTACTCATTAGCTGAGAGCAAATTTTTCTGGCCGACCACTTATTGTATTGTGTTCGATAATTTTTAAATCATTGCTTTAGCTTTTCCTTTCTTTACAAAGAGTAGTTTTTATTTTTATTGAAGCGTAACCTAAGGGGTCAAACATAGGGGGTGTTCATTGTCCCATCCTTCTTCAACTTCTAATTGTAACAGACAAATATACATAAGATATTTACATATAAAATAAAATAAATATCTCTCTACAATTTATAGGTTTTTTTTTTTTTAATATTTCAGGATTCGATCATAGTTTCTTAACCCTATTTTGCTCACCGCTCACTTTGAGAATTTTTTTTTCTAGAGCCTCCTATCTTAATTTTATTTATCATCTGTCGCAAATTGAAAACAGCTATTGCCCCCTCTGCGCTATTTCAATGCCCCCTAATTTTCTCTGGGTCTTCTACTGATCCCACCGAAAATCCCAAACGAACTTATGGCTTAGATAGAGACTACTTATTAGTTATTTAAGGTACACGTGTAAAAAGTGATGCTTTATTGCACAAACTGGCGTTTAAAAACACGAGCGAGGAACGAGCGAGTTTTTTTAAAGCCATGAGTGCAATAAAGAAACTTTTTACACGTGTGTCTTACAAAATTTTATCTTCGATCGTAAAGGATTTCAAAGAATATATTCTTATGAGTAATATCTTAATGTCATTTCAATAATTCAATTAATGAAAACATATTTTACCCGCAGTACACTAATGAAAGCGTTACTTAGCAAAGAGTAAACAAGTTGCACAAATGTCGGCCGCCATTATTATTTATGGAAAAAATGTTCGCTTCATTGTAATCGCTTCGACTTGCATTAAATGAAATCTTCAGAGTTCTTAAATCTGCCATTTGGTTTGTATTATATATTTTATTTATAGTTTATTAGTTATTTGTATCAATTAATAAAAAAATAAGTTTTTCGTCGAAATATATTCATCTGTCAAATTTGACAATTCTGTGCAATAAAAACAGTTTGACATTACCGTGCAATAAAAACGTAAAAAAGCACTAGTGCTTTAAAAAGTCACTTTTACAATGAAAAATGATGCAAAAAGCGTCTACTTTCTGTACGATCGTAGATAATAGTTATTTAAGGTACAAGTGTAAAAAGTGATGCTTTATTGCACGAACTGGCGTTTAAAATTAAAAACACGAGCGAGGAACGAGCGAGTTTTTTTTAAGCCAGGAGTGCAATAAAGCAACTTTTTACACGTGTGCCTTACAAAATTTTATCTTCGATCGTAAATGATTTCAAAGAATATATTCTTATGAGTAATATTTTAATGTCATTTCAATAATTCAATTAATGAAAACATATTTTACCCGCAGTGCACTAATGAAAGCGTTACTTAGCAACCAGTAAACAAGTTGCACAAATGTCGGCCGCCATTATTATTTATGGAAAAAATGTTCGCTTTATTATAATCGCTTCGACTTGCATTAAATGATATCTTCAGAGTTCTTAAATCTGCCATTTGGTTTGTATTATATATTTTATTTATAGTTTATTAGTTATTTGTATCAATTAATAAAAAAATAAGTTTTTCGTCGAAAATTTGTGCTATAATATATTCATCTGTCAAATTTGACATTTCTGTGCAGTAAAAACAGTTTGACATTACCGTGCAATAAAAATGTGAAAAAGCACTAGTGCTTTAAAAAGCCACTTTTACAATGAAAAATGATGCAAAAAGCGTCTACTTTCTGTACGATCGTAGATAAACATATATAATACATTTAATTGTAATTTAATTATTGTTCGCTGTCAACAACAGCCTTGGACCAGTTTCGCTCTATTTTAGATTTCATCAGCGTAGCGTTGTTAGAGACAGGGAAACGAGTTTTACTTAGAAGTTATTTTAATAAACAGTCAATCGAGATAGTACCATGCACCTTTATGGTAATATCTTGATTGACTTTTGCTTGTTTTATTGTTAGATATCTAGGGTAATATCATTAGATTGTAATCAAAACAATCCCAATCTGGTTATAGATAAACCATTTGAATTTGATTCGATCGATAAATAATTACAATTTTTTTGAGATATTAAGACATATTTTTAATATTAGGGGTGTTCAAATGAATAGGTCCGAAACTCTCTTGTAAGTATAAATAAAGTCTTTATTCAAAGTATACACCATAGGCCTAAGCACTATAATTCAATTGATTAACTAGTTCCCAAAACTTCTCTGGTCTTGACGAGAAGAAGTCCCTCACAGTGTTCTTAAGTTCGTCGTCCGGGTTCAAGTGCTGCTTTTTCAGATGTTATTTCTTCGTGATGAACTTTCATAGTCTTTGATGTGTCCCATAATATACATTAGAGTTAATGGTTCTTCTGTCACCTCGCCCTAAAAGGTTCAAATTCGTAGACAAGGTATTTCTCACCGTCAATTTTGGTTTTCAAGATCTACTACTATGGGTCACTTCAAAGACTACGCAGGTCCATCAAGAAGAAAAAAAAACATCTGAAAAGGGTCTTCAACCCGGAAGACGAACTCAAGAACAATGTGTGAGGCTTGCTCGTCACATACTTTTAATATTAGTGGTGTTCAAATGAAAAGGTTCGAAAGGCTATTGTGATTATGAATCAGGTCTTTATTCAAAGTATATCATAAGCCTGAGCACAACAATATTCCATTGATTAACGAGCCAAAGGATTCCATGTTCCCAAAACTTCATTGGCTGTGACGAGACCAAGTCTCTCACATTGTTCTTGAGTTCGGCTGCCCTTTCAATGTCTTTTTTTCTTCTTGATGAACCTGCATTGTCTTTGAAGTGTCCCATAGTATAATCGGAGTTAATGGTTCTACTGTCTCCTCTTCCTAAAGGGTTCAAATCCGTGGCGTCAGAAGGCAAGGTAATTCTCTCCGTCATTTTTGATTTCCAAGATCCACTACTTGTTGAATTCCTCGATCTCAGAAGAACTAACTCTGATGTATACTCCGAAGACTACGCAGGTCCATCAAGAAGAAACAAAATATCTGAAAGGGCAGCGCTTCAACACGGACTCAAGAACAATGTGAGAGATTTGGTCTCGTCACGGTTTGAAAAGTTTTGGTAACATGGAATACTTTGTCTCGTTAATCAATGTAATTTTTGTGTTTAGACATATGGTATATACTTTGAATAAAGACTTCATTTATATTCACAATAGCGTTTCGTAACTTTATATTTGAACACCACTAATAATAAAGCAAGCTTTCTGTGAAGTACTTACTTACATACTTATAAATTTTAACTTCTACTCGTTTCTCTCTTTTGTTCTTTTTTAACAATAGAAGTGTTTCTATTAATGTTTTAAAAATATGTAAACAGCGTTTTTGCTTAAGTTTTCCTTCGCAAATGTAGGGTGGGTGGGTGGCTACTATCTCACCCCACAATTATTGTAACATGAACAGTTGTATCTGGAGAAAGTTCACCATAAAATCATCGCGATTTTGTTTAACAAAATTTTAACTTTTACGCATGTATCTCATTTTTTTTACAAATATTTCTACTATTTCTCAATTGGAGGGTTTTTATTCTTTTGGGCCGTGTTCGCACTGAGTTCCGATCACATACCTAAATAATTTTTAATAGCAACAAAAAACGTAAACATATTCTACACCGACGAAAAATTAAAATACCAATACTGAAGTGCCACATCGGATGCAATTACAGCCTTCGTTTCTCGTTGTCTTGTAGTATGATTGATACTAACGTGTCAGGTGCTACTGAAGCTCTCAGGTCCAGGGCGCCGGAACCAGGATGAGCTCTCAGGTCCAGGTCCCAAGACAAGGAGGAGTGTAAGGTATATGCAGAAGCAAAGTGGCAAGAGAGGTGAAGCAGCATAAGTAAAGGGATTTGGACCAGAAAGCTCATATCTTTACTGGAGCCTTGCAGCAAGTGGCATTCTCATTCGCAGGGACTTTGACCCGGGAGCTCAACCCGATACGTATGCTCTGGATTAACAGGTACTACGGTAAATAAGACAGTAGTATGGCGGGGGGATGTGGTTTAACGCTAGCAGCTTTGTGATCTCAGTGGAAGAGGTTTTCTACCCCTTGGAAACCCTGAGTACCCTAGGTCTCATGGCCCGCTGTGGCCTTTCTGCAATTCTACTGGAGTTTATATACTCTATCATACCGGTGCTTCGTATAATAGTCTAGCTAAAGCTGCTTCCAACAGGATATTTCTGGTTATTAATTAAAAAAACACTTTAAACTTTCGTTTGTATAACACTATATTATTTTTGTAACTTAAGTTTCTATAAGACAGGTATATATATATATATAGGTGATTTAAAAATAGGGGTGTACATTAGGTCGAGCTGGTCATTCAATGAATTTCAAGCGATTCCAGTAAGTCCATTCTCAGGCCCTTTCTTTGAGATGTGAATTAGGAAAAGTACTCCTCTTTAAAAGAATGTTTCTCTTGTAGAAGATGCATGGCGAAGGTGGATTTTTTTTCTTGTCCAAGGCGGAAGGAACGTTGGTGTTTTTTAATCTTGTAATGAATGTACAACCAGTCTGGCCGATGTACACTTTTTTACAATCCTCCTGATTACCTTCCTTAGGCACCATGTTGGCCATCAGCCTCTATCGTCTTGGTTGTTCCCGCTGCCGCCTTAACCTCCACGATCACCCCGTGGTTTCGCAACCTCAATGTCACCGCGAACTCTTGCTTCAGAAACCCTATTGTCTCTTGTTTTATATTTTTATTCGATCGAACCTCCTCCTTGTGAGCTACGCCATCACCATCTTAACTCGATAAGTCTCCTGTCTAACTAAGAACTCATTCAAGTAGTATTCATCAACATACTCTCTTTCAAGAGTGATACATTCATTCCAACGCTGTTCTAACTTATCGATGCCTTTTGTGTAAAACGGTTTGTCTTTGCTCTCACTTTCGGCAATCACTTCTTCATTTGAGCCAAATTTCTTTCCCTGGAGTGGGTGGGAAAGCAATTCAAAGCGTAATTCATACAATTGTTTTCATGGACTAGTCAAATGGGGATTGTCCTTTTTCTTTTGCATTTGGTACCGTTTTTTTCCGTAATTTCTGACCTAAATCGATCCAATATTGCCACGTAATACTTACTATTGATAATTTTGTTTTTCTCAAGATAGTAGATGAACAAAATTCCATGCGCATCCCAAAATATGGATGGCTTGTTCTTGAAAGCCGACTTTTGAGGTTTTGGACGATTTGGATGGCTGCTGTCCACTCAGCTGACGATCTTTTTGATTCAGACGTATAGTGGTGGATCCATGTTTTATTCTTTGTACATATCGAAGCAAAAAATCATTCCAATGCTCAAAACAGAGCTTTGAATCGTTGAAGCGTTGATTTTTCTGGTCGGGTGTGAGCAAACGCGACAAGCAACTTGCGCGTGCCCAAATTTTCAGGTAAAAATATAAAGACACTACTTACTGATATCTTCAAGGTGTCAGCTATCTCACATAATTTCATTTTGCGGTCTTTTAAAACTTGTTTATGTTTTCCGGAAAAACTGCCGATTTTGGACGACTGGAGCGTTCAACATCATCGGTTCTTGTACGAGCTCGTTAAAATGCAGCATACCAGTCAATAATAGTTAATTTCCTGGTAAAGAGTCCTGATAATACTTATAAAGCCACTTTTTGGCTCCAGCTGTATTTTCCCCATCAAAAAACAGTAATCCTTTCTATCCATTGTCTTGAAAATTACAAAACCGGGGTAACTTAAATGATTATAATTTCTAAACTAACAGTCAGAATCCTATGGAATTTTGAGACGTTTGAAGGTTAGTACTAGCCAGGAATAATGTATTTTTTTATATATGTAGGGTGGGTGGGTGTCCACTATCCCACCCTTCAATTATTATAACATAGTCAGCTGTCTCTAGAGGAGGATTTTCATAAATTCATCTTAGTTTTTCCAAACTAATTTTAAACTTTCTCACGTGTATTCTTATACATATTTCTAAAAATATATATGATATTTCTTGATGGAAGGGTGTGTTAGAGGCCACCCATGCTACATGTATATTTCAACTTGAACTCGTTTGTTCTTATGTTCTTTTAAACAATAGCAGTGTTTCAGGTAAAGTTTGAAAAGCTGTGTGAATGGTTTAGATGAAGGTTTTCTTTGTATATGCTGGGTGGGTGGGCGTCCACTATTTTCCCTCCAATTATTATATAATAACTGTCTATAAAGAAGTTTTGCATTAAATAAAAAAAAAATGTGTGGTTGTAATACTTTTTCTCGTATATGAGAATACATGTGTTTCATTTATAAGACTTATGTTGTCGCATCTTTAAATAAATGAACTACTTCTGTAAAATCAAATGTAGGGGTGTATTTCCATCTAAACAAACAATAACAAAAGATCACAAATTTCATATCGGTCTCCTTTGTTTTCATAAGTTGCACTGTTCATACAATAAATAAAATCAAGGTATATCGACATGATATTTATTTACTATTGGTATTGATAAATTTTAAAGTCGAAATTTTATTTCATTCTTGAAAATCACAAAGAATATTTTATGGAACTCTGATTTAAATTTTCTAAACTTAGTGTCTATTAAGTAATAATAATAATAATTAATATAATAATATATAATATTTTATTTAATCTCTTATTATTATAAATAACTTTATTAGTTGCTATTAACGTTTGTATTCTTTTTCAGGTAAGTTCATCTACATTATATATGGAAGTAATTCTTCCTATATGGTAAGTTATATATTTTTTATAGTCAAAATAATATTAGTAAATATTTGTTTACTGTCCTTTTCTTATTAAATTGTACATCTTGAAACTTAATTCGTCTCCACTGAAAAATCCGATAGATATGAGCTACTGCTAATTAACTTTTTTTCCATAGTTAAAAATTACATTATATTATTCTTCTCGTTTTATTTTTTGCAATAAAAGTGTGGAATCCTTCTGGAGATAATTAATTTTACTGCGTGAGCAGAAAAAAGATACGCGAAAATTCGCAGTGCGGAAACGCGAGGTCGAGGGCGAGATCTCTTAAAACTTTCGACCATAAAACAGAAGTAGTTTAAACTTGTAATATGTAAATATCCTACAACGGGAGGTGTTAACGAAAGTGATGATTTTTACGTGAGGACCGGCTTACTAGAAGGAAATATGAGTTTACGCGTTAATTTAACTAGACCTTAAAAGTTAGTCTAATTTAAAAAATTTTCTTTCCACTTTAATTCAGCAGAATCATTATCTTAAAAAAACTGCTAAAATGTAGCCAATCTGTTAGGCTAAATTAATACAATAAAAAAATAATTTGTATATTATAATAAACAATTTTAAAATTTAAATCTTTTAATGAAGGTTTGAATTATTGATGAAGGTTGTTAGTTGTTTGTTTAAATAAAAAAACGATTAATATACAAACGTGTGCACGGACAAACAACTATTAATATCGATACGTTTAATGGGATGTGCTGTGTTTTTCGAAAATAGGCGATCCGATGAATAATTCTTGCAGATATATTCGGCCCAATAACTCATAATGTATATGAATTATTTATATGACATTACAATAAATCTGGTGGGCACGTCCGTACTCGCAATATTATTTGACCACCATTAAATTATTTATTTATGCATATTCAATATCGAATATTTATAGGGAGGAAAAGTTGCCCTGGAAAAAAAAACGTCGGAGGGGTTTTCGTATAGGCACAAAAAAATGGAGAGAGAGGTATTAAAATTCAAATTCAAATTAATAAATTCGTTTCGGTCTCCAGTAAATTTGAATAATGTACGTGAATATTTAAACTATATGAATATATTTTTGAATTTTTTTTTGTGATGGAATTGACTTAATTAAGAAAATTCAGAAGATTGAAGTATAGATAATGTATTTAAAAATTTTACCTAAAGCAGCTTCTGGCTTTATCAAATGAGCTACTTCAATAGTGAGTTCGAAATTCTTGCCCATCACACGATAACGAAATAATCTTGTTGGTATAGTAGAGCATTTGTAATTAATATCCTACGTCATATAGAATTTTTAATTTTAACTTTATGTAAGTATATACAACTTGAGATTTGTGATTCGATAATTTTGATTAATTTCTGCTATTTTTTAAAATATATACCCGCAACTGTTAAAATTCCGTGCGCTTCCTGTAAATATTTGTCCGTACATATTCCTGCAGGTACAAGTCCCGCAGCATGTCGTTATTTACACAACCAAGAGCCCCGAAAAATGTAATATAACGAGGGAATTTTTTTATCCGTATTTATAATCGCGTCCTGAAATTTATTACTCTTTCCGAGGGATTATTTATTTTTCGTTCCAACGTAAATATATATACGTATTAGAAATAATTGGTTTCTGGTTGGTACAAGACATCAAATAAGCCTTATTTATATAAAATTTTAAATTTATTTTAGTGAAAGCCATCAATTTGATCATACATAATTAATATGTCATTAAAATATTTTCTGTAAACGATTATAACGTATTATCCTTTATATAAACTTTTTATTATTATATACAATAATTTGTTACAAATTAGTTTTACTCATATAATTTTAAACTGTCAACAAGCAGGAGAATTAATAACATTCTCTTTGTTGAAAGCTGTAGCATAAATGAATCGAAATAATTATCATACTTGATGAAAACACATATTACGATATTAAATATTATTTGTAACAAAAAACATAATAAATGTTTATGTCTGTGTCAACAATTTTATCTTATTTGCGTATGTTTGGGGTTGTATTCCCATGTCAAATATCCCACTTTGCTGAGTTCTAATAATAGGACCTTTATTGTTTTTTTATAGCATGCCAAATTAATATCCGTTCTGAAAATATTCGTTTATAATTTTCATTTTAAATATGTTTGTAATTTTTAATTAGATTTCTCTTTGTAGTGATTTTTTAAAAATTTAAAGGGTGTACTAAATTAAAAATTTGTTCTTTTGTTTTATACAAAATAATATTTATTAACTGTATTAATTAGATCAGCTTTGAAGTCTAAAAATGTATCAATTACCATTGAAAATTTACTCTATTTTTGTATTAACAAATGTAAGGACAAAAATAAAAAATTTCACTACCCTACGACATGAAGAAGAGGATTACATAAAAACAACACAATTTGGAAAATTCCAGAATAATAATTAGCTTCAAAAGTTCAAAAGTTAAAAGTTTATTAAAATTACAAATTCATTAATGAATTGTCTTTTTCTTTCGTTCTTTCTTTTGGCATTTGTAGAATAATTTTCATTAATAGTTACTTTCATTAATATTTATATAAAAAAATATATTTCGTCATTCCACATTGTCACCTATCCTGTCTATTGTTACTGTTTTTTACATTTGTCACTGTCAAGTTTTTTCTATGTCTCTTTCTCTGTGAATCAATATCGATATTTTTGACATTTTGATTGATTTAGTTTTAAATTTCTTCCATTTGAGTTTCTTAATCATCTGTCAATTTTTCTCTGTCGTTTGTCTTCTAACTTTCAGATCTTCCTTTCTCCTTTTTTGTTTTCTGTCTTTCTTCCCTGACTGCCTTATGGCGTCTGTTTTCTATCTTCTATCTTTTGTCACCCAATCATCTACCATCCGGCATTCGTCACCTGTCATCTATCATCTCTGAAGTGACAAGTGTCATCTATTTCTTATCGGTAATTTCATTACTTCTGGAATTTGCAAAATATTTCAGTTTGTCAACTGACAGATGAATTTTTTTATATTAATAGAAGTAGAAAATAGAAATATTTTGCAAATTCCAGAAGTAATGAAATTATTAAATTTTACTTCTTATCATATCTGTTATCTGTCAAGTTTACGGTTTTTGTCTTCTAAGGTTTAGGTCTTCCATTATGCCTTTTTTATCTTCCGTATTTCTTCTCCGCCTGCCTTCTGGTGTCTGTTTTATGTCTTTTATCTTTTGTCATCTTATCATCTGCCATCTGGCATTCATCACCTGTCATCTATTATTTTTCAAGTGGCAAGTGTCATCTATTATCTATTTGTTATTAGTAATTTCTTCTACTTCTACTGATATAAAAAAATATGTCATCTGTCAACTGTCAACTATTCACATCTGTTATCTGTCAAGGGTTCTGTGTTGTTTCTGTATATCTGTATATTCAATTCAGTTTTTTGCTCTATCATCTTTCAACTGACAAGTGTCATCTATCATCTAATTCTTATCGGTAATTTCATCCAGAAAAATGATAAAGTAATAAATCAATTTGGTTTTTCTACTTCTGGAATTTGTAAAATATTTTTATTTTCAACATCATCTGTCAACTATCAACTGTCAACTATTCATAGCTATCATTTGTCAAGTGGCAGCTATTCATAGCTGTCATCTGTCAAGTGTTCTGTGTTTCTTGTGTATATCTGTATATTCAAATCAGTTTTTTTTACTTTGCCATCTGGTATAAATCACCTGTCATCTGTCTTCTTTCAACTGACAAGTGTCATCAGTCATCTATTTTTCATCTGTAATTTCATCCAGAAAAAATGATGAATTAATAAATCAATTTGGTTTTTTTACTTCTGGAATTTGTAAAATATTTTTATTTTCTACTTCTATTGATAAAAAAGGTGTCATATCTGTCATCTTTCAAGAGTTCTGTGTTGTTTTTCTGTATATCTTTTTATATATCATCTTTTAACTGACAAGTGCCATGTGTTATGTATTTCTTGTCGGTAGTTTCATCCAGAAAAACATGAATTAATAAATCAATTTGGTTTTTTTGCTTCTGGAATTTATTAAATATTTTTATTTTCTACTTATATTGATATCAAAAATATGTCATCTGTCAACTGTCAACTATTCATATCCGTCATCTGTCAACAGTTCTGTGGTTTTTTCTGAATATCTTTTTATATATTATCTTTTAACTGACAAGTGTCATGTGTCATCTATTTCTTATTGGTAGTTTCATCCAGAAAAAAGATGAATTAATAATTCGATTTGTTTTTTTTACTTCTGGAATTTGTAAAATATTTATATTTTCAACAACATCTGTCAACTGTCAACTATTCATAGCTGTCATCTGTCAAGTGTTTTGTGTTTTTTGTGTATATCTGTATATTCAATTTAGTTTTTTTGTGTTATCATCTGCCATCTGGCATTGATCACCTGTCACCTGTTATCTTTCAACTGACAAGGGCCATCTGTCATTTAATTCTTATCGGTAATTTCATCCAGAAAAAATGATCAATTAATAGATCAATTTGGTTTTTTTACTTCTGTAATTTGTAAAATATTTTTATTTTCTACTTCTATTGATATAAAAAATATGTCATCTATCAACGGTCAACTATTCATATCCGTCATCTGTCAAGAGTTCTGTGTTGTTTTTCTGTATATCTTTTTATATATCATTTTTTAACTGACAAGTGCCATGTGTCATGTATTTCTTGTCGGAAGTTTCATCCAGAAAAAAAGATGAATTAATAAATCAGTTTGTTTTTTTTACTTCTAGAATTTGTAAAATATTTTTATTTTCAACAACATCTGTCAACTGTCAACTACTCATAGTTGTCATCTGTCAAGTGGTGTGTGTTGTGTATATCTGTATATTCAATTTAGTTTTTTTTGTTTTATCATCTGCCATCTGGCATTAATCACCTGTCATCTGTCATCTTTCAACTGACAAGTGTCATCTGTCATCTAATTCTTATCGGCAATTTCATCCAGAAGAAAAGATAATTTAGTCAATCAATTTGGTTTTTTTAGTTTTGAAATTTGCAAAATATTTTTATTCTCTACTATTGATATAAAATTGTATGTCAACTGTCAACTATTAATATCTGTTATCTGTCAAGTGTTTTGTGTTTTCTGAATATCTGTATATTCAATTCAGTTTTTTTTTGCTTTATCGCAATAGATTCATTTTTCTTGAGTTTATATTTTTGATTTCAGTACTTTCATATCTATTTATTTATAAAAATATAATATATCATCAGTGCCTTATCGTATACCATCTGCGACCTGACATCTCCAATCTCTCATCTGTCATCACAGTTCTTTTTTCTGCATTTGAATTTTTTAAAATTTTGTATGCAATTTTGAAACTTTGGCCGTTGAACTTTAATTCATTTTGAAATATTGTTCAGTTATTAAAACACGTTTTTGTAACGCTTCATTTTTACTAACTATAAACTCTCAGCTATAAACTAGTTTTGCATTCATGGTTGTCAATAATTTACTGAACAAATGGCGGCAAATTCAAATCATGCGTTAATTTTGGGACACCTATACATAACGAATCAATCAATCATTTTTTTTTTTTTCACGTATACCACACTATACAAAATATATAAAACCAATGAAAGCTCAACTCAGAGAGTGCATAAATATACGAATAATTAGTTTGTTCTCGTTCGAATATAAATAATAACAATAATCAAATAATAGACCATATGGCTATCTAAAAAATTACAGTTACTTCTCTGAAATGTTTTAGTCTTGAAGTTTTGTTGTCATATGGATAGTATCTTTACTACAATTTTGTTTTTGATCAATAAATGTAGAACTAACAGAAATTGCAAGAAATATTATATTATAGAACAAAACTTTAGAATAAAAGTTACCATTAAAGCAGAACAAAGAAAAAAGAAAAAAGAATTGCGATTTGTTTCAATTGGCTTGAAAGACCGCAACAAATGAACAAGCTTTTGGAAATGTAGGAGTATGCGTGATTAGAACAGCGCCATCTGCAAAGTGGGTAGGAATTTCGAAGGGTTAAAGAGTAAGAGTCAAAAAAAATTTTAAATAAATTTTAAAATCAAAAATTAAACTAGAACATAGAACTTCTAAAGACAAATAATTAATCTTTGTTATTATTATTATTAGCCCTTAAATATTTTCTGTTTCAGACAAATCATTTCTATTTTATAAAAAATATAATCTATCATCACACCCTTATCGTATATCGTATATCATCTGTCATATGTCATCTGCCATTTGCTATTTTTCATTTGTCATCATCTGTTATCTGTTATTTGTAATTTGTCATCTGTTATCTCTCATCTGTTTACTTATAACTGTCATAGGTAATTTCAATAATGAAATAGTAAATGAGTTCTTTTTTTTCTGCTTTTGAAATTTGTAAAATATATTTTTTAATTTAACTTAATTTTCATGTATCTTTGTAGCTTCATATTTAGTATTATCGTATTTAAAGCTTCTTTCCATTTCTTATTAATACATTGTTCTATTGAGTTTGATTTGAGTTTTATTATAAATGCCATTTTATGTTGTTAAGTTTTTCTACGAAGTCTTCTTAATATTGTTAGATTTTTGAGACAGTCATTTGTTTAAAAATATTTTGATGTAGTGATTTCCTTCTCAAATTCTGGTTTCGCCCAATAATTGTAGATATTTACTTTCGCAAAATTTACATTTACACATAATTAATAGAATTATTTTTTTGTACTAAAATCGATTTGACTATTGAAGATTATACCTAAATCCTTCTTCATTAGTTTCTGCATAGGTTCATCATTTATATTAGAGCATGTAAGAGTAAAAATGAATAAAAGGGTTACCCCTCCCTGCTAATGCTAAGTCTTTGAATGGTGACTTCATTTTAAATGATTGAATTTTAAGATTTCATTCATTAGGATCAATTTGAAGTCTTTGCTATAAGTGGTCAGTTAATTTTTTGTCACCTACTATAAGGTGTTAAAATGCAATTTCTGATGTTTTATTAAGTCTAAAAACATGGAGGTTACAAATTTCAATAGTAGTAGGTACTACTCTTGCAGTAAATTAAAAGTTCCTAAGCTACACTCTTTAATTTAACAGGTTTGTAATTTTTACGTTCTTTGATCTACTATAACAGATAAAAAATAATTCAAGTAACGCCGATATATAGTAATACTTGACCTGAGTTTCCATCGATATATCCATCTGCAAATGATGTGAGAAATATGCTATTATAGTATTTGTATTTGTATTTAATGCTTTGTCTCTCTTACAATAAATGAAAGTATTACAAATGAATAGATAAAAATATGTACTTATAATTTTGACGTAAGAGATCCAGGGGGGAGTTCACTCGGCAGAATGTTCTTCCACTCCAGCCCAATGCTGCATTTGAAGTTCTTCGGTTGATCCTTCTTGCAGACTTCTGATTGCCATTTTGGCTTTATTTTTTAGTTTTTCTTTGAGCCGATTATAGCTTCGTAATCTCAGCATCGACACGCTCAGTATTTTCCAAAATTTTTGCAGAGCTAATCTTTCTAGAATAATCTTTCTAGTATCAGGATATGGATAACTGAACTTTATCTGCTTTAAATTCTTTTAAAAGTTTATTAATATACCTAGTTTTAAGATTGTCCAACAGATGAGAGTCCATTTCACTTTTTCTTTTAGGTGTAATGGATTTCCTCAACTAAAAGCTAAATCCCTAAGGAAATTAGCTTAAAATGTTTGATTATCAAAAGAAGTAAGATGCACTTAAATTATGCTAAACTGAGCTATATATGCCTTTAAATTCTTACAAACATTTATCGGATTTTTGGCAGATTATATTTGAATCTACCTAATTTTCAGATTGGCTAACTGATGAGAGTCCATATGTTTTCTTCTTGATCTAATGGAATTGCTCAACTTAAAACTTAATTCTCTGAGAAAATTAGATTAGGATATTGGATTGTCAAATGAAGTTAGTTGCATTTTCATTATGTGAGCTGTCTGTGCTTTGAATTTTTAGAAACGTTTATCGGTTTTTAGGCAGATCCATTTGATTTTTAAAATAAGGTATTTTAGGATTGGCACAGTTCATTTCTCTTTAGATTACTTTTTCTCCTATACATAATGGATTCGCTCAATTAAAAACTTAATCCTCTGAGAAAATTAGCTTAGAATGTTTTATTATGATAAGAATTTAGTTGCATTTTTATTAAGCTGTATGCTCGTTGAATTCTTACAAATGTTTATCGGATTTTGGGCAGAGCTTTTTGAGATAGGCAAACTAAATCCACTTACTTTAGAATACTTTTTCTTTTAGATCTAAAGGATTTGCTCAACTAATCAAAGCTAAATTCTCTGAAGAAATTAGCTTATAATGTTTGATTATCAACAAAAGTTAATTGCATTTTCATTATGTGATAATGAGGTGTATATGCTTTAAATTCCTATAAATGTTTATCGGATTTTAGGCAGATGTATTTCAATATACCAATCCATTTCAATTTATATTACGTTTTCTTTTAGATTTTCTTCGATTAGACTGCTGAAGCAAAAACAAAATTACCTGTGAACATTTGAAAAAAGCATCTTTTTCATTAAATATAATTGTTTCAACCTTATTTTCAACTTTTTAAATTTTTGTTGTTTCGTTTCGTATATTTCTTGTTTTCGTTTCTTTTTAAACTGCGAGAGTTTCTTTCAAGGCTTTTACATTTTTGTAGCTTATAGAATTTTGTAGGAATTTATTTGTTTACTTTATTATTTCTAGTATTTCCATTCATTTTTTAAAGAATTTTCTATGGATTTTTTTTTAAATTACTTGATTTTTTCCAATGTTTTAGAATTTTCAAGTCTTGCACGTTGGCGGCAATAGTCGCCTGCGTATTTTCCACATTTATGTTCACTAATATCTCCTAGAACTTTTCTATTTTCTTATGGGTATCCTAAAAATTCTGAACATGACCTTGACTTCTGTGTAGTTTTTGAGGTCTCAATATCAAGCGACACGAGCTAGTGTGTCTACTAATTTAGTTAGGCGAACAATTATCAACACCTGATGAGTTTCTTTAGGTTTACTTATTTTGATTTATTTATTAGTACCTTATGAAATTTGCTTAATCAATATAATTAAGAATTCACAAGACAATAAACAAAAACATACAAATCATTTTGCCAGCAAGCTGAAAGATAGAGTTCGCTCTTAAAGAATGTTCTTAACCTGCAGATTCATTCAAACAGCGAATCTTTTCAAAACGATCTCATTTATATCAGAGATAAGCAAGTTAATCCAGGTATATTTTTTTCAATTGATTGCGAAATATCATCAAATTTTTGAAAGATGTGTTTGACTCTCTCTCTCTCTCTCTCTCTCATTTTCAGATGCTTGGCTAACTCATTTTAGATATTACCATTAAGGCGCAATTTATTGTCTAAGCGTTGCACTAGTTAATAATTTTATTGTAAACATTAATTATTGTTTCCTTTGAAAAACAACCACGGAATGGTTTTGATCTATTTTGGATCTCATCAGGGTAGGCGTTTAATTTTAGTAGATTTTTGGATTAATATTTTTTTACCTCATATCCATTTGCCAATGCAATAGACTTGTTGAATAGCTTTTAAATAAATAAATTTAAGATGTTTCGCCATTCAAATGGGGAGGTAGTATTTTCATTCTATGAATAAGGCAAGTAATTGCTTAATTAAATTTTATTCTTTCAACATTCGTGACAATTTTTGTTATTGTTTTTATTAGATTGTCCCTTATATTTCCTGTTCTTCAAGGGTTTAAAAATGTTGTAGGGTGTTTTCTTAGAGATTTATAGGATTTTCTTTAAATTTCTTTCTTCCATATATAAATACTAGTATATTTTTCTTTTAAGAAATTTCCATGACATTTTTTCTAAATTATGTTTATATTTTTACAAAGGTTCTAAAAAGTTCCAATTACTTTCGTCTCCATTTTTCAAGAGTGTTTTTCTTGTTTTATTTCATTGGGGGTTTGCAAAGATTTAATTTAAGAGGATGTAGTGTGATAGGAATCAATGGTTTTCGGATGTGATACAATTATGCCTTTCTATTCACAAGGGATAGTTTATTAGGAGAAATAGAAGTTCAATTTCATTTTTTTAAACAAATGTGTATTTTATAGAGTGGCTTGTAAGACTATATCCAGGGATTTGGTTGTATACTAAATAGAAATATTGTTAATGCAGGCTTTAATAACTCTGGTAATTAAGAATATATTCAAATGAAAATTTCGCCTGAAGAAGTCACATTGTGGCGAAACAATTGTAACGTTTTACAATATACATTAAAAGTGCTTGTACAGTTTTATTTATATAAAAGTGTTGATAAAGGGGGCATACCACTTCATTCTATTTGACCTTGATAACTCAAAGTTAGGAAGGTCAAATTGAATTTGAATATTGGTGGTCGGAGCAAAGGTTAGGCTTGAGTGAAATAGATTTGGTATTAGGGTGGATATTCGATGTTCATCGGATTATGTCGTGTCTGAATGAATGGGTTTTATTCAATATTAGTTCATAGTGCAAGTTGCAAATATTAAGAATCTATCGGGATTTCTAATTATTAACGTTTATTAAAGTCTTAAAGTTTAATGAACACATGCTGTTGTGAATATTCTATTGTTGATGAAATGGGTGTAAACAATGGATATGTAAAGGATTATATTATTAATAGGTAGTGCGAAATCTAAGCACTAAATTAAAGGATTATTGATTGAAGCTGATTGACTTTATAGAACTAATAGGTAAAAATATGCGATATAACCCTCACGTTGATTTTGGTTACTAATAAATGATGGAATTTGTAAACTTATCTAGTTATTATATTTTAACTCGGGATATTTACGTAGACTAAATTATATGATGAATGATAAAAAATTAGATTAATTTTTTTTCTAAATGAATTGATGTTGGAAAATTGTCAGATGTAATAATAATAATTGGCCTTTATTACCATAACCAGTTTAATACAGACTTATATAAACATGGATATGAAAACTTACTAGTTATGAGAATTACAAGGTGCCAGTTCAGAATATAAAATATTAAATTTCTCTGTTCTTCCACTGGGACCTTGATATACTCTATATAATAGTAGTGTATGCTTTTACTCTAGAGATTGGGAATCGAATATTATATTAAAATTAAAAGAATATCTAAACTGCATGATGTTAAAAATTTACCGGATGGATGAAGTGTTTAATTGTTTAGGGTTAGTTGTTTATGCGGGCATTCAAATCATTGAGTTACCTCATGGCTTTAAATTATTTTGATGAATTTATATCTTTTTTATAGTTTTTTTATAGTCTTGTTTTTTAGAATTTTGGATCTTTCATGTGCCTTCATTAATACCAAACCACATTTTTCAATTATAAATAATACTGATTACAGTTGGTAACGTTTTAATTAGAACAATTGGGTTTTAAGCAAATTTGAATATTTTTTAAAATTATAAATCATTTCAAACTTTCAATAATTGTTTTGTTATTAGGAACTGGTTATTAAAAAAAATATTTTAACCTAATTAATTCATTGGTTGGGCTGAAAGACCGCAGGTCTATAGCCCAGACGGACTAACACCATTTATTTGTTTTCATTTTTATTGTTATTATTATTATGTATAATGTTTTGTCCAAATAAATATTATTATTATTATTAATTCATTGGTAGAGAATACTTGAAACAAATAGAATATAAAATTATAAATATAATATAAAAAAAACTATATTCAGTTCTTTTTTTTTCTCCCTTTCAATTCTACTCGTAGGTGTCGAAGTTTGTGTGCGTTAAAGGGCTTGAAACTAGAAAAAAACTTGTTTAGTTCCAGAGCAATTTGCCACACGTCGTGCCTCTATGTAATGAAACGCGATGCTTGATGAGAACTCCGAATATACCCAGGGCTCATCATTTTACAAAGCAAATATTTGCCGAAAACTCACTTCGCGATGAGCCCTGAATTGCAAAGCGCCCTACACTCCTTTCTCCCCCCCCCCTCCTCTTCTGCCCTTTAAACAGAAAATTATTGTCGGGAAAACGTGTACGAAACTAAAATGTTCACGAAATATTTCGTTAAATAAATTTAGTTAATGAATAGATCAGTAAATCATTGGTAAAATACAATAAGTTAAATCATTATATAAAGCAATAGTTCGGCACTTTTTTCACCAAGTGAAAAAAGCCAAACTAGTGTTTTAATTAATTATAAACTTTTTCACGTACTCTTACAATGTTAAATGATGCTGGTGGTTATCCATTATCCAGTGATAATAGTGAAAGTAATTCAAATCAATCAGTCCATTGATATTATAAACTTGACAACATTTTTTTAATTAGTTTTGGCGTTTGCTTAATTGAAAGAGTTTTTAACCGTATAATTAATAAATAAATCATTAAAATGCCATCTATTAGATTTAATATGTTAAAATCAATAATGAATGTTCACAATTTTAATCCTGATTCGTGCCAGAGCTTAAACTCCTGCAGGAATGGTTGTTTTTTTCTCTGTTCCTACTTCTTCTTTTTTACGATTCAGCTGAATCTGCATTTAAATTGGACAGTAAATCCCGTTCTTCCATTAACCATAACTCCTCTCATCCATATTTATTCATTAGGAAAACTGCATTCTGCAAAAGTTACCGTTTTATTCAACGCCGGTTGTAAGTTTGCGCTTTTATCTGATTTTAAACATTTTTACGGCTCGTTATCGAAATGTATGTAAAAGTTTTATTTAATGATTATAATCTTACTCTAATCATTAAACGTTTAATACGTTTTAAGGTGCTAATAAAAATTTGTTTATTGACTTTGACATCGTGTTAAAATAATTGAAATTAAACACTTCAATTTGAATTTCAACGTTGCATTTAAGAAAACTGTAATTAATTAAATTAGAGTGAAATTATTGAATATAGTGTAACAATAATAATACGACATAATAATTATTATACTGCCTCTTTTTTCCTCATTGGTCATCGACCTGTAGTCTTTCAGACCGTAATGAAAATATTTATTTATTTGACTTGTGAAAACATATTGTAAAAGCACGAATAAAGTATTATTATTATTATTTATTATTATTTTTCTCAAAGGAACAGCATGATTAGTTTATATGAAGAAAAACCAGAAAAATTGTATTCAGGAAAATACAAAAATTTTCAATACGATGAATTAAGTTCTCACTTAACCCGTGGTGAAACATTTTTATATTAATTAGAGGTTAATTAAACCTTTTGTGTTGTTTCTCATATAAAAATTGTGAAACAACAACAAGAGTTTAATTAACCTCTAATCAAAGTTTTTAACTTAAAAGAAATAAACAAAATGAGCAAATTCATTATTTTTATTGCTCCTTTAGTTCAGAATTTAATCATGATGTAGTTTAGAAAATACACAAAAGTCGTAAACGTGAAGAGCATCGCGAATCCAGTTAATCAAATCACGAGGAAAACTGGCTGCCTTCATTTGCGTATTTTCCTACGTATGGAAATTTTCGCGATATTATAAATCAGCGTGTTTTTCGGAATTATTTCAAATTGTCCGCGCGCATAAATCATTTACGTAACCCTGTAAAATTGGACGGGGTAGGTGGTGTACATTTCGTAAATTATTTCGAGAGAGGCGAGTTTTACGTGTAAAGTGGGCTGATTTATGGTCCTGTGTAAAAGTAATTAATTGCGTACCTCGCCTTCGCTAATTGGGCTAATTAGTGGGGGGGCACGATAAAGTCTGGACATCTGGACTGGATATCGGCGGCACGTTTTTCTTTAATTTAAAAAAATAGCCGGGCCCGCACGAGCGGAATTCGAAATTTTCTGCGTTTTATCTCGCGTAATTGTGGTGTTTAGTCACGCGGACATGTTCCGACTGCACGCCGCCCTAATATTTCACCCTTGCGCATGAAAAAATTATACCAGTTCGGTTAATTATGACGGGAATAAATTGTTCCCAACTATAAACTTCATATAAAGTTGCCGGTGATTCCATTTTTGCAGTCTTATGAAACGGCGATTCGCATTGGCGAACGTCCAGGCATTTTTATACACGAAGGGACGCTACCAATTTCAGCGCAATATGTAAACAAAACAATGCGCCCACCCACCTATCCACTTTTCCCGTCACACCCTTAAAAACCAATATTTTGCAAGGCATGAAGGTTCCACCTATGAAAACGGAAACTGGCAATATATAAAGACGATATATTTTTAATAATAATAAAACATATAAAAATGCTGTGTTATTTTTACAAATAGAAAGTTATTTATTTCGTTTGCTATATATTTACACTTGACTGCAAATTTAAGTGCATAATACAACAAATAAAAAGCAACTAAAAAATGACAGAAATGTTAATACCAAATTAATTTCAAATTGGCAATTTTTATATTAATTGAATTTTGATGGCCATAATTCGTAACTAGTATATGAAAAATAAACATAAAGATCGATTGATTGAAACCTTTATTTTTTTGAAGTATTTCTTAAGAAACACCAAATTTTTAAACACTAGATCTAATTCTTAAGAGAATGTTATCGATTGTGGAATACTAATTTGGCATTGAAATAAACAACGATATGGAATACTATACGCTTCTGTTTCATAGAAACATAATAGAAATATCATCAAATAAAAGATTAGCTAGGCTGTCGACTAATTCCGATTTTCCAAAATTCCGTCGTTTCAGACGGTCCACAGCTTTCCAAATTGTTTCTTCCTCTTTAGCTTCACATATAGCATCAGAAATAAGAAATTTTGTCATCTCCCCACTGTTTATAGACCCATATAAAACCCCAATCGCGCACATTATATGTTGTTCAGAAATAATGCCAATGAAAGAACTTTCCAATGAAGATCTTAGTGGCAGGACACTTTGTCAGTTCTTAGAATACATGGTATCTATTCTGAAAAAGCAAATATTTAGATAGTGTTTATCTAAAACAATTTTATTTAATAGATTACCTATTGATGCACATCACGTTTTAGTTTAACTTTAGTTTAAACCGTGAACACGACCCTTCAGCAGTATCCGGCTTGTTGCTGACCCCATCATCTCTGCGGCCTCGGTGAAAGTGGTTTTATACAACTTGGCTACTCTGAGTACCACAGTTTTCATGGTAAACCTCAGCCTCTCGTCATTTCTCCTAGAATATGTCCATACCAGTGATGCGTAAAACAATCTGAATAAGGCTGCTCCCTGTAGTACTCTCCTGGTTACCTTTCTTATGCTCCTCACTTTGGCCACCAATCTGGTCATCACTCATATCGCATCCTGGTCGTCATCACAATCTCATGCCTCAGAAACCCTATTATTTCTCCTTTTATTCGAACGGATCTCTTAAATTTTCTATGACCCTCCTGACCGCGACCCTAACTTCCTCAATATTCCGTCTCCTATGAGGTCGTCTATGAAATCATCAAGTCGACTCCTCAGGTGGTAGGTACTTCGTCGTACGCTAAAATCAATAGTAGCGGCCCTAGCACCGATGCATTGGCGTCAGCGGTCAGTTTCTCTACCTTCACTTTCTTCGTACTCTAGGATTCTGCTCTCAAAATAGCTCCTGAATATGCGGAACAAGAACTCCGACATCCCCCTTCATACTAAAGCTTCTTGTATTATGTTCCAGACATCTAGCTGAACGCAATCTTTGCGACGAGGGCTATACCTAGTCAGTATCTAATGTTTCTTAACAGGTCTTCATTAGCCTCGTCCATTAACTTCTTCTTTATTATCCCATTATCTGCAGAAAAACCAAACTCTAACAGGTATACCAGTCTTTAAAACCCCTGCGGTTTACCATCTGAGTTTTACTGTCGAAATATTCGTAGACATTTCCCAAAGATTCGAAATATTTTTAAATAATCATTTATAATTTTAATGAGATTATCCGCAGAACTTTACTCCATGTTTGTAATTATGTGACAAAAGTCAATGCCAGTTAATATTCGTAATGATATTTACTGTACCATGTCTGACCCTAGCAATGATGCGACACTTATTTTTGTCAATCATCACAAAAATCATTAGTCTAATATGGTAAATCATGCTCCATTGAATGATTCTTTAAATCCGAAATCGATAAAATGTTTGAAAATTCCGTAAACCAACAGTTTTTTCCTTATTATCCTCAGAAATAGCATCAGAAAAAAGAAATCTTATTATTTCTCCACTGTTAATAAACCCATGTAAAACTCTAGTCGTTCAAATTAACTTCTAGGAGTGCTTCGACTGTCAAACTACCATTTCTAAACCAATACTGCCTGACCCATAACCTTTCGTTTTCTTCAATCATCGCTGTTGTCCTCGTTGCCAGCATTCTCTTGAACATTTTTTCTTACATATCGAATTCGTAATAATTTTAGGCACTCACCTATTGCCAATTCTGTCATCATGGATTTACAAAAATGAGCTTCAAGCATCGGTGATATCGGAAATGACAGTTGGGTTATTTTCGTGTGGTTAATTCAGGTGATATTTTCAATTCTATGGCCATTCTTCGCCATTGTAATGATTCTATTGTTAATATCACAGTGGAGAAGGATGCTTGCTGATTTTCTACCCAAATATTCCGAATGGATCAAAGCATACGCTGAAATATTTGGCTACTATTCAAATTCTACAACAACGATAAATGGATTGTTTTTTTTTAAATCATATAATTTGAAAATATCTTTACATTTTAAGTAAGATAATTAAAATATTGTATTGTAGCCAATCGATAAGATAAAAAAATATAACTATTATTATAAATAAATAAGCACGCCTTCATGCAGAATTTCTCTTTTTTGGGAATGAGCACCAGCCTAACTCTCTTGTAGCCCTTTGGCATGACATCCTCCCCATCAAGGCCATCCGTGACAACGACCCTAATTTCCACATTTGGCATACCCCAAAGACCCTTTGCCTTCCGATTAGGGAGAGCATTAGCTACGGCCAGGACCTCAATCATCGAGAACAGCTCATTCTCCATTGGCTTCACCGATTACGGTCCGGACATAACTTTCCTCTATTGAGGTGGTTACAGGATTTTTGTAACCTCTTCAACTCCTCCTATAACATGTGCTTCAAGGTTTGGGAGGCTTACCCCCCAGCCTTTTTGGCCGCTATGAGGTAGCGCCGTTCCCACACGTCTTCATACACATCCTCCTACGGCTGCCTTCATTTCTCCTCTTTTCCTCGCTTGATTGCCAACTTCAAATAGTCTTTCGCCCTCGTGCACTTCACCTCAAACATCCTAAAGCCACCTGCCTTGAACCTGAGCCTAGTTAGATCTCTCCTTCCAGCATTTGCCTTGCTATTTACTTCCGCTATTTCCTTGTTATACCAGTACGTAACTCTGCTCCTCTCATTTTCTTTTCTTTTCCCTTTTCTTTTCTTCATCTCGTGGCCTCTTTGAGTACTCTGCTGCCTCGGCCTCAGCTGACAAACCATTGCAATTTTATTTCTAGCCAAAATGCGCTGTTTATTTTAGAGTACATTAAGAATAAGTTATACCTAAATGTATTTACAAAGTTTGTCAATTGAGTAAACAATTTTTTGAATAGCGAATTGTAATTTTGATGACTTTGACGGCTGCCATTTTATTTGTAACTATAATGCACCATTTTCTTTTAGTATATTAAAAATACATTATTTCTAAATCTACCTATTAATTTTGAGGTTAATACTTCGGGCGATCATTTTTTGAAGATATTTTAAATTGCGAGTTGAAATTTTCATTTTATCAGAATGAAGTTTAAACTATTATCATTTTAGTCTTAGTGATAATACATCAATTGTTTCTGGGTATATTAAAAATACGTTATTTCTAAATGTACTTACGATTTTCTGAGCTCTATTTCTTGAACAACAAATTGTTACATTTTTTTTAATCGCGAATTGTAATTTTTGTTTCATGCAAATAAAAGATTAAAGTTTTACCATTTAATTTCTACCTGATAAATGTCGATTATTTTGGAGAATATTAAAATCACTTTAATTCTAAGCATACTTGCGAATTTTGAAGACAATTGCTTGAGCGATTTTTATTTGCAAGTAAATTTGTAAATTAAAGACTTGTTTTGTTCCATAATTAATTTGTCAATTTCCCGACATTAATTATGGAACAAAACAAGTACAAGTTTGATTTACAAATCCATCCCTGTGATATATATGTTCCATCAAGATTGTAGCAGCGGAAGTATTAATTTTACAATATTAAAGGTCGTAAATTGTAATTTTCATTTTTATTGAAAATGAATTTTACACAGTGGCCATTTTATTTCTAGTCTTTATACGTCAGTTAATCTTGTGTAAAAGTAAGTTATTTTTAAATGTACTTACGATTTTTTGAGTTTAATTTCTTGAACGATAAGCTGTTACAATAATCATTTTAATTTTATACAAAATAAATTTTTAAATTCTGTTGTTTTATTTCTAGTCAAAATATGTCCATAATTTTTGAGAACCTTATTAAAAACACTTTATTTCTGGACGTATAGTCTGTTCGTTGGATCTTTCGTCGTACGTCACAAACTATCGCTTCAAAAAACGACGAAAGTTTTACAGTGCGTTCTTTTTCTAACGCATTTGGTTTACTTTATCAGACTGAATGTTTTTGCGTCGTTTCTCGAAGCGATAATTTGTGACGTACGACGAAAGATCCAACGAACAGACTATACCTACGAATTTTTATTTGAATTTCTTAGGTGGTATTTATGTTTCAATCCTTTGAAATGCAACTTGTAATTTTCGTTTTACCCTAAATGAAGTTTAGACTTTCGCCGTTTTAATCCTAGCTGTTTCTGAGTATATTAAAAAGCAAGTCATTTCTGAAAGGATTTATAAATTTTGAAGTTATTTACATGGGCATTTTAAATTTTTGATACCTGGATTGAAATGACTATTGCCATAGTCATTACATCTCAAAAACAATTCTTTATTTAAACTTTATCAAACATGGTTATAGTAGATAAAATAGTGTACTAAGTACATTACCCGAATGTATAGTTTATTGAGGTAGGTCAAGATCATGCTAGGCCAGTATACGCTAAGTTATAGTAGGTCAGGAGTACGCTACGACAATGTTTAATTTAATACGCAAGGTCAGGAGTACGCTAGGTCAGTATACAGTTTATTGGGACAGGTCAAAAGGACGCTAGGTCAATATACGCTATATTATGGTATATCAAGAGTACGCTATGACAATATTTGGATTGATATATAAGGCCATGAGTTCACTAGTTCAATATTTATTTTATCGAGGTGGGTCAAGAGTACGCTAGATCAATATACGTTATATTATGGTAGGTCAAAACTATGCTATGACAATATTTAGTTTATTGGGCAAGGTCAGGAGTGCGACAGGTCAATATATAGTTTATTGAGGCAGGTCAAGAGGATTTGCAATTAATTCCAAAAATTACATCTCTTATCCGGTGAAGGTTTCGGATTTCTGATCTTCTCCAAGCGAGTTGGGGCGTCTTGACGGCTACTTTCGCGGCTATGGTGGTAGAACGTGTTTTTATATTGACGCCGCCAAGTGATCCCTAAATACGTCAATATAAAAACACGTTCCACCACGATAGCCGCAAAAGTAGTCGTCAAGACGGCCCAACTCGCTTGGATAGGAGCAGAAATCCGAAACCTTCACCGGAGAAGAGATTTCTTTTAATAATTCCGAAAAATTGAATCATTCACATTTATTCATTTCCAGCCAAAAAATTCCAGTAAGCAACATAAAATCTCTTTCCTGAGGATGCCTACGTTAATCTTAAAAAAAATGTGTCCAACCCTTTCACTTCAGAATCTTCAATCGAAGATACGATTACTTACCACATGCTCTGGCATGTTCAGAGCCATTAATTGGTTGAGTAGAGTATGCGACGTGTTAGGTACTTGGGGGGTAAGGACGCGTTTCCATGCTTCAGGAGGGAGGTTGCCATTGATAGCAAGGTCATCTCCAAAATGGCTTCTGCAGCCATGTGTGACAATTGCGGGAAAAAAGGAATTTCATTTAAGGGATTGTGTCTATTAGAGATTTGTTAAAAAGTTTGAGGCAGACGTACGATTTGCAAAATTGGGATTGTTGGTAAACTATTTTAGAGGGTATGTCTTGACGTAGCCGGAAATAATTTCTCTGTAGGCTTTATTCGAGGGAGAAGAGAGGCGCAAGTTGGGATATAAGGAGAAAGTGAAAAAAACATTTAAGAATTCCAGGTTAAGTCTGATGAATCCTTTATAGTTTATAGTTTAGTGTAGCAACGAGGAAATTTCTTAAGAAAACCTTTTTACGGTTAGATTTGATGATGAGTGGAGAACTGTTGTGTCTGAGGGATAGTGAGGAAGGGGCGTGGGAGTAATGAGAGGATAGTGGTATATTAGAACATAAATGGGTTGATGGATAATTGCTAGGTATGAACCATTCGATTTAGGAGTTAAAGTCCTTTTGAGATAGCAATGTTCGGGCTTTTGAGTAATTCCAGAAGGCAGTGTTGTCTGTATATGTCTGGATAATAGAGGATTTTGGTAGAGAGAATATTATGGGTGAAGAAAGAGTCAAGCGTTGATAGTACGGATACTTGTGGAGCTACACAAAGGAGCGTGAATAGAGACGAATTCGCAGAGGAGAATACGGCGTGGAAACGATTCTGGAGAAATTATTTATTTTTTCATGTTCATGCCGTGTAGTTTTAGAACTAGTCCTTCATGTTTACCAAATAGTGTCAAAGTCATTCTGAATATCAAAGAAGACAGCACCAGTGGCATGACCCTTATTAACAGAGCTTTTCGAAGAGGTTATGGCGAATATTGCATCATAAACAGTGCGCCTATTGTGGAAACCACTTTGTTGAATGTAGAGGTGTGTACCTGACACATAAAACGTCCCCAGCAAGTACCTGTCCAGCATTCACGTATTCTCTACCTATAATAAAATTGTCCTAGTGAACAACACAAACACACATACATACAATAACTCTTTAACGCTCTAGCTCAGTCATTACCTTAAAATTAATGAGAGTGGCATTATTCTCTTCCGATGGAAATTGTGGTTAGATTGTAACAACCACGATTTTAATTTCAAGTACACCGACGGCAAGTTTGTTATGAGGCACGGCGTCTCCACTGCGTCGGGCTTGATGTTCGGAGGAGTTGAGGAATTGCAAGAGGAGTATTCGTTTCAGGAGTTTGCTTATAGTGTTGAACAGGGAACTGGGATAGTATGAGAATGAGTTTGAGGGATCATTATATCCTTGGCAGCTCCCCAGTGTGATACATTAGCAACTCATATTAGGGCAAGGTATGAGATCAAGTTTGCTGGTACGTGTTTTAGGATACAGTATGGAATAAGTGCGGAATTTTTGGTGGATATGATTAGGAATATGACGCATTCCTGTGTAATGTCGAGATTGTCAGACGAAGTTCGAGGAGAGAATTTTGTCTGGGGGGATATCAATGGAAGGGCTGCTCGCAAGGAAGCTGGTATGGATTTTGCTTAGGTGAGAGGCAAAGCACTCATCAATATTATTTGGATGAGTAGTAGGGAGATTAGAAAGGAGTGGTGTATAAAGATGGGAAGGGATGAGAGGTTATAGAAGGTTTTCTAAACTGAGCGAAGGAGTGAGGTTCTTTGTTTTCGTTGATTTTTAGTTTGATTCGATTCCCCTTAGTTTGATATTGTTAAATTTATCTATCTTTTCTGGCGAATAAGGAATGTTATATGGGGAGGGGAGAGGGTATACGTGAGTAGAAGGGCGGGAGAGAGGTGTGTGTCTGTTGATGGCCAATTATCCAATTATAAAAGGTTACTAATTGTTCTGTTGAGTTGATTTTGTCCGTCGATGAAAGTGTCAGAGGAAAGAATGCATTCCACGAAGGATTGTAAGGCGTTTAAGTATGTACGGAAGGAGATATTGCTTTGGGGGAAATTGACGGGTGAGGGGAGATCTAAATATGGAGCAAAGGGATGGTGGTGGTTACCATTGATGGAGTTGTCCAGAGAGTAAATGCTAAAGTTATCAAAGATATCGTCCGTGATTAAAATGTGGTTGGCGGTCGAGTGACTCTAGAGTTTGTACAGGTGAAAAATTGAAAAGGGAGATGGGTGAGAAGATTAGGAGAAGGTTTTCACGTCCACAGCCGTTGAGGTGGGTGAAAGTGTTCCTGAAGGAAGATAATTGGTCGTGTATATCGCCTAGTATGATGGTGAACGGTTGAAAAGAAAGATAATAATAATAATTTATTTTCCAACAGATACAGAGATCTAATAACAGGGAAAAGATGAGTATTCTGAAAGGGAAGGGGTATGTAAATGGAGATCGAGGAAAGTTTACAAGCATTGCTTTTTTTAATGGACGCCTAATCATGGTGTGTAATATAAAATATTATGTATTGTAGTGGACAAGAGAGATAGATATTGATGAGACATCTTTTGCTGTTATTATGCTTTTTTACTCAGGGTAGTTTTACCAATTGAGATCCTAATTGTTGTCTTATTGCGGAGGAGCTGAATTTCTATAACCATAACGCGAAAAACCATACTGTCCACCCCGGGCATACCCAGTGGTCTACCTCCCTGGCCTCCTTATCCTCCATCGTAACCTCTGAATGGGCAGCTATGTCATCTGTTAGAGTTTGTTAGCGTTCTGTCTCTTTGGTCATTGGTTTGAGAAAGGGGGAATGTCTCCGCATTGTGCGTATTTGGGGGTAATTGACGTGCATTTTATAGGAGTGTGGAGTAGTGGCAGCCTAAGCAAATACTCCAGATGGTAGGTTTTGAATTTTGTTTGGTTTTCCAAGCAAGATGGTTACTGAATGGGACGAAGGTTAAGTATTGGGCGTCGGCAAGGTTCGCAATATTTGTGGTATTTTATTGATCTGGAACGTCATGAATGACGTTATCGATTTAATCCTATATTTTTTCAATACTTGCTGACTTCATCTAATAAATTACAAATTGCGATGATAGAATTAAAAAAAAAAACCTTCAAAACCTAGTTGTCATCAGACCCTTAAACAGTAACTGGTCCTATCCGCTCCAAATGGTTCCTGAAAAAAAGATAAATCGTGAAGACCTTGCGGAGATAATAGAGCACACATGTAAAAGGCAAAACTAGAAAAGTTTAAACCTTAATCTAATTTTTCTACCAATCCTCTAGACTGAGGGTGATATGCGATAGTAGTCTCGTGAGTAGTCTGAATGCCTAACAGTGATTGATTTTACATTTTAAATCTATAATTTAATTACATGATGCTGACGTATGTAAAACATGAATGCACTTATGTCAAAATATTACTACAGTTCACAAGATCAAGAGACATAACATGTCTTCCTTTAGAATTGTAATACATCATCTTACTAAATAGCTTTTTAAATAATGGCAGTTGTTAAATTATCTTGATATAATATATTGTTTTTTTGTACTGCTAGCTCTCTCTCTTTGAAAGACTTTTGGCAAAGCTAACAAATACGTCTTTTTGAGTTGAAAAAAATGATGTTAAATTGAAATTCGTTGTTGAGTTACGTGAAGATGTAACTAATAAATTTAGAATAAAACACTAACTCTTTCTACACAAATAATTTTTATTTTAACGAAGATGTATATTTTAGTATCTAAGTGATCGTTATCACTAGCAAACTCAATTGGATATAGACCTGTACTTTATGGTAGAGAATCTAGTATTTTATAATCAAAATATTTTAGGTAACATTGTTATGCATTAAAATTATGGAAGTTTCCAATTATGTAAGGAAAGACTCCAAACTCCTTGCAGTTAGTAGGATTGTCAAGTAAATATTATTGAGTTCACATAATTATGTTGATTCTTCAAAAGAAGAAATATTCCACAGAGAAGTGGTATTTAATGTTCTCTACGCATAATAGACTATAATAGTGGTATTTCTCCACCCAAAGAAATAAAAGCGACTGTCTTCCTTAATTGGGGAGCAATGGAGTTTTTTTTTTGACAGAACTTTAATGTTTGAGTTTTAATTTATGTATTTTCCTAAAGTCTTGTCACTCTATCTACGGTTATTATTAACGCAAGTTATAATAAACTGATAAATACGTTTGGCGCAGTCGGTAGGATTTATATAAAACGCACTCAAAACCTTTTACTTGTTACGTTACGTCAAATATTACTAATTGATAAATCAATTATTTTTACTAGTTGTATTCTGAAAACATAAAAATTTAAAACTACGTGCTTTAAAGTTATTACAATTTTAGATGTGAATAAGATGGGGGAGCAATTTAAAAATCCGAAAGATAAATACGACCGGGTCAATGTCACTGGAAATTTCCATCTAAACCATCATCCCGAGCCTTCAATTTCCCAACAATAAAACGACGCACGGTCCGCATATAAATGCAAAACCGCCGTAAAACCCTCGCACATCTTTTGCGTCTTTATTTTCGAAATTTAGTGCTGAACAAGGCGCCCCGTAAAATCGGCGGTGGAGCACCTGAGGAAGCCGGGCTTACACACGGCGTGATTTAAGGGGACCCGCCGCCCACGCCGAGGGAGCGAGTACGAAAAAAAAAAAAATAACAGAAAACCCGAAGGAAGGAGGCGGAAATATCGCACGCCGGTCGGCGGCGATAATGAGATTAATTTCGAAGCCACCACCATCACAGAGGATCAATTACGTGAAATTTATGTCGCAATTTTTTTCTTTTTAATTTATAGTTAGTAGAGTGTTGAGTTGTTTTAAGGCGCTTTTTAAACAAACAGTCCTAATCGCGTTCCTCCTTTGTTTACCCCCCTCCTCCACGTTCCTCATTGTTTCGTCCGAGCAGTTTTTCAGTGCGGCCCTCTCCCTCCTCGCTCATTCAAATTAGTCTCGAAACTTGAAACTTACTTTGTCGACGAGGTAATCCTTTTTCGCGTAATCGCTATTTTCCTCTACTTATCAACTTTGCGCAGCAATCAACCTTTTGTACTGGACGTGTTTTATATTACAAAAATTTACATACACCAGATTTTCAACAAATACGAAATTCTACTCTTAATAATTAAAAATAATTTATGTTCTACGTTTATCTTTGAATAAATTATCTTATATATAGAGAGAGCATCATTAATAAACCATTAATAAAATTTGATGATGAATTAACGTAAATTGCCTTCTTAAAAGTAGTCTTTAAAGATGTATAACGAACCTATAATCAATTAGTCTTTAGGATATTCAAGGTTAATATTATTATTTTATAAATATTAATATTGTCATATTTTATATTATTTTTTTAATAGATCAAATAATTTTTATCTAATCATTTTTCCTGGTTAAATGCTTCAATTTGTTAAAAGATAGATTAATCTCCCCGTTCAAATCCAAAAATATTGACTCCATTACTATTCGATTAAAACATTCTTTTGTGACTTTCAGTTAATACTTCTAAATAGTTTGGTCTGTTAACATAAGCCCTGGACCACAGAAAATAGTCCAATTGATTCAGGTCGGGACTTCGCACAGGTCATTTATAAGTACTATTTCTTCCAAACTATTTGTGATAAAATTTCCTATCTAAACGATCTCGAACAGTGAAAGCGAATTTCTCAGTTACCCCGTCTTGCTGAAACCAGACATTATCCCTTCCAAAATTATTTTGGAGGTATTTACTTCGCTTCGCACATTGCATTAAATTAAATTTTCAGTCAACTCTTGTTAAAACAATTTTATAATAATTTCTTGATAAAAACGTAACTAAGAATTAATTAATACATTAATTTATTTAAGAATATACCTCTTTAAATATCCGTCTCTACGTGGTAATCTACAATAATTATACAGTACCTATATCAATGCACATAATTTATTTTGTGTTTGTGGCAAATTAATATTATTAATCATTCAATAATTACATATTCAAAAAAACAATCTCCTTGCCGGCGGTTTATTTATAACGACGTGAATCCCTTGCGAAATATCCGGAAGAAGTAATCTGACATGTAAAATGCGTCTCCTGCATAAAACTCCCGTCCCCACAGGGCGAAGTGGGGGAAATCTTCAACGAGGGTCATTCCGTTTGTTTTCCTTCGGCCTTCCGAGAAAGAGAGAAATACTTCCAACTCTTAATTCCTGCTTAATGCGGGCGGGCGGACGAAGGAGTGGATGGGCGCAAACTTCGCCTCCGAGAGCCAGATGTAAAATTACAGAGGGGATTATTGGATTCTTCGGTATATCGAGAATTAGAGGCGAAAAATACAAGTTTAAGGGCTCCGGAGGAAATTTAGGAGCAGCGAGTGAGAGAGAGAGAGGGGAATGGGACGGACGGCAAAGTTTTAATGCGTTTTATTTAACTTTTTTTCCGCTTTTGTGTTCGATTTGCACGCAGGAGACACATATGGGTGAGACTGTAAGAATTCATTGTTAATATTACAATTATATAAAAAGTAAAAAATGTGTCAAAAATGGAGATTCTTATGGAATCTTCAAAACGAGCTATATATTTTAGAAGTCCTTAAGGATGCAATGCAATCTTATAAAAATAACTGAAAATTGGATTAGGTACTTGTCATATTTGCAAAGGTATTACACGAGGAAGGATAGAGGGGTTGTAATTTTGGTCAGATTGTTGTTTTTCATTGCTTCTTTTCGTGGCATTCTCTTACGGTGGAGAACAGCCAGCGAATCTTAATAGTTGTGGGGTAATCTCGAAGGAAAAAGTGTAAGACTCAATGATCGTCCTTAGATCAATGCCAATCTAATATGGAGTCTTAAGGTTCCTACCAAACATTCGGTAAACCGCACAGTTTTCGGTTCTTTGGCAGGTGAAAAAAAAAAAATAGCAGCACTCGAAACTTTAATTGTAGGAAACAATTGTATTCAATGGTAAAACCATAACCACTCATGAAATTCGTTTAAAAATTACACAATACATTCAAGATTAACATACTTATAATATCACTATAAAATAATTGCAACAGCGCAGTTGAAAACAAAATGACGCCTGTTAAAATATGAAATCGAGGAAATATTTTTTTTTCGATCCTTTAAAAAACTTGTAAAAAATTAACCACTTAAGGAATAAGTTTAAAAATCACAAAATCTATTGAGAATTGACATATTTATAACATTACTATAAAACAATTGCAGCAATGCAGCTGGAAACAAAATGGCAGCTGTTGAAAATTAATTAGAGGAAAGAATTGTTTTCGATGGTTTAAAAATATTTTTAAAAATTAACCACTCATGGAATTGGTTTAAAAATCACAAAATCCATTAACAATTAACATATTTATAACATCACTATAAAACAATTGCAACGACGCAGCTGAAAACAAAATGGCAGCTCTTAAAATATGAATTGTAGAATATAATTATTTTCTATGGTTTAAAAAATTGTAAAAAATTCCACTCAAGAAATTGATTTAAAAATTGCGCAATCCATTCAACATTAATGTATTTATGACAGCACTATTAAACAATTACATTAACAAAGTAAATAAGGAAACAAAATGGCAACACTTGAAAAATTAATTGGAGGAAATTATTGAATTGGTTGGTTTAAAAAATTGTAAAATATTAACCACTCAAGGAATTTATATAAAAATCATCCAATCTATTCAGAATTAACGGAGTTACAAGACCACTATAAAACAATTGTACAAACTTAGCTGGTAACAAAATTGCGCCTCTTCAAAGTAGCATTAGAGGAAATAATTATTTTCGATGGTTTAAAAAATTGTAAAATATTAACTATAGAAAATATATAATATAATATGGCACTAGGTTAATGTATAGCTTATTAAGGTAGGTCAAGGCTGCGCTAAGTTAATACATATTTTGTTGGGGTAGGTCAAGGGTACGATCACTAATTATATTTTTAGGAGCAGGTCAGCAACCTTCAAGGTTAATATATGGCTTGTTATGGTAGGTCAAGAGAACGTTGGGGTAATAAACAATGTATTGAGGTAGGTCAAGAGTACCCTGGGATAATAAACAATGTGTTAAGATAGGTCAAGAGTACACTAGGTTACCTGACAGATCTAAATATATATTTTTTATACACAAGTTACCACATAATAAAGTATAGTTTTCTCTTTTCGGTAATTTTTTTAAATTTCAAATTAGAATTTTAGAAATTATTGTTTTTAACAAATGTTTATAAATTTCAATTCCAATTATTTTGAAGATTTCACATGAAATCTATATTAAGGAAATAGAAAAACAATTGCTGGAAAATATTTGAATTTTTGAAGAGAATATGATAAGAGATGATTGAATAATTCTAAAAATATGGAAGAGAATTTGCTGGAAGATTCTAAAATGCCCAAAGAGTAATTTCGTAATATTAAACATTTATTTGTTATTTATTCATTTGTTATTTATTTATATGTTATTTATTTATTATTACGGATACACCAATTAATAATTTATGTAGATTTCTAGAAATATAAAACAGAAATTACTGAAAAAATAGTGAAAGAGAAGAAGCGACGTTGAAATATTCTAAAAATCTGAAAGGGATATTTCTTGAAAATTCTAAAACCCAAAATTTAAAAAAAAAAAACAAAAAAAAATAATATTGCCTAAATTTAGTAATCTGAAAGAAATTGTTTAAAAGATTTAGAATATTTGCAGATAAGACTACAAAAAAGTAAAAAGATGATGAAAATTTAAAAAAAATGAAGAGAAAATGCAAAAAAATTATCATAATTTAAAAGCAAAAATTATGTAAAATTTGAAAAACAAATTTCCCGAAAATACTTGAATATTTGAAGAAATTTATGTATGATTCTTTTGTTAATTTATTTTTATGGTTTAATTCAACAAAAAAACCAAAGACAAATAAATTAATTAAAAAACTTGCGAAATGATGAAATATTTTAAAAGTTAGTAAGAGAAATTACTCGACATTTCTTAAACCTTCATAGAAAATTCTCGCAATTCCGAAGAACAAGTTATGCACATAATTTCAAAATACAGCCAAAAAAGATGATAGAAATCTCCGAAGAAAAATTGCTGTAAAGTAAACCCTAAAGGAAAATGTTCACAATTTGAAAGAATAATAATAAATCTATTTTAAGTCATTTAAAAGGGAAACTGGTGAAAAATACTACAATTCTTAAAAATAAAAAATAGATGATGATGAAAAATTCTAAAAATCTTGAATAGGAATTGCTAAAAAATTAAAATACTGGCAATTTGCAAGAAAAATTTATATTATATTGTTTTAGAAACCTTTAAGGCAAATTGCTGGGAAATATTGCATATTTTAGAGAAATATTTGCAAAATAAAGAAAGAGAAGATAAAAAAATACATTAATTGCTAGAAAATTCTAAAACCTTCAATGAAAATCATTGCAATGTTGAAAAGAAAATATATATAATATTAAGGAAGTACAATTCCTGTTAAAGATAGATTTTTTTATTGTTATCATTCAATACACTATAATTGAAGTTTAGTTTAGACAAATTTTAATTTGATATAATCTTATCTAATTTTTACTTATTTTTATCTAAGTCAATTATTTTAATTATTATAAAATTTTAACTGTGTTAAGAAATTAACTAAAAATGCCCTTTTGATAAATGACTACTATTTTGAAGTAAGTTTTTAATTATTATTACAACAAATTTCTATTATGTTTTTACAAAATTTTAACTGTTTATTATTAACATCAAATGTTTTTCTGGATGGATTTTTTTACTTGTTTTTGTATCATTAGTTTTATATTTTCTACCGATTTCATTTTTTTTAAATAATTAATCACCTGAATTTTAACAAGAAAAATTAAAACTTTTTAATAAATTTCTTTTGAAGGTCAACATTTCACTAGGTTAATGCATAACCTATTGAGTTAGGTCAAGACTTCGCTAATTCGCCAAGTCAATACATAATTGGTTGTGATGGGTTAAGTGTACGCAAGGTCAATATATCGCTTTTGGTAGCGGATCGTCAGCCTTCTATGTTAATTTATAGTTTGTTAGGATAGGTCAAGGGTACGCTAGTTAAATAAATAAAGTATTGGGGTAGGCCAAGAGTACGGCACAAGGAATAATAATACATTTCGCTAGGCCCATATTTAATTTTTTCCTTCTATGAGAAATGAATTCTTTTTTGAATCAATTCTCTTTTATTTTATTGAGAAAATTACAAATAAATTGTTTATATAAGTTTTAAACCAAAAATAACCAAAAGTATAGTTCCAAAACAAAGTTATTGTATCAAGTTTTTCAAGATGTACCACGAAGTAAACGCCTCTACCATCAAATATTCTTAACCGATCTTTTATGCAAAGTAATTTTCTCACTTATCTCTTCTTGAAACATTATGAAATATCTAATAGGTAATGAATTGATCAACACTTCCTACCTAAATTTCAATATTTTTTAAATAAATTTCGATCATTAATTTTTTTTCTTAAAATTGTATATATTTTCTATGTTTTAAATTGTTTGTTCTTAGAAAATTTTAAATGTGTTAATAAAGTTTCAATTTTCTAAGCAAATTTTAATGCTTTTCAAGAAAAATTATTAAGAAATTCTAAAATTCTTAAAGAAAATTCTTAATAGTAATTGGTTTAAAAATCACACAATCTATTCAGAATTAACGTATCAAGACAATTGCAACAACGCAGCTGGAAACAAAATGGCAGCCCTTGAAAGATTCATTTGGAGGAAATAATTGTATGCCATGGTTTTAAAATATTGTTAAAAATGAACCACTCAAGGATGTGCTTTAAAAATCACAAAATCCATTTAACATTAAAGTATTTATAACACCACTATAAAACAATGGCTACAAACCGACTGAAAACAAAATGGCAGTACTTGAAAGATTAAAATTGGAGGAAATAGTTGAATTGGATGGTTTAAAAAATTGTAAAAAATTAACCACTCAAAGAATTGGTTTAAACATCTCATAATTCATTCAGGCTTAGCATATTTATAACATCACTATAAAACAATTCCAACAATTGGATTAAATAATTGTATTTGATGGTTTAATTTTTTTAACAACCACTTAAGGAATTGGTTTAAAAATCACACAATACATTCAGAATTAGGTTATTTATAACATCAGTATAAAACAATTGTAACAACGCAGCTGAAAACAAAATGGAAGCTCTTGAAAACTTAATTGTAGAAAATAATTGTTTTCGATGGTTTAAAAATATTGTTAAAAACTAACCAATCAAGGAATTGGTCTAATAATCATAAAATCCATTAAGAATCAACATATCTATAGCATCATTATAAAACAATTGCAAAAGAGCAGCTGAAAACAAAATGGCAGCTGAATTTTAGAAAATCGTTGTTTTAAAAATGGTTTAAAAATATTGTAAAACCACAACCTCTTATGGAATTGGCTTAAAAATTACACAATGCATTCAGAATTAAAATATTTATAATATCACTGTAAAACAATTGCTACAAACCAGCTAAAAACAAAATGGAACTCTTGAAAAATTAATTGTATTCGATGGTTTTAAGCAAATTGTAAAAAATTAACCACTCAAGGAATTGGCTTAAAATTTCTAAAATCCGTTTAGAATTAACATATTAATAGCATAACTATAAAACAATTGCAACGACGCAACTAAAAACAAAATGGCAACCCTTTAAAGGTGAATTGCAGGAAATAATTGTTTTGGATAGTTTTAAAAAAATTGTAAAAAATTAACCACACAAGGAATTGGTTCAAAATTTTGAAACTCCATTTAGAATTAAAGTAGTTAGTACATCAGTATAAAACAATTGTAACAACGAAGCTAAAAACAAAATGGCACCTCTTGAAACATGAGTTGGAGGAAATAATTTTTTTCGTTGGTTTAAAAATATTGTTAAAAATTAACCACTCAAGGAATTGGTTTCAAAAACACAAAATCTATTTAGAATTAACGTATTTATAACATTACTGTAAAACAATTGCTACAACCTAGCTGAAAACAAACTGGCAGCTCTTGGAAGATGAATTGGAGGAAATAATTGATTTAGATGGTTTAAAATAATTTTAGAAAATTAACAACCCAAGTGATTGGTTTAAAAATCACACAGTTCATTTAGAATTAACGTATTTATAATCATTACAAAACAATTGTAACAATGAAGCTAGAAACAAAATGACAGCTCTTAAAACTTGAATTGGTGGAAATAATTGTTTCCGTTGGTTTAAAAATATTGTTAAAAATTTACCACTCAAGTAATTGGTCTAAAATTTCCACAATTTATTTAGAATTAACGTATCTATAACATCACTGTAAAACAACTGTTACAACCCAGCTGAAAACAAAATGGTATCTCTTGGAAGGTGAATTGGAGGAAATAATTGTTTTCGATGGTTTAAAAAAAATGTAAAAAATGAACCACTCAAGTGATTGGTTTAAACATTACACAATCTATTTATAATTAACGTATTTACAACATAATTACAAAACAATTACAACAAAGCAGCTGAAAACAAAGCTCTTTAAAGTGAATTTGAGGAAATAATTGTTTTCGATAGTTTAAAAAAATTTTAAAAATCAACCACTGAAGGAATTGACTGTAAATTCACACAATCCATTTAGATTGGCTTATTTATAACATCTTTATAAAACAATTCCAACTATGTAGCTGGAAACAAAATTGTAATTTTTAGAAGATGCATTGGAGAAAATAATTGTTTTTTACGGTTTAAGGAAATGTAAAAAATTAACCACTCAAGGAATTGGTTTAAAAATCACACAATCCATTCAAAATGAACGTGTTTATAATATCACTATAAAACAATTGCAACAACACAAGTGTAAACAAAATGGCAGCTCTTGAAAAATTAATTGAACGAAATAATTTAATTGGATGGATATTTTTTTTTAGAAAATTAACCACTTAAGGAGTTGATTTAAAAAACATACAATCTATTTAGAATTAACGTATTTATAACATCACCGTAAAACAATTGCTACAACCCAGCTGAAAACAAAATGGCAGCTCTTGGAAGATGCACTGGAGGAAATAAATGTTTTCGATGGTTTAAAAATATTGTAAAAAATTAACCACTCAAGAAATTGGTTTAAAAATTACATAATCCATTAAGACTTGACATATTTATAACATAACTGTAAAACAATTGCTACAACCCAGCTGAAAACAAAATGGCATCTCTTGGAAGATGCATAAGTGCAAATAATTGTTTTCAATGGTTTAAAAAAAATGTAAAAAAATAACCACTTGTGGAATTGATTTAAAAATTACAAAATTTATTCAAAATTAACGTACTTATAACATCACTGTAAAAAATTGCAGTAACGAAACTGGAAACAAAATGGCAGCTCTTGAAAAATGAATTAGAGGAAATAATTGTTTTAGATGGTTTAAAAACACTGTAAAAAATGAACCACTCAAGGAATTGGTTTAAAACACACACAATTTATTTAGAATTAACGTATTTATAACATCAATGTAAAACAATTGCTACAACGCAGCTGAAAACAAAATGGCAGCTCTTGGAAAATGCATTGGAGGAAATAATTGTTTTAGATGGTTTTAAAAAAATTGTAAAAAATAACCACTCGAGGAATTGGTTTAAAATTTACAACATTTATTCAAATTTAACGTACTTATAACATCACTGTAAAACAATTGCAAAAACATAACTGGAAACAAAGTGGAAGCTCTTGAAACATGAATTAGAGGAAATAACTGTTTTATATGATTTAAAAACATTGTAAAAAATAACCACTCAAGGAATTGGTTTAGAAAACTCACAATCTATTTAGAATTAACATGTTTATAACGTCACTGTAAAACAATTGCTACAACTCATCTGAAAACAAAATGGCAGCTTTTGGAAGATGCATAGGAGGAAATAATTGTTTTCGATGGTTTAAAAAAATTGTAATAATATAACCACTCGAGGAATTGCTTTAAAAACACACAATCTATTTAGAATTAACGTATTTATAACATCACTGTAAAACAATTGCTACAACCCAGCTGAAAACAAAATGGCATCTCTTGGCAGATGCATAAGAGCAAATAATTGTTTTCGATGGTTTAAAAAAATTGTAAAAAAATAACCACTCGAGGAATTGATTTAAAAATTACAAATTTTTTTCAAAATTAACGTACTTATAACATCACTGTAAAAAAAATTGCAGTAACGGAACTGGAAATAAAATGGTAGCTCTTGAAAAATGAATTAGAGGAAATAATTGTTTTAGATGGTTTAAAAATATTGTAAAAAATTAACCACTCAAGGAATTGGTTTAAAAAACACACAATCTATTTAGAATTAACGTATTTATAACATAACTGCAAAACAAATGTTACAACCCAGCTGAAAACAAAATGGCAGCTCTTGGAATATGCAATGGAAGAAATAATTGTTTTCGATGGTTTAAAAAATTGTAAAAAAATAACCACTCGAGGAATTGGTTTAAAATTGACAAAATTTACTCAAAATTAACGTACTTATAACATCACTGTAAAACAACTGCAAAAACGAAACTGGAAACAAAATGGCGGCTCTTGAAACATGAATTAGAGGAAATAATTGTTTTAGATGGTTTCAAAACATTTTAAAAAATTAACCACGCAAGGAATTGGTTTAAAAAACACACAATCTATTTAGAATTAACGTGTTTATAATATCACTGTAAAACAATTGCTACGAGTCAGCTGAAAATAAAATCGTAGCACTTGAAAGATTAATTGGAGGGATTGATTGAATTGAATGGTTTAAAATAATTGTAAAAAATCACCACTAAATGAATAGGTTTAGATATAACAAAATCCATTCAGAATTAACGTATTTATAATATGACTATAAAATAATTGCAATTGAAAACGCAGCTGGAAGCAAACTGGCAGCATATTAAAATTTAAGTGAGGGAAACAATTGTGTTCGATGATTTTAAAAAATTGAAAAAAAAACATAACCTTTAATGGAATTGGCTTTAAATTTGCAACTTAGTTTGTAAAATTGTAAATTAGTATAAAGGTTGTAATTTTCCTTCAGCTGCGAAGCCAATCATTGTTTCGTCGTTCCACCTGGTTAGTTGCTTTATTCCCCGGAGCTGGTAAATTGAGTTGTGTTGTTGCTAATAGTGCGACGAGGTAATCCAAAACAGAAGCAGATCTCGTTGATTACAGTCCAAGTTTAATTCTTGGCGGTGGCGTGCTGCATTGCAAATAGCTCGACCTAACGGATTGAGCTATTTGCAATGATAAATGATAAATACTAATCATTCGGTCCTGGATGTAAGAGATTCAAATAGATCGATGCTGCTGCATCACTGGTGTTTGTAAAAGGTCAGCGGATTCAAGTCTGAAGCTTTATTACTTTTGACGTATGCTATGACATAGCGACGAGTACTTAGCCAGGTAAATTTTCTGGTGTTTTTTTTGTAGGATTCGTTCGGCTTCGTAATGGTCTGCAGTCAAGGTCATCAGGGTAACTTTTTATGAAAGCGAGCTGCAGGTATTACTAGAAGGAGCTCTTCATTTTAAGACATCATTGCGATAGTAGATATCCTCTGGCGGTCTATGGAGATAAACTTTCGGTAGTAGCTACACATCTGTAGATATGATTGCACCTGGAATGGATTCCTTGGTATGCTAATTTGTTGTTTTACATCTACTTTCTCGGGATTGTTGCTGTTGCCTTCGGTGGTGAGAATGTGCCCCAGGTATTTGATTCCGGTGAGGTAAGAATGATATCGGCTAAGTAGACAAAAATTATTACTCCGAATTCATGACGAATGTGACTAGAAGGTAGCGGAAGTGCTTATAGTAGAATGAAAGCTATCGGAAGCGATATGTTCCAAAGGGCGTGACGAAGCTGGTTTTATCGCGGTCACTGTTTTTGATAGGGATTTGGTAATCCATCGTGGCCATGTACTTGATTGTTTTATTAGAGGCATGTGGTAACTCGTCTATTTGGGGCATCGGATATACGTCTGCTTTGATGGTGACGTTCAATTTCAGGTAGTCAACGCACATCCGTAATATCTCGTCCCACTTGAGCACCAACATCACAAACAAAGCGCTCTCGTATTTCTCAATTGTTCTGTTTGCTAACGCAGTGTTCGTTACGGCCTGGCATTCGGCGATATGATGTAGGGGTAATTTGTGGGCTGTATTTTGTAAGAATCTGTCCGCGGTGGCTGGTTAGTTCTTCTTTAATCCAATGGCTTCGGTGACTTTCTGAGTCGTGAGCATATTCTGATCCACATGTCTCTTATAGATCAAATGATGATTCTGCCTTCATCGCGATTGGTGACATGAATTTTATGAGCTGGTTTTGAGGCAACATTGACTGAATTCAATTAGGCATTAGACGATTATTTTTCCTAAGGTACGTTTGATTGAGAGCTCCGTTAAAGTGTCACCTTCCGGCTCTGAAATTAACTACTAATCCAGCAACCTTCATGAAGATGATTCCTAGGAGGGTCTTGGCTTTGGGACGATCAGTGTGGTTTAAAACTTCCTTTCTTTAAGGAAGAAGCTAGCTGTGACTTTTGTCACTTTCTGAATCCTGGTGTTTTTGCCCCCTAGTATTATTTTCATTACCTCTAATTCATTTAAATGCATACAATACATATTTATATATTGCAAACAAAAACCGCATTCGATATTCCATTCGAACTATTGACTGTCGAGTTGATTTTTAATTTTTAGTTTAGGTTTTTTTCGATTTTAAAATGAAACTGAGTGTATTCACAATGGCGCACGGAAATTTTACCGTGATATAAAATGATGTGGGGCGCGCTTTGTAGAAGTTACTTTGTGCACCTGTATTTTTTTTGAGTCCCTATTGATTCCACGTTTCAATTTTTTTTTTGCAGTGCTGTGTTTCGCCGCACTGAAAATAACGCTCCGGATTGCGAAAAGTTTGCGTGTGCGACTGAAAGTTGTTTACGCGCGGCCGTTTTCAATGGAACGGTATCGACTAATGAAATCAAGTTATGCCACAATGTTTGAGAGAATTTCCTTTTGGAATTACAAAAAAAAAGAAATAGCAAACATTATTTAAGCTAAATATTTTATGTATGCAAAATAATTATTATAATAATTAAATAAATTACAATTTGCTATTTTTCATACAACTGTTAATTATTAATTATTACAACAAAAGTCGACTGTAGAGTTAATTAATTGTTTGTAAGTTTTTGTTCCTACAACCCCTTAAATATAAAATTCACATAGTCGCAATGATTTTTTTATTCTTAATGTATTTAGGTTAACACTTAGGACATAATATTTAAAATAATACTAAAGAAAACGTTTCTTTCTTCCTAATAATTACCTCGATTGCATATTTGAGAATGGCAACGCTTTCATTCTGAAAATATTTTTTTCCATTACGCGCAACATACTGGGAATATCGTGGCAGCGCGGGGCAAGTGATAATATTTTACGTTTCGTGAAAATTTATCGTTGACATTAGAATATAAAATGGCAATTATTGGTCCCCGGAGAGAGAGCGCGGGGAAGCACACTATCTGCAAACGTAACAAAATGAGCGATAAATATGCCAACGGTCCGATTGGCTACGGTTCGAACACGTGCCTCTCCATTTGATACAATAAATTACAAAACACGAGCACGCAGAAAAATAGCAACTAATTATTGCAGGCTGTAAAATTTTATTTATTTTCCACACTTATGCAGCTCAATTTCCGGTGCTAAATTTGTGCGGGAAGTTCTTGTTTTAGTCTTATATTAACTTCGATGTAAATAAGAAGTTTTCATAAAGTTGCAACTTCAAGTTTTCTAGTTCAATGGCCCACAAAATAATATTTAGGTGGTTACAACTTTTATTATTAAGTATTGATTATAAAGTAGGTTGATTAAAATTATTGTGAATTTTATGAATGCTCCCTACGATCCATTCGATTTAAATTTACTTTTAGTTTATTATTTCGATTTTAATGGTTTTCTATTCGGCGCATTATTCTACCAAATTGGAAATTGATCCGACGAAAGTGATAGATGGATTGATGAGCGTAACGAGATTCGCGCCGTAATCGAAAATATGCGCAATTTCAGTTTGAGTTATTTGATAATCAATTAGGACCGAGGGGGCGAATGCATCATGGATTGCAGTTAATTCTTTACTACTCGCATCAGTTAGTACTCCTCTCCCACTCTCAGGTTTGCGAATTTATCGATTACCGCCACTCCATTCGTTATTCCTGGAATGAACGATGGCAATCTGTTTCATTTGTACGGGGGATTCGTAAGTGTTATCGCCGGTATTGTAATATTTATTGTAACGGTTGGATTAATCTAAATGATACAAAAAAAAACTTTAATTATTTGAAACACTGAAGATTATTTCTATTTTTATGATTCCCTATGATTTTCCATTATTATGTTGCTATTGTGGGGATTTTTCAATAGAGCATATTCCACGTGAATGATCATAATACGGAGCCTTAAGGTTGAATCTACCTTTACCCTTACATTCCCTTCATCTACGTGTAAGATAATCCTATTTCTTAGGTAGCTTTAGATTATTTACCCTAGACGAGTACTTTTTCTTATCTACTCATTTTTGCATCCTATATAAGCAGTGTGTGAAATATATATTATTAAGAGATTTATGCATCTTAACCATCAATTCTATAAGTAATACGAGGAATAATGGGAAAGTATTATCTGTTTGCACAGTGCGGAGCGCTGGAGAATAAACTAGTCGCCGATTTTGTACTAAGATGTTCAGTTGTATGTGTGCAAAGTTATGATTCGCTTAAAACCTTTCCAATAAATTATTCATTTTCCTAGTGTACGCTTTGCTGTAATCACTTGTACATCCTTCTAGTAAACTTCTGACCTTCCCTATGCAAAATATTGCAAAACATTCAATTGTACAATGAATATTGTTACAATATTATATTTCGAACTATCCAACTAAGTCCTTGGTGTCTGAATCTGTCTATTTATTTGTGATGATTTTTAAATAAACGTTTACCTCCTGATCAGCTCGTATAAACAGATATGTGTGTAGCTACCAGAAAATGTTTTAGAACTTACAGTCAAGTCCAAAAATTCAAAACTCTCAGCAAAACTTACTGTCTAAAATACTTATATTCCAAAAACAAAAATATATTATCCAATAAAAACAATTTGAACGTTTATATGTTTATGTACTAGACTTGTTGGTTTTCTAATAGCAATCAATAAAATCTTTGCTGACACGAAACCGTTGATTGAGGGTCGATTTCACTATATATATATATAGAAAACTCAAATTTTAAATCTGCCAAATTTAAAAGTTTAAGGTTCTTAATTTTGGATTAATTGAGTGATGTAAACAAATTATCAAACCATTGATAATGGTCACTTTGCGTCCGAAGTGTACATCTAGTGACAGATAAAATAGTGAAGATGGGTTCCTAAGTGTTTTAATCAAGTTAGGTTTTTTTAATTGGAATGTTCTTCAGTTGGAAAACCTAATTCCACTTCAGTACATTTCAGAAGCTTTAATAATCTATAAAACTTCTTAAATATAAGAGGTCTTAAATTACCAGAAATTTAAACCAAAATAACAACTTATATATAAAATATAAAAGTTTACAAATCCAAAATTACAAAACCCTAAAATTTGAAATTTCCAAATAATTACCTAATTGCTTGGTTTTAAAAAATAAAATAAATATACAATTGATTTTTAATCATTCTGAAACTTTTAACTAGAATTACTTAATTTCAAATTAAGAAAATCAAAAGGTACAATCTTCAATAAAACTAAGTTTCTAAGCCTTTTGTGTTTGACTCAAATCAAAATAAAAACTTTAAAAATATTTAGATGTTATATTCTAAAAGCTCATTGTGTCAGAATCAATACCGACAAAGCGATATAACGCTCTGAAGTTCTACGTTCTCAAAATTTAAGTAACGTAAATAAAAATTAAAAACTTTCAAATTTAAAGGTTTTTAAAAACCCTCAAACTGAAATATTTAATTCCAACTCAAGAAAAAGAAAAATCAAAAGCTTCAGTGATCCAAAAAACTTAATTCCTAAGTTCAAGAAATTTCCATAAATTTAAACCAAAATAGAAATTTTCGTATAAAATCAAAATTCTAGATAACCGAAATTACAAAATTTCAAATAATTATGTTTGAATCATTACACCACTTTAAAGTTGGTATACTGAATTTAATCTAGAAAAACGAATGCGTGAATGTATGATAGAACTAAATTTATAACTTTAAATTTTAAATTTTCTAGAACTTTAAAGTAATATAAAATAATGCCACTTTGACCTCAGAGGGACATATAATGAGAGCAATTCAGTCGTTAATAATGCTTTTTGAAGCAAAATAAAGCCAAAATGGTAATTGGCAGTCTGCAAGTATGATCAGCTGAAGATATAAAAAATTGGACTGGAGTGGTAGAATTTCCCCCACCCCCAACGGTTCTCTAATATCAAAATTATAAGTACATATTTTTATCTAATTTGTAATATTATATTTATTGTAAGAAAATCAAAACATTAAATACAAATACAAAAACTTTCAAAATATTATGATGTTATTTTACTAAATGTTATTTGAATAAAAATGTTTACAAAACACTAAAGGAATGAAGTGCAAAGTCTTCGGAATTCTTAATATTTAATGTTTTAAAGAATACAAAAATAAAATTAGAAGCTTAGAAATCATATATTACAAAATTTCAAAGTTTAAAATTATTTAGCACTAATAATTACAACACTTTCAAGTAGGAACAATTAATGTGAAGTTTTAAATAAAATCGTAAGATTGAATGTTTAATGAAACTAAGTTCCTTGAATTTGTAGAAACTATTTCTTGAGTTACGTGAAAATTATTATAGTAAAATTACACTTTCTTTATTTTTATTTACTAGATGTACATTTCGAGTACAATGCACATCTAGTAAATAAAATCAATTTGTGAAGAAAGTGTTACTGTTTCAATACAATTTCCTTGAAATTACTAACTTAGTTTTATGAAACGTTAAATCTTTCGATTCTTTTTAAAACTTCAATTTAATTGTTTAAACTTGAAATGATAAATTTTCATGACTACACCAAAATAATAACCTTCATAATATTTAGATGTTAATATCTTCAACGTCCTTTCTATTAGAATATCTTGTTTAGAAGCATTAAAACTCTGAAGTTTCAAGGTATTAGACTTCAATATGTTTATTGTTTTTAATGATACAATTATAAAATCAAATCTTTAGAAAGCCAGTATTCAAGCAATCAAGTTTCAACAATGGATACTCGTTTAAATTTTTATAGTTAATTTCAAGGTTAAGAAACAGAAAGCTTCAATGAGTCTTAATGTTCCTAAATTTACTCAAAGTCTTAATTTCTAAGCGTTTAAAGTAATATTTAAATATTGAAGTCGTTGATATTCTAAACGTTCTATGTATTAGAATCAATATTTAGAAACACTAAAGCCCTGCATTTTAAAGTTTTTAGAGTTCGAATTGTTCAATATTACCTACAAAATCAAATCTTTAAAAAAAACCTAAATTTCAATGCTACGAAAAATTTCCTACAATCATGTTTCAATAATTCCAACGCTTGCAAATTGTGTTACTTAATTTGAATTTAAAAAGCTTCAATGATTCTTAAAGATCTATGTTCCCATATTCACAAAGGCTCAAATTTCTATGCGTTTAAACTGATAACATTCAAAATATTAAAATTGTTAATATTTTTAGTGTTTTTTATTAGATGCTTACAAAACACCAAAGCTCTGAATATTTCAGAATTCTATTTTTTTAATGATTTGAAGAATACAATTAATATCTAAAATAACTAATACTTACTTCGTGATAAATTTTAGTAGTATGTATTTTAGATTAATTTTAGAAGAGAAACAAAGCAAACAATTAAATGAAAAAATAAAAAATTTACACAAGAAGTGAACTCGAGCCTTTTCTTGTGTGACCGAAATTTTTGTAGAATTATAAACTTAATATTTGAATATATTAAAATTCAATACAATACAATTATAAAATAAAAAGTTTTGATAATCTAAATTTTAAAGCATTTAAATTTTTAAGTCTCAAACAATTAAGTTTCAATAATTCCAACGCATTTAAGTTGAAATACTTAATTTCAAGTTTTAATATTTAATGTTCCATAAAACTAACTTCTTAAATTCAAGAAGTCTCATAGCTTTTAGGGCTTTAAATTAATGACTTAAAAAAAATAAAGATGGTTATATTCTAAAAGTTTTTTGCATCAGAATCAATGTTTACAAAAAAATCAGAACTCATAAATTAAAAATTTTCAGAATTTGAATTGTTTAAATATTAATGAATACAATTATAAAATCAAAGATTTAATATACCTGAATTTCAAAACTAAAATTTCAAAGTCTCGTACAATTAAGGCGAATTTTTCGAACACTTTCAAATTGGAATACCCAACATCAGGTTTAAACAAATCGAAAGATTTAATTATCCATAAAACTAAGTTACTAAATTTAAAAAGATTTAATTATTAGACAAAATAATAACCTGTAAAACGTTTAATGGTAATTAAAGTTAAAGGTTATGTTAAAATGTTCTCTACTCACAATTCGGAATTTGAATTTATAGTATTAACCATAAAATAGAAAATTTTAATAAAATTTATAAAAGTTATTTTAAAAGCTGTATTTTTTCTTGACGCAAAATTCAATTTCACTTTTTATACGTTAAAGTGAAAATTCTTTTATAATTTGGTCTTCCTGATTCCATATGACCAAATGACCAAGAAAGACTACATGGATAAAAACCAACCTGCCTCCGACTTTTAAAACCATTTCATTTGCAATTTAAATAATGTAATTACACGTAATAAACCTTAATTTATAAACCGGAAGTGAATATTTATTGAAGCTTTTTTTCCGATATTTTCTTAAATATACAAAATATTACAAAACATTTCAAACAAATGTTGAATTTAATGGGAAACTGAACATATTTTTCATAAAATTCTTAACTTTCGAGAAAGAATAAAAATTGTTTGCATTTTTTGCTAATAAACTATTAGAGTTACATTAAACTTGTATAGTAAAAACATGTAGAGAATTCAAAAGTGAACAAATTATTGAGATTAGCCTTTTTGCGTAAACTTCATAGTTTTCTAGAAAAATATAGGGAAAGTACTATGACATTACCATTTTTTTTCTTATATTAAGAAGTCTTAAATAAAAGAATCAACTAAAAACCACAAATTAAATCAATAGAGAAGCGAGGGTTGTAGTAAACGCTATACAGAAAATTTAAGAAATAAAATCTACAAACGAAAGAATCTGTAGTATCGATATAATATAAAGATTCGATTAAGCTTTGCGAAGGAAAAAGTAGAAGAGGAAAAGGAAACATAATATGGATATAATTCTCGTCGGCATTCCTCAGGGGTAATTGTTTGAACGTTAAAAATTGTTTAAACAATGACATAAAAATACTATAGCTTGTATTAAAAGAGGATTTAGTAAATAAAGTAGAGTCCGAATTACTTAATCATGATTCACAATATCTTGTTGATCAAGGTAATGATTTAATACTATGTGCTTCTGCCATGCACCATTAAGAAATGAGAAGAATTATTCGTGGATAATATCGTTGGTATTACCAAAAGAGCCATACAAAATGGTCACAAGTTAAAGATTTGCTCTTAGGTTTTGTAGGAATAAAACGTAAATAGAAGAATCTTTGATGACTAATAATTAGAAAAAAACACGAAAATATTTCGTAAAATCTACAACAAATGAGTCTTATTAAGACTACAAATTACTTTTGTATCATTCAATGTCTGTCGAAGTATTAGCTAGAGAAGTAGTTGTTTCAAAAGTGATTTGTTTCTTGTAGTCTTAATAAGACTCATTTGTTGTAGATTTTACGAAATATTTTCGTGTTTTTTTCTAATTATTAGTGAATTTTCTACAACGTAAGGACTTATATATTTTATTATTAAATCTTTGATGAACTTAAAATGAAAAATAAAGTGAATTAAAACAGAATGACCCAAAGATGGTGGTGAATACGACACAATAAATTTATGATACAAAAGAATCAAGCCAATATTTTGAAGTACTCACATAAACAGGCTTCAATTAAGGCCTATGAAAATAAACAGTACAAAAAAATTCAGGCTTCATCTAGTTAGTATTAATTATTTTATTTGGATCTATTCTAAAGAAGAAAATATGATTATACACTTTGTTAACTATATGGATCTTAATAAAAGTGTTGAATTATTGTTTAGGTGCATATAACTTACATAAAAAATCTGACTTATAATTATGGGGCTAGATGATGTAATACATCTAACGAAGTTGGTAATCCTTTATGGTAGAAGAAAGTTATAAAAGTTCAACCTGAGATACTGGGTGCAAAATATCTGGACATAAAAAACAGATAGGGAATTTACAGTTTGATAAAAAAAAGTACCTGATAATAAATAAATGGAACATAACAAGTGTATTACTTCTCCCAATATGAAAATTTGGTTCCAACAAGAATGTAGCAAAACAAGTATCGAATTTATCTAAAATAATTGATAGAATAGAGTACAAACAGCTCATCTGTTTCATAGAAGGTACACTCTAGTAAATACAATCGTAAGTTAAAATATTATATTATTATTATAAGCAAGAATTTTTTTAAATTTCTCTGTTAAAGCTAAAATATTTCCAGATATTTCCCGTTTCTTTATAAAATACAATTTATTCATGTATACGTTCACTTCTTCCCACTGTCACGAATCATTTAAGATTCTCAAACACTAAATAGTCAAATTATGAATAAACGCATTATCCTCGCACACTCCACTCAGGTGAAATACACCGTTCAATCGAGCAAATAAGGCGCGGAAGAGGAGGGAAAGTCAGCTCGCCCCGACCAAACCCCACCTCCTCCCCTTTCCCTCTAATATCCTGAAAATACGTGAAGCTGAAAAATTTAATATTGCCCGAATCCGATTTACACGTGAAATCAGGCTCGGGGCCTTAATTCGGACGAATAATTTTAATAAAAGAGCGGAATAAGGGTTGCGACGGGGAGGGTTGCTGCGAAGACGACGGTCAGGTGGGCAAACATTAACCCCTGCGATGCAAATTAGCCGGGCTAACAAATCGTCCGCCTCTTTTACCGGACGAAACAAGGAAATAGATTCGGGGAAACTCGACGTAATTGAAATCGTGGGGTGACGTAATTCGAGGTTTTATTTTCTAATATTGTTCTACGTTATCGTCGCGAACTTGCTGTAATATCAGTTTTTATTATTACCGGCTTAAAACTGCGCGGGGAAATATAATTCGCACCAGGATGAACAGAAAAATACAATTAGAGCTTGCGGGTATTAAATAGATATAATATAATTTTCAAACCTAATCCAGTGTTTTTAATTTTAAATCTGCATCAGAAATGAAATATGAGTTATAAATGGATGAATGGATTTTATATTATATACATGATTTATATAAGTACTCTAATATAATAATAATTCTTTATCTACTCCTATTGGGTTATATATTTATTATTAATCTAGATTAGTAGATCATAACTCACGCTATGAATTATAACTCACTGTTATCGATCAGGTTGTCATGATTTTTTCTTTGAATTTATGTTTTCAAGTTAGCTTGACAAATTAAGTCAAATATTTTACTAAAAATTGTTATTGTCGTAGATAGTGTATAGTATTCAACTCGTGGCAATGGCAATAACTCACTTGGATGATTACAGCACTCGCCTAGCGGCTCGTACTGCAAATTTCATCCGCGTGAGTTATTGCCTACATTACCACTCGTTGAATAATATAGTATATTATTATATAAAAATTAAATATTGATTCTCTAGTGCAGTGTTAATAATAACATTAATAATGGGAATTTCTATCAGCATTTCTGCATTAATGTTTTACATTATATTAGTTATTTTAACTGTTAGCTGGACTTTTTACATTATACAGGGTGAGTTTTTTTCGATGTTCTCTATGGGGATCTCGGAAACTATAAGAGATAGAGAAACGGTTAAATGGGGAAAGAAGTGTAGATTTATGAGTCGAATAAAATTCCACTTTCAAAGTTTTCAAAAAAGCCAAGGGTAACTAGATATTTTGAAAAAAGTAAAAAGTGTCAATTTTTTTCAAATCAATATATCTCGGTTATTATAACAGATAGGAAAAAACTGTAAAAGACAAAGTTTTAGATAATTTTATGTAGATTAATAAAAAATAAGCAGAAAATTTTTATCGACATTATTTTCCGAGATATGATGCAAACTTACATTTTTTTAAATGGAAACCATAGTTGGCTATAGCCTCATTCAAAAGGTAATTTTTTTCTCTTTAATCCAATATGACATACGACATAGTTATTTCTAAAAATAAGTGAGTTATAGCCATTTTAAATTTGATTATAAATAAAAAATGGGTAGCCATGAAAAATATGATAGTAAAACAAGTGCAGTTATTTATAATAATAGCAATATTGTAACTATTAGTTCTACATACTTAAATAAAAATGAAAAACCAGCATAAGAATAATAATTTTGTAATTATCAAATGGCCTTCTATATGTGGTATAAATCCATTTTTCAAGAGGATAATACGTTTCTTACAAAAATATTATGAACAGATGAATCGCGATTCACTAATTGTGGTATTTTTAATCGCCACAATGAACATAGATGAACTTAAGAGAATCCACGAGAAGTTTCACAGAGAAAACTACAAATTAAATTTGGGTTTAATCCATGGTGTGTTTGGATTAATAATTCTCGACCCATATATTTTTTAAAGCTCACTAAGTGAAACTGATTACTTTCATTTTCTTCAGAAAACATTTGAAGATACGCTCGATTGTTTAAATTTATCATTACAAGCAAGATTAATGGTTCCAATATGACGGTGCTCCACCTCATAACATGATGACTTTACAAATTATTTAAATGATGCTTTTCCTAACTCATAAGTGGGAAGAAATAAACCAATCTCAGGGCCACCTAGATCTCCCGATCTGCGCGTTTTAGATTTTTTTCTGTGGGGTTATGTAAAAAAAAGTATATGAAAAATCATATCAATCTGTGGAGGATCATAAACTAGTTGTTATTAAAACATTTAATTCAATTTGCATGAGAATAGTCAAAAAGCCATAAATTCAGTTTTAAAAAGATATAATTTATGTCATAATAGTATTAATAGTGGACTCTGACCATATTTTTTTAATATTAAAATTTCTCTCCCATTGATATATTGATAATTACAGAATTACTTTATGCTGTTGTTTCATTTTAGTTTATCTCTGTAAAACTAATAATTACAATAATGCTAATATTATAAACAACTGCAATTGTTTTACTTTCACCTTTTTCATGGCTACCCATTTTTTATTTATAATAAAATTTAAAATGACTATAACTCACTCATTTTTAGAAATAACTATGTCGTATGCCATATTGTATTAAAGAGAAAAAAATTACCTTTTGAATGAGGTCACAGCCAACTATGGTTTCCATTTTAAAAAATTTAAGTTTGCGTCATATCTCGGAAAATAATGGCGATAAAAAATGTCTGATTATTTTTTATTAATCTGCATAAAATTATCTAAAACTTTGTCCTTTACGGTTTTTTTCTATCTGTTATAATAACCGAGATATATTGATTTGAAAAAATTGACACTTTTTACTTTTTTCAAAATATCTAGTTACCCTTGACTTTTTTGAAAACTTTAAAAGTGGAATTTTATTCGTCTCATAAATCTACACTTCTTTCCCCATTTAACCGTTTCTCTATCTCTTATAGTTTCCGAGATCCCCATAGAGAACATCGAAAAAAACTCACCCTGTATATAATATAAAACATTAATACATAAATGCTCATAGAAATTAATTTTTCTCATTATTAATGTTAATTCTTTATTAAATCAATTTAGAACTTTGTTTAGTGATTGTTGAGTTACATGAAGATTAAATGAAATATTGAGTTTTGTTTGATTTATACTTAAATATTTCATATGATGATTTATATTTTTTCAAATATTGATGTGTAATTGCAAGTCCGCTCCTTTTTTCTTCTTCTTTACGTGAGATACGGGATATGGCCATCCTGAAGGCATAAAAGGGGGGAACGAGTTGGAGGCGTGCTGGCACTAAACAGGAAATCCGCACTGAAAGGGACTCGAATCGCGGAGGAAAGGAAAAATGGTGCCGTTTTTCACTGCGGAGAAGATAGAGTCACTAAACGTTAAATAGGGGGAAAACTGGCGTTCCGATGGCTACCATTTTCCGCTTCGCAAATATTATTACCGAATAGTATTATCGATTTAATGTGACGAATAAAAAAAAAGCACGTAAAATTTTATTGCATGATGTAATTTGAAAATTAATATAGAATAAATTTAACAATAACCCATTTTGCATCATAATATTGAAGTTAATAAAAGTGTCTTAATGATTTCAGCTATGCTAAATATGAAAATAAGATCAGAAAGGGTCTGACAAACATGAACTGATTTCTGATGACATTCTTCACCTGAAGAAGCAACGATGTGGCGAAATAATTGTAAACAGTTAAATAAAAATTTAACAAGCCATAACTTGAATCAGGAACTTTATCAGACGATAATAATGCCTTGTGAAGTCACTGTATGGCGAAACAATTATTACAATGTTCCCACATTGAAAACTGTGTACTTTTTCAACCAGAACATTTAATTTACTACATATATAATGTAATTTTACAGCCTCCTCAATCCAACCCCAATTTCAAAAATGGTTATTCTTTCGAAAATCGTATTCAGAATTTATTAAGAGAACGAAGGAAATACTGAAGAACAGTTTACTGTTTCCAACAAGAGATAATTTTTAAAATCAATATTGCAGCTTTGAATTTATATTATTCATAAATTACTTTAGGTTATATTTAGAAGTTTCTTGTTAAACTTAATAACGTTGCATTCACACCTAATTCCGTTTTCCATCCCTCGGCGACGCGGGGCGTACATCGAAAAATAATTTCAGGCTATATAATCCGTTTCGTTCCATCATAATCCGTCACGTGTTTATTTTTTATATGTATATATCTCTCTCTCTTCTGCCGGTAAATAATTAACAGGGCGTGAGCGATGATATCCATAATTTAATTTTTAACGCCCGGCGCTTTTAATTCTACCCCATTCGGAACAGATGTTCGCGCTTAAATGCAAGAAGGGCGCGCGAACGAGTTGTTTTCAAATGGGCGTAATTTTCTTCAAAAAGCCTACAGAAGGCAATTTAATTATATAATTTATTCAAAACATAAGATGACAGATATATAAGTTCTAAACAATAACAATCTTTAGGCGCAAGATTCAAATGCCAAATGCCAGATGAAAAAAGAGAGATAAGAGAAGATATAAGCAAAATAACAAGCGAAATCTGTAAATTTAAATATAAGATGAGAGATCACATGACATAAAAACAAATAAAATCAATAAATTTAAAATGATACGACAGATGACAAGTGAAATATTAGAAGAAAGTTGATGAATTAAATTATTTATCACTGGAATGACGCGTCCATAAAATTTGTTTATAATACTCAACAATACAAATGATTAAAATGCAGTGCTTTTTGTGAAAGAGAAAAGATGAGAAATGATAAAGAAAAATGAAAATTTAAAATAGCACATAAAGAAAGGAATGAAAAATAACATACAAGATAAATTTCATATAGGACTTACAATTATTATTTTTATTTTTATTAATTTGTTTATGTTTATGTGTATTATTTAAGAAAGAACAACAAAGATAAATAAATAAATTAATTAAGAGGAGAAAATATATGGCACCTTAACGATAATTAGAAACAATTAGTAAATAATAAAAGATAGGTGGCAGATTGACAAATGTACAAGTGACAAAAATCTGGTAAGAAATAACAATTAAAAATACACTTTTTTCAATAATTAAAAATAAGAGGTGATAGATACCAATCAATTGATGACAGATGCCAGAAATCAAGTGGCAAACATAAATGGATAATGGAAAATGAGTTATGAAAACTGGTAAATTTAATTTATCATTTTATCATTTAACGTCTTTAAAATTTCATATATTGTTTATTGTGTATCATATTTTGTTTTCATCTTTCAATAGAAATTTGTTATTATTTTAGATTTTAAATTGTTTTCTTACATATATACGTTTTTGTTTACCATCGGTTATCTTTAATTTTTCATTTATAATTTGTCACTTCCGTTGTATTTCCGTTTGCCATCTGATTTCTTGCGTCTGCATCTATTGTTTGTCATTTGGCAAATGATAATATGTATATCAATTTTATATTATTATTTCTTCACAAAAAAAACTCTTTTAACTTTGTTTGTATAACACTGACTTTATTTGGTGACAAAGTTAAAAAAGTTTTTTTTTGTGAATTTGTTACCTTGTCATCTTTCAAGGTAAAGATGATAAATGTAAATAAACAAGTGATAAAAGAAAATATCTAATAATACAAATAAACACTTAGCAAAAATCAAAGGTACCATGTTATATATATAGATGAGAGTAGCAGAAAACATATGACATGAGAAGATTTACCAGAAATGATATTTGACAAAATACGAATGACAAATAACAAGTTATAAGCAAAAAATGGAAACTAAAATTGAAAAAAATGACAGATGATTGATCTATTAACAAAAAGTAATAACTAATTATAATAATGAACAAGAAGTAAACAAAAACTAAATATCATATGGTGTTGTAGTTGATAAATATAGGAAAACAAATGATACATGAAGATATATAACAAATGTAAATAACAAAATTTAACAAAAATCGTCAACAATGAAAGATTTGTCATCTGCCAAGTGAAAGATTATAAATAAAACACATGAAAAAATAGGTGAAATGAGGTTGAATTAAAAAAAAGCTATATGACATTAGAGATGATAAATATGTGGGGTATGAAACACATATAATCCATTATCATTTTATACATTTTCCCTGTAAATAGAATTTTTTAAACAAAATTTTATGTATGTTTTTTATTTTTGTTAATTTGTTAATATGTATTACTTTAAAAAGAAGACCGAAGATAAATAAATAAATACATTATTGTTTCTGTTGGGAAATAAACCTATTATAATTAAATATTGGATTGGTGAGGCTTTTACTTGGTGAAATTCCATTATATAGGTGATAAATAAAACACTTGGGTTTTAAGAATTTACACAATTTAATGTCAATGCACTGCGACAATTGTTTCGCCACACAGTGGCTTTTTATCATCTGCCTGATGAAGCCACTGTGTGGCGAAACAATTTTCGCAGTGCATCGACATTAAATTGTGTAAATTCTCAAAACACAAATGTTTTATTTATCACCTATTATAATTATTACTATTATATGCCATGTCTTTGTCATATTTGCTTTTTAAATTTCATTAATTTGACAAGTTTTGACAAAATATAAATGACAAATGGCAAATAACAAACAATAAATGAGAAATGACAAATATCAATTGGTAGAGGACAAAATAACAAAAAGGGGATATAAATAATAATAATAATAATAATTTTTATAACGGGCGAACCCTTTTTTCCAAATGATATACAATCTTGTTATACATGAACAATGACTTAAATATAAAGATTTAGAAATAAATAAAACGTACTTATAACTAATTAACAAAATGTGAACTAAACTATTATTGCAAAGAATTAACTAAAACAGTGAAAACATCTATTCTCAATAGGTAAAATCTAAAACTTTCATAACTGTATGAGAAAATAGGAAAGGATGAAATTGCATTTAATTTGTCACCAAGTCGCATAATTCTACAAATTGGATAATTTTGACCATACATCGTTCTATGAGATGTGTTCCAAAAAATAGCTCTACTTCTAGTTCGCATACCCAAAGCCCAAATATTTATTTTATCCAGAATAACTCTTGGCAAATTATTTGAGAATTTAATATTTTATAAAGAAACACAAATCTGCTACATATCGTCTTTAAGGTAGTTGCTGCATATTAAGTAAGGACAATAAATGATTGTAGTTGATATTTACTACTACTATTCTCATCTTGTAAGCAATAATTCTTAAGAACTTCTTCTCGACTGTTTCAATTTTTTAATCAAGTATGATTGCTGAGGAATCCAAACAACATATAGTCCGTCCGTTGGATCTTCAGTTTTACAGTGCGTTTTTTTTCTAACGCATTTGGTTTACTTTATCAGACTGAATGTTTTTGTGTTGTTTCTCGAAGCGATATTTTGTGACGTAGGACGAAAGATCCAACGGATGGACTATATGCATACTTCAATATAGATCTAACAAATTTAAATTTTAAAACTACCAGTAGAAAAATCCACTCTTCAAATAAACCCCAACATCTTCTATTCTATTCTATTCTTATTCTATCTATCTATCTTATTATTGAGTGTAACCCTAACATCCTTTATTTCACTAATTCGTTCTAAGGGTTATTTAATGTGTATATATCATAGAATCAATGCAAATTATATACTTGAGAAATGATATATATTTGCATTTATTAATGTTAAGATGCAAATTATTACTAGAGCACCAGTTTAAAATAATGTCTGACTGAAGCAGCGTGCTATCCATTTGATTGCGTATTATTTTAACTAATTTAATATCATCAGCATATAGTAATATCTTAGAATAATTTATTTGGTCTACAATGCCATTTAGAAATAAATAAAGTAAAATTGGGCATAAGTGGGATCCTTGGGGCACACCTGAAGTAGCGGTGAATTCTTTAGATTGTACTCTATTAATTCTCACACACTGTTTCCTATTTGAAATAAAGTTATCTATCCAGTTTACAATATCACAGAAACAAATAAAAATGTAGATGAAAAAAAAAACAGTTGAGAAAGAAAAAAGTGAATTGATACAATAATTAAAAATAAAAGATTCCATTTGATATTATGGATGAAAAATAGTATATATAGAAGACATATGAAAAATGACGCAACATATGACAAATGAAAAATAATAATAATAATACTTTATTAGTGTTAAATAATACAAATCATAAGTTTTAAGAAAAATCAAATTAACTACTGTAATTACTCAAAATTATGCTACTAAATAAACATTTTTTAGCATAATTTTATTAAAAACTAAAAGATGAATTCAATTGTAAAAGTAAATCTATATATACAGGGTGTCCCGCTAACGTGGGAAAATGGCTGAACCACGGAAACCTGGGGGGCTTAACTGTAAACTTTTGGATATAGATAAATTGTGTTAAATCTTAATATTTTGACCCTAGGAATCTATGGTCGAGCCATTTCTCCACATTAACATATATACAGGGTGACTGACGAAAAACCTTTGGTGCTGTATCTCGCGTATTTTTGATCCGATTTGAATAAATAAAACATCAAATTAAATGATTTTTAAAAGACTTTAATATGAACTGTACTGATATTTTTTCTTGCATCCAGTTTTTGACAAAAGACGATCAACTTTTTTTTTCACCCTGTATATTCACTGCTTAATAATACAAAAGATTAAAATACAGCTCCCAGAAACAGACAAATAATTAACAAAGATGGTTGTATAACAAACGGTAAAATGTAAAACATAAGGGGCAAATTGAAATGAATGAGAAACGGCAAAAAGTAAATATACGAGGGTGGATTATATATAAACAGGATTTTTTATTTATGAAAGTGAAGTGGTATGCGCGGTATCGCTGATTGTGTTGGAGGTGATTGTCAAGGGGATGAGAGGACGCCCATTTGGTGCACTAATGCTTATTGCCGCCAGCGGGAAGGACTAAAACCTTCCGAGATTTTTCGTCGACTGACGACACAGTTCGCTGATAATACGCTTTCAAAAATTTAAGTCTACGAATGGCATAAAAAAATTTGAAGTGGTCGCACAATAGTAGAAAACGCGAGTGATGTACGCAGCGAACAAGCATTACTGAGGCGAACATTCGTACTATCCGTGAGCTGATTTAATCTGACCGACAGTAAACGAAATTTCTGCACTGGTAGGAATATCAAATGTGAGTGCCCAATCAGTTTTTACCAATGAGTTGGGCTACTGAAAATTGTTGACAAGTTGGGTTCCTCTCCTACTTACGAAAAATCGCAAAGCGAACAATCTTGCTGTCTGTGGAAGGCTTTTGGCGCGATACAAAGTAAGGGGTGATGATTTTTTAAGTCACATTATCACTTGTAATAAGACGTGTGTACAACTTTACATCCCAGAATCTGAACAAGCAAGCTTGGAGTGGAGACAACCTGGTGAAGTTCCACCTAGAAAAGCCAAAATCCATCTGTCTACTGGAAAAGTTCTTGCAACTGTTTTTTGGGATAGAAGAGGCTCCTGCTTGTTAATTTCTTTCATGAGCGGCGAACACTGAATGCTGAATATTATTGCAAGCTTTTTGATGAAGGCAAACTGACTTATCGACAGAATAGACGAAGCATGCCCATCCGAAGTGTGATTCTTCTTCATGACAACGTTCGGACAAACACATCTGTTTTGGCCCAAGAAAAATTAGAGAAATTTCGTTAGAAAACTTTGGAACAACCGCCCTAAAGCCCGGACTTGTCCCTTTATGACTTCCATATTTTTGGCCCACTTAATGACGAATTTGGCGGACGTCGTTTTCACGGTGACCAAGATGTGGAATCTTTTGTAAGAAATCAGCTGAAGACACGACCGACTACATTCTTCGATAATTGTAACTAGAAACTTCCGCTCTACTGAGAAAAATTTGTACATAAAATAAAACATATTATTTTTTACAATAAAACATACACTCAGTGTTTTTTTTTTAAATTACGGTTTATATTTGATTCACCCTCGTATTATTGCTGTACAGACAGCATAATACTAATGTATAGGGGGTATTGAGGGCAAACACCTCATCATATTTCTCTTTTGTTATAAGTCTTAAGTTTTATGTAGTGACCCTATAGAAATCCAGCAGAAATTTTTGATTACACCTTGTTTTCCAATTAAAAGTAATACTTTAAATGAAGCCTTCTCGTCCATACTTGTTCTGCAAAAAAATGTGGGGTTAATTTCTTGTAGATCTCATCCATTTTATTTTCAGCCATTTTATAGTTTTGTTCATCTTTATACACTTGCAATTCTTATTTCCAAACTTCAACTAGTTTACAAGTTTTTGTATTATATTTTTCTTCTTTATTTCTTTTTACTATGCTTGTCGTCTGGCCATTATTTTCGTAACTTGATTGAAAATTAGTAACGTCGTCTGCATCACTGGTTGAATCTGTTGGTTTGATAATTCTGAACCATTTCTTTTCTTTGGGTACTATTGCATTCTTCTTTATGCATCTGAGTCATAAATGATTCCAGCCATTTTATAGTTTCTCCATCTGTATTTTTGTTTCTGTTTGAAATTGCCCCTACAAGAGCTTTTGTTGGGACAAAATCTTTTCGTTGCATTACATATAAATTCAAACGTTTTGTGTTTTTTTTTGCAATTTGGCGTTTTATTATAATAATCTTTGGCAATGCTTAATTGAAATTTTGTTCATTATTGCCATTTCGACAACTTCAAAATCTCTGTCATTCGAAAGAAATGAATGACGGGACAATACGAATTTGTGGTCAATTATATTTATATTGTTGTCATCAGATTGTACGATCTTTAAACAAATGAGTGTAAGTTTTATATTTCGATTGTGTCCGTACATATGTCACTGTATGTAATAATATTATCTTGAGTAACATTTTGAATGTTTTTGGGACAACAGGATGCTACATTCTCCGCATACCTACTTGCTACAGTTTCTTCCCATGCATACATGAGCACTTTATTGTCATATAAATGATGAAAACCCTCATTAAGAAAATACATTTTCCATTTGTAGTAAGCATTTGAAACAGGATATGGACTTTTTGATCAAACGAGAAAGAGTTATATTTTTTAGAATTTTGATCCTCTCTTCTAGCCATGTCTGCTTTTTTTGAAGTAATTGCCGTTTCTTCTATTAGGCTGTTCTTTTGATCCATATTTTCAGTAGCTCTAAACTTCGTATTCAACAAGTCGTATTTTTATGGGAATATGAAAGCTCAAATTATTTTTTTTTAAATCTTTAAACCTTTAAAATTTCTATTCCATCTCCTTTTCACTGATGAGTAGATACAGACAAGAATGCATTTCGTTTCTCGAAATATCCCAAAGCTCATAAAAAGCCTTAATGATTAATATGGAAGTGTGTAAGAAATTATTTATAGAACATTTGGTATATCTAGTGGACTATTATATGCTAAAGTAATTGGAAGAAACTCACGTGGAAAATTTAAAAAAGATCATGCCGAAAAAGTGATGAAGAATTGTAGCTGCTATAAAAGACAACATTAGAAGCTTTTCGATTTTCCTCTGTAATTCGATTCTTACACATCTTCATACATTTCCAATTCTTATTTTCAAACTTGAAATAATTCTTGTATGATGTCGGCGTTCACTTGGTGGTGCATTTTGATAAAAAGTTTAAATAAAACACTTTATAACTTTGTTTTACCACTATATTTTGTATGACTGTGACTAGTTTCGATCATAAGCTGATCATTATCAAACATAAAGTACCTAAATTTATTACAAACGTTGCTTATATACTATCGAAAAGAGGAGAATACATTACGTCGGTCTGGTCATTAAGAATGGAAAAAAAGAATGAAAAGGTCAGGAATATATAGATTAACATGCGGGTCTTGTAAAGGAATTTACATTGGTCAGTCTGGTCGGAATTTTGAAACGCGTCTCAAAGAACATGAACGAGCTTATCGCTTAAAATATAACAATTCGACTTTTGCGAACCATTTATTAGAAAACAATCACATTTTCGGAAAGGATGTACTTTCAGTAATCCACTTTACCGATAAAGGTCGTAAAATGGATTTACTGGAAGCACTCGAAATTCATAAAGCCAAAATTAATCCGGGTTTTTCCATTCTTAATGACCAGACCGACGTAATGTATTCTCCTCTTTTCGATAGTATATAAGCAACGTTTGTAATAAATTTAGGTACTTTATGTTTGATAATGATCAGCTTATGATCGAAACTAGTCACAGTCATACAAAATATAGTGGTAAAACAAAGTTATAAAGTGTTTTATTTAAACTTGAAATAGTTTATATATCATATTTTTCTTCTTTATTTCTTTTCACTATGCTTGTCGTCTGACCATTATTTTCGTAACTTGATCGAAAATTAGTAACGTCTTTTCCATCACTGGTTGATTCTATTGTTTTGATAATTCTCTACCATTTCTTCGCTTTGGGTACTATTAAATCCTTCTGTATGTATCATGAGTCATAAATTATCCTTACTTAATTCGAAGTAAAAATAAAAATAGGTAAAAAAATCTATTTAATAATAAGGTACTTGTTAAAATGAGTTTGATAATATCGGGTTAGCAAATTCGGTTCAAATTTCATGTAAGGTGAAAAAAAAAAATGAAATGCACTATCCAAAGTTATTTACCAAAGCGGTCTTAGATAAATAAATATTCCGTTACTTACCAACATTACTATCAGACTATCTTTCTTGCGAACTCATTGGAGATACCATCCGTTGCCTTGGGAGCAATGAAACCAAACAATAAGTGAATACTAACGTTTGAATCTCAGCGTCAACAGTTTTATTTTATTATCATGGCATTCGTGATTTTTGATTCGAAGTAATTTATTATTAAAAAGCAAGCAATAATCCATTTTTTGTCATCTTGTGATGAGAGATGCCATTGTCATGTTGCTATCGTAACGCGATCATAATAATATTTTAGTTGTATACAGTACTAGTTGTAAGAAAACTAAGAATGTCTCGTAAAACGGTCTTTTTACTTTCAAAAGAAATGTTTTTGCAATAACTGTTTTTTTCTAAAATTATTTTGATTACTTCTTTAAAAATTTGTGCTCAATTGGATGTGTTATTTTTAAATTTAAATAGAGCATAGCAATTTATGATAAATGACAGAATCTTTTTTTATTATAAAAATTTATTTTCCTTTGTATAAAAATTAAATAGCTTATATTGAAAAAGTACGTAATAATATAAACTAAGTTCTAATGATAAATCGAATATAACAAAATATATAAAATCAGATAATTAAATACAGCGTCCATTATAAAAGTAATGTGCATTTTTTGCGAAAAGTATATTTATTAATCGTACAAATACAAATATAAACAATCTTCAAAATACTCTCTTCCGAAATTAATACTCTTGCGGAAAAATATCTCCCATGCCTAGAAGACACCGTGAAACTCGGCGGGAATAACCTTTAGGAACGGTGTAACTTGCTTTTGGATGTTCTCCACCGTTTCCCTATGCTTTCCTTTCAGCCCTCTCTTCAGTCGAGGAAACAAAAAAATCGCACAGAGCCAAATCTGGACTCTAAGGGGGCTAGGGATCAGCCAGGAAATTAAAATTATGAAGGCCGTATGACTGGAGGCATTGCCATGGACGAGCTTGAGTTTTTGATTTCAGTCCTCACACGCGGGGTTCAATCTCTTCAGCGCCTGATGGTAAAAGACTGAGTTGACAGTCTCCCTGCTGGTATGATAATTTTGTGTGCAACTCGCTGCTCTGCCTTTTCGATTCTGGGTCGTATTGGAGCATTCAAGATTCCTCTCCGGTGAAGACAGAGTTAGGGCTCATTTTAAATCAAAAGACGTTGTGCATTTGTAAATCCTCGGTCACTATCTCACGTACAGTAAATATGGTACTACGCGCATACGTTTCACGTTTTTATCTGTGCCGGTCATTGTTATTCGTCCAGGACGAGGTTCTTCATCTCCTAGACTGTCACCTTGACATTTAGTTATCCTAGAAGGCCTCTTGAAGAATCTGGAATGTTTCGGTTACATTTTTTTCTGGTCGCGCACAAAACTTGATTGCGTATCGCTGTTCAAGTGAACGCCCTATCGCAGCGTGTTACAAAACTGACAAAAACACTTCACGTCTTTTAATTCAAACTGCTCGGAGCAAACTGTCGATAGGCTGCATTGGAAGGGCAGACCCTTCGCCACATTTCCTGACCCGTTTTACCACACTGTGATGGATGGTCGCGTCACAATAAAATCATGCCCGTTACTTTCGTAATAGACCCTGTATATGTTACATTAACAAATAAATAGAAAATATAAATATTAATGGTCGATAGCCATTTAACAAAGAAACTAACTCATTAACATTTATTGTATCACACATGTATTATATTTAGTTTATTTGTATATTTGTTTGTTAATAAAGATGTTGTATATATAAATATTCATTGAAAAAAATTACAAGTGTTATATAAATATGTTGAAAATTCACCATTTACGAATAATAATAAATTTTGTGTTAAAATTACTTAATTATTTTATTGATTAAAGTCTTGTTTCGTTCAATAATTGCTTTAATCAATAAAAATAATTATGGAATTATGTTCCATCAAGAATGCAGCAACGATAGTATTAATTTTATTAAAATTACTTACTTATTTATAATATGCAAACAATTTTAAAGCAGATTTGTAAAGGGCAAGTAAAATAAATGCTGTTATAACAAAAATAGCTTCAAAGTTTGTTTGAAATAATATTTGGAACAGTTCTAAATCAATAGTTTTTCACTGTACCTATTAGATCTTCTATTTATTTGATAAATTATTTCCAAAATTTTTAATCACTATACCATGAGCTGGTCAAACATAATAATATAAATATAATATATGTGTGTAACGTGAAAACCAACATATTTAAATCGAATTGATGTGGACAAACACGAAGGGTCGTCCATTGTACCCGAAACGTCGCCTCTTTCTCTCAGTTAAATCTTCCTTGAGAGTCCGCGTTATCCCGTGAATGGGCCGCATTATTCTAGTGAATTGGGTCGGTAACAAAGGACCATCGGAAACTAGTTTCTTTCTTTCGTTTATTTTTTTCTTCTCTCTCTCTCTCTCTCTGTCTTCCGGAATACCCGGACGCATCGGTGGATAAATGGGGGATTTTTCATAAACGCCGTTCGGCGATCTCTTGGCATCGGTCCTGTCTGATGGATTTAAATAATTTCCAGAAGGGGGGAGTGGGGTTGGGCGGAAGGGGGATATATTTACTACCGCCCAAACATTATGCAAACTGATGCAGCGGAACAAATTATTAAGTCAGCTCTCGAGCACACCGAACGAACTTCCTGATTCTGCACCGAGTTCCGGACGACGGAGCCTGTTGGATTTTAAAGGGAAACACCACTGCTACTACTGTGCGAGAGTTCCTTTGGTAAACAGGGTCGTGGTGGGTGGTGTAAGATAAATTTATTCATTGGGTTCGAATAATTTCTAAAAAGAATGGTGCATTTGATTTTTGTGCAACTTTTTAGAAAGATACAAAAGATTGTGTTTTTATTAATAAATTATGCTTTTAATTGATAATAAATCTGCCACAGATTTTATTATTATGTGAGTTACAATACATGTCTCTCCTATTTTTCAATATTTTACGAAATTGAAATAAAATCTTTTGAAAATGGTTTAGATATTGTTTAATAGCTTAATTGGATGGTTAGGAAACATCTCTTCAAAGACAAACGATTCTCGAGATCATATAACATCATACATCATAATAATGTACAGATTGAGAATGTACAGTTTGAGAAGAATTTTAAGAGGTTACAGTAAAAGCACTCTTTAAATTTTCAATTTTTTTTTATTGCGTTACACTCGCAACAATTGTATGCAAAGAAATTGAAGTTTGCTGGAATTTGTTGTCATTTTTCAAGTAGAAATCTTGGATTTAAAAATTAATTTTTATGTTAGAACAGCCAGACCTAAACATCTATTAGTACCAATCGATTTCTATTCTTAAGGCGAATTCAATGATTTATAATAATGTAAAATTTGTCAAAAATGTCTCCTGTTTTGTTTTTATCTTTAAGTAATCTTGAAAAGGAATAATTTTGTTTTGTTAGGACACCTAGATAAAAACTAACAAGAGCAGTTGATTCTCCTTCTAAGTTTAAATTTTAACATTCGTACCACAATTTTGGCAGGGAAACATGTTGCTATTACGCAGTAATTAAACAAATTTTAGTTGAACACTATTTGATAATTCCTTAACGATGAAAATGAAGTGAGTTTTGATAATGAATTGATAAACGGAAAGGCGTCCATCACTTTACTTAAGGTTAACCTTCAGTAAAACAGTTTTAGAGCACCTCGTCCTAAAATCTTTGTACATGCTGGTGAGCACCTACAATGCACGCAAAATCTCTATTATTTTGTCCATCCTGATTTTTTTCCTGATCTCTACTATATATAAATATGTATATACATTTTCATGAGCTTTCCAAAATTTTGCTAAATAGGGCTATCGCTATATGTCTCCTCAATTGAACACTTCAACTGGAAGGTAAACTCATCATAATTCACCCAGTTCACCACAAGTTCCTTAATTTGGAACCAATTTTCCAGAATCCGGCGTCATAAAAATCTCAATATATAGCCAGCAAGCGATCTAGTTCTTCACAGGATTCATTTTTTGCGGATTGCGAATAAATGGATACAACCAAAAATTAAGGCGCGTAATACACTTTACAAGACTAATTTCGATTATCTATTGCCTTTCAATTTATTCCATTCAAGCGTTCCTCTCGCTTCCAAATTGAGAAGGATATAAGGTGTTTTTAAAGATCAGCGTGACTTGAAGGTCTAGACAATTTGAAGGTTATTTGAAAGTCAAGGTCATATATAGGTCGAGGCTATTGTAAGTGAAAGTCATTTGAAGGTCAAGGTAATTTTAAGATCAAAGTCAAGAACCACCTCTGTCAAAAAACATATTTTAATACCATAAAGAACATCTGTTGCGGCTAAGGATTTCTAATTCTCGAAGTAATTCAGAGATTATCAATAATTTAGAATTTTGCTATAATTTTTCCAGTAATTCTTCACTTAGTAAATTAATTGGATGAGTTACGTGAAGATAAACTTGATTATAAAATAAAGCACTAAAAAACCTTCCTTTACACAGTTTATTTGAAATACCAAATATATATTTCTGACACAAAGTGACCATTATCAATGGTTTAATACTGTATTAAAAGTCCAGATTTCTACAAACAAATTTTCTAAAAAGTTCTAGAGCCTCCAAAAAAATGTTTTGTAATTTAGAAAATAAGAAGATAAATTTGAAATCTGGAAGAGAAATTTCTGGAAATTTCCTGAAGTCTGGATTTCTAAATGAAAATTTTCTAAAAATTCTAGAGCCTCCTAGAAATTTAGAAGACTAGTTAAAAAACTATCTTGAAATCGGGACGAGAAATTACTGAATATTCTTTTAAATTTTCTCGAAAATAAGAAAAAATTTTTAGGGAAAAATTTTTCAAAAAAAATCTTGAACTCTAGAGAACAAATTGCTAGAAATTTCCTGAATCCTCGAGAAAATAATCTAGATTTCTAGAGAAGAAACTTCTAAGAATTTTAGAGCCTCAAAGAAAATCTTTGCGATTTAGAAGACAAGTTAAAAAGTCTTGAAATGTGGAGAAGAAATTACTAGACATTTCCTGAACTCTCGAAAAAAAGTCTAGATTTTTAAAAACAAATTTTCTAAAAAAGCATTCATTTAAATAATAGTAATAATAATAATAATAAACGTCTTTATTCAGAAAAAAAAATGAGCGAAGTTTAGCCATTAAGGCTAAATTCGCAATTTACTGGAAATTTTCTAAATTCTACAAAAAATCTACATTTCTAGAAATTTTTTTCGCAATATAAAAGACAGCTTTAAAATAAAACAATCTTGATATCTGAAGAAATGACTGAAAAGAGTTTAGATTTTTAGGAACAAATTTTCTAGAAAAATCTATAGCCTCCAAATCTGAATAAAAGTTACTGGAAATTTCTGAACTCTCGAAAAAAGTCTAAAGCTCTGGAAAAGATTTTTTTAGCCCTGAAGGAAATCTATGTAATTTATAAGACAGTATTAAAATCTGGAAAAGAAATTACTGAAAACAGCCTCTAAGAAAAGTCTATAAATATTGAAACGAACTTTTTAAAAAACTCCCTTTGCTAAAAATTCTGGAAATATGAAAAACAAATTACTGTAAACTTTTAGATCCCTCCAAAAAAGTTCTAGAAATCTATAAAATCTATAAAGAAAACTTGTGAAAAATTCTTTCGAAATGAAGATGCAAAAAACTGAAAACATGATTGTTTTGATTGAGAAAAATATTTCCTAATAAATTGTAAAGTTAAACAAAATCTTGAAAGAACTTTCTGAAAAATCTACAACTCGAATAAAATCTTTGCTAAAAATTCTGGGAATATCTATTTATTTAATAGATAAGAAAAAGAAATTACTGTACACTTATAGAATCCTCAAAAGGTTTTATAAATTTAAACTGAAAAAATTCTAGAAACTTCAATGTAAAAAAAAAAATAAAGTATGGATCATCTAAGAAAATTATAGAAAAAGTTGAACAAAATATTCTACAAAAAGAAATTTCTATAAATAAATATAAATAATGACTAATAATAAAATTTTGAAACTCTTTGCTAAACTTAAAAAATTATAAAATTCTCGATGAAAATTCTTTGGAAAGGAAGTTGCAATTTAAACTAAATGTGTGGAGGAGAAAAACATTTTTCTGAAAAATTCTAAAATTAAATTTTACGAAAAACATGTCTTACTTTTTCAGTTTCTCATTTCCTTTAACCTTTGTTTGAAAAGTTAATAATAATAATAATAATAATAGTAATAATAATAATTCTTTATTGGTGTTTAACATATATATAGTTTACACAAGTCGAATATAATTAGGTAAATTGTAAAGTATAAGTATAAATGTGCGTTAAACATATATGGTATGAAATATGTAATATTATCGTAGTGGTAATACAGATTAAGATTAAAACAAAGTAAAAAAAGCTTGAGTAGTAAATTAGCAAATAGTAAAAGTAGTATATATGAAATTGACAATATAATAAATAAATCAATACATGTGTAGTTAAATCAATAAATATATAAATATATACAATAGTGAAAGTATAAAAAAAATGAGATTACTCAAACATGCATCTTAAAAGTAGGTTTAAATAAAATCTTTGAGACAGTAACAAATAATACGAATATGGTTAAAATGGTAAATGAGTTAAAAACTTGACAGAAACAATTTTCTTAATGGGACGCGTCGTTACATACACACACGTATAATAGACATACCGACATATTAATATAAAATGTAAATAATTAAAAGACTATGCATAAATAAATAAATAAAATATATTAAGAAGTTAAATAGAAATATCACACTTTAAAAATTCGTCGCATGAGTAAAAACAATTAGCCAATTTAAATTGATTTATAGGCATGCACTTAATGTGATGTGGTAATTTGTTATAATATTTGATACCATAATGGTTAATACCTGTATGTACGGTTTGAAGTCGGATTTGATTTTGATATAAATCATTTTTGAATCTAGTATTATGGCTATGATGGTTGTGATCTGGGTATCCATGTAAATTTGTTTTAATGAAAACGAGACATGCTAGTATATATAGACATGGTAGTGTCAGAATTTTATATTTGATAAAATATTTTTTGCAGTCTTCGGTATATTTTGCCTGTGAAATTAGTCTTACTGCACGCCGTTGTATGGAGAATATTCTGTGCCTTGATGTTGAGTGCCCCCACACAATGATGCCATATTTGATGTGCGACTCAATTAGTGAAAAGTACGCTACTCTTAATATCTGCACTGAGTTGGTATAATATGACACATTGCGTAAGCAGTAGATATTTTTCGATAATGTTTTCGCCAAATTATCGCCATGAAAATCCCATTTAAGTTTGGAATCTAGATGTATTCCTTTTCAAGCATAATGTCTGTATTATTTAGGGTAAATAAGATTTGTTTAGTTTTTGTTTCATTTAAAATTAGATTGTTTTTATTACACCATGCGGAAACTTGATTTAAAGTAACGATACTGTTTTGTGTTGCACTCTCAGCAGTTGTTCCTACATTAACTGTGGTAGTGTCATCTGCAAATAATATTATATCAGAATTAACGCAGTTTGGCATGTCATTAATATAAATAATGAACAGGAGGGGTCCTGAGACTGATCCCCGAGGGACACCATGTTCTATTTGCAAAAAAACTTGAAGTTTTATTTTTAAATTTAACCACTTGCCATCTATTCGAAAGATAAGACGACATTAGGTTCAAGCTGGTCAAACTAAATCCGTATTTTTTAAGCTTGTTACATAGAATATCATGTGACATGCAATCAAAAGCTTTGCTCATGTCTAGGAACGAACCTACACAGAACATTTTGTTTTCAAAACAATTAGAGACGATATTTACAACGGATAGTATTGCATCTGTCGTTGAACGTTGGCACCTAAAACCAAATTGTTGGGGGCTAAATATCTTGTTCGCATCAAGATACTCAACTATTTGATCCTTCAATATCATTTCAACTACTTTGGAAATGATAGGAAGCAACGAGATGGGTCGATAGTTGTTTATATTATCAGTGTCCCCCTTTTTGTGTATTGGTATAATTTTGGCATATTTCAATGCGTCAGGAAAGATGCCTGACGAGATAATGCCATTGACTAGTTTGGTTAAAGGCGAAATAAGTAGATGTTTTACTACTTTTATATGATCTACCGTTATGTCGTATATATCTGCACTTTTTCGTGATTTTAATTTGTTAATAGCATCACGTACTTTATTGTGGGTGGTTTCTGTAAATGAGAAAGATACGTCATTATTGGTTTGAACATATGTATCTGAAGTAGATGCCTCATTAGTGGGTAGGTTCTCTAATAGTTCATTTGCAATGTTGACAAAAAATGTGTTAAAATCATCACAGGATATATCACAGTTAAGAGTTTGGTTTGACTTATTTCGCAGATCATTAGTAAGACCCCAGAATGCTCCCAATTTATTATTTGAGTTATTAATAAATTGATCGCAGGCCTGTTGTTTACTTGAAATAATACAACTTTTGTAATTACGTCTACATTCTTTGAGAAGGTGTTGAGAATTAGTGGATTGATATTTGGAGTGATGTTCTTCAACAAGATGTAATGTTTCTCGCATATTTCGGATATTAGAATTAATCCACTGAATACGACGTGGTCCATTGTTATTTTTCTTGCGAACTTTAATGGGAAATGCATCATTTAAAGCAGTTGCTAATATGTAATAGAATATTTCCCACTGTTTGTTTAATGGCAAAGCTGGATTGCCTACAAAATTCTAGTCCACTCTTTCTAAGATATTATAAAAAATAATCTTACCTTCCAAAGTGGCTGGTCTATATGACAGCATTTTATTAGTGTTAGAATCGTTATTAGCACGTAATGATATTACTACACCTTTGTGGTCGGATAGAGACGTGTTGTAGCACTCAATTTTTATTTTAGATTCATTACAATTTGCGAATATATTATCTACGCAATTATTCTTGCGCGTGTTGAAATATACGGTCTTGTATAGCCCGTATGTTATAAGCAAGTCTACGAGTTGAGACTCTCTAGGGTCATTGGCGTTAAACCTAATATTAAAATCGCCTGCCATTACCACATCACATGTAATATGATTTACTTTATCTAAAAATGATGAAAGAATATTTAAAAATACATTTAAATCACCACTTGGAGAACGATATATACATATAAAAAACGTTACCAAGGAGGGAATGTACACCATGGACAATTCACAATCTTTATCTAAGCTGACTTTATCGGTTAGTGCATTGTACTCACGAAAACCTAAATTTTCATTAACATAAATGATGGTGCCACCGTAATAGAATGCTCTAGCCGGCATATTGTTAATTTTTGAGATTTCACATTCCTCCTGAGAGAGCCAATGCTCACAAATGGCTAACAAACTAAAATTTTCAGAATATGTTAGTGCCTCAAATTCGTTGAGTTTATTTCTAATAGATTGTGCGTTGATAAAGAGTACCTTTATTTCAGGTTGGTTTTCCACTGGATCCGCCATAAAAAATTATTAATTTTTACATTTTCTGGCCAGATGTCTGCCATTTTTAATTTTTCTAGTTGATCAAGTGAAACACCAACTTTAAATGACGAATATTCTTCGGGATATTTTGATTTCAATTGCTCACATTCAATATGCTGGAAATGTAAATCTGCCAAGTATTTTTTCAATTCCTCAGATGTTGTTTTTGGATCTAAATTATATGCGTGCAGATATCCATAGCGTACGGCTCCCCTCACTGAGATATTCTGCGTATTGGCGGTGCCTAGAATTGTTTTTGGTTTGGCCCGTTTACTTTTATTTGCTCTTACTTCAGTCCATTCCGTAGTTTCATCGAGATGTTCGGGATTGCATGGTGTAGTGCGTGTTGCCGCTACTTCATTCGTGTAGAGCGAAGACATCACTCTCTGGGTTTTGGTTGGAATAACTGGTGAATTAATTTTTGGTGTACTAGAAACCTGTAATTTGTCTTTATGTTTAGTAGGTTCCGCTACCTTTTGGTTGACTGGGAAGTTCTTATATTTTTGTTGGTTTGAGACCGGGCTGTTGGAAAAAATATTTGTCACTGTGCAAGGGACCTGTGGATTATGCTTATTTTTAACTGATTCCGCCACCTTTTGGTTAGTAGGTGTATTCTTCGGTCTATATTGGTACGGGATCGGGCTACTAACAGAATTCTTTGTTGTAACTTTTGATTTCTGTTCCAGCTTACTATTTACGCAATCTATTGTTATTTGGTGGTTCGCAACTGGGCTATTTACAGTCATTTTTAACAATTTTATTATGTTATCTTTTTCTTCAACTAACTTTTTAATTAATTCGTACTTATCTTCTTTCTCCTTGATGATTTGTTTTAGCAGCAATATCTCTGCCTTTAGAAAGTCCATGGTGACTTCTCTTTCCATGGTGGGAGTTATAGTTTTTGACCCGTTAGATTTGTTGGTTATGTCTTCAGAGATACAGCAATTAATGACTTCACTGTTAATTGGAAGGTGTTTCACTTTTTTTACACATCCTGGGTGATACACAGTATTACACACTATACACTTTAAACCGGTTTTAGCAACTTGACTGCACTTGCAGCGTTTTTCTTGCGAACTCTCTGAATTTTCGTCTAAGTCGTTCGCCATGATTACTATGTTATGTAGTATTTTTCAAATTTGGAAAAACTTCCAGAAAAATCAAAAAAACGCCTCGAGTAAACACCCACTTCCGGTTAATGAACGTTTGACAAAAGCTTTTCAGTTCCAGTTTTTAGCGATAAATCTTAAGTTTCATCTCAATAGGATCATTCGTTTTTGAGATACAGCGCCCACAGGCATGCACGAAAACAATACTTCCCCTCTATATCCTATATAGAGAAAGTAAAAAAACTCTAAACAGTGCTTTTATTTAATAATTTTTTTTTGTGTATATGAATTACTGTGTAACAATGAAAATATCCTTATATCTAATTAACATGTATTATTAAGTATAATACTGAAAAATTTAAATTTTTAATTAATAAATTATTCCTTATAATTATAATTTATGATAACTTATGAACCATACCGTAATTTTCTTTGAGGTTAATTAATCGGAATCGCGATTTATCTCCATTAAGCGCACTTAAAAGTGTAGTCGATTATTAAAACGGCCATTACTGGTGAATTAAAAGTCTTAATTCCGGGTGTAACAAAAAAAAGGAGAGGGGGAGGTGCCGCCGGCGGCAGCGGCGCAAGATAAAAGTCTTCCGGAATTAAGTGGCTCTCCGATGGCGGCGTCCGCGCCCCAATTAACTTAACTGCCCTCGTAATTAAAACAACAATTAAAAGCTTGCACTTTTTCGCCGGAACCGCCGAGAGGACGATAAAGGGAATATGACGGGCGGCGGCGGAATAAATTTAGTCGCGCGACCATAAATTACGGGGCGTAATGAGATTTTCCGGATGGGCGACTTTCAACACTTTCGAAAAGCGATGGCCCAGGAATCTATTAAGGGGCGTCGCACCGATACCAAAACAGGTCCCCGTCGACGCCCCCCCGTCCCCACCGTCCTGCTAATCCCCGGGGGAGATCTCGTCAAGACGCGCGTGCCCCCGCAATGCTAACTGATTAATAGGAAAAGTTTCGGTTTGGTGGCACTAACAGCAAAGTTTATTTAATACTTAGAGAGTTATTAAGTTCGTTTTCAAATTGCCTAAGTGCACGGGCTCCTGCCTTAACCCTATTATAAATTACATTAAGCTTATTATAATTTCACACGTCTCTACACATTATCCATTAAATATAGCTGTCACTTCGAAATCCATTAAAAAATATTTAACATTATAATTAAGGGTTTTATATTTAAAATAATTTTTATATGTAATTCGAAACAAGAAATAGAAGAGAGCTAAATAGCCATTGAACGTATTTTAAATTGTAGATTAACTTATAGTTTTTTTTTATAGGAGTAAATGTTACTTTAAAACCACGTGAAGAATGATTAAGTGTTAATACCGTTAAAATTAAGGGTGTTCATTAATTTTCCATATAACATAAGCCACCTCTCTTAATAGATAAATTTAATTACTCGGGTCATAATTTCATGAAGCCCGTTCAAGATTTAGGAAACCACAACCTGTTACAATTAGTGGATATGACGCCCTACCGCCCTTATCTCGTTTCATTCGGGCCCTCCGGCGGCGGTAAGAATCAGGTCGGACGGTGGTGTATACACACACCAACACACACACACACATACACACATAAAGCAAGGCGTGGAGTGGTGGGGAGGGGGCGAAGGCAAGGGATTAAGGTCACATCCCAAACATGGGGGCGCCTTTGTGGGTCTGCTGTGTTTCGGAACTTGGGAAGAATCCTCCCCCGTTCCCTCTCCTGACGAGATGCTTCAAGTATTGTACTTGTCCCCGGGGAGTTCGAGTGGAGACAAACATGTTATCTAAAGTATTTTTGGCAATAATTTTATGTTACTAGAAGTCACTTAATATTTTAACGCAAATATTGCAAACGTAAATATTAAAAATTTAATTAAAACAACTACTTTCCTAGTTAATACCATGAGAGATATTGAATTACACAAAATAATTTGCGTGTTACAAGTTGAAATCTATTTACTTCAGTCAAATATTGAAGCTGTGAGTTCTTACATAATTATACAACAGTACGCTTAGAGAAATTAATTATTTTCAATAATATTTGTAATTTCAATAGGGTTTTGTGTAATCCATTACTGGGTGAAATATTTGGGTGATTAGATATAAAAAAATGTACGTCCCAGTATATAAAATTTTATATACTGGGACGTACAATTTTTATATCTAATCACCCAAATTTTTAATTTCAATACAGCATAATGTAATTAACATATTGTCATATTATTGTTATTGTTATTTTCTAAAGTAATTAATAAACCTCTTTCTTGCATACGGCTGTCACATCCATCATAATCACGACCGTCGACATACAATGCAGAAATTAATGAGCCGAGCGAATTTTCGAAATTGATACGTAATTAATGTGTACACTCTTCTCCCTCCAAACCCTTTTTTCCTCTACACCCTTCACCGGTGATGGACATGTTTATGGCATTTTCAGCGTATGCACGCCAGCTTTCTCACCCCCGCCTCCATTTTTTTTCCATGTTGCGTATACATGGATTTTCTGTGTTCGAAACGCGGTTGTTCCGGTTAATTTAACTTGTTGCTTTCAGGACAGATGAGGACCTTATTTTTTCCATCGTCCGTGTCCTTTCTCGTCGAAAAAGGGTCCGAGAAGTGCGTTGGTTCATGCAAGGCAATTGAATCGATAGAAATGGGGCGGGTTGCTCAATGATATACTCAATTAATTAATTATCATAGTTTTTGTTTTAACTTATTATAGCATTCATCGCAAAAAGTTACATTTTATTAAGGAAGTGTCGAAAAATTATAATAAGACAATTTTCAGTTAAAATATTCTATATATAACATTTCAAATTAGTTAAGACAAGGTAAAGGACTTCAATATATCTGCTCTTCGTGCAAGAATTGTACAAAAATGAAAGTATTAATATGTCAGATGTTTAAAGCTATGATTTATAGTTCATCTCTTAAACTGGTAAACTCCACATCGTTTGTATTACTCGCGGGATATTCGATATTTACTACTTTATTTTGGCAGGTCTTTTCTGTGTGATGTCAACAAACTGCAATTTTATTTTTAGACATTCTTAAAAGAACTTGGAATTGAGATTTTAAGTTTATTCAATAATTAGATTTATAATATCTAACTTTATTTATTATTATCAACAATTTTTGTCATATGAATTTCCTGTAGTTTGCAGTTTCTTAAAAATATTCAAAAATATTGATTTATTATTCTTGACTCGAGAATTTAGGGGTATGAGAAAAATGTATCAGTAATAGGTATTAAACTCTTAAATTAAAAATTAAGGATAAAAATATTATCTATAATAGATATTCACTTTGTATTACTTTATTTTACTTCTATTTCCATTGATTTGTCACTTTTTCATATTAAAAATAATAACAAATTAAAATTATTCGGAGATAGCGATCGAAATTTACCTGAAAGCGTCTTTGTTCTGTAATTATAACCTTAAGCTCAACGTTGTATTTGATTCTCATATTTGTTAGTGATTAAAATCACCATCAGATTGGTTTAAGTTATTAAATGTGGTATATACAGGGTCTATTATAAAAGTAATGCGAATTTTCTAGGAAAAGTATATTTATTGATCGTACTGGTAAAATTCCTAAAATTCTTCAAAATACTGCATCAATACACATGTGGAAACGTGTCTGATATGCCTGGAACGCAGCCTGAAATCCCTCGGGAAGAAAATCTGAATATCTGTTGTAACATGCCTTTGGATATTTTCCACGGTCTCCCAATTGTTACCTTTCAGCTCTCTCTTCAATCGAAGAAACAATAAAAAGTTGGGGACCACCGTGTGGCTGGGGGGATTGTCATGGTGGAACCTGACCGTATCTTTGATGTCAGCCTTCACGTGTATTTTGGGCCGTACTTGAACACCCATGATTCGTCTTCGGTTACGACAGAGTTAGGAAATTAGGGCTCATTTTGAATCATATGCAACATCGCGAAACTCGAAGTGCTTTTTGGTCTTCCGCCAAAACTTTTGGCATCTTTTGCAAACCTTGTGTATTTGTGGATTCTACTATCCCAAGTACCACAAATGTGGACATGTTAAGAGTGTGGGCGATTTGCTGGATGCTCAGTCGACGGTCGGAACGCAAAACACAATTCACATTTTCGTCAATTCTAGCCGTTGTTGGGCGTCTAGAACGGGATTCGCCGACGATCTCCTTTCGACCCTCTTTGAAAGCCTTGTGCCATTTTCCAGACTGTGATGCTCTTGAAGCATCTGAAAGGTTTCAGTTGCATTTTTTCTAAGACACTAAACTTGATTGCGTACTGTTGTTCAAGCGAACGCTTCATCTCGCCGTGTTATAAAGTCGAAAAATACACTTCATGCGGAGGTACGTCTTTCTATTCAGACTGCTCAGAATAAACTGGTAAATAGCTGAATAAGAAAGGCAGACCCTTCACCACATTTTCCGACCCATTTCACCCCTCTGTGATGGAGAAACACGTCACAATAAAATCATGCGCTTTACTTTCATAATAGACCATGTATTACTGATTTGACAAAATCAAATTTAATAGACTTAATTTTATTTTGTTAGATTATATTTTTAACTGATGACATATTTAGGACAGACTGTGACCTTAAAATGCTGTCGTCCTTGAAGCCCCCTTGAAGCATCTGAAATGTTTCAGTTGCATTCTTTCTAAGACACTAAACTTGATTGCGTACCGTTGTTCAAGCGAACGCTGTATCTCGCCGTGTTATAAAGTCGAAAAATACACTTCATGCGGAGGTACGTCTTTCTATTCAGACTGCTCAGAATAAACTGGCAAATAGCTGAATTAGAAAGGCAGACCCTTCACCACATTTTCCGACCCGTTTTACCCCTCTGTGATGGAGAATCACGTCACAGTAAAATCATGCGCTTTACTTTCATAATAGACCATGTATTACTGATTTGACAAAATCAAATTTAATAGACTTAATTAATTTTTTTAGATTATATTTTTAACAGATGACATATTTAGGAAATGTCGCTCTTATTTAAAAAATTTGAGAGGTCTTATAGAAATTTGATTTAACTTGTATGATGTATTAATAAAATAAATATATTTTTATCATTTGTATATTATGATATATTTCAGTTGTTTTTTCGATGTCAATAAATGAACGTCGTGTTTATATTAACTGTGTATTATTGAAGATGCCTCACATAAACTATAGTTATATTGTTCATATTAACAAGAGTTTACGTTGTGCTACTGAGGATACACAACAACTTGGAAGTTAAGAAATTTAACATATTTGATTCTTTTTTAATTTGATGTATTTGACGGATTAAATATATTTGAGAGACTAAAACAGATTTTACGGATTTAATAAATTTACCGGAACACAAATTTAACAGGTGGCAGTTTTTATGTAATTCGTAGATTTGTCATATTTTATTGTTTATTGTTTTGTTTTTAAGATTGAACAATTTTAATAGATTTGTTGTACTCATATAGCCGCTTTAAAAAATTGTATATATTTTACAAATGTTAAAATTAACAGATGATGTATTTTCTACATATTTCAAATCATCTATTTGACAGATTTGTCAGGTTTAACAGATTGAAGTAGTTTGAAATTTTATACATTGATAAAAATTGATTGATTTGATGAGCTTAACGGATTTGTTGGATTTGGGAGTTTTGACACAGATTTTAAAGTTGTTATATTTGCGAATTATCTGACAGCATTGAGACGTCAGACAGATTTAGTATTGTTGTATTATCTAAAGGATTACAAAATGACAGATTTTATAAATTTAACTGTTAGATTTAAGATATTTATGAATATAAATGACGCATTTGACTAATATGCTATATTGTATACATTATTTATATAAGATGTAAAATAAAAGAAAAATAATCAATTGTTAGAAAATGGCATATTGTTGACTAATTTGACAGCTAAAAGATAAGTTCGAATTGTATTTAATAGAAGGAATTGTTTATACAAAACGATTGATTATCAAATTGCTTTCAGTAAACGATAAAAATTTGGCACTTGTTTCACTTATTTTATTAAATGCTAGATGCAAATTTCAGTTACAATATAACCATTATCAATAGCAAACTACTACCATTAAAAATGCCAAATTTGTAACGTTTACTCATATCAACATTTTCACGTACTCGAACAACCCAATTAATCTAATTGCTTGCAGACTGTGTAAAAACTTTCCATATAATTTTTAAATGGCGTTAAAATAAAAAATAATTCTAAAATTGATAGATTCAACAGCTTTGAGATATTCACAAAATATACAAATTTGTGATATTTGACAAATAACAGATAATACAAATATAAACCGGAATTTAGAAAAAAAGATAAATCAATATATTATTGTACAAAAAATTAAATGTTTTATTTTTCTACATAGTCTCCGCTTTTATGTGCACATTTTTCCCAACGAAGGAAAATGATTACACATCTTGGTCACTGTGAAAACGGCGTCCTCCCAATTCGTCTTTGAGTTGACCAAGATAGATAGATGTTGTATGGGTGGCACCAGCGCCTATTCCACCGCGACCTTTCCAGGTCTATTGTGGATCCCTGTTTATCTCAGATGAGATGACCAAACATATGAAAGTCACATGGGGACAAGTCGGCGCTATAGGGTTGGTGTTCTAATATTTCCAATGAATTTGGTCTTCACACTTTGAATGGGAATACCTCGTCTTTTCTGTCTATAAGCCAGTTTGCAATAATATTCAACATTGACTATTTTTTATTTCATGAAGGTGATCAACAAGCAGTATGTCTTTTCGATCCCAAAAAAAAGTTGCAAGAACTTTTCCAGGAGACAGATGGGTTTTGGCTATTAGATTTGAAGGCTGTCTACACTCCATGCTTGCTTGTTTAGATTCTTGGGTATAGTTACGCACTCACATCTCATCACAAGTGATAATGCCATTCAAAAATTATCACCCTCGGGTGGTATCGCGCCAAAAGACTTCAACAGACTGCAAGACTGTTCGCTTTGTTAACTTCAATCAGTAGGCAATGAGCCAATCTTGCCGACAATTTTCGGCAACCACACTCTTTGAAAATGACTAATTAAGCACTCCCGTATGATATTTCTACCTCTCAAGTAATTTCGTATATTGCAAGACGCTGCTTAAATTTTTTTATGCCATTAGTAGACTTAAGTTTTCTAAACTGTATTATCAGCGAACTTTGCAGATGAACAATTTTGGAAGGTTTTACGCCTTCCCGCACTAAAAATTAAATAATGATGCTTTTCTCAAGGGACGTATGTACCTCGTGCATAGACATGGTGCTACTGGTGGCAATAACATTTGTGAACCAAATTAGCCTCTTTCTTTTCCCATTTTCCATTGACCATCACCTCCAAAAAATAAATAAAAAAATCCTGTTTATATTTGATCAACCCTCATATGTTTGATAAATGTCACGTTAGAAATTCTTAAGCGTGTGCGAAGGGTATATTTTATTTATATTTTTGAAGCATTAAAAATTAATGTATAGTCCAATTTGACGAATTTATCAGATTTGAAGAATTTAGGATGTTAAACCCATATTTGAAGATAATTATTATCTAAAATCTTTGACCAATCTAGAAAATCTGATTAATCTTATATTATTGATCTGCCGTCTGTCAACTGCCACCTGATATGTTATCTTTTATTTCATTTTTAATTTTTCAATTAAGTATGGATTAACACGTAGTATAGGTCGCAACCATTTTCCTTATTTTACAAATTTTTGTTACTTTGTTATTTCTTTAGTTTCCAAGAAATAAAACGTCAGATGTAGCTGTTAAATGAGAGATTTAAAGAAAACAATGAGTTTGATAAATTTGATAAGTAGTTATTCAGGTTATAAAAGATGACAGATTCAAGAGATGTCAGCTTATTTTAAGAGATTTGAATATAATCCAAAAATTGATAGATGGTAGACTTGAAACTTAAAACATTTTTGAAAAACTTTTCTAACATATTAAAACGATGTTTTTCTTTAGATATGATAATATGATTGGGAAGTATCAATAAGAATACTGATATTAACGGGAACACAACTCAATTTATTGTAAGTAAAAATATATATTTACACTCGATACACTCCAGCGTTTGTGCAGTAATAAAAACAGAGTACACCGTTTTTGTGCTTATCTGACACCGATGTTTTAAATATTGGAGTTGTCAAACCTATCAGGCTTCTTAAGCTGGCTTCTTATTCTCAAAATTCTTGGAGAACCCAAGCTACTTGAAGGTTTGTCAACAACTTCAATAATTAGTTACTAATTCTTCTTGATGTGGTGGTTGAGTGCTGTAAGTGGTCAAAATCTCATTTGAATTTACACGCTGCTTTACAATTTGATTAATATGTCTTTTCCAGACCAAACCATCACTTGAGTTGAAACTTTAAAAGTGTAACAACCTAGTTTTTTTGATATTTTTTGCGTTACTCCATTTATTATTTTTCTGAAAATCGCGCACCTTCACGGCTTACCGATATCTACCTTTTCTCGTTCTCTTCACAGAAAAATTAAAGGTTTTGCAGATATGATGGAATATTTGTAGCATATTAATTGTACATTGTAATAATTAAATTGTAGTTCAAGTAATTATTATTGTCACCCAAAATTTGCTTCATTTGTTTGTTCCTAACCACTTCACTCGTGTTTCGTCGTAAAAAGTCTGATTTACATTGCAGATTTCTTCCTATATTAAATATATTTCTACTTTAGTTTTTGCATTTGATTTGGATGGCGCTGACGTAATATGCCGAATACTAGAAATACTAGAATATGAAACTGGTTCCAACACTCCTAACTTGATTCATCGATTAATTTCATTTTCTACTTTGCTTTTCAACGAAAATTTAAGTGAATCATATTATTAAACTTTTCCAACCTACTTTTAAAAATATCGTTGTATTTTTGACATAATTTGTTGATTTCAATATAAGTTTCCGTCTTATTACAATTAGTTTCTTCAAGCTGCTAATTTATCTCAAGATTGAATAATTTTATTGCCTGTCTTCCAATAAGTCGAAGACCGCTATTTTCACAACATAAACATCTAATCCAAATTGTTTTTATTAAATATAACAAGTAATCTAATTTTTCCCATTGGGCGAAAACTAATTCCAACAAAATCTTTGAAAATTAAATCGTTCCCCATCATATATAATACATATCATCATCGTCTGTTGAAAGTAAAATCATAACAGTGTTTGTTTTTTTTAAATGCTCATTGTAAATTCAATCGGAAATAACCATGTGTTGCTCCAGTATCAATTTGAAAATCGATTGGAATATTCTCAACTATCAATTTAATGTAAAATGGATCGATATATACAGGAGATGTAATACAGGGTGACTGACGACAAAAAAATATATATACAGTGCTATTTGAAAAAAAAAGGTGATCATCTTTTGTCAAAAACTGGAAAAAATTACAAGAAAAAATATCATTTCAGTTCATATTAAAGTCTTTTAAAAACGATTTAATTTGATGTTTCATTTATTCAAATCGGATCAAAAATAAGCGAGATTCATGAGTCACCCTGTATATTACAGTGATATGGTAGATTTCCAGATTAAACAGAACACAAAGTGAATAGATTAGGTCTTTATTAAATTGGTAGATTTATCAAATTTAATATAATTAACAGATAATTTGATAATTTTTAGCATTTGATAATTTTGATAAACTATACAGGGTGTCCCGTTAATGCGGGGAAATGGCTGGACCATAGATTCCTGAGGTCAAAATATAACGATTTAACGCAACTTATCAATATCCAAAAATTTACGGTTGAGCCGGAATTTGGCTTCAAAGTTTCAAACATTTTTATTTCTTTTATTTATAACAATTGAACGCTTTATTTGATTTGAATGAAATTTATTTTTAATAACAACCATAATATAATACATCATTTCAGTTTTGTTTTTAAATTTTTAAATTAAATGGTCTTTCAAGTAGATTTTTTTGGATTTTATTGGATGCACCAATAAAAAAATATTTTAGTTTTTAATTGGTGGTACTACTGTTTTTTATACTTCCTGTCAATCACTAATGCCAACAATAACTGAAATGTTGTATGATATGATGGTACTTATTAATAATAAGTTTCATTCAAATCAAATAAAGCGTTCAATTGTTATAAACAAAAGAAATAAAAAAATTTGAAAATTTGAAGCCAAATTCCGGCTTTACCGTAAATTTTTGGATATAGATAAGTTGCGTTAAATCGTCATATTTTGACCCCAGGAATCTATGGTCGAGCCATTTCCCCGCATTAACGGGACACCCTGTATATATTATAAATGTTAAATTTGACTAATGATAGATTTTGTACATTTTTCAAATCATCTATTCGATACATTTGTTAGGTTTAACAGATTTAAAAAGATATTGGATTGATGAGGCTTTTACTTTGTGAAATTCTATTATATAGGTGATTAATATAATTCTAGAAAATAAAAACCTAGATTTAAATAGCTTGAAATTTCATACATTGATAACAATTGATTTATTTGATGAGTTTAACAGATTTTCTGGATTTGAGAGTTTTGACTCAGATTTTATAGTTATTATACAGTATTGAGTCGTCAGATAGATTTAGTATTGTAGTTCTATTTGAAGGATTAAAAATGCTATGTCTCATCACAAGTGATGTCACTTAAAAAATTATCACCCCCTGCTTGGCATCGCGTCAAAAGCCTTTCACAGACATTAAGACATTTCGCTTTGTGAACTTCCATCAGTAGGCCAGGAACTCACCTTGCCGCCAATTTACGTTAACCCAACTCATTGAAAATAGCTGATTGAACGTTCCCGTACAATATTCCTTCATCTGCAGAAATTTCGTTACTGCAAGTCGCCAATCAGTTTCAATCAGCTTATTTTTAGCCGGCGTGATTCACGTCTTCTACCGTTGTGCGGCCACTTAAAAATTATTTATTTCATTCGTAGACTTGAGTTTTCGAAAGTGTAGAATCAGTGAACTGTGCAGTCAGTCAAAGAAAAATTTCGGAATGTTTTACGTCTTCCCGCGCCAAAAAATTAATGATGATACGTTGCTGAACAGACGTATGTACCTGGAGCTCAGGAATTGTGTTACTGGCGACAATAAGCATTAGTGAACTAAATCAGCGTCCTCCGCTCCCCTTGAGAATCACCTCCAACACATTCAGCGGTACCGCATATAACACATCACTTAGCGACTGATAAATAAAAAAATCCGATTTATATTTGATCCACACTCGTACATTTGATAAATGTCACGTTCGAAAATCATAGACCTGTGTTAAAGGTACACATAACTTGTTTTAGAGCAATAAAAATAAATTAATATACTGGCTGATTTGACGAATTTATCAGATTTGAAGAATTTAAAAAGTTAACCCCATGCTTGATGATAATTATTATCTAAAATGTTGGCCAATCTAGCAAATCTGATTATTCTGATACTATATATCTGCCATATATCAACTGCCATCTCATATGTTATCTTTTATTTGATATCTTATTTTTTAAGTTAGTTTGTTTAGTTTATTGACTTTTATTTTATTGAGTTTGGATTACCACAAATACAAATTTTTGTTTTTTAAATTACGTTTTATGTTGATTAAGATTATTTCTTTAGATTCCAAGAAATGAAACTTTAGATAATAGCTCACAAATGCCAGATTTATAGAAAACAATTGGTAAGTGATTATTTAGGTTATTGACAGATTCAAAAGGTGCCAGATTCATTTGAGAGATTTGAATATAAACAAAAATTGACAGATGATAGACTTGAACCTTAAAATATTTAACATACTAGAACTATATTTTTCTTTAGATAAGATATATTTGATAGAATAGATTTAACATATCTAGCAGATTTAATAAATTACAGTGATTTGGTGAATTTACCGGTTTTAACAGAACACAACTTGATTAGATTTAGTCTTTATTTAAAGGTAGATTTATAAGATTTAATAAAATAAAACATATATTTTTGTTGACAAATTTTTACATTTTAACATTCTAATAATAATTAATAAATAATGAATAATATAATGGTTAGTGTTTTAATTTGTCAAAAAGCTGTCGACCATTAGCCTTTCTGCCTAGTTTGGTCGTCAGATGCATGAAATAATATAATGAAATCAAAATGGAATTATTGGTGCAATATTTTGGAACTAGGAGCTGTGATTTGTGGAGATCAATTTTAATGCGCCATTTTGCAAACAAATTTTGAAGGGAGTCAATAAGCTCTTGAAGGAATTGAAGGGCTTTTGGTAACGTGGAAGCATGGATGATTAGCGCAGTATCATCTGCAAATTGCAGGAGATATTTGGAAGGGTTGAATTGTACAGGATCAGTATTATAGATATCGCTGCTAAAAATATTGTATAATAGAGGTGAAAGAGGAGAGCCTTGGGGATGTGCTTGTTTGGGAGTAAAAGAAGAAGAGAAAAAGATGTGGATTTTTACTTTTAGGGATCTATTAGAGGGGAATTTTTAATTATAAATATGATGTGAGGTTGGATATTTAGTAGGTGACACTTGTACAATAAGCCTCAATAAGAGTCAAAAGCTTTCTGGACATGCAGAAATAGAGCTGCAGAAGCTTTACCTTCAAGGTGGGCAGTATGAACATTAAAGGCTAGGTTGGTTAGAGGAAGATAAGGTGATCGGTTTTAATATAATTAACAGATAATTTAATATTTTTTAGGATTTCATACTTTTTGTAGATTCTGTATTCGATGCAATTAAGAGAATAAGCCAATTTGATTTAGGAACTTTAAAAGAAACCACACTTTATTTTTTATTCTTTATAACTTCGCTCTTCTTGCTTATAATACATTTTTGAAAGAATACATAAAACACTTACAAAAATTTAGACAGCAAGAATCACAGGCGGAGTTTACTGATTTCCAGTGTTCTTCCACTCAGACCCACGTCCATCCACTGAGCAGTAATACATGCTGACAGCTTCTGACTTCTTCTTTGGAATATATTGGAGCAAATATAATACTTTTTTCCCTTTTTGGGAGACACATTTGACATTGGTATGTCATTATGACAATTAAATTAAACAAGACGCAGGATCAATTTTGTTACTACAGTTTCAACTTCTACAAGGCCTAATCCTATGATGGCCTTGTAAAAGTTGGAAATATATTCGTAAAATAAATCCTGTGCGTGATATCATAAAAGTGCAGTTCCTGATTTCAAGATGTGTAACAAAGTAATGTCTTCCACCATCAATCAAATTTGACAAATTTGACAAATGGATAATTTGACAGGTATGGAACGTCCTCTGCTATGTTAAATTTATTTTCTTCTCTCAACTTCGCATTTGCCATCTTCAGAAGTGTTTGGTTGTTGTAGATTAACTGAAGAAACAGAGGGTGGGTTCGGTATTTATTTCATCGTCTGCCTGGCTCATCTGCGTGTGATTGGTACTTCTCTGGTTTGCGTAAAAGTAAAAGTAGAGTGGAATCAGATTATTTATTGAAATATGCTTGGAATGTAATTTGTTGGGATTGGATTATGAGATATTTCGGTGTTAGGTTGGTGATTAAATATTTGCTATGGACTAATCTTTTAATCGGTTTTCCATGTTTGCAGTAATCTGGTTCTGTCTTGCCTTTTCTTCATGTTTAGAGGTATTTTTTGATATCTATTGTTTCTATAATACGTTCTCGGTATTTGTTAATCGGTGTCATCATTTTTGTCTCTTAAAAATTTATTTATTGTCAGAACCTGCCAAATGTTGGAACATTTAAGATTTATTGTCATGTTTCCTGACTGCTGAAATATGCTCTTCTCTTCACGTTGATTTTTCTATTGGTTTGGTCGATGTAAATTTGATCACAGAACCTGCATGGTATGCTGTATACTCCCTGGTTTTTGAGTGAGATGCGGTCGATGGAGGAGCGTAGAAGGCTGTTGATACATGTATCTGGTTTGAAAGTTGTTTTTACATCAAATTTATAGATGATATTAGATAGATGACGAATGGCAGTTGGCGTATGAGAGATGACAAATACTACTGATCAATGACGAATATTAAATAATACGTACGAAGTAACAAATGAAATATGAAAACTGGTATGTGAAAGATAAAAGGTGACGGATGACGTGGCAGATAAGAGATGAACATAAATGAGATAATTTTTAGTGTCACAGTGCACACATGTAGAGGAACTCGTTCGAAATAACAACCGCCCTTCCGAGGAATTAAACGAGTTAGCCCCGTGGCGGTGCGGCGCTGAAAAAAAGAGCCCGCTTCTGCCGCCGGCGGAAGAGGGTCGGATGACGGCAGCAGTAGCAGAGAGTTGATGTAATAAGTAACAAATGGGGGATGTTTATTCGGCGCAAACTGCCTGAACAGCACATGTATATTGTCATATTTTCGTGTAAAGTGAGAACGGCACTCGTACTTGCGAACTTTGCATAATAAAATTTCACGAAAGTCTAAACTCTCCTCTCGACCGGAGCGAAATTGTCGGAACACGTCGCACCACCGCTCCACCCCACCCACTAAATTAAACAATTTCCGAGTCGAGCTCTCAATTTATTAGATTTTTCCACGTGGAACGACATCTATCATTGCGTATGCTAATTAACGCCCGAATTTGCCTAATGGTCGCACTCTTAACACTAATATTCCACACCCATTAATGGGAATTACAAATCCCGTCCAAATTACCGAATATTGTAAAGTTCTAATTACCAGATATCAATTATAACTTCAATAACTCAATGTCCTGGAGCCGTTCCGGGTGCACCTGAGTTGAAATTTGAAGGATGTAAAATTGATATTGTTAACGTTCGATCGAACTGAATTTTAGTGATGTCTGTGGTGCATTAATGAAATTAAATACTCACAGAAAGCCACCTGTTTACACCGGAGATTGCAGGCTGATCGTATTATGGCGTTACTTCCTTTGAGCTAGTTCTAAAATTAACCAGTATTTTGAAGGGTGCTCGATTTCAAATTGCTTTTGGTTATATAAAATATTTATTCGCGTTACTCTTGATAATCAATCAAAAGTTCGTATTATCTATTTTTTTTTATAACTCATTACTTATGATATGGTAAATAATTATTTCTCTTTTTTTCAGGTGAGTACCATTTACTTCACATGTCACTATGATTCTGTACTATTAGAAGGGGTAAGTTGTTTTTAAAAAATATTTTGTAAAAGAATGAAAAAGAAAAAAAAAATTGTTGAATGAAAACTTATACTTCCAAAGACTGCCAAAATTAAATTATCTTTAGCATGATGATTACCTTTATTAATATTACTGATGAGGAGGAAAGAGGAAATGAACATTCGCCTTTCTTCCCTTAAGGTGTATACCATACTATACTTTATTTTTAGTACATGAAAAATAAGAAACACCACAGCAACTGATTATATACCTACCAAAGAAAATTTAATTGATGGTTAAGAAATATAAGTAACTACACCACCAAATCTCCTTCTCGTTTTTTTAATCATTTATATCTCTAATAGAATTTAGTAAATTTGAAGGAGTTATTTATATGTAACGTTTAAAAAGCAAAGAACCTCAACTTCCTCCTTTCTCTCTTCTAATCCCCTACCGATACGACATGAACGAACAATTTTTCCGCAACCAGAAATTCCTCTAGCGATGCCGTAAAGCTATTTACAATTTAAACTCGCGTAATTCCTCCCCCCTGCTTGTGGAAAATACGATCGGGCGTACTTAACCCCGTGAAAAATACCAGCCGTGACTTTTCGCGAGAGAAATAAAAATAAATAAATGAAACGATACGACGGTTTACCCGCTGAATACAGAAATATGCATTCATAACTGCTTTTTTCATATCGGGGGGGCCGTACATTATATCCCCGGTGATAAATATTCATTTATTTGGGGCGCGCGGTTTTTGCCGCAGACTTTGATGTTGTTTTAATGCCGCGGGCGGCGAATTAGGGAAGGGCTCGGGGGGCGGGGGGGTGAAGGGTTCGGTAATTTGCTTAACGGTTACGTTCTAGTTTCGAGTTGCGGAAGGCTCACGAAGTTTTTGCCCGGATAGTTCTTCGTGTCGTGTAGTTTTAACTTTAATGAAAATTTCCTATGAAAAGACTGCTACAGTTTTTCCTTCGGGTTAGTACATTGTGTTAACACTTTGGTTACACAACAACACTTTTAATGTCATTGTTGTTATAAATAAATAAATACAGTTTTTAATCAATCATGCTTATAGTTATAATTTATGAATTATTACTCTGTTGAAAGGTTAAATTACTGCAATGTGATTTATTGTTTCTACTGAGTTATAATATTTTTTTAATATTAATATTCTAATTATACATTCTTCATATAATTTTTTTGCCTAATTCAACAAGTTATATTTTCTTTGTGTTTAAAGTTTTAACTTCGCCTCCTTCGCATCCATCTCTTTTGATGGTGATGCAAATGCGAGGCATCAGCAATTTCACATTGCCGGAATTTATGCAGATGATTTTAATAAAATGCCCTGTCGTCGTTTCGTTTTGTGCTTCCAACAAAAAGCAGAACTCCTCACCTGAACTTCCAACTTATTTACATACATTTCCTGATCGCTACAACTTTCGAGAGCTAAACCCCCACTCTTCAGGCCCTCCAGTGGGGATGCTTTAATAAATGTTTTGACGGTAGTGTCCGAATATAAAGGCGCGTTTTATTGAGTTATTATTATTATTGGTGATAAATTAATTATCATTACCATTATTAAAAGCGGTTTTAATTAGAATTTATTTATGGAATTTTCATTTGCATAATATATATTTACACGATGGTTGTTAATTAATAATAATAATTTTAAATTAATAATGGAATAATAATGTATTACAGTAATTGCTTTTTTGAATAATGTTAATAGATAGTAATGAAATGAATTATATAATATAGAAATAACACGAGGAATAAATTATGTGTATAATACGATTAATTAAATTCTCACTTAATACATGGTGAAATATTTTTATGTTCTAATTATGCGTACAAATTAAATAGTATGATTAGTTGAGATGAATAACTTCTAATAGGTAACCAAGTGTTTTAATTAATTACCTATTATTCCACAATGTTTCACCACGAGGTAAATGAGTAAATCATTCATGAAAAATAACTTCTAAATCATAAACATGTTTAATGTAGAATTTTGTTTTAAAATGATTTCCTTATAATTCACACTAAAATAATTTATAGCACAAACTAAGTTCCACTTATTTCTTCATTCAGACCCATAATTTCCTCTCCAGATGATGGCATCTTCATTAGCTAAAGGTTTTAACTATTTTGGCCATGGCTTATCGCTACAATTTTTATTTAGGAGTAGAAATAATGTTGTGATAAATAGTATTACCCATCAAAATAACATTTGAATAAATAACTCATCAAATCAAGCCGTTTTAAAAACAGTCCATCCGATTGTATGCATTATTCGTACGTTTCCTCAGCTAATGGCAAAAGAACTTTACTCTCTCGTATTGAAATATAGGTGCGCCTGTTGTTATCCTTTGTATTCCGTGAATTTATAAATGTCTGGCTTCTAAATAAAGGCAGTTACGAGGTAAAGAATAATATTTTCTGTTCGCCATATTCCTTTTAACCGTAGATTTATGAAGGAGTTACTAAGAAGTGGTATTGCGGGGGAAGTAAAATGAATTATTAAAACAGTCCGCGCGGGATTTTTCCTCTAGCGTGTAAAAATGGTCGCACGTAGTAAAATGAAAAGTTCACAGTTATTTATAACGAAATGAATGAGAAATGTGCGGTCGTACATCCGAAGCTCTTGAATCTGATATTACAAATTCTGATCGTAGATTCGCACATTTATCTCTGACTCTATATAACTTGATGCATTACGTTCGGCGCGGTGTCCACTCCGTGCGAAAGGGGTGATTTTTCCCGGATTTATGCGCACCCCCCGGAAAAACTTTTGCGCGCGGCGTGCGGTGCATCTCATACTCTCGTCCATACTTGTCAGTTCATAAGGGGGACACTGATATATGAACATAAGGTAATTTTCTGCCCTACCTTCGAAACGCTCCCTTCGGGATAAAGGAGCTCATAAACCGGAACCACCCCTGGAGAGGCGTACCTGCGTTTTTCGACATCTTGTTCGTTATATGATTGATTGTCTAACAGTTTAAAATTACTATATATAATAGTTAGGAAACACCCCAGTCACGTCTGGTCTTCCATTTATAAAATCGCCATCACATATTCAAGGCGTCAGTTGGAAGTTTCTTTGTTGATTGGGTGAGCAGGTTGCGGTGCGTTGTTCGCACCCCGGCTAGGGGATTGTATTCATCGCCTTTAATATTCACGAAACGCATGTTGTTATCTGCTGAAAATACAAATGGTCAATTTATTGCCTCTACTTGTGTGTTTACGTTCGTGATAAAATCCTATTCCAAGATACAAACAAAATATAGAAATAAAGATTAATTTTGAAGAAAGTGTAAGTGTTTTAATCAAGTTTTACAAACAAAATTATTAAATAAATAACATTTTTTTACACAAATCATATATTTATTAATAAAATGTATGAAAGTTCTTTACGTTGTAGAAAATTAACTATTAATTAGAAAAACACGAAAATTGTTTTCATATCATATATTTATTATTAAATTACGAATATTACTACGTGGTAATCCATACTTACACTGAATTTTTCAATTATTTTTTACTTATTATATTTAATTTCTATAAGAAAATTCGTTTAATAAAGTGATAAGTAATCCACCGAACAACTTTATTAAACTCCATTAAAATTTCTCTCCACCATCCAAGTCCGTAATTGTCTTCCCCCCTGTATACAAAACACCGAAATTGAAATTAACAAAAGTATCCCCCGATGATGATCTGTGTTCGGTCGTCATCCTTATTATTCCTTGGATATTCCACCGCCGCTCTCCCCGAAAGAGACACACCACAAAATTTCTCATTTATTTGCGAGCGGTCGGAAGGCCATCAAAGTTTCTCAATTATTAGACTGTTCCGTGGAGGGTAATTCAGGCTACCGCAGGCTAAAAACTTTTATTATTAGACCATATCGAAAAATATGCAAATAGTCCCGTCCTATTCTACATATAGACATAAAAGATCCGCAGTTTCCGTACGCAGTGCGAAGGCCGTTAGTGCGATTTCGTATTCAGGATGGGTGCGAATTTCATCACACACCCAGCGAAGAGAGTTCGTGCAATTGCAGCCGGTAATTGATTCCGGTGAGATTTCCCTGCCTGAGGAATTAGGATGATTCCAGTTGATGTTATTCCTGAGAGTTCTGGGTAATTATTAAAATATCTCGTGTTAATCACATCAGCACACATCGAAAACATTCTTTTATTAGCACAGATACAAAGTTATTCTAATTATATTATTTTGGTGGTGATTTAAATGAAAAGAGGAGAAAGTTATTTTCTATTTTGAACTTTTTTACTAGTGCTATTGTACATGCAATTAGCTTCTTAAATTTTAGTCCTACTTTTTATTTGAAAAACTTTTTCTTCATTTCCTCCTAAAAATTCCTTTTCTAATTTCTTGATCTATATCTGCAAGTTGAGTTTTCTTCTCTTTGATATATGCTTTAAATATTTGCTTTAACTTTTTACAATATATATTCTACAATACTGCAAGGGCGTTTCCAGCTAACTGGCTTAGGGGGGTAATTAAAAAAAAAACTTAAATATTTTCATTATTCCATAAATAAAGAGCAATCAACATCAAACAATTCATTAGTTTGAATCATTCAGACAATTAAACTAGCTAGTAAAGATATTTATTTTTTATACATAATTAGGGTCAAGACAAGAAAAATATTCTGTAAAATTTAAAACAGATTTTTGTAACTAAACAGCAAAATCGATATTTGAAAGTGTTACCGTATTTTATTTACGAAAAATTACCAAAGTGATTAAGAATATGAACTTTCAACAACTAAAAGCCTCAACTATTCAATTATTTCTTAAATAATAAAATCTACCTTTTATTGCTTATTAATAATATTGTCAATATTAATATCCATATATCTATAAATAATAGAGCTAACTCGATTAGTCTTTCAACGCTAACGGACAGACTACATAATATTTGTAAAATTATTTTTATGTTCCGAAAATGTTGGGGTCAAATTTTATGTATGCATCTAAATCATGTGTTCTTTTAGTTTATTTTTCTTTTGCCATTGTAATTTCGAAAATTCCAATTTAGTCTTAATTACTATTGCACATTGAAAGAAACAAATGAGTACAAAACGAGAAAGAGATATTGACATCCCTGAATATGGATTCCAAGGTTTCAAAATAAGCAATGGAGAATAGAAAAAAGATAGAAGAACGGAAGCAGTCATATATTTATTTATTTATTATTTAAAGAAAGAAATTAGTAATAAAGAAGAGAAGTGGGTCCTAGAAAAGCAAGAGACACCTGGAAACAAAGGGGAAAAGTAAATGAATAAAAAATAATATCATAATAACAGGCTTAGCAGCAGAGGCAAACCAAGAGCAGAATGAAGTCGAGAATTTCACATTATATAGAAAAAACAAATAATACGAGTCAAAGTTGGCACATGTCAAACAAAACAACAAATAATGACCTAGCACATGTAGAAAGATTCGTCCAAAAAAATAGAGAAATAGCAAGAGAAGAAAAAGCAAAAGGAGACAGAGTAAGAATAGGATACCGAAAGATAACAATTAACGGAGAGGAGTACGAATAAGAAAACAACTATAAAGCAAATAAAAAACCAGACATCACAGCGAGAAAATAGAAAAATGTTAAATACAATACAAATGGGAATATGGAACGTAACAAGTATTAAAGGAAAAGATAAGGAATTATTAGAAGAAATGGAAAAAACGGAAAACATAATATACGAAAAATATAGCGATGACAGAAAAATAAGCGTGGATATCAAAATGGAAGGAACTAGATGGAATATAATTGTGGCATGTGCACCAAACGAAAACGACAAATATAGAAAAAAAATAAATTTTACGAAAGACTGCAAAAATAAATAGAAGATAGCAAATGAATCACAATAGTCATGGGAGATCTTAATGGAAGTGTAGAGCAGGATAACAAAGGCAAAAATATTAGAAAAAACACGAAAAAACGTTTCGCAAATCTACAATGAGTCTTATTAAGATTATAAAACAAATCACTTATCGAAACAACTATTTCTCAGTATAATATCTCGACAGACATTGAATGATACAAAAGTAATTTACGTGTTACAAATAGCAAGGCTATCAAAGCAACACTAGTTTGAACGTACTTATTTCTGTCAAATAAACTAAAAATGATTGAATGTACGTTAAATAGTTTGTGAGTGACTTTGGTATGACATATTTACGAAACGTTTCCGTGTTTTTTCTAATTATTAGTTAATTTTCTATAACGTAAGGATTTTAATACATTTTTATTAAGGCAAAAAAGGGTATTGGGGAAAGTATGCAGATGAGAACAGAAACGAAAATGGAAACAGAATTATAAAACTCTGTATAGCAAACAACCTCATTGTGGCAAACACAAAATTCAAACACAAAGCCATACACAAATACACTAGAGAAGTCAGACCAAGAAAAGAGAAATAGTAGACTACTCCTTAATTCACAACTTGGTAAAAATAAAATTAACACAGGAGCAGAAAACAATAATAAACAAAAACACAAAAACCAACATTTGAAAATATAGAAACTAGGGATGAATACCAATCAAAAATAGAGAAAAGACAAACAAAATAGAGGGAGCAGAAAGCAAATAGAAAAAGTTCAAAGAAATCATATGTGAAGCAGTCCAAGAAAGCTAGAGGACAATCACTATACCAAAAAAAACAGAGGAAGAAAAGCAGGTCGTTTCAGAAGAGGTAAAATAATTTATAATAACATGTATTACAGAAGATATAGAGTAGCAAATAAAATAGTAGAATACAAAATCAAGATAGCAAAAAAGCTATCCTGGGAGCAGTTCGGTAAGAAACTGAAAGAAACGTTCACAGAAAACCAAAATATATTTTACTGCACAATTATAAAGTATAAAAGACAAAAAACAGAAATATAATAACAGAAACACGAAGATATTAGAAAGACGGAAAGAATACTTTAACGAAATAACCGAAACAGACGATACTGGATATGATAAAGTGAAACAAATGAAGGAAACAATGAAATAACAATCGAAGAACTGGAGGCAGCAATCAAGGAAAGAAAATTAGGAAAATCCTCAGGTATAGATGACATCATAGCCGACATGATGAAATATATGGGTGAAAGGGGAAGGAAGAATTTTTGGAAATAGTAAATGACACCACCAAGAATCACAAGATACCCGAAGAATGGAACTAGGGAATTAAAATACCCATACACAAAAAGGGAGACACAAAAATATGTGAAAGCAACAGGGATATTACACTCACAAACATACCAGGGAAACATTTGGCTAGGATAATAGAGGCATGAATAAAAGGAAAATTAGATCAACAGCTGGGAGAAGAACAAGACGGATTCAGAAAAATAGAAGCAAACAAGACTTAATATACATAATGAGAAAACAAAAGAACAGATGATTAATGAACCGAGAACACAAAGATAGGGTTTAAAAATATAGAAATATTAAAAATGCAAATATTAATGTTTGCCGGCGATATAACACTAATAGCAGATTCCAAAGAAAAACCTGGAAATATACAAATAGGAGCTAAAAAAATGAATTTAAACAAAACCAAAACAATGATAATATCATCAAAAGGGAGCAATCACAAAATAGAGTTAAACGGAAAACAAGTAGAGCAGGTTAAGCAGTTCAAATACCTGGGATCAACAATAGAAGAAATAGGGAAGATAGTTTCAGAAAAAGAGGAAATACTAGGCAAAGCAAGAATGATCTACAACACATAAAGAAAACATTCTTAGAGAAAAAAGAGATGACAAAAACAATAAAAACAGAAGTATATAAAAAAATGTAAGACATTCACTACTATATAGTAGTGAATCATGAGTAACCACAGAGAGTAATAACAGCAAAACCAATGCAATAGAAATGATATAGTTAAGAAAGATACAGGGAATTACAAGAAGAGACAGACTACGAAAGAAAACAGCTCCATATTAAACCAATAAAATCAGTAATAGAAGAGAGACAATTAGGATGATTTGGTAAAAGGTAAGAGGTAAAAGCAAGTACCCCAAGCAGCGGAAAGAAGAGGAATAGAATGGAAAGAAATAAGAAAAATGGCACAATATAGGCAACAGTGGTAAAGGTGTGTAAAAGGAAATAAATAAAAGTGGAAAAAATAATCCTCTATAATAGGTTGATCCACGTTTGGTCTATTTCTCTGGTATTGGTAATTCGAGGTTTCGTCATTTCAATTTGTAATTCGTTTAAAATATTGACTGCATCATTATAAATTGTTTAAACGATGTGGCAGTATTTTTCCTTTTATTGGATAAAGATACAGTTATTAGCGTAAGATTTATCCATTTACTCAAAGTTTTCGTATTTTGCCGTATTTCTAAAATTATCGGACAAAAAGCATACTGTAACTCTGAAGATATTAAAATATTTAAAAGAATGCATATATTATTCTTAATCAAAAATACCTTGTGTATAATTGATTGAATTATAATAAATTGGTAATTAGTCAATTAAAAATTTAGGATTTATATGCGACGTGCAAACAGTTTCGGTTTCTATCTTTAGATTTGAAAGTAAGACAAGACATATTGTAAATTGAACTAAGAAATATGATTCGCGCTCTCTTAATGTAAAAAAAATGTAACGATTAACGATACAAAAAAGACGAATAGTACCAATATATGCCGAGTATTATTAGAAAAGGGAACCCCTATTTTAATTTGTGTACATAGCCCGTTTTGAAAAAGTGCAACGTCATAGATCGCTGACTAGATTCACTTTACTTGTTTGTTTGAAATATTAGTAATTTTTAAGAATAAAAAATAAGCGAACGAATAATTCATTCGCATTTGTGGTTTTTTGTACCCTATCGTATGTGGTTTTTTTAGTCTAATTCGTTCTGTTAAGTAAAATGCAAATTTAAACATCTTTATCTGCTTTTAGTTATTTATGTCTTTCTTGTATACCTTTTCTAAAACCTTGAATTTCTCTGGGTTCTTATTAACCATCCTATTTCTTATCATTTTCCCCTTTTCATATGCATTTATCCTCGATTTGACATTATTTTGCTTTCACCAGTTATAACGTGTTAATTTATTTATTGTCTCTTTATTTTTTTTCTAACTTTTTGTTATTTCTTTTTCAAGCTTTAACTTTAACCGACTACATTCTGAAATTGTCCTTTAATTCTCTTCACGAAATTTTTTGAATTTTCTGTGGTCTTTATTATAAATCCACATTTGTTTGTTTCCTAGGATTATTTTAACATTTGAATACTTTGTTTACATCAGTGGCATACAGTCTTTAAGATTTTATACGTGATACGCTTTGCATATTTGAATGAATTTCAGCAGATAATTGTATTTGTAAGATTTCATTAACCATTTTGAACATTGCTATCAGTTGATTGTTGGATACTATTAAACAGTTTTTAAATTTGTTTTATATGCATCTTAGGCGAATCCCAGATATATACCTAAATATATATACATTTTTCTTTTAGTCTTTGCTTATCATTATGTTTCGTTTATGATTCCTGTGTATTTCGCAATTTTGACAACCAATCTTTTCACTTGAGTTTTATACAGTTTTTTAGAAAAGTGAATTTGTTGATTTTATGTAAATATTTCATACTTTTCACATATTTTTAAAGATATCAAAACCAAACTATAAATTTCCTTATAAATCACACGATTCTATACTAATTGCATAAAGGGTAGTTTCAGTCAGTTGATTGTATATGTTTTATTACGTTTTATAATTTTATATGTAAGTTTTTCTGAAAGATCTCAATAACCAGGCTTTCAGCTCTTTAGTGGTTTCCACACATTGTTTTTTATAGGTATCATCAGATTATTTAGCGATATTTTTAAATTTATAAATGTTAATAAATTTGAATTTTCAACTGTTATCTATCTATTATCAACTTATATCAAAATTATTTTCTATTGGCTTTATTTCTAATACTCCCATTTTTATTTGTTATTTCTTTCTTTCTTTAATCTTTATTTTTGCTTTTGTTAATTTGAACCTGCCACTAATAAAAAATCCTATGTGACAACAACTAAGTATATTTATTAATCTACCTTTGTTTTTTTCCTTCAAATTTTTTGGATTATTTTCTCATATTTTGGACATTACCCACTCTTGTTGTACATCAGATACCAAGGCAGTTTAAATAAACTTTGCATCCCGTTTTGATTCTATTATATTCTGCTTTTATATTGCATTTTAGTCGTCCCTTCCTTTCTTTCGAACTTTCTTTAATAACAATTTCTGCTCTCAATGTTGTTCCAGTATTTTTTTTTAAATTCACTTCAGATGAATTTGCTCTTCTTCATTCTATCCAGAAAGTTTGCTTATTACATTACTTACTCAGATTCTGATTTTGAAGTAAATTTTTATATCTTTTAAGTTATAGCTAAATGTTAGAGGGCTGTTTAGTGTCTAAAGATTTATGGCATCTTAAAAGTTCTATTTCATGTTATTTAACTCTGCTTAGCCCTTTGTTTTGTTTGTACGAGTTCCATCCGGAAAGTAGTATCTGTTTGAGATTATAAATGAAACTAGTAAATATTAACAAATATTAACACTTTTATTTGCGAATAACATACATTTAACCACTTTTCTATATATTCACCTCGCAACTTTAAGCGTTTGTCGTAACGTGTGATGAGTTTTTGTATCCCTGCTTCATATTCCTTCGTAACTAATATATTGGGATATTTAATCTCTCATTCCTGCCAAAAGTCCTTATGTTTTTTAAACAGATGTTTCTGAAGGAGCTAAGTCTAAGTCTACATGGACTACATGGTGTTTGATTGAAAGGTCGTCCGTAATAATTGATGTCCGACCCGAATGCTCTTCATCATAGGTTTAGTCTCTTTCTAAGTTAAAAATACGGCACCAGTGCCGAACAGACGACTCATCCATAAAATTTTCTCTATACATAGTCTTTAACTAACGATGAATACCACAAGGTCGCACATTTCCTGAGTTGAGAATTTAGTTTTAACTTTGATAATGATCCGCAAGGACCGAAACACGTGTCAGTTATCTTAAAATAAAAAAATGGAACATAACAAGAGTTTTACTTCTCCTAAGTTGAGACATCAAGTGTGCTACTTGATTCGCCTGCGCTCCTAACGGTGCAAACAGGTACTACTTTCTACTATCCTTCGTATATAGCAGACCCGTCGATAGCATAGTGTGACTCATGCATTTTCGTACTGAAGAATTTTATGTATGGCAATTAATATCTATCATGGTTCATCATCATGCTAGGATGACTGGGACAGAATAAAATAAAAGACGGAACGTGTGTCTGATTATAGAGCGATAAGTCACCGTCAACTCTCGGAGGCTTGACTATATTGACACATTATACTATCGCCATAGTGTATTTCTATAACCTCTGATAATAAAGTTCGGTAAATAGTCCTGTAACATTAACGCAGTTGAAATATTAACTAAAGCTACATTATGATCCTTCGAAATAGTCATCTCCCAAAACTATGTATTACTGAGATTTTCTGAAAACTTTTCAAGAAGGCTTTCTTTAGGAAGGAGTTCAAAAGTCACGTTTCGTTGGATGTCACGAATGTTGTCAAATCTTTTTCCTTTCAAAACGAGTTTGAGTCGTGGGAATAGGAAGAAGTCTGGAGAATTGAAATCTAGCGAGTATGATGCATGTTCAATTTACACCACCTCCTTTTTTGACAATATTGGCTATGTGAGGGTGAGGATTGTGGTGAACAAAAAACCATCAACCATGTTGTGCGTACCTTGCGTGGACGTTTCATGAAACGGTTGAAAAATTTCAATGTGCCTTTCCAGTATTGTATATCTTTATTTGCTTATTTGTTCGATTCTCCTTTCAACAAATATCTTTCGTAAATGGTTGATGATTTTTAAAAGTATTTATCTTTTAAAAATGACCTTAAACTCTTTTTGTATGATTTTTGACTATTTCTGAATAAATCTTATAGGTAAAAGTATAGATCTTTGATGGGAGAGTTCTGATTTTAATTGGAATAAATTCAGGCAGATTCTGAGCCAAATCCATTGTAATTTTTTGTTGTCTTCTTTCCACAAACTATCCTGGGAGTTCAATTACTTCAGAGGGTACATAAATCAATTTAATTTCTCGCTCTCTTATGCACATTCCAGTTTCATTTTTCTTCTTGAGCACATTGTTATTTAATAGCCATCACTCTGATAATATTTTAGCGACTATTGCAATTGTTTTCCCTTCAGAGACACATACACATAGGCACGAATCAGCAATGTCAAAATAGTAAAGATATTATCATAAAGGTGCAACTATGGTAATGTCTTGATTAACTATAAATACCCGGAGAGTTAAATACTCCAAATTAAAACTTGTTTCCCTGTTTTCAACGGCGCTACGCTAATGAGATCCAAAATAGATCGAAACAGGTCCATGGCTGTTGTTGATTGGGAACAATAATTGAATTAGAAAGAATAGTGTATGTACTTATGTGTAAATTTTAAATATTTCTCTGTTTTAGGTCTGATTTATAACAACTATTTTTGAAACCAAAAAATTATTCAATCAATTTTAAGTTTTAAGTGGAAAAATAGCTTTTGGTAATTTTCTCTACACCATTCTAAAACAATCATTTTTAAAGTCAAAAGCGCATTGTATTTATTTTTTAGGTTTAGGATTTCGTTTTATTTATATAACAGAAAGAATGATTTATTGATTTTACTTTACATCTTCACTTAAATTATAATAACAATTACAATAAATTGACAAACTACTAAACAATTTAGAGCAGGAAACATGTGGAAATAGTTCATGTCGTGTTCTTCCACACAAACCCATATTACTGGATGACCATATTCTCACTAGCAGTGTATTTTTGCTACTTTAGGCAATATTTTAGTCATTACTGGCTTATTTTTGCTCATTTTGTATGATACTATTATGTTTTATGTTTCATGTCATTTTAGAGAGATTAAAAAATATGAAATTACTGAACCCAAAAACATGTAGATGAAAGCACAAATTGTTAGCGAAATTGAGTTATTTCTTTTGAACCAATTATCCAGAAACCACCACTACTTACAATTAATATAATTGTTTATATTGAGTATTTTATTTTGCTTAATGAAATAATAAATAACATAAAATCCAAATTAGATCAAAAGAAACAAGTAGCAGCATTATACATAATCATGAAAGGGGATTTCGACACCATCTCTAAACCTAAGCTAATTAGGATATAATAGAATAGAATATATTTGTGTAAAAATAAATAAACCATTACAATAAAATGATTAATTAATAAGTAAATATTTCTAAATATGTCACAGTCATAATCTAAATTATTATTACATTATAAAATTACATCTAAATGTTAGCACATATGAAGCAGAAATTAAGATCCTTCAAAAAAATAATATTTTACTATTTAATCGCTTTATTACTAAAAAATTCATTGTATGGGTAATATGCTTTAGATATAAGATTTTCTTTTCATTTTTAGAGTAACAATTTGACAAGCAGCTTCTTAAAATTGTCGAACAACTTATTAAAAAATTCTGGTAATAGTTCATAGTTCATAGCATTTTGACTTTTGGTAATAAGCATCGTTTTGGTTTCTATCGGAATAGGAATGATTATCAGAATGATAACTGTATTCAATTAAATTAGTAGTAATGAATCTAATACTTTCAGGAACTTTATCAGACGGTAAATAAAACTATACTTTGTTAATATCACACTAAGTATAGTTTTATTTATTGTCTGATGACGTTCCTCCTGATTCAAGATGTATCACAAAGTTATGGCTTCAAGCATACGACTAATACTTTCAAATATGAAATGATTGAACAATTAAAATATTAAACTTAGCAAACGTATTTCTAATATCTGCCCTATAGTCTAACTCTTACTGCTCGACTTTGCATTTTGAAAATTTTATCTACGTGTGGCGAATGCCCCTAACAAACAATCGCAAACCTAATTGCCGATTCAATTCAAGAAATGCTTGATACGTGATTAAAGTTACTTCTACTGAGACATTTTTTTTTGTTATATTTCGAAGCATGTGTATTGTTTTTGACATCAGAATATTAATAATCTACAATTTCCCAATGATGACCCCTACGGGATACCACATATCATATTTTCCAATGATGATTTTTTGTTCTTAAACTTTGTCGAATGACTTCTTTCTGACAAGAAAGATTGCAAAACAAATAACACATTCTATTTACATCATATTTACCTAATTTATTAATTAGAATGGAGTGTGATACGCAATTGAATGCTTTAGATAAGTCGCAGAAGATTGCACCTATATATTGGTTATTTTCATAGCTATCAGTAAAAAAAATAGATAATACATGCATTGCGTCTATTGTCATATGCTCAAAACTATTTTGGCACTTAATTGAAAATACAATTTTGTTCGAAATGCTTATATAACTGATTGTATATAAGGCCATACATTATTTACAGAAATGACCTAATGCAACTTAATTTGAAAGGAAAGCCATACATTTTATGTTATGTTATGTTATGGATTCTGAGCCTTTTGAAATTACCTCGACGTAAGAGATCTTTTGTAATTATCCCTGACCTACTTGAGTCCCTCAATGTCTAGACTTTTTACGTAGTCTACTTTAGTTTGAGAGTTAATGTGTACCAATTCAATGGGCTTTAACAGGTAGTTCTCTCTTTGAAGGGGCAGAGCAGTCGACACCTGCATAGTTTACTCAGTAGAAAACAACGTGGAAATTCAAAATAAGACAACTGCAACTTATAATATTAGAAATGAAACAAAAACATAATTTATTACCTTCGACAGTAAGCAAGAACAAACGGACATAAACGTTAAAATCAGAGGAACAAAAATAAACAAATCACAGAAGTAGATTATCTAGGACTAAGAATATTTAACAATCTAAAATGGGATGAACACATAGACCTATTAACAAAAAGAAACTCCACAACAACAGTAGCAATAAGGAAAATACAATACTACATACCTACAATAATACGAAAACAAGATTTCCAGAATCCAAGAGTACAAAGATATATTTTGTTTAATTCTTTTTCTAAATTTTCCTGTTATGTAAACAAAAATCATCAAAGGTTTTATGATATGTGTAAACATTGTAAACATTGATAATAAACTGACACATGGTAATAGTTGCCATCATGGTTTTTAGCTACAAAAGACGATAAATACATACTTGACTTATGAGGCTGATAAATATTGAAAGTTCATCTTCACTTATATTTGAATAAAACTATATAAGCACTTTCGTATATATATTGTAAAACGCTACAATTGTTTCGCCATACTGTGGCTTCTTCAAGCAAAAGAAAATTCTTCGCTTTACAATATATACTTGAAAGTGCTTAGTTTTATTTATATAAAAGTGAAAATAAATACGTACCCTATACATACAAGTGCAAATGTTATAAATTTTATTTCAAAGAAAATATTCCACACAATTTTAATATTAGGAATGTTTAAATGAAAAAGTATGAAACGAAAAGTACGAATGAAGTATTCATTAAGAGTATATACCATAAGCCTGAGCCAATGTTTTCATTGATTAACGAGCCGGAAGATTTCGTGTTGTGGTTGTGACGACAAATTCTTTCACAGCAATTTTGAGTTCGTCGTTACAGCGATGCACTTTCAGATGTTTTTCTATGGGAGACATGTAAATCGCATGCGATAGATAAGTGTGGACAATTGTTCACAATTGTTGCTTCATCAGACGGTGTGCGCGTAGTGGGTTTCGAAGCAGCTTACCGACTAACAAAAGGAATTGAGTATAGGGCTCGCACTTCAACATCTGTTTCGGTATCATGAAGACCATAATTTTTTGAAGTCAATCATCACAGGTGGTAAGAGCTTGTGCCATCACAATGAGCCAGAGACAAAGCGAGACAACATGCAGTAGAAGGATGCGTTTTCACCTCTGCTTAAAAAGTACAAACCCCTGGCATCAGCAAGCAAAGTGTTGCTCGCCATTTTTTTCTTTAAGTGAAAGGTCCACTATTTGTTGAATTTCTTGAACACATGAGAACCATTAACTCTGTTGTGTACTATGAGACACTCCAAAGACTACTAAAGTCCATCAAAAACAAGGCTGCTTACAGAGGGTGTGATTCTGCTCCATGATAAAGCGCGTCTACACGTCTCTAGTATCATGCATACAGAATTGGTCAAGTTAAAGCATCAGCAGCTTCACCATTCCCCTATAGCCCGGACATATCGTGCTATGATTGACATGTATTTGGTCCACTGAAAAATCATCTGAAAGCACTGGACGATGAAGTCAAAAAGAACTGGATCTCTTCACAACCACAGAAGTTCTGAGAACATGGAATCTTTCGGCTCGTTAATCAAGGGAATCGTTGTGCTCAGACTTTTTGAATAAAGTATTTATTTACACCAACAGTGTCGCTTCATATCCTTTTATTTGATCACCCCTTGTAATTTTTTGTAACTTGTATGAGTGTGTCTCTGTTCTTGGCCACTGTATCTCAAATATCTGTAAAGGTTTTGAAGCCAAACATTAAATTGGAAAATTTGTAAGTAAAACACAATTTGACACTTTTTTCACTTATTTTATTAAATGCTAGATGTTCATTACAATGTCAATAGCAAACTAGTGCCAAACTTTGTTTGAAATGTACATCTAGCATTTAATAAAATAAGTAAAAAATGTGCTAAACTGTGTTTTACTCATATCAACATTTTCACGTACTCAAACAACTTAATTAATGGAAAATTTGTATTGGAAAATTTTAAGAGCTTTTGAAATAATTCTGCCAAACGAAACTAGATGTTCTTCAGAAATACAATGAAGTTGTAGAAATGGATAATAAAATTAGAAATTCTTAATAATAATCTCTCTGACTAGTAATAAAGAGAAAGTACTAAAATGACGACTATCTCTTACGGAATGCTATTAACGCCAACGTGTAATTGTCTATCTATACTTATCTTTTTTTCAAAATTTGCTCTGCTTGTGTTTTCTTTGCACATTAAAAAATATATGTGGTAGCACAAAATACTGTAAAGTAAGACACATTTAAATGTTCATATAGCACCATTTATCTCCTTCAGCATAAAAAAATATTTCTCCTGTCGCACTTTCTTCAATAATGTTCTATAGATTCCATCACTTGAAATATGCTTTTTTGTATATTTTGTACAGCCATTGAATTCTTCCAGTTTCTCTCTATGAGGAAATTTTGGCACAAGTAATCAAAGCTAAAAAAGTACTTTAAGAATTTCTTTAACATTCATAATAATTCTGTTGGCAAGTTATTCTAAAATAAAGGGGTTTTAAAATGTTCTTATTAAAAATAAACATCGTTTCTTTGGGTAGCTCTGAATTTTATCCATATTGTGAAAATTTAATTTCAAAGGATTACATCACTGATAACAAATTAATAATAAAATAGCTAAAGATAATTTTATTAGAGAGAAAAAAAAAGTTAATTAAAAATACAGATTGTTATAGCTAAAGTTAAATAATTTGATGAAAATATCTCCTAAATAGAATTAGAAATCACAAGTTCGTTATCATTGTATTAATAGAAAAGTTATATGTGCAGTTAAGACAATTTCACTTATATATTGCTTTATTTTATATTATTTATTATTGAATTTATTATTTTATATTATTATATTTTTTATTATTATTATCACGAATGATGTAGAAAATGACAATCAATATTTTATATACTTCAACCTTCTTACAATATTTGGTATTAGGCTAATATATATATTTTTAGATAATTTTTATCTAAGTATTTCTTGGTCTTCCTTTATAATTTTTTCTGTTCCACATGTTTCGAATACTTTTTTTCGTAGTCTAAGTATCCTTCATACTGCAGACATGTCTGAACCTTCGAAAACATGTTTCACTATTGTAGTTCATTTTTAGGTTAAAACATTTCCTGCTGTATCGTTAACATATGCAAGAACCAAAACTTTACATATTTTACAAGACATCAGAAGGAAGCAGTAGTGACGTGATTCTCACAATCACCATTGAACGCTAAATATTCACAGCACACTTTGAAGAATACACTTTTAACGACTTTGATGTAGATACATGAAAAATACTATATCGATGGGTCTTTTATATTATCTTACATTGTTGTATGATTTTGGTAAATATATTTAGATTATTTCTGAAATAAATTTTATACAGAGTGTTCTATTCTACTTTGATTTTCCAGTCTAATCTTTGAGACTAACTATGTATATAACAAGGTAATGATTTATATTTCTTGAAAGTCTACCTATCATACCTTATATTTATCACAGGGCTGGATTTGTAAATTAAACTTATCAATTTCCTGGCATATTTTTTGAAAATTGCTTGACATATTGCACTTTTGAAAATGACAAGCAATTATTGGAACATATGTCAGAAAACTGATAAATTATGAAACCAAACAAGTGTTTAATTTACAAATCCACCCCTGCTTTAAAATTATCCTATTGTTAAAAAATAATGTTTAGAACCTGTAGTAAAAACGAATCCTATTGACGATCCTTGGAGTAACCCTTTCTTAGATGCTGAAACAGCCTTTCCCCTCATAAATATGTAAATTTCATTTTGTAGCTATTCTCCTAAAAGATTTTGTTATCTTAATATTCTTCTTATTCTTTATGATTTGGCTATTTGTGCTACAATTTTCATTGCTTACATTGTAAATTTACATTTCATAAAGTTTGACTTTGGCTTATTATTTGTTTATATATCTAACTTCAATATTATTGCTAAAGACTATTGTTATATTTCAACCAAACATGTTATTCCTTCGATTTAGTTTTTTTTATCTTCTTGATCATGTCACTCTTTAAATCTTCTTAGAAATAATGAATTGATGAGGCGGATACATGATGAAACTCCATAATATATTGAAATAAAACACAGTATGCATCTGCCTGATGAAGCCACTGTGTGATGAGATATGTTGAAGTGTACAACAATAAAAGAGAAACCCCCTCAACTCTTTTGTTTTGTAAGAAAAATATACAAGTCCTTTACGTTGTAGAAAATTAACACGAAAATATGTTCATGTTTTTTCAATATCTTTTTAGATGCGTTTCTGCTCTATATTGAAATATTACACTTAAACTTGTCTATGTTTTTAACTAGGAAATTGTTTTCTCGGCACGTTTCTAAATTGGTTGTTTTAAAATAAGTTTCATTTTTAAGTTTTATAATAATATAAATAATTATTGCTGTAATATTATTTTCATTCTGTGCTTAAAAAAATAAACGTAAATGATTTTTAATAATATCATTAATTAAATATAATAGTAATATATTTATTTAAAGATTAATGTTATAGATTGACGAGGAAGTATAATTAATATGGTATAATAAAAAAAAAACTTTATGATATTACATTTTTTTATTACACATCCAATTCAATTAGCCAACACGTTACAATAGTAACACGACATAAAGTGTACACGCTTAATGGTACAATTCACAAATTTAACATTACCGTTTTAATATTATCTTAATTACAATCAGCGCAACAATGCACAACACACACAGCATTGCAGTAATGGAATGCAATCCCATATCATCCGCGGCATAAACAACATAATCATATACGTAATGGCACTGTTGGCGATGCAATTTTTACACCCTCATTGAATATGCAGCTGGAACGTCCCCCCTTCCGAATAACAGCCGAAGACAGGAGCGCCGAATTAAAACAACACAATTACCTTTCTGGCTTTCCGCTTTTAATAATCAAAATCCAATCTACATATTCCTCTCAGACGTTATTTATTTTAAGTTTTCCTCCGGCCGGTGATATTATTCCAGGGTGGAAAATCCGGACGGGGCCCGGAAAAACGATAAGATGCGGTCGTGGATTAGATCGATCGGATTTTTTCGAAACTGGGAAACATAAAACGCAGGAAGGGGCGCGATTTATACCTATTTAAATGGCTTCCTAGTTTTAATGCCCGGGGCAATATCAATAACGGCGGACGGTTATTTATTAGTGCGTTATAATAATTCGGGATTTATCGTTACGGCCGTTATGGCTTCATTAATTTACCAGTCGATGCGTGCATATCGGCCAGTTATCATTTGAAATTAATATGGAATCTTTAATATATATATTCACGACCTTTCATCGTGTGGCGATTACTTCTTAAGTATAGATGAAAAATTAAAAATACTTTTACTAAGTTAATATCACAATGTTCATCAATATTGTGATATTAACTAAGTAAAAGTATTTTTTATTTTTTATCTAATTAAAATGCATCACGAAATAAGTGCCTACAACCTCGAATCAGTTTTCTTAAGTATATTTTCAAATCTTAAATCATTTCTCTTAGCAGCGGGGACCAATTCAAACTTTATAAATTTATGTGTTTTTAAAACGCAGCCTTAAACTTCCATTAATTATTACAAATTAACGGTCAAATGCTCTCTCCGTGTTATTTTAGTTTTCATTTAAATGTTTTAAGTATTTTTTAATAACTATGATATTACATCTAAAAAATTATTCCTTACGTGCGAAAGAAATTAATTTTATTATAAAAAGTACAATGGATTTTAATAAAACTTATAAATATTACAATCGTAAACATATAATTGATGTTCTCCGGGAATATTAGGGGTGAAACACTGGGAAAGTGGCGCGCTCGCCAAAACGTAGGGCGAGATTAACCCCCGGTTATATGTGTGTATGTGTGCGAGCGTGAATTTTACTTTGTAGTTTCGAATTGCTCCATTATTGGAAACTAAACTGCCGAGTGGAACTTCCACTAGTCCATTAATTCCGATTTTAGGAGAGGTGAAAGAAAAATGGCGGCGGCGGGTCGAGTTAATTTGATGGGGAACTTTGAATATTAATTAGTGCCAAACATGTTCTACACACCGAATAATTAATGTACCTGTCTAATAAGTTTATCTACAATATAGGATTTTGAAATGTGCGACATTCGGCATTCGTTAATAAATGTATCATACAATATAAACCGTACTTGGGATACTTTAATGACTTTAGTATTCTGTTTAATTAATTAACTTACATCTAAAAGTGTAATTATTTAGCATATAAAAATTACCTGGTTAATTTTACTACCGATTTATTTCATTTTCTACATTTTTACCTTAATACCATAAAATCAAAATAGGTCCTTCCGTACATACGTACCACAACAAGGGATCCCACAAGGTTTCTCTCTATCCTACTCCTCTATAACATATTCGTTCATGACATATATAATTTAAATCCCAAATATTTTAATCGCACCGTGTATTGTCTACTATTAGCTGTCAACAAAGCACGTATAGCCCTAGGTAACATACTTCCAAAATTGTTTACTACACTGCAGGGGCTAATTGACACTCTTCAACATTAGTTTACCAATTTTTGGCAGATTTTATTTTATAGAGATACGTATATTACAATAAATAATATTAAATTAATTCTTCTGCCAATTGGCTATCAACCGTTGGTCTTTCTGCCTGTTTTGATAGTGTTCTGCCATTTTCAGTTGTAGCTTAGAAGGTACTTGATCGCTAATGTCATCCGGAGTCGTGTCAGATGAATTTAATTGTGAAATGTTGAAATGAAATCGTGAATTGTGGAGGTGAAACATTTACGTTTGAGAGTGATATTTTGGTTTTGGAAAATGCATAAAGGGTGTAGGAAATTGCAAGGGATAGTGTTGAGGTAAATTTATCAGCTAAGTAGGATAGGCGGGTTTATACATAAATAATAACATTTGTTATTGTATCTGCGATGTTATATTTTTGAGCGTAGTGGTGTGGAGGATCGGGGTTGTAAATATTATGAACGAGGAGGTTGTAAGGACATGGTGATAGAGGGGGTCGTTGGGGCAGTCCTTGTTCAGGAGTGAATGAGCTATATAATGTCTAGGGTATTTTAACTTGTAGAGATTTGTTTTAAAGTGTTCAAAAGGTTGATTACATGTGAAGGCATGTTAAGGGAGTTGCACTTAAACAGTAAGTCCGAAACAGAATCAAATGCTTTTTCAACATCTAGAAATAATATGCCACATTTACGACCTTCAAGGTCATCTGTCATCTGAGAGCTTGACGTAAGAGTAGAAAAAGGTTACGTTGTGGAGTTCAAGAAATCCAAATTGGTAGGATTGGGAGAAGACTGATAATTGCTAGAATCTAGTAGGCCTTTTCCGGGTTTATTTTAACAGGTAATTATACCTTGCTTCTATTCCGACGGTAAAATCTGAGTGGAGTATATGTGACTAAATATTTTTATAACATATATGTGGTTGTTTGTTGAAAGGAATTTAAGGATAATTCTAGCAATATTGTGATTACCAGATGCCGTGTTTTTTTTCCCTTTTTTTTTTGTTATTCAATTATTATTTCTTCGTTATGGTATCTTTTGGGATAATTAGTTTTAAAAGACATATATCAGGAGTTAACATTGTCAAAGAATTCACTGTCAGAGTCTGTGTGGTCTTTCACTGTGTCATAAGTGTTGCAAATATGTTATTTTATGAAAGATTTTCTCATTGGTGGTGAAACATTTTGGAATAATAAGTAATTAAATTAAAAACCCTTTGTTTGTTTCACTAAATTTTATATATTGATATTTATATATTGGCTTTTTTTTCAAGAGTAGAAGTGCTGTAAAAAGCGAAACTATTAAATATATAAAATTTAGTGAAAGAAACCAAGTGTTTTTAATTTAATTGCAATGTCAATAACATCCGTCACTGTGTTTTTTGTCCTAGGGTCTAGTTTTTATATAATTTTCAAATTTTATAGAAATTTATTGGCAAATAGTTTATACTTTCTTTATTAGAATTATATATTTATATAATTAAGTATTTATAATTATTGTAAGAAACACTTAGAAATAAAAAAATGCAAAGTTCTTTTTTAAAAAAAAAATCAACAATTTTAGATTACGTATAAAAATTCCAAATACTTTTTAAGAATTTGATTATATGTAAACTTGTAAATTTGGAAAAATAAATGAAAACTTTAAAAATATTTCATAATGTTTAATAATTTTAGAATTATTGAAAAGCTGATATATTTATTAACAAACGTATAATTTAAAAAACTAAGAATCAGCCAAGTTTAAAACTTTTCTTCCGTATTTTAGAATTTTATGGACAAGCATTCTAGAATTTACGATAAAAGTGTCAAGAATCTTTCTTTCAATTTATTAAGATTTGTAAATTCTCTAATTAAGTGTTAAACTTTATAAAAATTCTTATATACTTGTAGAATTTCAAAGAAACTAAAAAAGAAACTTGTTTAGATAGTTTTTTTATAAAATCTCAAAAAACTTTTATTTAGAAGTAGTTTATTTATTAAAATATCTTTATTAGCACATGGGTAGATATATAATACAGATGATTTGATTCGATATTTATTTATTCATGCAATGTGTGAATATAGCTTTTTCGGAAAACTTACAAATAATTTAAAAAAAAATGTATACCAAAATTTCAACTTTAGGGCTCAAATTCACAACTACATAATCTTTCACTCTTGCCCAATGCTGCTTTGTTGGCTCTGCTACTATTAAAAGATACTTTGATGATGATCTTCTATCAGTTTACTTGCCATTTATAGCTTATTTGTTTCCAGAATGATTTAACAATTACAAATTTTTTACACTGAATTGAAAAATTCACTATGTTTTAACCACAAATATTATTTGTTAAAACAGGTAAGTTAGTAACGGTCGCAGTCAATCTCTTTACAAATTTCTTGTACATCTGGCCATCTTTTTGCCTTAAATAGTTTATACTTTCTTATAAACTAAAATTTTATTTTATGTTAAAAATGGGAAATCTAAATAAACTAAAATTTGAATTCAGGAATCTTGGATTATCAAGAATATATTTAAGAATTTTTGATAAATTAGAAACTGCATACAAGCTTTCTGTCATTTTTACTATTAGTATAAAAAAATTCAAATATTATTTTAAGGATATTGCGTTAAAATTTTATTTCTATGAACTTAAAAAAATGTAAAGTGCTTCGAATTATTGTAGATAATCTAAGAAAGAAATTCAAGAATTTTATACACCCCAGAATATTTTTAAGAATGTTCTAGAAGTTTTTAGAATTTAATTTAGAAATACTTTAAACTTTTGTTTAACTTAAAGAACCTGAATGCTTAACGAACTAAAATTTATATATTCTGGAATTTTCTAAATTGTGGAATATGTCAAATTTTTTTCAAGAATTTAAAAAATAATTGGAATTTTTTTAATTATTTCTATAATTTAAAAAGGAACGTATAATAAAATCTAAAAAAATATTTTAAGGAAATTAAATACTTTCTATGCTGTTTATGAACGTAATAAAATGTCAAATGCTTCGAATTATAGATATATTATAGATTTTTGAGAAAGGAATTTGAAAATTTTCTAAATCCGAGACTTTTAATAAATATTCTAAAATATTTCAGAATTTTATTTGCAAATATCTTTAACTTTCGTTTAATTTAAAGAACCAAAAAATCTAAAGTACTTCGAATTATTATAGATAATCTAAAAAATAAATTCATTAATTTTATACACCCCAGATTATTTTTAAGAATGTTCTATAAGTTTTTAGAATTTTATATGGAAAAAATTTAAACTTGTGTTTAATTTAAAGCACAGGAAAGCTTAACATACTAAAATTTATATATTCTGGATTTTAGTATAAGAACGTATAAGAAAATCCAAAAATTATTTTAAGAAAATTAAATACTTTTAATGCAGTTTATGAACTTAAGACAATATTAAATGCTTCGTATTATTATAGATTGTTGAGAAAAGAATTCTAGACTTTTCTGAATCAAAAATTTTTCAGAATTTTGAACTTTTGTTTAACTTAGAGTACTAGAAAGCCGAAGAAACTAAAATTTAAATATTCTGCTTTTTTTTTAAATCGTGAAATATGTAAAAATATTTTTATGAATTTTCGAAAAATTAAAAAATATGCACAACTTTTTTTTATTTGAAAATAGTTAAAAATTCTCATAAATAAATTTTGTATCACTCGAAACCACAATATTTCTCCAAAATTAAAACATACTATAAACACAATTCACGAATTTGTTAAATCGCATCATCTCGATAGTTCCCATAACTAGCATCTAATTTTTACCCCTTTATATTTTTATCGACAGGGCAGAAAGACCTATGGTCGATAGCCTAAACAGTGACATACTAACAAGATAAGCTAGAACAAAATGTATCAACAAAATTTTATCTAAAAGTTGCTGAAATAAAGATGTTTTATATATTCTTAAAATCTAAAAAATTGGAGACGTTTAAAAAATAGAAATTAAATAGGAGACTTTGCTATTTAAAATTATTCAGAAATTTTCTAAAAAAATTCAGAAATGTAATTAGAAATAAACTTATAGGATTATGAACAAACATGAAAATGAAAAATATTTTATAACGTTGAAGAATTTTACAATTTAAATAACACTATTGGATCCTGTCTTCATACTTTTCAATGCTTAATATAAAGAAAGAATACAACAGTGTTATTTATATTGATACACTCTTCATGAAACCCAAAAAAAAACATCAATTTTAGAATTATTGGAGGGCTTGAAATTTTTAGTTTCTTTTTGTTAGCAAACATATTTTTGTTTTATTTATATGTGGCAAATTTAACACTATTTTTGAATGTCTAACGAGTTATTAAATCAATCTAGAATTTACGATAAATTCAAAAATGTCAAGAGCCTTTATAGGAAATTGTAAAAAATTTAAGTTTCTTATGAAATCTACTTTTTTCCACATTCTCAAATTCTGAAGAAATTAAAAAAGCTAGTTTTTACAGTTTTGTAGAAATTTATTTGGAAATAACTTATACATTTGTAAAATTAAAAACTAATTTAAAAAATTGTAATTCTTTTTAAAATTGGAAAATCTCTGAAGTTTTTTTTTAAGATCATTCAACAATTTAGGATTACTTAGAAAATTTTAAAAAAATTCAAGAATTTTAATACATGTCAACTAGTAAAATTAATATAATTCAAAAATATTTCATAACATTAGAATAATTGAAAAGCTTTAGATATTTCTTGACAAACGAAAAATTTAAGATTACTTCAAAATGGCATGTTATAAAAATTTTATACACTATTTCGAAATTTAAAATAATTTCGAATGTTAAAAACGTTTTCAAACATTTCAGAATTTACGATATGTTTGAAATTGCCAAGAATATTTCGAGTTACTTATAAGAAATCGATTTAATGAAATATAAAACATTTATAATTAAAAAAAAAATAGAAAAAGAAACTAGTTTTGACAGTTTTTTTTTATAAAAATTCGTTTTTTTACAATTTTATTAAGAACCAGTTTATGTTGTTGCTTTTTTGTTCTATTTTTAAAATAGTTTTAATAAATATTTAAAATTTGTTTAAAAATGACCCAATCATTATGCATCAACACAATACATTTTAGGAAACTAACATATTGTATGGAAATATTGTAAAAAAATAATTAATTTAAAATTCAAAAGAATCCGAAAGTTATTTTAGTAAACTTAAAAACTTTAGATTACTTAGTAATTTTCGAGAAAACTTTCAAGAATTGTTTTAAATATAAACATTTTAAATTATTGTATAGAAAACTTAAGTTGAATGTTTGCAAAAAATTCTAGGAATTTTATATAATATAAACTTGTAAGATTAATAACTTAAAACCACAATTTCTTCGCCTGAGGAAGCCACCGTGTGGCGAAACAATTCTTGCGTTCTAAAAAGTCGATAATAAAGTGTTTTTAGAAATTTAAGTGTTTTCTACTTTAACTAAACAAGTGAATAACTTAAAAAATGAAAATTATCAATTATTTAAATTATAAATTCCATAATGTTTAACAATTTTAGAATAATTGGCAAACTTAGAGATTTGTTAGTAAACGTTCAATTTATGTTTTGACCTTTTACATTACTTTGGGATTTAATAGATAAAAACTGTTTAAAAATCAATCTAGAATTTATGTTAAATTTAAAAGTGCCGAGGATTGTTCTAAGAATTTCTAAAAAATTAATAGCCTGAATGAAATCTAATAATAATAATAATAATAATGTTTATTGCTGCACATAACAGAGTTTTACATAGGTCAAAAAAAACATAATGATAAGTAAATAAATAAACAAATAATAGATTATACAATAATTTGCATACATGGTTACAAGTAATACTCAAAATATACTTTCTCTCTTAGATTCACAAAACCCAGTACTCATTTGCATTCTTTACATTATGGCAATATTATAGCAAACACAACTTATTTGGTTGGAAAGAGATTTCAATATTAAGCTGAAGAATTTAATAAAATATTATCTGAAACTATAAAATGCAAAAAAAAACAACTGCCACAAACTATAAGCTCACTAGATTTTGGTTAAATTGATTCTAATTTCTTACACAATTATATTTTTTTAACAAAAATATTATATCTTGTAATTTCTAATAAATGATATAACTTGTGATTCTCAATTATCAATTTTTTATAGAAGACAAAAACAGGGAAACATTGTTACAAATTTGATAAATAAATATAAATATATAAAAAATTAATTAGATTTATATAACATCTGAAAATTTATAACATCAATTATTCACCCAACTTGTAGCACTTCGTATTTTACACATTTGAAACTGTGACTAAAACTAGAATAAAACAACCAGGATAAAGTACAGGCTCCTTAGTGTTGTTAAAAAATAACTAATTTATCAGACAATTAAAATTTTTCATAAATATTTAATAGATTTTGAATAATCAATCAATTATACAGTTTTTGGTAGTTTTCAATTTTTGTATCTTTTTTTCAATAGAAAAAAAAAAACAATGGGAAATAATTTCCGCAAACTTAGGATGTACCAACTGTATAAAAGTTAGTTCATAAAACAATTGAATTTAAAAACTAAACATTTTTTTTTAGTTTTTGCTACAATCAATTATAGAGTAAAATTTTAATTCATCCAGTGAGTTTTAAGTTTGTGGAAATTGTTTTTCCATTCTTTATTCACTTGTAAAATGTGTTAATTGCATAATATTAAATTTTGGGTAAATTTAATATTATACAATGCACAAATTTTAGAAGTGAATAAAGAATGGAAAAACAATTGCCATAAACTCACAGGATGATTTAAATTTTTACTCTAAATTATTAATACAATTAATGTTTTTAACAAACAATTAATAGAGTTTGTAATTTTCTATATATTGTACAATATTTGGTAATTCTCAATAATTAGAAGAGGCGAAAATAATGGAAATACAATTTCCCCAAACTAAAATCTTTGCAACTCTATAAAAATTGACTTTAACTCTTAAAAAGTTAACTTTCTTTTGAATAAACTGTTTGTTTTTAAATAAAAAACAATTAAATTTAATGCAAATATTTTGTAGATTTTCTTATAATATATTTGTATCCATCATGAGGTATTTTGCAATTCACACCTTTTCAAAGTCACGAAAAAAATGGAAAAACAAATCCTAAAAAATGTAATCCCACTAGATTCATTTGAAAATTGCTCTAATTTATCACACAAATAAATTTTTTCATAAATTTGTGTACATATTTTTATGTATTTTTTAATAGAACTTGTAAAGTAAGTAAAATAAAATAAATATTTTCTAATACTTCATACAGCTTGTCGTAATTTTTCACTTTCATATTTGTTGCAATAAACGAAAATAATGGAAAATAATTGCAAAAAACTAAAAACTATAAAAATTACATTGATTTACAAAACAATTATATTTTAATAGCCTAGAGCTGGCCATATGGACTCGCATTCCAGGCAAAAAAAATAAGTTTTGAAGTAATCACTTAGTAGATTTTCTAATAGTAAATAATTTGCCCATCTTCTAATATTTTTCAATTCAAAAAGTCACTTCACATTGACTAGATTGTTACATTAAAATTGATTCAATATTCCATACATTTAAATTTTCTAATTAATATTTAATAGATTTGGTAATTTCCAGTAAATTACCAGCTTGTCGCAATTCTCAATTTCCATATTTTTTTCTCAGAGACGAGAACAATGGAAAAATAATTACGAAGACTTAAAACCTACGAGATCTAATAAATATTGACCTTAATTTATAACACCATTAAAATTTTTAATAAAATACAATAATCAATAAATGGAACCAGTTTACGTAATTATAATTTTAAACATCTTTTCAAGTGTAGAAAACAATGAACGAGAAACAATATTGACAACCTTGAATTTACTCAAATATGTTGATAATTGTCTTTTATTAACTGATTAGGCTATTATACGTTGGATATTCATATGCACTTTTTTAATTATTAAAGTAAAAACAGCACTTAAATTTTTAAACCACTTTATTGTTGCGTGTTTAAGGAATTATAAAGTGTTTTAAAAATTTAAGTGTGTTTTTACTTTAACAATTAAACAAATTGTCTTTTATATTGGACACTAATTGATAGTATGCTGTTAAAATTATATGTATGTTTTTCCTTCAATTTTGTATATTTCAGTTTATTTGTATTTTATATAATCATGACCGATAAAGCTTAAATAAATGAAATGAATAAATGAATAATAATTAAATGATGTACTAATCAAATTTTGTAATATGCTGTATTAAATTCCATCTACTTGTGAATTTTTAAAACTTTAAATGAACATTAATTTTTAATTTACTTATTTTGAGTACGTAAGGAAACTCATTCGTTTGTTTCAATGGCTGGTAAATACGGTCCAGTAAATATACTTTGCAGTGGCATTTATAAAGCCAGCAATTCATAATTTTTATTTACTAACGGTTTTTAGACGCCCCGCAATCTCTAGCACTCGTTCCGTGAAGGATTTCTAAGAATTCTGTAAAATTAAATCGCTATCATTTAATCAAGTCAACCTACACCGCCCCCACCCCATCCACCATCACTTCCTGCCTCTCGAATATCGCCTTATATAATATTTAATATACTTTTTCTGAACGTTGAACATTCAAAGTTCAGAATGATATAATTAAAAAGATAATTCATTTTCTTTAATAAACAATATTAATTAGAGTTTAATTAATATAAAAAAATGAAAATGTAATTCATCATAAACAATATTAATTAAAAAAAAAACTAAATTTATCTAAGTTTTATATATCGATAGTCTAAAAAGAATTCGAATTATATGTATTTTAGATATGTATCTGTCATGCTGACATAAACTGCCAGAAAATTCCTCCAAAAAAACTGGACAAAAACCATATTGAAGGACATATAAAAGTTTTTCGATATGTATAAGGATTGCTGCCTTTCAAACATCATGAAACAAGAAGGGTTTGAGTGGAATAATTTGTTACTGTGAACTTCGCCCGTGCTTCTTTCGTCCAAAATTTTAAATATGATTTTCATAATAAATTTGTTTTTATATGTATTCTTTTAATGAAAGAAGATCAAAGTACTGAAAACATAAATAAATATATAAATAATATGTCGTTTTAAGTATTATATACTTTTTAACTTTACAGCAATATTAATTGGAACTTCTTTAAAATAAAATTTATCTAATAATTTCATCTTAATTTGATGAATCATTTTGCAATTAAAATAATTTGATGATGATAAATCCATAAATCTCGCTATTCATCGAGCTCTCTTAATGGGCATTAAAATAATACAGCGGATATAATTTTGCCGCGTCGAATTAATTTCACTACCGCTTTGCGATAATTCAGCGAACGTTTAAAAGGGTAATATCGAGTAAATTTATATTCATTATAAAATCTTAAGATCTCCCGAATAACCCATAAAAGATTTTCTTGGCGATAACGCGGCGGCATCGTCGACTCAATTCTCCCGAAACAAATTTCCGTTAAACGCGAACATTCAGACCGTATCTCCTCATATTTGGGTAAATTGTTTAAAACAAATATACTACGGTAATATCTTCTAAATTTTGCTAAATGATTTTAGTATTAAAGGCAGTTTTTGTGGGTTAAAGTAATATTTTTAATAATAACCCGGCGCCTCCACCATAAATACGAATACATAATTTTCGTGATTTTATTTATGGAATCAAATAAATATATTATATGTATATGAGTATATAATATATATATATATAATATATACTTATATATTAATATAAAGTCTAGAAATGTACCTACATTGTTTGAGACAATCACCTAAAGTGAATTGGATTGAGTGGACCAAGTTCACACACATCCATCTTCACGATAATGCATTTCCGGATCGATTCATCTTTACTTTGGTAAACTACGTCCCCGTAAAAGAGGTAAACCGTAATCCCCCTCTCTCTATCAGTTTTTGTCCCCGCCGCATTGTGAATCCACCCTCTAATTACAAGCGCAAAAAAAGTGTACAGTTTCTTTTCGGTTAATTAAGTCTAAAATATTATAACTTCGGACGAGTAATGGTTTCCTGGAAGAATGCCCTACGTAAATCTCCCCCAGGGGCTGATGGAAACGGGAACATTGTGTTCTCGGGATAAATCGGACGGGAACGTATCGGCTGTGTCAGATGAACCGTTCGAGCCCCAGATGAGATACTCAATAAATCGTATATATTGAGCATAATTAACTGCCGAATAAAAAGTTTTTCCGCGAGTTGTTGGGCGTATAAAGTGCGAGGCGAGAAAATGATAGGCAATAAAGTTTTATGTATTTATGTCGAATACAATAAATATATATCGGAGCGTTCTTATAAATCACTTTTTTAAAGTTACAATATATAAATATTAATTTATAAAAATACCTTTAAAAATCAATTAGGAATTAAATTAATGGTGATTTAAATTTCTAATCCACCCAATCATTGTGCAATCGATTTAATCAGAATCTTCAATTCGGGTCGACATTGTATAAGATTAAAAGTGTCCAGTCAACCCTTAATGAACAAACAATCTGTTTTAATTGTCCATAAATTTCGGCACTGAAATAAATCTACTGGAATGGGAGCACCAACCAAAATCGAGTATTAACCAACCGCACACACAATACTATTTGTTTAAATTTTCTATATAAAACATATTATGCGATTACATTTTGCGCCGATTCATCTACTGTACTTACTGTTCCGTTCAATCGACGTGTTAACGTGTGAAAATCCGCAATGGTATTTCCAATTAAAGCCCGATTTCACATGGAAGTCGCACGTATTCACCAACTTCGGCGTCGACGCTTGTTGCGCCCTGTCAGGAATTAATTCGTATTATTGCAGAATTCGGTTTCGGCTTTCACCCAATTAGATTGCCTGCGCGAAAGTTATAATAAAGCAACGCTGTCTAATTACAGATGAAAACTCTCCAAGCCCGAGTGTATGATTAATAATTACGACGTACTTAAAATGAGATTATTAACCGGTTTAATTAAGTGATGAGTATATTCTAAAATGTATTTAAATTTTTATTTATCCATCAAGATAATGGTTGCGACCGTTAACTATTTTAATAGTTTATATTTTATAATAGGCTAGTGTTTTTTAATATTGCTACATGAGACATATATTTTTCTACAGTTGAATATTTTTAATATGCAGAAAGATTTTGAGATTTTTTTTACGTGATGGCACGAGCAGTGGTATTAGTATCAGAAGGGTGGCGAGGATAATTGAAATTTCAGCATTTTACGTCCCTGAAGGGGCTCGTGTTTAACGGTCAGAACAGACCCGGCTGGCGCGACGTTCCGTGTGACGCAGGTGGGTGGCAGTAGCTGCATCTAACCCAATTTGACTAGCACATAACAACCGGGTCTCAACAAGAAATTCAGACTACCATAGGGAGTTCATATAATTTACTACACAAAGTTATATAAACTCTATATAACGCATAAAACAAGATATAGTGATACAGTTGTAGTTTTCTTCGGTTATTAACAGTTGCAAACTATTTCGTTCAACCACGTGTCGTCTGTCTGTAATAAAGTCACGAAGAAAATACTCAGCTATAAAATTTAATTAACATTAGAAAGGTACATTTTGAATGGGATATAAATATTTACGTTGGTTGAATCTATTATCCAGTAGAACTTTCTCATAAATTATACTATATAAATATTTAATTGTAAATACATTGTTATGTAATTACATTACATGTCTAATACACAGAAAGCATGAGCTTATAATAGAGAGATAAACGAAAGATTTATTAAGAGATAAAAGGAATATAGCGAAGGCAATAATAGGAGTATATTCTCCAAACAAAGATACATTTTGGAAACAATTAGCAAAACAATAAAAGGTGATGGATGTATAATAGGATATTAAAGTGTAAATATAGCACAGTCTTAGCAAGACATGGCAAAAACCACAGAAATAATAATAGAGAATATTGATCAACATCTGTATAGAACAAGATCTATTAATAGCTAAAACATGTTTGTTTTAAGAAATCCATAACTACACACGTTGTTTGCCTCTTGTTTTTATTAAATTTCGTTCTTCAGCTTTGGCAATTGTTTGTTAAGAGTACCACTCGAGCCAGAATCTGATATTCATTTTGCGTTTTCAAAAATACATTCCTTATGCCACAGCCTTAAGGTGATCGCGCGGTTTTTCCCGAATAAATCTTCGAGAGAATCGTTTGTGTTTCCCGTTTTCCTTTAAGGAGTTTTCTTATGGCAGAATTTGTAGCATTTCAAAAAAAAACCTTAGTACAAAAACACAGAGCAGTTGGGATAAATAGAAGAGAGAGATATTGAAGGAAAAGCAGAGAACATGGAAATAATTTAAAAACACCTTATGAGAAAATGCAAAAATCCAGAAGATATTCTTTAAAAAACTGTCAGAATAGATGAGCATATAAATAATAATAAAATATGAAACATGAAAACTACTAATGGCGAGTAAAGAAACATTAGAAATATAATTTACTTTACTACAAGAATTACTAATTCGAACTATGAGCCATATGAAGAAAAAACATAAGGGAAGGCATCCATTTACCAGAAGATATAATATCAGAACAATAGCAGAAATAACATAAAGGTGGAAAACCACCAGGAGCCGATAATATATCAAAAAAATATGATTCAAAACATTTAAGTAAAGGAAGGAATATGCTATGGACACTTATCAACTAAGTGTGGAAAGAAGAAAAATACCATTAGAGTGAGTCTCCTTCCTTTCAAGCACCCTCTTGGCGAAGGAACTGTCTGCAGACTTCATCATATTGACCAAATTTTTCGTTTCTACTGACTGACCAAGTATTTCCTCCAAATCTGATCACATCACAAAAATCTTAATATAAACAATGTTTACCCTTAAATCAGAATCACCATGAAATTAGACACCTTGTACATACAAACGAACCACACGATCAGAAATCTAAATGCTATATCACACCTCTTTCTCTTTCAAATTCGGTCTGTGGCTAAAACTCTATTAACTTGCTTCTTCTGTTTAAATGACAAAATTGATGTAACCGACGCACTAAAAAACTCTCTTATTCCGGATCATAAACTGAATCATACACACATCACACGCCCGTAACAAATTGTCAATTTTTCAGAACATATGGGTAAAAATCAACAACATTGGAAGAATATAAAAAAGGATAACATTAAAATATATTTAATCACTTCTCCAACTAGTGATTAACTCTCCCATAGATACAATTATTTCGAAAATCAAGAAGTATATAAATTCATAATGTCAATTTCAATAATGTTTGGATTTGATAAACACGTGTATGCAAGGAAGGAACCTTTAAGAGCTACCAAATGAGATCGATCTTCTTAATTCCAGAATAACAGAGCAGAAGATAATGCTGGATAATTAGGCAATATCGATCCTTTGCAATAAATGTGTTATTGAAAAATTTTAAGGAATCAATTTTAAGCCAATAATTTAGTAGGTATACATTTACAGAAGTAACCCAGACTCGGGACGGGTAACGTCTCTTGCGATTGTTGGACGCCAAAGGAAATGTGTTAGAGAAGTTAGTCCGTGATAGGCTTCTTCATTGCTTAAACGGCAACGGCAGCTTCTAGCCTCGCTAATATGGATTTATGAGAGGAAAATCTATAGTGGATACTCTAACGGAGATTAGAAGGCTGCCAGATGAGGCGAAGTAGAGAGGTACTCCCAAGGCATAACGCTGAACGTTAAGAACGCGTTCAACTCCATATCATGGCCGTTAGTGATGGAGGCATTGACAAGAAGAGGGGTTCCTTCATACTTTGTCCGCATAATTAGGGATTACCTGCAGGATCAGCTACTGCACCCAGGATCGACAGAAGACGAGATTCAAAAAATTAGTAGAAAATAACCTTTCATGCTTAAAAAATTAATATTTAAATTTCAAATCCAATTCATGCCTGGAAGGCACCCTGGAACTTCCACGGACTCTCAATGCTTTCCTTTCAGCTCTATTCATTCGGGGAATCAAAAAAGAAATTGCACGAAGCCAAGTCGGGACTGTAAGCTGTTCTCCATCTGAGTGTTGCTCCGGACCAGGAAATTGGTAACGATGAAGGCCGTGTGGCTGGGGGTATTATCATAGTAGAGCCTGACAGTGTCTTTGATATCCCAATGCTTCAATCTCTTGAGCACCTAGAGGTAAAACCCTTGACAGTTTCTCCCTGCATTACAATCTCAAAATAAATGATTTCTTGGACGTCAAAAAAGGCAATGAACATCATTTTGATGTGCGACTTCCTCATTCGCCCTTTTTTTGGGACGTGGCGATGATTTTGTGTGTTACTCTGTGCCCTACCTTTTCGATTCTGCATCATATTTAAACATCCAGGATTCACCTCCGGTTACGACAGAGTTAAGAAAGCCGGCCCATTTTGAATCAAATCCAACAATTCTTGACATTACGAAACTCGAAATTCAGTCAGAAGCTTCGCACAGACCTTGCTCATTTGGAGATTACTGTATTAGCGATTTGCTGGATGCTTATTTGACGGTCGGAACGCAAAACTTTGTGCACACGATGGCCGTTGTTGAGCCTCCAGAACGGGCTTCGTCGGCGATTTATTTCCGGCCCTCATTGAATACGTTGTGCCATCGCCCGGACTGTAACCTTGAAATGAAATCATAATTGAACGCCTCTTGAAGCACCTGGAATGTTTCGGTTGCATTATTTTCAAACCGCAAATAAAACTTGATTGCATATCGCTCCATCGCGCAGTTTTAGAAAGTCAAAAAACACATGCGGAGACCCATATTTTCATACTTAGACTGCTCAGAGTAAAATAGCGACCGGTTGCATTGAAAGGGCATACCCTTTACCATATTTCCGGACTTGTTTTACACCGCTGGGATTGATAATCGCGCGACAATGAAATCATGCGCATTACTTTCATAATAGACCCTGTAGTCAGAATTAGGCATACAATTCTAAAATAATATCTGATGACGATATACGTAAATATGATAAACAGCGTTATTACACTTCAGAATGTACTTACAGCCTAATGTTTCACAGCCCCAATGTGTGCAGTTCTAGACTCAGGCAGTGAAATTTAGTTACCATGAAGTGATGGAATGTTGTTCATCGTATATTTGGATACATTATCATTATCACAAAACGTACCTTATCCTCTTCTGCGGAACTTCGTCTACGAAAACGTACTAAGCCTCGAGATGCCTAAAGGTGAAGATGTGGTCAGCTTCGTGGATGACATCTCATCAGAATGCGAAGAAGGAAATGGAGGACGTGGAAGCTGCAACCAAGGAAGCGACCAACAGGGCAGGTCGTTAGATGAGGTGGCCACTTACAAGGCCACGTGGCTTTCTAGGAGGAGGACAGTAACTCCCACGATGAATTAGTTGGGGGTATAGATCAAGGCAAACACTAAGTTTAGCAGACATGTACAGGAGGCGGCGTTGCGAACAGTGCGTTCAGTTGCAGCTCTGTCTCGGTTAATGGCAAACACAGGAGGGCCATTGGAGACGAAGCGATGCCTTTTGTTGAGAACAGCGAAGTCCCCAGCTGCTGTAAGCCGCACGGCGTGGGCCACCTGCGCCGAATCATAGAGGAACGTGGAAGGACTACTACTCTGAGGCCTGGTTCCCTGTGAGTCGCGGAAGGGTACCTATCGAGGAGCTATCGTCCGACCGAATTCCACGACGCAGTGGTGAAAAGGGTGCCGCATAGGGAGGCCAAGCGCAAAGCTACACAATGTTTGCTGAACTAGCAGAGCAGTTGGAGTGCGTACAATTAAGGAGAGTTTACCCGCACCCTAATCCCGGAAGTGGAGTTATGGATAGAAAGAAGGCACTGGGAACTAGACTACCACACGATCTAGTTCCTATCCGAACGCGGATTCTTCCTGAGCACAGGTGTGTGGGATCGGTAATGCACTGCAGATAGTGCCTGTAGCAAGCAAAAGACACGGCATTTCACTGCCTATTCGAATGCCTTGAATGGCGGGAGGAAATAGTAGAGGAGAAGGAGAGTCTTTGTCAACGTTTAGAGCCTAGGAGCTCGATAGAACTAGTTACCAGAATGGTCGGAGAGGAATCAGTTTGGAATTGTTTATCCGTGGCCTGCGCCGCCATTTTGAAGAGGAAGGAGAGGTTCCTGGAGGAAACATAGCTGCTAATTATTTCTATTTGATTGTTGATAGTTGAAATTGAATATTACTTGAATAACTTTCTCACGTATCTCTTGGTGTAACATTATAAAATAATAGGTAAAGAATAGATCAACACTTGGTTTGTTTTATTGAATCGGTGAAACAAACTAAGTGTTGATCAATTTTTTAACTAATATGTTGAAACTGAAATTATTAATAAAGACTGGAAGATGAGGAGATGAGGTGATGAGGTGAGAGAGAGCAGGACAGTTTTGGGTATTGATGAAGTTTTTTTCACAGTTCTTCGGTTCTCACCGTATAAATGGTGGCTCCTGGAAAAAAAAAACTCCGGAATCAACTGAGATGGCAACTGAATTTGTTCAAAGCGAATTCGAGTTAAAAGATATTAAGTGTTTTGAACCAGAAGAAATTGAAGATGTCTATTCCTATGCCTACTCAAGGCCATAAGATCCTTTTAGAATCAACTTTATGACCTATTGGAAGTAGAGTTCTTCCACCAAGTATTTTAAATTTAATTTTACCTTTTATTTCACAATGTTTCACCAAAAGGTAAATGTGAAAATCATCCAAGAAATAGAATTCTTTCCTTAAGGTTCTAAACAATCTTAAAATAAACGATCTATTGATTTATTAATGTTAAATAATATTCATTGTTCTTCGGGGAAATTAGCACTGTTCATATTTTTTTGTTGATGATAATAATAGCAATAATGTAAAATGTATTACTTACTTATTTGCTAAGTATTTTTATTTTGTGTGACTATTTTTTGTAAGATATTGTCTTTTCATACGAAGATGCGTTTCTAAATTCGCGCAATGGAATACAAGGGGTTGAAATATTATTATTTTTTTCTTTTTCAATATATTCTCCTGCATCTAACACATTTCTCAGATCTATGCATTAACTTATGATTACCTTCCTAAAAAATGATTTATCATTCTGAAAAGTACGCTACATCCTTCACTTCTTCATCGGCAGAAAATGTCTTTCCTCAAAGTTCTTTTCTCAGACTTGGAAAGAGATAATGGTTGCTCTGAGTCTAATCTGGGTTATAAGATGGATGATCAATGATATAGAAGCCTACCTTATGCAAAATAGTCAACGCAATTCGACTCTTGTGAACAGGAGCTTTCTCGTACAAGAGCAATGCACCTTTGGTTATTTTTCCTCTTCTTTTCGCTTTGATTGTCTCTTTTAACCACTTTAAAATTTAAGCGTAGGATTGTTTAGTTATAGAAACACTTATTTCCCTATAATCAATCAACAGAATTCCTTCTGTATCCTAGAAAACTGTCGTCATGAGCTTTCTCCATGACTGTGACACCTTGAATTTCTTAGGCAGTGGTGTACCTTTTTTATGTCAATGCATTGCATTTTGTTTCGACTCAGGTTCGTAGTGATGAACCTAAGTTTCATCCCCAGTACCAATTTGCTCCAAAAATATCTATTTCTTCATTACACTGGTTTGGTGTGAGCCATCTAAGCAACCATCTTGCACTGACTTTTGACATGCCGAGATGATTATGGAGGACGTTAAAAATGTTTTTTTCAGATACTCCAACCATTTCTACGAGTTGCTCTTTCTTGTAACGTGCATCCTCCAATATTAATTTTTCGATGAGATTTGAAACAGACTGCTCAAGTCGGAAACGTCTTCAATTGATTCCCAGCCTTCCTTGTATAGGTTGTGCCACTTATATACCATGGATTTTCCTGAACAAGAGTCTCCAAAAACAAATGACATCTCTTCCAATATGGTTTGTACATTTTTTCTTTGCTTAGGAACTTTATAACGACGTGGAATTGGAATTGGAACTCTATTTTCTTCACACTTGACAATTTCTTCCGTGTTGAGTTTTTAGATCGACGGTAGTTCAAAGACTACTGACCTCGTTATGATAATACTCGGTATATATATACTAATGATTAGTCACTGAATACGCTAAGACCTGCGTGAGGGCACCCACCACCCTCTATCCCCTCCATGCCGCGAAATTAAAAACACATTGCTTGAGCTAATAAATTGCTTGATTTTCTCAATACGTCTAAATATTAATTTATAGGCTGAAAGACCGCAGGTCTATAGCCGTTGGCCAGAAGACTAAAATCAATTTATATCAGAATTTATTTTATTTGTTACATGTATAATATTTTATTTTCTGTAGTTTTATTTTATTTAATACTGGTTTATTGCAGTATAATTTGATATCAATATTTTATTCATATGCTGGAAACTAAAGTTTTTAATACCATGGCGTACGTATACTGGGAAAGTAGATTTTTAATATATAAAATATTAATTGAATATCCAAACAATTCTGCCAGTTTGGTTTTAATGTAAAAATATTTTATCGACATATCTCCAGGGTGACTATTCGCCTTCGCCATCGATTTACAAGCCATAATAACGTTTATAATTACATAGGGTAGCCTGAAAAGGGAAATTACCTTTATATATATACATTATATATATATATATATATATATATGCGTGTGTGTGTGTGTATGTGTGTGAGGTGAATTTTAGGGCTTTCAATGTATATCCGCTTCCATACCTGACTCATTAAGGGGAGAATTTTCAGATGAAAGTGGACCTTGTTCGGTAATGAGCAGATGCCTCCCCTATTAAGGTTAATTTAAAACAAGATTGAAAAAATGTTAAAGTAATAATGTTATATTCGTAGTATATAAAACACATGGTTGGGAATTTAAACAGTTTTTAATTTCGGAAGACTGCGACAATTTAATTCAATCCGATATTTAATGTTATATTCGACACACATTAAGACGTTAACATGGATTTTATTCAAATATTTTGTAACATTTTTGTACGGAAAAGTGTTTAAATTCAGAAATTGATTTATCAAAGACTTATTTTTTCGTATAAAAAATGGTTTAGTGTAATGTTTATTATAATTTATGTAGTAACCATCGTAATCAAACGTTAAAATAGAAATATATTAAACGTTTTAAAATCTTTTTAAGTCGTTGTAGCAAATAATACGAATAGGGAAGTATGTATTTGAATAAGTGTATTGTTTTGTTTTCTTAATAAAAATCATTGCTGTATATTTACGAAATATAATATTTTTAAATTGTTAATAAAAATATTTATTGGAATTTCTATTAAAACAGTGTGTTCATAGAAAGCGTTTATTTATTCAAATATTACTCTAAAACATAATTTATAAAACGAACAGATAATTATCTTCTATATGTTCGCTATTAAAAGACCACTATGTCTCAATCTGTAATTACCGCGCTTTTAAAAATTTACACAAAGTATTTGAGCTCTATTTTCCGACCGAACACATAATCAATTTACACTTTATACATTAATTTACATAAAAATAATACTTTAAAAACTAGTAAATAATTTTCCGTCCATATTTATCATTGGGCCACACAAAGGAAACGCAATCGGACGCACCTGATGCAATAATTATAATTGTATTTCACCTCGAGCTCACCTTAATTAAAGCAACAGTATCTCGAACCACCCTATTCAATTAACCTCATTTTCCGGCGAGCTCGCCTTTGATTCCGGTTTTATCGCCACGCGAAAGTTTAAAGCGAAAGGGAAAACGCATCCAGAAGATTTACTGGTGTTTCGAGAGATTACATAACCTAATGGTATTCATGAGTTTATTCATATAATTTATACAGTTTTAATTTATTTTCGAACGTAATAATAAATTTTTAATTGAATAAACATAATTAATGAAGGGAATGATAAAAACGCGGTTAAATTCCTTTCTTCACTGTTCTTATTTAGGCACTAAATGTACATTTCGGACACTATGTGTCCATTATCAATAGTTGATTAACTACATTTAGTGCCTAAATAAAAACAGTGATGTTTTTGCATTAATTTTAAACATACAATTTTCTATAATGTTCTTTTCTGTTTCAGGTGAGTGCTTACTGATTCTCTAAATCCTTGACTCATTATAATGGTAAGTAAAATATGATTCTTGTAATATTGAAATTCGTTTTAATACACGTCGACAAGAAAATTAGTAAAATAAAATATGCCACTAGCTCTAATCACTTTCAAATATTTTTTTTAATATGTGCACGATTTAATTTGAAAACCTTTTATAAAGTCAAAATTTAAGTTAACTCGTTGGAACGGTCTTGTATCTATTAATTCTATTATTCACAATCTTGATAGTTTTGATAGTTGAAGTAGAAATCAGTGTGGATTTTATTCCAGAATTGTTTACTCAATCAATAACTTAATTAAAATGTAAATTAATTAATAAAAATTTATGTTAATTCCTGCATTTCCCTAATAAATCTAATTAAAAATCCGTCGCGGTTTAATTTTGATTGACACGTTTCATTTTCGCGGCGAGAGGGAAATAAATCCACAATGGAATTTCAAAATTGCGTATATTTGCGCGGATGCGGATTGCGCGGAGTGGTGCGGGGCGGGGGGTAGGTTTCGGCGAAACACATCCGTTCCCATAACGAGTGCAGATGGTTCGGGGCCCTCCAGTCCAATTGCTTTTCTCGCAACTAGATCCAACTTTGATAATTAAATTTTATCCCCTTATTTATCTTTTGTGTAAATCAGCGGCTCTCATTAGACAAACGAACGAAACCGGTGCGGGGCCGGGGTTAAATAAATTCATTAGCATAATTTCGCCGCTCTTACGGGACGGAAGAGGGATGAATGAGTGAACGCCGCGTAAAAATGGGCCCCCCGTTTTAGATATGACTGACACGTTTATCGCCGTTATAAATTTAATGCGAATGCATTACGTTGTTTCGCAGGAATTCTTGATCGTTATTCAGATTTTTAAATTATTATTTCCCCTCTTACCAGAAGGTAGAGACCACTTTCGACCTCTTCCTACCTCGTTGATGGTTTATCCATTAAGTTAGGGAAATCCGTGCAACGTTTAGACAATAGATGTCATCTTGATGTTACCCCTATCCTTAAAAACAACTTCTTTACGAAGATGATTTTAAAATTTACCAACTTGTTAATAATACTAGTCTACAAAAATTTACTCTTCATGTTGAGAAGAATTAAAAAAAACTGATTATAGAAGTACTTTAATGCCCAATTCAAATCTTACAATTTTGCATTTGGTCAAAAATAGACTTAATCCTGCTTGGTACTCCCCGGTGAGGTTTTCAAAGTATTTTTTTGATTAAAATACTTATAAACTTTCTTCAACATTTTGAATCAAAGTTATTATTATCTTCAAGTAACTCAATGAACCAAATTTCATAGTATTGTTCTGCTTTGTCCTTGATGATCGTTGTATAGTTGTTACACGCGAGTTTATCTCCCTTTTTGAGTATAGGGTATATGAGGTTGGTGTTACACTCTTGCAATATTAATTTTTAATTACATTTTTTAGTTATTAATTTTTGCGCTATAGCTACTAGCTGTTCTCCGCCATATTTCAAGAGTTTCCTCGGGATATTGTCGAAACCGATTATTTATTATTCTTCATCTTTTCGAGTGCTTTCAATATTTCTTTGTGGGAGGGTAGCTTGTCAGCTTCATCATTAGCAATTGCTTCTTGACGTGGCACTTATTCTAAAGATGTCCTAGTGGGATTAAAGAGATCTTGAAATGGTTGTTTCCGTTTGTCTAGAGTTTATTGTTTTCCTTATATTAGGATCCCCTTTGCAAAGTGATATTCTTGTCTGGTACCCCTTTTGAGGAAGTTGATGTCCTTGTATGTTTCGCTGTTGTTATTGTTCCTAAAGTTTTCTGCTGCCTTTTCTACTATTTTCTTAGCTGCCCTTTTAAATTCCTCGTATTCCATCTTCTTCATTCTTATCGCCCTTTCTAGGTACGCAGTCTGTCTCTATTTCTGACTTCAGTTAGCTTCTCTTGCTTTAAGAAACTAAACATGAATTTCGTTGTATAAAAAATTGAAAAAAGTTAATTCACTGAAGAGATCAAAATTTAAAAGTGTTGATGTACTTTAAAATTTTTATATGCAACTATAGATTTTTCTTGTCTGAAAACAAATTTTGAGTATTATACTGGAGTTAATTGAGCTACTTTTTTAAATGTAGTTAATTAATCCGGTTAAAAATTAACCTCAAAATTGACAAACACATTAAAATGAGAAGTCTTTTTAATATTCCAATAAAACAACCGACTTTTCTCAACTGAAAACAGAATACTAAAGACGAGAGCTAAATTGGAGGAAAGAACAATCAAATTTGCTGTTTGAAAATTTGCAAAAAATCTTAAATTAGCTAAAAGATTTTTCTAAAAAGTTCCTAAAACATCGTCCATAGAATTATTTTTAATATTTAGATTAAAAATGTGACTTCTTTAATTTGGAAACAAAATGCCACAGTCGAGAGTTGAGTGAAGTGAAGGAATGGAAAGTGAATTTTGCTGTTTGATTTTTTTTAAATTAATTCGATTAGAACCTAACATCAAAATATTTAAAAAAACATCCTAAATAGAACTATTTTTGGTATTTCAGTGAAACAATTGACTTCGCTTGGCTGGAAATTAAAAAATTAAAAAATTAAACGTGAATTTCGCTGTTTGAATTTATGATTTAATTAATTTAAATAGAAATATATTTGATATTTCAGTAAAACAATTGACTTCCCTAGGCTGGAGACCAAATGCTAAAGTCGAGAGTGTAAATGAAGGAATGAAAAGTGATTTTTTTTCTGTATTTTAAATATTGTAGAAAAGATAACTGGCCAAAAAATTAACCTCAAAAGTCAAAAACATATCCACAATAGAACTATTTTTGAGTTTCCAAGTATTTTTGATATTTCGATAAAAAAATTGACTTCTTTTATTTGGAAACAAAATGCAACAGTCGAGAGTTGAGTGAAATGAAGGAATGGAAAGTGAATTTCGCTGTTTATTTTTTTTTTTAATTAATTCGATTAGAACCTAACATCAAAAATTAAAAATACATCCCAAATATAACTAAATTTGATATTTGAGTAAAAAAATTGACTTCGCTGGGCTGGAAACTAAATGCAAAATGCCACAGCCGAAAGTAGAAGTGCAAAATTTAAAAATGAACTACCCTGTTTGAATTTGTTTTTTAATTAATTTAAATAGAACTATTTTTGATATTTCAATAGAACAATTGACTTTCCTAGGCTGGACACCAAAAGTCAAGAGTGTAAATAAAGGAATGGAAAGTAATTTTTGTCTGTATTTTAAATATTGTAAAAAAGATAACTGGCCAAAAAATTAACCTCAGAAGTTAAAACATATCCACAATAGAACTATGTAATTTTGATGTTTTTTTAAAAAATTGACTTTTTCTCCTCTTGGCTAAAAGCAAATTGCTGCAGTCGAGAGTTGCAGTGGAGAATTGAAAAGTGTGTTTCGCGTTTTGAAAAATTGAAAAAAAATAATGTGCTCAGGAATTAACCTCAAAATACACAAATTGTTTTTTAAAAGAGTTAGTTTTAATATTGCAAAAATATATTTGTAATTTTTTGCTGTACATAAAATACTAGAGTCAAGAGTTTAACTAGATGAAAGAAAATTAAATTTTGCTGTTTAAAACATTGTAAAAAACAATTCGTTAAAAAATTTGCCAGAAAATTTGAAAGATATCCTTTTAATAGGATTGTTTTTGATATTTTCAAGAAACATTTTACTTCACCTACCTGAACACGAAATGCTACACTAAAGAGTTAAAGTGAAGGAATAACAAGTTAGTATTCGCTAAGAAAATAATGTCAAAATATTAAAACGCATCCACAAAAAAAAAACTATCTACAACTAGTCGGAGAAATATGAAAATGAAAAAAATGAATGAAACAAAACCAAGTGTTTGATTAACCTTCTAATTAACTATTTTTGATGATAAAATTTAACAATAAACTTTTCTGAACTGGAAATGAAATGCCAAAGTCGAGAATTTAATAGAAGAAAAAGGAAACTGATTCCGCTGTTTAGAGAATTGTATAAAAACATTATTCTCTGAGGAGTTAACTTGAAAATTTCAAAATACATCGTCAAAACAACTGTTTTTAAACTTTCAATTAAAAAGTTGTGTGATATTAACAAAGTAAGTTTTATTTATCATTTTATAACGTTCCTGATTCAATATGTATCACAAAGTTATGGCTTCAAGCATCCAACATAAAAAGTTGACTTCTGTTACCAACAAACAAAATGCTGCTTCAAAAATTTTAAACAAATTATTGACTGAGGTTTAAATCTCATAATTTAAAAAATCGACAAGATAATTTCTTTTGTTTGGAAATAAAATAATACAATCAATATTAATGGTTTGAGTTTACGTGAAGTGGTTTAAAAATGAAAATGAAAATAACTGTCAGTTTGTTGCTTACTTGACTGGTTTTATAATCATCGTTGAAGTTATTTGTAATATTGTATAACTGTGTTTGATATATTAATAAAATAATCGATTTTTCTTGTCTGAAAGCTAATAACTACATTCAAGAATTGAATAAGAAAATTAATTTTAAATTCGAATTTACATATCTCGTTCCATCAAGAATGTAGCTCTGCCAGTATCAATTATAAAATTAATTTTGTTGAGAAATGCACCTTTATATTCAAAAACATTTGTTATGCAATGAGATTTTTTTTTGAAATTTTACTAAAACAGTTAATTGTTTTGGCTAGAACAAAAACACCACAGTCGAAAGTTAAACTGGAAGAATAAATAGTGAATTTAAATATTTGAAATTTTTTTAATAAAATACTTCATTCAGGTATAAACTTCAAAATATAAAAACTAATCAATGGAAGAGATATTTTTAATATGTTAATAAATACCTTTATACAGAAAACAAAATTTTAAATCGAAAATGAAGAACGGAAAGAGAATTCCGCTTTTGCTTTTCGCTTAACCTCAAAATATATAAAAACACTAAGTCCTTATGAGAACTCTTTTAATTTCAATACAACAGTCGACTTATTTTGGCTGAAACCAAAATTCTAATGTGTAGAGATAAACTGGGCGGATAGAAAGTGATTTTCAATATTTAATAATAATAATAATAATAATAATAATAATAATAATAATAAATATTAATTATTTGAAAAATTATAATAAAAAATAATTCTCTTAGCAATTAACTTCAAAATTTTTAAACACTCTCTAATGAAACTGTTTTTGTTATTTCAATAAAATTAACTTCGCCTCAATGAAAACAAAAGAAGCCACAGTCAAAAAATTAGAAAAATAAAAAGTTTTTGCTATTTGAAAAGTTGTAAAAATATAATTTAGTACTTTATTACTTTAAAATTTCGAAATAAATTAGCAAGAGATTTTTTCGGTATATTTATAAAACTAAATACTTATTTTGGCTAAAATCAAAATGCAGAAACGGAAAGGCAATTTTTCCATTTGAACATTATAAAAATATAATTTGTTAAGAATGAATTTTCATCAAAATTTCAAAGCAGAACCTCAATATAACTATTTTTATTATTTTTAATAAAACAATGAATTTATTTTATCTCGAATCATAACACTAGAGTCAAAATTTTACCTCTTAAAGGCTCCTAAAAAAACTCAAAAATTAACTCACCGTGAAATTAACCTCAATTATCTAATTATATTCTAAATAGAACTACATTTGATGTTTTAATAAAATAATCGATTTCCTTTACTAACCATAATGCTTAAATAAAAATTTGAATTAGAAAAAAGAAACTAGAATATCACTTTAAGAAACAATGTAAAAATAATCATCCTCAAAATTAACCTTGAAATGTAAAAACATATTACAAAATGTTTTTACATTTCAAGGTATACTATTTTCTATGAAACCGTCAACTTATTTGAACTAAAACCAATCTGCTTAAATCGAAAATTAAAGTAGATTATCGAATAATGAATTTCGTTGTTTACAAAAAAAAGTAAAAATATGGAACACGGAACACAACAAGTGTCATAATTTTAATAACCTTATGAAATACTAGTTCCATTAAGAGTGTGGCCTAGGAAGTATTCACATAATTTTTGAATTTTGTGAAGAAAGGAGTACAGTAAATCTTTACATAACTCAACAATCATTAAAGTAGCAAGTATTCGTTTCAAATAGTAAAAAATTAATTCTTTTACGAATTAATGTCAAAAATTAAAACTATGTACACCTTCAATAGATCTAATTTTGATTTTACAATAAAACAATTTCTATTTTGTTTTAAAAAAATAGCTATAGTCAATGGTTGAGTTGAAAGAATGAAACGTGTTTTTCATTTTCATTTTGACACATTAAGAAAAATTAACTGAGAAATTAACCTCGGAATTATAAAATACATACACAATAGAAGTAGTTTTAAATTTTCAAGAAATCAATCAAATTCTCCTAGCTTGAAACGAAATGCTATAATCGAGAGTTGAAGTGGTTGTACCCAAAGTGATTTTCTTTATGTGATAAATGTAAACAATTAATTTATTCAAGAGTTAACCTCAACATATAAAAACTGTACAATCAACATCTCCTAGTTAAAAACCAAAAACTACTGTTGAGCTACAGTTAATAGAAATGTCTTATTTTTTTATATAAAAATTTTACTTCATTTTTCTTAAAACAAAATGTTTAAATCTACAGTTTAATTGGAGAAACGAAAAGTCAGGTATCCAGTTTGAAAAAATGTAATTCGACAGGGAATTAGATTCAAAAGCAAAAAACACTTTCACGAGAAAAGTGAACTGACTTCTTTTAACTGGAAAGTAAATATATAGTGAAGATTAGAATAATATATTATAAGTGAATTTCGCTTTTTTTTAAATTCTAAAACTTTATTCTGTGGTAAATCAATCTCAAAATTCAAAAACGAATCCACAAGAATATGTTTGATATTTCAATAAAACAATTGACTTGTCTTTGCTGGCAGTAACAGTCAAACTTTGTAACAAGCGCAAAATTCACGTTTGCGTTTGCACAATAAATAATTGTTAACACCAGCAAATTCTGTCTCCCTTCTTAGAGTTTGTTACTGATATACGGATGCATCCTATGTAGCGTAAATATTCATCTGGTACTTCAAAGAAAATGGTAAAATCAAATTTCAACGCGTTTGCAAAAATATGTTTCCATAATCGTATCCTTAATAATGTTAATAAAACTGTTTTATATTCATAACGATTCCATCAGTTAAGTTATTATTGATTATTATGGATAATTAAACATTTTCATTTGTGTAATACATGAAACTTTAATATTAGAATATTATCGTACCGTTATTATTCCTGAATTAATCCCGTGCACACACCTGTACAGATTCGCATCACATTTCAACGAATGTAGTAGTCGGTGTTAATTGGATTTCATGTCGATGAAAACCCTAAACGGCTTAAATGCCTCCTTGCTTGGGGGCGGCGGGAGTTCCAGCGCGAATTCCTTTTAATAAGCATCGCAGTGCGCCCCAGTTAAAAGTTGGAAAGTCGTGTAAAACCGCAAACAGAACTGCAGATTGGGGGATTACATTTCGGAGTCAGGTATTTTCTTAAATGTGTTGTTTTGATAGTTGGGTGTTCTTTTATAAAATAAAGTGTTCAATAAACAAACATTTTTATCTTACTGCATATAACAAAGTATAAGAATAATACATTAAGCGTTTGTGTTTGTAAATTTTATATAAAGCCGCGCAGTTAATTATTTACCATCGAATCAATTTACGAAGTAATAGTATATTCACGAAGTTTCCTAATTAAGGATAAGTTTTATATGTGTCTGTGTGTGTGTGTGTATTAGTACGCGGTTTTTCCCGATAGGTGGCCGCGATAACCGATAATGTTGTCGCCGCGATGGCTCAGATAAAACTAGTTAGTCTGGAAGTGTAATTAATAAGCGGGAGAGCTCGGCTTCATAACAAACAGGCAATCGCGAACGCCAGATGTCCCCCCGAGAGATCCGCATAACCACCCACCGCATCAGCTCTCAGATGCTGATGTAATTAATTCCATGCAAAATACCCTCGGATATATATGTTTTATCTACACTTAAGGTCCCTCTCGTATTATACTACAAATTCGCCTTCAGTATAATAATATATTACACCAATAAATACATGAATATACAGTAAATTTCAAATACTGGATGTTTCTAAATGAATATCGGAGTTTTAACGCTTTGTAGTACTTATTACGTAACACTTAGAATCATAATTAATACATTAAATGGCAAAGCAACTTAAATAGTTCTGTTTCTCAGTACGTACAAGCACTAGAGGGCACTAGTAGAAAAAAAAATGGAGACAAGAGAATAGAAAACAGACGTGTGCACGCATCTAAGTGCTCAAATAATTTTTAAGAGATGGTACAATTGCAAAATTGAATGTTTTTTTGTATAATATCTCAACAGAAAGTTTAAGGGCCTCTTCTGTTTAGATAAGCAATTGTATCTTGATGCTCTGCAACACCAAACTGTAATTAGAACGCACGGTATTTCTACTATAATATATTTATTCGATTATGGTTTTTAAATAATTTAATTTTGTGTGTATTATATAAGATAGAAGGCCAAAGATAAATAAATGAATAGATAGATTGCATTACATTATAAAACTGTACAATTTGCATTAAGTCCAAACTTATTTAGATTATCCAAGATAACCACTATAAAGTATAATATAGACTCCTCGAATAAATTATCTCCATTCGTCGCAGTATCCTTTTTTAAAAGTGAAGATCCAATTAGATCTTATCCTCAAATGAATGTTCGCAATTCGACTCCACTTTACTTATTAAAACGTGTGTTTACGTGCCCGAAGAGGGACTCTCCCTTTGATCCCTTATCGCACGTCTTCCTGGTGAAAATATTTAATAATTTACAGTTTTATTTGGCGGAAAGTAATCGGTCTGGCCGGCGGCGGCGCCTATAAGGTAGCGAATAAATCATTCGATTCTCCTTACATCTGTTGTTTTTTTCTCTATCTAGTTTCTTCTATTCCTCCGGCAATCGTCCGGTCCGGTGATTGATTTAGTGAATGTGCGACCGGATGCGCGGGCCTCCGCATCTCCTGCGACCTTTATGGTGTGCGAGATTTATTTCCCACTAAGTCCCTGTTGATTTTGCGTTATTTAAGCTTCAACAGAAAATACATTTAGTAAAAAAGAAGATATTAACATTTGCTTCAAATATAGAATTTACTAGCTCTATGTAAAATTTTCAGATGTAATCTACCTAAAATTTAATTGCAAATTAATTCGGACCCTATCCTCCCTTAATTTATTCCTCCAGTCTGTATGGTCCTTCCCCACTCTTCACCAACCTTAGTTTTAGGACTTCTTTGGCGTTTCCTTCTCCCAGCAAATTCTTGGCCTTCCAATTGGCCTTTTGTTTTTATCTTATACATGTGCACTCTTCGTTACGTCTTCTGGCATTCTTAGCAGGTGTACTGCTTATTAAGGTCTCTGTAGCTTCACAATTACTGATACAGGGCGTTTTTTAAAGATGGTGTACAACACTTGATTTTATCGGGTTCTGTAATCATTACTCTCTTTAATTTAATTTAATGTAATTTGAAACCTTAAAATTTATTTTGTCTTAGTATATAATATTATTAGTAACGTTTCAATTATGGAGACAAACTTTAAAGAGCAATACATTGCAAAAGTTTCAACAAGAATGGGTATACAGGACTAATTACATTTGCTAAGACACTAATAGCTATATCAAATAAAGTGGTGATTAAAACCAAGCATTGAGGAATTTCATAAATTAATCTTAATGACAGCATATTGGATCAAAGATTTTAAAGATCTTTGATCCAATATTGATCATGAGTTAAGAATACTGCTCGACCGTTCTTTCTGCAAATAAAATTGAGCTTTGCTAAAGAATTTCGAAGAGATTGTAGCAAGTTCTAGAGATTCTAGTCAACTATTTATTCAAGCATTTTATAGAAAAGAAAAATAGTGCTATGTATTGATTATTTGATATGTTTGCAATGTATCTGCTATTATTCAGGATCTTCTTAGTAATATGGAATCACATTAAGAATTAACAAAAGAAGTAATCTAAATATTTTTAAAAAATATCAAACTGTATTGCCAGATAAACTACTTCGTTATACATTATTCTTCACAAATAAAAAACTTTTTAACTTTGTTTGTGTAACACTGACTTTATTTAGTGACTTCTAGTTTGATAATGACAAGCTAAAATTGTCGAAACTATAGTCATTTAATAAAGTCAGTGTTATACAAAGTTAAAAAGTTTTTTATTTCTGAATGAAGATCTTATCGAAAAAATGTTTAATGTATTCTTGTAGAGTTGACGTTAGACAGAATATATAATTTTCAGAATTAACCTTTCCGAAATTCAATTTCATTCATTAACTTAATTCTACTAAAATCAATTGTGTCTTTATACATTACAAAATGTGAAACACTGATAAATGTTACCAGGTGATTACCAATTTCCCGAGGATTAGTATCTTTTACCTAAATGTTGGGGAATGTACCAGTTTTTTTTGTTCAGTTATTTGGCTTCTTTACCTTCGGCCGTTGGCTTTGGACAAACGGGGTAAACCTCAAACAGTAATATTTTTTGGTCCTTATCTACCTCATATTATCTTTTGATACTTATATTTCAGAACAAAATATGATGATGATTAATTTTAGTGGTGATGGCTGAATGAATACACTGCAGAATTTGCTCACGTTTTATCAAAATTGCATAGGTTAAAGAAAGAACTTCAGATTAGGCCAGTCAATAACATCTTTGTGTAACAACAGTTCCATTAGATTTTTTTCCAACTCACCCGCATTAATTGGAATTTCTTCATTGGTTTCTGTCTGATCGATGTTGAGGTTAGGATCATTAGAAGCATCACAACAAATCATAGTGCTGTCGTCTACATTCTTCATATGCTTCATCTTCTTGTTGTTGAAGCATCCCTTATGGGCCACTTTCTTACACAGCATACATGATGTTTTAGTGCACTCGTTCACAACTGTAGCACTGCAGAATAAACAAGCATCTGCTTGATCCGCCATAACTATAATGGCAATTATCGAAGTCTAAATGTTTCTAAATTATAGTATTAGAGATCATTCCTTACTGTAGTGGATTTATTCTCTTCTAATTCAGAGAACTAGCTCGGTAGCGAGTTTGATGGACCTGTCCGGCTGGTTCTTTCCTGCAAAACAAATGTTGGCAAAGGAGCGCAATTTTAATGACTCAAAAACCAGAGGTTAGATCACCGTCATTTTCTAAGGCTGTACCTTCTTCGTAACTTGGTTTTAGTGACGTGAGATTAACGATTTTTTAAATGAATTTTAACACATATCTATATAAATAAATTATCATGGGGTGGTTTTCCTAGTATACATATGAGTAGTGTTGTGTTTATATTCTCGAGATTGTTGTTGATGCCTTTAATGACGATAATCTGTTCCAAGCATTTGATTTTTGGGCATGGGAAATGGTATTTTCTTTCAAATAAATTTTTATTAGTGCCAAATAACAGAAAAAAATGTCTTACAAAAGTTATTCACGTTCAATTTACTCGTAGATCCGCTCCAGATAACTTACAACAATTACGAATTCTAGTGATGTAAGAATAATGTCGTCCAAGTAAGTGGAAATTTTGTTTCCGATTCATAACAAATTGGGTCAAACTATATCTAGAAGGTGAAAATGTGGTCTAAATGGTAACTATCTAAAATCATATATCCCAAATTACTTCAGAAAACTGTTGAGTGTTTTAACAAAGATTTAGTAAAAACCTGAATTGAATCTGGTGCCAACCCCCTTGAGCTGGTCATATGGACTCGTATCAGAGGCCAAAAAGAAAATCTTGGTGATTTTGGTGATTTACAGTGGTACTCCGTCTACGTGGGGTTTTAGATATACTTCAGCTTTAATGATGTCTAGCTTGCGGCATTGACCACGTCCGCAATATATTGCTATGTTTAGGCATTAAGCATTTTTACATTCCTTGATGATACCCTTTTTCTGGATAATAGAGCGATTTCTTGGTGCAACTTCGGTTTAACTAATCTAATGATGGAATGGCTATTGGCATGTGGTAATCGTACAGTATTTTCGCATATTTTGTAAGGACAGCTTAGGCTGATTGATAATTTAGGTCCATCATCTGAACTGAATGTTGTAAGCTTGATGTGTATGAATTAAAAACCGAATTTCATAAATTCCTGTATAGTACTGTTTTGGAATGCGATATTTTCTTATTGATGTCTGGATCCTTCATACTCTGTTTGTTCTTTCTGAACTGAGGAGCCTATCGTATGAAATAAATTAATTTACTTTTCAATTTATCCTCAATATGATTGAACTACCATGTCTAATTAGATTTTTTTCCACTACTTGTTATAATATGAAGGACAACAGCTTTTCTAATGATTTGGTAATTAGTGAAATAACTAAATACATATTCTATTTTTGCAATTTGTATCCTAAACTAGAAATGTTTTAGCCTTAGGTGTATATAATAGACTTTTTATGCTTGAATGATGTTTGAGAATGCAGGGGATATCTTACAAACATTTTCATACAAATATAGACCACATAAAGACTAAACGTATTGCCCTAGTTCAAACGACTCACTCTTCAGGCCTGTAAATAACTGATTTATGTAAACTCAACTAAGCAATAACATCCACCATCAATCATATTAGACAAAACTTGTCTATTTGGGAAAATAATATATTTGTGGTATTTTTAGATACAGTTACGGAAACCGCTCGACCTTTCAAACTCTTTTCTAATCGTCAGGTGTGTCATATCTCTACAGGTTATAAGAAAGAAAACTAGTAATCATAAAAGTTCAAAGAGCGTTTTAACACAATTTTTTCGTAGAGACTCAGCTGGTACCCAATATCGACGTCTCCTTTTATGACCTACTGAGTGAGCAGTTAAATTCTACCCTCAACCATCTACGCTATAGTGGGATGCGCAGTTCAGTAGTAAACTATCATTATTAATGATTTTTGAATTCATGATGGTGGAATTAATAGAGCTTGAAATCTTTCGTTTCTCGGAGCAAGTCGTGTCGCTTACAATTGAAAATAAATCATAAGATAAGGATAATGCATCCAATAAATATCGTCGTGAATGAAGTCGACCGGAAGGAACTGTTTTTTCTTTCTTTCCACTCTCCCTTCCCTTGCCATTCTTGCTTAGTTAAAAAAAAAAACGTGGGCACCGGAATATAAATGAACGGGCATTCGGTCGCGTCCGCAATAAACTCCCCACGGAACGGGGAATAAAATCCATAACGTTCAGACGGTGAGAACGCAATTAAAATAACGGACCTTGCAACAAACACTAACTTCCGAAGTGCCCATGCAATTTGCCGATTAGTCCCCGTGGTGAAATATCGTGGTCCTAATTAAACGTTCCGACTGATTAACGATTCAACGTTCTGTTATATAATGCTAACATACACTTTTAACTAAAAAGAAAGAAAAAAAAAATTTACATTCAAGATGTACCCGAACTATACGCCTCCACGTAATTAAATATTTATATTAAGAATAAAGAAAATACTTTTACTTTTTTATCACTTTAAACTTTATTTGCAGTGGCTAGTTTCGACTACAAGGTACTCATTATGAAACTAAGTCACTTAGTGTGGTTCGATTTTCGTAGATTATTATCAATGCAAAACAAGTATTAATTATAAATATATAGAAGTCCTTTTCGTTGTAGAAAATTAACTAATAATTAGAAAAAAAACACGAAAATAATTATTCTTCTAATATATGTACATAATAAGTTATGTTTTTGACAAATAGTTTGATTACATTTGTAATAATGATTATTTATTGAATACAAAGTTTACTGATCATAAATTTTTAGGTTAACCTGGATTCTTAATTTAAGTTTTTGGTTTTCGTCGGTGTTTCAAGCACTTAGCTCCTTATGATTTTGTGCAGAGCGCTCCTAATAAATCGCACGATCTACGTCTAATCTGTAAGCTTTAAGTCCATGTATGTGTATGTGTGTGGGGGTTTTAGTTAGACCCAAGTGCATCCCTAATTTATATGGCTAATCTCTGGCCGCAGTAAAGCTGCCCTACTTGCCTCCGCACTTTTAGTGGCCGGCCGCAACGACCACTCAAAATTAGGTCATTTATCAGTTTTAAACAACTACCCCTTTCGGTATTAATGTCGGTACTTAAGGAGATTTTCAGACCATTTAAATAACAATTCAATGAAATTCAAATATCTCAATAATAAATTAATCTACGTTTCAATTTTACAGAAAATTAAATACACAATATAAGTGAAATCCTTTACGTGGTTGAATTAAAAATACAGTTTAGATTTAGGAAGCAGTATGATACTATTATAAATATAATTGAGAAGACTAAAAATATAAACACTGTTTTAAATATAATAATCAAATTTTTGTTTTAAATTGGAGCTTATGTTGTTATATTCCAACAATTTAATTATTATATATTTTTATTATCCTTTATAATATATTTTTATACTAAAAAAATCAATTTTTCTTAAGATTAATAAGTATTTATTCTTGTGAGATACTTCTAAGAAGAATCAATATTACTTTATATATTACAATAACTGAAAAGTTGGAGTTATAATAACTTATCTCCAACTGTATTCAGCAGTGATAAATTGCATTTTTTTAGTTTTAATTGTAATAATGAAAGGGAAAAACTGTACTAATATAGATTTTATATTGTTTTTACTTAAAATTAGTTACCTGAATTAGCGTGTTGAATTTCCCGAACGGCGTTCACTCGCTAATGAGAATTTAATTATAAATAAGTTATCAGAAGTTTGAGGAACTCAGTCATTGCCCAAATTAAATTTTCTGCGGAAATAATTACTTCGGGATTGTTGCCCAAAATTGAACGTAATATTATCTAAGCGGTACGGTTTCGGCCTGATCAATTAACGGGCGTTACGACGTATGAGCGATACAATGGAAGAGGATTTTGCCATTTTGTGAAAGTTATAAAATTTAATTAATTTTTAAACATAAAAAAAGATTTTCCAATGATTTATTTTCAATTTTTATAAAAATATAGCGAGAGTTTTATTTAAAAGTATAAATACCCATTTGAGAAAATGTCAACCTTTAGAAGCAAGTAAATTATCTGTTAACAAAGGTGGATATAACACGGCTTAAAAATATTTATTATAACAAATTAACATGTATCGAAAAAATCTTTAAATAACGATTCTTTATATAAAGGCAATAATGACGGTTCATAAAATTTGTAAACAAAATTTTAGTAAAGTTGTTTATTGATTACAAGGTACAGTTCTTGTTGTTCAGAATATTTATAATTTTATTCATTTGTTTTATAATCTATTAGAAAATATTAAATACAGTTTACATAATATCAATAAACAAATGTTGCCCAAGTTTTACAGCCAAGATTGAAATATAATAAAAAAATCTACACAATATTATAACTCTACAAAAATGACGACTAAAAAATCAATTTTTATTGGATATTGTAATTTTTTTAAACTTTAAAATATTTTACTGAAATTTTCATAGTCAATATTATCTAAATACAGATAGATTTAATTTGTACTCATCCTAAAAGTGCCATTTGAATAATTTCAATCAAAATAATTTGCCTTGAAAATAACAAAAAAGGCTACAGAAACCTGATTTTTAGCAGAAATAATCAATAAAATAATTTGGTTTATTGTTGAAATTTATAGCTATTTTGATTTGAATGTTCTTAACGGATTTTGAACGATCTCCAATGATTTTGATCGATCTTAAATGATCTTGACTGATCATAAATGATCGTGAACGATCTCAAAACATCTTAATTTTGAATGATCGTGACTGATCTCAAACGATCTCCAATGATTTTGAATGATCTTGAACAATCTTGAACGACCTCGAATGATCCTATTTCTAAAAATTGCGAAAGTTCTAAATATTATATGTTTTTGAATTAATTTAATGCATTTCGAATAACCGTTTGATAATTTCAAAAGGCTGTTGTATTACCTTGAATGACATAAATAATCTTAAATGACCATGTGATTATTTTCAATAATCTTGAATGATCTTGAAGTATCTTGAATGATCGTAAATTATCTTAAATGATCTTAAACAACTTCGAATGATCTTGAACGATTTCGAATGATCTTGAAAGATCTAGAAAAATCTTATACGATTTTGAATGTTCTTGAAAGATCTAGAAAAATCTTAAACGATTTTGAAAAATCGGACTTCGATCGATCTCAAATAAACTTGATAATCATAAAGGATCTTGAATGATCTCAAATGATCTTGAACAAACTCAAAGAATCTTGAATGATCGTGACTGATATTAAACGATCTCCAATCATTTTGAATTATCTTGAACAATCTTTAACAACCTCGAATGATCCTGAAGGATCTCGAATTATTTTGAATGATCCTGAACCGTCTTTAATGATCTCGAACGATCTCAAATAATCTTGAGTGGTTTAGAATAGTCAAAAATGAAAATCTTTAACGATTTTGAATATTCTTGAATAAATTTAATACATTTTGAATAACCGTTTGATAATTTCAAAAGGCTCTTGTATGCCCTTGAATGACATAAATAATCTTGAATGACCATGTGATTATTTTAAACAATCTTGAATGATCTTAAACGATCTTGAATGATCTGAAACAATTTTAAATGATCTTGAACGATTTCGAATGATCTTGAATGCTCTAGAAAAATCTTGAACGATTTTGAATGTTCTTGACTGATATTAAGTGATCTTAAATCTCGAACGAATTTGAATGTTCTTGACTGATTTTAAGTGATCTTAAACGATCTCCAATGACTTTTATCGATCCCAAATGATCTTGATTGATCATAAATGATCGATCTCGAAAAATTTTGAACGATTTTGAATGAATTTAATTGATATGAAACGAACTACAATGATTTTGAATTATCTTGAACAATCTTGAACGACCTCGAATGATCCTGAATGATCTTGAACGATCGCAAATTATTTTTAATGATCCTGAACTATCTTCAATAATCTCGAACAATCTTGAACGATCTCAATTGATTTTGAATGATTTTGAATGATTTGGAATGAACAAAAATGATTTCGAATTTCTAAAAATGATAAAAATTGCGAAAATTTTCAAAATTACTAATTTTCCATTGGTTTTCACTTGTTTTTCCCAGTAAATTTTCAATAAAATATAAACTTTTTGAAGCCAATTGTTATTGTTTTACTAAATTTTTAAATCCATTATATAATGATTTTGAATGATCTTGAACAATCTTGAATCTCGAATGATCCTGAATGATCTTGAAGGATCTCGAAATATTTTGAATGATCCCAAATGGTCTTAAACGATCTCAAATGATCTTGAGTGGTTTGGAATAGTCAGAAATGATTTCGAATTTTTAAATTATACAAACTTCTAAAAATTACTCTTTTTTTAATGTTTTTCCTACATTCTTTAAATTAAAAAAATCACCATTATATGTTCTCGAATAAATTTAATACATTTTGAATAACCGTTTGATAATTTCAAAAGGCTGTTGAATGATATTAATAATCTTGAATGACCATGTGATTATTTTAAACAATCTTGAATGAACTTAAACGATCTTGAATGATATTAAACAATTTTAAACGATCTTGAACGATTTCGAATGATCTTGAATGCTCTAGAAAAATCTTAAACGATTTTGAATGTTCTTGACTGATTTTAAGTGATCTTAAATCTTGAACGATTATGAATGTTCTTGACTGATTTTAAGTGATCTTAAACGATCTCCAATGATTTTGATCGATCCCAAATGATCTTGATTGATCATAAATGATATTGAACGATCTCGAAAAATCTTGAACGATTTTGAATGAACTTAATTGATCTGAAACGATCTACAATGATTTTGAATGATCTTGAACAATCTTGAACGACCTCGAATGATCCTGAATGATCTTGAACCATCTCAATTTTTTTTTAATGATCCTGAACTATCTTGAATAATCTCGAACGATCTCAACTGATTTTGAATGATTTGGAATGAACAAAAATCATTTCGAATTTCTAAAAATTATAAAAATTGCGAAAATTCTCAAAATTACTAATTTTCCATTGGTGTTCACTTGTTTTTCCCAGTAAATTTTCAATAAAATATAAACTGTTTGAAGCCAATTGTTATTAAAAGGATTAATTAAGCACTTGGTTATGTTTCACTATTTGTTATTGTTTTATTAAATTTTTAAATCCATTATAATAATCCAAAGGATTCTTGACTTGATTTAATCAATAATACAATGGACCAACACGCACTCTTGATCTTCTCATTCATAAATTATGGATTGACCTAAATGGGATTTATTTATAAATGTAATGACTATTTGATGACCTTGAATAATCTTGAAAATAATTAAATGTTTTTTTTTTCATTCTTTTTGTACTGTTTCATTTTATATTTGCAAATATTTTAATATGTGCACTTGTTTTTCTGATATTTTATTTATACAACTTTGTGTCTGTTTTTTTTTCTTGACTTGTGTAAAACTTCTAAAGTTCTAGCATCAATAAATTATTATTTTTATTGAATAAAACACTTACTATGTTTTTAACCACTATAATTTATAGTGGTTAAAAACATAGTAAGTGTTTTATTCAGTGTTCATTATGAATTACCACATAGTAACGGTCGCAACCATCATTATGATTATTATTATTATTATTGAACCAACTCGAATGCTCTTGAATGATCATAAACGATCTTGAACGATTTTAAATGATCCTAAACGATTTCTAACAATCTGGAATGATTTTAAATAATATTGAATGATCTTAAACGATTTCGAATGTTTTCGAACAATCTATAATGATCTTGAATGATATTAAATGATTTTGAACGATCTTGAATAATCTTGAATGCTTTTGAATGATCTTAAATGTTTTCTAATGTTTTCGAACAATCTAGAATGATCTTGAATGATCTTAAACGATCTAGAATAATCTTAAATGGTTTTGAACTATCTAGAATGATCTTTAACGATCTAAAATGATCTTGAAAGATCTTGAACGATCCTTTGTCTTCTACTTTACGTTTTTCTGTCTTCAGTCTTTAGTCTACATTTATATTAAGTCTAACCATTGTGTTTTACTATTTGTCTTCTGCCTTTTACCTTTTGCTTCCTGGTATCTAATTTCTGCTTTCCATTTTCGGTTTTCAGTCAATGGCCATTATATTCTGCTTTCGGTCTTAGACACTGTAGTCATCTGTCTTCCGTCTTCAGTCTGTACTAGTTAATTCCTCAAATCGTATCGGTACGATTTAAGCAATTGATTAATATTTTTTAAATATTTTTTTTTTGCTAGCCATACTGAAAAGAAAATATGGAAAGTGGAATACAAAATATTTTGCACAAAATAAAATAAAAAAATAATGAAATTATGTACATAACAAAAAACTAAAGAATAATTAAGAGACGACAAGACTTTAAAAGTCATGTTTTAAAATAGATATTTAGCGTAAACTAATTAAAGTAACCTACGAAATTTTGAAAAACTATTTTTTTTTTGATAAGTTGACTAAAATCCACCCTTATTAATAATCTGCAATTTTTGAATAGATCCGTTAAATGTATTTAAGAAGCTATGACCACATGAACTAATTAATATACATTTATATGGACGCAGTAAAAATTATTATATTAATTTCCCGGCGCATCCACCATTTTTTGTAAAAATTTTATTTATCTAATTTAACCGTTTAGTTCTAGTTTTTTTTTTAATACATATGAATAACAAATTTTAATTTATTACACATAAACCTACTAATTTCGAACAATTTAAAGTATATAGAGGTATGCTGCATAATGGTAGATGAATATATTATATGACCGGTAAGTTATAGCGTAAGTGCAACGGGAGAAAGGTACTTAAACTTAATAATTATCTTTACTAACTAGAAGGTATTATCCTGGATAATATACGTCAAACGATCTTTTATAAGACGGAACTGCACCCCATAATTCCAGAATTATAATAGACTGGTTAAACTTGTTGATGGATGGCAAAATCAAAATCAGATCTTTCTAATAAAGATATTTTTATAGGATTTGTTTTAATGTTAATAAAAAAAAATATTCATAACACACAATTATATTATATTGAATATCTATAGAATAAAATTGCCTAATTGTTGAAGCCGTTACTTTATGATACATCTTGATTACGTGTATTTATTTTTTGTACTATTACTAATGAAGGTTTAAATTAAATTTCACTTGGTTTGTTTCACAATTTTTCTTTCTTACTTTTCGTATTAAAATTGCTGTTTTGAAACTGCTTGCATTAAAAAAATGATTACATAAGAGTTTAGAATACATAATTTAATAGTTTATAGTAATATTACATAATATATAGGTTTTTCAATATTTTTAATAGGCACATTTAATTTCTTATAATATAAACTGATTTGATTATTTTTGAATTATTTATTCTTTTTTAGAGTATAGTTTTGATTGAGTACAGAAAATTTATTATCTATTTAAACAATATATTCAATGGGTTTCACAGTATTAAGAATTGACTACCATTAGCAATTCTTTTAAATAGAGAGTTTTATATTGGTTAAAAGTATATGCATTGTTTTACTACTTTGCTCTCAAAATTATAAAAAAAGTTACAAGGGTGTAGAACACTAGAAAAAGCTTATTTATACGTAATAAATACTTTTCAAAGAGTGCAGAACACACAAAAATCTATCTTAATAAATGGCAATTATTTAATATATATGACCTACTTTTTGTTTATTTTTTGTTGCAAAATTAACTTCTTGAAACGCGCAAATGAGGATTGACGTTTATTTCCCCGTGTGACGCCCATCGGGGGATTCTCTCGTTTCTAATTTTTCTATAATCTCGAAATAAATAAAATAATATATCACGAAAGCGCGCATTTCGCACTTTTTAATAAAAATAAATGGACTCCAATTAATTTCACTCGACACATTTTGATTAATCGCCGGCGTATAAATCACTGGAACGACAGGCTTTAATTGTCCAGTATATTCCGCAATATAAACCGAAATATGGCCGTCGTGATTATCGGGAAATTTGATGATATAAAATATGTGCGTATAGAATTTATAAAAAAAATAATTACAATAGGATCTATACAACACGAAAACTAAAATATTTATTTCCTGGATATTGGCTCAAGAGCTTAACAAAAAAGTGCTATAATTAAACGAAAGATTTATTCTAAAAACTTGAAACAGTAAATGTAAATGCACTTATTTATTCCCTTAAATTTTTAAAATATTTCTTTCGTTTAATCATAATACTCAAAAATTTCTAGTTAAAATTTTAAGGAAATTATAAAACATGTTTTAATGATATAAGCTATTTTAACAGCAAAGTTAATAATAAAATATATATATTTCTATATTACATAAGATATAGGTAGTGCTGAAAGACCCCAGGTTAATAGCCATTTAGCAGAAATTTTCTTTTTTCTAATTATTTAGTTGTAATGTTGCTTTATTATGTAAATTTGCCTGCAATAAAGATGTTTGTATATATAAGATATAAGAATGTTCCATACTTAGAGCTTCTACTTCGTTAAACACTTAAGCATTTAAACTTATTTCGAATACAATCTGTACCTATATTTAAAAATGGTACATTTTGATAATAGCAAATTTTATTTATTTATCTATTGTTTTGTTTCTCTTTATAAATTAATCAAAAATACATATTACTATGAATAACATTACTCATAAGAAACTATAGCTAGCAAGGAATCGTCAGGATTATACAAACAAAGTAACTAAGTGTTTATTTTGTATATAAATATTTCCTTATTTTGACGAAATTTGCATATTGTTTTCCTTTTTTTGAATACTTTCAAGGTTTTAATAATGATAGGCTAATTGATCCGTTAAATATATTTAAGCTATGACCACACAAACAAATTAATATACATTTGAACGGGCGCAGTAAAAAATATTATATTATTTTCCCGGCGCATCCACCATTTATTTAAAGTGTAAAATATTTTAGTTTATCTAATTTAACCGTTTAATCCTAGCTTTTTTTATACATATAATTAATAAATTTTACTTTAATACACACAAACCTACAAAGTCCGAACAGTTTAAAGTATATAGATATGCTGCAGAATGGTAGATGAATATATATATATATATATATATATATATATATATATATATATATATATATATATATATATATATATATATGACCTGTAATTTATAGCGTAAGTGCAACGGGAGAAACGTACTTAAACTTAATAATTATCTAACTAACTAGAAGGTAATAATAATACACATTTTTATTGACAAACCTTATACATGTTTACATTTAAATAATAAATAATGAATGGTGTGTTAGTGAATTAGTTCGTCAAAAGGCTATCGACCAGAGGTCTTTCTGCCTCTAGAAGGTATTATCCTGGATAATATCCATATTATTTATAATATAATAATAATTATGCATATTGTTTTTCTTTTTCTGAATACTTTCAAGGTTTTGATAATGTTAGGGTAATCTTAAGCAGCTTTGGCGTAATTAAAATTACATAAGGGCTAAATTAGTCAACTATTTTAATTCATTAATTCAAAAATTATTCTCACATTACCGTCGGGGCCCCTAATCTTCAACTCCCCCCCGGCCCCGTTCGCACTCGAGGCCTACAAGAATTGAAGCTTTTAATTAAGTGTATGATATTCAAATTAATCCGGCCTATATTAATTAAGGCATTTTCTGTTGACTCCTCCTGAGAGAGTCGCGATGGAAATCTCGAGATAAAGTTTGTTTTTGCAAGAGTCCCAATGACCCAGTTTGTCAAAAGCAACAGTTTGTAAATTTACAGAGTCGGACGGGCATCAAATGTTTATGTTTACTCTGCCTCGCAATTTAAAAACTATATAATTATATATAAACAAATGTATAAACGTAATATTTACTTACATAATTATAAGTAATAAGTGAACTTCACCCGTCCTTCTTTAGCTCTAAATTTGACCTATATTATTTTAAAATTTGTTTTATATGTTATTATAATAAATATCCAAGATAAAGCTTATACATTTTAAAAATTATAAAATTTGTTTATTTATTAATCTATTGCATTTGTTAGTCTTCATGATTAATATTTTGTTTAAATATACAGACACCTGTTAATCATCAATCTTACTCCTTCTTTAGTTTTCTCGTATAAATTCAGACTTATATCATTATCAAATTCAAAAATTACGCAATATTATTCGAAATTGCAAAATCAATGAAATACGCGTCGCCGATTTGATTTATTTCCATGAAATATTAATTATTCATACCTCTGGCCTCCTTTTTTGTTCCTCTCTGCGCCCCTGAAAAATTAATACGCATTCATCAATTTCAACCTGCCGCGCGATTTTAATGCGTACCATTCGATGACGAGTTAATTTCACATTCAATTTCATCCGTCCAATAGGAAATATAAAAGAAATTAACGCGAAATTATTTAGTGCGCGCAAAAAAATAAAACGCGCGAACACGCGGAATATAAATCTGTGCGCGCAATTTGCAATTTTTTTTATTATTATTTTTTCACCTTAAGGGCGCCACTAAACTCGCAACTCTTTTATAGTGCACCGGCCCGAATGTATCTTGATTAAAAAGGATTCAGGAAGTGTAGGCGCGCCATTTTCACTGTCAGAAATCAAGATTAGTTACCGCCGGGGCGGCACACGTGTTTGTGTGAGAGGGCCGCGAAAAAGTAATGGCAACCCCTGAACACATCTGCATCCCGACTAAAAAATTAATCGCTTGCCTCTAACACAAAAAAAAAGATAAAAAAAGCGCTAACATTTATTTTATAACACGGCAGTTGTAATGGAGAAATAGATTTATAGTTTTTTTTATTTCACAAAATAAATAATTTATTACGTTTGTAGGTATAGAAATGCTGCAATTATTTGAATTGTTTCTACGATATCAGGGTGTTCATTAAACATACGGCAAAACGTTTATTAGTAAGTCCTTTATCATTAATCGCACTTGCTGATGGAAATTTACATTGAATGATTTCCTAACCGTAATGTTACTGAAAAGTTTTCAAAAGTATTCAATCATGTCTTCAAGAAACATCCACATTGAATCAGAGTGTAGAATCGGTAGGCAAATGACGGTAAGAATGGTCGAAGTAAAAAATAATTTTCTTTTTACCGTTAAAGCGATTTTTGAAAGAAATGCAATAATAATCATGTGTGGTCTGAAAAAAAATACATAGATCCTTGAAGATCAATTTTAACTTCAATTTTCGTTGAATGTTTGATTGAAATTGTGAATGACAAGTTTCTTAGACCGGTATTTCTAACAAGAAGAATTCCTAGCGAGTTGAATCGCAACTTTTTAGAAAAATGCTATCAATAGTGATATAGCAATGATAATATTTACTTTTGACTTCTGTATATTATTTGCCAAATTGCCTTCTTGCGTTATCTATTAATTATTTTCTGGTGACAAACTTTATTTTTCAAAGTATTTATAATTTACCCACGTTTAGCATTTCAATTAAACAGTTTTCTTAATTCTTGTAAACAGATATTTCAGAAATATATTCTTCCTTGAATTTTCCTGGAGATTTCTATAGGATTTTATTACTAGTTTTAATGATACATGAGATTTCACGATTTAAACAGTATAATATTTGTATGCAGAAGAAAGTATAGCTAAAAATTGAGGAAGGGGTGGTAGTTTGGGCAATTAAGACATTGTGGGGTGAATTATTGTTGTGACGATATGCAATTAGAAGCAGAAGCTGAAACAAATATTCTAAAAGAAGTCAAACCGCCTAATACAGTTTTTCTCAATCATGTTCGAGTTTCAAGTATCGAATTTTGATTTTTGTTATCGTACGTCGACTTTTGGCAGGATATCAAAAATACGTTCAATGAGAATGGGTTTTCAAATTTTAATAGTGATTCCAGCTGAATTAAATCTTCTAGAAATTTTCAAATTACCGCATTGCAGTGTTTCTCCATTGCGTTCAAGTTTTATTCAGCGTAATAGAAACAGTTCAAAATTATTCACTTAAAATAGAGGAGTCAATTTTTTTTGGAAATTATCACAGTTAACGTCAAAGCAGTTGGAATTTTTGCCAATAAACAGTTTTTCAAAAATCTTGTCAAAAACCTTTTAATATCTTCAATATGTTCATTAAAACATAGGTAAATATTTCTTAAAATTTAAAAATTTGCTTTGAACAGTTGAAATTAAATAAAAAATTTCAAGAAAAAATGGTTTTAAATTATTGAAGTAACTTTTACATATCCTCTAAAATAAGGAGAACAAAAGTTGAAAAAAAAAGAACAAATTTATTTTAATAATAACACAATTTACGCTTGGTAAATACAAAAAAATATTACAAAATGTTTCACCACGAGTTATTTGATAAACTAATTCAAGAAAAACAACAAATATATTTATATTTGATTAATATATCAGTTTTTTCATGAAGAACTTAATTTTTCAATAGCAGCAAGTTTTGACATTTATTTTTCTGGTACATCATTAGTAGCAGATTTGGAAATTATTACAATGAATTCAATTCTGCTCGAAAATTGCATTAAAACAATATAAATCTACTATGAAAATTGTGTAATTGATACTGGTAGAGCTACACTCTTGATGGAACGAATATTTTTATTTTCAGTTGCCTGACACGTGTTTCGATCATTCCTGATCATTTTCAAAGTACAAAATTGTACTTTGAAAATGATCAGGAATGATCGAAACACGTGTCAGGCAACTGAAAATAAAAATATTATGGAACTTAACAAGTGTTTTACCCCATTGAATGAAAATTGTGGTTCAGTAAAAGTTAGATTACATAGAATTCGTGATGTTTTTGGTCAACATAATCGATTTTCTGGGAGCGATATTAAGAATTTTGTCGATAAATTTGAGTCTACAGGCTTGATACATAATGTGCTAATATCAACTCGTGTTCGACCAGGCTGTTGAAGTGAAAACATTGCAGTAGTTAGCCACAGTGTTCAAGAAGATCCGAATTGTATTAATTTCTGGACGTTCTCAATAATTGACGTTATTTACAACGACCACATGGTAAATTTTGCATAAGGATTTGGCCTTGAAGCTTTACAAAGTGCAAGTGGTGCAAAAATTGAAACCAGTCAATAGATTAGCTGAATGAATTCAAGAACAACCCGCTGTTTTTTTCTGAAAAATACCTTTTATTTTAAAAAATTCATCAAAATTAATAAATTATTTTGATAACTATCGAGCTTCGCTTTTCTCAAAGTGTGATTTGAAAAATCTAGCCTAATTAAGTAACTATTTCTTATTGCTTCTCATCAATTGTGTTTAGAGAGAAAAACTTTACACTATGAGAAGAACGATATGGAATTTCAACAAGTAACAGCCTCATCAATCCACTCTTTTTAAAATTATTTTCACTTTAAGAAGAGCGAAGCTCGATAGTAATCTAAATGAAATATGCAAGGAAATATTTTATAATAAAAACTTGTATCCAAATTTTGTCAAAATCAATAACTCGATAACTATCGAGCTTCGCTCTTCTCAAAGTGTGATTTATAAAATGTAACTTTATTCGATGACTTTCGAGTATTTTCTCTCATCGGTTGTGTTTAGAGAGAAAAAGTATTTTCACTTTGAGAAGAGCGAAGCTCGATAGTAATCTAAATAATTTATTCAAGGAAAACAAGTTTCTTATATCTTCTCATCAATTGTGTTTAGAGAGAAAAACTTTACACTTTGAGAAGAGCGAAGCTCGATAGTACAATTTTGAATTTGAATTTAATGAATTATTAAAGAAAAACAAAGCTTTCTAATCAAAAATGTTTTACGTAAAAATTGTTAGAAACAGTAATTTGTTTTAAAAGTGTAATTAAAAAATATGTTGACTATCGAGTTTTCATCTTATCAATTTTATTTAAAGAGGAAAATTAATTTAAGTGATATGGAATCTCAACAGCAATACAGTATTTAACATTATTTTCACTTTGAGAAGAGCGAAGCTCGATAGCAATTTAAATGAAATATCTAGGGAAATATTTTATAATAAAAACTTGTACTTAAAATTTGTCAGAATCAAGTCAATAACTATCGAGCTTCGCTCTTCTCAAAGTGTAATTTAAAAAATGTAACTTTATTCGATGACTTTCGAGTATTTCCTTTAGGAAAATAGGTTGAGTTTAGAAAGAAAAAGTATTTTCACTTTGAGAAGAGCGAAGCTCGATAGTAATCCAAATGAATTATTCGAGGAAAACAATGTTTCATAATCAAAAACTTTAACCTAAAATTTATCAAAATTAATCAATTAAAAACTATCGAGCTTCGCTCTTCTCAAAGTTTGATTTGAAAAAGCTTTATTAAGTAACAATTTCTTATTTATTCTTATCAATTGTGTTTAGAGAGAAAAACTTTACACTATAAGAAGAGCGAAGCTCGATAGTACATCAAATGAAATGACTATGGAGTTTTTATTATTATCAATTTTATTTAGAAAGGAAAATTATTTTATTAAGTGATATGGAATATGGAATTTCAACAATTAACAATCCAGTGTTTTTTAAAATTATTTTCACTTTGAGAAGAGCAAAGCTCGATAGTAATCTAAATGAAATATACAAGGAAATATTTTATAATAAAAACTTGTATCTAAAATTTGTCAGAATCAATAACTCGATAACTATCGAGCTTCGCTCTTCTCAAAGTGTGATTTAAAAAAATCTAACTGTATGAAGTTACTATTTTTAATTTCTTCTCATCAATTGTGTTTAAAAACAAAATTGTTCACTGTGAGAAGAGCGAAGCTCGATTATTAAAGAAAAACAAAGCTTTCCAATAAGAAACGTTTGACGTAAAAATTGTGAGAAACAATAATTTGTTTTAAAAGTGTAATTAAAAAGTCTAACTTTTATTAGATGACTTTAACCTAAAGTTTATCAAAATTAATAAATTATTTTGATAACTATCGAGCTTCGCTCTTCTCCAAGTATGATTTGAAAAATCTAGCTTTATTAAGTAACTATTTCTTATTTCTTCTCATCAATTGTGTTTAGAGAGAAAAACTTTACACTTTGAGAAGAACGAAGAAGAACGTACACAAAATGAATTATTAAAGAAAAACAAAGCTTTCTAATCAAAAACGTTTTACGTAAAAATTGTTAGAAAGGATAATTTGTTTTAAAAGTGTAATTAAAAAATCTGATGATTATCGAGTTTTTCTTTTTATCAATTTTATTTAGGGAGAAAAATTATTTTATTAAGTGATATGGAATTTCAACAATTAACAACCTCATCAATCCAGTGTTTTTTTAAAATTATTTTCACTTTGAGAAGAGCGAAGCTCGATAGTAATCTAAATGAAATATACAAGGAAATATTTTATAATAAAAAACTTGTATCTAAAATTTGTCAGAATCAATAACTCGATAACTATCGAGCTTCGCTCTTCTCAAAGTGTGATTTAAAAAAATCTAACTGTATGAAGTTACTATTTTTAATTTCTTCTCATCAATTGTGTTTAAAAACAAAATTGTTCACTGTGAGAAGAGCGAAGCTCGATTATTAAAGAAAAACAAAGCTTTCCAATAAGAAACGTTTGACGTAAAAATTGTGAGAAACAATAATTTGTTTTAAAAGTGTAATTAAAAAGTCTAACTTTTATTAGATGACTTTAACCTAAAGTTTATCAAAATTAATAAATTATTTTGGTAACTATCGAGCTTCGCTCTTCTCAATGTGTGATTTGAAAAAGCTTAATTAAGTAACTATTTCTTATTTATTCTCATCAATTGTGTTTAGAGAGAAAAACTTTAAACTATGAGAAGAGCGAAGCTCGATAGTACACTAAATGAATTATTAAAGTAAAACAACGCTTTCTAATCAAAAACGTTTTATGTAAAAATTGTTAGAAAGAATAATTTGTTTTAAAAGGTAATTAAAAAATCTGATGACTATCGAGTTTTTCTTCTTATTAACTTTGTTTAGAGAGGAAAATTATTTTATTAAGTGATATGGAATTTCAACAATTAACTGCATCGTCAATCCAGTGTTTTTAAAATTATTTTCACTTTGAGAAGAGCGAAGCTCGATAGTAATCTAAATGAAATATGCAAGGAAATATTTTATAATAAAAACGTGTACCTAAAATTTATTAGAATTAATAACTCGATAACTATCGAGCTTCGCTCTTCACAAAGTGTAATTTAAAAAATGTAACTTTATTCTATGACTTTAGAGTATTTTCTCCCGTCGGTTGGTTTAGAGAGAAAACGTATTTTCACTTTGAGAAGAGCGAAGCTCGATAGTAATCTAAATAAATTATTCAAGGAAAACAAAGTTTCATAATCAAAAACTTTAACCTAAAATTTATCAAAATTAATAAATTATTTTGATAAATATCGAGCTTCGCTCTTCTCAAAGTTTGATTTAAAAAATATAGCTTTATTAAGTAACTATTTCTTATTTCTTCTCATCAATTGTATTTAGAGAGAAAACCTTTACACTATGAGAATAGCGAAGCTCGATAGTACACTAAATGAATTATTAAAGAAAAGCAAAGCTTCCTAATCAAAAACATTTTACGTAAAAATTGTTAGAAATAATAATTTATTTTAAAAGTGTAATTAAAAAATCTGATGACTAATGAGTTTTTCTTCTTATCAATTTTATTTAGAGAGGAAATTTATTTTAAAAGTGTAATTAAAAATCTGATGACTATGGAGTTTTTCTTCTTATCAATTTTATTTGGAGAGGAAAATTATTTTATTAAGTGATATGGAATTTCAAGAAGTAACAGCCTTATCCAGTATTTAAAATTATTTTCACTTTGAGAAGAGCGAAGCTCGAGAGTAATCTAAATGAAATATGTAAGGAAATATTTTATAATAAAAACGTGTACCTAAAATTTATCAGAATTAATAACTCGATAACTATCGAGCTTCGCTCTTCACAAAGTGTAATTTAAAAAATGTAACTTTATTCGATGACTTTCGAGTATTTCCTCTCATCGGTTGTGTTTAGAGAGAAAAAGTACTTTCACTTTGAGAAGAGCGAAGCTCGATAGTAATCCAACTGAATTATTCAAGGAAAACAAAGTTTCACAATCAAAAACTTTTACCTAAAATTTATCAAAATTAATAAATTATTTTGATAACTATCGATCTTCGCTCCTTTCAATGTTTGATTTAAAAAATCTAGTTTTATTAAGTAACTATTTTTTGTTTCTTCTCATCAATTGTGTTTCGAGAGAAAAAACTTTACACTATGAGAAGAGCGAAGCTCGATAGTACACTAAATGAATTATTAAAGAAAAACAAAGCTTCCTAATCAAAAACGTTTTACGTAAAAATTGTTAGAAACAATAATTTGTTTTTAAAAAGTGTAATTAAAAAATCTGATGGCTATGGTATTTTTCCTCTTATCAATTATATTTAGAGAAGAAAATTATTTTATTAAGTGATATGGAATTGCAACAAGTAACAGCCTCATCAATCTAGTGTTTTTAAAATTATTTTCACTTTAAGAAGAGCGAAGCTCGATAGTAATCTAAATGAAATATGCAAAGAAATATATTATAATAAAAACTTATACCTAAAATTTGTCAGAATCAAGTCTATAACTATCGAGCTTCGCTCTTCTCAAAGTGTAATTTAAAAAATGTAACTTTATTCGATGATTTTCGAGTATTTCCTTTCATCGGTTGAGTTTAGATAGAAAAAGTATTTTCACTTTGAGAAGAGCGAAGCTCGATAGTAATCCAAATGAATTATTCAAGGAAAACAAAGTTTCATAATCAAAAACTTTTACCTAAAATTTATCAAAATTAATAAATTATTTTGATAACTATCGAGCTTCGCTCTTCTCAAAGTGTGATTTGATAAATCTAGCTTGATTAAGTAACAATTTCTTATTTCTTCTCATCAATTGTGTTTAGAGAGGAAAACTTTACACTTTGAGAAGAGCGAAGCTCGATAGTACACTAAATGAATTATTAAAGAAAAACAATGCTTTCTAAATAAAAACGTTTTACGTAAAAATTGTTAGAAACAATAATTTGTTTTAAAAGTGTGATTAAAAAATCTGATGACTATGGAGTTTTTCTTATCAATTTGATTTAGAGAGGAAAATTATTTTATTAAGTGATATGGAATTTCAACAAGTAACAGCCTCATCAATCCAGTGTTTTTAAAATTATTTTCACTTTGAGAAGAGCGAAGCTCGATAGTAATCGAAATGAAATAGGCAAGGAAATATTTTATAATAAAAACTTGTACCTAAAATTTGTCAGAATCAATAACTCGATAACTATCGAGCTTCGCTCTTCTCAAAGTGTGATTTAAAAAATCTAACTTTATGAAGTTACTATTTATTATTTCTTCTCATCAATTGTGTTTAGAGAGAAAAATTTTACACTATGAGAAGAGCGAAGCTCGATTATTACAGAAAAACAAAGTTTTCCAATAAAAAACGTTTGACGTAAAAATTGTGAGAAACAAAAATTTGTTTTAAAAGTGTAATTAAAATGTCTAACTTTTATTAGATGACTTTAACCTAAAGTTTATCAAAATTAATAAATTATGTTGATAACTATCGAGCTTCGCTCTTCTCAAAGTGTGATTTGAAAAATCTAGCTTTTTAAAGTAACTATTTCATAATTATTCTCATCAATTGTGTTTAGAGAGAAAAACTTCACACAATGAGAAGAGCGAAGCTCGATAGTACACTAAATGAATTATTAAAGAAAAACAAAGCTTTCTAATCAAAAACGTTTTACCTAAAAATTGTGAGAAACAATAATTTGTTTTAAAAGTGTAATTAAAAAATCTGATGACTATGGAGTTTTTCTTCTTATCAGTTTTATTTAGAGAGGAAAATTATTTTATTAAGTGATATGGAATTTCAACAAAAACAGCCTCTTCAATCCAGTATTTAAAATTATTTTCACTTTGAGAAGAGCGAAGCTCGATAGTGATCTAAATGAAATATACAAGAAAATATTTTATAATAAAAACTTGTACCTAAAATTTGTCAGAATCAAGTCTAGAACTATCGAGCTTCGCTCTTCTTAAAGTGTAATTAAGAAAATGTAACTTTATTCGAGGACTTTCGAGTATTTCCTCTCATCGGTTGCGTTTAGAGAGAAAAGTTACTTTTACTTTGAGAAGAGCGAAGCTCGATAGTAATCTAAATGAATTATTCAAGGAAAACAAAGTTTGATAATGAAAAACCTAAAAATTATCAAAATTAATATAGTATATTAAAGAACGAGTTCAATAAGGGCGATTTTTTCGCACGCGTCCAAGTTTAGAAAACGACGAGCGAAGCGAGAAGTTTCCTAATGGACAAGTGCGAAAAAAGGCCTTATGAACGAGTTTTTTATAGTATTTTTTCTATTTTGCAATTATATATACCATTTTTTAATAAAAATTCAGAGATTTAAATTTGGGGAATTTTGTATAGGTTGGTATTGGTAGTCCATTGACATTGACATTCAATTTCAAATTGTTTATTCCAATTTAGTAATTAAGGTTATCTGCTTTGAAAATATCAAAGTACCAACCTTGAAAAAGTAAATTGCACTAGGCTATAAGAGCACTGTACGAGCTATAAACGACGCAAAATAGAAAAAATTATTTTGATAACTATCGAGCTTCGCTCTTCTTCTCAAAGTGTGACTTGAAAAATCTAGCTTTTTTAAGTAACTATTTCATATTTATTCTCATCAATTGTGTTGAGAGAGAAAAACTTGACACTTTAAAAAGAACGAAGCTCGATAGTACACTAAATTAATTATTAACGAAAAACAAAGTTTTCTAATCAAAACCGTTTTAGGTAAAAATTGTTAGAAAGAATAATTTGTTTTAAAAGTGTAATTAAAAAATCTGTTAACTATCGAATTTTCTTCTTATCAATTTTATTTAGAGAGGAAAATTATTTTATTAAGTCATATGGAATTTCAACAAAATACAGCCTCTTCACATTATTTAAAATTATTTTCACTTTGAGAAGAGCGAAGCTCGAAAGTAATCTAAATGAAATATGCAAGGAAATATTTTATAATAAAAACTTGTACCTAAAATTTGTCAGAACCAATAACTTGATAACTATTGAGCTTCGCTTTTCTCATAGTGTAATTAAAAAATGTAACTTTATTCGATGACTTTGGAGTATTTCCTATCATCGGTTGTGTTCAGAGAGAAAAAGTATTTTCACTTTGAGAAGAGAAAAGCTCGATAGTAATCTATATAAATTATTCAAGGAAAACAAAGTTTAATAAACAAAAACTTTAACCTAAAATTTATCAAAATTAATAAATTATTTTGATAACTATCGAGCTTCGCTCTTCTCAAAGTGTGATTTGAAAAATCTAGCTTTATCAAGTAACAATTTCTTATTTTTTCTCATCAATTGTGTTTAGAGAGAAAAACTTCACACTATGAGAAGAGCGAAGCTCGATAGTATACACCAAATGAATTATTAAAGAAAAACAAAGCTTTCTAATCAAAACCGTTTTACCTGAAAGTTGTTAAAAAGAATAATTTGTTCTAAAAGTTTAATTCAAAAATCTGATGACTATCTAGTTCTTCTTTTTATCAATAATTATATTTAGAGAGGAAAATTATTTTATTAAGTGATATGGAGTTTCAACAAGTAACAGCCTCATCAATACAATATTTAGAATTATTTTCACTTTGAGAAGAGCGGAGCTCGATAGTAATCTAAATGAAATATGCAAGGAAATATTTTATAATAACAATTTGTATCTAAAATTTGTCAGAATCAATCAACTAGGCCTAGTTGTATAATATATAAGCAATGACTGTAAATTGTAAAAAACATATTTGCCATCTACCTGATGAAGCCACTGTGTGGCGAAACAATTGTTGTAGAACAATAAAACGATTTTTTGAAATCTTACATTACGTCAGTGTTTTATTAAGTGATAATATGGAGTTTCAACAAGTAACGGCTTCATCAATCCAATATATATTTTAATTATAAAGAAATTTTAAAAATATGTTTTTCAAGCTTTTATTAAGAATTATTATATTATTATGCACTTAATATTTCTACAGTCCCGTTTTTAAAGTTGTATATAAGTTTTATGATGTATGAATAAAAGATATATTTATGTGATATATATATGAAGAGTTATGAAGAACGCTTAAAGAAATTATTTCTTACATTCTTTGCTTTAATAGATAGCATTTTTCGTTTGACGTGTAGGACAAATATTTGTTGTTGAAGAGATAATGTTATTGACACAGAATTCCATTCTAATTGCACAACTGAACAAACCGTAAGGCCCTCGTATTTGTTCCGGAATTTAATTACACCCTTTAAACCCAAACGGCAGTACTTACACACACATACATACGAGCACAACAAACCGTAAACGAAAACTATTACAATTCGATTTTGCTTCATGGGGTTTCCCGGCGGCAATAAAAAATAAGTCCCGGCTCCACGTTGGGAGAATTACGTAAAGGTCTCCCTTATCCCCCGGACAAGCCGTAAACGTCCCGTACTCTGCTCTTCGCCGCCGGAACTAACTCCGCTTTACGACCGGCCCTCCGCCGATATTTGATAATGCTGTCTGTTTAAGAGTATTTGCTCGCCGCCGTACTGTTTGAACGTCCGGGTAATTAATTGCAAATAATCGCCGGAAGATGGATGAGACAGAAAAAAAAATTGCAGACGTGTACAGTGCTGATTTCGGAATTTGTTGCAGATTGTTAAATCTAATAAGGGCTTTAAAATTGCGAAATGAAAAGCGTCTTATTTTTATTTTAAAGTTTGTGTTTGGAGAAAATAATAACAAATTAGAAGTTAAAATGTAACGATTTAAGAGATAACATCTGCGCAAAGGCAAGTGGAAATTCTTGTATCAACAGACAATGAACTGACTGATTAAAAATATCAGTTTGAAATATTGTTGACTTAAATTAACACATCAAAATGAAACGAATAACTTTGTTTATATCACTTTTTTAATAAAACTTGTTACTATAGTTTCGACAACTTCAGCTTGTCATTATCAAACAAGTGTTATTAAAAAAAGTGATATAAACAAAGTTATTTGTTTTATTTTGAATTATAAAAATGTATCACGACCTAAATGCCTCTACAATTACTTATTTAAATTAAGACAGCTCACAATAATAAGAAAGACACTTATAATCACTTTCTCCACAGTTTATTAAACTGCAGAGAATGTTACAAGTGCCTTTATTATTACTGTTCGTCTTCACGTAACTCAACCATCAATATCAGCAAACAATGTTGAATAAGATATAATTTATGTATTTAATAGATTTGATCCAAGATGATCCTCATTACCTTTTTGGATAGAATTTTATGTATGGATTTTTATGTATGGATTCAGTAAACCTAATTTCTCGAAATATTTTAATATCATCCACATATAGCAGAAACCTGCTACACCAAATCCTCAAACTGATGTTGTTTATGAATAATATGGTAGATATAACAATAGACCGTTGTGAGACCATTAGGTACAACCAATGTTACGTTAATATTTTTAGTCAAATGAGATCCTATACGAACACATGCTATGTTTTTGGATCAATGTTAAAAATAACACAAAGCAATTCGAAAGAAAAAAGAGTGACTTTGGCAACTTCTTTTTTTCTGTCAGGATATTTCAAATGTTTTTTTTTTACAAATATCTACATTTTGGATAAATATCTATATTAAACTTTAATATATCATTTCAATATAATTATTTTGACAATTGCCAATTGTTTTTTTTACATTATTTTTATTGTTAATAATTTGAATTTGAATTTATTTACGGACCCCTTTTAACAAAAACTACATTTCATTTAATAATCTCTTCTGTTCTGTTCTGAGATGTATTCATTTGATAATATTTTTTAAATTGTTTTGTTTTTTTTTCGAGAATTTGCAAATATTTTCTTGACAATTGCCAATTATTTTAACGCTGCTCAATTGCTGAGTTTATTAACAAATAGTATTTCTGCATGAATTTAAAAGTTTTCTTCATAAATCATAGTTGATAAGTTAATTGCTTGTAGGTCAATAATTATTTGTTTTTATTTTTTTATTAATTCTTAATTTTCAAAGAATCAGTTTAAAATAATATTCAAAGTTTTTAGATAATTGTGGAAAATAACCAAAAACTATTCAAAAGAAACAAAAATTACGACTTTTTTCTTGATCAGTTGTTTTTCTTTCAATTGTTTTTTTTTTTACAAATCTACGTTTTTTCAAATTATAAATTGTTTTTTTATAAATTTCCTTCTCTATCGTTTTCAACAATTTCCAATTGTGTTTAAAGTGTTTATTAAATAATCAGTTCAGTTCCTAAATATTATTTTTCAGTTTTTTTAAATGTTTAATTTGTTTGTCAATTGTTTTTTTTTGGCTGGCGAGACTGTCGTTTTAATTGCAAAGTTTTTGTAGAAACTTCTTCTGATAATTATCAATTGTAATATATCGTTTTAAATCTCTACTTTTGACAATTGCTGATTATGTTTTGAGATTAATTTATTGATTTATTTCAATAATTTCTTCTATTTTCAATAATATTTTTGAGTTTCTTCTGAAATCTTAAGTATTTTTAGCAATTATTGATTGTTTTTTTAAGATTTTCTTTATGTGTTAATCTCTACTGTTCTTTAAATTTATTTTTTTGATTGTTTTTTTAAGATTTTCTTTATGTGTTAATCTCTACTGTTCTTTAAATTTATTTTTTTTGAATGTATGATTTTAAATGTAAAATTTTGCAAGTATTTTTTTCTTTTAGTAATTTTTATTAAATTCGACCATTACATGTTGTTTTCAGTACAAAACAAAAATTGAATTTGCACATCACTTATCAATAATGCATATTGCATATTTTTGTTTTTGAATTTACAAAAAAAAAGATAAAAAAAGAACAATTTTAAGAATAAAAATAATAATAAGTGATTTGTTTGTTTTCTCTTAACTTAAATAAAATTTACACATCTATATTTTGACAATCAGCAAATATTTTTTATAAACTTTCACATTAATTTTTCCAGTTGTTGATCGTTTTGGTTCTGTTATATATTTTGTTAATAATATTTTTGAGTCTTTTTACGTTTAAAAAGACGTTTTACATTTTTTTGCGTTTTACTTGTTTGTCAGCTGTTATTTTTCTGAAGGGTAGAAAGGGGTAGTGCCAATTGCAAATAAGTTCTACACATTTCTACGATAATAATATTTATCTTTTTATAACTTAAAACAGCACAAATCTTCGTTTTTACTAATTATTTATTATTCAAGAAAGAACTTAAGTATGCTCTTTAGGCTAGGGCAATAAATAAAAAATTGGCCTAGGCCAATAGGTCAAGAGCATGATAAGACAATAATTAATACATTGGGATAGGTCAAGAGTTCGCTACTGTAATAATCAATATGTGGGATAGGTCAAGAGTACGTTTGGACAGTGATTAGTATATTGGGATAGGCTGAGAGTACGCTAGCATAACGATTAATATATTAGCCCAGGTTAAGAATACGCTAGGACAAAGAATAATTTATTGGGGTGAGTCAATAGTACGCTAGGGTACGTTTAGTGAATTAGCAATAAATTTGGATAAGTCTATTGACTTGTCTAGGGTAATACATTATGTATTATTTTAGGTCAAGAGTATGCTAGGGCATTTGGTTAAAGGGTAATAATAAAAATTAATATATTGGGATACGTCAAGAGTAGGCTAGGATAATAATTATTATAGTGGGATAGGTCAAGAGTACGCTAGACCAATGATTAATATATTTTTCCAGGTCAAAAACACGCTAATGTAGTGAATAATTTATTGACGTAGGTCAGTAATACGCTATGGCAAAAATAGTGAATTAACAAAAAAAAATGGATAGGTCAAAAGTACACTAGGGTGATTAATTATATATTATCTTAGGTCAAGAGTACGCTAGAGTAATGGATTATTTAATAGATTAGTTAATAGTATTTACTAATATTTTTGAGCGTTTTTAAACGTTTAACTTGTTTTTCAATTGGTTTTTTCCTTTTAAAGGTTAGGGAGGGGAGTTCTAATTGCATATAATTTCTACAAATATCTACGATAATTCATTTTGTTTTTTAAACTTAAAAAAATCACACATTTCAGTTTTTAATAACTATGAATTATTTTTCGTAAAGTTTCGTATGATATCTAGGACGGGGAAGAGTGGAAGATCATTAAGAAGCAGTGAACTTTGCCTGTGATTCCTGCGACCAAAATTTTTGTATTGTTTTATGTATATATTTAACTAAATATGTTAGCATGAATAACGAAGCTAATAAAGAATAATCAAGATTAAACAACGTAATAAGACTTTGATTAATTATTGGGATAGGTCAAGAGTACGCTTGATCAATGATTAATATATTAATCTAGGTTAAAAATACGCTAGTGCAATGAAAAATTTATTGGCGTAGGTCAGTAATACGCTATAGCAAAAATAGTGAATTAGCAAAAAAAATTGGAATAGGTCAAAAGTACACTAGGGTGATGAATTATATATTATCTTAGGTCAAGAGTACGCTATCGCAATGGATTATTTAATAGTTGTCGATTGTCTTGGATCTGTTTTCACGTATATTTTCTTAATAATATTTTTGAGCTTTTTTAAACTTTAACTTGTTTTTCAATTGCTTTTTCCTCTTAAGGTGGGGAAGGGGAGTTCTAATTGCAAATTTCTTCAAATATCTACGATAATTAATTTTGTTACTAAAAGTTAAAAAATTACACATTTCAGTTTTTAATAACTACCAATTATTTTTCGTAAACTTTCATACGATCTCCAGGTCGGAGAAGATTGGAAGATCATTGAGAGCAGTTAACACCGCCTGTTATTCCTGCGACCAAAATTTTAGTATTGTTTTATGTAAATATTTAACTAAATATGTTAGCAGCAATAACGAAGCTTATAAAGAATAAACAGCGTGAAAAAAACAATAATTAATTTATTGGGATAGGTCAAGAGTACGCCAGGATAATACATTAGTTATTAGCCTAGGTCAAGGGTATGCTAGCACAATTTATTAGGATAGGTACGTTGGAACAATAAATAATGTGTTGGGATAAGTCAAGAGTACGCTTATATAATAGTTGAAAATCACCGAAAACAATTTAAAATTAAATAAAAACACACGGACAGATATTAAATGTTTTATTTTTTTTGTGAACGTTTTAACTTTTAAATATTTTTTCTTACAAACAAATCTTCGTTTTCGACATTTAAAAATTGCTTTTCATGAATTTTTCTCTATTTTTTTTTAAACAATTTTCGATTGTTTATTCATAATATATCCGTTGTTTTTTTCAATAAATTGCTCTTTTATATATAACTTATTTGTAAATTGTTTATTTTTGGGAAGATGGTACTTTTTTCAAAAAATTATTCTCTTATATCTAACTTATTTGTCAATTGCCCTTTTTTTGGGAGGGTGATTTGAAATGTTTTCTATTAATTTCTACGTTTCAGTTACGTAGCAATTGTTATATATTCTTTGAAATCTTTATAACTGTTGAGAATTATTGTTTCTTTTTGAGATTACCTGAAATGTTTTTTTTAAGTTCAATAAACTCTGCTATAACTCAAAATTGTCAGTATTTTTTGTTCTTTTGAATGTTTAATTCATGTGTAAATTGTTTATTTTAATAATTAATCTAAAAAATATATTAATTAGAAATTGTATTCCGCACGAACTATTTTTGAAATTTCAAGTTTTAAAACGATTATCAAAAAGTAATTAATTGATGATTAAAACAGAATAAAATAATTATGATAATAAAACTTATGAGTCTTTACGTTGTAGAAAATTAACTAACAATTAGAAAAACACGAAAATATTTCGTAAAATCTACAACAAAAGTTGTTTCAAAAGTGATTTGTTCTTATAGTCTTAATAAGACTTATTTATTGTAGGTTTTACGAAATATTTTCGTGTTTTTTCTAATTGTTAAAATAATTATGTTTAATTGTCGAGTCATTAATTTGTAATAAAGAATGAGACACAATGACTTTGTTTTACCACTTTATTTACAATTACACGTGACTATATTTTCGATTAACAGCTAGTCACAATCAAACATATAGTGTTTTAAAATTATGTTTTGTATAAATAGGTTAGTTTTCGTCATTTTAAAAACTTTATATTTAAGTAATATTATCTCAAAAACCACTAAAATGAAAACAATATTTAAAATTTCACTATAATTACTAGAATACAAATAACAAAATGCTGGCGATTGCAACAGGTAGTATATACATATTTAAAACATCCAAAGAGTGATTAATTTTAGATACTATGCAAACATATACTTCCTAGTAAGCATGAAAAAGAAAATCTAAGGCAATAAAATGATAAAGGCGATGTCTAAACTAAGGAAAGTATAACAAAGTACAGATGGGAAGATCTCAGTTTAATATTAAGTAAACACCAAAAGTTGTTTCATATAATATACAGCAAAGCTGAAAGATGCATACTATGTTGGAACAGAAAATGTTCATAAAGGTCTATATAGACTTCTAATTGCATCGTTGTGATTTTGAATGAAGAAATGTTAGTTGATACATCAAGGTGAAATAAGAAGCACGGTAGTTTAGAAATTACAAAATTCTAAAAGCTAAAATATAAATCGATTGAATAATAATTAATCAGCACAAGCATTACAATGGTTAAAAGGACTTGAATCATTCGCAGTATTTGAAATTGTAGCCAAATAGTGAGACAGATCTCCAAGCCCTATCTAATCTAACATAAGTAAAATTAAATTTATTAACTCATTTATCTTCAGAAAATTTCGAAAGATTTATACTTTATTTATTGTGTGACCATTTATATGTATGCAAATTAAAGTAACTGGATATTTGGGCATTGCCTAAATATTTCTTATTTGTTCAGTAAGAATAATAATAAAACACTTTTATTTTTGTTATCACTCGTGATGCTTGGGTAACTTCAACAATGGCATGAGTTGGATTCAATAGCATATTTCTGGAAATTCTGTGAAATAATTTGTAATTTTTTGATAAAGTAAAAAAAATCAAGTGCATTTTAAGCAATTTTTAAAAATTTAAAGCGAATAGGCGTTATATTTATACTGTTTTCTAGCGATTTTAAATTGGACAATTTCAACTGGGGCAATAGTTATGTTTATAAGCGAATTTCTCAAGACTATTGATTCACAAATTATAATTTATTTTTAATAGGTTTTAAGAATAGAAATTCGATTTTGTTTCCATTTATATTTATTTCTATAGATTTTATTTTTGGTATATTAGGTGTAAATTCAACTAGGGTATAAGTTAGATTCGGAAGCACATTTTTTCGAAATTGATTGAATAAGTCATAAAAACGAGTTAATTTGTATTTTAGATGATTTAAAGTGTTTTTATATCAATTTTTAGAAATTGTAGCTTGGGTAACTTCAACTAAAAATGATTTCGGTTTTAAAGCAAATTTCTACATTTTTTTTTAAATATGTAATTGAGGTATAAAAAGACTTCAATTACTAGTAAATTTAAAAAAATTTACAGTGTATACTATTTGTTTTATATTGTTTTCATGCAATAATAACATTGGCAAATTCAACAAGAACATGCATTGCATTTTGAAGCACATCTGTAGAAACTAAGTAGGAGAATTTTTAATTTTTTTATTGCGTTTTAGAGAAGAAGAAGAATTTATTTTTCGTAATTGTAAAAAATTGGGATTATTTCTGATATTATTTTCTAACTATTTTAACTTGGATAAGTTTAACAATAAAAATGGCTGATAGAAAGCATCAAACTTTAAAGTTATTACTTTAAATACCTCAAAATAGAAGTGAACATGCAAACCAATTTCTTAAAAATGTTAGTTTTCAATTTCGATTTTTTCTCTTCAAATTATTTATTACTTGATTAGTTTTACTTATAACAGTTGATTACAGTTAACAGTTTCCCTCGAGAGTAATTTAATGTCACCTACATAGTTGAAAGGCGGACTCCCAAGTCGATCCAAGAGCCATTCTTCCTCCACCCCGAAGTCAATATATTAACAATTAACCTTCGAAGTTTGTTAAAGTAGAACGAACCAGGCAGTAACCATCAACTACAATCAAGCCCTTAGCGCCGACCACCACCCTTCACTCAGTTAATAGACATTAAACAACCGGGCCACTAGATATATGTTAATATTCATCTAGCCGGCAGACAATGCGTGGACGCTTCGCTGGCGTAATAAAATGGCGCCTGCGATGTTATTCGGAATCCCATTTGATGGATCTTAATTAGCATTGTATTTATAGATATTCATATGTGCCCATCGATCCATGATAATGGTTTGTGTGTATTAATAAATATACATGATAATAATTTTTGAACACTATAAAAATTTCCTCCTCATATTATTATTAGGGTCTTTTTAATTTACAAAAAAATAATTAAATCTATAGTTTAATTAATAAGAACTAATAAAATTTAAAAATATTTGATTTTCGAGGCATTTACATCTTGGTACAGTATGATATTAAAATCGTTACCTTTATTTCAACACTATATTTGTGGAAATACAAGTAACTTTACTAATAGATATCGTCAATTATTTAGCTAAAGAAATTAATAATCATTTATTGACGGATATAACCATTATACAAAGTGATAATATAAAATTAAAATATATAGATAGAGATTATAGGTTAATACATTTTTTGCTTTTAAATTTGGGATCGTCGGCGAACATAAACACCAGGAAGATTTATGACGTTTTTAGCAGTCGCGTTAATTACCCCCGGGGGCCTCGCGTCCGCTTGAATCTTTAAAGTAAATTGTTGCAGAGTGAACGTTTCGGCGTGAAAGATGTATTAAGGGGGTTGTGGCTGCGGTCGGCGGTACGTGCACATATCCGGCCCTTCGTGCGAAGAAGAAAAACACACTCCAAAATTTATAGTAATGGAATAGAAAACGGCCACTAAGGGGCCCGGGAAACCTTTTGAATTTTTTAAGCGACGAAAAGAGTAAATCCGACCCGATTGGATTTTTTCAATCTTATATATGACGAGAAATGGTAGATAATTATTTATACTGTACTACAAGGTATTGTTTGAAACTAAATCGCAAAATTTTCTTTAACTAGCCACCGCTTTTAGACCCTCCCCTTTCGAGAATATGGGAGGGGGGGGGGTTAATTTTGACCACGACGTATAACTTTAATATATAACAGTTACTTACGTAATAGAGATTACATGCTGATAATAAGCAATTATAAAGTACCAAAAAAAGACACAAAGTGTCCCTCTTGCAGGTAGTGAATTCCTGTTATTTTTCGCGACCTACTTTTTTGTCCTATGGATCAGGCAACCAGGTACCAAGCTGTTAGCTGTAAGGTCTCCATTGTATGTGGTGATACATTGTGATTAACATAATAGAGGATCTCAAGTCGTTGCATTTTTACTTTTAATCTATTATTAATTCTAGAAACACAAATTTAAAAATAAAATTAAGACGCTTTTCATTTCGCAATTTTAAAGCCCTTATTTAATTTAATTTAATAAACTGCAGCAAATTCCTGGATAAACATAAAACGATAAATGATAATCGACATGGTTTCATGCCCGAAAAATCGGTGGAAACTGCACGCTGTTCATTTATCAGCTGTGTAATCACTGCAATGACCAACAAAAAAATTTCTAATAAGTCTACATTTTGATCTAATCTGAGATTTTGACTGCGTAAATCCACATATTATTTTAGAAAAACTCAATGCCTATGATTTCAGGGCAATGTGTCGGACTGGCTTCTGTCATATTTGACCAATTGAAGCTCAATAAAATGTGTGTGTGTGTCAGTATTTGATTAAATGATATGGAGTTTCAACAAGCAACAGCCTCATCAATCAAAATCCAGTATTTTAAATTGAAGCTTCTTTGTTGAATTGAATAAAATCTTTAGATAGGGGTATATTTTATGGTGTACCCCAAGAGTCAGTTTTGGGGCCACTCTTTTTTATACTCTTAACATATAGCATGTAATACTGTACTGTTTGTGGACGATGTCGCAGTAATAATTCAAGCAGATTCTCCTGAGCAATTGAAGTCTAAAAGCGTAGATGTAATACAATCAATCAACTCATGGTGCAAAAAAATAAGTTACTTATAAATGCTACAAAGACTGTATGTATGCATATCAGTAAAAGAAAGGAATTACCCAACAATTTCAAAGTTGATGGGGATAACAATAACTGTCCGAAATACTTAGATGTCTTCATGGATCAATATTGAACACGTGTGCAAAAAATTAAGTAAAACACACTTTTATACCTTACAGATGAAACATTATGAATATAATGAATGTCAATTTTCTACTACGCTCTAGGTTACTTTTATATGTCTTACAGCATTTTGACGCGAGGCAGGGCTGCAAAAACAGATAAAGTATTCATAGCCCAAATACATTATAAGTGTTATTTTTTGGTATAATTCGAATACATGCATGTAGAAACGCATTTGTGACCGATAATTTATTAACAATGTCCTTAATTTATATTTACAAAACTGTTTGTTACATTAAACGAAATATTGACAGCTGTATAACGCATAGTCATACCCATAACTACAAAAGTCTGCAACTTATTAAAACCAGAGAAGCACAATACAAAACTGTTTAATTGTACTTATTTGATGGAAAAAATAAACAATTTATTAAAACCTGAGAAGTACAACTCAACACTGTTTAACAAGTCGTACTTATTTGATGAAAAATATATACAATTCATTACCGGAAGAGATAAAGCAACTGGAGTTTCTTTAATTTAAAAAAAAATCAAACTTATAATCTGTGTTTCATATTCAATTTAGAATTTCAGATTCTAACCTTCTATTGATGGTATCAATGTATTTGTGTATGGTATATGTATGCATGTATGTGGTGTACGTATATACTTATGAATCCACTCTAGGATTATACATTATTTGATAATGGGTAAAGAATCGATAAACATTTGGTTTGTTTCACTGATTTTTTATATTTACTTCACTAGTTTCGCTTGTTACAGCATTATCAAGAGTGCTATAACAAGCAAAACTAGTATAGTAAATATAAAAAATCAGTGAAACAAACCAAGGGTTTATCAATTCTCTACTTATTATTTCATTATATTTCATCAAGAAATACGGGAAAAAATTATTAATGACTAGTTTCAATTAGGGTAATCATTATCAAACAGTTTGATAATGATTACCTTGTAATTGAAACTAGTCACGAGAAATAAAAAATACAAGTTGTATAAAAAAGTCAAGTGTTTTCTTTATTTAATAATCGAAAATGTACCACGAAGTAAACGCCTCCAAAATTCAAGAAATATACAATATTTGCTTGACGTTCACATCTCACTTGTGCGATGCATTATCCATTTTAACTTATAGCAGACGTGAATAACGTTATTATTATTATTATTATTATGTTTATTCTCTACATCCATGTACGCTTTTCAGACCCATTTCACCAATCTCTCTTCCTTTAATCTGCACAACTTTATTTCCTATTATCTTCATTTCTTTAAACTGCCAATTTACTTTATTTGTTTTCTGAAACACTATTTAACCTGGAGTCGACTTTTCAGCATCAGGGATATCCTTGAGGAACCACAGTTTCTCTCTCTCTCTCTATGCACTCATTTATCGATTTCATTCATTAAAATTACCTCAAAAACACATACCATAATTTACATGCCACTCGAAAATTGTCCATTAATTGTTTTCCCTACTTCTCTCTCACAACACTTCAAGCTTTCTTTGCCTTCTCTTGCACCCATTTTACTTATTCTACGTGCCCGCCTATACTTTTAAAAGTAAATCCTAAATGCTTTAACCTTTTTAATTGGCTCGTTCCTCTATTCTAATACTTTTACTCTTCTATTCCTTCCTTTATTCCTAAACTTCAACTACTTCTCTCCCATCGTCTTCCCTACGTTCATACGAAGTCCTCTCTTATCGATTCTGAATTTGGAGAGTTGATTTGGAGTATTTTCAACTGTAATTACGCCAGATTGGCGGATATTGGAAAATTGGAAAGGCCAAAATTTTTTGGAAAATATTAAACAGACCAGTTGATACTACATCGTGTTTTTAGAGGTGTTGTTTTCTTGGCTGGCAAGAGTTTATGATCGAGACATGCCCTAATTGAAGGAGGGTGATGATGATACCAATCCCAGTATTGGGAACGACACATCTCTTTTATCAAGCTTTAATTGATCAAAGATATTGTCGATTTATTAGGCCACAAACAGAAGCAGTAACATTTTTGGGTAATCAGGAATCATGTAGAAGTTGTATGCAATTCCTGGTTTGGATTATGTAGCTCATGAAGATGTTACACTTTTTAGAAGTACTGACAAACTCAATTACAACATGAACTGTTTGATAAATTGTTAGCCTATGGTGCTGATGCAGATTCTTCATTAGTCGCTCAAGAAACTTTGAGGGCATACAAAATACAAATCACTCATAGTTACAGCTATTTGTTGCCTATAAAGGGGCTACTGAAAATATAATAGTAACTGTAATATTCTTTTATACGGGATGACGAGAATTTCGCATAAATTCTGTATACTGATGGTGATATTGCATACATTTGGAAAACATAGGAACTCTTGGTGTCCAACTTAGGAAGCGTCATTGGAGAATATTTTCACTTTCTGGAACTCTAAAAACAGTCCGAAGAAGATGTGTTATGGGTCAAGAACCTGCTTAAAAAAAACCCTACCAACTTTTCAGTACAGTTCTCATGTTAGTTTGCAAGCTCCAAATGGCCCACAATTTGTACATTTTGTATGGAACGTGAAGATGGTTACACATTTGATTACGGAATATCTTCTTTTTCCTTTGCTCTGCCTCACCACCAGCATCTGTTCCTTACCCATTGTGAGAATATCACAAGTTCGAAAAACTTACAAATAATTCTCTAGATATATAATAATAAATAAAAATTTCGGCTCCTCGTGTTATGGCTCGAGTTCACGTCCACGTGATCTTTCACTCTCACCCAATGCTGCTTTAATGGCTCTGATTCTAGTAGGTCTTTTAGAAAATTATACATATTAGTAATCTATATGAATATTTACAACATATTTTATAACAGTAGGACAAACACTAATAAAATACATGTTTAAGCTCTACATATCTTTCCACTAAACATTTTCGATACTTCTTTTATTTCTTGCCCTTGTTATCCTATTATCTTTATATGCCAACATCTATAATTATTGATTCCGTCAGCAATAGCCATTGGCCAGTTTGGATATATATTGGGTCTTATCGCGCAGACAAAGGCAGAAAAATTGATTTTTTCCATTGATTCTTAGCGCTCCAAATATCCTCAAATATTAATTTAATTAACGGTAATCTCCGTAGCAAAATTACGTTTCCTTTTCTTTAACTGCATTAGATTGATGCAATCTAAAATTAATCAAAAACGGTCTGGGTCTGTAACTGCTATCAGGAATATAAATATGTTTTTCTTCCTCCACTCAAAGCAAGTTGAATATTTGTGTTTTTGCAGATATAACATCAAATTTCTGCTCCTTTTGAAGAGCTTTTAATTTTGTTTACCGTTTAATGACGTGTTCTAATGAATGCTCATAATTATTGGCTGTATTATAATTGATGTTATTTACGTTCATCTTTATAAACTTCGAATCTATGACCGAAATATCTGCAACTATTAAACATTAAATTTCAGATTTCTGCTCTTTTTTAGAAACTTTTAATTTTGTTTGGTATGTTCTAATAAATGCCTTTGATTACAATTTAACAAAATCGTCCATCTTCTAACTAAAATTATGAATGTTCTTCTTGATAATCCTCAAATCCGTGACCAAAACTTTTGCAGCTATTAAACATCAAATGTCTCTTCCTTTTTGAGAGCTTTTACTTTTATTTAACTTTTAATGACACGTTTTAATATATCCTTTGATTTCAAATTACCACAATCTTCACAAGTCTTGTAACTGAAGTAATTTACGTTCATCCTTATAAACCTCAGAACTCTGACTAAAAATTCTGCAGTTATAATATGAAATGTCTGCTTCTTTTCAGGAGCCTTTAATTTTGTTTAACATTTGATGGCATCTTATGTAACTGAAGTTATTTATGTTTATCTTTATAAATCTCACATTTATGACCAAAATATCTGCAGATAATACATCAAATTTCTGCTTCTTTTCGAACCTCAGTATGATTAAAAAAATTTCAGTTATAATATGAAATTTCTGCTCATTTTCAGGAGCCTTTAATTTTGTTTGATTTTTCATGACATGTCTTGTAACTAAAGGTATTTATGTTTATCTTTATAAATCTCGCATCTATGACCAAAAGATCCGCAGATAGTACATCAAATTTCTGCTTCTTTTCAGTAGCTTTTAATTTTGTTTAACTTTGATGACTTGTTTTAATATATACTTTGATTTTACCTTAACACAATGTGCTGTGTTTCAACTAAAGTTATTTACCTTCATTTTGATAATCCTCAAATCCGCGATCAAAAGTTTTGCAGCTGTATCATCAAATCTCTGTTTTTTAGGAGCTTTTAATTTTGTGTAGCTTTTGATGGCATGTTCTAATATATGCTTTGATTTTACCCTACCATAATCGGCTAACTTGTAACTAAAGTTATTTACGTTTATCTTCATCTGTAACCAAAATTTATACAACTATAGAATCGAATTTCTGCTCCTTTTTAAGAGCTTTTAATTTTGCTTAATTTTTGATGTCTTTGTTTTCACCTTACATTACAATTGGTTGTCTTTTAACTGACGTTAATTATGTTCACCTTGATAATTATTAAATCCGTGACCAAAAGATCTGCAGCTATATCAAATTTCGGCTTCTTTTCAAACCTCAGTACGATTGAAAATTCTGCAGTTATAATATGAAATTTCTGCTCCTTTCCAAGAGCCTTTAATTTTGTTTGACATTTAATGGAATATCTTGTAATTGAAGTTATTTATGTTGATATTTATAAATCTTACATTTAAGACCAAAATTTCTATATATATATATATATATATATATATATATATATATAATATCAAATGTCTGCTTCTTTTCAGCAGCTTTTAATTTTGTTTAACATTTGTTGACTAATTTGAATTTAAAGTTGATTTCACCTTAACACAATGAACTGTGTTTTAGCTGAAGTTATTTACGTTCATCTTGATAATCCTCAAATCTGCGATCAAAAGTTTTGCAGCTGTATCATCAAATCTCTGCTTTTTAGGAGCTTTTAATTTTGTTTAACTTTTGATGGTACGTTCTAATATATGCTTTGTTCGAGTCTAACATGCAACTAAAGTTATTTATGTTAATCTTGATTATCTTTAAATCCAAGAACAAAAGTTTTACAGTTATAGAATCAAATTTCTGCTCCTGTTTGAGAGCTTTTAATTTTGCTTAATTTTGTAATTCTTTTTTTTCACCTTACACGATAATTGGCTGTCCGTTAACTGAAGTTATTTACTTTTATCTTCATCTTCTCCAAATTCGTGACCAAAAGTTCTGCAGCTATAACAAATTCTTTTAATTAAATAATTTAAAAATATTTAGAAGAAACCTGTTTTTAAGCAGTAGAGACAAATATTTCCCCCCTACTCAAGGTAAAAGGCAAACTTGTTTATAATAACGTATACGGTAGAGATAATAGCCTCCGCATAATCAAATTGATTGATGGCTGTTGCGTAATTTTTCCACCGCGGTTACTCCCTCCCTGCGCCGTCTTAAAATTTAACGAGGGGAAATTTTGCGATTCGATGCCCACTCGTGAAAAAAAAATATATATGGGGAAGGGGAGAAGAAAAGGACGAAGGGGCGCAATACGCCGGGCCAATTTTACAGATTAATTGGAGGTAAAATGGGTCGGTTAGGCAATTTCCACAAAGTCTTTTCAGAGTTTTTCCATTTAATTTAGTAATCGTATTGTTTGTTATATTTTTTATGCCGTCTATTTTTCCTTAGGCCATAGGGTTTAATACGCTTTAAATTGATATATAATTAGGAAGCAAAATAAATCAATTATACATCATAATTCAAAAATGAAATACAAAGTTAAATGTTTTATGTTAAAATCAATTAGTGTGTATTTTTCAAGATTACCTGAGTTAGTATTATTATTATTAATATTGTAAACAATAAAGTGATATGCTGATTATTTAGAGAGAAAAAACATCTTTATTTATTATTTGTTACATAGTATTATAAATAACACTTGTATCTGATTTTCTTAACGAAATACAATCTGATTATTGATTTAAACCAAATCTTAGTGAACTAAACAATGTCGTCTAATAAACGGGGATGACGTTTGTCGCGCTGGGGTGCAAGGAACGCTGCCCTTTCGCACGGACCGTCCCTTTGAGGGCGCGGAATGTACCCCCGTTGGGTTCAAAGGATGTCGGTGTAATTGAAACTACTGGGATATTGCCCGAGTGTTTGCACGTCGGTGTATTAAATTTTCATTTATGGTCTGTTCCGGAACCGGACCCTCCCCTTATCTATGAAACTTTGTTTGTACACATGCGATATAGTTCGTCACAGATTTTCTAATTTCCAAAATTTAATATATATGTAAATTATTGTTGCAGTAAATTAAAAGCAGTTTAAATGTTGATTTTCGAAAACAACAAATAGTTTCAGTTTTAATTTAAATCTCAACGTATAACTTTTAAGTATGTGGGTTTTAATTGCGAACAATCGGAAGAAATATCAATTAGTTTTACCATTCGCACACACCGAATCCGCCAAAGTGTTTAATTCGATTACGCCGTTACCGTTCAAAGTCATTTAAGTGGCAACGTTATTATGTATTTCAAAGGACCCATCAATGAAATTTAATTAATTTAATTCCGATCAAACGGCGCGTTATTTTGTCCGTTAACGCTGTTTAATGTAATCGAGAGCGAGCAGACACAAACACCCACACATACACACACACACACATACCGTTATGCACGTATACACATGTGCTCGTCTACTTCCGGTCTCTGATCATCAAAATTCAAGAGGAAAATTTAAATTTCAAATCGTCACCCTTATAAAGTGCGGAAATAATCTAATCGTTGATTAAGCAAATGCGTACCTTCACACTAGAATATAATAACGTTATATGTTAATCTGATAGTACTGCACTGATGAGATGTGAGGATCGAAACCGGTCTGTAATTATTACCAGAGGAATTATGAATAATATAAATTATTGTATGGAGAAAAATGTGATTGTTATGCATTGATTTTTTCTTACAGAGAATAATTGTTACTTATTGATAGAATCAATATTCGCTGATCTGAAACAGACATGTTATTAATAAGTCGATCTGTAAAAAATTCGTGTTCACGTGTGTAAGTTTTCTGTGGAAATAAAGTGAAAACACGACCAAACCTGCACGTGACCCAACGTGGAAGTGTTCAGTTGAATTAGCCACAATAAAACCGTCCATTTGGCCGAATATAAAATTCATAAGCCGGCGAAAGTGGCAGCGAAAAGAGGGGGCGAAACGGTGTCCATTAAATTCGTGCCGAATCGAAAGTTTCCCCCCTCTTTTCGCCCGGCACCGTCAAGTTCGAATTATAAATAAATAGTTGAGGAAGTTTCGAGAGGTCTCTGCGAAATTTTTACTGCTTATCGATTAATATTAAAGTGGGGTGTTAAAAAAAGGTTACACACATTGGTAAATATAACATGTTAATGGTCTATCATCAAATAATAAAATGAAAATAATTTTTATTCTTCGTCTAAGTTTAGTGAAGATTTAATTGATAAATTTGGATTAAAACAGTAAGACTTTCTTCACAAATAATTTTTGTTAGAGCTTGATGTACATTTAGGTCACAAATGGTTCTAAATGAATATCTAGCTCAAATAAAAATTATTTGTGAAGAAAGTGTTAGTGTTTTATTCCAAGTTTATTAGTTATAAGTGGAGAAAGTTAAATACTTAAAAAGTAATTTTATAGGTCCTCTAGGCAACATTCATCACTTAAATTATGTTTCAAAAGTATTTAAATTTAGTACTACCTTATTTCTGTTGGTTTATTTCTTAAGTTACGTGAAGATAGCTTAAATGAATAAATAAAAATATAATTGATATTTGTTGGGCTACACTCTTTCAAATTAGGTGAAGAAAAACACTTGTTCCAGAGTTTAGTATTTATTTGCAATTGTCTGACACGTGTTTTGATCCGTAATCATCATTTTCAAAGTATAAACTCTTAATAATCGATACTCTACTGTAAATAACGACCAAACTATGGAACAAAACAATTGGTTTTCTTCACCTAAATAAAAATATACTGTGGTGACTTACTTTTATTATTAACATAACAAGTTTAATTGAAGTCCTCTCCTTAGAAAAAAAAGAAGCCAAATTCGGCAAGATAATAGTGAACCTCCATCATAAAGACCTTTTGTGACAGCAGCGTCAAAATTCAGGCAAGAGTGGAAGAACATTTTATTAAGAACTCAAGTCTTTCCATGTGCAGATAAAATTTTTATAAGAATTTATTGTTATTTTCGATTGGATCATGTGAGCACAGTGGATACATAAATTCTACTTCTAGTACACCCTTATTATGTATGAAGTAAAACATAATTTTCGTCTCGACTGTATCATTTTCTTTCCATCATCCGCTTCGTAATTTACCGACCACCATCGGACCAAACAATTCCCCCCTCCCGGCCCCCTATTTCTTTTACGACCACCCTCCTCACGGGTCCGACCCATCCCGCAATTAAACTCAAATGTTTAATAATGACGTGTTAAGTAAAAACGTGACCCGCATACCCAGCGATATTGGGATCTTTTCCTTTGAGAAGGCGCCCCGGCGGTGGTCGAATGGGGTGGAGAGGGTGGAGGATGGGCGATCATATTTAGGTCAGCAAGTCTCCCACCCCCCCATTCCCCTAAGCGTCTTAACTCTCGGGCACGATGATGAATGGACGCATCCGGCGGAAGTTTATTCGCGGCCCTAACTAAAATTTCTTACACTAACCTTTGCAAAATATATGGCGTTTTCGCGATTTTGCCGGATCGAATCCGTCGCGGTTAATTAGTGCCGGTCGGCGGGGGAATTAATTAAAATTTTTGGACGGAAGGAAGCCGCTGATTATTTCATTTCTGCATACCGCCGTGCGATTTTAATTAAAACACGGTTCTCGTTTAATTTGTTTTTACAATTAGTTCTCACAAATTATAAATAATTTATCAATACTAGCAGTATATTTATGAAAAATCACGAAATTATGTTTAGTACCTTAAATTTAGATCATCAAACTAGGTTTTTTATTGTTTTCTTTAATAGTGAACTACTCTAATTTTTATAAAGAAAAGGTGTGCTTTATTAAAATTTATTTAATAAAATTAGTCAATGTTTCTTTTAAATTAAAACATGAATTATTATTTAAGCAAATAATTCAAATATATATAATATAATACATTAGAAAATTAGAATAGAGCATGAGTGAGGGATGCGTTTACTCGGCCCTACGTTGGGCGCCAAATGTTATCGTGGACGCAGAAGACGACTGGCAAGTTCCAGATAGCACCGCAGTGCTACTTCCTTGCCACTTGTTCACGAAAGCGTCTTCTGCGACCAGGATAACATTTGGCGCCCAACGTAGGGACGAATAAACTCACCCCCTGACTCATGCTCTATTCTACTTTTTCGTCTATTTATTTTCATGTTTTACTAATCACCCGGAGCGGCCTTCCAGCATCAATACGATTGTTGTTTCAACAGTATTATTATTAATTTATCCCGATGGAGGCAGTAATTACATTCAATTAGGGAAATTGGCGCAACGTCCAGATAATAAATGTACCTTAATGTAGCCTCTATCCTAATTGATTAAGTAAATCAAAGGAACATTGAATGAGATTAATTACTGACGTTTAATTAAAACCAAATTATAATGAATTTACTCTATGAAGAATTTAGTTTTTTATCAACGTATGTTCTTATTTCTTCTTTAATAAGATCTAAGCAGAAGTTAATTGCTTTTAATGGCATTATAATAATAACTAAATACACCATTTCTTTTTTTATTTCTTCGGAATTTTTTCATCTGATTCATTAGAGATTAATAATTTAAATATAAAAAATTTAAGTACTGTTTGGTCATCACTAATGTTAATCATATTTCTGTACTGCTTTATTCTTCATTATTAATTGATAATTGAAATTTTTCCTTGAATTAGATTAATTTGTTTATTTATTTAAGCTTTATCGGTTATGATTATGTAAAATCCAAATAAACTGAAATATAAATTGAAGGAAAAACATACATATAATTTTAACAGCATGCCGAAGGGTGGAGTTCGCACTTGTAGATGATCTTCCACTCAAACCCATAACCTCTCCTCCACTGATTCGCAGTTCATCAGCTTTGGATACATATATTTAGCATGTAAATGCCCTTTATTTTGGCGATATAATACAGCTTTGTCATTTTGACGTTTATTCTTTCAGCTTAGATTTACGACTAGAATTAATATTTGCCACACGGACATGGCTTTGTTATTTGATAACCATTCTTCGCCCGAAGAAGCCACAGTGTCTCGAAACAGTTGTTGCAAAAAATAAAAGCATACTCTTTGAAAGTTTGTGTTTTAGTTACAACACCTAACAGTGAATTTGTTATTTGGGTTTACAATAAAGTTATCGTTGCACTTAATTTTTGCTGATTTTATTTCTAGATTGTACTTGTATGCTATAAAATGTAAATGTATCGATCAGAGAATTTTCGATGGTATTTTGTATAGATTTTCTCCCAAGAAACGGAGATCTTCAGTAAACCAATGTGTATTATTCATTTTCGTTGATTTATTTATAACTTCAACTACTGCAAATGCTTATCGTTAAGCAAACATCAGTAACTCATGAAACCGATTATGTTTCTTATTGCAATCAACCTCCATAATTTCAACCCCCCCAGTCAGTACAATCTAGAATATTGTAGAATGTGAGTTTAACTGATTGGAGGATCGGTCTGATTGATTTGTGAATTATACCTGTAGATTGACGATTTCCTCTTGGAACTAAAAGTGGACCACTATGTGATCTGATGATAATACATTTGGGAAAATTTCAACCCTATGTGGTTAGTAATTCACAAATACATTATCGAGCGTATTAATGCCTCTAGATGGAAATTCAACTATTCGTGTAAGACCATAGGATCTAAAAATATGACACACGTGAAAAATTAATATTAAGATTACATTATTAAAATGTAAATTAAAATCTTCGCCATTCAGAACATGTTGATTTTCTGGATCTATCAAATCTAACACCAAGAAAAAATGTATTAAAATCACCTTGCGGTAGACAATAAATAACAATAACAGTTTTGAACACTGAATAAAACATTTACTATGTCTCGAACCACTATAATTATAATTTGCACTGCGCTTCAATAAATGAGTTATTTATATTAGTTAGCATTGCGTTTAATTAATATAAGAACACCCCCGTGACTTAAGTTTGTCCTACTTAAATAGGACGAGGTTACCATATTATTAAGACAATAGTTTTCACTCTCGTTGGATTTGAGCTAGTATTATGTTACGTACACTTCATTAAACTCATGAGTTTTGATGATACTGTCTAGTTCTTTATATTTATTAAGTTCCCCAAAAAAGTGCTTTAAAAAGAAATTTAAGTGGATTGAGTGTTGAGGCACTTAAGTGTTGAAAATCTATATTCACTATTTAGATAGCAAAACTGTTAGATTTTCAAATTGGTTTTAGTGTAAATACTTATTCACTTGAAGAAGCCACAACGCGGCGAAATATATGTAGTATTTACAATAAAACCAATTTGAAAATCTAAAAGTTTTGCTATCTAAATAGTAAATTTGTGTGGCTTATCATTGATGTTAGCCATTGCTGACGGTAAATATGTTATAAGATTTCTCTGTTGTCGAAGACCTTCTTTAAAATATATCTGCTTATTTCTATTCCAGATGGCCAGATCGATGGGTTTCTTCTAAGCAGTTTATGTTCTGTTAAATTTGCGCTTAGTTTAAAAAAGTTTCAGATCTAGTTTTAACTTTTTCGCATAAAAATTGCTTGTTTCGAAGAATTGTTTTAATGTGGGCTTCCATATTTGTGATGAGCTCTGTTAATAAGAACGATGTTTTCCTAGGTTCAGGTGTATGTCTTGCAGTTAATTTACTTCCGATGCTCATCACTTTGCTCCTATTATTCGGCCGTATAGAAATAAGTGTTATTACAGAAGTGGTACCAAAAAAGTTGCGTTGAGTACAATTATGTATTATTTAGTCTTTTAAATGTTATTATATGTGTCTCTATGTTTGATAAATTTACCCCATTATTTGATCTATGTATTTGTTGGGAAACAAATTATTATTATTATTAAGTCTTAAGTTATTTGGTTCGAACCAATTTGTCTACACTTGTATTTTTAATCAATTATCTTCAGCCCAATCATCTAACCTAAATACCATTTAGAAGACACTTCAATTGTTATTAAAAAAAGTAAGTCAATAATTTCACTAGTCGGTGTATATCAGTGATAGAAAGATGGAAAAGCAAATCGAGGAATATAGCTATGTTTTAATGTTTTACTATTTTACTTCAGAAAAGGAAAAATCGCAACGCAAGCTCATAAAAAGATATGTGCTATGTACGGAAAAGATGTCTTTACAGATAATCAGTACCAGAATTGGTTTTCCAAATTCAGTTCCGATAATTTCAATGTCAAATATGCGCCATGCTCAGGAAGGTCAGTTGAAGCGGAAGATAATAAAATAAAGGCATTAATCGAAGCAAGCCGACGTTTCATGACTCGAGAGTCGAACGACCGTGAAAAGACATTTGGAATATGTTAGTAAATCCAATATGTAAGTTCCACATTAAACTGGAGAAGTTAACTTAAAGCGCATAAACGAATGCGAAAAGTTCTTAAAAATCAATGAAAATAATTCATTTCTCAAACGTATCGTCACTGGCGATGAGAAATAGATAGTTTACGATAAAATCGTGCGAAAACGATCATGTTACAAGCCCAATGAACCAGCAAATATCCATCTAAGTAAAGTTATGCTCTTAATTTGATGGGAATACAAAAGGCGTCGTGTATTTTTAAACTGATACAACAAAACCAAATCATCAATAGGGCTGAATACTGTCACCAGTTGGACAAATTGAATGTGTTTTGTACCACCATGACAACGCGAGATCATATACAAGTTTAGTGACCCACCAGAAGTTGCTAGAGAATTTAGCTCACTGTACTTCTTGATGAAATGAAAATAGAATATTATCTGATTTTGAAATAAGACACTTGTTTGGTTGCATATTGGCATATTCATTTTCCCGACACGTGTTTCGGTCAATGACGACCATTCTCAAAGGAAATATATATTTTTAATCACTCATATTAGGTTCTTCTTTATCGTTCTTCTTTCTAGTATGTTTTGTTTTTTACGTCCATAAATGTATAGTCTACTTTCTTTACAGTCTTTGATTTTTTGTTTATGTTTTGTTTTATTGTGAAAGTATGATCTCGTGTGGTTCTTCTTTACTATATCCACTTTGCTGATTTTATTTTCTTTTCTTCTTTTATTCCTTTTTTTCATTTTTTACAGTCTCTTCTATTTATTTTTTAAATGTTTGTATTATCAATTCTATTTGTATGTAAAAGTTGTAAATAACTGATATTTTCAAAAAATGTGTGTTTATTTTCACTATAATTGTTTCGCAATTTTATTGCTTCTTCAGGTGAATGAAAGTTTACAATAAAATTAGAAAAAACTAACCAACCAACTTATCAATTCTATTCTATTTTTATAAATATGCAAACATCTTTATTGACATATACTACAATATATGACAAAAAAGAATAATATACATACATATTTACTGTAGCATTTTAAAATATTACATATTTTTCAATATTTTCTGGTATATTTTCGTCTGTCCGCATTTTTTTAATTACTTTAATAATAATTATGGATTTTAATCCTATTACATCTATATTCTTTATAATTTCTGTTGTGATTTTATCTTTGCCTGGGGATTTTCATTTTGTGGTTTTTGTCGTCTCCTTAAATTCTTGTAATTTTATTCCATGTGTAATTTTTTCGTTTTAATGTTCTTCTAGGCGAGTTTAATTTATAATAGTTTCTTGTCATATAGGTTTTGTTCATTTCTTCCTTTTGGCCTTTATTATTATTGATGATCTGTGTCTTATACAATTTCTTGTTTTAATTCGTTTTGTATTTTAGATCATTTTTCTATTGTATCTTTTTTTCATTGACTGCTTGTTTTATATTTTTATCCCCTCTATACTGTTTGTCGTTCGTTTTCTTTTCTTGAATGTTTTCTTGTATGTTTAATTGCGTTTTTATTATTATTTATTTAGACTCCACATCCCTTATAATTGATTTTAATCCATGCTTCCATCAAAAAGTCTTTGTGGTTATCCACAGTTTTTTATTTTTACCTTATAAATTAAGATACTTTTACGTTTTTGTTCTCCTGTAATGTTGATAATTCTGCTTTTTTGTGAATAGTTCTTTTATTTTAACTACTACTACACAATATGTAATTGTGGAGGCCTCTACTTTGTGATACATTATTATAAATGATTGTAAATACCTTTTTATAGATCACACACTTTTTATCTTTATTCGTGAGATTTTTAAACTATACTTCATTTGTTTTTACAAACAACTTTATAAAACAATTTACAAATAATTGAGATGGCGCTGAACAGAGGGGTATATATTAGGTCAGTTTGATCGTTTATTAGTAGAATTTCAGAAAAACGTTTAATTTTATAAATTTCAAGAGACTCGAGTAAATCCATTTTTAAGCCCTTTTCAGCGAAATTAATTATCTCGAGTACATCTATGTCATCAAAATTGTGATTATTGTTTAGTAAATGATAAGCAAAAGTTGATTTTTCATTTTTGTTATTGTATGAACTTATGTATTCTTCTAGTCTAATTTTAAAATTGCGACCTGATTGACCAATATATACTCCTTTACGAGGGTTACAAGTTATTTTATAAAATTAAACGTAATCCTGAAATTCTACTAATAAACGATTAAATTGACCTAATATATACTCCTTTGTTCAGCGCCATCTAAATTGTTTGTAAAATTGTTTAAACTTGTTTGTAAAAATTTGATGTATAGTTTGAAAATGACAGAAAATCTGTCGAAACTATAGTCACAAATAAAGATTAAAAGTGTGTGATATATATTTACAATCATTTATAGAAAAAAAACGATTTGAATCACTATGTATAATTTTAACTTGTACTTTGTATTATGTCTTATTTCTAGAATATATTTTTATTATATAACGAATGTATCTGGATTAAATGTAGAAACCAGCAACAATAACAATACGGTTTATTTATTAATAACAATACAGTTTATTTATTGATAATAATACAGTTTATTTATTAATGTTATGTATTGTATACCTTAGTTCAAGTTTAAAGATGGTTTTGTTTATGATTTTTGTTTCTCTTATTTTATGCAATTAATTGTTGCATATTATGGGTTACTTGTTTTTTTCTATTCCATGATTGAAATATTTTTCCATTTTGATAATGACAATTTCAGGTTTTTCAAACTGCATAAACCAGAGTTATTACAAAAGTATTACCAAAAAAGGGATTTATTTTATTAAAAACGGTATCAAAATGTATCACGAAGTGAAATCCCTCAGAATTACATATTTTTCTTGTCTTCCTCTTCCATCATAAATGACTCCCAAATACAGTAAATCCTTTTCTTGTTCTATCTTCACTCCACCCATTTCAATATGTATTATTTCTTCTTCGTTCTTCGTTTGATATCACCTTAGTTTTTAGCTTATTCATTTCTACATGATTAGTTTCTATAATTTAACTCTATTTCCTATAGTTGCTATTCATGTCATTTTTATTTCCTGCTATTATTATTATATTATCTGCAATACACATTCTGATTTTAATTTTCAATGTAGAAATTTTAATGGCTTTGCTTAACTTATTACTTCGTCTATGAATATTATAAACAGTAATAGGCTAAGTAATAGACAACTTGATAAGGAAACTAATTGAGTCTGGCTTCCCAGCTATAGGATACACATATGATTAAACAATTCTGCTTAATGCGTATATTTCTTCACCTGAAGAAGTTACAGTGTAGCGAAACAAATGTACTGAGTTAAAATAAAAAGTTGAAATCATAAATAGTTTACTATTATTATATTATTAATGATAGGGCGGATTCTCTCGCAATAGAAGGAAAAATCCGATAAACAGCCTTTAGAAAAGCAATCTTCCAAACATACTGCAAGAAATTACTCTTGCAGAATGCAAAGCAAGATTGAAGATAATTTTAAAGAAACCAAAAGCTATCTTCCAAAAAGATACTGCAAGAAATAACTCTAGCAGAATGGAAAGCAAGATCTTCATTTGTGCTCATTTTAGAAACCCAATACGAACACTTAATGCTAAAGTTACTCAATATTTTGTTAATCTATCCAAAAGAATCCAAAACATGTTTTCCATTGGATGACAGTATGATGGTGGAAATAAAACAAAATTCTTCTAGCACTATAACTGAGACAATAAAATCGGTTTTAAAAGCAGAATTAGCTACTCTATTCAAGTCGGAATTTCACGAGACAATGAAAGAATTTAAAAGTGAAATTGAAAATATAAAAATTAGAATTAACAAAATTGAAAATTCTTCGGCAAAGTCATCTGGTTTAAATTTGAATGAAGCAATTAGTGAAATTGAGGAGCGACAAAAAAGAGCTTGTAATGTCATAGTATTTAATTTACTTAGAATCCACTGGTAATCTAAAGCAAAGAATTAATCATGACATGCAATCACTTAAGAATTTGTTAGATTCTTCAATAACTTTTAATCCTATTAAAGTTATACGTTTCAGAAAAGTTTCCAATAAACCCAGACCTGCAAAATTAATATTTAGTGACCAACGTGCAGCTATCAATTTATTACGAGTTACTAAAGCAATAGACACCAGTAATGTTAAATTTAAGAATGATAGAATAAACATCCAGAGAGATGAATTAACATATTTGCAATCTGAATTAACCTGTAGGTTAAATCGAGGTGAAAATGATCTTACGATTAAATATATTAATGGTACTCCAAGCATTACAAGCAAAAATGAAAAATCAGTTAAAGATTTAAAAAACTAAATATATATTTTCAGAATGTAGGGCGTATGAAAACAAAGTTGGATAATTTTAGGTTTAATGTGCATTGCTCTAACTATGATGTTATAATTTTAGTAGAGACATGGCTAGATTCATCTATCACTGATGCCGAGTTTTGTTTACCCGATTATATTATATATCGCGTTGATAGGTACCAAACTACAAATGTTAAATTAAAGGGGGGGTGGAGTTTTAATTGCTGTGAAGTCTAAACTGCGATCAAAACGTTTGCCATCTAATGATTTGGTTGAACAAGTGTTTGTTATGGTAGAAAATAATGTAATCATTGGATCAACTTATATACCACCTGGTTCACCGTTAAGCCAATATGAAAACCATTGTTCAGCAATTGATATGTTGTGTGATATGTATCCAAATAGTAAATATATATTTTGTGGTGACTACAATATACCAAATGTGCTCTGGGATTCTACTGGTGATAATGTGTTGCTGTATACCAATGTTTGTCTGCTTGGACAGACAATTGCCGAGTCATCAGAAATCCATAATATTCGGCAGATCAATAACATACCTAATGTCAGAGGAGTATTATTGGATATTGTATTTTCTAATTCAGAACACATTACTATTGCTCGTTCCGGTGACCCTCTATTTGATTCGAGTCTTCATCATATTAGTTATAGTTTAACAACATCAATTAAGGACACCAGCAACCAGATATACTTGGAGGATATAACTTATGACTTTAAAAGAGCTGACTATGAGAAAATTAACAATTACCTTGCATCAGTTAATTATTCGTCTCTTTTTTCAACTACACACGTGAATGAATCTACAACAAGATTTAACAATATAGTCTACAGTGCTTTTAATAAGTTTATACCAAAGAAGAAGGTTATACTATCTGGTTACCCTAAATGGTTTAACTACGAACTTATAAATTTAATTAGAGAAAAGAAAATAGTGCATGCACGATATAAACATAGTGGTTCTATCAATGATTACGTTAAATTTAACAAGTTGCGCTCAGTGTTTTCTTAGTAAAAAATTACATTCCGACTATGTGTGTAAAATGGAGAAAAGTTTAGGACAAAATCCTAAAAAATTTTGGTCATATGTCAAACAATGTCATGATACTAATGTTTATCCAAGTGTCATGACATATAATGATAAAAGTGCCTCAAATATATCTGAGTCCACAAATTTGTTTGCTGAGTATTTTGCGACAGTGTATCGAAATAAATTGGGACCTGTTCCTAAATTTTCTTTTAAAAATATTTTAGCTTTAGATTGCCTTAGTGTTAGTGTTAGTGAAGTTTTTAATTGTATAAATCAATTAGATGATACATGTAGTTCGGGACCTGATGGAATTCCGCCATAATTTTTAAAGCGCTGCATTTTTTCACTCACAAAACCAATTCATTTTCTATTTGAATCCTCTCTAAAATGTGGTGTTTTTCCAGCTTGCTGGAAGGACAGTTACGTTGTACCCATTTTTAAGAATGGATCTAGGGAGAATGTACAGAATTATAGAGGCGTGGCGATACAATCAACCTTACCTAAAATATTGGATAAACTTGTTTCTGCTCAATTATCCTGGTGTTGTAGACATTTTATAATTCCTGAACAGCATGGTTTCATGACTGGGAGATCAACTGTCACAAATTTGCTCACGTTCCAGTCAGATATATCAAATGCCTTGGAGAAGGGTAATCAAGTTGATTACACTGATTTCTCCAAGGCTTTTGATCAGGTTCAGCATCGTATTATTATTGACAAACTGGTTTCTTTGGGCGTGGGTGAGCGGGTGACTCGTTGGTTTTCTAGTTTTTTATGTGGTCGTCAACAATTTGTTAGGTTGGGTAATGCCGTATCTCAAAGTATTAAAGTATGGCCAGGGGTTCCACAGGGATCTCGTTGCGGTCCAATTTTATTTTTGATATTTATTAATGACATAGAACAGAGTATTGATTATAGCAAATTTATTTTATTTGCTGACGATTTTAAGTTATATACTACAGTAAATAGTACAGTAGATTGTCAGCATTTACAAGCGGATTTATTGAAGTTAGCCTCGTGGTGTAAGAGAAATTTATTAGAACTAAATATAAAGAAATGTTGTACTATGTCATTTTATAAATCTAAAAATCAGGAATATGGTTACTTTATTAATAATGTTAGATTGAAATTACGAATATTAATTCTATTTTATCTATATTTTTAACATTTCTGTTGTGATTTTATCTACACCCTAGTAATTTTATTTTTTTTTAGTTTTTGTTGTTTATTTCTATTTCTTACCTTACTGTGCCCGTTCCTCTTCTTATATATTCTCCATATTGTCTTCTGGCATTTTTTTCTCCAGGTTTACAATGTTCTTTACAATGTTTCCTATATTTTTAAATTGTTTGTATTAATAATTTCTTATTACTTTTGTTATCGTAAATGTTTTTGTACAATTTTTCTTTTTGATCTCTATTATTATTTATGATCTGTATCTGAGAAAATCCATTGTTCAAAATGGTTTTATTTTTTTAGTAATAATTAGAAAAAACACTAAAATATTTCGTAATTTTTTTTAAACGCTTGTTTTATGTTTTCATCCCACCATACTGTCGTTTGTGTTCTGTTTGTTTGTAAGTTTCATATACTCTCCTTGCTTTTTTATTATTGTTTCTTTGGACTCTTTCCACATCCATTAGAGTTTTGTATTAAAATATTTGATATTGATGTTTATCTACGTGTCCATAAATATATTTTTTAGTTATCCACACTCTCTTTATTTTTAGTTTATAAATTTACGTGCTTTTACATTTTTGTTCTCTTGTACTTTTCATAATTCAGCTTTCTATGATTGATTCTTTTATTTTGACTAGTTGCCTAAGGGTTTTGTAATTGATGAGATTGAATTATTGTACAAAACCAGTCAATATAATAATATTAACTTGATATAATATTAATATCATATAGAAAATTCTATATATTTCAACAATACAAGATGATAAAAGAAGTGAACACTATTTCAGTACGTTCTGCGCTATATATTGAGAAATACGGGCGCGGGTTTTATCTGCTTATAGGGGCAATATTCTAGGTGCAAATATCCTCGATACCAGAAACTATAACATCTATATTCTATAAATTGCGTCCTTTACAGGATCGATTCCGCAATCCGCTTTCTGCGCCCCGCGTTGGGGCCACACTAAATAAGGAAATATCAAATGTATTTACATAAACCCGACATTAGGTGGAAAAGTGAAAAATATCCTCTTGATAATGGACCAGTGCTGAAACTAGTCGGATATTAAAATAAAAAGTAAAGTGAATTTTTAATCAACTATATATTATGAAAAATAATTCCATGTTTCGCAGTCTTCTTAGAGTAAAATTAAGACGAACTTTGCGTAGGATGTTGTAAGCGTTGTTTTTCTCTTTCTCCGGTTGTTCAACATGTAAATAAATAAATACATAAAGTTCACTCTGGCGGATTGTGTACGGGGGAAAAGTTTATTGTTCGCTATATGTGTAAATGCTATAATTCACACTTTGACGTGTTGAATATACCATATACATACACACACACAAATATTATATATATATATATATATATATATATATATATATATATATATATATATATATATATATATATAAATCTTTTAGTTTAACCCATCTCGTTCCTTATCGATTTTATGAGAAATGCTGGCGGGAATCTTGTATATTGTAGTATACTCCATCCCTTTTAACCAGGAAACTTTGTCAAACCTGTGAATCGGGAGCCGGAATCTTCTCGTTCCCGGTCGAGGTCGACGTCTTCTAAATTGCATTGGACGACTTAATTTGTTTTTAATCAAGGAATAATACCGCATTCCGGCTAATGAAGTTCTACGGCATCTTTAATTATCATTGGGCTCGTTCCATTTACTTTCTTAATTAATTTTAACAGTTTAATATGTAATTTACTCATGTGTGCTAAAATTACATAAAATTACACACCAAACTTAATTTTCATACGGATTGCAAAAAATTTAATTGTATTAATAATTAGAATTAAAAATTAAACACACGCATATGAAATACAATTGTATTACTTCTCCCAATTTAGAATTAATTTTTAAATACAATAAATAACATCATTTTTTGGGAAACACGAGCAAAGATTAATCAAACCCAATTAAAATATACACTTTACGTGCCTGGAATGGTAATACTTGTAACTCTTTCGAATCCGCGCAAACATTTACCGAAAGCGTAGAAAGCGAACTCCGCTCTGCCTCCCCCCAGGGAAAAACACCAACCCCTCTACACATCAGAATAATGTAATTATGTAATAGAATAATCCATAAACCGGATGCGAGCGTAAAAATTCCGCCGTTGTTTTCCAAAAATCAAAAAAAAAGAACATACACCCACAAGGGATTTAAAATTTTAAATCAGAGCGTAATTACGAAATTTTTGCGAGTACGAGGGAAATATAATCAATTTTTATTACTTAAAATTTAAATCCCGACTGTATCGCCGCAGTTAAGAAATTTATATAAATGTACTTTAAAGCCCCCCTTCATTAATAACGCCCTAAAGCGGCCCCGAAATCCCTGCCATCCTTATCCTAACCTAGTCAGTGACATTTTCTAACATTTCGGTACTTTATAATCCGGCGTCGATCAGTCGGTTTGCAGCAAGAAAAATTGTATAAACTTTTCCGCAAACGAAATAAAAAAAAAATGTTATAGTTAAACGAAAATGAATGGGACAAGTTTTAATTGTCGTATCGCCCTGTTAAATAATATAGCGTCCTATAAATTATGCTTAAGTTTCTTTTATCTCTCGCGACGGCTAATCGGATGAAATGATTTGTTGTACTTGTGGAAAGTTGAAGGGTGTACTGAGTGTTCTTTTTTTTTCTGATTATTCCTTTATGGGCGAGATAAACAATTGTTTACTTTTATAGAGATTAATCTTTTTATCATCAACTCATTCGGTAATAAAAAGTTGGGTTATAAATTTATACAGAGAAATCATATCAGTATAATTATTCTATAAATTAGGCACTAAATGTATTTATAAGATTGAGAGTAAAAACAACAAAGACAGTTTTAAAGGATGGTCATGACAAGTTTAATTTAAGTCATCTCCTTAGAGGAAAATAAGCCAATTTTGGCAAGATAGCAGTGAAACCTAATCATAGAGACTTTATGTGAAAGCGGTGCACTAATACTTGGCGAAACTTCATTTTAAACATAATAAAATTAATAGGCATAAACATGTGCATCTCTTCATACGAAAAACAATTGTCGTTTCAACAATAAATCTCTGTAACTCAAAATTTTTATAAAATATCATTAAGTAATGACTTGAATCAATCAAATAAAATAATATTTTACTATGATACTAACACTTTTTTATTTATATTACTATAATACTAACGTTTATGAAACCATATATTCTGTCAGTATTTTATTAAGAAATACTAACACTTATTTTATTCGTATTTAGTAACATTTGTATTTCTTATTTTTTTCAGGTAAGTTTCAAACTCCAATCTACTTTCGATAGAATAAGATTGAAAATCTTCTCTGATAATCAGGTAATGTACAATTGGAATATTTTATATTATGTTGTGCGGGTTAACAATTTTTGATAACGTGACGTAATGATTAAAGCTTACTGTCAGTTAGTTGTAAATATTTGCCGAGTTAAATTTAGGGCAGATAGTAATTGAATGTTGATGCGGTCCAATTGATTCCTATAAATTTATAACAAAATTTGCTTTTAAATTACAAAATGTTTATTTATTTATTTGCTATTGGTGTTCGATAAAAACAACTGCTGATACATTTCGCAAAATTATATTGTAATAAATTGGCAAAATTAATTTTTGTTGTAACTAATTTTAATTTAAGAAAATCTCTACTCAATTCGCCTTTAATAATTTATTACAAAAATAGTTGATAAATTTTACTATATTATATTATAATATAATATATGCTTTTATAGAATATTAACAAAAATTTTCACAAAAAAGTATATGCATATAAAAAATACAAATTTCGTCAGCATGCTGAAGGGCATTAAATGTTCTTCCATTCAGACACATGTCTGGTGTTTTGAATTTAATAAGTGTCCTTGGTTGATACAGGTACTTTGATTGTGAATGTGAATTTGGTTTGAGCCCATCACGTCAAGAGTTTTTAGAAAATTAAAAAAAACTGATGAGATAAAATAAACAAAATATTATACTAAAATATTTTTTGTCGATGTATCAAGTATTTTCAAGAAATAATTTTAATGTAATTTAGGAAATATCATAAAGGTAATATTTCCTAAATTACATTAAAATTATTTCTTGAAAATACTTGATACATCGACAGAAAATATTTTAGTATAATATTTTGTTTATTTTATTTCAATGATAACACTCTTTTATTTTCGCATCTGTCAAGATCAACTTGATGGTATCGGCAGTTGTTTACAAAACAGTTAGTTAGCGTCGTGTTTTGTTTTCTGAATGTTTAATGAGTCATAATGTCATCAGGAAAGTGTAAAAACAGTCCTGATATATTTTGCTACGTGTGTGCTGATTTAACGATAGCAAATCATCAACGAAATATAAGAGAATTTATCAAGAAATCTTATCACGCTTATTTCAGGATCAGGACAAACTTTGGGCTCCACACAAAGTGTGCTTTCAGTGTGTCGAGTTACTGAGAAAATGGACAAAAGGTACATTTAGCTCTTTACTCTTTGCAATTTCTATGGTATAGAGAGATAAAAAAAAAACATGGAGACGACTGTTACTTTTGCTTCTGCGACGTCAAGGGTATCAATTCGAAAAATAAACATACTATTTCCTGCTAAACGACCTATACCTCATGGACCAGGAATTCCCATTCCTCCACCTTTTATTCACACCATCCAACAGCAATCATCAGATGAAAGTTCAAACGAAAAAACCGATGAAGGCGAATTCAATCCTTTTATAGACTATCCTAAACAGTTTACCCAAGCTCAATTAAATGACTTAGTGAAAGACTTGGGTCTATCGAAGGATGCTGCACAAATCTTACGATCACGACTGAAAGACAAAAATCTGTTGACTCCAGGACCACATTTTCGTGGTATAGGCATCGTGAAAAATAGTTCGCGGAATATTTCTCTCAAGAGGGTTCACTGGTGTATTATAATAATATTCCTGAAGTAGTCATGAAACTGAGAGCTGACAATTACGGTTCCACATCATGGAGGTTATTTATTGATTCTTCTAAGAGAAGTCTGAAGGGTGTCTTGTTGCACAATGGTAATACTTATGCCTCGGTGACTATTGCTCACTCCGTACATCTCAAAGAAACGTATGAGAATCTTGACATATTGCTAAACACAATAAAGTATAGCGAATATTGTTGGCAACTCTGTGGAGACCTCAAAATAATATCCATGCTTTTAGGTCAGAAGTCTGGATTCACAAAGTATCCATGTTTATTGTGCGAGTGAGACAGTGGAGCACGAAATTTACATTACGTTAAGAAAGAATGGCCACTCAGAGAAAGACTTGTACCGGGACAAAAAATTTGCTACGTGATGTATTAGTTGACCCAAAATTAGTTCTTTTGCCTCTTCTTCATATAAAGTTAGGATTAATAAAGCAATTTATCAAAGCTTTAAATAAATAATGTGTCTGCTTTAAATAACTGCGCGACAAATTTCTTGCACTTGCTGAAGCTAAACTTAAAGTAGGAATTTTTGTAGGCCCTGAAATTTTAACCTTAAAATCGGAGATATTGTTCCCGAATACAATGACCCAGGATGAATCTAAAGCATGGAGTTCTTTCGTAGAAGTCATAGACGGTTTCCTTGGAAACAACAAGTCTCTAAACTACAAAGAGAGTGTAGCCAACAAGGTCAAAAATTATAAAAAAAAACTGGGATGCAATATGAGCGCCAAACTTCATTTTCTGAATCCTACGTTGACTATTTTTCCGAAAATCTTGAAGCTGTCATCGAGGAACAGGGAGAGAGGTTTTATCAAGACTTAAAGGAGATTGAGAGACATTACCAAGAAAGATGGGATATTAGAATGATGGCTGATTACTGCTGGACCTTGAAGAGGGACTCGCTCACAAAAATCCACAAAAAGAAAACTACAAAACGCAGTTTTGAGGGAACACGTGAACGATTTTATTTAAAAAAAACAATTGTCTAACGTAGATTATACTGCTTTGTTTTTTTAATGAACAATTCAATATTACAGTGTAATTTTCTATTAAATATAGTTTCAATAAATATTTTCTCAATATTTTTGGCAATGTCTATGAAAAATTTCGAACACACTTTTCCTGAAAACCTGTCGTGATGGAAAAAAAGTAAGCACAGATTCGTGATCAGCACACTCCATTTACTATAGGACAGGACAAGTATTAAGCGTAAAACATCAATTAAATAACCTTTGGCATTATAGTATAAGTGATATAAACAATACAACAATATGTTTCCTATGTGAATGTGCATACAAAACCTTATATTACTACAAGCGGTTCAAACTTGTACCTCTGTTATTCTTTTTATTTATAAATAACGTAGCTGATATGTTATTTTGTAATTTTCTTATATATGCAAATGATATTAAACTATATCGTGTAATAAATAATTTAAGCGATTGTAAAGAATTGAATAGAACTTTATCGAGATTGTATAATTGGTATTGTTTAAACGGTATTAATGTTTCCAAATGTTTCAGTATGTCATCGGAAATTAAATCTCGTCGTCTTCAATTATGTTCTGAGTGACAACATTGCAATCCAAACCACATGTAATGATTTGTGGGGGTGAAGTTTGATTACAAGCTAATCTTTAATTCACATATTGAAAATATACTCTTATAGAACTTTAAGATTCATATTTAGAAATTGCCGGGAAATTTTAAGTTGCGATTAACAAATTAATATATATAACGTTGATTATGAATCATTGCTTCAGGAATTTGAAATAATTTCAGTTTGTAACTGAGACAGATGTATAATAATTTATGATTTATATAAGATTTTTCATAGCTTCCAAGATAGTCCAACGTTACTTAATTCAATAATGATATCTATATCTGGACAATCATCATCAAACAAACACATATTTCAGTATAATACTCCAAACACAAAACACGACTCTTTTATGCCGTTGCTCCTGATGATACGAAAATACCATGAAGTAGTACAATATTGTGTGGTTTTATTTTCCAATGAAATGAAAATGAAAATTGATTTAAAAGCTTGTTTACTCTAATTTACACTCGCTCGAATCATATATTTGTATTAGCTTTTTACTTTTATATACTATACATTTTGCTGTATGATTTATATACGTTTGTGTATATATATATATATATATATATATATATATATATATATATACATTTAATGTAGTAGGTTTCTCTCTAATTAGATTATTGCCTGTTGAGAAATAAGGGATTATTATTATTATTACTATTTATAAATTTGTATAAAGAAATACTTATCAATAAAAAAACAAACATTGATTAACTAGAATGCACAATTATTTTTTTTTTGTATATAAGATCCTTCATCCTTCTGTTATATTTAATTTAAATAATTTTAAATATAGGCTCAGCAATCGTTCTGTTCACGAATTAGATGGGACGAAATCTCCAGCAACCCTAATAATTAAGTGCGGCGGCACACTTAAAGTGAAACGCTCGCGGAAATTTATTCATCGCATCCAATTCACGTGACAGACATCCTGCAAGCGCCTGGTGATAAACCCGAAAGGAAAAAAAAAGACACGAAGAGAGGGCCTCTCTTCACTCATCTCAATCGTGACAATCCCGTCGATTCCTCTCCGAGGAAATTTCCCCGAGCACAGATTTCCACGGTGACGTGTAATGCAATCGGAAACTTTCAAATTAAGACAATAGACAATCACGTTCTTCGATTGAGTAGTGATTTTTTTGTCATTATTCTTTAGGTTGGATAAATTAATCAGAGTAGAGAATTCAACAGTTTAAACATTTGAGCTGACAGACAGGGGATGTTTAGGTATTGCGTTAGTTTAACTAATTGAGTGGAATAATTAACAACAATTAAAGGGAACTGTCAACAGTGGATTTAACAATAATAATACGTACAATTTTACTTCCCAGTTATGAGTTAAATTCCGGATTATGGAATATGAGTTTTTAAAAATTAACTTTTTATTTATTTCACAAAATGATTACTGATTGATTACAATGATTGATTATATGTATTAGAACTTTATAAAACACTTAATTATACTTAAAATTAGTTTCGCGATTTGAGCGAAGTGCGAGCCGACCGATGTTAGGGACTGAGGTGCGCCGCTTCGCAGCTTCCTTATATCTTCTTAAAGATTTTATGGATGTCAGCATTTGGGGCATCATAACACCCCCGGCATAAGTGCGGAAACATCCTCTGGCATGACTCATGGAATCCAGGGTTGTTTTCCACAAGTCGTTGGTTCTTGATTGGGTTGGTCCGTGGTTGAAGATTCCTTCCTCCAGATAGAGAAGGATTTCTTATTCTGAAGGTACCTCGTGATGAGTGTGAAGAGGCCTACGAATAATAATACGTAAATAATTATGGTCTAAATGGAAGGAGGTTGACCATGGATTGTGTTTGATTTCTTCAGAGTTTTAAGGTCCTCTTGAAGCTTGACTAAGTCGTCGTTGAGTCCAGTTATGTTTGTCGCATGGATTTCGTTCAATTTTGCAAACTGCATTTTCCATATATCATATACTTGTTTCTTATTAATCACTTGGTGAAACATTATGTTCATATATAGGTTTTATAATTAAAATCACTTGGTTTGTTTCACAAATATTTTTTATTTTCGAATATTTGTGAAACAAACCAAGTGATTTTAATTATAAAACCTATACTGCATTTTCCATTTTGCGGGTACAGCTTTTTCTTCGGAGAATGTTAATTGAGGAATGTTCGGTCTTCTTGAAATCTTTTTTTCTTGGAAACTGGTCAATGAATAATTTTGTATGCGCAGAGAGCATCCTGGGGTTACTCTTGCGATGTAGGTTCCGTTGATTGCATCTAATTCGGTCTGTTTGATGCACTTCTTCTCGATTTTCTGAGTAGAGGGCAAAACGATGATCCATAGGTTTTCATGAATTTGCTTGATCCAAGTTGCATCGAGTGTTTCAAAACTGTGTACGCATTTTTCGTAATGTAGGGTGTAGGATAATAGTTGAACTTCGCATGGTGAATCCTGGGTGATCCGTAGACTGTTGGTAGCTCGACATAGAAACTGCATTGCTTCTATTTCCTCGCATGGTTTGCTGATTGGTACAAATCGTTCACCATTGATTGCCAATAGGTTATGATTTGGTATTATATAGTGGAATGTGTTATTGTTTCCTCGGATTGGTGAGGGATATAAGTGGTATTAGACGTATTGGGAGATTTCTGTCAGAGGGATTTCTAGGAGAAATATAATGGAATTTCTTTTGACGTAAGCTGTAACCGTAATAATTCTTTCAATAATATGAATGTTTTCTGTCGTGGGTTCTCGTGGTAATTTTTCGTTGTGGAGAAGTTGGTTTAATTGTTTCAGTTCGTAAATAAGGTTTTTAGTGTCCATCATCGAGGGATGATATGTATTTAATTTGGCGAATGTATCTATTAGAAAATTCAGTTGATTAAAAATAGCGAAGAGAGTTATTCGTTGAGATTCTTCCAATTGATAAAATGTAACATTTTTAATAGATTGATTTAGTTGCATCATTCTTGAGGTTAGCACTAACTGATTACTTCTTAGATCTGCTATTGTTTGATTAAATTCATTGATTGTTTTGATTGACACTGAGAGCTGTTTTTCCATTATAGCTTCGATTTTTGATTGTGACTGAATTATGTTCTGAATTTCTTTGTCGTACCTTTCGGCATCTTCATTATCTAGATTTCCGGTAATCCTATTAATTATTTGTCCTAAAATATTAATGGCTCCTCTTTTAGTTCTACGAGGTTCCTTTTTGGGTAATAGTTGTTCAAGTTGCTGTAACATTTTACTTCTCTTCGTGGATAGTATGGATATATAATTTGCCATTTCTCTGCTGTAAAGATTGCTGTGAGTTCCATTTTTAAAAGTAGTTATCCAATTATCGCAATTATTATTGAGAGTTTCAATTTCTTGTGCCAAATGGTCGAGATGATATATTGTTGTTATTTTCCATTGGTTGGTTTTGATTTGGGCTTCTCCTAATTTTACTGGGAAAAGACCTGTATCGTCATTGATGGCTTCTAGGGTAACGTCGCATCTGATGTTAATGATATAATATCCGATACATCTGAAACAACAGAATGTTTCAAGTTTCTTGTGTGGAATTTTCTGGTTCTTGTTTTTGTTTTAACTTCTACAGTCGAATCGTCATTAATTTTTATTATTTTATAAGGGCCAATATAGGGGTTAACTAGTTTGTTTCTACCATTATTTTTAACATATACCAATTCGTTAATTTTGAAAGGTTTTATCCTAGCGTTTTCTTGAGATTTTTGTACATATTTTTCTTTTTGTTCGATGTTTTTCTGCTGGATGGATTTGTAAAGGTGTTGAAGTCGTTCTTTATGATCAGATACATATTGATGATAATATTCTTCGGAGTAAAGCAGATCCATGGGGTCTCTTAGCGAAGTGTGACCAAAAACTAGTTCCAGTGGTGTAAAACCAGTTGGTTTTGAAATGGTGTTGTTGTACGCTATGACGGCTAACTTCATTTGTTGTTCGATAGGTTGCTTTTTTCTTTCTTCGAGACATCTGATTTGCTCAAGTATTGTTGAGTGGAATCGCTCGATGTTTCCTTGTGAACTAGGATTTGCAGGTGTTCCAAAATGTATTTTTATTTTATGGGCTTCAAGTAATTTCATGTTGAGGTCATTCTTGAATTCTTTTCCGCTGTCACAACTTATTTCTAGTGGTGTTCCGTAATATTTAAAATATTCCAATAGTCCGTTAGCTACTTCTACAGAATTTGTGGATGTTAGAGGTATTGCTTGACCTAATCGAGAAAAGGTGTCTATTATCGTTAAGAATTTTGAATTCGCAATTGTAAATGTATCCATGAACAATTTTTGAAATGGTTTATCCGGAGTTTTTGTAAGTTGTAGAGGTGGCAAGGTGGGATGCCGATCGTATTTGCTTTTATTACAAATCATACAGCTATTAATATAATCTTTTACCATTTGTTTCACATTTTTCCAGTAACATTGTCGTTTTAGTTGAGTTAGTGTTTCTACTATTCCTCGGTGATTTCTTTTGCCAGTGTGGTGCGTCGTTATTAATTCCAATTGATCAGCTTCGTTGCTTATTACGGTGACCCTTTTTGTACATTTAATTAATTTTGGTCCTTTATCATTAAAAAGTAGAATATACATTTTACAAAAATGAGGGTAGAGTGTATCGTTTTCGAAATATAAATAATGTTTTCCGGGTTATTAAATATTCCTTCATGAATTTTGTGATTTCCTCTTCTAAATTTTGGGTTCCTATTTTTACTTTAAATATTTTATTTCCGTCTTCGTTTGATAGATCGACTTTCGTGTCAGTAGTAGTGGGGCTCAGAAAATATTGTTTTTTCTTATCGTTTATAATATCGTCTAGAATGGTGATTCCTCTTGTAGGCTCAGGTTGCTGGTTAGAGTGTATGGTGTTACTTCTTGTACTGTCTTCTTCGTTCGGTAGCAACATTGGGGTTTCTCTGTCTGCTGTTGATTGTTCTTGTAATTCTTGTCGTAGCATTGTTAGACTCTTACCAGTGGGGCCAGGTATCCCCTAATTCTAGTTCTTCAATAATCTGGTCTAACATTCGTTGTGTCTCTGGATCTGGATTAGTAGATAAGAAATTATTTCGTCTTCTATCGCATACAATTGTTCTTGGGTAATTCTCGATAAAGCGTCTGCATTTGTGTTATATTTTCCTTTTTTGTAAACAACTTCGAAATCATATTCTTCCAATTTTAATTTCCATCTCATTAGTTTTGAATTAGGCTCTTTTAATTTCCACAACCATACTAATGAAACATAGGGTCTAAAATATTTGACTGCATACATTATTCCAAGTAATTCTTTTTCGATCGTTGAATATTTTTGTTCGGTTGCGCTTAATATTCTGGAAGCATAACTTACTGGTTTGTCTTGGCTTATTTTACCTTGCGAGATATATATTATACTTAAAATTAGTTTCGCGATTTGAGCGAAGTGCGAGCCGACCGATGTTAGGGACTGAGGCGCGCCGCTTCGCAGCTTCCTTATATCTTCTTAAAGATTTTGTGGATGTCAGCATTTGGGGCATCATAACATACGTAAAACTAACCAGTAATTTAAGTTGGTTGATAGTAATTCATTATATTTTTTCTGATTTGAAAAATTCACTATGTTTAACCACAAATAATTATTGTAAAAATAGTATATTATGTTTAGGCACAAATATATAAATCTAAACAACACAGCACGATTTGAGTTTTAACTATGGATCAAGTTATTTGTGGTTAAAACGTAGTGAATATTTCAATTTAGTGTAAGTATACATTTATTTTTGTATATAAGATCCTTCATCTGGATTTACCACGTAATAACGATCGCAACCATTCTATACTTTATTTTTTTACTTTAGACAAGGTTAATCATGTATATTTTTCCTTTAAAAAAAGTTGATTAGTGTAATGTTTTAAAATCATATCAACATTAACATATGCTTGATATTAGCTTTATCTTTGATTGATGTGGACACTAATAATGGTGTATTTATAATATTTCTTAGACTTTTCTAAAAATTTTCATGGGTTTCTAGATTAGTTTAATTAAATTAACGAAATCTGGTGTCAAACATTTTGCGGTGCTAGCTGGATAGATAGAAACGAGTCAGCTGTCGTTTTCCGCAGCACGTGTGTGTATGTTCTTGTAGCTGTCACGCAGTCGTGTTCGCAACGGGACAAACCCCCAAATGAATTTATTAATATTCCCCGTGCAGTGATAAACCAAAACGTACACATACATTACGGTTTAATGATAATTTCAGCAATTTCAGCTGTAGGCTACAAACGGCATTCCTTTAATTTACACGCTCGGTGCGTGGGCGTAAAAATGGTTACAAGGGAGGGGGCGCGCCGGCAATTAATTAAAAACACCACAAGCGCCACCCGACTGATTTGCCCTGTTAATTATTTCGCTTGGTAATTATGTATTTAATTAGCGCGGCGTGATTTATCGCACGTTACCAATTTTAAAGGTATACTATATTTAATAATTTAAGTTTGAGCATTTTAATAAATAATATTATGTGTAACAACCCCTTTCCTGTTTTATATAAAAAAAAAGAACTTCCCAACATTTTAATATTTTGTCCATCTCAAACAGAATCAATCCCGCCGTTTCATTTTTAACCGATCGTAAAACCTTTTGATATCGGAAAAAAAAAGGTCACTTTAAAACTCCGAGTCCCTTTATAGTGTCCAAACGTCAGGTTTTCACAAACGAGTGCGTTTCTTTTTTGTTTTAATATTATTTATTTATTTATTCCACCACTTGATATCGCGCCCTTTGTTTCCCGCACAAAGCGGAATAAATACATTCGATACACAAATTCTCCGGGAAATGCGTGGAAATGGATTGGAACGCCACACACACACACACACGCACACGCAAAAGGCAATATTCGCGCGCTGCACACGTGAATTTATCTTTGTAATTTAATTCCCGTCGCGGCGTCGAAAGTGGGGAGGAAAAAAGTTAAAATGATACACCGCTGGATGCGGTCGTGTAAAAATGCTTGAATTTTCATTCTATCGAATTTGGAAAACATTCTGTTTTTAAATTTTAACGTAATGAATTTTTAACACCATGTTTATGTATTATTTTTCTGAAACTATAGACCAGTTTGGAAATATTTGAGATTTATCAGTACGCGCTAGACAAAAAATCAATAATTTATGTCAAGCAAAATAATTTTGTATACTTAAATTTCTGTCGAGTGATTTGTTTTGTAGCCTTAGTAAGATTCAAATAACATTTATCACTACTAATAAATTATTTCTTTTACAACGTTTTAATACATTTTATTATAAAATTAATTACATTACATCACGTAGTAAAAGCTTTAGCAAATTTGCGTGTTTCGTTTTAAAAATTTATATTATTTCCCTTCCGCAACTCCCCCGTCCGTAATGGACGCAAAAATGCATCATCCAATTTTAATGAAACCCGATCCGCAATAGAAACTCCTGGAATCTAAATATCCGGAGTGCTTGTTTGTTCTCGGTCGGTTTAATTAGAACTGAATGGTCGCGGTTAATGCGGCGGGGAATTTCTTTTTGTTACGTTTTTAGTAAATCTTTCGAATGAATCTAATTTCGTGTAATGAGAAAAATAAATTTCCAGTTACTCACTATTACTGAAAGAATTTTTTTATTGCTAAATCAACGAAGTCGCTGAGATTAATTGGCTTTAATGCTGTTTGACTGCAAATGAAGGAGAAAAAATGGGGGTTAATTTATTAAATTTATGTTAACGTTGAATTTGAGAGTTATTACGACAATAAATATTATAATGTGATGTTAGAGGCTAATTTGTTAAAGTTATATCTAAATGACATTTAGGTTAGGTTGGGTTGATTAAGGTTAATTATTTAAATTTATGCTAATGTTGAATTATGGAACTGTTGCAACAATAAATATTATTAATGTGTTAAAGGCTAATTTGTTAAATTTATATTTAAATGGGATTTAGGTTAGGTTAGGTTATATTAGGTTAGGTTAGGTTAGGTTAGGCTTTAAATTGGAAATTGTCAATTAAGTTTTCTATGTATTGGTACCAGAACGAATCATGTTTTTTTTTTAAATTTAAAGTCTACGTTGAATATTTGTTTAAGAAAAATACTTAAGTATAAATTAAAATAAATATCTACGGTTGTAGAAACAATCCGAAGAAATTCTGGAATATATGGAACATTCCATCAGGGACTGGAAGAATATTCTGAAGAATGAAGTCCGCCTGCGATTCCTATGCTCAAAATTTATTGTATTTTTATGTATGTATCTATTATTTTGTTAACAGGTTATCCAAAGAATCGTTATAAATAGTAAATAAATATGATGATTTTTATTAAATTGTTTTCTTTTTTTAACTGCTTTTATTAGTCTTATGTGTAGAGATTCAAATTTTATTTTTCAAATTGATATTTCATTTATTCTTTAAGTTTTTAACTATTTTTTCGCAAATTTCAATTGCCTTAATTAATCAAAACTTAAAATCACTTCCTTTAAAAACATTCTCAGCTATTTGTTCAATTTTTATAATGATTTAATATTCTCTCACCAATGCATTTTCATGCATTTTATTTTTATTTTTTATTTGTCTTATAAGCTTTATTTTTTGTTAAATATAAACTGTTTTGCTTAACAATTGTTTTGGTTTTGGATAAAATTTCAACTATTTTAAAAACAATTACAAATTTCCTCAAAAAGTTGTCACCTTTTTTTCTTGTTTAACAATGCGTCTTAGCTGTGGATTGTCAAATGCCAATTGTTATCTATCAGCAGTTATTTTCATCTTTAATTTGACATCTTTCATATTATTTACCATTTGTCATCTGTCATCCACATCTCTCAGTTCTTATAATGTTTCTATTTTATTTAATAATAACATTTGTTATCTGATATTTTCAATTGAATTGAAATAAAACAAAGAGTGTATTAAATACTAGTGAAACCCGTTCAACGGTGTTGTTTTATTTCAAAGTTTTCTGGAGTCTCATTATGTAACCGCCTTATCAATTCATTATTTTCATCGAACATCTGTTAACTGTCCTGTGCGTAAATTAAGCTCCGTCAATTATTACAGCTATTTATGAACTCTCAAATGTCAACAGTAAACTCCAGAACGGATAAGATAAACAGTAGAAATACTTTACTACCATTTGTAGCTCCTTTCCAAGCAGTGTCAATAAATTACCTTATTTTTATTAATTAATAAATTCTTTTCGACATCAAGTGTGCCAAAGGGGTCAATACAAGGTCCGCTTTGATTCAAAATTTTTATTACTAACTATTTAAAAAGATTACCAATCTTCTCTATGCGAACATACAAAAATGTATTCAGTTTTTAATAATATGGATAATTATCAAAAATTATAATATAACATAGAATGTCAGATTATTGTCAAGAAATTGGACTTAATTTGAATCTTAAAACATGTAAATATTAATATTATTTATATAAATAAATATCTTTGGACTCCTTACTTAAAAATTACATATACAAAAAAACAAATACAAAAAACATACGTCAAAAGAAGAACGGCCAGAGTTGACAATCACAAAGTGTTCTTCCGCTCAAACCATTCCTTTTCCATGATGCTAAGGAAGCAAATATCCTCTTGGACATCCGGATTAATTTATTATTGCTTTTATTTACTATAAGAACAAATCCTATTATTTAATAATAAAAATGTATTAAAGTCCTTTACACTGTAGAAAATTAACTAATAATTAGAAAAAACACGAAAATATTTCGTAAATCTACCACAAATGAGTTTTATTAAGACTACAAAAACAAATCACTTAATGTTGCATGTACGGCAACTGACACAGTAATGAAAGTTGTTTCAAAAGTGATTTGTTTTTGTAGTCTTAAATTTGATTTACGAAATGTTTTCGTGTCTTTTCTAATTATAAATGCTATTATATTTAAGTATGTCAATAATAACGTAACATATAATGAAAATAAAAAATACATGAGATAATCTAAAATATTGATTTTACTTTCAGTCACTTGACTGACACACGTTTCAATTATTATTATGAAACATAACAAGTGTTTTTCTTTTATTTTTTCATAAAATTTAAATTTCTGGTTACATTAAGAGCCTAGCTCAACAAGCATCAATTATAATAACAGTAGTTACAGCTTCTAAACATATTAACATTTATTTTGACTGTAAATTGTCTTATTGAAAGCATAATTATGATTCTGTTCTTAAAAGTGCTTTGAAACATTAGGGCTTTAGTTTTTCAAATTATATGAATTTTCAATATCCAAATTTTATGAAACATTTTTCTATATGCATTAGATTAAACTAAACTAAAATACGTATGATAATTAATAATGAGACAAATAATTTTTCTTTATGAACATTTCTGCACTTATGTTTTATATTATAATGTAAAAACTCCATCTAACAGTTAAAACAACTACTCCCCGCACTAAATTTATATTTAATTTGTATAAAGTACTTATGTTACTATGTTTCTATCACTAAAAAATATGCAATGTACAGGGTCTATTGTGAAAGTAATGCGCATGTTCTTATTACGACGCAACTTTCCATCGCCGCGGGGTAAAATGTGTGTACGGCTTGGATAGAATGCAACCGAAACATTCCAGATGCTTCAAGAGGCCTTCAAGTATGACCCAAAATCGAAAAAGCAAAAAAGGGTGTGGCACACAAAATTAAAATAAAGATTAAGCAGGAAGATTATTTAACTATATATAAGTAACTGTCTTTACACTTTTACTTACATTTCCTTTATTCCACTACGTTTATAATACAGATTTACCTTTGTAAACATAGGATTGTTCAAAATAATATGTTAATTATTACATCATTATTAATTATAACCGAATTAATTAGGCAGACCGAACAGGCCTACACCATGTTTCCGTTTCTTTTTTGAAGTGAACAACATATGTAACATTTCATTTATATTATTATTATTATTATTGTTGTTATTTACTAATTAATTATTGTTTTGTCCGGTAACGCGATCTCTTTAATTACACACAAATTGCGTTCCGCTATTTCGTTGCCAGTCGACTCGTACGTACATAAACTAGTTATGAAATTCCATACCCTATGAATTAATAATAGATATGATTATATGAATTTTATTATAACATATATATATATATATATATTCTGAATTTACATTTATTACATTTATGTATAGTTTCGGGCCTCTTGTAACGGTTACCATTGATAGTAAAATTAATGTAGCGTGAGAGTGACGAGGGCGATACACTCAGTTAAATTTCAATATCGTCCTCCCCACATCGAAGGAGATAAGGACCTATAGTAAGTGTATATTACCAGGCCGTTCGAGCTCATATAATTTCCGGTGTGAAAAAAAGAGCCACCTTCTTCCGCCCATAGCGTATTGTGCGATTGTGGTTTCCACGTTGATTTTCATTCGATTAATCTTCCTCCGGCATTACCGTATTCGCCACATATTAATTGCACGGACTGTTTGCATAATCAGAAACTCGGCACGACGACTTCGGCCTTTATGATGCAAACTTCCCGGGGGCAATACTTCAGTAGGTAATAAATATTATTTCGGGACATCCGCACTCATGATCCTGCATATTATTACTTCCCTTAAATGGAAAAGGGTTTAATTTAAATGGATAGATCAAGAGGCGAACCTCCTCAAACCGCTATATAAACAAATCTATTATTCTTTCCTTTGAAAAATTTAATCAATAGTTTAAATAAACACGTTTTCTACACATAAAAAATAAATCAATTTGTAACTCTAAATTATACACTTCTCATTCTGACTTACATAAAAGTGGTAAATATTGATTTTTGTGCACCTTCTTGGTCCATAATAGAACTCGATTTGCTTGGTACTTATTTTTTTTTTGTAGAGATTTACTAATGAACGTATTTACCGTTTACCATGATTATTTCTGATAGTCTCAAGATTTTGTTGAAAGAAGTTAAGCAAATAATTTATTGTTCACATGAAAAGTAGAACAAAGAATGGATTTTTTTAACAAAATCTTAAGATTATCAGTAATAAACATAGTAAGCATGTTAATTAGTGAATTTCTACAAAAAAGGAAGTACCAAGGAAGTCAAGTTCTATTATCGATTATAAGAAATGAGTATTTACCACTTTTTTGTATCTAATGAAAAATTATGTCTTAAACTTCTTCCCACAAAATCTTGGATCTATTAATGATAACCTTGATTAATTTTTGTACATATCTCCTTGAGAATGACCAACAGTCGAAACTAGCCGGAGAAATATAGAAAAATTGTAAAGCAACTTTAAGAGTATAATAAACCTCTAATTATCTTGATAAGCGTTTTCATTAGCACGTTAATTTTCTAGTTTGTAATTTTTAAATGATCTTGGACATATATTTTTACTACTATTTAGTGGAAAATCGTTTCGTGTATTAGTTATTAATTACAGTATTTATACTTGTACAAAAATTGTTTCTATTAGTTTAGATCACTAATTTTTTTGGTTAATTTTAACCCATCGAAAAGTTTATTTGTAGCCTTGATAAAAGTTTTTGTTGAATTTTAAACATATTCCATTAATGTAGTTTAATAATGTAATATAAAAACATGTAAATTTTGTTTTGAAATTAAAATATTTGCTATATCAATCTTTTGAATAGTAGAGCGTCAGCGCTTACATTTAATAGAAATCTCTGGTGAATGTCTTTTGTTTTTGGGACAGTTAATAAAGGTCTTGATGATTCTAATCTGGAAACTGCAACAAGGGCAAATGTTATGGAAACCATTAGGGGATCATCAACGCCATCACATGTTATAAACATCGGCAAAAGTGGTTTCGACAACAAAAGATTTTTTAAGAATTTATTCATTACTTCACAAAAGTTTTCTATTTACATATGAACTAATTCTGACTTGAAATCACCTATGTTTATCCTCCCATGATTTAGGGATACAGTGGTAAGAAAACAATCCGCGATTTTTAAACTTTATTCCACCCTCACAATAATTACTTTCATTAGTATGATTCGTTTTCCTTTTTGAGCAGTGCAGTTGCCAATAGCAGATACACTGATAGCTTCTTGGTCTTGTCCGATTTTCTTTTATCTTTTTGCTCTTCTGTATTATTTCTTGTGGTAACGGATACGTCACCAGTAGCTACTCAATTAACCAGTAGTTGACCCTCCATATCCGTTCTCTTCTTCTTCTTCTTCTCTCTTCTTTCTTCTGGTAAGATCATGCATCGGTAGCTAGTCAGTATACCTCCGATTTTGCACTTGGTTGATTTACTTATTTTCCATTCTTCCTTCTTCCACGTATACGTAACCAATAGCTACTCAATTCACAACCGGATGTTTGACAGAAACAGATTGTAATATTAAACACTACAACAGATTCCTTTTATAGTATGGATTTTTGGTTGTCATAACATTGCATTAAAGGTTATATAGATCATAGAAACAAAGAACTTTCAGCTTCTGCAATTTCTGCTGCTCTTCTGTAAATGTCTTTAGCCCTTGTAGCTCCATCAGAAATGGATGTTACTTTCCTAGCAAATTTCATCTGGATTAAATGTATTTATACTCAACAAACTTTTTATTGCTATTTCTTGCAGTTGCGTATATGTATAAGCCTGAATAGTAAGCCTTGCTAAACCTGATCTACTTGGTACTCTTTTCATCAATAATCTTCAGAAAAATTAACTGTATTCGTAATTATTATTACAATTAATTGAGATATTGTTATTGTTAGCTACTCCAGAAAAATTATTCAACACTTATTAGTCTTGTAGACAAAATATCCAATTTATCAACTATCATCACAATAGTTTCATAAATATTTTCTTTGAACTCCTATTGAAGTAAGAGCAATTATATTTTTTTATAGAAAAGAATTATACAGGGTCCGACTGGGGAGTATAATGTTTGAAACGTGTATAACTCATCGTAGGGGCAGCCTAACGTTTTCATAATGGTTGATATGTGACTACTCGACCTTGCCATTAGATGCCAGAGCAGGTGGTATTTGTTTACGACACTTATATCTAAACTGGGCGTTCTGTGGTTGCTACACATCGCAGATTTCGAACAGAATTCAATGTTGAAAGGCACCGTTTACGTTTCCTATGAGAATCACGATCCTTAAGTTGGTGTAGAACCTCCGTACTAGAGGATAAAAGAGTAAAAACTCGAGTGCTACAAAATAATTCTAAAAATCTTGAAATTAATAGCCATTCTAAACGTACTCTAAGAAAACCTGTTAAATATACCGATAGTGAAATTCCAAAAAATACTCGTGCTACTAAAATGAAAAACAATAAACGTAGTAATGGTGATTTTGCATTTTAAAATAAAGATTTTAAAAACAATCTATCAAATAAATGAAATGATATATTTATATGCCAAAGTATTGCTACCAGAGAAGCAATATGATTTAGATGGTGTTATAGTTAACAAAACACTCAGTAGAAGAATGCGAACTAGAAAATTACCAGTGGATAGCAGTATGGATGTAACAACATCAAGAACTAAAACTAGAAATGAATAACTCTATTAGAAAACAATATTGTAAAAAAAAATTACACTAACTGTACGAAGTAGAACTAGAAAATTATTAGACAATAGCAGCACTTTGATCATATTTACGAGCACAAGGATGAAAAATAGAAACATTTCAAATGATGGTGGAAAGTAGCCTATACGAAGTAGAATTAGAACATTCTCAAATAATAGCAGCACTTCGAGCATATCTACAAGCACAAGTATGAGGACTAGAAAAATTTCAAAGGATGGCGGAAAGTAGCTTACATTACAAAGAACGAGAGTAAAGATCTTCTTCGTTCTGTGTCGTCGTCTATCTTCTATCGAAGGTTAGCGACCATCATTTGTTACACTTATCTACTTTGCGCTATATGAATCAATGCTGCACCTTTGGGTATTTAACTATTCGCAGAGATTTTTAAGCCAAGATTGTTTTTTCCTATGTATCTTCCACCTTCAATTGCTTTCTACTATTAGCTGTAGCAATGAGTACTTATTTTTATGAAGTATCTTCCATAAAAGGCTGCTTTCTTCTTCTTCATTGTTTTTAGTAATTCGAGTTCTTTGTTCATTCTCTTTAGTACTTTAAGATTTGTTACTTTGTCTACTCAAGATATTCTTAGAATGTGTCTGCAAATTTATATTTCAAACGTTTCGCAGCACTTTCGCACACATTTTGTTGCTCACCATCAGGTACTTAATTTAGGTTGCAAAAAATATGCTATTTTGATTTTAATAAATAATAATTTTGCTATCTCGATTCAACTCTTAATCTCCACATTTATCATTCAATGTATATTCTAGGTATTTCAAGTAAAGTACTTTTTGCATTGGTTATGATTCTATGTTTAGGTTTTCATTCTGTATGTGTCTCTTGAACATTATCATAAATTTTGTCTTTTATCTGTTTATCTTCAGTCCAATTTTTTCGCCAACTTTATCTTATAAACTTTTATCCAAAATTATTTGTAGGTCTTCTATGATATCGGCGAGAATCACCGTATCTTACGCATACCGAAGATTACTAATTGATTTTCAGTTTATTTGGTGCCATTGTTACAGGTCTCTACGACTTCGGTCTCTTCGATGGTGTGTTCAGAATATAAGTTGAATAATAAGGACAAGAGGATACATCCCTGTTTGTCCTCTTTTGATATTTTGATGTGTTGTCTTATTTTATCGTCAAGTTTTATCTTTTTCGTTTGTTCTCAGTACAGATTTTCGCTTATGTGAACATCTTTGGTATCAAGTCCGAAAGTTCTAGCAGCTTTATCCATTTATATTATTTTTTTCTTGAATAATTTTCTCCCTTATCTCTTGGTGAATCATATTTCTTTATCAATTCTTTACCTATTATCATTTTTATTATGTTTGACATTGTCAAACGCCTTTCTTCAATCAATAAAACTTGCGTAGACATTTTTTTACTGATACCAACATTTCTAGACCAGGACTTTGCATCGCAAAGATAAGTTATCTTGTATCGCTGAACTGGGTGTTATTAAGGTTTTGTTCTAACTTAGATCTTATTTTAGAATGAATTATTCTTATGAATACTTTCAGGATGTGGCTTATTAAGTTTATTAGTCCGAATTCGTTGCTTTTTTTTTCTTTTGCTTTTTTATGAAGTGTTATAAAAGTAGATTGGAGCCAATTTGACCGGAATCCTAGATCTTATTAAAAGATTTAGCATTAAGTTGTGATTTTCTTCGTTGACAATCTTTCAGTCAGCTGAAAGTTCATCATCTCAAGTCGCTTTTCCATTTTCAGTTTGTTCAGGACTTTTCAGTTTTGGTGGCCCTTCTGCGTCTACTGTTGCTTTCTTATTTCATTTATGTGTGTCGTCGGTAGATACACTTTTAATATACACTTTCCTAGAGTTTAATTTATCTGTTTTGTATATAATTAGTTTGTTGTTCAACTAATATGCCAGATTGTTTCTTTTTGTATTTACATGTTAGCTCCTTTCTTTTCTTGGCAAGTAAAAATCACTCATATTAAAATCACCCTGATGAAGAGATTGTAGTCAAACAGCTCCAAATGCTAAGTTAAAGTTGATTAGAGAAGGTTTAATTACACCGTTAATGTAATGGAGGAAAACCGCAGTCATATTCGAAGACATTCTATTAAATAAAACTAGGAAACATTTTCATGGCCTATGTTTTTGATGGTTTGGATTGTAAAGGAAAGGAGTTTGGAAAATATTTTACTACTTTTTTAATGTAATGTTCTTTCATGTATTTGCCATTTATAACCTTATTTATACTTGCATATAGATTTTTTTTCTGTTAGTTTAGCATCACTACTTTTGGCTAATTTTGATATATCAAAAAGTTTATTCATAACATTGACAAAACTTTTTCTTTAATTTTAAAAATTTTCCATTGATTCAGCTTAAGGATCTAATATAATAACATATAAATTTTGTTTTAACAATAACATATAAATTAAATAATTAGATATATCAAGGTTTTCTAAGTACATAGTAGATATTATGAGCGCTACTAATTAATAGAAATATCTGGTCATTTGTTTTTGGGACAATTAATAAAGGTCTTGATGATCTTAATCTGGAAACAACAGCAATAGCCAGTGTTACCAAAACTATTTGTAATCTATCAATGCCAGATACTGATCCTAACATCCGCAAATATGGTTTCAGTAATAACAGATTGTAATATTAAATATTCCAATAGATTCTTTTATGGCACGGACTTTTAGTTGTATTAACATTACATGCTCATTTTCCCTTTATTGGGCGATAAAATAAAATTTTGTCATTTTGACATTGACAAAAAAAAATAGAGTACAAAAAGAACCTTTTATTTGCATAAGATACAGAAGATTATAAACTCTATTTCTTCTAGAACTTATGCGATCAGTAATAATAATACTTATTTTACCTACAAAAAAATAAATATGTAATTTTAATTATAATTGATACTGGTAGAGCTACACTCTTGATGGAACGAGATATGTAAATTCAATGGGGTAAAACACTTGTTAAGTTCCATAATATTTTTATTTTCAGTTGCCTGACACGTGTTTCGATCATTCCTGATCATTTTCAAAGTACAAAATAATTAATAATGAAGTAGTGTAAGCTATATACATATATACAAGTTTCTAATTAGGACAGTCCCGCAATTATTATATTATCCGCCTGCATTAGTTCATGTTGATTATTAAGGAGATTAGCTCCACCCCTGATAGCTTTCTTGATCTCCAAACCCTCCAGGAGGTTAAGCTTTCGGCCTTTTTTGGAAATTCGGATCGGTGTAATCTCCCCCATGTGGTGCCCGGTCTCGATACAATGTTCCGATAATCCCGTTGATCCTTTTCGGTGTGCAATTGATCGGCGGTGTTCATTAACCCTAATTTCAAAATTCCTCCCCGTTTGGCCTATATATATTCCGCTGCAATTTGAACATCCTATCTTGTAAATTCCTGATTTCTTAAGGTTGTCTTTTGATTCTATTTTATTATTTACTATGTGTGATGCTAAATTTGATCTATTCACGTCTATTGGTTTGATGTTATGTCTGCTTAAATGTTTTTTGATTTTACTGCTAGTATTTTTAATGTAGGGTATAACGGTGTAAAAGTTTGCTTCCTCCGTCTTCGTAGTTGGGCTATATAATAACCGACTTTTAATTTTCTTCTTTTTGTTTTTGAGCAATTTATTTACTGTTTGTGTGGTGTATCCATTTTTCCTGGCTATGTCATGAATGATGTTAAGTTCCTTCAGGTAGTTCTCTCTAGACATTGGAATTGTGATGAGTCGGTGTAGGAAGGCATTAAGAGCTGAATGTTTAATTTGGGGCGCTTGGTATGAATCTATTGGTATGATTGAGTCCGTGGTGGTGCTTTTTCTGTGTATTGAAAATTGTAGTTTGTTCTGATGTGTGTGAACTGTTAAATCCAAAAAATTAATTGTACCATTTTCTTCCGTCTCCATTGTGAATTGTATGTCTTTGTGTATTTTGTTTAATTCTTGTAGAAATATGTTGAGTTGCCTTTGCGTACCTCCCCAAATGCAAAAAACATCATCCACATATCTGCACCAGAAAATAATATTGCTTGTTCGTGAATGATTACCTTCTTTTTTAAAAAGTTCTTGTTCAAACCATCTCATATATATTTCTGCAAATAACGGTGACGTGGGAGAACCCATAGGTAAGCCATTTGTTTGAGTATAAAATTTGTTGTTGAACCTAAAATAGTTTTGTTCAAGGCAGATGTCTATTAGATTGAGTAATTCCATTTCATGTGGTGCATGTTGCATTATGGACTCTTTTATTATTATCTTAAGTTCCGGTACTGGAATTGACGTGAATAAGCTTTTCACGTCAAATGAAACCAGTATAACTTTTTTATTCAAGGTGATTTCTTTAGTTTTTTCAATAAATTCCATTGAATTCCTTATGGATAGTTTCGATCTACTTGGTATGTGTCGCGGTAATGTATCGTTGATGTATGAACATAGTTTGTAGGTGGGTGCTTGACAGAAGGATACTACAGGTCTAACAGGAATGTTATCTTTGTGGATTTTAGGCATACCATATAAAACTGGTGCTTGTGGGTTCATTTCTTTCAGTTTAAACTTAATTTCTTCTGGAATGCTTCTAGATAGTTTAATTGTTTGTGTGACATCTTGTTGGTATTTGTTCGTAGGATCTTTTTTCATCAATTTGAATTTATTGTCTTCGATCAGTTCTTCCACTTTGTTAATGTAGTCTATTTTTGGTAGTATTGTGATGGTGTTTCCCTTGTCCGCTTTGGAGATAATTAAGTCATTATCTCGACACTTCTTCTTTATTTGTTTTATTATTTTATTCTCCTTGGTGTGTTTGTTGTTAAGATGTTTTGCTTTTTGTCTGTCGTATAGTAGGGTGTTTGCTATCGGTATTTTGTCGATTGTGTTTGTTATTCCGGCTCTGTTCAAAGCAATTTCTGTGTCTATTGCTAAATCTTCAAATGGACTGTTGATTGTTATTGGTTGTGGTGAATGTTTGAGTCCCTTTTCCATTAACGCCATCTCTTCCTGATTAAATATTGTTGTGGAAAGATTCTTTACCCTAGGGTAAAAATTATGTGTTGAGGATGTAGTCGGCTGATGCTTTGGTTGGCTCCTTCTTAGAATGCTTAGTTTTTTCTTTTGGGTTACATAATGTTGGTGTGTCCACTTGTTAATGTTTTCCATTGTGTCTGATAAGAAACAGTCTAGTGTAATGTTATCCACTCTGGTAGTGAGCTCCATATGGATGACTTTTAGATGTTCTCCTAAATAGAAACGTCTTGAGTACCATTTCCTATTTTCTAATTCAAGCCAATGTTTTGTTGCCTTTTTCACTGCTCTTGTTGCTTCGATTGACTTATGATTGCACTTGATCTTCATATATTTGGGTGTTAGGTCATATTTTAGGCACTCGTTGTTGAAAAATATATGATTTGAACACTTCTTCATTTTTAATTTAGTTTTGCGATATAACGTAGCTAGTTTCACATCACTTGTGTTCTTGATATAATTGATACTGGTAGAGCTACACTCTTGATGGAACGAGATATGTAAATTCAATGGGGTAAAACACTTGTTAAGTTCCATAATATTTTTATTTTCAGTTGCCTGACACGTGTTTCGATCATTCCTGATCATTTTCAAAGTACAAAATAATAATAATAATAAGTTATACTGGTTTCATTTGACGTGAAAAGCTTATTCACGTCAATTCCAGTACCGGAACTTAAGATAATAATAAAAGAGTCCATAATGCAACATGCACCACATGAAATGGAATTACTCAATCTAATAGACATCTGCCTTGAACAAAACTATTTTAGGTTCAACAACAAATTTTATACTCAAACAAATGGCTTACCTATGGGTTCTCCCACGTCACCGTTATTTGCAGAAATATATATGAGATGGTTTGAACAAGAACTTTTTAAAAAAGAAGGTAATCATTCACGAACAAGCAATATTATTTTCTGGTGCAGATATGTGGATGATGTTTTTTGCATTTGGGGAGGTACGCAAAGGCAACTCAACATATTTCTACAAGAATTAAACAAAATACACAAAGACATACAATTCACAATGGAGACGGAAGAAAATGGTACAATTAATTTTTTGGATTTAACAGTTCACACACATCAGAACAAACTACAATTTTCAATACACAGAAAAAGCACCACCACGGACTCAATCATACCAATAGATTCATACCAAGCGCCCCAAATTAAACATTCAGCTCTTAATGCCTTCCTACACCGACTCATCACAATTCCAATGTCTAGAGAGAACTACCTGAAGGAACTTAACATCATTCATGACATAGCCAGGAAAAATGGATACACCACACAAACAGTAAATAAATTGCTCAAAAACAAAAAGAAGAAAATTAAAAGTCGGTTATTATATAGCCCAACTACGAAGACGGAGGAAGCAAACTTTTACACCGTTATACCCTACATTAAAAATACTAGCAGTAAAATCAAAAAACATTTAAGCAGACATAACATCAAACCAATAGACGTGAATAGATCAAATTTAGCATCACACATAGTAAATAATAAAATAGAATCAAAAGACAACCTTAAGAAATCAGGAATTTACAAGATAGGATGTTCAAATTGCAGCGGAATATATATAGGCCAAACGGGGAGGAATTTTGAAATTAGGGTTAATGAACACCGCCGATCAATTGCACACCGAAAAGGATCAACGGGATTATCGGAACATTGTATCGAGACCGGGCACCACATGGGGGAGGTTACACCGATCCGAATTTCCAAAAAAGGCCGAAAGCTTAACCTCCTGGAGGGTTTGGAGATCAAGAAAGCTATCAGGGGTGGAGCTAATCTCCTTAATAATCAACATGAACTAATGCAGGCGGATAATATAATAATTGCGGGACTGTCCTAATTAGAAACTTGTATATATATATATAGCTTACACTACTTCATTATTAATTATTTTGTACTTTGAAAATGATCAGGAATGATCGAAACACGTGTCAGGCAACTGAAAATAAAAATATTATGGAACTTAACAAGTGTTTTACCCCATTGAATTTAATTTTAATTATACCAAAACTCTAGTTGTTTATATCGAATTTTGTTGTAAAAATTTACCAATTAAAACGGTTATTTAAAATGTTATTGCAAGAATTTCAATAATATTTTTCTAATCACATATTGTATACCATTCAGAAGAATTAAACATTATATTATGATAATGTTTTGTTTCACTATTTCCAATATAATTATTTTGTGGTGGTCAAAAATTAAATCAATTAGGTTGAATTTGGGTTATTTTATTACATCAGAATATTAGCTTTAACAAAACTCTTCAGCCATTAATTACTATATGTGGTCCTACGAAAATTGCCTTAATTATCTTAGTATCTTAGGTAGTTTGTTACATTAGAATAGTATTAGCATTGACAAAACTGTTTATTAAAAGGATTATAATTAAAATTCTCTTGGCTTGTTTCACTAATATATTTCTTTATTTTCAACTAATTACGGCTTAATTCCATCACAAAGAATTACATACAAAACATCAATTTAAATAGTATATAATGATGTCAATTCCAACAAATGCCAAATTAATTTTGATTCATGTGGAAAGCCTTTCCTCATCAATACCAATAAAAAAATTGTGTTCTTTGGCATCATTATATATTTTTGTTTTGTATATCATTCTTTTAGTAATTAATAAAAAATAATAATAATCAAATTCTCTTAGTTTATTTCACTTAAACATTTGCTAAGTGAAATAAACTAAGAGAATTTTAATTAATAACCTTTTTATTAATGCAGGTGAACAATTAGAAATAAATACTAAACATTTAATAACTTTTAATTTAGAAAGCCATCCCAATATTATATGACATATATTTTGGGCCAGAAATAAACTATTTGACGTATTCAAATTTAAAAGATTTGTGTTTTGGCTAAGATTCTTCAAAGTAGTAGAAATTTCTGTCCCTATATGTTGAATTGTTTTTTTTTAATTAAACTGTGCTGAAACGATATTTCAGTGATTTGATAAATGAAAAGAGTATTTCACTTATTTTTATTTCTTTTAAACCAGTTTCTTCCAAAGATGAGATCCTTTAAATTTCTAAGAAAGCAAATAGTTGCAGGTAATTGTTAATCATTTAACAAAATTAACATTTTTCGACAGTCCTTTCCAAATATGTGTCATCTATTAAGTATCGTATTTATGGCCCTAGAAAAAAAATTCTATTATCTGCTCTCTTCTATTTCTTCTATAAGCTTGTATTATTTTAACATTACCTTATTATCGGCAATTTCCAAATTTCAGATGTTTCGATTAAAAGCAATTCCCCAAAGAGATATGTCATATAACTATGGTCAAAATTAGTCGGAGAAGTTACTTTTTATATAATCATATTTCAGCTATTCCATTCACATAACACAAGTTGCAAATGGAACTTCATATTTTTATGTTTTATTTACAGTATTTATTTATTTTTTATTTAATAATTTTTTGCCTATGAATGATTACAGAAGTAAATAACATTTTGGACACGTCACAGTTTGATTTACAAAGAATAAATAAAAGAAAACGTATACTAGCATACATACAAAGTGGATAATTATAAATTGTAACTGAAAAACTCGTTTAAATTATAATACAAGTTTTCAAATAAAACGTAAAAATGTTATCTTTTTTTCTCCTCTTTTAGACTTATTGAACACTAATTAAACACAATAATTACTTTGTTTTGTATAACAGTTATTTATTTAAACGGTGACCAATGGTTTCAATACATTCACGTATCATTTTCAAACCGAAAGTTATTGAACACTGTTACAATGCTAGATTAATATACCTGCTTATGACGAAACATGTGCGAACCTGCTTCAATACAAGATTACATAGATTTTTCAAATTGTATACATTTGTTAATGTTTCAAAAGAATTTGGTTTCAATGTTTGTTCAATTTCCAACGTGACGAATTTTGAGGTCAACATTAGCATAATGGTTTTCTTTACAACACGAAGATTTTTAATTCAATACTGTAATTATGCTCTTCTAAACTGATAAAGAAGACAAGAGAAAAGTTAACATTAAATTGTGGTCTTTTAAAACTTCATCTTGTAAAATGACAATAAATTTATGTTGAAAAACTAATACAAATAAGTTATATGTTTGTATGTCACGTTGTAGAAGATGCTAAAATGAAATGCGATGGAAAATGCTGCAGGGGTGGATTTGTAAATTAAACACTTATTTGGTTGTCATGACAAGCAATCGTCGAAACACGTGTCAGGGAACTGATGAATTAATTATGAAACCAAACAAGTGTTTAATTTACGAATCCACCCCTGTGCTATATTTGTTTCATCAAGAAGGTAGCGGCGGAAATATTAATTTTATGAAAAATACTGACTAAATATATGAATTAAAAATAAAATGTGCACTACATTAACGAATTATATAAATAATTTTTTGTTGTCTACAATTACGTAGAGCATTTTAGCCTGCGAACACTCAACAATATTCTGTTTTATACGAGCGCATTAAATATCGTATAATAACCCCGTGTGTATCTCCATCATCATATCATGTTTAGATGATCGATCCGCGAATTTACAACACAAAATTCCCGCTGATGCCGATACTTTAAACGTTTCCGCCCCATCGATTCTATAATTTTACTGCCTACCGCCGCCCCCTCCTCGTCCCGTCCCTTAGCCCGCGCGCCCTCTTCACCTCCGCCCGGTCCTCATTCTCAATATTTCGCAAATGGCTTTAATATTTTACATCTAGGGCGCATTACGGCCCCCGAAAGAAATTCGCGAATTGAGCTCGAAAATCGTGAGGGAGTCCTTCCACAAAGGAAAAAAAAAGATGGAAGTGGAAGAAAAGATGGGAAATTGTAAAGGATTAAAGTGAGCACGATGATGCGAGCACATAATTCTACGCAAAAATATTTTGTGTTTTATCTATGTTTGTTTCGTATTTTCGGACGAATGTAGTTTTATATTTGATTATGTGTGTGATCTGTTTTATAGATGTATTTTTATTATTATTTAATATTTTTATTGATTAATTTTACTCCACAATAAATAAAACTCTTGTTACTACTTACATGACTTATTTATTTTTAATGTTAGATGTACGTTTCGAACACAAGGTGGTCATTATCAAATTATCAATAACAAACTATAAAAACAAATAGTAAGCTCCTTGTGGACGAAATGTACATCTAACGTTACAAACAAATAATTGAAGTAAGGAGTAAAAGTGTTTTTATTTGTTGCAATTAATCACTCAAAAACTACAGTTAATTTTACACTTACTTATAGTAAATAAATTTTGTTAGTAATAATTTATTTAAGTCGTATATTTATAAACAAATAGAACGTTATTAATAATTATTGTAAGTAAAGTTTAATTTTTTTGACATTGAGTTAGGAAAAGAATTTTAATTAAATAAATAAATAACTGGTTACAATTTGTTTACTAGAAATATAAACTGTGAAGTAAATTAATTCTAACCAGTATATTATTTATGTAATTTTATGTCTTCATTTTCAAAGTGACAAAAAAGTAAAACGTGAAATGTGTATCAAGTAGAGGTTATATGTGTATAGAGCACTAAAAAAAATTGCCCAAAATATAAGACACACAGGCTCAATAATCGTTTAGCAGACATTTTTATTATACACTGTTATGTTATGTATATATGGATTTAATAAAAACATTTCTGAGATAATCATATAATCAATCTTTCTATACTAAATATATACATAATAACACAACAATTTTTAAAGCAAATTGCTCCTGTCTTATTTTTTTTAACAAAATATTCTTAACTATAAAACAGACATGTATTAACTTACTTCTTCTATATTTAATTACAAACTGTAAACATCCGGCTAGCACTTATTAAAGAAATGAAATATCTTGATTGATCACTTCCTCACTTGCACAATGCAGCGGTGGCAGCAGCAGCAGCAGCAGCAGGAGCATCAACCCTCCTGCTTTCCAAGGCCGCACACGCCCCGGTACCATATTTCGCCGGCATCCATCTACCGACCCCCCTTCCCCCTCCTCCAACCCCCTCTGGCAAGATTAAGACGTTCGTTTAACGTGTCAACTAAAACTGTACATCCACAATATAACCTGACCCAAGGACGGACCACCCTTTCCCTTAACCCGACGCACCCCTTCTTCCGGCGATTTAATCCGACTGCGGCGTACTCGTACGAGAAATAAAAAAAAATACTAGCGAAACATATAATCTATTAATGGGCCCTAATTAATCGCAATTTCGGGCCTTAATTAAAAAAGAGATGCCTCCTCATCCCCTGTACATCCATTCATCACGTGACACATGTTGCGATTAACAACGGCCATATTTTATCCGGAGAACAACTTTTCAGGATAGGCGTACACTAACTTACAAAGGCTTTTGATAAATAGAGAAAAAAATAAATAATCAATTTTAATTTTTTGGACACAGCAAAAAATGATTGATAGTAAAATATATATTTTTTAAATAAGGTCTTTTGAATATGATATATAACTGCAATTACCCGTGTAAACAATGAAAAACAATAATGGTATTAAAAGAAGGGGAACTGTAGAAAAATTACAGTCATTTGAAAAAACATGTACTCAGAATCAAAAATTATTACAAACAGGTTTTAATTTACCATTGGAATAATTGATTTATTTCAGCGAAGAACGTAATTGGAAGGATAGAAGTGGGAATTATAATTTAGAAATATAATTAATTATATCAAATCGTTAAATCAATAACTGCTAAAATAATTATCCTCCAAATATCAATACAGATTAGAAATGTAACTTTCTGTAATATCATTTTTGAACACTGAATAATACACTTACTATGTTTTAACCACTATAATTTATTATAATATATAAATATATTACAACATAGACGACTTAAGTTTCGACTTTTGACGGTCATTATCAAGTCAAAAGTCGAAACTTAAGTCGTCATGTTGTAATATATTTATATATTATAATAAATTATAGTGGTTAAAACATAGTGAGTGTTTTATTCAGTGTTCATTATGAATTACCACGTAGTAACAGTCGCAACCATCATTATGATTAATTTAATTATTATTTTATTCCAGATTTTGTTTATCTTTTGGTGTCAATTGTAACTATTTACAAAATTTTAGATTTCATAGGTTTCTTCCTCATTTCCTAGTTTTTCAACTTTATTTCCATTCTCTTTAGTTTAAAGTTAGGCTTTTTAGTTCAAATCATTTAATTCCTCTTATTTTTGCTGCTTTGTGTAATTCTTCACTCCAGGATTTTCTGGGTCTTCTTCTTTTTCTCTTTCCATGCTCCATCGCTTCTTTACTTTCTTTGATATCCTTTCTTGTGTCATCCTTGTTACATTTGTATCTTATAAATTAGTTTGTGAGTGGCCTCTAACAGTTAATCCAATTTGTACACAACACGTAAGAGATTGATTTCAAATAAATAATTCTATACTTCTGTTTAGTTTTTGGAAAGTTCTTGGAACAGCTAGAGATGTGCTGAAATGTTGCATCTGAAGGACAATCTTTTAAAACTGAACATGCAGCGTAACCATTATATTGTTAAAATTAGCGAAAAAAATCGCGCATCTTGCCTCAAAGTGAGTTTGATTATTATAGGAGAGGTGATAGCTTCTGAAGTCCAAACAAATTTTTTACAATTGTGGCACAATTTTTCAATAAACCTATGATTAAAATTTACCATACCTAAAAATCTTAAAAGGGCATTTTGGGAATTTTGTTGGGTGTTACTTAAGATTGTCTGAATCTTTTTGGTAGAAGATATAACACCGGAACAAGTGGAAACATGACAAGAAACTCTACTTGCTAAAGATGTACCATTGGGCTAAATATTAAGACATTGTCAAAATAGACGAAACAAAAAAGGCCGCACATCATATCTATAACTATAAATCTTTGGAATGTTAGTTCTGCAATAAGCAACCCAAATGGCGTACGTATATATTCATTAAGTCCGAATGGCGAAGTTATTGCTGTCTTAGATATGTCAGGAGGTTGGCAGTCTCAGTAAAGGTGGTTTTATCTGTATCACTTTGGATTCCCTTTTAGGTTAGATAGGATTCTAATGAAATGCTTTGTTAGAAAAAACACGGAAATATTTTCGTAAAATCTGCAACAAATGAGTCTTATAAAGACTAGAAGAACAAATCAGTTTTGAAACAACTACTTCTTTAGCTAATACTTCGACAGACATTGAATGATACAAAAGTAATTTGCTTGTTACAAAATAGCGAGGCTATTAAAGCAACACTAGTTTGAACGTATTTCTTTCTTTTTTATTATGAAATGCTTTGAATGAATCGGTTTCAGAAAAATGTTTGCATCCATCACAATTATTCGCGAAGTTTCGAATGCATACAAGGGTATAGCGATCTGACTTGGTTATACTTGGTTATTCGATTAAGTCCTCTATAGGCAAGGTCTCCATTGATTTACTCGTATCTATTTTAAAAACCACGTGAAGCGGAGAAGACCATTTTTTGTTTGACTGTCTGTTGACAAATAGATCTAGAAGGTTATTGCATTATTTCTTCGCAATTTGTAATTTATTAGGTGCGAATCTGTAAGGTTTGAAAAAATTTAGGATGAATAATTGTGGATTTGATATTTGAATCTGAAGTAAAAAGACTGGATAAATCAGAAAATTCTTTTAGAAGATTTAGAAAACGGAAAATGATTTATGTTTGTTGAATTTGGTTCTCCTTTATCACGTGGTGAAACATTTTTAATATTTGGGACTGTGAAACCAACCAAGTGCCTCATTATAAACAACCCCTAATATGATTTGAATGAATGTGAATCAATTAAATTTCTGGACTGTTATACCTGTTAGTTTTTCTAAGTTCTTCTGCAGAAAATGGGTGGCTGAGAACGTGTATCAATTTCAGAACATCGATCTGAAAACATGGGCTTAAAAGTTTTTGTTCTCTCTTTGCCTTTCGATTTGTTGCCTTCGTAACAAACTTTACATTAAAGTTAAAAAAATATTCCAAAATCAGGGCATAATGTAATTGGCAGCATAACCAATCTTCTAATCGTTATCATCAAGTGTTACTTCTATTTTTTACTTCATAATAAAGGTCACATGAATCAAATCAACTACGAATTGAAAATGTCGTAAGAAATTGGCTCCCAAAATGCTATAATCAATGTCTCCTATAAGAATTCTCCAACTATTCTTATTATTCAATCCAACTACCGAAAATTGGTTGATTACCTATGTCTTTAATACAACCTAAAATGTTTTTCCCAAATTTATACTTACTTATAATTATTGTAGCGATTTTTATTTAGAAAGAAGCAAGCTGCAGAAACATGGTTGTAGCTACTCTTGGTTTATCTTATTTCTCTAGATACAGAGTAAAATACTTTGTTGAGCGTTAGATCTAAATTTAATTTGATACCAGCACAAAAATATTGGTTAATTAAGGACTCTATTTGGATGTTAACTCATCAACATTTCTATAAAGTTCATTAAATTCGCCTCTTTATTTTTTTGAGATTGAATTGACGGAATTAACGAACATTTTAGGAACTCTATTTGGATGCTATCTCATCAACATTTCTATGAAGTTCATTAAATTCGTCTCTTTATTTATTTGAAATCGAATTGACGGAATTAACGTTTGGTTTTGATAATTCCATTATTTTGTCAGCGATTAATGCAAGTTGGTCTAATGGTAGATTAAACATGCCAACATATTTTTACTTTTTGAAAATTGATCTCGATCTGACATTTGATTTTGTATAATTTTGATCTTCTGAATTCAAATTCGAATGTCATTTTTCCATATCACAAGGTTTTTTTTTATCAATGTTGAAATAAAATTAATAAAAAATTTGGTCAAAATAAACGCTGCTTTTATTGATACAGAGACAAAAACAAATTACAAATAGTAAACTAAATTGAAAAAAGTTTTAAACAATCTTTAATTTCTTTTTTTTCGAAAGATCTTTCCCTCTTCGATGAAAAACTTCGTTTAGTAAATTTTCTTCTGTATTCCGGGGCCGGATTGTCCCTTTTTATTGACCAGCAGCAATCAGACATCATTGAAACATTCCACCAACTTTGATACCTGCGTTCCATATCTTTTATGTCTTGGTGGAACCTCTCATCACCAAGATTTTCGGAGAAGTAATCAAGATGCTCATGTTACATCCCAATTCTAAAAATTTTTGTAGGATGTTTTTCAAAATGTCCTTGTAGTTAGGATCCTTGTTGTTTCCAAAAAAAACCTTAATAACATTAACAAATGAAATCCATGCATCTTTCTCTTTCGGTCTTGTTATTAACACGAAGGTATTTGAAACAGTCTTCATCTTTATTAAAAAGCTTTAACGTTTCATTGATCCTAGTTTAATTTGCAGTGGAGGTAATAAGATTTTTTGTGGATCAACAAGACTTTTTATTCTATTTAGAAAAGTTGTTTTAGGAGAAAACTATCTAAAGATTTGTTCCCAAAAAAGTTCTATAACCAGGTTTTCCTCATTGGAAAGAAGTTCTTCCATTCGCAGTTATTTTGAGCGAGTGTAATGAGAAGAAATAAGTTCGAATTGTTAGTAATTTGATTTCAGATTTTTTAATTGTGCGAAATAAAGTTCTGGATTGTTACATTTCTTCTTCGTAGCGTTTTTATTCGTTCCAAATATTGGCGACCATACTGTATATATAATAATTACTTTGTTCACTATTAAACGGAACTAATTTTTAAATGAAAATTGTCAAGTGACAATTCTCGGGACACACGGCGTGTGGATGTAAATGTGCGGTGTACATTTCGACTTTAGAAATTTCGGCTTTATTGATGCCATTGGTATTGATTATTTCTTGCTGATTATTAAGCGGATGACCCTCTTTGCTGATGGCATGTTTGATCTTAAATCCCTCTAACAAGTTAAGTTGAAGATCTTTTCTACAAAAATTGATTGGTTTGTTATCCCCCATGTGGTGTCCTGTGGTTATGCACAGTAGTTTATCTGATAAAATATATTTGGAAAATAACAAGTGTATTACTTCTCCCAATTTAAATATTTTGTTCCATTATTTTTGTGGATACTTGTTACAGAGCATAACAAGCGAAATTCAATTAACATCAAGAATATAACATGCAGATTTTTTGCAATTTCGATTTACTACAAAAATATTTGGTTTTTCTCAAAAAAAAACAAAATTACTAACCTAGATTCGAGAATTTTTAAGAATTGTAAAAAAAATAATGAATTAAGTATACTAAAAACTATTCTTATTGGGCTGAACATACAAACCCAATAAAAATAAATATTTTCCTAGATCTGCCCTTCCTCCTGCTCTTAATTGTCCGTGTTTACCCCCTTCGTAATTCTGTTGTCATCCAACCCTTGTAAGTGTCCCCATATACTCATTTGCCTCCTTTCTATAAATGTTACAAATGCTTCCATTTCTAGTTCTTCTCTATTTTTTGTGTTTTCTATTTTATCCATTTTTTGATTTCTTTGACTGTCTACAGGAATTTCATTTCCATCGTTTGAACCTTAATTTTTTGTTTACGTCTCACATCCAAACATTAAAATATGGGCCTGTATTGAAAAACCTTTAATTTAGTTCAGCTCAATTGTTTTTGTTTTGTGACTTGTCGAATATCTGTTGGTTTTTATGGATTAATGAATTTGTTATTATTATTACTATTATTGTGGAGCATTTTTTCGGTAATTTGTTTTTAGTGTGAATATCTGATATTGGATACTTCTGAACCTCCTAAATCCGATTTGTGCATCGTACTTTCTATTTTGTGTCTAATCATTCTCCCAATTAATTGTTCCAAGATTTAGATAATCGTGTTCAGTAAGTTTATGCCTCGATAGTTGTTGTAATTTTGTTTTTGTGAACTGGTAAATTTCTGTTTACTCAGATGGTATTTTCCCTTTCTGCCATACCTTATTTAGTTTAGTTTAGTTTAGTTTATTTTCTTTACAAGATCTTCTTAAAAAAGTAATACATAAAATACATACACAAATACAATAAATAATTTATTATTATTAGTAAAATTTCAACTCCTTCACTGTCCATTTTTTTAGGATTTGCGTCGTTATTCTATCTTTTCCTGGAGCATTTCCATTTTTTAATGATCTTATTATTTGTCTTAATTCCTCTGCCTCGTTGCTTTCCGTTTCGTATTTTTCCTTAAGATTCTCCTCTGCATTCCCTTTTTCCGCTGTCAATAATTCCATGAAATATTCTCGCCATCTTTTCATAATTTTTCACTCCCCTGTCAAGATCTCGTATTTTTGTTCTTAATTTTTAATACACTATTTGATATTTTGGGTTGCCTCATTTTCCTCAATGTTCCGTAAAACATTTTTAAATTTGTTTTGGCATCTTTTTCTAATTTATTTCCAAAATTTTCACACATTTGCCATTACTCGTTTTATTTTAGATTTTATTTTTTGTTTACTACTTTTGTAATTGTCATAATTTTCATTTAGATATGTTTGCCAAAGTCATCCTTTGTATTTTATTTCGATTTTTATGATTTTCGTCCACCACGTTTGTTTTACTTCTGATGCTGTTGCAAAATTATGTCTTAAGAGTCGTCCCACATGATTTTAGTGTTCCTGTATATATTCACTTTCTTCCATTTATTTTTTAATTTTTCTTGAAATTTTTTAGTTACTTCCATTTTATTTAGTTTAAATGTTTTGATAATCGCAAATTCTATTTTTGTATATTGTTGTTAAGTTCTTTAGTTTGAAGGGTTATTTGGTAATGGCCAGTTTCAATTTCTGCGCCTCTTCTTACTCTGACATCTGCACAGCCTTTAGTTTCTCCTTATCTACTAGTATATAGTCTGTAATGAATTTCTCGTATCTATTAAGCACCTGTTCCTGTTTATACCATGTTTATACCTGATTGGGTTATTTAAGCAAAGACAATTCTACAAAAATTGAGACAAAACCTAAATATTTAAATTTAATTTTCTGTCAACAATTATTACTTTTAACATTAATTAGTATATGGAAAATATTGTAAAAAATATATAATATCGAATCCTTCATCAAACAAAAACTCCTTCAAATCTCAATCAACTCCATCCCTGACTATCAGTTTGGCTTTCTTCCCAAAAAATCTACCATACTTCCTCTCACCATCCTTACGTCCAATATGCAAACTAAACACCTTGAAGGTCAAAAGTCAGCTATACTTTTCTTAGATATTCAAAAAGCATTTGACTCAGTTTGGCATATTGGACTCCTTTATAAATGTTTCCTACTAAAAATACCTCATCATTTAATAATCCTTATACACAATTTCCTTTTCAATAGATCCTGTCAAGTTAGAGTTAAACAATCGCTTTCCCAGCCCTTTCCAATTTTACAAGGTGTCCCTCAAGGTTCTCCCTTATCCTCTCTCATATACAATATATTCTGCCACGACATTTGTAATCCTGACCCTACATATTTTAACCCCTCACAATATTCCTTGCTCTTCGCTGATGACACCGTTCTTGTTGCCCACTCACCTTCACTTCAAATCGCCCAACAATCCCTTCAATCCTCCTTCGACTCCATCCAAGTATGGTGCTCCAAATGGCGAATCAAAATTAATCCTTCCAAATCCCAACTATTCATTCCTTATCACAAAATTACCCCACAATCCCCTACAATTCTAATTAACAACACTATTATTTATCCCACCTACACCTGTAAATACCACGGTATCGATAAAAAACAAAATCAAAACAAGGGCTCGGCATCTTAGATCATTAACTTATAAACAACAGGGAATATCGATAAAAACAGCAACCCATATATATAAATTGATATGCCGGCCCTTGTTAGATTATGGTGCAATCCTCTTCACCCAAATCCGACCATCTATCCTTCATCACTTCCAAGTCGCCGAAAGATCCGCCCTAAGAACCCTAACTAAACTTCGACACCCTTCCAACCCACTCCATAATCCCTCGAATGATCTTTTATATGAAACCACCCAAATCCCACCCATTTCCCAACGTATATTAGCCCTAAGTATTAAATTTGCTAATAATCCTCACAACCAACACCTATTAACCAAATTCTGTATCCCCCGAAACCCAAATATCCCTTCTAAATATCATCATCCTCCCCCCATAATTCATCAATTCATTTGTACGAATCACCAGAACAGTTAAACTAGCTAGCAAAGATACCTTTTTTTTCTCACCTTAAATTCAAGACAAAGGCTGAAAGACCTCAGGTCTATAGCCCAGACGGACTAACACCATTTATTTATTTGTATGTTAAATGTTATTATGTATTGTAAATGTGTCCAAATAAAGATTATTGTATATATATATATATATATATATATATATATATATATATATATATATATATATATATATATATATATTATCATATTTAAAACTGTCTTTTTCTTAAATTTAAAGTTTAAAGAAAACAGACAGTATTTTAATTAAATATTCAACTGCTTTTAAGAAAATATTTGATCATATTTAAAACTCTCTATGTCTTAAATTACAAATTTAAGAAAAATACGTTCATTTCTTATAAAGGAATGAATAATTTATTCAACATCAACATCAGGTTTTATTAATAGGTTGTTGAAAAAATTCACTTGGTTTGTTTCACTAAATTGTTTCTAAATTTAGTGAAACAAACCAAGTGAATTTTTTCAACAACCTATTATTAACACAATGTTTCACCAAGTGAAAAATGAGAATCAAATACAAGATATATCAGGTTTTACTTCAATAATTTTCTAATGTGTTCTTCAATTGTTTGTTTTCTGTCGTGGCAACTTACAATTGTTTTTGCATTTTAGTATATATCTAATAGTTTCAATTGCTTTTAAACAAATCTTCAACTATTGTTTGAACATTTTTATTCATGTTTAAATATGTACAATTTCAAATTAGGAGAAGTAACACTCTTGTTATGTTCCATGTCTTTATTTTCAGATAACTGACACGTGTTTCGGTCTTTGCGGATCATTATCAAAGTTAAAACTGTCTAAACTTTGATAATGATCCGCAAGGACCGAAACACGTGTCAGTTATCTGAAAATACAAAAATTGAAGGTAACAAGAGTTTAACTTCTCCTAATTTGAAAATTTGGTTCCATCAAGAGAGTAGCAGAACAAGTATCGATTACAATTTCAATTGTATCATAATAAAAAAAAAACTCTTTTTTGAAGTTCAATTGTTTTTTTTTTTTATTGTTTTGGTAAAATACTATTTATAAGCAATTTCTTTCAGAATTTAACAGTTTTTTTTTGCAAATTACATTATTTTGATTTTGATAAAATTGTTTTAAGCAAATTTTCAACTGCTAAGAAATTTGTTGATCATGTTTAAAAAACTGTATTTTTCTTCTGTAGTGTTTTTCTCAGCCAATTTTAATCCAATTCACTTTAGTTCATTCCATTTCCAAAAAGAATATTATGTACATTTATAGGTTAGTCAGTTTACTTAAAATTAAAGAAATATAAAGATGTAATGTCGTTATAACATAGAACAACATATTAAATTATATATCTAAAAACTCACTAAATAGGTTGAATAAGTAATTAAAATTTCTTTCTGTATTTGTGCAATTTATATTGAAAACTACTTTTTTTAAGTGTTCTTCAGCTGTTTTCTATTTCTGATAATTTAGAAATTCGAAAATAGATTCGTAAAACTACAATTTTTGGCCAATTGTTTTTTCCTAGCCTTTAATTGTCTTCTTGGCAAACCTATTTTTTTTCTAGAATTCAAATTTTTTTCAAGTATTTCCTTTAATTTTAATTGTTTTCAAGCAAATTTTCAACTGTTAAAATTTAATCATAATTGAAATTGTGTTTTTCTTAAAGTATTCTTCATGTGTTTTTTTGGAAATATCATTTGTTTTTTTCTATACTTGGGCAAATTTCTAATAGATTAAATTGTTTTAAAGTAAATGTCTAACTGTTATAACAATATTTTTAATCATATTTCAAACTGTGTTTTTTGTAAGATATTTAAATTTTCTTTCCTTGGCTAATGATTTTAATGAGTTTTTGCCGAAATTCAAAAGGCAACTTTTCTATTAAAGGTTTAAAAATAGCCTTATTTCTTTGTTTTGTGTAATTACAATAAGAAATTCCCTAATTTCAATTGTTTTCAAGCAAACGTTGAACTGATTTTTGAAATTATTTTTTAATCGCGTATAAAACTTTTTTTTCTTAAATTCTTCAACTGATTATTTTTGCAAATTTTAGTTGATTTTGTACTTTGGTAAAATTCTAATGTTTTTAGGCAAACTGTTTATGAGAACTTCTTAAATTATAAGAAATAAAAATAATTAAATACTTGAAATATTTTTTAAAACTGTGTTCTTCATGGAGTGTTAACTATGTTTGTTTTTTCATAAAAAACTTCAAATGCATTCATTTTCTTTATCCCCTTCTTTACATATTTTCTGTTTTTATATTCAAATACCTATCATATAAGCTGCCAAAAAATTTGGAAAACGTACCACAAAATATTGTTTTAATATATTGGAAATAATTGGACAACGAAGTGACCATAATTAAATTTAAAAAAAAGAAACAATAATAATGTAGATATTTAATTAACCAAGGTTTCTACAAATTAATTTTAATTTTCCAAAAAAATATTTGCTATTACTCATCATTTTAATGAAAATATGTACAAAATTTGTCAATAAATATATGTTACTCGTATTTGCTATTTTATAATAGAAGGAAACGAACTAATTATATTATTTGCTCTAAATAATTTATAAAAATTATTAGGCTAAGTTGTCTAAAAATTAAATGGCGAGGATGAAAAAATTCTGAAATAGTTAAACAAATACATAAAAACTATTTAAAGAATTGAAAGAATAAAATTATTCTTAAACTCTTGTGATATGGTAGAAAATATTGTATTAATGCAATTTTCTATTTATTTCAGGTGAGTGAAAACAGTCCGTTCTATTAATTTTAATTCAAGCAGAATATGAATGGTAAGTTTGTGTGTAATTATAAACTTTTCAATTGCATATCGATAAATCTAGATTTGGTAGGATTTAAAAATAATTTAAAACAATAAAAAGTTAGTATTATTGAAAAAGTAAACTTCAGAAAAATATTATTTCTTAGATAATTGTTTCAAAAACAAATGACGATCAGATATTATTTCCTTACCAGCTGTTTCTTAAATATAATGAAAGTTATTATGGTCGCAAACATTTACAACAGATTTTCTTAAATATTAATTAAGCTACTTTTAATAGTAATAATTAAAAAAAAATTTTTTAATAGTAAGATAGTAATTTGCTGAAAAATGATTAAAAAAAAACTGCTAGTTTTTCGTAATTTCGCTAAATCCATCATGATGAAAAATGTAAACTTTTAAAATTATTATGAAAAGAACTAAAAAAAAAAATTGAATATACATTATAATACACAGGGTGTTTATTGAATGTACGATCAAAGGAAGTTCAATGGGTTATACCTTGGACTATTCTAAGGATATTTTGTGTTTTGATGATTTTTGAAAACCCGCTTTCCTTCGAATATAAAGGGCGAACAAAATTTTTGATAATAACATTTGATTACCAAAAATTACATGTTAGGTTTCTTAATCTACAAGAACTGTTGAAAATGACTACCTCCAGCTGGGATGCAATCTTCACATTAACTGTCGAATTATTTCAAAAGTACCAGGATTGTTTCTTCTTGTGTTACATCCAGCAAATATCCAATTTTGCAAGTCTTTTACATTTTCTACTAGAGTAGTGTAAACTGATGACTTTGAGTAGTGTAAACTAATGACTTTGAGTAGTGTAAACTGATGACTTTACATAGCCCCTTTGGAAATAATCAAGGGGTTTAAGTCAGGGACATAAGTGAGGTCCGCCTTGACCAATCCAGCAATTCCTTTAAATTACTGTTTAAAACTCATGAGCAACCACATTAAAATGCGCTGGTACACCATCGTGCATAAACCACATTGCATATCTAATTTCCAATGGTATATTTTCCAGAAACTGAGTTTTATAATTTTATAATTACAATAAACTTTTTAAAGTTGTATCCAGTGTTATATACGAATTAACCCAAATAGTCATAAACTTTCAACAATTAACAGCTTGATTATTCGAAGCATGTCATCATTCAATCTAAGAATGTAGGAAAATATCTCTTCTTAGACTGAAAGACCTATTGTCGATAGCCATGAAGAAAAAGAAAATGGAGAAGACAAATAATCACATATTTTTTTATAATTATATGTAACTACTATCTTGAATACAGATGTTTTCTATCTATCTCTTCTTGAATAAAAATTGGATTACTATATTTTTGTCCAAAAACAAATGCCATGTACGAATGACAATTAAGGTAATAATGCTGTAAATTTAATCTTTGTGATTAAATATTTAAACGATCGCAAAAATATTTAATTAAGTAATTTATCTAAAAATTTCAGAAATTTTTTACTTGGTTGATACTTGAGGCTTCTATTTCGTTCTACATTTAGAAATATAATATAAATAGGCAAATTTTACTTCCAATTTAAATATATTATTCCTGGACTAGTTTCGACCTCTAACAAAACAGGTCATCATTAGCAGAAAACGTCAATTATAAAAGCTCCTCGAATTGACGTTTTCTGCTGAGGATGACCTGCTTTGTTAGAGGTCAAAACTAGTCCAGGAATAATATATTATATTTAAATTGGAAGTACAATTTGCCTATTTATTTATATACACCAATTTAATATGGATTATTACTCTAATTTAAAATAAAACACTTAGTTATTTTATTTTATATTATACTTTACGTGGAAAGCAATACATTTTTTGCTTCAAAACTGCAAAAGAAAATATTAATAAATAATGACATTTCAATTTTGTTCAAAAAAATCCATATCCCGATGATAGGTATAAAAATTTTCTGACAGGAAACTGAATAATATTGACGTAAATTCAACCTGTCCGAATCAAAAATTCCATTCGTTAATTTAAACAACAATCGCAAAAAATAATTACGCGTTCCGTTCATCGCGAAATTTATCAATAAATAATGCATTTTTTTTATTTCCTACAAAAACAAATGCCGCAAAAAATAGTAGCGAAATTATTAGATAAAATATGTATATAAAAATGTTTCAATTAATATTTCACACATAAAACATAAGCTTATTAACAGTTTTTCCTGTTAAAAAATAATTTAGATCTGAACTTAAATAAAACAACATTTTTTGAGTTAGTTTTTTATGTAGTTTGTGGTGCAACATTTTTTAATTACTTTCCCTATATAGTAAAAAAAGAAAACGAGAAACTGAAGAAGTTTTATAAAGACATGTTTTTCGTAAACATTTTAATTTGTGAGAAAAAATTTAACTTTAGAATTATTCAGAAATTTTTTTAAATATTTCTTTATTATTTCTCGTCCACACTTTTAGTTTTAAATGCAACTTTTCTTTCCAAAGAATTTTAAAGTTTAGCAAAGATTTTATTCAAAAATTTCAAAAATTTTCAGAATGCTATTATTTATACTTATTTATAGAAATTTCTTTGTGGTTTTTGTTGAATATTTTGTTCAAATTTTTCTATAGATTTCTCAGATAATCCATACTTTTTTTTATACATTGAGGTTTCTAGAATTTTTCACAAGATTTCATTTTAGATTTAAAAAAAAAAAATTGTGGATTCTAGAAGTGTTCTTTTTTATATCTAATAAATAAATAGATATTTCTAGAATTTTTAGCAAAGATTTTATTCGAGAGTTTTAGATTTTTCAGAAAGTTCTTTCAAGATTTTGTTTAACTTTACAATTTATTAGAAAACATTTTTCTAAATTTCTAGAACTTACTTAGAGGCTTCTGGAAGTTTCAGGAATTTCTTCCTTATATTATCAGTTTTTTTTGCATCTTCCTTTCCAAAGAATTTTGATCGAGGATTCTAGAATTTTTGACAAGTTTTCCTTGTAGATTTGTAGAACTTTTTTGGAAGATTCTAAAATTTTACAGTAATTTCTTCTTCATATTTCCAGAACTTTTAGCAAAGGTCTTATTCGGGAGTTTTTTTCGAAAGTTCGTTTAAATATTTTTAGAATTTTCTTTGAGGCTGTTTCCAGTAATTTCTCTTCAGGGCAGATTTTAATATTTCCTTCAGGGCTAAAAAAAATCATTTCCAGAACTTTAGACTTTTAGAGTTCAGAAATTTCCAGTAACTTTTATTCAGATTTGGAGGCTATAGATTTTTCTAGAAAATCTGTTCCTAGAAATCTAGACTCGTTTAAGACATTTCTCCAGATATCAAAATTGTTTTTTTTTTCAAGCTGTCTTTTAAATTGCGAAGTTTTTAGAATAAAAATAATCTAGAAATGTATATTTTTTGAAAAATTCAGAAAATTTCCAGTAAATTGTGTAGATTTAAATTAGAAAATTTGTTTTTAAAAATATAGACATTTTTTCGAGAGTTCAAGAAATTTTTAGTAATTTCTTCTCCACATTTCAAGAATTTTTCAACTTGTCTTCTAAATCGCAAAGATTTTCTTTTAGAATTTTCTTCTAGAAATCTAGATTATTTTCTCGAGGGCTCAGGAAATTTCTAGCAATTTATTCTCTAGAGTTCAAGACTTTTTCTGAAGTCGCCTTTTAAATTGCAATGATTTTCTATAAGGCATTAGGATTTTCTAGATTTTTTTTTCTAAAAGTCTAAGAGTTTAGAAAATGGCCAATAACTTAAATTATTTTTTCTTTTCCAACCTTTCTTATAAATTGTGAAGATTTTTTTTCAGGTTCTAAATGTTTTTTAATTCGTCTTCTTTTCGAGAATTCAGGTAAATTTGAGCAATTGATTCTCTAAAATTCAACATTTTGTTTCAACTAGAAGCTATAAACTTATTTAGAAATTTTTCATTGAGGGTATAGATTTTCTTTAGAAAATTTTCTCCTAGAAATCTTTTCGTATTTTCGAGAAAGTTTAAAACAATTTTCAGTAATTTCTCTTCCCGATTTCAAGATAATTTTTCAACTGGTCTTCTAAATTTCTAGAAGGCTCTTGAATTTTTAGAAAATTTTCATTTAGAAATCTTCACTTTTTTTCCAAGGGTTCAGGAAATTTCCAGAAATTTCTCCTCCAGATTTCAAGGTTATCTTCTTATCTTCTAAACTACAAACATTTTTTTGGAGGCTCTAGAACTTTTAAAAAAATTTGTTTGTAGAAATTTAGACTTTTCTTCAGGAAGTTCAGGAAATTTTCAGTTATTTCTCTTATTTGAGGTCCTAGATTTTTAGGATTTTTTTTCTAAAAGCTAGACTCACTTTTTCAAGAATTCAAGAAATTTCCACTAATTTCTTCTCTAGATTTCAAGATTTTTTAATTAAACCCGCTTTCTAAATTGTAAAGATTTTATTGGAAACTCTAAAGTTAAAAAAAAATTGTTTAGAAATATAGACATTTTGAAAAATTAAAAAAATTTCTAATAAGTCGTTTTTTAACTGAATTGAAAAACTCAATATGTTTTAACCACAAACTATTATAAGTAAGTATGGATTACCACGTAGAAACGGTCGCAACCAATCTCTTTATCAAAAATTTTACTTTGTCAATTTTCCTTTATTCAAATTTTGTAATTAAAGTTATTGCAAACCGCGAGGCGATCAGTAATTAAAGTTAATATGTATATGTAGGGTGGGTGGGTGGCCTCTAACCCACCCTACAGCCAGTAAAGCATAAGAGAGGGTTTTAATTAAAAGTTGTAAAACTTAAATAAACATAATATTATTGAAAAATTTAATAGATTTATTCAAACAAATTACGAAATTTAAAAACTTTTGAAAGACATAACTTTTCAAACAAAAGTTAAAGAGAATGAAAAACTGAAAAAGTTTTATTGAAACATTTTTTTTTGTTCTTAATTTAAAAAATTTGATTTTTTTTGCTTATTGCTAATAAACTATAGGAGCTAAATAAAAAGTTTATAACAAGTAAATATAAAGAATTCAAAATTGAGCAAATCATTTAAAAAAACCTCATAGTTTTCTAGAAAAATATGGGGAAAGTATCACCATTTTATATAGATTTGTTTTAAACAATGAAACAAAGCAATCGTAAATTGTGTTATTTCTATATTAGAACAACGACGGTGAGGACCGTCAAATTTGAATCGCCCGCCGTAATTTCTTCAATGTTGCACAATATGCATTCCAGAAAATGGGAGCCATTACTTTATTACCGTTTTGAATTACTTGGTTTTTTTTTTTTTGGCAAAGAAGCATGATGTCACTCCAATGATTGTTTTTTACTTTCTGGTGTTGTATAGGAGACCCTCGTGTTGTCACCAGTGATTATGCAACTTTCTTAACTCTTCTTGAAGAGAGTAACGTTCCAAAAGTTTTAGTACCACAGCGTTGATTTGTACACATGCGAAGGACTTTAACAACATTAGGGATAAAACTGTTGGTTAAACATTGCAGAAGTGCTCACCGATCTCATCAATTGTTACGCGCCGATCTTTCTTCACGAATTTGTTAATTGAACCCAAAGGTTCATCCCTAATGCTCATCATCATAAGTGTTCTCTCTTTCTTGGTTAAAACTACGATACTAACATTTGTTGAATTTGATTCTCATTTATCATGTGGTGAAACATTTTTAATATTAAGTGTTGTTTATAGAAAGGCACGACTAGTTTTTTTTTGTGAAACCAACCAAGTGCCTTTCAATAAACAACCCTTAATACGATACTAACGCTAAACAGGTGATTTATCTATAACACCTTCTTCAAACACATCTTTTTAAATTGATGATAAATATCTCAAGGTCGCACATTTTTTGCGCTGAGAAATTAAATCACAGCCCTAACTGTAGAACTGGCGGCGAACTTCATTATTTTTTTAAATTTTATATACACTCACATAAACAGCGAAACGTAACTTTGCACACAGTCAGCTGATACACAATCAAACATGTTAGCACACATCCAGCGTCTACTCTATTCGACAGCGTTGCTCACAGTGCAAATGGGTATTAATTCCCGACCTTTTTATCTGATTTTTATTTGTAATAATAATAATAATAATAATAATTCTTTATTGGTGTTTAACATATATATAGTTTACACAAGTCGAATATAATTAGGTAAATTGTAAAGTATAAGTATAAATGTGCGTTAAACATATATGGTATGAAATATGTAATATTATCGTAGTGGTAATACAGATTAAGATTAAAACAAAGTAAAAAAGCTTAAGTAGTAAATTAGCAAATAGTAAATGTAGTATATATGAAATTGACAATATAATAAATAAATCAATACATGTGTAGTTAAATCAATAAATATATAAATATATACAATAGTGAAAGTATAAAAAAATTAGATTACTCAAACATGCATCTTAAAAGTAGGTTTAAATAAAATCTTTGAGACAGTAACAAATAATACGAATATGGTTAAAATGGTAAATGAGTTAAAAACTTGACAGAAACAATTTTCTTAATGGGACGCGTCGTTACATACACACACGTATAATAGACATACCGACATATTAATATAAAATGTAAATAATTAAAAGACTATGCATAAATAAATAAATAAAATATATTAAGAAGTTAAATATAAATATCACACTTTAAAAATTCGCCGCATGAGTAAAAACAATTAGCCAAGAGATATTCTTTAATCACTGTTTTAAATTGATTTATAGGCATGCACTTAATGTGATGTGGTAATTTGTTATAATATTTGATACCATAATGATTAATACCTGTATGTACGGTTTGAAGTCGGATTTGATTTTGATATAAATCATTTTTGAATCTAGTATTATGGCTATGATGGTTGTGATCTGGGTATCCATGTAAATTTGTTTTAATGAAAACGAGACATGCTAGTATATATAGACATGGTAGTGTCAGAATTTTATATTTGATAAAATATTTTTTGCAGTCTTCGGTATATTTTGCCTGTGAAATTAGTCTTACTGCACGCCGTTGTATGGAGAATATTCTGTGCCTTGATGTTGAGTGCCCCCACACAATGATGCCATATTTGATGTGCGACTCAATTAGTGAAAAGTACGCTACTCTTAATATCTGCACTGAGTTGGTATAATATGACACATTGCGTAAGCAGTAGATATTTTTCGATAATGTTTTCGCCAAATTATCGCCATGAACATCCCATTTAAGTTTGGGATCTAGATGTATTCCTAAAAATTTGGCAGTCTTTTCAAGCATAATGTCTGTGTTATTTAGGGTAAATAAGATTTGTTTAGTTTTTGTTTCATTTAAAATTAGATTGTTTTTATTACACCATGCGGAAACTTGATTTAAAGTAACGATACTGTTTTGTGTTGCACTCTCAGCAGTTGTACCTACATTAACTGTGGTAGTGTCATCTGCAAATAATATTATATCAGAATTAACGCAGTTTGGCATGTCATTAATATAAATAATGAACAGGAGGGGTCCTAAGACTGATCCCTGAGGGACACCATGTTCTATTGGCAAAAAACTTGAAGTTTTATTTTTAAATTTAACCACCTGCCATCTATTCGAAAGATAAGACGACATTAGGTTCAAGCTAGTCAAACTAAATCCGTATTTTTTAAGCTTGTTACATAGAATATCATGTGACATGCAATCAAAAGCTTTGCTTATGTCTAGGAACGAACCTACACAGAACATTTTGTTTTCAAAACAATTAGAGACGATATTTACAAAGGATAGTATTGCATCTGTCGTTGAACGTTGGCACCTAAAACCAAATTGTTGGGGGCTAAATATCTTGTTCGCATCAAGATACTCAACTATTTGATCCTTCAATATCATTTCAACTACTTTGGAAATGATAGGAAGCAACGAGATGGGTCGATAGTTGTTTATATTATCAGTGTCCCCCTTTTTGTGTATTGGTATAACCTTGGCATATTTCAATGCGTCAGGAAAGATGCCTGACGAGATAATGCCATTGACTAGTTTGGTTAAAGGCGAAATAAGTAGATGTTTTACTACTTTTATATGATCTACCGTTATGTCGTATATATCTGCACTTTTTCGTGATTTTAATTTGTTAATAGCATCACGTACTTTATTGTGGGTGGTTTCTGTAAATGAGAAAGATACGTCATTATTGGTTTGAACATATGTATCTGAAGTAGATGCCTCATTAGTGGGTAGGTTCTCTAATAGTTCATTTGCAATGTTGACAAAAAATGTGTTAAAATCATCACAGGATATATCACAGTTAAGAGTTTGGTTTGACTTATTTCGGAGATCATTAGTAAGACCCCAGAATGCTAAATTTATTATTCGAGTTATTAATAAATTGATCGCAGGCCTGTTGTTTATTTGAAATAAAACAAACTTTTGTAATTACGTCTACATTCTTTGAGAAGGTGTTGAGAATTAGTGGAGGGATATTTGGAGTGATGTTCTTCAACAAGATGTAATGTTTCTCGCATATTTCGGATATTAGAATTAAACCACTGAATACGACGTGGTCCATTGTTATTTTTCTTGCGAACTTTAATGGGAAATGCATCATTTAAAGCAGTTGCTAATATGTAATAGAATATTTCCCATTGTTTGTTTAATGGCAAAGCTGGATTGCCTACAAAATTCCAGTCCTCTTTTTCTAAGATATTATAAAAAATAATAAGACGACATTAGGTTCAAGCTGGTCAAACTAAATCCGTATTTTTTAAGCTTGTTACATAGAATATCATGTGACATGCAATCAAAAGCTTTGCTTATGTCTAGGAACGAACCTACACAGAACATTTTGTTTTCAAAACAATTAGAGACGATATTTACAAAGGATAGTATTGCATCTGTCGTTGAACGTTGGCACCTAAAACCAAATTGTTGGGGGCTAAATATCTTGTTCGCATCAAGATACTCAACTATTTGATCCTTCAATATCATTTCAACTACTTTGGAAATGATAGGAAGCAACGAGATGGGTCGATAGTTGTTTATATTATCAGTGTCCCCCTTTTTGTGTATTGGTATAACCTTGGCATATTTCAATGCGTCAGGAAAGATGCCTGACGAGATAATGCCATTGACTAGTTTGGTTAAAGGCGAAATAAGTAGATGTTTTACTACTTTTATATGATCTACCGTTATGTCGTATATATCTGCACTTTTTCGTGATTTTAATTTGTTAATAGCATCACGTACTTTATTGTGGGTGGTTTCTGTAAATGAGAAAGATACGTCATTATTGGTTTGAACATATGTATCTGAAGTAGATGCCTCATTAGTGGGTAGGTTCTCTAATAGTTCATTTGCAATGTTGACAAAAAATGTGTTAAAATCATCACAGGATATATCACAGTTAAGAGTTTGGTTTGACTTATTTCGGAGATCATTAGTAAGACCCCAGAATGCTAAATTTATTATTCGAGTTATTAATAAATTGATCGCAGGCCTGTTGTTTATTTGAAATAAAACAAACTTTTGTAATTACGTCTACATTCTTTGAGAAGGTGTTGAGAATTAGTGGAGGGATATTTGGAGTGATGTTCTTCAACAAGATGTAATGTTTCTCGCATATTTCGGATATTAGAATTAAACCACTGAATACGACGTGGTCCATTGTTATTTTTCTTGCGAACTTTAATGGGAAATGCATCATTTAAAGCAGTTGCTAATATGTAATAGAATATTTCCCATTGTTTGTTTAATGGCAAAGCTGGATTGCCTACAAAATTCCAGTCCTCTTTTTCTAAGATATTATAAAAAATAATAAGACGACATTAGGTTCAAGCTGGTCAAACTAAATCCGTATTTTTTAAGCTTGTTACATAGAATATCATGTGACATGCAATCAAAAGCTTTGCTTATGTCTAGGAACGAACCTACACAGAACATTTTGTTTTCAAAACAATTAGAGACGATATTTACAAAGGATAGTATTGCATCTGTCGTTGAACGTTGGCACCTAAAACCAAATTGTTGGGGGCTAAATATCTTGTTCGCATCAAGATACTCAACTATTTGATCCTTCAATATCATTTCAACTACTTTGGAAATGATAGGAAGCAACGAGATGGGTCGATAGTTGTTTATATTATCAGTGTCCCCCTTTTTGTGTATTGGTATAACCTTGGCATATTTCAATGCGTCAGGAAAGATGCCTGACGAGATAATGCCATTGACTAGTTTGGTTAAAGGCGAAATAAGTAGATGTTTTACTACTTTTATATGATCTATCGGTATGTCGTATATATCTGCACTTTTTCGTGATTTTAATTTGTTAATAGCATCACGTACTTTATTGTGGGTGGTTTCTGTAAATGAGAAAGATACGTCATTATTGGTTTGAACATATGTATCTGAAGTAGATGCCTCATTAGTGGGTAGGTTCTCTAATAGTTCATTTGCAATGTTGACAAAAAATGTGTTAAAATCATCACAGGATATATCACAGTTAAGAGTTTGGTTTGACTTATTTCGGAGATCATTAGTAAGACCCCAGAATGCTAAATTTATTATTCGAGTTATTAATAAATTGATCGCAGGCCTGTTGTTTATTTGAAATAATACAAACTTTTGTAATTACGTCTACATTCTTTGAGAAGGTGTTGAGAATTAGTGGAGGGATATTTGGAGTGATGTTCTTCAACAAGATGTAATGTTTCTCGCATATTTCGGATATTAGAATTAAACCACTGAATACGACGTGGTCCATTGTTATTTTTCTTGCGAACTTTAATGGGAAATGCATCATTTAAAGCAGTTGCTAATATGTAATAGAATATTTCCCATTGTTTGTTTAATGGCAAAGCTGGATTGCCTACAAAATTCCAGTCCTCTTTTTCTAAGATATTATAAAAAATAATCTTACCTTCCAAAGTGGCTGGTCTATATGACAGCATTTTATTAGTGTTAGAATCGTTTTTAGCACGTAATGATATTACTATATATCTGTGTATAGTAAAATTGATTTTGTTTTTCCTTCATAAATATTTTTTATATGAATATGGAAATGGCTTTAAAGCCGAAATTTAATTTTATATATTATTAATATTACATTAGGCAGTTTGTAAGTGTTGTAACGTCTTTGTGCAATGAAACGAGATCGCTGGGCCGTAATCGGTTCGCATCGGCGGCGCTGCTGCGGCTCCGGAGCGCGCTCCAGAGGCCAGTATCACTCCAAACTCCGGACCGGCACTCGGCCTCCGGTGGTGGCAGCGCGACGCCGGCGATGTTTACGTAGTTTGCGCGGTCGTTCAGTTTAGTTCGGTGCCGAAACGTTTCGGAAAAGTGAGTGCCCCTCATATCCATCCATCTATCCGGATCGTCGGTGCGACCCCACGCCGCCTTTCTTTCACGATTGACCGTACCGGATGGCCTCTATCCGATAAATCACACCGCATCGAAAACGAGTACGACCAGATATGCCCCGCTGATAAAATTTCCATTTAGGATAATAAACCGCTTTTCACCCCATAAATATACCCAAGGATGGGCTTAAATAGGTGCAACGGGATAATCCGATGTGTATGTGTGTGTATGTGTGTCCTATGTGTGCGTGTTTGTGTTAACCAGAAAAAAAAAAATGAATAAAATCTGCGTCTTCATTTGAATACCAAATTGATCTTGTATTTGCTGTGTGACTCGGCCGGGATGAGTCCATCACCGCCAACGGAAATAATCTCGTGAAGTGTTTCGTAAGAAAGAATGGAAAAAAAGTGGATCAGGGTAAAACTCGTGGACGTGATGGTGTTCAATTGTGCGATGATGGAAGGAGGAGGTATTGTCCGGCGCCTCCACCATAATTGTCACTTGAGTTCTATACCTATTATCTCTTTTTCTATGAAAATAATATAAATAATAATACTATTTTACAATATACAATTTTTTCATTTACAAAAAATGATTGAAATAATAAATATTTTATATAATATTTAAAAAAAAAAGCAATTGAAGTTATTTGCTGTTATAAATTTACAGCAATAATTTTGATTGAATACGAACGGAATTTATTGGATATGGAAAAATGCATTAAAAATAGAATCCAATTGAATTCGCTAAATGTATCATCTAAACCGTTGCGAAACAACAAATGATGAAATAATATATAAATTCTTATTGCAATTTAAAAATATAAAATAATATTAGTTTTCTACGTGAAGTGTTTAAAATAGCCTTATATTCACTGTTTTTATTTTAATTCTAAATGTATAATTCAAACATGAAGTATAAGAACACTTTGTGTTTGAAATGTACATTTAGTTTTAAAATAAAAACAGTCAAGGAAATGGCATTTTGAATACTGATTATCAAAGTAATTAATGTAATGATTATGAAAATTGTCTTGTTAATAACTATTATGGAACAAAAAAAGTTGTTATTTTAAAGTAAATCATTAATAAATTTTAATGATAATATATTAAAAGTTTAAATTCATTATTTTTAAACCTTTCTTTGTTTTAGAAACTCTAATGTTGCAAACTAGGTAAAACTAGAAGCCAGTGTCTCCAGTCAGAACTTATTTAATTTATTACAAGTATTATATTTGATCTTTTTTTTCTGTAAATAATGAAGTAATTAGTAGATTGAAAGTAACAAAATAAATAAAAATTTGATATTAAAACAACAATATTTAATCTATGCAAAGAAACAACATTTGATCTTTTTTTTCTGTAAATAATGAAGTAATTAGTAGATTGAAAGTAACAAAATAAATAACAATTTGATATTAAAACAACAATATTTAATCTATGCAAAGAAAAAACATTTGTTCTTTTTTTTCTGTAAATAATGAAATAATTAGTAGATTGAAAGTAAGAAAATAAATAACAATTTGATATTAAAACAACAATATTTAATCTATGCAATGAAACGACATGCAACTTTCTAAAATACGGTATTAAAAATTATTCAAATATAAAAGTGTAATCGAATATTCTTGTTATTAACGATCATAAAATGAAAAAGTTGTTATTTCAAAGGGAATTAATTACGAATTCTTGAGTTTAATATGTACTTCTTTTATTCTTTATCCTTTTCAACTCTTTAACCAACATTAAACAGTCCGTAGGGTTGAAAAATACGTATGATAATTTCAAGATTACAAGAGGTAAAAAAACATTTTGATATTAAAACACTGACAAAATAACAATTTTATTAAATGTTATCCAAATATTTGAAATTAAACATCGAAAATTTTAAATATTTTCAGATTTTATAATATTATCTAATGATTTAGCAAATCGTCTTGTCTTGAACGCTAAATGGAAAAATTGTTTCTTAAAACGAAATACATAACAAATTTTCGAGTTTAATATATTGAAAGTTTAAATTTAGTCATTATTTTTTTTAACTATGTTACAAGAAATTAATTTAAGCGTAACAATTGGTAGATTAAAAAAGTTAAAATATATAACAATTAGATATTAAAACAGTTACTAAACGATGACTTTATAAAATACTGACACAGTATATAGTATGTTGGATGCTTGAAGCCATAACTTTGTGATACATATTGAATCAGGAACTTTATCAAATGATAAATAAAACTTACTTTGTTAATATTACACACGGAATTTATTTCGTAACTATAGTTTCAACCTTAGAAGGCCATTATCAAACGTACAGTACATTTGATAATACGTTTGATAATGGCTTTGTAAGGTTGAAATGGCCTTGTAAGGTTGAAATGAATTCGGTGTGTGATATTAACCAAGTAAGTTTTATTTATCATTTGATAAAGTTCCTGATAGTATATAGTTTCAAAAATTTTATTAAGTGATATGGAATTTCCTTTACCTCATCATTCAGTACTAAACAATGTTCAATCTATGGAATGAAGCAAAATTCTTAAAATCGAGGATTAAAAATAATATAAGAATATAATTAAATACGCAACTGGTTTTATCAGTATCTCATCAGTGAATTAAAAGGTTTAAATTATTAAAACTTTATTCTTTTTTATAAAATTTTAAGAAAACCTCAAAATTAAAATTTAAGTATTATAATGGGTAAATTAAAAAGGGCAAGAAAAATAATGGTGGTGACCATTACTATGTGTATATAAAGTGGTAAATCGTATTTTATTACATTTAAAAAGACATCAAAATAACAACTAGATTATAAAAAATAACGGTTTCGAAACAAGAGTTTAATTCAGTGTTTGGAATTAATAATTTGTATCATTATTATTACGAACGCTACTACGCTATAATCAATATATTTCTTATACTGTACGAACTTTTATTGCATTATTATAACGTGCACTGTTAACATTACAATGATTTTAACACAATATTTAGAAATAATGTTTATACGCTAAATATCATTAAAATACGCAAATATTAATTATTCAATATTTCTATTATAAAACATTAAAGTCTACAGAGATTTTCATGTAAAGATGTTGATAAAATGATGACATAAAAAATAATAATAATAATACTGATTTTTGTTCAATTTATTTTTTATATATGTACTTGTAAGAAAAGTCCAAAGAATACAATAAAAACTTTACACGTAATAAAATACTGATACAGTTCAAAATATTTTATTATTCTACGACAATGTTTCACCATACATACAATACAGTTTCATCGATATATCCTACAATAATGTGTTTATGATATAAAAGCATTGAACTAAACTGACTTAAAAACTTATCAAAGTAAATTAAATTTCTTGGAGTTTATTTCGCAGGAATAAATACAGTCTAATTTGTGTTGCTTTAATAGTTGTGCTACTTACTTCTTTTATTCATTAAGTGATTTGTTTTGTAGTCTCATTAAACATTATCGCATTCGTATATTTTTAAATTAAAATTACAAAAGATAGTAAAAGCAGAAAATGTAATTTATAAATGAGGATGATATATTTTTCAAATAAATAAGAATACGTAATTATGAGATGTTTATATAAATGTTGCCCGGCGCATCCACCATAAGTGTAAACTTTCTAATTATGGCTAGAAGTCTGGTATAAAACTAGGTTCTATTGCTTAAAGTAGACTTGCTAGAAGATATAAAAAGAATTGTTTTCTTGAATATCACGTAACAAAAAAGAAACAAAATTTACGAACGTAAAAGTAGCATAACACAATATGATATATTATAATGGTAATAATATTTCCTGGAAGAATTATATTTGTGTTAATAATATAATTTCAAATAAACAACTCAATTGATAATGACCGTCAAAAGTCGAAACTTAAGTCGTACACATTGTAATGTATTTATATATTATAATAAATTACAATGGTTAAAAACATAGTAAGTGTTTTATTCAGTGTTCATTATGAATGATCAATTGATTGTGTTTATATTTATTACTTGAATGTTAACGCTAAAATAAATATATATTTCCATATTTTCAGTTTATTATTTATTTCTTTAACGTTACAAATGTTTCGCTGTAGAGAAGTTCTTTATAACTTCTAAAGTATTATAGTTTTTTTAATTAAATTTATATCGATATAAATTTAATGAGAGTTGCACAAGTAAATAATTATGTATGGTAATTTAATAATCCTACAAATTACAAATTTTAGTTAATGTCTAATTATTTAATATATTAAAGCCATTTACGAGAATTATTGTTGTAATTTAAATTAAAATTACAAATGATAGTAAAAGCATGAATTGTAATTGATAAATGACGATGATATATTTTTCAAATAAATAAGAATACGTAATTATGAGATGTTTATATACATGTTACCCGGCGCATCCACCAGAAATTTACATATTCTAATTATGGCTAGAAGTCTGGTATAAACGTAGATTTTATTACTTAAAGTGGAATTGCCAGGAGAAAAGAAAGAATTGTTTTCTTGAATATCACGTAACAAAAAAGAGACAATATTTACGAACGTAAAAGTAGCATAACACAATATGATATATTATATTGCTTAAAATATTTCCTTGAAGGATTTTATTTGTGTTAATAAATTAATTGCAAATAAACAACTTAATCGATTGTGTTTACATTCATTACTTGAATGTTAACGCTAAAATAAATATATATTTCCATATTTTCAGTTTATTATTTATTTCTTTAACGTTACAAATGTTTCGCTGTAGAGCATCATTTTATAACTTCTGAAGTTTTGTAGTTTTTTACTTTAATTTATACCGAGATATATTGATTTGAAAAATTGACATTTTTTACTTTTTACAAAATTTACGCTTGACTTTTTTTAAAACTTTGAAAATGGAATTTAATTCGTCTCGTAAATCTACACTTCTTTCCCCATTTAACCGTTTCTCTATCTCTTATAGTTTCCTAGATCCCCATAGAGAACATCGAAAAAAACTCACCCTGTATATGAACAAACATCCATCGATTCGGCCAGTAAATTCTTCCTTCCTTCCTTCTAGAAAACTGCATTTCATATGTAAAAATTTAATATTCTCATTTTTTTCATATTTTATTTATTAAATATTGTTTTCTACAACAATAAATCTAATAAAAACTTGATTAATATTTCCTCAAATTTATTGATATGGTCCAAATATAATCAAAAATAAGTTTGCTTTTAATAAAAGCATTATATATTTTTATTATGATTTAACCAAAAAATCTTATCACTTTTTTATACTACAATACATTATATTTTTCCTGCTTGGGTTAACTGAATGTAAAATTAATTCTACTGTTGTATTCCTCACTTCACTATTTTATTTTAACACTTCGTTTACATTTCGAAAGCTTTGTGTTTATTATTGCTAGTTAATTATTATCAATTGTTAACTTTGTGTTCAATATTAATGGACTATTAATAGATAAATAAACACATCATATTCGAAATGCACATTTAGTGTTGAAATAAAATAGTCAGGTGAAAAATATAACAGCGTTTAATTATTGATTTATGCAGCTTCACATGACTAACAAATATAAATTAACTGCAAACGTATCTTATGCATTTATTTAATAAAAAAGAAAATGAATTTTTATATATTATAGAAAATTAACCAATAGTTGTAACAATACGAAAACTTTTCGTAAATCTACTACAATGAGTTTTATTAACACTTTCGTTTCAATTAATATTTTCATTAATTTATTATGAAAGAATATATTTAATAGTTTTAAGATGCGAAAGAAGTTGTAATTACAATGACTATTAATATACTTTACAGTAAATTTTTACACCTTCTAAACTATATTTTTCGTATATATTATTAAAATCATGTTGACGACAAACAAATTAATGAACATGAAATTTTTTGAAGATTGTAGAAGAGGGATATTTAAGTCTAGGAATTTGCGAAGGTAAACATAGGTGTTTCGGGATGTACTCGTTATCAGAGTCTGTGACAAACTTTGTAGGAAGGTGTGCAAGGGATTACTTGTATTTTTTGGTAAAGTAGTGTAGTGAAATGGCTGTGTAGTACGTTATATAGTTGCAATAAAACAAACATAGTTAAAAGGGTTTATTATTGTTAAACACTTCAGCTTATTTCTCCATACAGTAGCTTTAACAGGCATATTAATGGAGTATTAATATTCCTGATGAAGTCACTGTGTTGCTAAAAATGTGGCAGTGTTCAACAATAAATGTGAAACCCTCTCATCTGTGTTGTTTTATTTGAGTGTGTTATGGAGTTTCATCATGTATCCGCCTCGTCAATTTAATATTATATGATTGTCTTAGTTTGGTTCGAATACAAAGGCCTGATCTTTCAATCACCTGTAAGTTTTTATAACCTTAGGATGATTATTTAGGAAAAGGACTGCAGAATAGTCCAACAGAAATTGATATTTAATTTTGTAAATTGTTACTTCTGTATTTATAGATATACCTTTTTGTTTATGTGTTAGGTGTCTAGCTCTCTTTTCTATTTTTATCTTTAGCATTTGGCAATGGGGTTTGAAGGAAAGTTTGAGATTAAAGTTAATTCCAAGATACTTACACATTGTAAATAATATTGCATGGTGATGCCAAATGGAGATATAACGCAGGGTAAAAAGGGATGAATAGGCAGAATTTCTTAGGATTGTGATGGTTTATAAAAAATATAGTTTGTTTCATTTTTACTGATATAGGAGATAATTTTTCTTAAACTATTTAATAATTAAATTTGATGTGGTAAAACACTTCTTAAGTTCCATAACATTTTTATTTTCAGTTGCCTGACACGTGTTTCGATCATTCCTTATCAGGATCATTCCTGATCGAATGATGGAAAACACGTGTCAGGCAACTGAAAATAAAAGTAATACTAATTAATGATTAATTAGTTTTATACTTTGAAATTGATCAGGAATGATCGAAACTCGTGTCAGGCAACTGAAAATAAAAATATAATGGAACTTAACAAGTGTTTTACCCCATCGAATTAATAATATAATAAATTATCTACCATTCGTTTTCTTCTGTCAAAATGAAACAATGCATTGATTTGTTATTAAGCAACTAATTTAATTTTAGATCACTATTTAATCGCCTTTATTCAGATTTACGTTCCATTTGCAGAATATTTTGCTGATATCTTCTTAAACTGCAATAAAGTATATTACGATCATGAAATGTTTGACTAAAGTTAAACAATAGGATAACTTACCCCTTATCAATGTATTATCTCGATAAATCAAGTAAGATTTTAGAAGGCAACGTTTAATTATTTTCATAGTTCCTTTGCTAATGTATATGTAAATAATACAATAACGTAAAGATGTTGATAAAATGATAAAATTAAACAAATAATAATGTTTTTTGTTTAATTTTCATTAATTTCTATATTTACTTTTAAGAAAAAGTCGAAATAATACAATAATACACGAAATATTTTCGTATTTTTTAACTCCGCCCGTGACTCCTGTGTCCTAAATTATTTGTATTTTTTATATGAAAATGTACGTATATCGTGTATTGTTTCTAAGTTTTTTTCAGATTTTGTAAGCAGGAGAAGCGAAGCTAATAAAGAATAAAGAATAATTATTAGGTAATTTTTTACTACGTAAAGAAGATTAATACATTTTTATTAATAAATACAATACAATTTCATTAATAACAGTGTGTTTATTATAATACAAGTTTTGAAACAAATTTACTTAAAAACTTATTAAAGTAGATTACATTTCTTGGCGTTTATTTGGTAGAAATAAATACGTTCGAATTTGTGCTGCTTCAATAGTTGTGCAATTTATAACACGAAACTTACTTCTTTATTCATTAGTAGTCTTACGAAACATATTCGTATTCATATTTTTTAAATTAAAATAACATAAGATAGTAAAGGGAGAAAACGCAATTGATAAGCGATGAGTATACTTTTATTTAAATAAATAAGAGTACTTAATATTGAGATGTTGTTATTAGTGTTGCCCGGCGCATCCACCAGAAGTGTACACAATTATAAATTCTTGCTAAAAGTCGGGTGTAAAACTAGACGTTGATGCTTATAGTGGACTTACCAGGAGATATCCTTAAAAGAATTGTTTGCTCGAATATCGCGTAAAAATAAACAATATCTACTAACATACAACTAACATAACACTATATATATATATATAGATTCAGATATTATACTTGTAAATAAATAAATATATAGATAAGTCTGGGCGGAATTTTAATACAAAATTAAAAGAATATTAGCGTATATAATATCAATAGCGACAAATCGAGTTTTGATAATTAAATCCTGGTTAATTATCACCATTTAAAAAAAATTTATTAAGTTTATCATAATATATCAGGTTTAGTTGGTTGTCGGTCAATAAGAGGATTTGTTCACTGAATACTCTTTTTTCTATAAGCCAATAGAAAAATCTTAAAGGTGTATTTACTCGAGGCAATAGAAATTTTTAAACGTAAGAATAAACCAGTTGGAAATATTTATTAATATTTAGTATACGACCAAAGAAACCTAATATATTCTTCCTTGTTTAACACGTTGTAATGTTATATGTCTTTCCTCGGTAGAATTAAATATTAGCAATTTGACAAACTTAACTTGTCCAACTTAATTGAAAACACAGTTATATTCCTAACTACATTATTCAGTAAGTAAAATAAATATATGTGTTTTTATCATTTTACTGGAATTAACATTAAACATTGCTCGTACCTAGTTTATCTGAATGTAATGTTAGATATGCTGTTATATTCCTCACTTCACTATTTTATTTCAACACTAAATGCACATTTCGAACTCAATGTGTTTATTAATGATAATTAACTATTATCAATTGTTAACGTTGTGTTGATTATTAATTATTGATAAATAAATACATCGCGTTCGAAACGCACATTTTAGTGTTGAAATAAAACAGTGGGGTGGAAAATAGAACTGCATTAAATTTCTCAAACTTCTCAAATATATATTAATGAAGTACGCATGTTACAAATTTATTCAGTTACAAGAAATTTTACAAGAATCAAAAACTTCGTATATATCTTTTAGATGAAGAGAGATTTTTTCATAATATAATTACGCAATAGTTTCGAAGTGTCAATGAAATTCATATTAAACATATCTAAATATTTTAAAACTAGCATTTTTTTAAGTAAGGGACCATAGTCTTAATTTAGACAATACAGAAATATATTAAATGCCAATACAAATATAAACACATAAAATGTTCCTAATCACAGTTTGCTCTATAATCCTGTGAACTTTCTGTTCTAATTTGATTAATTTCCATTGATTTTTTCGTATTATTTAATACATCCCTTTATAGATGATTTTTCTGCTTCTAATGATTCCAATATAAATAAACAAAATAAGCCCTGTAGCCAATGGAAAAACAAGAAGAAAACAAAAAGAGAATAACTAAATTAATTACCGTATTATCAGATGTAACACTAAACAAAATAGTATTAACTTGTTTGCACTGTAGATGTGCTATCTTACTGCCTATTTATTGTAATTTACATTAATTGTGTTAAAAATATTATTTGCTAAAAAAATTCTTATATTTATACTTTTCATTTCAGTTTAAACATTAATTTACAAAGCTATTAAATATCAAATTTGTTGCAATTCTGGTGGTTTTTAAAATTATTTTCTATAAGTTTTTGAGAGGTTTTTAAACTAAAATACAATATCAACCATTTTTTGTTTATTTTATCAAAATGCACCTGTTTCTTTATTTAGTATGAACAAATTAATAAACATTAAATATTTGAAAGTCTAGAAATTTTTAAGGAAGAATAAACTGAAATACAATTTTAAATAACACAGATTCAACACTTGATAATGACCTGCAAAGGTCGAAACTATAGTTGTGTCAAAATTGATAATATATTGTAAACTTTGTTTGTGTATATTATACAATAAATAGTGGTATAAAAACTTAAAAATTATTTTCATTTAACCTTTTTTTGTTATGATTTTGTGTAATTTAGAAAAAAGAAATACATTAAATTTTCTACTGCATGTCACAGATTTTACGATAATTTATTTGTTATGGAAGATAGGAGAACGTTCAAAATTATTAAATATTTAAAAATAATAATGTTTTTGTGATTCAAACAAATGCGTCAGGAGTTTAAATTATCAAGGAATTCATTGTCATAGTCTGTGTGGTCTGTCATTTTGTATGAGTGTTTGAGGTAGATTACATAGGTGTTAGTAAATGATGAATTCATTCATTCACCCATGGTGAAACATTTTAGTATTCATTTGATTGTTGAATTATTGAACCAAGTGTTTTAAATCAAGAATTAAATTGATGTTAGTAATGTTAATATCGATTGTAACTGTTTTTTGATAATGGTCGGATTGTTGTGGATGCGGACAAAGTTGGAATTTTTTATAAATGTGGCCAGTTGTTTGGATTTGGTTTTATTTGGTTAAAATCGCCGATTAGGACAACATGGTCATAAACAGAAGCTTTTGTTCGGATTATATTTTCCAAAGACCTTAATTGTGGATTTATACAAGGAAATTTTGAATGGTGTAGTGCAGATATTCGTTCAAGACATTGTTTATTTTATGTGGATTAGATTTCAATAACTGGCTGCCACCAATAAGCCACCTCGTTGATTTTATAGGGAAGCCGAGGAAGAGATTAGAATGTAGGACTAATTATTGAATGACAATGTGTTTTTCAATTTCGCGTCAACCATCCTAATGACAGTGATATGATTGTGGGCAGTGGGATGCAAAAAAGTTTTAAAGTAGGGAAGCAATCAAGGAAAGTGAGTTTAATTTACTTACCTATTTATAATGAAGTTCTGTTCTTCTATAAAGTCTTCATAAAATTTGGGGTTTTGAGATAGGTTCTTCACAAGATCCTTTTTTATCGATAATATAGTCAGTTCCTGTAGAATTCCTCATGAAGTTTTTAAGTCCTGTGACCTAAATTTTTGTATTTTTTAATGTATGTATCTCAATTTGTTTACCATATTTTAACAGGATATTGTAAAGTAAAAATGAATAAATGAATAAATGAATAATGCGTTTTAAAACTAAAAAACTACCGAAGCACTGGTATCTAGAATAGTTAACACCAATTAACAAAGTCTAGTCTCATCCCGATATACTTTATCTTGTCCAGTTTCTTTTAAAAATTGTAACAAAGCAAGATTTTTTGTAACTGCTTCAGGAGTTGTATATAAAACACAAAGTTGAGACCGCAAAGCATGTATATCAAAAAAATATATATTTAACTTCTAAGGAATGTAAGACTTCTTCAGAAAAATGCGAATCTATGAGTACAGAGATTCGCCTTTTTCTGAAGAAGCTCTACATTCCTTAGAAGTTTAAAAAATTGCACAATTCCACAAATTTGAAATCACTAACATTTTAAAATTTGTCTCGTATTTCTTGAACCAAATTGTCAATTACTTTCAGAAAAAGTCACCGATACGAAGTTGTAAGATAGTTAACTTCGTCAATTCGAAGATATTTATTTTGAATTTTCAGTCTTCGTTCTATTCCAGACAAACTCGAATTTGTCTCAACGTCGAAGCAGATTTTGTTCAAACTTTGCAATTTTTGTAATACAAAAATAAATATGATATGATTTCGTTTGTAAAATATCGTACAAAACGTCTGTATATGGAAAAATGTCGTAAAAGAAGTTGAGTAAAAAATTTAAATTGAAATCATTCCAAATAACCTCTTGTGCTGTTTGTAGTCTCGGGATCGCAGTCGCTTTTGTTTTGTAATATATTTTTAAATATTAATATTGAAGTTTCTCGATAATCATAAACTGTACCATCCAGTCTGCCATTATAAAAACAGCTTGTTGAAAATACCTTTGGAAATCTTTTTTTACCATTTCATTTAACGCTTGAAAAAAAAATTAACCCAAGGTTAAAAAAATACTATGCATTCTTTAATACTACCAACATACTTGGTGTGCTACTAACTAAACATGACCTTGAAACGCGCCGGTGGTGCCATCTCTCGGACTTTAGGATAGCACTAAAGTCAGTCTATGAGCAAAACAAAAATGGTGGTATTAAAAGTTTCTTTTACTTGGACTCTACCTAAGTGTCCTGTCATCACAGCTGCTCCATCGTAGCTACTTTTAGCTACTAATTTAGTCTTATTATCTAGGTTATTTTGTACAATAATGCATGCATTTTATTTGGCCGTTCTGTCTGCCCTAATATCCAAAAATCAGAAAAACCTCTCTTGAACATTTGCATCTTTTTCACATATCGCACAACCACAGAAAGCTGACACAAGTTAGTAATATCTGTAGTTTCGTCTAGTATAATGGAAATAAATGAGACGTCTTTAATTTTATTTTTCATTTTTCAATTGTTTGCAATATCGACTGATCGAGATAGTGGTTTAATGTTTCATAATATTTTGCCATAAAATGAAGTAAAGCGATTAAATTTCCTCGGTTTAATGAGTCATGACCTTCATCGTGCCCTCTGAAACTGAGTTCATGTTCGGCGAGATAACATGTCACGTAAATTAATCTTTTTAAAATACTCCTATTTTTATTAACTAATTCATTACCTTGTCTATGACTTAAACTAAGTTGATAATCCAAATTATGTTCAATACGCACAGTTTTCCAATGTTCTCGCATCCGGTTAACCATTTGTTCTCTTCATAGATATTTTTATGATATGACTAGTATAGTTTTTCACTTTTTTCACTCGTAAATTTAAAATTGGAACCGGTCGACCTTCCTTTATTATACAGTATTTTTCTTGAAACACAAATTGAGAAAATCGTTTTCTTTTCATTTCGTGGACAGGGAGTTGACATAACCATATAAAAAATTATACTTCGCCATTGTTACCATTTAGATGTGAGAATTGGGTTTGGATATCGTCTGTCGGAGTGATGAAATTTGTGATTCAAAGACAAACATGTCGACGAGTATGATCCTGTTGCTTAAAAAGGTAACATAATTGTCTACGTTAAATAAATTAATGAAACGGGTTTGCAGTTTTTTTATAAAGTAATCCCAAACGTGATTAATTTTTCCGCTGCTAATCTCTTGATAAAACCAATTTGAAAATGACAAGTAATTGTCGAAATATACGTGAGGAAACTGATAAATTAATTATGGAACAAAACAAGTCTTTAATTTACAAATCCACCCCTGTGAAGATTTTTTGTTTTAAGATATTATTTTTACATTGAGGACTTCTTAAATTGGTTGGAGCTACCTCTAGGCGCATTTCGTTGACCAAGCACCGTGGTCTATTTGTTTGCAGCTCTTGCGTTTATGGGTAATTCCGTGCTGCAGTTATATGTGCCCTGTTTTTCTTCATGTTTGGCACTGGTTATAATTTTGTAACAATTTCTGGTGATGTGGTCGTACTTGTTGTATCTGTTGCATTAAGGGGGTAGTGGCATTGGTTATGTTAGGTTAGATTAGGTTAAGTTAGGTTTAAACTCAGTTACTGTTGAAATCTTTCATAAAAATAACAGAATTTATTTTTACACAACTTCGTAACTAGTTTCAACTACAAAGTGATCATTATCAAACTAGTTTATTCATTGAAAATGTACTACCAAGTAAACGCCTCCAAAATTCAAGATCTTTCATATATATCTGAAGTGATCATGGAGAAGTTTCGTGAATGACTCTAGTGAAGGGCCTTATACGCTCTTAAAAGTATTTTGTTGCAGTGTATGTGTGACTCATTTAATAATCAAATCTTACAATAAATATTTGTCGATAATAATAAAACAAGTCATAACAGTAAAACAATATAACTAATTTAATTTGTGTCCATAATGAACTCACTAGAGTTATAGCAGCAATTGTCTACGAGAAATTTTCCCAATCTAGATTTTAAAATATTTGAACTTCCACCATTTTTAATAAAATAAGGAATTGGGTTATATATTTTTGTACAATTAAACATGACTGATGTCATATAAAGTGCTATTATGCTTTGTTGTTCTTAAATTTTGGCAGTGCCTCGTGTTATAATTGTGGTTGCCACCATTTGTTTCAAAATAGTTTGTTTTTATAAAGAACACTTATAAATATAATTGCCCGTAACAGTTATTCTTCTCCTTATTAATTTTTAACTAGGATTAGATCATGTTCTTTCTTCAACATTTATAGCCACACTTGGGGTGATCTACTCAAGCTCTCGTACCATCTTCTTGATGGTCTTGCCGGGTGTCTTTTTAACCCTGTTATGGTAATTTTTCGTAGTCCCTTTTATCCACATGGTTTCTCCACTATTAGCTTATATTTCAGGCACATCATACCACATCTTAAATGTCGCACTTCCCTCTGATATCTTCGTTTTTTATGTGGTCTCAGAGACTGCACCCTACTATGCATTTTAGGGTTTTTCATCTCCATTGTTCTCATTCATTTTGGCGTTTTATGCTTTGGTTTCGATCACTTATGTCATAATGGTCCTGACACAGGTTTTGTAGATTCTTGCTTTGCTTCCTACAGACATGTGCTTGTTTTGCCATATTATACATCTTAGATACACCGATATTTGATTTGTTTTCGTTGTTTGGGCTATCACTTTTTCAATTTGGTTCCTGTTGCCTGTTATGTTGGCTCCTATTTGAATTTGATAACCTGTTCGACGCTTTTATTTTATATGGCGAGCTTGTATCATGACAGATATTGTAATGGTCATAGACTTAGAAGCAATTTATTAATTAAGACTTGTAGAGCATCCTTTAAAAGTCGTGTTCGTCTTCGTCATACGCATAACCTACAATTTTTATTTTTTACGTAAATATGTGCCTACATATTTGATAACTGATAACCGAAGCCTTATGAACAACTTTGGAAATTTTCAATTATAGGTCATATTTTAAAATACCTAAATGAAAATAAAATTATTACTGCGCCAACATTTTTTCATTAATTTTCAACACTACATATTAATTTCATCGTGTTATATTAACCGCAATAATTTGTTTGGTTACATTATTTGCATCACTAGCTTTCTCAATCAATAATCTCTAATTAAAACTAAAAATTATCGGTACAGCACTCGATGTATTTGTCAGGCGTTGAAAGGTTAAAAGGGCACATTCGGCCTACAGCCCCGCAAAGTAATTTATAAGCATATTGACAGAGAAGTACAGAGTTCAAAGTAGGTTAATCGAAATCGCACTTTGTGTAACGCCAGAATGAGATATGTCAACCCGAGCCCTTTCGACATTTATCCTCAATTTAGTTTCCATTTATCACTCGTTACAAAACACCGACCGTAATGTTGGCCAGGACCGATGCTATCGAAGCAAATGCAATTCTTACACTTTATTTTCTTATTTGTTATTAAGTGTAATTAATGAAGATGATTATATTAAATCATCGTGTTTTAATTTTTCAACAATTAAAAGACGTTTTGTAATAATTAATTTAATGATTACACATTATGATGAACAAAATAAAATTCCTTACTTCTATTAATGCCAGATGTACATTTCGAGTACTATATACTCATTAACAATTTATTTATTTATTTATTAGTACTTTATCAGACTTGCTTTATAAATAGAATTTGAAATACATAAAACAGTACACAAATCAATGGTTCGCATGCTGTTATATTTAGTGATTAGTTGGTTCTATTAACACGATTGTTTAAGTAACAATTTGCTTCATATGTTTATAAAATTCGATCCTTAAGGAATCTTTAATAATTTAAGATGATTTACATTCAATAGCATATTCCTTGATATTTGTCAACTGTAGAATTAATCACATATTTTTAAAGGTATTGATTTTTAACACTCTAATGCCAAAAGAAAACAATTTTAAAATCGCTTTCATGAAAATTATCTATACCAACTTTTAGCACAGTTAATGCATTATGCACTATTTTGGAATTATTCAAAACAGTTCTGGGTCGACCTTATTTTCCTTGTTTTCTGATTAGTTATTTCTTCGAACGTTTATATTGTTTCTTAAATAACTAATTGAGGAACAAGTAGAGTTAGAATATAGATTTAACAGAAGAGACAGAACATTAGAGACTTTAATTTAAACGTTTTTAACATCGAGTAACCAGTTGTATCTAAAAAATCCTAACGACTGCGCCAAATTTCTTTTTGAATGTTGAGTAGTGTAGAATAAAAATTAAATGCAATAACCATAGATATAGACCAATCCAATCGGTTCACTGATTATACGCAAATTTCTACTTCTCTTGACAATCAACGATGCCAATTTTTAGCAACTACTGAACGTAGTTTAGTAATAATAAAATAATACTACTAATTAGTATCTAATAACGATTATATTGGTAACTTAATTTAAAATATATTGTATTTATTACTTTCTGCAATTTATTTATATCATCATGATCTAAAATTGATGGCAAATACCGTCATCCTATTATATTTATTTTTGGGGTACGTCATCCTTTTATCTCCATCGTGGGCGGATGGAATTAATGCGAATAACATATGACATAATGTAATTTCCAGTCGGCGGGGTCCTTCCACTGTGTAGGAGAATTTTCGTCGGGGAAAAAAAGCCTATTTGAACTTTCTTTAAAAAGGAGATGTATTTATACTCTCCTTTTATTGGAATCGTTAAAGTTTGTAAGCCCTGTGTCGGAGTATTGAAAAATAACATTTTTATGGCCTCCCCAGAGGAGTCTATTCCGGACGGCGTGCTTTCTCCCAGGAAGCCGACAGGAACTCGCTGCTCTCCACCCACTCCTGCCTCTCGTTTTTCCACCCCGCTCCGCCATTCCCATTGAATTCGCATTGAATATTCATCGTATATGTATAATGGTTTCATATTAATAATAACGTAATTGTAATATTTATTATTTTATTGCCTCTTGATGTTATTTGATATTCTGTATGGTTTGCCACAAAATAATATGAATATGGTGTCCTCATTATTTATTTATTAAATAGTGAATCCATTTACCAAATCGAATCCAAAAATACATAACATCAAATGGTTGAATAATTTAAAACAGCTTGTTTATTAATAAGTAATTATTTAATAATTCGAGTCATAGTAAGTGCTCAAAGTAAACTTCATTTTCATGAATTCAAAAGTTAATAATTAAAATGTACTCGCTTTATAATTTCTAACAGATTCTGTTGCTTTTTGTTTTCTGAGACAAATTTCTTCTATCGTACTAAAACTTGGGTTTAAAAGCTACCCGAAAGGAAAATTAGAAAGGTACCATTTGCTTTATCAAACAGCTTATATTCAAATTTTACACACACATTACTAAATGTTTTTTGTTTCGATTTTGAAATTACAAATTTAGAAGTTTGATGAATTCTGTTTTTGACATGTCAAATTTGCAAGTTTAAGCTGAAGTATGTTTTCAGCTTGTATCTAAAACTATGTTATACAGCTAACGAAAGGTTCCACTATTGTAGTGGAATAATTTATTTTCGAATTCCACACATACGTGTCTACAAATGTTTTTTGTTCTTCAAATCTACATTTCTAATTTTTTTGATTAGATATGACAAATTTAAACCTTCAGAAATCACTGAGTGATTCTCATCTGGGCCTAAAAATAAATGTTCCCGGATATTTGGTTCCGATACGTCGATGAAATTTTTGCCATAATTAATTCTGACATTAACATAGATTCATTTATTACATCCCTCAATATATTCACAAAAGTATACTTAACCTATGAAATTGATCAAAATAATTCTCTGTCCTTTTTAGACATACTTATTTCACTTAAAAACAACAGACTACAATTTGATATCTTCCATAAACTCACACACACTTTTAATTACTTCCATTTAGATACCTGTGCACCAATGAAATACAAATTAGCAGCTTTCAATATTCTTATTCATCAAGCATTTATTATTCCTTTGTTTGCAGAAAATAGGGAAAAGGAGTTCAACATCAATTTTAACATTGCAAAAAGCCTCAACTATAATCTTGATATAATCAAGAAACTTATTAATAAACAGGCGTTTAAAAATAAACTTAAGATTGCAACTTGCCTTACAGCAACTAACCATAATTGAGAGACTAAAATATGCTTCATTCAAGCAATAAAATATAAAAAGATACTGCAGACGGTATTCTGAAGCAGAATTGATGATTATATAATCATGGGTTTGAGTGGAAGATTTTTCGATGAAGAGAACTCCGCCCGTTTTCCTTCCGACTAAAATTTAGAAGTATATTTACATATTTTATATTATAAATTTTGTATTGTTTTGTTAGTAAGGAGTACAAAGATATTTTAAATAAATAAATAAATAAAAATAAAAAAATCGTCAAATTAACTTGTTCCCCAAAAACTGAATCACATTTTAACAAATTATATAAAAAAATCATCCTAACTTCTGCCTATTATTCAAATTATAAATTGAAACAATTATTAGGAACCACCTTTACTAAAACAAATGAACTAGAACAATCAGGAATTGTTCGATAAACTGTAACAATTCTGACAATATATACGTAGCAATTTACAAATTAGATTTAAAAAACAATTAACACACGCTAACAATTTAAATAATGAAAAATCCGCAGTAGCTAACCATATAATAGAAACAGGTCACCAAATCGCAACAAATAATATTAATTTACTCAGTCTTACAATTATCAATTATACATGTTAGAGGCAATACAAATGAAAAATGATGAAAGTAAATTAATGAATTTCGATTTAAGTCCATTATAAAATGTATTACTAGAATTTATCGCTTCATTTTAATCCTAATACCTATTTCCAAATACCGTCCATAATTTACATCTTTTTGAAATTATCCTACCGCTAGTTGGTTACATAATTTTTGTGTATAAATATCGTTTATTTATTTATTATTTATTATTAATACAGGTAGTTTGATTCGGGTTCGAATATTACATAGTCAACTTAATCTAATTTAAAACTAGTGGTTACAAACTAAATTTACATTATTAAAAAGTAAATTTAATTTAACTAACTTAAAATTATTTTATCTTATAACTTTTACATTTATAATTCATTGCAACAAATTTTGAATCAAAAAACTAATTTTAATTTTGTACTCAGTATTAAATCATCGATTATGGTCACTTTGTGTCCTAAATATACATTTGGTATTTCAGATAAACTGTGTGAAGAAAAGTGCTTTATTTTATAATCAAGTTTATCTTCACGTAACTCATCCAATTAATTTACTATGTGACAATTGTTTCGATCTATAACGATAATTTTTAAATTATAAATCTTAACTATGTTATTTAATCATTAGAATTTACTGCAGCGATGATATTAAATTTCACAGACATTTTGGCAACATTTATAACTAAAGCTCATGATACTAATATAATTTTAAGAATTTTATTTTTCAGTAGTTCGACCTGTATTTTTATCGCTTTCGTAATCCAGGTACCGTCTTCCCTCTGAATTGTTGCTAAGTGTATTCTTTTTTTGATACGTCCCTTCATCTTATGTACCATTCCCTATAAGTTCTATCATATTTTTCTTACGGGTTTTTTTCTAAACCACTAATATCCACAGCTTTTGGGCATATTTCCCTGAAGGACTTTTTCTCTTTTCTTCTTAGTTTGTTTTCGCTGCCTTTAAATTAGATTATAAGATTATAGGACTGTCTGTAGCAAAGTTTTACTGCACTGCAACTTGGTTAGATCTTATGTACTAATACCCTAATATTAGTATGTTCCCATGAATTTACTAGCACATATGTATTTCGTCCAAAGACGGCATTTGCAAAAACTTCCCTGATAAGTATATCGGCATGTTCGGTGCCTATTATACTTGCCTGGCCTGGTATCCATATTAGAGTCAGCTTTTTGCCCTTGGCCAATTGGTTCAGAGCTTGATGATCATCATCATCATTCAGCTATCTGTGTCCACTGCTGGACATAAGCCTCCCCCATTTCTGCCCATTTCTTTTTGTCTTGAGAGTTTTGTATCCAGTTGCCTGCACATCTCTTTAGATGGTCCGTCCAACGTGTAGGGTAACTTCCCTTGCTTCTTTTATCCAAGCGCGGTCTCCACTCGAGCAGCCTTTTCGTCCATCTCCCGTCCGTCATTCGTGCCACATGGCCAGCCCACTTCCACTTGAGTTTCCAAATTTAGATAACTATATCCGTGACTCCGGTTCTTCTTCGTAAATCTTCATTTCTTATATGATCCCGCAATGTCACCCCGAGCATGGACCTTTACATCTTGCGCTGTGTTACCAAAAGTTTCTTGGCACTTGCTGCGGTTAGTGTTAACATTTTCCTCTTCAAACATTGTGGCATGTCGCTTTTAAAGACTTCCACAAGCTTTCCAATTGCTGTCCAAGACATTGTAACACCTATTTTTATTTCGCTCGTTTGGTTATCTCTTGACATTTGGATTTCATGGCCAAGATAATTATACCTATTCACCAAAACCACTTCCTCATCACCAATGAGAATTTGCTCACTGGGAACCAAATTTGTCACATATTTTGTTTTTGAGATATTCATTTTTAGACTTACGTCAGCACAGTTCGGTAACATATCTTTAATGTCTTTAATGTTATCTGATACCAAAACTACATCATCGGCAAAACGTTGATTTGTTAAGTTTTGAGCATCTATATTTAGGCCCTTGTTTTCCCAATTAAGTGAACATACTACAAGACTGTGTTAAAGAGTTTGGGCGATATTCTGTCTCTCTGTCGATTTAAATGCATTTAGTATTTTCATGGAGTTTTACCGTTATTGTAGCATTTTTATAGATATTGTGAATCAGCTTTGAGTATCAGTAATCAACTCTACATTCCTGTAATGCACTGAGGACCGCTTTCAGCTCTACCGTATCAAAGGCCTTTCGAAAGTCAACAAAAGCAAGGACTAGTGGCCTATTGTATTCGATGGTTTTTTTAATCAACGTTTTTATGCTTTGTAGATGGTATTTTGTTCCTGCTCTAGGGGTTGATAGAGATCCAGTTTTTTCTCTTTTTTTTTTAGTCTCGTTGTTATTATTTTTATGAACAGTTTTTGTAAGTGGTTCAGAAGGCATACCTGTTTGTAATTTTCAAGCATTGTAGTTGTTAGCGGCAGACTGACTGTCTGAGATTAGACACATGTACTTTCTAAGGCGAAACATTAGTCTTAGAATCTATAGGTCTGAGGTGCCTTATCTGAGGAGAACTGATTCCTTGAATTTGGCCGTATATGCCTATGTCGGAGTCCGCTTCCGTTTTTGATCCATCTGTATACCAGATTACGGAGTTAAGTTTTCGTTTTTTTGATTCGATTTAGACTGTCAATGGTCACTTCAAAGTAGGAACCTTGATTTATTCAGGTTCAGAATTTCTATGTCCCCAATCATACCAGTCATTAGACCTTCTAGCAAGTAGGTCTAGTAAAGGTTTCATTGCTACAGAGGGGGTTGTGTGCATAACTCCCGTGATGCCAAGACAGACTATTCTCTAAAAGGTTTGAAGCTTCTTTTGTGCAATTGCTTATTTAGTCTTGACAAGTGAGCCATATGTAATAATGGAAATTACTACCATAATATACAGCCAATGTATTATTTGTGGTTTCAGTCCCCGTGATCTACCAAAGAGCCTCCGTTATATAAATAGTGGCGATGAAGCTCTCAGATTGATTTTTCTAGGTCCGCGTTCGAATTAAGTTTCCTCTCCAGTAATAAACCTAGATATTTCACCTGCTCACATTTGCTGGGAAGCCGGTCTGCATTTATATTTTCCACTTATAATCCAGTTTTCTCCAGAATACAATTAGTAGAGACATTTTAGATTATGTCTGCGGCTCAGGTATTTAACAGGATCGAACAGCTAGGATTGGGTGTTGCTTTGGTTGGTGGTGGTGTTATCAATTCGGCTTTGTATAATGTCGACGATGGGCATAGAGTTGTTATTTTCGACCGATTTACTGGTATCAAGAATCAAGTGATAGTGGAGGGAACTCACTTTTTCATTACTTGGGTCCAAAGGCACATTATCTTCGATGTCCGATTTCGACCCAGAAACGTTCTATTAGTCACTGGCAGTAAAGATTTGCAGAATGTTAACATCACACTTCGTATTTTGTTCAGGCCTAGACCAAATCAACTACCGAAAATCTACACCATCCTTGGCCAAGACTATGAAGAAAGAGTGCTGCCAATTACAACTTAAGTGTTGAAAGCGGTGGTGGCACAATTCGACCCCGGAGAACTCATCACACAGCGTGACTTGGTCTTGCAGCATATTAATAATGATTTGACGGATAGAGCGGCTCAGTTCGATGTTATCCTCGATGTTACGCGTGAACGCAGACACGGTTTGGCTCTCTTCAATACTAAGAAAGTTAGTTAACATATGTATCTGCTGGCAAATACAGTAATCATCTTCATTCCCAGTTTTCTTAAATTAGGATAATTCTCTGCATGTAGTTCTGTAGTTCTTCATAAAACGTCGATAAATTTTCTTGAAAATTATCTTTCATGAATGTTTGACATTATAACTCAATAACTTCTAGCTGTAATTCAATTGTTGCAGTGGAAACATCAATTGAAAATGGATTTTCAAAAATTCGGATATCATTCTTCAGCTCATGAAAATCCGCAAATCTCTCGTCGAAATGGTCGCTAAGCATTCTTAAGAGTTCAATCGTTCTTCTCTTTGGGAAGCAAACATGGATTTGTTGCTTCTTCAGTTCAGAACACGTTGGAAAATGCACCAAATTTTCCCGTTCAGCTTGTTGTATGAATAGTCGTAATTTAGTTTAAAATGCATTTACGTTTGCGTATACATGGCAGATGAGTTTTTTTTCCCTTGAAGCTTGATATTAAGATCATTCAAATATTGCATCAAATCGCATAAAATTTCTAATTCCCAAAGCCACAATGGGTCGTTAAAATCAGGAACTGGGTTTGATTTTTTAGTCATGAAAGCTTCAATCTCGTGTCTGAAGGAAAAAAAAGCGTTTGAGAACGTTACCCTTATTCAACCAGCGGACTTCACTGTGGTACAACACGTCATCATATTCCTTCAAAAATTCTATGAAAATTCTGTGAAGTTCACCGATTTTACAACAACCGTCATAATATGTTCCAAATTCAGCTATTTTGCACAGAGATGTTGCTGGTGGATTACGCAATAGAACGCCATTGGTGGACAATTCTTATAATCCGCGACCTTTTGCCGAAGACGGGCAACTAATCCGTTGTGCCGTCCTATCATACTTCTTGCACCGTCAGTAGTTTCTCCTACAATTTTATTCCAGCTAAGCTTAAGGTCATCAATGAATTGCGATACTTGTTAGAAGAAATTTTCACTTGTATTTGTTCCATGCATGCTTTTCATTGCAGCTAGCTCTTCAGTTATTTCAAACCTGCTGGAAACTTCTCGTATGAATACTAATAATTGGATTGTTTTGCTTTTGATTTTAGTTGCAGCAGAAGATCTTTCTCCAAATCTTCAACGCGTCTCGTAATATTCATTCACGATAAGCTTACTGTTTCAAAAGCGCTTTTCTTTCCTTAACACAGTTCATCTACTACAGCTGGAATGCACCTTTTCACACATTCTCCTTCAGAAAAAGTGTTTGCTTCCTTACCCAAAAGTTTCCGGGTAGCACATTACCCGAAAACTTGCACGAACGGCGGCTTCGTTATTGTTTTTCCTCTTGCTGAACAGTTTTGTCAATCAACCAATTTCTTCACACAGTGTGCAATTTTTTTGGGAGCGGCATATAACATTAGGATGAGTACAGCTAATTATGAGTTGTTTATGTTACATTTGTGTACACTTTTTCTGTCATTTTCTTTCTGCTGTAGTTTGTTCTTAGCTTTTTGGTTTTTAGACTGATGAAGATTTTTTTAAAGGCTTGTTTTTTTGTAACCTTGCATGATCTACAAAGCTGTCAGGGTTTATCATCATCAGTATATTTTTTGCGAAATAAAGGCTTTATTTATGATTTAAATTATTTTAGGATAAGGCACATAATATTAGAATGTCTACAACCGACTATGAGTTGTTTATGTTATTTTTGTATTCACTTTTTCTGGCAGTTAATACTTAGATTTTTATCTTTGCAGATTCAGAAAGATTTAATCCTGCAAATAACGACAAATCTACTGTTTCTGAAAAGTTATCTACATTAACAAAACATCGAATTTCGATTCAGAGTATGTTTAATAATTCACTGCTTCTCCGTTTTTACCTGTATGTTGCTAATTTAACATTGCCATCTCTAATATCTGATGTAGTCTTCTAGATATTATAGTCGGTTGTTGAATCTTTCTTGTAAGAAAAGTGACAGCTTTGAAATTACATATTTGTAAAAAACTTTACAGTTTGAATTATTTCATTACTACGTCCAACATTAGTAGCACTTAATTTATTGCTAATCGCCTGATTGCAGTCCGGCCAAGTTGTACGGGGACACATTGTAATGACAGATAGTGTAAAGTTAAGATACAGTCCTCATTAAAACAGATTGCTCCAATTACTCTGGACTGAGAGGTGGGGGGGGGGGCGAACAAGAACTTTGTTACACTATTCATTTGACCTAGTGAACCTCTGCTCATTATCCAACTTGATATCAACATCCGAACACAAATACGGACGATACTTTAACGTTCTGATAATTTCGCGATAAATTGGTCGGCGGCCGCAACTCGTAAGTGGCAAATTAATTATGCACGAGGGATTTATATGAATTAATTTAATTGGGTCAATATATATATATATATATATATATATATATATATATATATATATATTTCGACCCCAAAATAGAATCATAATTAATTTTAAATATTAATTGAAAAATCATTCTCCAAGAAAAAATGAATGAGAAGACATTGGGTTTAGAATTGTTACTCCTTGATAATGAACATTAAATCGCTAATTATACATAAAAATCCTAACGACTGCGCCAATTTCGTTTTTGGTCGCTGGCCAGCCTAGGTTAAAAATTAAATGCAATAACTATACACATGAAAATACAATCATAACAAATAACACTTGGTTTGTTTTATTTTTAAAGGATAATTGAGAAAATTATTAAAGCAATTTAGAAATCCAAGTTAAAGATGTTTGAATTTGTAATTTTTAATTGAGGACACATATAAACTATACATGTGTAGTTGATGTGTGTGCTTAATTAGAAATTGCAAGTTTATGAATCTTAAAGTATGGGACGTAATTACATATGGAAGTAGACTATCTCTAATCCTTTATCCTGGCATAATTCCAGGTCAGTATTGGTGATATATTGTAGTCAGATGCATTCGAATTCATGAGAAGATTGATTTAGCCTTCATTTTTAAAATGTTTGTGCTAAAATCGCAAGATACAATCTGCTGCAAAATAATATTAAAACTCATCAAAAAATATGTATTTAACGATAATATTAACAAAATAATATGCAAGACTTACAGTTAATAAATATTTAACCAACAATAGATCACTAATAAAACTAAGTATGTATGTAGTTTTTATTTATATAACTTAATAAGGATTATATAATTCTCAATTTGTAATCATTTGGGATAGTTTTTATTTAATTCAGAATATTTTCTCGTATTACTCGTTTTAATACCAGCGCTGGTTAATTAAGAAAACTCGCTCGATTATATCTACAATATCTAGCTTAGTCGAGAGTGCTAATAGTTGCAGAGGCATGGTAGTTAAGACCGTAAAATCCAAGACCTTCGCGATAATTGCAATGAGCTTTGCTGCAGATGCTTTTACAAAAAAAACACATCCGTTTTTATCGTTATTTCAACAATTTCATATTTGGTTATCTGAATAGACGGGACGGATTTTATCTCCTCTACTTCAATAGTGGGGAATTGAAACGGAACTAGATGTGGGACCTGAATTTTAATAACCGCACGAATGTTTTGAAAGAATGGCATAAAAACGGACGCGATTATGATCAATAGATTAATCTCGGTTTAAACCCGCCAGAGTTGTAAAGAATCTCGGCAATTTTAATTCCGCCCTTAAGAGAAGGGAACGTTCGAAGGCAAAGGGAAATTATTCGGTTGATGCGCTTTTGCGGGGAAAATGAAAAACGGGTAAACGCATTAATTCCTCAATCAATAACAGGATTTTCTTACGATAATTTCTGAATTAAAATATATAATGATATTAATTTAGCAATTATTGTTTTTAAAAAAATTTGTAATCAATTTAATCGAGAACCTTTAAAGCGAACTTTTCTAATAACGGTGAAACTTCTCAATCTTCGGTGTCTGTACGAGAAGGTAATTGAGAGATTGATATTTATGTTTGGAGAACTTGAAATGTAAAATATTTCTAATGAATCGTTCACATGAAAATTATACCAATTATATTATTGAAATCAAGTAATTTGTTTTAATTATTATATATTTGAATAATAAATAAATTCGTATTTTACTAGTCTAAATTGAAACATAGTTATTTTAGAAAGGTAAATAGAAATTTAATTATTAATGACTATTTAAACGTTTCCAGTAATTTTGATCGATCGCTAACGATGAATAATCAATTGTACCTGAAAATCCTAACGACTGCACCAATTTCCGTAAGCTGTGTAGAACAGAAATGAAACCGTAGAAGTAAAAATAAAACCATACAAATAGTGATGTGGCCATCATAGTACTTTCCCTATATTTTACTCGAAAACTAAAAGGATTTTGCAAAAAAGCTATTCACTTTTTAATTCTCTAGAATTATTTATCATACAAATTTCATGTAACGATTAGGAAAAAATGTCAAAATTTTCAAATTTTATATATTTTTAAAAATTTTACGAAAAATATATTTTAATAAAACTTGTTCAGTTCTTCATTAATTCTTAAACAGAGAATAATCTACACATCGTAATTTCTAAACAATATTATTTTTTTGTAGAGAGAATAATAGAACTTAATTTGGACAAACAAAAACTACATTTTAATTCAAAATGAGGGTTAATCCGTCCGATTAAGCAATTTTTTAGTATTAAATCAGTTTTAAAGCTTTATCAACATTAAATTTTCTATCTATAGAATTTTCTTCACTTATTAAATCACCTAAAAGTTTAATTTAGCGGTTTTTGGATGTAAATACTTTTTTATAAATGTGTTAGCCTGAATTTTCGAAACATTTAATTTTCTAGATATTGTTTTTTCTAAATATAAAATTTTTCCATGTATCGAATCTTCTAAACATTGAATTTAGAAGTTTCTCTGTTTTAATATATTACATTAAATGTATCAAACATCATATTTAGAAATTTTTGTTTGTACAATTTTTATATATCGTATTTTCTATATATTAAATTTAGTTTCTTTTTTGAGTAAATATTTTTATCAATGTTATAAACTAATTTTCTACACTAAATGTTAAATTTTCGAATGAATACATCGATTTTTTTGAGTATTTAATTGTCTAAATAAAGAATTGCAGTACATCAAATTTTCTACACATACATTTACTAAACATAAATGTTTATGAAATGTTTTTTAAACAAAGAATTATTGATACATTAAAATTTCTATATGCCAAATTTTCTAAACATACAATTTTTTTAGTATTGAATTTTCTAGACAGAGAATTTTCTTTACGTTGAACTTTCTAAATATAAATTTTGTATTGAATTTGTGTAAACATTGAATTTTCTATACATAGAATCATTCATATTTTTAGCATTATTTTTTTCAACACAGAAGTTTCTATACATCGAATTTTTTAAACGCAAAGTTTTATGAGTATTGAATTTTCTATACATCGAATTTTCTAAATATAAGGTTTTATAAGACCAGCGAACAAATGTTTCAAACATAAATGTTTATGAATAATGTATAGAAAATTCTATTTAGAACATTCAGCTAAATATAACTTTTTCTACAACGAATTTTCTAAAACTCAGGGTTTTTGAATATTGAATTTCCTTAACAAAAAATTATAAAATTATAAAATATAAAATTATTTAATATTTAATTTTCCAAACATAGAATTTTCTGCACACACATTTTTTGAGCATTAAAATGTCTAAATAGAGAATTTTCTAAACAAATTTTTTTATAATTGTTGAATTTTTTAAACAATTAATTTTCTGTACATTGAAATTTTCTAAACAAAGAATTTTATGTACGAAGAATTTTCTATACATACACTTTTTCGACCATTGAATGTTCTAAACAAATAATTTTCTAAACATCGAAATTCTTAAACAAAGAATTATCTGTACATCGAATTTTCTAAACACAAATATATTTTGAGTATTGATTTTTCTAAACAAAGAATTTTCAATACATCGAATTTTCTAAACAAATAATTTTTTATATGTCGAATTTTTCAAACAAAGAATTTTTTATACATCGATTTTTTTTAACATATTTTTTTTTGAGTATTGAATTGTTTAAACAAAGAATTTTCTTTACATCGAATTTTCTAAACAAAGACTTTTCTGTACAACGAATTTTTTAAACAAGGAATTTTCCAAACATAAATATTTTTTGAGTATTGATTTTTCTAAACAAAATTTTCAATACATCGAGTTTTCTAAAAAAATAAATTGTATACATCGAATTTTTTAAACAAAACATCGAATTTTCTGAACATACACTTTATTGAGTAATGAATTTTCTAATCAAAGAATTTTCAATACATCGAATTATCCAAACAAAGAATTTTCTGTACATCTAATTTTCCAAACATAGATTTTTTTATTCATTGAGTTTTCTAAACAAAATATTTTCTATATACTCAAAACATAAAATCGAATTTTCTGAACTAAGAATTTTTTACACATCGAATTTTCTAATTGTTGAATTTTCTAAACAAAGAATTTTGTATACATCGAATTTTCTAAACAAATTTTTTTTTAGTATTGAATTTTCTAAACAAAGACTTTTCTATACATAAAATTTTCTAAACAAAGAATTCTCTCTACATCGTATTTTCCAAACATAAAATTTCATAAGTATTGAATTTTCTAAACAAAGAATTTTCTTTAGATCGAATATTCTAAAAAATATTTTTTTTTATACAACGAATTTTCTAAACAAAACATTTTCTATACATTCGACGCAGAAGTTTCAATACATCGAATTTTCTAAACACAAGTTTTATGAATATTGAATTTTCTATACATCGAATTTTCTAAACATGAGGTACAAAGAATTTTCTATACATACACCTTTTTGACCATTGAATATTCTAAACAAATAATTTTCTAAACATCGAAATTCCTAAACAAAGAATTATCTGTACATCGAATTTTCTAAACATAAATATTTTTTGAGTATTGATTTTTCTAAACAAAGAATTTTCAATACATCGAATTGTCTAAACAAATCATTTTTTATATATCGAATTTTCCAAACAAAGAATTTTTTATATATCGATTTTTTTTAATTATTGAATTTTCTAAACAAAGAATTTTCTTTACATCGAATTTTCTGAACACACACTTTATTAAGTATTGAATTTTCTAAATAAAGAATTTTCTATACATCGAATTATCCAAACAAATAATTTTCTGTACATCTAATTTTACAAACATAGAATGTTTCATTCATCGAGTTTTCTAAACAAAATATTTTCTATATATTCAAAACCTAAAATCGAATTTTCTATACATCGAATTTTCTAAACAAAAATTTTTTAGAGTATTGAATTTTCTAAACAAAGACTTTTCTATAGATCGAATTTTCTAAACAAAGAATTTTCTATACATAAAATTTTCTAAACAATGAATTCTCTCTACATCGTATTTTCTAAGCATAAAATTTTATAAGTATAGAATGTTCTAAACAAAGAATTTTCTGTATATTGAATTTTCTAAAAAAACAATTTTTTATACAACGAATTTTCTAAACAAAACATTTTCTATACATTGAATTTTCTAAACATAAAATTTTAGAGGTATTGAATTTTCTAAACAAAGAATTTTCTGTATATCGAATTTTCTAAAAAAGAATTTTTTATACAACGAAGTTTCTAAACAAAACATTTTCTATACATTGAATTTTATAAGTATAGAATTTTCTAAACATAGCATTTTATAAACAAAGAATTTTATATGTATATCAATTTGTCTAAACAACGATTTTTCTGTACATCGAATTTTCTTAATAAATAATATTTTATTGATCGAAATTTCTAAGCAAAAATGTTCTATACGTTGAATTTTCTAAACATTAAATTTTATAAGAATTGAATTGAGGTTTACGACAAAAGGCTATTCCTAATGATTTGTTCACTTTCGAATTCTCTACAATTATTTGTAATATAAGTTCCATGTAACTCCTATAGTTTATTAGCAATGGGCAAAAAATGTCAACATTAAGTTTAAATATAAATGACCTTCTATAGCTAATTTTATTTAAGCTTGATTTAAAGCCTTTTCACATATCATAGGCATATATAATTTTAATAATAATTAGAAAAAACACGAAATATTTCGTATATATAATTTTTATTAATTTACACAGTCAACAATTTTTACTTTGTCAATTTTCTTTTATTCAAATATTGCAATTAAAATTATCGCAAACCGCGAGTCGATCAGTAATTAGAATGAATGTGTTTATGTAGGGTGGGTGGGTGGCCTCTATCCCACCCTCCAATCAGTAAAACATCATCAAAAATGGTGATGTGGCCATCATAGTACTTTCCCTATATTTTCCTGAAAAACTATGAGCCAAAAAAGCTATTCTTAAACATTTGCCCAATTTTGGATTCTTTACAATTAGTGTTCACCAAAAGTTAAAAGACCTAAAATATAAACAAACACAAATTGATGCATTCATACAAATATTTCCAATAATTTTTGATGATCTTTACTTAATGGAAGGTGGGATAGAGGATTTATAATCCTTGACAAAAAGTAATAATCTAGTAGGAGATCCAGATAAGGTAAAGCGACAAATGCTAAAAATTTATTTTATAAAAATAATTTGTAAAAAAAAATTAATTGCCAGGAAAATTGATAAAAATTCTAGAACATTAGAAACTTTGATGTATCTAGAATTATAATTATTAGAAAATTTTATAACCCTTTAAAAAAATCCTAGTAAATTTCACATAAAATAAGATAAAAAAATCTAAAAGTCTGAAAGAAAAAATTCTGAAAAATTATACAAGAAAACGATTGACCATTGGTGAAAAATTAAAAAAATAAAACTGCGGAGATATTTTAGATATCTATAAAAAATGTTTATAAATTCTAACACTCTCAAACAAATTTTCTAGTAATATAGAATAAAACTTACTAGAAAATTTTAGAACATTTAATAATTCCAACAAAAAAAGCAAGCAAAAAAAATCCAAGAGTCTAAAAGAAAATATTTCTAGAAAAAAAATCTCGAAACAATTATGCAATTTCTAAGAAATTAAAAAGAAACCTTAACAACTTCAAATAATCTGGATTTATTTTAGTTGAAAATAATAAATTTTAAATTTCTAGAAAAAGAAAAACCTTTCAAAACCTAATGAAAATCTCTGAAAGAAAAATGACTAAAAAAATTCTAGAAATTTATATTAAAAAAACTGCTTCGCAATTTCACAACCTACGAAAAAATTTCTTGGTATCTGGACAGAAAATTACTGGATATTTCTAGAATCCTTGAAGGAAAACCTGAAAAGTTAAAGTAATAAATGCTTGATAAGACAAATTTCTGTAAAATTCATTGTCAAAGAAAATCCTTATAATTTGGGGGAAAACCCCTGAATTAAAAATTGTCTTGAAATAAAACTGCAAAAAATTCTACAAATTTTGACAAATATTCCGTGAATCTGGAATTTAAATTACTCAAAAATTCGAGAACCCTTTAAGAAAATCATGGATTTGTAAGATCTAGCAATTGTTCCTGAAAGGAGAGCCTACGACCGAATTTGGAAATTGAATATTTTTAATTACTGAAATCCCAAGAATCTTTGTATAAATCCTAAACAATTTCGATAGAATAAAGCAATTAAAGCCAAAAAAAACTCTTGAGGAATAATTACGATTTAAAGCGAAAATTCCTAAACGAAAAATTTCTAGAAATATAGAAAAATATGTTTGAAATTACCAGAAAAAATTTAAAAAATCGAAAGTAAAACCGTAAACCAAAAATTACTAACATATTCTAGAAATTTAGGAGACAAATGCTTGGCTCTGAACTCTGAACCAAATTTTGTTTCAAAATTATTTGAAAATTAATTTTTTATTTATTGATTAATGTAAAAAAATAATTAACTCTTGAACAATTACCATCAGATAAGAAATGCTGAAATGTCTCAAAAAAATATTTTTGGAAAAAAATTGTGAAAAAAAAGATAGAAAAAAATGCAGAAAATTTTAAAACCCTTAGCAAAATTTCTACGAATTTGCATATTGATTCTGGAACCTATTTAGAATTTTACTAATTTCCAGAATTTTTAATTACAGACCCTTAATATTTTCCAGGATTTCTTGCTTTATTTGTTTATTGAAGATTTTCTAGAATTTATAATGCAAGACATTCTGGAAAATTGCTAATATTTTTTAAACGAATTAAAATCTAAAAAAAAATAGTCTCGACAAAGTTTGTAAAAATAGGAACGCAAGATGAATTGAAATTTTCTAGAAATTTTCTAAAGAAAACAAGCAAATTTGAATAATATAATATTAGAAATGTTTAAAGTTTCTAAAAATTAAAAAAATACAGTGAATTATTGAAGAAAATTCTTAAATTAGGGTGAGAAGAAAATTTTCTAGTAAATTTTAAAAGCTGGAAAGAAAAACTGTGTAAAAAGTATAACCACCCGATAATTTCTAAGAAACTTCATTAAAAAAAAATTCTTCACGAATTGGTAATTTTCTATAAAATTAAAATCTAAAAAAAAATATTTGACTCTGGACAAAGTTTCTAAAAATTAGGACGTTAAATTACTTGGAAGTTTCTACAAGTTTTCTAAAAAATCAAGCAAATTTGAATAACACAAAACAAGAGTTTCTAAAAATAAAAAATTAAATCCGGAAAAATACAGAATTCTTGAAGAAAATTCTCCAGGTATAGATGATATTACAGCCAAAATGATGAAATATATGGGGGGAAAGAATTCCTGGAAATAGTAAATGATATCATCAAGAATCACAAGATACTCGAGGAATGGAATTTTGTAAAAACGAAGCAATATTTCCAAAATATTCCGTTTAAATGATTAGAAAACATTAACTAATTAAATTGTCTAAAATGTTTTTCAGACAAGTAATATTTAAAATCCTTTTCCGTTTTTATGTACAGAATAGAGTACACAAAAGTATTATTTGGTTTCCATTTACAAATTAGTAATTACCCAATTACAACACCCCACCATACACCCCCCCCCCCCCCGATTTACCGTTAATAAAGGTATTATATTATAAAAAAATCTAAAAAATCTAAGACCTCAAAAAAAAAAAATTAAATCACTGAAAATTTCCTGAACCCTTGAGAAAAGATTTCTACAATCAAATTTTCTAAAAAGTTGTAGAGCCTTCAAGAAAATCTTTGCAATTTAGAAGATAACCTTGAAATCTGAAGGAGAAATATCTGGAAATTTCCTGAGCCCTTGGAAAAAAAGCCTAGATTTCTAAATGAAAATTTTCTAAAAATTCTAGAACCTTCTAGAAGACCAGTTGAAAAAATAACTTGAAATCGGGAAGAGAAATTACTGAAAATTCCTTAAACTTTCTCGAAAATAAGAAAACATTCCTAGGAGAAAATTTTTTAAAAAATTCTAGACCTTCCTCTAGAGGAGGAATTCCTGAAACTTCTAGAAGCCTCTAAATAAGTTCTAGAAAGTTTGAATAAAATATCCTAATAAATTGTAAAGTTAAACAAAATCTTGGGAGAGCTTTCTAAATAATCTAGAGCTCTCGAAATCTTTGCTAAAAATTCTGGAAATATCTATTTATTTATTAGATAAGTAAAAGAAATTACTGTACACTTCTAGAATCCTCAAAAAAAGTTTTAAAAATCTAAAATGAAATCTTGTGATAAATTCTAGAAACCTCAATGTAAGAAAACTAAAAGTATGGATTATAGAAATTTAGAAGAAAATTTTCTAATAGAAAAAGTTGAACAAAATCTTGTATAGAAACCACGAAGTAATTTCTTTAAATAAATATAAATAATGATTTTTTGAAAAATTTTGAAACTCTTGAATAAAATCTTTACTAAACTTGTAAAAATTTCGAGACTTCTCGATGAAAATTCTTTGGAAAGGGAGTTGCAATAAAAAATAAAAGTAAGGAGGAGAAATTACTGAAATTTAAAGAAAAATCTGAAACATTTTCTAAAAAGTTATTTTTTTTTCTCACAAATTAAGAACTTTACGAAAAACATGTCTAAATAAAACTTATTCAGTTTCTTGTTCCCTTTAACTTTTATTTGAAAAGTTTTGTAAAATTTTTTATATTTAGAAAAATATCACGAAAAAACAAAAACACGCCTCGAGTAAACAACCACTTCCGGTTTATGAATGTTTACCAAAAGCTTTTCAGTTCCAGTTTTTAACGATGAAACCTTAAGTTTAAAGTTTCATCTCAATACGATGTTTCGTTTTTGAGATACAGCGCCCACCGACAGACAGACAGACACACAGACACACAGACACACAGACACACAATTTTTTTTTCCAGAAATTAGTGCAATGGACTCAGGGGGGCCCAAAACGGATATTTCCGCAAAAAAAAATTTTCAAAAAAAAACACGAAAACAATACTCCCCCTATATACTACGTATATAGGGAAAGTAATAATAATAAATTAGCATTCCATTATCAATTATTGCCTTTTTCACAGGCTGTTTTTATTGCTGACATGTTAATTATGTTATAATTAAAATCACAGTAAATATTACGCATCTTTTAATTCTATTTGGTGTCGATCGTTTCCGACAATGGGTGTAATTGGTTTAAACTATAAAAATTGAATCGCCGGCGTAATCGCGTTACCGTGAACGTACAATTAATAATTTTCCACGAACGGATCCGCATTAAGCGCCCGTTGTATTTCGGCTAAATGCGATTATAATTCATGCCGCACATTTAAAACGTCAAATCCGCGATGCGTGCATTAACACGGTGACTACTTTAAATGTTAATTGTGTTACGTGACTATGTTAATTCAATTACTTGTACGCGAATTATAAAACGCAGGTCGTGCACTAATTTCCCAAAATTATATATATATATATATATATATATATATATATATATATATAATTTCAGTATTATAAGTACGTTAAATTAACTTGGCACTAATTAATATCGGCTTTTAAGTTATGCGGGCTGTTCCTAATCCCTTTTCGAATTTTCATAATCCTCTCAAATTAGGGCCGGCGGTGGTGGCGCGGGGGAGACGAAGAGGGAGGGGGATAAAAATCCAGTCCCTTGTCGAGACTTTAAACCTGTGAAATCCTAAAATTCTTAATCTCATAACTGTCTTGTTTACGCTTATCCGATTATGAATTACTAATCACCAATACATAAAATAGAAGCATTATATTTATTTGTATTTCTTCATATTTATTTAATTATTAGTTTTTTTAAAGGAAGAATGTTTGACTTAGATCGGTAATATAAATTTTTCCATATAATTAACATCCATCGATCCGCACGATCAATTATTCCTTAACAAAAATTGAACGCCCGGTTAAGCTTCGAACCCACACATCCGGCAATCGTAAACAGACACTCTAGTCCCTAAGCCCTCATGATAAAGTTTATAAATCTATTTGAATTTATAATAAGTGAAGTTAATATTCTTTGGTTTCATCACTTTTTTTGTTTTGAACAAGATTAAATATTAGTCGTTATTACTTATTTTGATTTAAACGTAGTTTGAATCGACGACAATTTTCTATATACACACACATATATACATATGATTTGTTAAATTGATTTAATCAATGGCCCCCCGTCGTGAATAATGCATTGCTGCACCGAAACCTTCCTCCTATATATTGCATTCCTGCCATCGACTGCAGGAATTCCAAGCAAGAAAACGGATGAAAGTTCGAATGGGCCGAATGGATGGGGAGTTGCCAGTATTTTCCGTTATTTATTTTTAATGCCCTTCCACGCCGCACAAAGCATTTTTCGTGGATGGCTGTCGCGTTTAAGGTTTACTTAAGTCCGCACCGGAATTCCTGTTTTAACCTAAAAGCCTTTCCAATTTATTTAGGTTTTAAAAATTTTTTTTACAGCAAACGCTACTTATTACAAAAGCATACAGTATTCATCAATATTTAATCTTAGTATTCTTAGAAGACAATTCATTCTAATTTGTTAAAATTGTTTAAGTGATGGAATATATAGAAACACATTAAGTTTCTCCCTAACAACAACAGCAACGGATATATTATGGTTCCTATTAACTTAGCCCAGTTGGAGACAGGGAAACGAGTTTTACTTTGGAGTGTTTAACTCTATGGGTAAACAGTCAATCAAGATATTACCACAAAGGTGCCATCTATTGTCTAAGCATTGCACTACAACTCTGTTTAAACACATACCCACCAACAAATCAATATTACTGTCAACAACGACAATTATATCCCTGTTACAGAGAACAATAATTAATGTTTACATTATTATTGTTATAATTATCGCTTGATTTATCGGTGGGTATCAACTAAAACAGGTTTCTAATGCAATGCTTAGTCAATAGCTACCACCTTTATGGTAATATCTTTAATCATTATCCTAATTTATACTAAACAAATTGTATTACCAGAGCAAGATTTACTTCATCGAAAGCACAAACTTTAATCATATTAAAAGAATTGTTTTATTAAACACATAAATAAAAATATCATATAGCTCTTTTAAAGAGTAGATAGACTTGAAAGAGGTACGCACATAACGTTTTGATGCTTTCAAAAAATTCCTCACAGGCACATGTTTATTATTCACCCCCTTAAGCAACAAAATATTCTTAACCGCCAACTGGAGGATGTTTATGCACGTCATGTCTTCATCATCACGATCATATTTTGATCTTCTTTATACTCGTAGATCTGCATTGTTGCCCTTCTGGCGGCTTCGTAATTAGTCGAGGCGGTGTCTTCGAGCCAAGCTCTAATTTCAAAGTTAAATTCGATTTCAACAGCGTTTTCTATTCCCAATTTCTTCGGCAGAAAGTTGATGTGATACTCAACGTTAACAATACACTCTTCAGCGTTTTGACTTGAAACGATTTTAGCGAAAAAGTGTCTCTTCGCGTTTTTCCAGAAATGGATTGGATTTCAAGAGCGTTTTCTGTTCCCAAATTCTTCGGCAAAAAGTTGACGTGATACTTAACGTTAACAATACAATCTTCAGCGTTTTGCCTTGGAACGATTTTGGCGATAAAGTGTCTCTTCGCGTTTTTCCAGAAATGGATTAAGAATCTCGACTTGCTCCACAATTGTCGAAGTGGCAATAATTTTCTGCACTTTTCCATGTCGAAAACAATCCCAGAGATCAGTTGCTCCTCATCTGTTCTTGTAGAAGTCATGACTGTCAGGTTTATTACGATTGTTTGAGTCCATAAATACAAAGAAATTTTATGTTTAGAATTTTATTAAAATTTTAGAATCTATAAAAATTATTTTTAAGTTTGTTTGATTTTTTTAAAGATTTTATTGACTCTAAAGATTTATTCAAAATTTTTAGGATCTAAAACGTTAAGGATTCGTAGGATTATTATAATTGTTAGAATTCTTTTTAAACTTATTATAAAATAATATTTTAAATCTTCTAAAGCTTTTCAGTATGTTGAAGTTTAATCCAAAAACAAAATTAGAAATTCCGATTAGTTGTAAAGGAGATTTTACTTATTTGTAAATAATGATGCAAATAAGATTTTCCATAAAAATACATTCGTAATAATAAAGATTTAAAATATTTTGTTATACACTGTTACAGTCTCCAGAGTTCCCAGATTTTTTGATATTTAGTAGTTTAAGATTTTTGAAAATTGGTATATCTTTACGATCCAGCGTATTCTGTTTTTGTGTTTTTTAGATCTACTAGAATTTCTTATAAAAAATTCTTAAATTTTTAGGAATTTTTAGGGTCTTAGGAATCTTTAGGATTTTTATAAATTTCGAAAAATTTTAGAATTATTGAAATTAAAACGATTTTTAAAATCTTTTCAGGTTTTTTTGTGATATAAAAAAATAATTCAAAATTTCTAGAATTCTCAAACTTTTTTTTACATTTAGGATTTTAAGAATTCTATATGATTTTTTGAATCTTAAATTTAGATAACTGAATAGTTGAGGCTGTTAGTTGTTGAAAGTTCATATTCTAATCACTTTTGTAAATTTCCGTAAATGAAATACGATAACACTTTCAAATATTTATTTTAAATTTAGATTACAATTTTTATCATTTCAAGAATTTAAGGATTTTTATAAGGTTTTAAATGATTACGATCTTTACAATTTCATGTTTTTAGGATATACTAGAATATTTAGCATCTTGGAAAATTGTAGCATTTTTATAACTTTCGAAAATTTGTAGGATTATTGAGATTATAACGATTTTTTAAATGTTTTCGAGATTTTGGATATAACAAAATAATTTAAAATTTCTAGAATTCTTAAACCTTTTCCATTTCTGGAGGAATTTTTAAAGCTTGAATTTAGATTACGATTTTTATAATTTCAAGAATTTAGGGATTTTTAGAAGGTTTTAAATTATTATGATCTTCCATATTTTGATAACTTTTATCATTTATTTTAAATATTTAGTATCTCTAAATTCATAATAATGTTTATGATTGTTTTCTTCAAGGTTTAAAGTATTTGTAGGATTTTTAAAGCTTAAAATCTTATAAAGTTTTTCACTTTTTAGGAATTTCAGAAAACATAGGATTCTTCTGATTTTTATTACGCGTTTTAAAATCTTAAGGATATTTAGGATTGGTTTAAGATTTTTAGAATCTTCAAATTCCTAAGAACATTCTTTTAAGAATTTTTGGATTTGTTTTTGTTTTTTCAAGACTTTAAATGGTTTCATTTTAAAATTTTTGTAATTTTCAAGATTTCTTAAGATAAATTAAAACTATGAAATCATAATAAATAGTCTGTAATCTGGTATATATAAAAAGAAAGCGGCTTTCAGCATAGGCGTATACTCTTCCAAAGGGGTACACATATATCTGATCTCAGACAGCTAGGCTGCTATTAAAAATCTCAAAGCGTACAACTTCAATTCCAAAACCTATTGGAATTCTAAACTCAAAACATTAAACCAATTAGTAAACGGCAAAAAGTTTGCTCTAATTTGGGCACCAGGCCAAGCAAATATGATCGAGCATGCCGATGTGCTTACCAGGGAAGAGCTGCGACCAAAGGCCATATGTGGACTATAAAAAGAACATAGGAAGAGTTTAATATAAGAGTGGGAAAATAAGGCACCAGGTCAAAGGCAATCCAAAATATTTATTGACCTTATGCTAATCGAAATTTGATTTCGAATAATTTCTCTATATCTTCATTCGTACCCATTTTGGAATTCTTTGTTACAGTTTCAGTAAAGCATAAAATACCAACACATCCGTAAGTTAGGCACGGATATTTTTGGCCCAACCGCTCATAGTTGCAGAAGTCGATGTAATCGATTACGTTGAGAACGTTCTGCTTCTGGCACATGAGGAACTCCTTAAAACCTTCGCTCATTTGATAGCTTCGATTATAATTTTCACACAACGCCGCTTTCATAAAAAGCCAAGATGATAAACAAGCAAGAGAATATCGGCCCTTTTCCCAAAATTAAACCATTTCTGTAAAAGACTTTCTCACGTTCTTTCTTCGACTGTGGAAGGATCTAAATCCCAATTCTTCATCACCGATTTGTTTATGTCAATATGAGCATGAACGCATACAGTTTCTTTCCTGTTTCAGCCCTACAAGTAGCCAAAATAACCGGCGGAATCCTAATCTTTTATTGCAAAATTATAATTTTCAATGAATTTTTATTTGACAATTCCAGTCATAATGCATGTAGCCAATGACAAGTAGGCTGGTGTTGTTTTTAGCCAATCACTTTAATTATTAAGTGAATAATTCGAACTTTTTCTTTTCGTGACATTTGCTCTCATTTAAATCGCCAAGCAACAAACTTTAATGCAAAAATAAAATGTATTCAATATACAATGATTTCGCAAATCTTTTCTGGTAAAAGAGAAGAAGATACTTGACCTTAATCAAGTGATTGTTGTCATTTTCTAATTCTTGTTCAGAATTTTGCTAGCTTTTCCTGAAGAAAAGAAGAAAAAATTTGTTCTCCATCAAGTGATTGTTGTCATTTTCTAATCCATGTTCAGAACATACACTGATTTTGCAAGCATTTCTCGAAAAAGGGAAAAAGCTATTTGATCTTCATATACTGGCATTTTTTTTAATCCTTGTTTAGAATATAGAATTAATTTTTGTAAGCTTTTCTGAAATAAGGGAAGGATAAAGTTCATCTTCATCAAGTTGTAATTTTTGCTGTCATTTCCTAATTATTGTTCAAAATAAACAATGATTTTGCAAGATTTTCGCAAAGAAGAGAAGAAGAACTTTCATTTTAATCAAGTGATTGTTGCTATTTTCTGCTGATGTTTTTTTTTGTCATTTTGCAAAAATATTGTAGAAGAGAAGAAAAAATTTGATCTTTATCAAGTGATTTTTATCATTTTTTGCTGGAATTTTTTAATGCTTGTTTAGAATATACAATAATTCTGCAAGCCAATGATTTTGCAAGCATTTCTTGAAGAAGGGAAAAAGTTATTTGATCTTCATCAAGTGATTTTTGTCATTTTTTACTGGCATTTTTTGATCCTTGTTTAGAAAATAGAATGATTTTGCAAGCTTTTCTGGAAGAAAGGAAGAATAAATTTGATCTTTATTAATTTTCATTAATCTTCATCAAGTGATTCTTGTCATTTTTATGCGCTGCTATTCTTAAAATCTTGTTCATAATATAGAATGCTTTTCCAAGCTTTTCTGAAAGAAGGAAAAAAATAGTTTTTCATCAGTGGTTGTCAGTTTTTGCTAAATTTCCGAATTCCTTGTATAGAATATAGAATGATTTTGCAAGTTTTTTTGAAAGAAGGAAAGAAGAAATTTGTTTTTCATCAAGTAATTGTTGTCATTTTTGCTGTCATTTACTAATCATTGTTCAGAATCTAGCATGATTTTATAAGTTTTTCTGGAAGAAGAGAAGAACAAACTTGATTTTCATTAAGTGATTGTTGTCAGTTTCTTTCTGTCATATTATAATCATTGTTCAGAATATACAATCATTTTGCAAGATTTTCCTAAATAAGTGAAATGTAATTTGATCTTCATCAAGTTATTCTTATCATTGTCTAACTGTCATTTTCTAATCATTGTTCAGAATATACAATGATTTTGCAAGCTTTTCAGAAAGAAGGAAAGAAGAGATTTGTTCTTCATCAAGTGATTGTTGTCATTTTCTTGCTGTCATATTATAATCATTGTTCAGAATATACAATCATTTTGCAAGCTTTTTCTAAATAAGAGAAATAGAAATTTGATCTTCATCAATTTATTCTTGTTATTGTACTGTCATTTCCTAATCATTGTTCAGAATATACAATGATTTTGCAAGCTTTACCTAAAAGAGAAAAGAAAAAATCTTCATCAAGTGATTTCTATCATTTTTTTACTGTCATTTTCTAATAATTATTCAGGATATACAATAATTTTGCAAGCTTTTCCTGAAGAATTTTAGAAAAAATTTGATCTTAATCAAGTGTTCATCATCTTTCTTCAGAGTTCTCTTGGCATAGGTATTCTGAAATTCGCCGTTTATGCACTTCTTTTTCTTGACTGTCCTCTACTAACAATTCTCTTTCTCGATCTCTATTTCAAATTATTTTCTGTTCATCTTCTTCACCAATTGTCTTCTGGTGATTATTTAATTATAGATACAAATATGCTCTTTTTATTCCTTTGGGTGAATGTATGCTTTTGTCGCAATTTTTGTTACTTCCGTTTTAGCGATTTGATTGAATTAATTAAATTTAAGTGATACAATCGACTTGAAATATCCTTTAAATATCTAGCTCTTTATTATAGCTTCTTAAATAAAAAGCCCTTTCATTTGATGTTTAAAATCCGTGAAGATTTAATTAAAATCAGTGGTGATTAAAATTTTCTAAAACTCTTCTAATTGCAACGGAATAAAAGAATATTCCTTTAAAGCCTTTTTGGTAATAAGCAATATACAAACATATGTTACAGGGCATGTTTTTGTTCTTAAGCTTGGTGTATTATGCAATTTGCAGAACTGAAGATTACTTCTGTCCTTGGTTCAGGGCATCTTCAATTTCAATTATATTTTTTAAAAATGCGTTTAATTTTACAAGGGTTATGAATTTTATAAAATTAACCTTTTCAAATGTCTGTAAACGAAAGAGAAAGTCATAAAAACAAATTTATCAGAAAAAGATATAATATCTTATATATTTCATAATAGTTATTAATAGTTATATCTTCAATGTCAATCTTAGTTTTTAATGATGCATCGAGTTTTACAAGACATATGAATTTTTTAAAATTAACTTCTTTAAATGTTGATGAATAAAACAGATAATCATAAAAACAAAACTTAAAAAAAAAGATATAACATCTTCTATTTTTGATAATGTTTATTAATAAGTGTATCTTCAAAATTAATCGTAGTTTTTAAAGATGCGTCTATTTTTACAAGAGTTATGAATTTTATAAGTTTAACTTCTTCAAATGTTGATAAACGAAAGAGAAAAACCATAAAAACAAAACTTTAAGGAAAAGTTCTACTATCTTATATTTATCAACGCTATTGATAGATGTATCTTTAATTTAAATCTTAGTTTTTAAAGCTGCGTCGACTTTTACAAAAGTTATGAATTTTATAATATTAACTTTTTCAAATGTTGATAAATGAAACAGAAAATCATAAAAACAAAACTTTAAGAAAAAGATATAACATCTTACATGTTTATTAATAATTGTATCTTTAATATTAATCTTAGCTTTTAAAGATGCGACGATTTTTACAAAAGTTATGAATTTCTTTAAATTTAACTTCTTCAGCTGTTGATAAATGAAACAAAATATCATAAAAACAAAGTTTTAAGAGTAAGATATAACATCTTACTTTTTTTCATAATGATTATTAAAAGTTGGATAGAAATTAAAAGAATAGAAGTTTTTTCGAGAAACTTATTTCTTTTTTTGTAATGTGATTTGAAATTTAAATTTAATACCGAAGCCCTCGTTAAGTAATTCATTTCAGTCGTGTCTCTTTTTTCTTTTTTTACGTGATAATGCATATCATGGGTAAAAGAGGATACGAAAACTCTTTATCCTAAGCCAATCGTGCGCGCTATTAATATACGAATGTACCGTGGAAAATTTGACGTGATTCCGTTGTAGGATTTCCTTTACGAAATTGAAAACTCGAACGAGATCTTATCTGCGCGAAGGCGAGGCTTGTCGCCCGGAATCTTTACAGTAATGTTTTCCCATGAAATATTCAAGTCTTTTTACTTTAACGTCGAGGGGTATAAAAGGGAAGTATGCGGCCGTATTTCGTCTCATTACATCGTTAGACCTTTTTTTCACAATATATAAATATATATCTATATATATATAATGTAAATTATTTTTTCTATAAAATTTTCTATCATGACCTTGCATATAAAGTTATCTTTTAAATTTTTTCTTTATTAATCGCATTCTTGACATCTTAATAAATAACGTATTTCACTGTCAAATTCACATCTTCTCGAGTAAGTTTTGAAATTGAAGGGTGGATTTTTTTTAAGAGCATAAACAGATGGATTAAAGGCCAAATGTATATTTTATAGTACGTGGGTGGACTGTAATCCACCCTCCAATTAATAATATTAATTATACGTAACAGAAAATTATGAAACTTATTAAGTTTCTAATTCAATTCTTCAGGCATAAGTTTTGGAATTGGAGGGTGGGATAGTGGCCACCCACTCACCCTACATATGCATATTAACTGCACAAACTGATCAATGTTTAGTTTCCAGGAAAACAAACTGTAAAATGTATTCAAAATTCTAGATTTAAAATAGTTAATGAACTCTAAAATTTCAAAAATCTGTAAAACTACTAAAAATTCTAAAGTTCAAAAGTTCCAAAACTCTACAACATTAAAAAATAATAGCTCTAGAAGCTCTAGAAGTCTTAAAACTGCAATTTCATTATTAAAATATGAAACATTCTAAGAACTTTTAATCGTTTGGAAGCTTCAGAAATCTCAGAACTGTACTATTTCGGAAAACTTTAGAATTATTAAGAAATTCTAGAATTTTGCAGAGCTAATTAAAAATTCTAAAGCTCTAAAAATACCAAAACTCAAAAAAATAATGGAATGAAACTTTGGAGAGTTCGGAAGTCTTAAAACTATAATTTCATTATGAATTTATGAAATATTTTAGAACTCTAGGAGAGTTGAACCGCTCTAAGATTTTCGGAACCTCTGGAAGTCCTCGAACTACAAAATTTGAGAAAACTATAGAGTTGAATGATGAAAAATTATAGAACCATTTAGAAATCTCAGAACTATAGTATTTCAGAAAACTTTAGATTTATTAAAAATTCTAGAATTTTAGATAGTTAATAAACTCATGACATTTTAGAAGAATTAAAATTCCGAAAATTCTAGGATATCAAAAAATAATAGAATTATTAAAAGTTCTAAAATTTTTGAAAGTTGGGAAGCTGTAGAAGTCTTAAAACTGCAATTTCATTATGAATTTATGAAACGTTTTATAACTTTAAAGAGTTTAGAGGCTCCAGGAGTCTTGAAAGTGTAAAATTAAACTTTTCTATAATTAAAATATTAAAAATTGAAGACATTTTTGAATTTTTAACACTCCCACATCTCTAGAATATAAAAATAATATAAAAATAAATAATAGAAATATTAAAAATTTCAGAGCTTTGAGAAGTTTGGAATCTCTAGAAGTCCGGTACATCTAAAATTTGAGAAAACAATTTTAGATAGTTAATTAACTCTAGAATTTCAAAAATTTAAAACTACTAAAAATTCTAAAATTATAGACCCTTTGGAAGCACTATAGTTCCAAAAATTCTAGAATATCAAAAAATAATAGAATTATTAATGGTTCTAAAATTTTTGACAGTTGGGAAGCTGTAGAATTCTTAAAACTGCAGTTAAATTATGAGTTTATGAAATATTCTAAAACTTTAAAGAGTTTGGAAACTCCAAAAGTCTTAAAACTGTAAAAATTTAGAAAACTTTAGAATTATTAAAATATTAAAAATTGGAGACAGTTTTGAACTTCTAAAATTCCCACATCTCTAGAATATAAAAAATAATAAAATTATTAAAAAAATGTAGAACCTTAAGAAGTTTAGAATCTCTAGATGTCCTGGAACTCTAAAATTTGAGAAAAGAATTTTAGATTGTTAATAAACTCTAGAATTTCAAAAATCTAAAACTACCAAAAATTCTAAAATTATAGACATTTTTAAAGCACTAAAAATACAAACATTTTAGAATATGGAAAAATAATAGAAGTTTCTAAAATTTTTAAGAGTTGGAAAGCTCTAGAAGTCTTAAAACTTCAATTTCATTATAAATTTATCATTTTTCATAGTATTATGAAAAATTCTAGCTCTTTAAATCGTTTGGAAGCTCAGATGTCTCAGTATTTCAGAAAACTTTAGATTTATTAAACATTCTAGAATTTTAAATAGTTAATAAACTCTATAATTTCAAAAAAACAAAACTTCTAAAACTTCTACACTTTGGAAGCACTAAAATTCCAAAAATTCTAGAATATCTAAATATAATAGAATAATTAAAAGTTCTGAAATGTTTGACAATTGGGAAGCTTTAGGAATGTTAAAACTGCAATTTAATTACAAATTTATGAAATATTCTAGAACTTTAAAGAGTTTGCAAGCTGCAGAAGTTATAAAGCTGAAAATTTTTAGAAAACGTTGAAATTATTTAAATATTAAAAATTGGAGACAGTTTTGAAGTTTTGAAACTCCCACATCTCTAAAATATAAAAACATAGAATTATTAAAAATTGTAGAGCTTTAGGAAGTTTGGAATCTCTAGAAGTCCTGGAACTCTTAAATTTTAACAAATTATAATGAAAATTATGAAAAATTCTAGAACTTTAAAACGTTTGGCAGCTCAGAAGCCTCAGAACTGCGGTATTTTAGAAAACTTTAGGTTTATTAAAAATTATAGAATTTAAAATATCGAACTCTATAATTTCAAAATCTGTAAAACTACTAAAAATTCTAAAGTTCAAAAAGTACCAAAACTCTAGAATATCAAAAAAATAGCTCTAGATGCTCTTAATAGTAGTCCTAAAACTACAATTTCTTTATGAATTTATGAAACATTCTAGAACTCTAGAGAGTTTGGAAGCTTCAGAAATCTTGGAAATGTAAAATTTCAGAAAACTTAAAAATTATTTTAAAAAATCAAATATTATATAGAATTATGAAAAATTCTAAAAATTTAAATCGTTTGGAAGCTCAGAAATCTGAGAACTGTAATATTTCAAAAAACATTAGATTTATTAAAAATTCTTGAATTTAAAATAGTTAATGAACTCTAGAATTTCAAAAATATGTAAAACTACTAAAAATTCTAAAACTCTAGAATTTAAAAAAATAATAGCTCTAAAAGCTCTAGAAGTCTTAAAAGTACAATTTCATTATGAATTTATGAAAACGTTCTAGAACTCTAGAGAGTTTGCAAGCTTCAGAAATCTTAGAACTGTAAAATTTCAGAAAAAATATATGGAATTATGAAAAATTCTAGAATTATAAATCGTTTTGAAGCTCCAGAAGTCTCAGAACTGTAGTATTCCAGAAAACTTTAAATTTATTAAGCATTTTAGAATTTAAAATAGTTAATGGACTTTAGAATTTCAAAAACCTGTAAAACTACTAAAAACTCAAAAAGTCCCAAAACTCTAGAATATTAAAACAAGAATAGCTCTAGAAGTCTCAAATCTACAATTTCATTATGAATTTATGAAAACAGAGTTTTGAAGCTTCAGAAATTTTATAACTGTAAAATTTCAGAAAAATTGAAAATTATTAAAAAAATCAAAAATTGTAGACAGTTTAGAAGTTGTAAAAGACCCACAACTCTAGGGACAAAATAATTCAATTATTACATATTGTAGAGCTTTGGGAAGTTTGGATTTCCTAGAAGTCCTAGAATTGTAAAATTTGAGAAATGTATTGAATTATGAAAAATTCTAGAATTATAAAATGTTTTAAGGCCTCAGAAGTTGTAGAACTGTCGTGTTTCAGAAAACTTTAGATTTATTAAAGATTTTAGAATTTAAAATAGTTAATGAACTCTGGAATTTTATTATTTATTCTTTATAAGCTTCGTTAAAAAATCTGTAAAACTACTATAAATTCTAAAACTCAAAAACTCCCAAAACTCTAAAATATTAAAAAAATAATAGCTCTAAAAGTCTTAAAACTACAATATCATTATGAATTTATGAGACATTATAGAACTCTAAAGAGTTTGGAAGCTTCATAAGTTGTAGAACTGTGAATTTTCAGAAAACTTGAAAATTAAAAAATAAATCAAAAATTGTAGACAGTTTAGAAGTTGTAAAAGTTCCACAACTCTAAAACATAAACAAAATAATTGAGTTATTAATTAAATATCGTATAGCATTGGGAAGTTTGGTATCTCTAGAACTCTCAGAATTCTAAAATTTGTGAAATCTATAGAATTATGAAAAATTCTAGAACTATAAATCGTTTTAAAGCTCCAGAAGTCTCAGAACTGTAGTATTTCAGGAAACTTTAAATTTATTAAAAATTCTAGAATTTTAAATAGTTAATGAATTCTAGAATTTCAAAAATCTGTAAAACCACTAAAAATTCTAAAACTCTGGATTATCAAAAAAATAATATTTAATAATATTCTAGAACTCTAGAAAATTTTGAAGCTTCAGAAATCTTAAAACTGTAAAATTTCAGAAAACGTATTTAAATTTTTTTTAATTAAAAAAATAGTAGACAGTTTAGAAGTTGTAAATGTCCCACAACTTTACATAAAAAAATAAGTGAATTATTAAATATCGGAGAGCTTTAGGAAGTTCGGTATCTCTAAAAGTCCTAGAATTCTAAAATCTATGGAATTATGAAAAATTCTAGAATTATAAATCGATTTGAAGCTCCAGAAGTCTTAGAACTAAAGTATTTCAGAAAATTTTAGATTTATAAAAAAAATTCTAGAATTTAAAATAGTTAATGAACTCTAGAATTTCAGAAATCTGTAAAACTACTAAAAATTCTAAAGCTCTAGAATATCAAAATGTAATAGCTCTAGAAGTCTTAAAACTACCATTTCATTTTGAATTTATGAAATATTCTAGAACTCTAGAGAGAGTGGAAGCTTCAGAAATCTTTTAAAACTGTAAAATTTCAAAAAACTTGAAAATTATTTAAAAAATCAAAAATTGTAGACGGTTTAGAAGTTGTAAATTCTAAAATTTGAGAAATCTATAAAATTATGAAAAATTCTAGAATTATAAATCGATTTGAAGCTCCAGAAGTCTCAGAACTGTAAAATTTCAGAAAACTTTAAAATTATTAAAAAATATTATTAGAAATAGTTTTGATTTTTTTACGGAAATATTCGTTAAGTCCCCTGAGAACACTAATTTCTGGAAAAAAAAATGTGTCTGTGTTCTGTCGGTGGGTGCAGTAACGAATGATGAAACTTTAAACTTAAGGTTTTATCATTAAGAACAGGAACTGAAAAGATTTTGGCGAACATTCATAAGGCGAATGTGGATGTTTACTTTTTTGTTTTTCTCGATATTTTTCTAAATTTGAAAAATATTACATAACTTTTAAAACAAAAGTTAAAAATAATTAGAAACTGAACAAGTTTTCTTCAGAGATGTTTTTCATAAAATTCTTAACTTGCGAGAGAAAAATAATTTTGACATTTTTTGCCTATTGCTAATTAATTATACGAGTTAAATGAAATTTATGTAATTTATGAGTTTTATGCGCAAACCTAATAGTTTTCAAGAAAAATATAGGGGAAAATACTATGACGGCCATAAAACCATTTTTCAATAATCATTAATGCTGCTAATTTTGATTTAATTTTCACTTCTTCAATTTCCCTCATTATTGTTATAATTAGTAAGTCATCAGCAAATCCAAGTGGTTTTGCACCCTCGGGTAAATCTATACTGAAAATTTAATCATAGCCTATGTTCAAAAGCAGTGTTCCTAATAATGATCTTTGTGACACGAGACATGACAATTCAAACTCTATTAGTTTTTTTGGCTTGCTCTCATATACCAAAACTCTCTCTTCAAAATAGCTTTTATACATCCTTAATCAGTAAACTGGCACTGATTTTCTAAGTAACTCTCTTAAAATTACTAGCCATTAATACCCTTTTAACTAAATTGCAATTTTTAGACATTATTTTCCCTCTCAATGACTCAACGTTGGCTTCATTAGACAATTTTTTTTTTTACTTTCATAATGGTGTCCACAGTATATTTCCCCGAAATAAATCTAAATTATTGTTTTGCCATTCCCTCATTTAATCCTAAAATTTCTGTGATTCTAAAAGCTATTTATTTCTCTAAAATTTGACAAACATAAAGGTCGATATGAATTTGCCTCATCTTCTGGTTTAACTGGTTATGATACTAGTACTAATTTTGCTTGTAATTACATTCCATAAAATTATCTTTTACTAATTAATAGTATTATTAGTTTTATTATATATGAAATATATCCATAAAAAAGCGAACGTATCAAAAATTCTGCGTAACCCCCTGCCTTATTCCCACTCGACTGCAAGATTATGATTTATGAGGTGATCGTGGAGTGCAGTCACGCGGCCCTGACGAGGCCTCGGGTATGAGTTATTATGGGCAGACAATACGTGCAAGGGCGGCCCGCCCGCTCTGTTGCTCCCGTGATAACGGAAATCACCCCCTTAAATAAATGAGCTGTCCCCGTGCGACGGAAGATGTCGAAACGGCGGAAACGTCGAAAATGAAATGCAAGAGAGAGGTGTATATATGTGTGTGTATGTGTATGCGTGGGGGTCGTGGGGTTCGCATCGACGTCGCCGTGTCCCACCGGATTTCGGATCGGGGGAGGACGTCTTTCAATCCCGGATTGTTTCCAGCTCGCACACATCCATCCCATTAATCCAGCGGAGCAGAGAGTGGAGCGATTATGATGCACTGACAATTAAATCGCAGTTGAATAATACATCCAGTGATTAACAATGTTGACGAATTGCTTTCACGAGGCGGACGAGGAGGCGCGCAGGAAGTGCGAGCGGATTGTATCGCCTTTTTCTACGTTGTGCGGTGGCTTAAAAGATGCTTAAAGTGCTTTCCCGCATTATGCACGGACGGGGTGCCGAGAAATATTGTGAAATTAAAAAGCACGACGGAATGGGACGCGCCGGTCCGTGGAAAATTCACCGCCAGCAACCATGAGGACCGCATCTATGGGCTTACCGGAAATACACCTCCTCGCTTCACTCTTGCGACTCTTAGTCGGTGAGTTAATGTAGTAAAAAATTATCTGAAATTTTCATCGTTTTCTTTTTCATGTTTATTTTTAGCATACATAATCATAATCATAACATAAAATATGTTAAATTTATTAAAACCTTTTTACAAAGCTAATGTACTAATTATGTTAAATGATGTTGAATCATTCCATTTTAAATATCGTTTATGCTAAAGGCTTATTCTTTTCGATATTTGAATATAAAGAATACTACCACAATTAAGCGTGTAGATTATTAATAGTCCATACACTAGACTTGATGACACACCAATCAGCTTGGAATATTAGAATGGGGTGACCCTATGGAGTGTCTAAGAATATCAGTCTTGTTAGTTTAGTTTAGTTACGCTTTTATTATTCACTTATAAATTCGTACTATTAAATAACACTAGACTTCTAAAACTTAAGTCTTCTGAATAAAGTAAATTGTTTTTTTTTAATTATTTGGTCTTGGTGAAGTCTAATTAGGTAGATCTCACAAAATTTTTAATTTCTGATTGTACCAAATATAATTGCTTCTTATATTGTTCTTAGTAGGAAATGCTAACAAGAATTTGTTGGCTATATAAAAGATGTACCAGATGATTCCCAATGATGTCCAATTTCGTAAACAGGCAATTATTCAAATTTATGTTTTGCAGGTAAAACTACTCCTCGAAACCTCACAATTATATCATGAACTTCTTAATGGAGCTTTAAATGCAATTGTTAATTATGTGATTTGAAACTAGCAAATTGTTATTTACGATTTAAAAATATTTTCTTATCTCATTTGTCTAATTCTTCTTCGGGTGCCTATTCGTTCCGAATATTGACGACCATTTACTTTGTTCACGGCTACTCTGAATAGTTTGGTGGTAATTTTTGAGAACCATGTTCACAAATTTTAAAGCCATGATATTCTTCTTCTTCCTGGTCCTCTTTCGCCGTAGACTTGTGCTTGGAGAAAAGATTCTAGAAGGCGTTATTTGATTTCGCGTCTCATAATGTGTCCAAAATATTTTCGTCTTTAGTTGGATTTCAGTACTTCCAAGTTGTTCTTCATTCGTTCCATTACTGCATTACTGCATTAGAATTTTGTTTTGTTTTGATGCACGATGACCTGGAAAACGCGCAACATGGATTTTGCCTTCGATAGGCCTGCGTAGCGGAGAAGATCCACTTTTTTAAATAAACATATTGAAAGAAGAGACCGATTTGCGGATGATAATGTCAAAATCTGGCCAAAGACATCCCGATATCCTGCTTTTTCATGTATTGAACGTATATTGTATACTATAGGAAAAAAAATAAAGGATTTACAACATCTTCAACAGGCTCTGCAAGTTCTTCAGCGCTAGAAGATAAAGTTAAAAGCATTACATACATCTAACGCTTCAGCCAGACACTACTTCTATGAGGTTCTTGTCTAAACTTATCTGAATTCACGGTTTGTTCAGGTTCCAGCACTTTAAATTCACGACCCCGTGAATTACAGAGGTTCCTTCTGGGTTCACTGCTTAACCGCCTTCTGCATTTTGAATTATCATTGAAGATCTATTTATCACTTCCAGTTATCAAGCATTCAAAAAATACTGCTGAATTGTGCCCCTGATGTAGTGGTTCGTTTAGCTTTGTTTTCTTCGAACAGATTATCTCCAATTTGCCGCAAGTGTTCTTGAATGGTGGATCAAGATTGATTAAGAGTGTTTGACAGCTGCTAAATTGTCTGACATGGATTTACTTATCCACATATCATTGTTAATGCGGTGAGACCAATATTTCCGGGTTTAAACTAGGAAAACCACTTTTAGTAGACAAATTTAGCCGGTACGAGGATGTGAAGTAATCCCAAGGTCACCGAAAGTTGCGCGCGAAGTCTGTGAGTGCAAGAGAGAAAACTTGAAAGAGTGCGATGAAGATAGTGGTGTGACAGTGGTACCAACTGAATTAATCCCCTGAGTGCGAGAGAGAAAATTTGAAAGAGTGAAATGAAGGTAGTGGTATGACAGTGGTACCAACTGAAGAATTACCAAATGAAAGAGTGAGATGAAGATAGTGTTGTGACAGTGGTACCAACTGAATTCTTATCGCACACACGCATCGAATATAATATAATTTTTGTTGAAAAACAGACAAATATTACTAAACATAGAAAAACACTACACCTACTAAAAGACAGTAAAGCATTTTTGTCCTGCCCCAATAAATTTAACAGTGTATACTAGAATAAAATTTATAACTTCAATACAGGCGATTTTTGCAAAAAAAATCCCGAAACACCTTACGTATTGTTTTTTTCTTGCCCTCATTTCTATATATATATATATGCTATTTGTTTACCTGTTCCCGGAAGTACCCAGCTACCTCCCACCTTTTTTTTCAAATGGAAAACATCTCATTTGAAAGATCTCTTTGCAAGGAATACAACACACTATTTATTTCTTAATTATTTACAAGCCCGTGTGATAAAAAAAGAGAACCAATTTTATAAATTGAAGACTATTTAATTCAACAAATGTTCAACATGAACACCGTTTCTTTCTTGGTAGAGTACAAATCGATGATAACATGTATCTCAAATATTTTTTAGCATTTCTGGTGTGACTTGCCGTATTTCATGGCCTAATAATATCCAATGCTTAAGGTCCTCAATGTGGTTCGGTTTTCTTACATAGATCTTACTCTTGAGATATATCCACAAACAAGTCAAGATATAGCCGGCCATTCAGTGTAACCTCTTCTTCAAATCCATCTATTGGGAAAAACTTCGTCTAAATATCTACGCCCGATCATAGCATATTGGGGTAAAGGTCCGTCCTGTTGATACCATATTCGTTCATCAGGTAAACCTGGATCTAATGGATTTGAAAATGAAGTGGCTAACGCTGGCATAAGGTCGTGTTAAGGAAACGAAAGATATGTTACTCCATCAAGATTACCATAGAAGAATCGTCCTACAATCTGATCACCTATTATTCCAGTCCATACATTGACTTTTTGCGGGAACTGAGTATGAATTTCCCGCATCCAATGATGCATATGGTCAACCCAATAACGACAATTTTGATGGCGTCCAAGTTGAGACCCTTGGGGAACACCAGAAATTATATCAATAGGAGAAGGCACACACCGATCAAATTCGAACATATATTGACGTCTATCTGATGAATGAAATCTAATCGAATATAAAACATCAAACCAATTTAACTTATTGGTTAGCTGTGTCGAATATGTTGGGACATGGACATAAATTATAAAAGATTTATAAACTAATCCATTTGTTGCTGTCGATTTACCAACGCTAAAATATTATAGACATGTAGAGAGCAAGGATTTGTAATAAAAAAGTCATATATCGAGATTTTCAAGACGAACTTTTTAATAGAAGCAACTGTGTATAACATAAGAATTTGACATTTAATTTTTACAAGTCAGTAGTAGAAGCATTGCAATAATACAATTAATTCAACTTTTGCTATAAAATCGCATTAAAATAATAATAATATGGTGGATCAGTAAAAGTTACATGAGACTGATATTATTAACTTGTCAATAAATGTGAGCGAACAGGCTTGATAAATAACGTGCCAACATCAACGTCTGTTAGACCGGAGTGTTTAAGTGAACACATTGCAGCCGTGAACCACAGTGTTGAAGAAGATCCGAATTTATCAATTCCTCGAAGATCTTAAGAATTTGCGAAGGATTTTAGCTTTTGAACCTTACAAGTCGAAACTGGTGCAAGAATTAAAGCGAGCCAACCATTTACATCGTCGTAGATTTGTTGAATTCATTCAAAATCAACCCAATGTTTTTTCTGAAAAAGTCATTATTACAGACAAAATCCATTATATTCTGCTTGGATAGATCAACAAACATTTTTTTTTGCATTTACGCTTCTCATAATCCAAGAGCAACTGTTGAGAACCGTTTATTGATCAAAAATTATTCTGCAAATGCTATTACGGTCAAAGGATTATGCTATTGAGAGATATTGAGAACTCAAATTTGGTATATTATTGATTATACGGATATCACGGACATGTGGTTTCAACAGGATGGTACCACAAGTCATACAGCCACCAAAATAATGAATTTAGTGCAACCAAATTTCTCGATCGCATAATTTCAGCAAATTCAGCTGTTGAGTGGGCGGTCAGATCATGTGATGTAACACAAGTGAATTATTTTTTGTAGGGCTATATTAAAGACAGAGTGTATACGGATGTGATTAGCCAAATAAACCAGCAATTTGGCCAAAAAGTGATTGAAAATTTTGGTGTAAGAATCGACATCTGTAAGCGTCGTTTTGTATTGTATTAGAAAAAGTAAGGTTTGGCAATTAGAAATGAAAAATCATCAAATATTCACCACGACGAATATTTTTCCGATATGATTTTTCATTTCTAATTGCCAAACCCTATTTAATTTTTTTAACTTTGAATCGTTTTCTTCTAAATTATTTGGTTAGCAGTTCTTCAAAAATTTTAAGCACTATTTTTAGAACAGATTTTGGCATGTAATTTTTAACACTTTTTTGTCATTGGATTTGTGTGTTGGTGTAATTAAAGCACTTTTCTAACAATCGAGAAATTACCCGTGATAAAGAATTGATATATCTGAATCATAAAGGACAACTAAGAGTAAATACGCAATTCTATAGAGAAAATGCAGCCAAACCGTCTAACCCAAGAAAGTTATTAAATTTTAATTACAGAGTCTCGTTAAATGTATCCAATAGTTTTAACAAAGAAGAATTGTTTTCAATTATTTGAGTATTTTTTACTAGAACCTTTTTTGTAATCCATGTTACACAATTTCTTTCTGTCTCTGTCGTCTTTTCCTTCTCGTATCTTTTCTTCGCTTCGCATATCCTTTTTTCTTTCCTTATCTTGCCCTTATAATGATCTCCGTATTTACTTTTCATCAAACCTCCCGATCTATCTATTACCTTCTTCTCTCTGCCATAACTCACTATGACCTCCTCCAACTCTTTCATTGACCTAACTTTTTTTCCACTTAACCTCCTTGAGTTTCTCTGTCATTTTCCTAATACGATTTTTCTCGCTCTCCAATCTCTTCTCTTCCTGTTATCTCCCTCCTCTCTTTTTTCCCAATCCTGATTTCTTTCTTCAGAAGTCAATGGTTTAAACCCCACGCATCCTCCACCTCCCTCATTTTACGTTCTTCTCGCCACACTCCCGAATCATCATATAATCTATTACCAATCGTTATCGCCCAGTCATAATCTCCATTCGTTCTGCTTCGCTGAGTATCTATAATTCCTCTTCCATCCTTCTGCCCTCAGAGTTCAAATATTTATCGTCAGACTTCCTATTGATCTCTTAACACCTCCTCTCTTTTGCATCCCGCTCTCTAACTCTATCTCTCTGCTCCTTTTACCTCCAATCATGTTTTACTTCCTCTGTTAGCCCTATTAGCTTATAACTGCATCATCTCCACATCCTTCCTTCTATTATCAGCTTCTGATGTTATATTATATTATTTACTTTATAGGATCTATTACAAAACATATAAAAATACATACAAAGAAACACTGAATCACTTTAAAATTTGGAACATTGATCCTGAAGGCGGAGTTCAGGATTTCTTGTGTTCTTCCACTCGACCCAATACATTTCGCAGCTGGTAACTATATTCATCAGGCTATTGTGGCCATTGAGGCAATATTCTTGCCATTTGTGTCTAACTTTTGGAGACCTGACTTATTTTATTTGCTTATGTCCCTTGTCCACGTCCGCCATGAAGCTCCCCTTCACCTCCAACTCAACTTTTTCAATCTCTTTCAGGAATATTTGAGAAATTTCTCTATCTTCACAATATCTCGAAAGTTTGGTTGATTTTATAGTTCACCCATTATTAATAATAGTTTATATAAATACGTTAACGATATAATTGTTTGTGTTGGAAAAAAAGTAAAAATAAAACGCTGTTTGAGGGCAAATTTTCATTGTATATGTAGGGTGGGTGGGTGTCATCGAACCCACCCTTCAGCAGTAAAACATATGCGAGGGTTCTTTTAATATTTCCCAAAAATAATAATACAAATTGGGTGTCGTAAATTTTCTAATAAAAATTAATGCATTATTTGTTTGCAAAGATTATTATATATTTATTCTAATATTCGCTCCTTTTTTAACTCTATTTTTAAGATTATAAGCTGTTTATAACTGACCTACGTCGATTTAAGTTTTATTGGGATAGGTCAGGATAACGCTAGGTCAATATACTTTATAGTGTGGTAGGTCAAGAGAACAATAGGTCAATGTGCATGTCTGGATTTTCAGCGACATAAAAATCGTACTACCAAGAGAAGGTGGAAATTCAAGTATTAAAAATAGTAATTAACTGAAATTTGAAATGAAAGGAAGTAAAATAAATAAGTATATTTTTAATTGATAATAGGTTGATCGCCAATACTGATTACATACTTTACATACTTCCCTTCATGGCATCAATTTTGGCAGGTGGTTGCTAATCCCTTGAGGTATTGATCCTAAGCAGCCTCTCTAACCCTGTTATAATATGAAGATGAGCATTGTCTTGCTGAAAAAGTGGGATCCCACTGCCGAAGAAACGGACAAATATGGCGTTCTATTACATCATCCATATATCGATGGGCGTTCATATGGCCTAGGATAAATACCAAGCGACATCTACTTTCACAATTTCATGATAATTAAATCATACTTCCTACAGTCTTCTACGACTTTGCCTGACCCTCATATGGTCATGATGTATCCCCAAACAGTATCGAGATTTATTACTAAATACCACCTTATGCCATTCTAGATTTATAAAGAGTCATAATCTACACTCTACTGTCGATGGTGAGCTGTTATTGGTAACAAAAGATGTGTGTGATAAAATTGCAAGCTGAAAGTTCTGATTCTGCAGTAAATAGTTCGAAGGGTGACAGGTTGACTTTCGTTAGGTAACCATAGATAGATGAGTAATTTATCTTGAACTAGAGAATCGGTGTCTTGTTGCTAAATAAGTCAAAGATGGCCTTGACCTTCATTGTTTTGTCCACTGATTCCTCTTTTACGACCTTCCTTACCTGACCCTTTATAGTCCATGCTCGTGAATTGGTTAATTTCTCTAACCGAAAAAGAACCATCTAATTGGAGATACGTTGATTCTCTCTAGGCAAAATCACACTTTCAAAGCAAGGATGAAAAGCGAAAACAGCAGAGAAACGATTTCGGAATATTACATTTTACCACTTTGTGCGTGCGAATGCAGAAAAATTTTTCGCCACTCAAATGAAGAGTCAAGCATATTTTTCATTAAAGAAAAGGATAAGGAGGCTTGAAAGGATCGGTATAACATCAGAAAATCAAAAAACAAGGTTGACCAAGATCATCAAAACGGTAAAGAACTTGAGTAGTGTTAACCACCCTTTTCGTGATAATACGAAACATTTAATTCGGAAGCGCGTAAACGCTTTAAATATGTTTAAATCCGTATTGTGCACAAATACCTAAATATTCACCCCTAAATATTCAATTGGTACAAGAACTAAAGCCTCAGGAAATCGGTCAAAAGCTTAACTTCGTAAATCAGACAATTAAGTGCATTTCAACGCTTACTAACACCATAGTTTCACATAAAGCTCATTTTCATCTTATTGGGTATGTGAATACGCTGTCAATAACTGCCGTTACTAGAGTGCGATGAATTCAAAACGCAAGCATCAGCTACATTTGCCTAATGTGATATTATTGACTGCGATGTCAATGTGAAAGATTATCGTTTCTTATTTTTTTGAGAATTCGAAGCGTATGTAGAGATGTTAGACAACTTCTTAGTGCTTGAATTGCCTATAACCAAATAACGTGGTTCCAGCAGGGTGGAGTAATGTCACACCCGTCTCTGTCTCTGTCATAATTTTGTAAATTTTTTCTGGCAAATTTATGTACAATTTAACTTTCTCTAGTCAGGTTATTGCAAACTTCCTTATAGGACACCTTATTTGTATTTGTGTTTAATACTTTGTTTCTCTTACAATAAATGAATTTATTACAAATGGATATATAAAAATATGTACTTATAATTTTGACGTAAGAGATCCAGGGGGAGTTCACTCGGCAGAATGTTCTTCCACTCCAACCCTATGCTGCATTTGAAGTTCTTCATTTGATCCTTCTTGCAGACTACTAATTGCCGTTATGGCTTCATTTTTTTTAAAAAAGCATTATTTTTATTCTGATGCCAAACTGATAGAATCAGAATCTTGATTTTTTCTGAAAAAAAAAATTCAATTAATAATTTATTTTGATGCAAATTATCCACAAAATACTGGTTGCGCAGTATCCCAATACATAGAGACTGCGCAAGCAGTATTTTGTAGATAGTTAACATAAATACAAACGGATATGACATTGAAATCATTAAAAAACATTTTAGAATTAGGTTTTAGTTTGGCTATTCACATTTCCCTACAAATAAAAACAGTATGTTACTTCTCGCAAACTATTAATTAAAATTTAAAAAAATTATACACAAATACAAGTTTATTGTAGAACATAAGAAAAATTAAAAATTCATATAAAGCATGTTATGATATATAGTTTAAAGAAGTTGTCAATTCTAAATACCTTTTTTTAATACTATTTGTTATTATTATTAGTGTCTAAATTACAAGGCCTGCTCATGATTTAAAGATTACGTCTACTATTGATATTAACTATATTACTAGATAGACCAAATACATTCTCATAATTTGGTTACACTATTATTAAAACAAACGTTCTTTTCTGAGCATGTTGTTTTATGTAAAGGCATGTTTATATTACGTTTCGATATCTGCAATTTAAAACGCAAATTACGTTCGCTATAATATTTTACGTTTTACAGGCCCGTATTTATTTTCCCTCTTCTAAAATTACATTTCCAGCATTTATAACGCGAATTACTATTACGTATTATCATGAGACACAAACGATATAATCCAATAAGCGCGACCGAAACCCGAATTCATTTCTTTATTACCGGCGTTTCTCATACCGCACGCAACATTCCTTTATTATTCCCGTTTTTCCTTTCCCGCGCCCTTCTGCAAAACTTTAAAAGTTGAAATTCAATTCACCAGCAAAAAAAAAAAAATATTTTCCGAACGTTTCAACCGTATGTTATTATATGAATATATTTTTTTTATTAATTAATCGCCGCCAATTGATGGCGGTGGTGTATAATCAAATTTCTGTCCGGTCGAAAAATCCAATTTTGTTTGATTAGGTAATTACAATCGCGAGCCACGGCCCACTGGATATCCGTTACGCAGGATCGCCTGATTTATTGTACGTTTCGTGATTTAATATCTGTAATTGATTATACAATATTAGTTTTTTTCAACGTCATTCAAAAGAATGTTTTAATTTGCAGACAATAATATTTATACAGGACGAGAAAAAGATTAAACTTTGGCGACCGCCCCCCTTCTAACTTTAAACGCGGAGAACCTTTAGAATCTCATTAAGTGTAATGAAAAACAATTTTCCCCATCATTCAACTTCGAAAAATTAATCGCGGCTTAGCTTGCTCTCAGACTAAGTGCAGTTCGGAATTCGAAGTGTCTCCGGGGAAAAAGCGCGATCAATTTTCACCGGAAAAACAAGGGCCAATGTGAAATTCATAGGGTTTTTTTTGCGAGCGTTAATTGCTCAATCGATTGATTGCTCCTCGCTAATCGACGATTGCGCATTTTTTTCTCTCTTTGTCGAAATCGCGACTCGAAGTGTAATGCTGCACCCCGGGGGAGATTTTTCTAAAAAAAAAATTAATTAAAAGTCGCGACTCTATGGGATTGTTATAATTAGATCAAAGTAATTAAAACAAAATTATGATGAAATGAGATGCAGTGGTGGATGCGCCGGGTTGGGTAATTTATAGTTTGGAGTTGCTTACAATATCGTATTCGGGGTGTGGATGATTTTCGTTCGGCGGTCAGTAATCTAAGTAAACCGAAGTAAACTTTGCTGAATTCGTAACGGTTTATAGTTGGGCCATAAAGGGGTTTAAGGCTTCGAATAATCGATAGCCGCTCTCCGTGTCCAGTTTTTGGCGGGGCCCCGCATTGTGTTTTCAATTATTATATTAAATTGATGTTTGTTTACAACAAGCTGTGCTTTTAAATTTATATATATATATATATATATATATATATATATAATTTTATAAATAAAGCTTTTTTGTTTCAACTACCAAATATTTGTTTCCCAGTTTAATTAGTTTTAATGCATATAATTTATTATAATTGTATGAACCTGAAGCACATTGCTTTTATTATATTTCTGAAAGCATTTAATAATAAATTTTATGCTTTTGTTGCATAAAATTTTCCACACACCACGTATGCGAAATTAAAAATATTTCACGCAATAACCCGGCGCATTCACCATTTATGAATGCATAACGCTTTGAATTATTTTACCCACACTTTCAAGAACTGGATGCAATGGTATATAACATATACATACTATTAGAAAGTTAAGGATTTTTATTTGAGATAATAATAATAATATTTATTATACCTTCTGTAAGACATTTACATGAATATTTTTTAATAATCTAAATTAGAATTATTACATATTTAGTTATAAAAAGCAATTTTTGATGGTATTGAAAGAAGGCAAAAATGCCAGTAATGCAAGGTATAGAAAATTAATTAAAATACGTCCATTTAGATCTATCTAGCGATAATAGGGTTGATTCTTACCTAAAAAGATGTACCGTTAATACGTGATACTTAAACAAAAGTAGCCTATATTCTAGTATCGCTCACACGTTCCAATTAGGTCTTACATTAATTTAGCAACTGCTTTTATGCACTTACTATTTCTTTCACACATGTACCAAAAGATTTATTCGCTTTAATCACAACGCCTTATTTATTTATTTATTTATTTATTTATTTATTTATATCTTTGGTCTTCTTTCTTAAAATACATAAAATACAGAAAAAAATAAAACAAATTACAAAAACATACGTAAAATTTTGTTCGAAAGAAGCACGGGCGGAGTTCATAATAAATCATGTTCTTCCACTCAAACCCTAGTGTCACCATGATGTTGAAAGGTCAGCGATCTTCATCCACAACTGGTTGCTTTTATTTTTCCCTTAATTTGGCTTTATATCCACTTTTTAGGTGGAACTTCTGGCAGTTAATGTCAGCATGACAGATATATATATATATATATATATATATATATATATATATATATATAATACTTCATAGTCGTTTTTTTTTTAATTTAGATTTCGTTGTCCAAAATATTAATCGTTTCATGTACTGCTCTTCCTACCCCTTGCCTTGATAGCCCAGAGGTGCAATGGTTTTCTTAATTGAAACTTCCATTTTAGGTCTTTCTATTACTACTACTATTTCAGTAGCTAATTTTAATTAAGTTTCCCCCTCTTATATGATCTTTTTTCTCTTTATAATTAATCGATCGTCTGTTTTACATCTTCTGGTATTTAATACTGAAAATTTCATCATAACTGATGTTCCATAGTAGTGGTCGAAGAATCCATCCATGTGGTATGACATTCAATTATTCAAACTCCTCTAATTTCCCTTTCCTGTTAGAAATTAATATTTATTTATTCTTAATAAATAATTTTGGGATTGAAGGAATTAAACTAGTGTTTGAAACTATACCTAACCATTCTTTGCTCCATTAAATTTCAAATTTCATTGGTTCTATCTGCAATAAATTATTCCAAAATTTTGCTCTTCACATCTAGAAAGCATAGTGCTCTGTATGAGTTTTTCTGATCTTGGAAATACCGCTATTATTCCTTTCATTATATTTGCTTGGAGATATGACTTCAATTAAACACATATTAAAAAGATCAGTAAATTATGACGATAAATTTTAGTACTTCATTAGACATTTGACCAGGACCTGTTTTATTTTCTTATTTTAAAAACTTTATTAACTGTAAATATATCTTATTGTTTACGAAATTCCTTGATTATTTCAGCCATATCTTTGTTGAATATAATTTGTTAATCAATTTTCTACCAACTCCCAAATCAATGTTATTTATAAGTTTACGATTTTTCTATTAACAATTTTGAATGGTTTACCCTAAAGAAAAATAAAATGTTCTTAAACTTTAAAATTTTGGAATTCGTCAAAAATATTCAGGACAAGTAAATTTGATAAAAATCCTAGAAAGGAATTGAAAAAATAATTAAGAACAATTATCATAACATGTAAACATTATCACAAATATTTGTAAATTCAACGAATTTGCAAATCTTCAAAAACGCAGAATTTAATCAAATAAGTTTAAGTAAATATAATTAAATTAATTTTAAAAAAATATCAACAACTATGAAAACAATAAAAATAAAAAGAATCAATAAAAAAAGAAAATAGTTCAACATCATCAAAACATTTGCCAACAAAGAATAATTCAATTTGATAATTTAAAAAAAATAGAAGTAATATTTTGGAAATAAATCAATTGAAAATTTAAAATATAATTTTATACAGGGTCCATTATAAAAGTTATGCGCATAATTTTATATAAGCGCGTCTATACATCGCAAGAGGATAAAACTGGTCGGGAAATGTGGTGAAGTGATCTTCCAATGTAGAAGATCGACAGTTTGCTCCGAGCAGTCTGAGTGGAAAGACGTACCTCCGCGTGAAGTGTGTTTTTTGACATTGTATCACGCGATGAACAGTGATAGTTTTGTGAACGGATGGTAGGAATGCAACCAAAACAATCCAGACGCTTCAAGAGGCCTTCAAGAATGACTGCATTTCAAGGTCACAGTCCGTAAGATAGCATAACGCGTTCAAAGAGGGTCGGGAGGAGATTGAATACGAACCCCGTTCTGGACGCACAATACCGGCCACAACTGACAAAAACGTGAATGGTTCCTACAGTGAAATTGTCATCCAGAAAATCGCTGACAACCATAACATGTCCACGTTTGCAGTACATGGGACAGTAACTGAGAATCTCTGAATGCACAAGGTCTGCGCGAAGCTTTTGCCTGCCGAAAGTGTTGACGGAAGTTAAGTTTCGCGCTGTCAAAAAATCTTGGATTTGATTCAAAATGAGCCCGACCTTCTTAACTCTGTCGTACCCGGAGATAAATCCTGGTGTCGTATCCAAATACGACCCAGAATCGAAAAAGCAGAGCAGCTAGAGAGCAAGTCTCGCATCAAAACGATACTCATTGTCTTTTTAGACGTTTGAGGAATCGTTCATTTTGTACCGCAGGGTGAAACTGCCAATATTTTACCTTTTAGGTGCTTAAGAGATTGAAACGCCGAGTTGCGCTAACATCAAATACACGGCCAAGCTCCACAATGACAATGCCCCCAGCATAAATGACCTTCATTGTTACCAATTTCCTGGTCATGAGCAACACCCCGGTAATCACCTAGCCCCCTTACAGTCCGGACTTAGCCCCGTGTGATTTACTTTTGTTTGTTTCCTCGACATTAGTAGTCCGTGGATAAACATCCGTCGGGAAGCTTCAGATTGCCTTCTAGGCATGGAAGACACGTTTCCGTAAGTGAATTAATGCTAAGGAAGAATATTTTGAAGAATTTTAAGTATATGTACCATTACAATCAATATATATGTATTGTTCCCAGAAAATACGCATTACTTTTATAATGGACCTTGTAGATATATATTCCAATATTTCCAAACTCATATGAAATTGAAATCTGATAATATTAAAAATTTCAATTAAATTTTAATTCAAATGAAAGAATTGACTTTTTGAAAATGAAACGATTTCAACAAAAATTCAAGGGGTAGAAAGACTGAAGGTCGATAGCCCAAACGGATGGACTAACGACCAAATCCATTTTAATTGTTCTAAATGTATTAAAGTCCAAATAACAATTGAGTTTTTTTTAAAATATTGCATTACTGTCAAAAAGCTAAAACAATGAAAAGTCTTTATTAACACTTTCAAAAACAAGTAAAAATTGAAGAAACATTCAGCATTCAAATTTTGAAGGAGATACATTTGAACATTAAATCATAAACAATTTTGATTTTGAATTTATAAAAATGTAACTATTCTTTTCTATGAAAACAAAGTAATAAATTTGGAAAATTAGAAAAGTACTACCAAAAACAAACCATTTATTTTTGATGTCAATAATTTAATTAAGTAAAATAACGGTTTAGTTTTGTAAATAATTATTTGTGCAGGTTGCGGTTAGTGCAATATATGAATTGTTGATGTTAATATCAAATGGAGATATGGATGCATGATGGAAGGGGATGAAGAGATGGAATTTATAGGGATTGATGGTTATTCTCCATTTGGCAAACCAATGTTGCAGAGTGTCGATCAGCCCTTGCAGTGTACTAAGGCCTTTAGGGATTGTATTGCTATGTGCAATAAGTGCTGTATCATCAGCAAACAGAAGACAATATGCCGAGGGATTAAAGTAATTGGAATTAGGGTTGTATATGTCATGCTCAAAGATGTTATAGAGGAGTGGGGATAGGGGGGGTTCCTTGTGGAACACCTTGTTGTGGTATGAATTGACAGTAGAGGGAACCACATATTTTGACATTGAGGGATCTGTTGTCGATTAGAAGATGTAATGGAATGGACAAGGAGTTGCATTTGAGCAACAGCAAACCTCTATGCCACACAGAGTCGAAGGCTTTCTGGATATCTGGAAAAGCTATTGTAGTTTTGTGGCCTTCGAGGTTTGCTATTTGACTGTTGAAGGTGATTATTGCTAGGGGAAGATGAGTGGATCTATTTTGCATGAAACCAAAGTGGTAAAAAGGAATAGCATGGGAAATGTGGTGAAGTAACTTATTTTTTATTATGGAATCGCATATTTTCCTAAAAACATTCTGAATTCGTCAAAAAAAAATTAAAAAACAAGTGAAGATTAAAAAAAAGACATAACGGGATATATTTTACACTCGAACTTAAATTGCTCATGCTTTGTATTTAATCTTTATATATTATGCATTATAAAACTAAACCCCTATTTTTAATCATTTTACGAGATACATTAATTAAGTCAATTTGTTTAAAACTTCACAATATAACACGTGGGTTATCTTTTCAGTCTGAAAAGTTTTGAGGTTACTTTCAATAACTGATTGATGAGACTGATAATTGTTGAAAGTTCATCTTCTATATAAATAAAACCATTTAAATACTTTCAAAAATATATATTGCATAACACTACAATTGTTTCGCCACACTCAGGCGAAGAAATGATTAAGAAAACAATTGAATTTCACTAAAAGTGTTTAAAAATTGTAAAAAAATTAAAACTGAATAAACCATATAGAATAATCGTCGAAAAATTTAAATACAAACACGTGAAAAAATTGAATTTTGTAAAATAGATATAAAATAAACAGAAAGTTTAAAAATTGGAACAGAATAATTGAATTTTTGTAAAAATAAGCAGTTAAACAACATCATAGTGGAAACACATACCTCCGCCTAAAGTGTGCCTTTGAGGCATGCCAAACAGATTGTGAATTGATGCTGAGGAAGAAAATTTTGGAGAATTTTAAGCATTTGTACCGCTACCATCAATAAAAATATTTTTCCCAGAAAATGCTCGTTACTTTTATAATGGACCTTGTACATACAGGTTCTAATATTTCCCAAAAACATTTGAAATTATAAAAAGTGAATTTTACAAATTAACATTTGAAAATTGTGCATAAGAAAATGTTTTAATAAATTTAATACTTAAACAGTATCAAAATTTTTTGTAAAGAAAAAAACCAATTAAAATTTATAAGTTTTGTAAATAATTGAAATAATATGTTCTGAAATTTGAAAAACAATTAATTCAGTTGTTCAAAAAAAAAAAAAACTTTGAACATCGTCTCTTCGGGAAATGAAAAAAAAAAATTACAAAATTTTTAATAAAAAATTAAAAGGAAACGTAAATTTTATAAAAATTTATTTTAAAAATAAAATAAAAGGAAAATTAAAATTCACATTTAAAATTATCTATAAATATTGGTTTTGCATATAAAATAAAGTAAAAACAATTTTGAATTTTTGAATTACTTTATTTTTGAAGCAAAAAGCAATATAATTTTGTAAATACTTATTTTGGAATTGGCTCTAAGTTCTAAAACAAAACAAAAATAAATATTCTGAAACCCATGATAAAATTGTCTAATTATTTTATTAATCAAGACTAAACAATTGAATTTTAAAAATAAACACTATAAAATCGTTAAAAAAAGTGAACTAGTAAAATTAATAAAATATAGTAAACATTTTGAAAATATTAAACACTATTAAAAATTTCAATGAAGAAGGAGACCAGATGACTTTTATTTTAAATAATAAAGTTGTAAAACAAAGTCATCGTGTCTCCTTCATTATATTCAAGATGGACTACAAAGTGAACGCCTTCACAATTAAATATTTAAAACATTTTAATTTCAAATTAAATAATTGACTTTTTGAAAAACGATTTTGTTAACACTTTTTTCAGTCACCGGTGACTGACACTGAAGCATTACAGTAGGGCCACGTCAGTCACTGACTGACTGACTGACAGTGAGTCCCAGATTTATAGAAACGTGGTTTTTTGAGAGTTACGTGAAGGTAGATTTGATAATTTCACAGGAAAAATGGTAACACTTTCTTTCACAAAATATTTTGTATTCGCTATATGTATACATTTCGAGTGCAAAGCACTCATTATCAATAGCTTACTGAGTAATATTTTGTATTCGCTATATGTATACATTTCGAGTGCAAAGCACTCATTATCAATAGCTTACTGAGTAAGCTATTGATAATGAGTGCTTTGCACTCGAAATGTATACATATAGCGAATACAAAATATTTTGTGAAAGAAAGTGTTACCATTTTTCCTGTGAAATTACCCAGCTTTATACTTTCAATTTAGCGCTGTCAGTCACGAGTTCCGTGTTAATTTTTATTACGATTGCCTGATACGGCATTTCTGTACGTTTCTACAACTTTGTCACCTAATATTCCTTCAAACAGCTGGTATAATCTCGGAAAAAAATTAGCGATGGTTCTTATTAAAACATTCTATACAATAGTGCGGCTGGTTTGGACATACAGGACAATAAGTTTTAACTTGTGTAGTTTTACGTCTGGTATATATTCTGCTATGATTCTTTGATTTCTCACTGTAGCATCCTGATGCCAAATGACTGTTTGATTGGCCGTTGAATTTGTTAAAGAGAATGTTTATGAGAGTGAGACACATTAACTGACGGGGCAAAACGTATAATTTTTTTCATTGGAGCTTTGTCAGTCACCTGTGACTGACACATAAAAAACTCGTAATTTCATCTAAAAATGCATCAAAATAAATTAAATTAACATATTCTTACTTATTTTATAAAATAAAACTTAAAAGCAGAGAAAACTTTTTTTGACATTTTTCAAAAAAACTTGTTGGCAGCCAATGTGTTAAAAATTCAAGGACAGAAAGACCGAAAAACGGTAGCCCAATCGCACAGACTAGCCCTTATTTTAAATACATGTGTAGTTATTTAAAATGTTCTAAAGTCCGAATAAAGATGATTTCAAAAATTGAGTTTTTTTGAAAAAAAATATTGCATTATTGCCAAAAAAAAGGAAAATTCTTTTTAATATATTAACTGATGAGGCTGTTATATGTTGAAAATTCATATTCACTTGTTTAGTTGTGGAAGTTACTTCCACAACTAATTCTTTTTAAATAAGTGAAAATTGAAGAAAAAAATAACCATTCGAATATCGAAATAGATACATTTGATTGCTAAATCCTTAACATTAAAAAAAAACAATATTTATGTCAACATTTTCTAAACATTTTACAATCATTTTTTATGAAAAAATAAATAAATAAATTTGGAAAATTAGAAAAACACTACCAAAAATAATGGTTCGATTTATGATGTCAACAATTTAATCAACTAAAATAACGGTTTAGTTTTGTAAATAATTATTTGAGTAAGAATCGTCTTAAAGTTCAAAAAAAATGAAAATGAGGCATTAAAAACATTTGCAAATAAAAATAACCAATTTCATTTTGCGAACACGAGCATTTCATATTGATGATGACAATATTTCTTAAAAATTTCACAAAATTTTTAAGTGAAAAAACGATAAAATATTGTTTTTTATTTTTATTTTAAACTCGTCTCGAAATTTCGGGAATTGGTAAAGATTTCTTTTTTGAAAAACATGATATACGCTTTTAAAAATAAAAACAAAACAGTGGATTTTTAAAAATAAACATTCTGAATTCGTGAAAAAATAAAGAAAACAAGTATCCTCACTTGTTTTCTTCATTTTTTCACAGATTCAGAATGTTTATTTAAAAAAAAATGGAAGACATAAAAATAATAATTAAATGCAATTACAAATTTAAATAAAAGTCAAGAAGAACCTTCTACAGAAATTTTTAGAAAAAATAAAAAAGAACAATTTTGTGGAAATTTATTAAAAAAACTAAAGAAGTTCGATTTCAAACTAAGTAAGTTAGTTAACTTCGCCTAATGTTCAAGGATTCTTTGTTTTTAATTTAAAATCTATAATATTATTTTTTAACTGTGTAATTAATATAATTTTCTTTTAATTTCAGGTGAGTGAAATTTGTCCTTTACTCCATATGAATAAATACATGATGATTGGTAAGTTTATCCGGAATTTATTACGTTTTCAATTCTAAAGTGATAAATAATGAAGTAATTAAAGAAAGTAATAAAAAAATGACAGTTGTATACAGGGTGACTGACGAAAAACCTTTGGTGCTGTATCTCGCTTATTTTTGATCCGATTTGAATAAATAAAACATCAAATTAAATCATTTTTAAAAGACTTTAATAGGATCTGAACTGTTATTTTTTCTCGCACCCAGATTTTGACAAAATACGATCAACATTTTTTTTTAAATTGCACTGTATATATATTTTTATTGATTCGCAAGGAGATTTTTTTCTGAATATAAAATTGTAGACAAATTTATCCATACATCAAACTTAAGTCGAGAAATTGAGGATTAAAAAAATAAATAAAAAGTCAAGTATCCATTGTAAACAATATACAGACCCTATTTTAAATGTCAAAAGTGACAGTGACAGCCATTGATAGAATACTGCAACGATTTTTAATTATTTTATAATTAAAATGTTGCAATATTTCAAACACTGTACTAGAATTTTGTGCTTCTACAGAAATCGTTTTTCAGTTTTTGAAATCTTGCAACATTTTTATTATGAAATTATTAAAAATCATTGCAGTATTGTACCAATGACTGACACTGTCACTTTTGACATTTGGAATAGGCTCTGTATATTGTTTACTATGGGTATTTGATTTTTAATTTTTTTTTTAATCCTCAATTTCTCGACTTTGGTTTGATGAATAGATAAAATCGTTTACAAATTTAGATTCAGAAAAAAATCTCCTTGCGGATCAGTACAATATATATATATAGTGCAATTTGAAAAAAAAAGTTGATCGTCTTTTGACAAAAACTGGATGCAAGAAAAAATATCAGTACAGTTCATATTAAAGTCTTTTAAAAATCATTTAATTTGATGTTTTATTGATTCAAATCGGATCAAAAATAAGCGAGATACAGCACCAAAGGTTTTTCGTCAGTCACCCTGTATAATAACTTCTGAATTTTTACTGAATCGTGATCGGAAAAATGTACTTTTCAAGAAACTATCTTAAATATTACGAAAAACAATTTCTCAAGAGTTTATGGAAATTTACAACAACATTCATACATCTATAGTTGAAAAAAATAAGTTTAAAAACTAAATACATAATACTACTAAAATCGTCATGATTAAAAATACCAATTTAAAAAAAAGCAATATTAAAATCACCGAAGAAATTCGCAAAGAGTTTCTTAAATTCAGGATAATTTTAATTTTCAATAACAGTTTATTTGGAAATAATAATAAAAAAACATTGTCAAGTTCGGTTTTATGATGCGACAATCTATTTTGCTTCCAGACAAACTTAGCAATATTTTTTGTGTAAAAAATAGGTTTTATTAGAAACTAAACAATCATATACGTATCGTTCGTGTTATTACGTTGAAAATATAAAATGTAGTTTAGTTTCAAAGCTTTATGCGAAGTAGTTGAATTAGTTTTAATAATACATAAAAACCGACTTTAATTATTTCTTTACTTACCTATTTCAAAGTTAAGTCAATAATTTGAAGTCAGGAGAATATATTTTTTAGTTCAAACTATATATCTAACGTTTTATTAAATAATTAAAGTAAGAAAAAACTTAATTTTTATATATTTATTATCAAATTGAAATAAACCACTTCGTTTTAATTTATTGACTCAAAACATAATGGTTATAATCAAATAAATTATAGTCTTTTAATAATGTTAAGTATTTAATATGTATATAAAATCACGTTGATCGAATGAATTTACATAACAAGAAGAGCTCCTCTTCAGCAATATAAAAGGTCGCCTTATCTAAATCCACCTGATTAACCTGATCTGCCTGGAGAGTTATAGGAGAGATGGATTACATTATCAGCACAAAAAGCCCCGGTTTGTGTGTGTGTGTGTATAAGCGTGTGTATTTGAGTGTGTATGTGTGTGTGTGTGGGGACGCGCGAAGAATTCTAAATCCAAAATGTTTAAGCTCCGCCGGTAATTGATTACAGACGGCACCGAGGTGACTGCGAAAAGAAAATCCACATAAAACTCCATATCGCGAATTTTATGGTTTTCGAGCACCTATCGGTTGATTAAATTCCTCTCGCAAACGTTCGCCGTGGGCATTAAACTTTTACCGCGGGCGCACACGAAACTAAAATTAACACATCAAAAATTTACCGCGAGGAATTGTAGTTTCGCGAAAAGAAGTTAAACTGCGACATTAATATTAACGCTGGTAATTAAAACGTTCAACGGCTAATTGATCAGTTCATACATAATGTGCAATATTAACGTAAATTCAGAATATTCCCTAACATACTAATTATATTAGCTTAAAAAGCATTGTTGTAAAATATTACATTTTTTTTTAAATATTATATGTGTGTATTATTAAGGGATCTTTAGAATATTCCCCAACATATTAATTAAATTATCTAAAAAAACGGCATTGTTATGAAAGATTACATAAAATCTTATTATTAATTAGATTTTCCAACATATAATTTATTTAAAGGCAAGCTTATATATATATTACGGTAAAAGTAGATATTGCGGTAAATGTGCACATTTGCTTCCTCGTTTAGGTAATGTGCATTCAACTAACATTTACAATTTAAAAGAATTAATAATGCAATATGTACATTGAATTTACAATCACCATGTCGTTTTGGTAAATGTGAACATACAAAATACGAAATCGCAAGTGATAGTAATGTGGTGCGCATACGCACTTGTAGTGGTACCCGTTTCGGCTAGTTCTGTAGGCGCCTACCTAACCTAACCTAACCTAACCTAACCTAACCTAACCTAACCTAACCTACGACATATTATATAATATGCAAAAAAGTGTGTTGCGTATGTCATTTACTTTTTTTAATTAAAATAATTTTCGTTATTAAAGCCTTTTGTATTATGTTTATTTAAATAAATATTTTTTTACTGCAACAACATTTTTAATTTATTTGTATTCTAACTTTTCTTAAAACATGAAGGTAAGAGTATACATTTACTAAAACGTGAAGGCAAGAGTACACATTTACCGGGAAATGTACGTATACATTATATTCAGTTCACATATACCTAACTTTTTGAGAAATGTACACATTTTACGGTAAAAGTGTACATTTCCCAAGAGTGTACATTTACCGTAACATATACATATTTAAATAATTAGGTTCTATTTAGAATTATAATAATAGTATTTTTTTGTTATAAAATAATTAATTAATTAAAAATCGTGTCTTGTTCGCGTTGTTTTAAAAACAACACATTTAATCCCCATTAAAAATTTATATTATCATTAATCCATTTGACAAAAATAACATCTGCTCTAACGACGCGGACAACCCCATCGGAACAGAGGGTGCAAACAAAAACGGGGCGGTGTGTACAAAAGATATGCTAATCCCACTTCGGAGGGAAAAAGCCCGGTGTCGCCATCCCTCAACCTCGAACACTCTCGCACAAAAAAAGAATGAACCAAATCGTCCGAAAATTACCCGCAGACCACACCCGTTTTTGTAATCCACCGCAAAAAAAATATCCCCTTAATTAATTCACTTGTCACGGGCTTAATTATCGAATCGTATACTGTAATTTTTTTTCGGTTTTAGATTAAAAGCGTGGAATGATTTTTTTTCTTGACGAAAATTGCTGTACGCTTATTTTTGTTTTTGTTTTGTTTTCTGCGCACACTGATGATATTTGCATGATAGTGCACACCGGCGCGGCCATTGTATTACGGAAAAATCCCGCGAATTTAAATGCGCACAAATACAGGTCGGTTGCGGAATGCAACGGACGAAACGTAATTTTACGATTAATACCCTTGTAATTGTATGGTGGAGTTTTCCCCCGTATCATTTTCATTTTATATCCTGATGCACTCTCGTCCCCAGATATAAATTTAATTAAAATATACGGACGCATAACTATATATTCGATATAATGATATTTGTCATCACGTAATAACAAATACCATTAATTCGTACCAATTTAATGTATAAAATATTTGATTAGCGAATTATTATGTAATAATTAAGCCATTGCATACAGAAATTAATGATGGGATTTGGATTTATTATACGAAGTACGATCAACAATTATTTGGATAAATACAATTTATGTAGAAATTTGTTGTTGAGTTAGATATGATTAAAACTTGATTGAAACACTAACACTTATTAATTGATATTAATATTGATATACCCGAAATGTACATCTAGCGAAATAAAAATTAATTGTGAAGAAAGTGTTAGTGTTTTAACAATTTATGTTTTTTCTACTTCCACTGCTAAATTTAGAATATCAGAATTTTTAAATTATAGTTTATTAGATAGTTTATTACTTTATTATACTTTAGCTTCGTTCCAACAGAATACATAAGAAATTACAAAAATATTATATAAAACCTTTTGATAATAAATTAAGGGACTTCTAAGTGGTTCAGATAAAACCGCCTTAATTGAAATAGTCAATAAATTAGTTTATTAAAAAAGACGAAATAGAAGATAAATTTAAAACTATTAAGATTTTTTTTTGGCCTCTGAAGCAAGTCCATACTGAGATCTAATAAGTTATCTTTGACAGATTTATAAATCAAACTTCTATTTCCAATGGTTAGATTGTAAAATATTTTGTGTATAGCAATAAATTCAACTGAAGAAATTACTTAATTTTCCGTTTAACATCGCCTAATTAAAATCGCTTCGGTGTACGAATACATCAGCTCCGTGCGGGGATTTCGGGACGGATGGGTGGAAAGAGAGAATCCTACGGGCTTGTCCTGTCGTAACCTGAATGCACAGACGTCGTCACGAAAACTTTCCGGCTCTCTGCTGCTCTACTACATCCACAGTTCCTACTACTACTAACGATCCGAAAGTATAACACGGAGCGCAGCATTTCGCAAACCGAAATTCCGCGATAGTTGCAGAAGTGCAGATGAAGTGGTTTCATGTTCCGGAGATAATACACAACACTCTTAGACGCGCATATATCACTCCGGTATGAACAATGACCTGTCGGGCCTGAAAACTATACGTACGTTTTACGAAGAGCGTTCTCGATTATTCCAGTTTAAATAAAACAATGGCGAGGGGAAAGCCTTTGTTGAAAAATATTAAAGTAACACGCTCGTGTGCACACATGTAGATTTGTACGAAGATAAGCAAGCTTCAGGCTTCATAGTTAGGCATGGAGCATGTTTAGAAAACAGGTTTGTTGCGAATGATGTAATGTTGTTTTCAGGGTAACGAAGTATTTTTGATCATTACTATACATTATTTTATTATAAGGTAAATTAAATCTATAGGTGATCCACATTGTGGCTTATAACTAAAAAACAAATAAGAAGATGGTACTACTTTACTACCTTGCTCAAGAGGTTAATACTATCTAAAAAAATTCTCTTAATCAAATAAAATTTGCAACTTTTATGAGGGGTTGTATTTTGTTAGCATTCGACATGTATTCTGAAAATCTAAAGATAAACATATTTTTTCTACTACCCTTTATAAAAAGACATTTTTCGTCACCGAATACTCCAGCGAAAATTTGAGTTCCGTCACTAGTGAGAGAAAATCCCATAACGCTAACTTTCGTCACTAGGGACGAAAGTTACCTACAAATTTTCACCTCCGTCTAGTTGCCTGCTGTCACTATATCGTGTCATTATTAAATGTCAGTTTTTGAATTTGTACTGTTCGTAACTTCATCATATCATGATTTCTGATTCAGTAAGTGATTTAGATCTTTCCAATACTGCACCAGAAATAGTAAATTAAGCTGAGAAAACCTATGTGGATTTATTATCAGAAAAATCGAAAAAGAGGTATGAAAAAATATATGCAAAATTCATGGAATTTAAGTCAGATAATCGTGGAAATTCATATTCACTGTGCTGTTTGCATATTTTGCAAAATTGACGGAAAATTTGATATTTAAATCGTAAGTAATTTAAATATGATCTGTAGTTTTCAAAATTTTTCAAAATAAAGTATTTGTTTATATAATAATAAAAGTTTGTTAGTACCATAGGTAAGGTAGTAGAAAAAGTATAGTGTTTAACTCGTCGAAAGCATTTTTTTAAGCTCGCGAACATTACCAAACTCGGCTTCGCCTCGTTTGGTAAACTGTTCTCTCGCTTAAAAAAATGTTACTTTCGTCACTCGTTGAACAATATACTATTTTTAAATCGATAATTTTTATTTTCCCTGAAATTTTTTTAATATATTTTTCAACGGAAATAACTATTTAAGATCCTTAGATCTCATATAAATAAATGTATGTCAGTCTGTAATTGTAGGAACTGTATCTAAAGAGCTGCTGAAAATTTTGTTCTTAAACTTGAAACTTGTTCTTCGTCAAAAGATCTGAAAAGCTTTAGTAAAAATCCGTGCACAGAATTTGGGTGTTTAATTGAGGCAGTTGGTAGTTTTTGCGGATTTTTCTTAAAAAAAAAACACAAAATTTTCAAATATAGTTTAGGTTATGTTAGGTTAGATTAGGTTAGGTTAGGAGACACCAGGCGAACAGGTGTAATGGTTCCACTGGTGTTTCCGGAATTCAGGGGGGGGGGGGCACTGTTGACCGTGCGGGGTCATCACGTAAAAAAAGATTAGGTTAGGTTAGGCTATAAAAAATAAATAAAACAACTTCTATGAAAAAAAAATTCTTTAAAAAATATATTTTTCATTTTAGAATTCTCTAGCAATTAATTAAGAATAATAATTACATGAGTAATTTATTTAAAGGGAAACGCGTAGGATGCAAGTTTTTCGGGATAAGTGAGATAATTATTACTCAATTTCTCGCATATCTCCTACAAAATTATAACCGTCAGTTGATGATCGGGATTATTTTATAATTGCTTTCTAAATTTCAATTGTTTTTTTGTTGATCTTTAATCATTCGATTAAAAACATTAAAAAATTTAATTTCAATAATTGGAATTTTTACAAAAATAATTACCTCAAAAACAGTTTTTATCAATAAAAAAATCAATTACTGCTAAAAACTAAAGAAACATTTAAAAATTAGCGAATATATTTAGAACTCTTAAATGTGCCTGCATCAGTTTTTCTCTTATTTTATCAAACACAATTAAAATTTTTGTTCAAAAACACGTTAATAAACTTAAAAAATTAAAAAAAAAAACGATAAAGAATTGGCGGGATTGAACAGACAACCATTTTCTTATTATTTTACATAGAAAACAATCAAAATTTTTGTAAAAATCAACAATTTCTTGGCAAATTAAAAATATTTTTTAAATGTTTAATTTTCAGAAGAGAGAATTAAAAAATTGCCAAATGCTTTTCCAAAAGGTTTTCACAAATAGTTGAACAAATCATTTGATTTCTTTTTATTAAGAACGATTTAAATTTTGTGAAAAATTTGCTTCAATAAAAATCCATTCGGAAATATTAACAGTTGACAATAAAAAATTTTAAAAAAATGTTGCTTCAAATTGAATTCTTCCAAAACTTCAATTAATAGAAATTAAAATTATACCAAATGCAATTCTATTTAAAAGCTGCTAAAAGCAATGAATAATTAAAATAATTTTACAAAAAATAATTTAAATTTTGGTAGAAAAAGAAAACAGAGATAAATACTAAAAAATTGAAATATTTATTTTTTTAAATGTTTACGTAAATCAGTTGAAAAGTTTATAGTTAATTAATTGAAATAATTACTCTGTTTAATAGATAATAAAAAAGTAAACAGTTAAAACGTAAATTTAAAGAATTATAATATTGCCTGAAATAATAAATCTTTTTGGTCAGGTAAAATAAAGTGAAAATATGCATTAAAAAATCTTTGAAGATTTATTAAATAAAGAGTTTAAATTTTTTTTAAATAGCAATTAAAAATTTGTTTCATTTTATTGTTAATAAGCAAAACAAAAATTAATGCTTTAGTAAAAACAGTCGTAAACTGTTTCGAAATATATAGTAAATATTTTATACAAATAACGAACATTCTAAAAACAGCAAAGATTAAATTAAACTCACTATATCAAAAGAAAGAATTAAACATTCACCAAAAGCTTTTCTAGGAAATTTTTGCAAACCGTTAATAAGCAGTTAAATTTTACGGAAATAAATAATAAAATTTGGCTTAAAAAATAGTTTAGTGTCTAAAAAATAGTTTATTTTAATAGGTAATTGTAGAGGCCTCTACTTTGTAAGACATTATAATAAAAATAATTGCAAATACCTTTTTTTATATACATTTAATCTTTATTTGTGACTATAGTTTCAACAGATTTTCTGTCATTTTCAAACTATACTTCAAATTTTTGTATAGTTTGAAAATGCCAAAAATCTTTCGAAACTATAGTCACAAATAAAGATAAAAAGTGTGTGATAAAAAAGGTATTTACAATAATTTATAGGTTATTTCGTTTTGAATTTGTAGTTAAAATTGAAAATTTGATTAAAAGATAATTTGCTAATATCAAAACTTAAAAAGTAAAGTGTAAAATTTACTGAATAAGTTACTTAACTATAGAAGAATGAAGCTATTTTAAAATTAGAAAATTAAGAAAAACTAATACTTTTTAAGGGGTTAGGCCACTCTAGACTAGGAAAAAAAGGTCATTTTCTAGATTTTTTTAAACAAAATCTGAAAGTCCTATTAAAACACTGTTTTTTATATCTTTATTGTATACACATTTAACTTTATTTTCGTTTTTTTGTAAAGGAAATTTTCAAAAATGACGTAACAAAATAAAGAAAATGGAGGTCCCTCCCGGAGCGTAGGGCAAAATGGGCGAAAAGATCCTGGAAACAGTAATGGACCTGGTACAAAAAAGTAAATGTTTTCTGAATCTCTGATAGATACTCTAAAAAATACGGGCCGGATTTTGAAAATTTTGATTCTAAACAAAATGGCACACGTTTGAAAACAAAGTTCATTTTTCGGGTTTAAATCCTCGTATAAAAACGTTCCTAAAAAAGGAATGAAGCACTTTAAAACAAAAAGCCCTCGTATTTTTGTAGTATTTTTTATGTAGATTAAGGAATAAACAGATTTAGACTGATTGGTTAATTCGTATTTGAGATTTCTTTTCGCCCGATTTTAAAAACATGGTTTCGAGAAAAACGCGATTAAAGCGATTAAAGTTTTGACTCATAGTTTTTCATAGAAATTATGTATTTATCTCTAGTCTGTAATACCTGCGCCATAAAATTGACCTTCCAGATTCATTTTCTCATCGTCCTGATCCTTTCTTGTTGATTTCTGCGCCTTTCGAGCCTCTTTTGCAGCATCAGTCAGCGCGCGCTCGGATATCTGTATGCGGCGCTCGTCGCAAAAATCATAGCAGTTTTGCCCGATTTTTATTCCTAGGACCTGCATAACTTTTATTATGCTAAATAAGCCGTCGTTGAATACACACATGGCCATATTAGCTGCAATATCCAACAGCACTTATCCACTGGAAGTTGATTTTGGAGCCATCGACCACGCAACGGAATTGAAACCAACCGATAAGCGTTACCAAGCGGAAGAATGACGAAAAACCTCATTTTCTCCACGATCCATCATCCGAGACAATAAATCCGTGATAATTTTTAAAAGATTGATTTTGCTCTTCTTTTTCTGCGCTTTTCATACATATTTTCATATTTTGCACAGAGCTTCAGTTGCTTCACCAATTGTTTTGGCATTTTTCACCTACCAAATACTTCCTTAAAATAAATTTTCCCATATTGTTAAGGCTCTAATCTATACTTTAAGCCAAAAAAAACATTTTTTTCAAAATTCTTGAGTGGCCTAACCCCTTAATAAAAACAGGCGAAACTTTTTTAAATAACAAAACTATAGAAAAGTCAAAATTATTTTCATTTACCCTTTACAATTGAAAATATATTTATAAAAATGGCAGTTAAAATATTAAAAAAGAATTGTTGAAGATCACTAAAAATCTATCAATGGATAAATTAATAAATAAATTGGAAATTGACTCAATAAAATTACTAATTAAAACCAATAGATATTATAATAAACCAGTTGAAGAATTTAAAAAAATTTAACTCTTCTAAAAAAAAGCAGCTTAAATATTTTAAAGTTGCTCATAAAACGGCAAAGAAAAATGTTGAAAAATTGTTTTATCAAAATAGAAAATTGTGTAAAAATTATGGTAAAAAATTACTTAAAACGGTTATTATATTTTAACTACTGTATGTTTTTAGCAAAAACATATTAAAATACAGTAAATAATTTATAAAAACAGTTGACAATTTAATTTTCCCAAATAGTTGAAAACACCTTTAAGGTACTCTTAAGATTTTCAGTAAAAGTTAAAAAGAATCCAAAAAGGTGTTTCAAGTTACTAGAAATATAGGAAAAATGAAGTTTAGAAACTGGCTTATGAACAAATAAAATTTGCCCAAAAATCTAGAAAATTTACTTGTTTAACAGGAGCAACCAAAGAAGAAAAACAAAAAGATGAAATTTCCGCAATTACAGATACGTTATTACCACTAAATATTGACTTTAAACCGGTCAAATTATTCCGAGTGGGACCTAAAAATAAACAATCCAGGCCCATAAAAGCGATTCTGAACGACAATGAATTAGTGAAATCAATTGTAAGAAAAACGAAACACTTGAAAGATAACACTATTAAATTTAGTTTCGATCGAACTTTAATGCAAAGAGAAGAGTTTAACATTTATAAGCAGGAATTTAATGAAAGGAAGAAAAATGGCGACGAAGACCTGGTTATTAAATATGTTAACGGTTGTCCTAAAGTAGTTAAATCGTCAACATATGTGCGCACAGCGAAGAGTGTTCAAACAAAAAACTGAATATTTTTTTTCAGAACGCAGGCGAATACGGACTAAATTAGACTTTTTAAGGCAAAACGTCAACTGTTCGGTCTATGATATAATTATTATAATTGAAACCTGGCTGGATAACAATATCCAGTTTGTGAATTAAAATTTCAGAATTACAATATTTTTAGGAATGATCGAAATAGTATTAATAGTATATATAATATATAATAAATCGCGAGGTGGGGGTGTTCTAATCGCTTTTATTAATTAGATAGTAATATTATTAATATACATAATAATATTGTAGAGCAGCTGTTTGTTACTATAAATTGTGCTATGTTTTTAATAGGAGCAGTTTATTTTCCACCTAATTCTTCTATGGATAAATTTTCATTTCATTGTGATACCGTTGATAATATTGCTGGCAATTACAATGACAGTAAGCTTATTATATGTGATTATTATAACTTACCTAAAGCGATTTGGTATAATATTAATTATGACCTATTACTTAATACTGCCTGTTCACCAGAAGCTGAAATTTTAACTTACCTATACAGTTATCATGATATTTCATAAATTTGTAATATTTCTAATGAAAATAACAAAAAGTGTAAAAGTAGTTGAAAAGTTACATAAAAACATAGAAACTTAGAAACCCTTGTAGATTTTACCTAAAATTAAACTCTTTTAAAGGGAGTAGATTAAAATGGTTGACAAAAAAAAAATAAAAAGTGTATTACAAAAAAAGTTTTAAGATATAATGTTTTGTATACTTGATACCATAAATTTGTGATACATCTTAAATCATAAACTTTATCAAATGATAAATAAAACTGAACATTGTTAATATTATCACACACTGGCTAAATTCAGCGACCTTTACAAGGTTATTATTAAACCTACAGTAAAATATAAAATTAACCTAGGCTTTTTACAAGACGGATTCATAGTCTCAGTGACAGTGAGGCAATTTACATAATAGCTTTAAAATGGTTGAAGATATTAAAGCATTATGGTCGTTAATTAAAAATACCGCCTAAGTTTACTTTGTATTTTACTATAAGTTTGATAATGACCTCGTCAATGTCTAAACTATAGTTGCTGAATAAAGCCCGTGTGTAATATTAACAAAGTAGTTTTATTTATCATTTGATAAAGTTCCTTTTAGGAAAACTGATTTAAAAAATAGGTTTTCTAAAAAACTAGACAATTTATTAAAGGTATATCAATTTTTCTATTAGAGCAGCTTAATTTTTATAAACTATTTGAAAATTTGAAAATAGTAAAATTGTCAGAAAAAAACTAGCAAGAACACCTCAATATTTAAAAACAATAGGTAAATCAATTCAAAGGTTGCCTAAATCAGTTCGTAAGAGTCCGGCTAAAACAGTATTTGTTATAATAAAAATGTTACAACAGTCAATTGATTAGCGGTCTTACAGCCTTTTTTTAAATTTATCAATAAGTGAAAAATTAATAAAAAGAAAATGGTTGAAAATTTCAAAAAGTATATATTCTTTTAAAATTAAAGCAGAATGCTTTTATATTTATTTAAAAAAAAACTATAGAAAATTCGCATTGGTAGAAGTTGCCAAAATCGTACGGATTTTCTAAATCTTGCCTCATTTAAATCATGCTAAATGTTAAGTGCACGCGGCATCTTACAAAAACGGTTATAAGCTGACACGTAAATGTTTCAACATGTTCTAAAATAGTATTTAAAAGCAACGTTTGGTGCTGTTTATAACGAGTGTATAAAACCAGATAAGAATAATTTCTGCTTTTTATATAGTTTCTTTTGTTTTTAATCATAATTTAATAAGTAGTACATGGAAAGTACTCTGATGGCCATTACGATTTTTTTTAATACAGTCATGTTTTATTCAAGCCTTCTTTATTTTTTATTTTTTCAGTGAAAATTCAATTCGATTATAATTATATAAAATCACTTAATTAGAAGCCCACTTCAATCTATTGTTTCTTGTTTAGAAAAATATTTTTTTTAAATTTTAATCATAAAAATTAGGCTGAAAGACCACCGGTCGATAGCGAATGAAGAAAACAAGAAGAGAAGGAGCATACTAATTGTTTTATTATCAGATGTAATACTACTAATAAAAATTAAATTTACCTCCTGTCATTAATTCAATACTTCAAAGTTTTAATAAATTATTTAAATATACTAGCAAACACAAAACCATCACCATTTATCTCACGAAAATGGCTAAACGTGGTGTTCGCAAAAGAGCAAACTCGTAAGGTTGCCGAAGTGATGGTACACGTGTAGGCGCCTCCACCAGAATTTGCTACGCCGCTTAGGTGTTGCCGAGAATTGGGGATTGATCCGGGCGCATAATAAGACTGCGAGCTCTTTTTCCGCGACGACTGATTCGCATTATGCTCGACGGAATCCTCCTTTCGAGCAGCAGGATGTGTAGTAGTAGGTGGCAGGTGGAATTTATTAAATTCCGAGTTTTTCATTCCATCCACCGTCCGGACCCTGTATCGCGAGATTGCGAATAATTGCGACCCTACAGCGGCAATGGGGTAAAGGGGGAGGAGATGGTGGCAGGGATTTAATTAAATTCCAAAAATTTTAATTAACACCGATCTGTAAGTGTGAATGGATGCGGTCGACCATGTTAGAGAGGTTCTTGATAGGGAATGCATTTGCTTGATGGATCACAAGATTCTTTCACGTTAACGAGGAATATATATATGTATATTGTAGAATATAAGAAAAAATCAAATCGAAGTATGAATAACTAATACAATTTGTATGAAACAAACAATATGTAGGAATAAATAGATATGACATAATTGGTTTTCATTCTTATTTAAGTATTTAATTTATTAATCCAATTACACGGTTTCATTGTATTGACCGTAATTTATAATATATACATGCACAAGATACATTCGTGTCTTTCACGTCGGAATTTTGGGAATTGTGGGGAATTAAATTGAGACTGCCCTCATATCTACCGTAAACGTTGCGTGGGCGGCGTAGGAGAATTTGGCGGCGGTGGTGGCGGTGGAAAGGGGGGTAGGGAAGATCCGGGAGGAGTATTGAATTAATTACTTTTGTTGAAGTACACACCGGGAATCGATATGAATATTTGATGAAACACGCGCCGACCCACCAACATCACCACCATTACTCCCTCCCGCAGATATCATCAAAACTCAGGACTGCTTGTGGCAGTGCATTGCGGAAACACCGTACGACAAGGTAATCCCCTAAGTGGCCTCCTTCTCCCCCCCGTTCGAGGGTCCTCCCAAAACCTGTATCTGAATGTACACAAAACATACATACACATAATTTAACTTAATTTAGTGTCGTGGTTAATTCGGGTCTACACGATCGAGGATTTGTACCCTAAAATAATGGTCTTTTTATAATAGTCTAATGTTAGTATAATATTACTCACCTAATTGCTAATTACGTTATCAGTCAACACTATAAATAAATTACGGTATCATAAATAAATCTAAAAAGAAAACATAAGAATCACAGCAATTAATTCATGGGCATAAATTTTGTCTTATTAAGTTAGTACAAAGATGTTAATAAATGAATAAATAAATAAGTAGTTTCCTATTTTCATAGAATTCTACAGAGACATGATTATGAAAAATTATGCACACTGATTGATTAGAAGGTAGAAGGCGAACCTATTCAAATAACAACTTGAAGTAGATTGATGTAAATATTCTTAGGCATTCTGATGATATCACAATAGAAATATTATCGTAATTATTACCATGTGATCGAAATGTAGAAAATTTGGTTATTGATTGTAAAATTATAGAATATTAAAGGGACTGAAGCTCTTGGTAACCCAATATTATAGTTTGATGAATTTGGTTCTCGTTTATCACTGTGCCATTCCTAGATAATGATGTAAAAATCGAAACTTGTCGGAATAAATCGTAAAAATTGTGAAACCAACCAAGTGCCTTTCTATAAACAACCCTTAGTACCAATATTATAGGTTATAGGTTAAATAGATAGGGTGCTTGTGAGGTGTGTTAGCTTCTTGTGAACTGCGACCTAACAGATCTATTTTTCTACCCTTAAACAATTACTTCCCAAGCAGTCCCACATCCTCCATGTACCTGGTAAATTTCTTGGGGATGATGCTGCTCACTTCTACCATTTAATTCATTTCTGCGTTTTAACTGTGGCAACAAATACAAGATTGCCCAGTTTAACATAAGTCTTTAAATACCGATACTATAAAGTTTTTTTATTAATCATTTCAACAATTATGCTATAGAAAGCAGGTCACAAATAAAAAATATTATCCAAACGTTTACCTTCTTTAACCTACACATCTACTGACTTAATCATAAAACAATGTAGTTGCTGAATCGTTAAATATTCACTTCTAAACTCATATTTATGATTACGTAATATTATTTTGGATAAAATCCAAAATTTTGTTGTAAATAACTGGTGCTACTCTTTCTGATTCATCACTTTTCAACTAAATTGATATAACAATAATAATAATAATCGTTTATTAATGGCAAACGCATTTTACAATAGTTGTACAATAATTGTTAATGACAAAATATATATATAAAAAGGTAAATGTAACATAATGTAACACAAATCAGTGTTAATATGTCGTTATCTGCTTCTGCAGAATCTTCATTTTTACGTAGGTACGTCTGTGAAATATTTATAACCTGAAAGAAATGTTTGACTCTTAATGGATATGTTTTAAGTACTTATAAATATAAATTAAAATATTTAAGTATGTCTACGATATCATAGACTTTTTATAAGGTAAATAGTATTTTATGTACTACGAAATCTTAAAACGTACATAATATTGAACGAATTTCTTAAAAATGTGTGAATATCTCTCGTGAAAAGATTACAAATTATGAACTAAAAATGTCAGCAATTTCATTTGATTGTAAATCATTTATTCAAGGTTTTTTAAATATTCTATGTAATAATCTAAGTTTAGTTTTTTAATTTACAAGATCTGTTATGAAAATACAAAAAGTACCTACATAAATACCCTCCATAATCATTTAAAATTTTTAGCATAGATCTTGAAGGCGGAGTTCACGACTTCTGATGTTCTTCCACTCGACCCATTGTACTTTGCAGCTGGCGATAATACCCAAAGTAATACTTTTGCCATTTCTGGCTTATTTAGGTCAAACTTTTGGAGACCATATTATTGATTTGCAATGTTTCCAATTTCCATTGGTTTAGGTTTGGAAATTTTTTGAATTCTCTATGCGTTGCAAACTCATTTTAGCTTCCGATGTATATTTGCTATAACGTTTCTTTCTAAATTTATAAAAATCTTGATGATTGTGATTTTCTAACACAGCAAGTATTATTTTTTAAATCAACAGATTTCGAATATTTTAAAGCTTAGTTTTGAGATGTTTATTAAAAAGGAATATTTATCCGCTGCATTTTATAAATAGACTTGGTTCTTCGAGTCTCCCTTAGGTATTGAATTCAGGGTTGTGTGAACTTTCTTCATAAAATGTTTGAAAAATATAGATCAAAAATACCAACTATTGATTTTTGTTCGTACATTATATGTCCAAGGTTATATTTAATGCTATATTTAATATATACAGCTTTCTTACCTTAGTTTTTGTTTATTGTACTTCCAATTTCCTTTGGTTTAAATTTGTAGTTTTTAATTCTCCTTGCGTATTTTTGATTTTTTTAGCTTCTGACGTCTATATTTGTTTAATATTTTCTTTTGAAATTTTTGGAATTCTTGTAGATAATTGTGATCTTTTAACTCCTCATACAATAAGCATAGCTTTTTTTGATCGCCAGATTTCTGATGTAGTGCTCCCATTTTTGAGGTTGATTTTGAAAAAAAAAATTATGCAATTCTTATTATTGATTGCGATCTTCTAACTCCTGATACAGCCAGTATTGTTTTGTTTTTCAAATCAGCAGATTTTTAGTGAACTTATTTAAAGCTTACTTTTGAGGTGTCAGCAATTATTTTCTAAAAAAAACCAAGGTATGAAATGTTGAAATTTCAATTTAGGATCTGCTTAATAATTTATCCACTGTACTGTATAAATACACTTGGTTCCAGTCTGCTTTAAATTGGATATTGCATCCAGGAATCGATACTTTGAAGTGTCACTAGTATCACCTCTGTTAACAGTGCAGTACATGATATTAAAATGACTTGTTAAAAAGATTGAGAGAGTTTTACTCAAAGCATAGAGTAAACATGTTAGCTACTTTTTTGTGCTGATCAAAGATTCATCCCAGGTTATTTTTAATATTCCATTTGATAGATTCATCTTCCTTACCTAGATTTTGGTTTGCTATACTCAGAATTTGCTTTAAACAACTTGTCATTCGCCATCTTTAGGAATTTTAATTTTAAAAATTAAATAGTGTATAGTTTTTTTTCTTTTGCTGGGCTTCTTGTGATTGGTCCCTTTCGATTTGAGCGAAGTTCTTTGGGTGGTATATTTTTGGCAATAATAATTTGAGGAATATTCAGGTTAGTCCTTATTGTTGGTTTCCAGGTGGATGGTCATCTGTCATCAAACTTTTTGTCAAAATTAAGTGGATATTTTTCTATCTATATGACTACTCTGGTAATCATTTCTCTATAATTGCTAATTAGGGTAATTATCTTTGTATTGTCGAAATCTATTGTGTGATGTGTGGCTACCATTTGTTGAAATGAATAAATTTACTGTTTTTTGGGAGCTGATTTTACTATTTCTTTAAACGATGCAAAATTTATTGCAATCTGTACATGGGGTACTATAAACCCCTTGGTTTTCTAATGAGGTGTGTTCTTTTGGATTTCGACGTATTTTTTTTTATATTTCTTTCGGGTGTACTAACGGTTCTAGTATTGAATTGTAGTAGATTGCCTAGTTTATCTGTTGTTGTATAATCTATGCAACAAACAAATAAATCACGTCACAATTAAACCACTAGAGAAGGGCTTCAACTTTGCACATTCCAACAGAGAAAATCATCTGCATTGTGGAAATATCAATGAAACACCTAAATCACAAGATCACAACAATAAGAACAAGTAACATCAATTCTACCAAAGGCGAAACCACAAATATATAATATCACGAAGGAAAAACACTAAGCCATAAAACAAAAATGACATAACAAATCTAATTGAAGTCCTCTTCTCAGAGGAAAATAAGCCAAACTCGGCAAGATAATGGTGGAACAACCTCTACCAAAGGTACCCTATGTGGCAACAGTGTTATTGAAGTAACAGTAGGCAAGAGTGAAAGATCATATTATTATGAACTCAAGCCATTCCATGTGCGATCAAAATTTTTGTAAGAAATGTTTGTAATATATATTTGAATTTTATTATGTAAGTACATTGGATAAAATAAATACAATCTTCAATTAAAAGGAGACCAATCATAGTCATATCACGGAAAAAAGCAATACCACAATAATAATCAATGGCTGTTTACGATGAAGAAATAACGAAGATGTTAGAAGATCCAGCACAAAAAAAACATCTCTGATCCAACTCACAAAAAAACAAAATCCAGAAATCAGACGAAGTTAAATAAAACCATCTATGCCCAAATTTATACGTCCACAAAGATGAAAAACTCTCTAAAGCAGATTGTCAGCGAAATACAATCTTCAACACAGAAAATAGCGAAAGAATGGCAGCAACTAGCGAAAAAAATAGATTAATCTATTTTTTTTTTAAACTCTCAGCATTTTATTGACATCATTAAAAACATCACTAGATACCAACAAGATATCCCAAATATTTTGGATGTCAAATGACTGTTCACGCAAATTCCTAAGTGAAATCATTATAAACAAACAAAATCCATCCCTGACATAAGGCACTAGCAAAGCACATATATTACAAATAAAGGTCAAAAATACAAACAAATAGACTGCACTTCAGTATCTCCAATTGTAGCCAATCTTTTTTGGAAGATTTCGAAGTGAAGGCGCTAACAACTTACCATCGAAAACCGAAACTGTGGCTCCGATATGTAGACGACATCTTCGTGAAATGGCCTCATGTCAGAGAAATAATAGACGATTTCCTGAACCATCTCAAAAGTATTCACCTAAACATTTAATTCACAATGGAGAGCGGCCATCTAGGTCACATCATAACGAAATGAGACTCACACAAATCGACATCATAGCTAAAACATTGATTACAAGGTCAAACAATTTGCTCAATCTTTCCTTTTTAACTTTATGCAATTATTATAAATTATGATCCATAACTCTTCATATATATATATATATATATATATATATATATATATATATAATGTTATCGAAATGTCGAGCGATGCGGACGTGTCGCACGCGGTTCGCGATGTTAATTGCAAAGACTTTAAAAGTAAAAATAATCTTTGTATCGGGTGCAATAAAGTAGCAGTGTCCGGCGCTACCTGTTTAGTATGTGGTAAAACAGCTCACAGTAGCTGCGCTAAGCGTGCTAAGTTATGCTGTGGTTTTACCCTGTCATTAAATGAGGAGAAATACCTGGAAATTATCAACGAGAGTGAAAATATCAGCTTGGTGAAACTTCTACTGGTCGAATTAAGAAATACTAATAAACTATTAAGTGATAAAACCATTAAATTAGAAAAGGAAGTAAGTGAATTAAAATCCCAACTAATTAAATCCGAACAAAAGTTAAAAACGTTAACACCGATAAATATGGAATGCAGAAAAAAAGTTAGCTCCGACCCAAACGCCTCGGATGTACTTGGAACGACATATAGCACAGCCGCCAAGCCGACCTGTGTTCAAACAGAAATAAAGGCGCGATCCATCTCTACTCGAGCGCACCGTCAACGAAATGATTCATCCAGTGGCGTATCAACATCCTCAGCTGAAAAACAAATTATACGGGCTCAAGACGGGAATCCGGCTGTAACCTTATCACAAGCCGAAGCAGCAATCAACAACGCTTTACAAGCTGTAAATAATAAGGATAATGCACAAGAATTCAAAACAGTAACTTACAAAAAGAAGAAACATACATACATGCAAATAAAGACACCAAGACCAACACCCCTACAAGGGGCCAATGTTGACATCGGATCCCTAAAAATTGCTCCAAAGTACGCATGGCTCTTTTTATCTGGATTTTCACCTGATACTGATCCGGATGAAATAAAGAAATATTTGGAAACTAATGGTTTTGGGGAAAATTGCTTATGTGATAAAATGCGAACAAGACGAGATAAACAGAGAAGCTCCTTCAAAGTAGCAGTACCAAGTGAATTTAGGGATATAGCCATGGACGTAAACAAGTGGCCAAAAGGAGTGATCGTTAATCATTTTTTAAATCTAAGGAGAAGAAGCAACAGTCCAGTGTAAATTCCAGGATTGATGCAAGTGAACAACATAACCAACAGATAGATTTATTTCTATTAAATATCCAATCAATTAGGGAATCCACCCTGGAATTGGAAGCCCACATAAACGATTGCAATTATGATGTACTGTGTATATCTGAACATTGGCTTAATGGACTCGAAATTGAGTCATACTTTATAGAGAATTTTACAATTGCAACTTACTACTGCCGTGATCAGCACATTCATGGTGGTGTTTTGATCGCTGTGAAAAATAATTTAAATTATAAAATTTTACCATTCAACAGTTTATCTATTGAATTCCATTGTGAAGTGTGTGCAATCCATCTACTGGATTTTAACTGCATCATCATCAATGTTTATCGTAGTCCATCGGGTGACCTTAACATTTTTTTAAATACATTAAATGACATTCTAGAGCAATTAAATTGGAACAATACGGTTCTAGTATGTGGTGATTTCAATGTCAACTTTATTAATATTAATGATAGATGTAGTTTACAAAAACTTAAGGACTGTTTTAATACTTTTAACCTTTATCACTCAGTTCAGTTTCCCACCAGAAAATCATCCTGTATAGATAATATTTTTACTAATTTACACTAAAGTTATTTTAGTGTGAAGCAGGTATTGATTCCATTCTCAGACCATGATGCAATCCACTTCCTACTAAATATTAGTGGCAGTAACATAAGTCCTAAAGATCGCTTAGTTCGACCCATAACTAAGTACGGTAAATTTATATTTTATCAACTGCTGGCTAAAGTAAATTGGGAAATCCTGGGGGACATTAATGAACAATGGAATGTATTTTTAAATATTATGATAGATAACCTAGAAGCTGCTTTTCCTACCAAACTGAAAAGAGACAATGTTAAAGGGTTTAAAAACATCAACTGGTTCACTAATGATATTCGAATAATGCGTGAGAACATTCAACTTGTTCATGAATTAAGCAAACAATGTAATTCTGAATCATTAAAGGGATTAAAGTACGAGCTACGAGTTAAATATAGGAAGGCAATAGCGGATGCTAAAATATCTGCAAATGACAATTATATTACGTCCTCAGCTAACACTTCAAAAGCTATCTGGAATATAATCAAAAACCAATCCAGTCGAAAAATAGAAAATAATTGCAATCTAACAGCTCAACAGTTTGTTAAGTACTTTTCTAATGTGGCAAATGAAATTATCAATAATATACCTAAGTCTAATGATGATCCAGTTATACAAGTTAGCAGTTTTACTTCCGATCATGTACCCTTGTTTTCATTTAGATGTGTCTCCTGTGTTGAGGTGAGAGATGTTATTACCAGTTTGTCAAATAGGAAAGGCCTTGATATATACGGCCTATCAATGGAATTAATTATAACAGTAACAGATTTAATTGTTGAACCATTGACTAGGCTGATTAATAACATTATCATGTCAAATACTTACCCAAATGCATTAAAAATATCTAAAGTGATACCAATTTTTAAGAAAGGTGGTCCTAATGAGTTAGATAACTATAGGCCTATATCTTTGCTACCACTGTTCTCAAAGATAATTGAAAAGCTTCTGCATATTCAAATGATAAATCACCTTGAGGATAATAACCTACTATCAAGTAACCAATACGGCTTCAGACATGGCAAATCCACAGTTTCTGCTACCATTGAACTTGTATCTAAATTAGTAAAAGCATTTGAAGAGGGAAGCTTTGCAATGGCTACATTTATAGACCTATCCAAAGCATTTGATTGCATTTCACATTCAATTTTACTAAGAAAACTTTATATGTATAATTTTCACCCAAATAGCTGTAGACTTATTCTGTCATTCTTGTCGAACAGAAAACAAGCTGTATACCACAACAATGAAATGTCGGACTTCCTAACAATACAACATGGTGTACCACAGGGATCCATATTGGGTCCACTATTGTTCTTATTATATGTAAATGATCTTCCACATAACATTTGCACTGATTGCATCTTGTTCGCTGATGATACCACATTAATTTCAAAACATGAGAACCTATCCGAAACAGTATTATTGAAGGATATGGGAATGAATCAGATCCATGATTGGTTAGTAAATAATAGATTGTGCCTTAATGTGGAGAAAACTGTAACCATTTTATTTACATTAAGAGAACATACTCTTGAAATTAATGATAGTTATGCTAAATATTTAGGTTTTTATCTGGATCAGAAGCTCATTTGGGAAAAAAATGGTAATGAAATTGCCGCCAAACTTAATAAAACTATATTCTTGCTAAGAAATCTTTATAAGTCCAATTCTATAAGGATAGTACGAATAGCCTACTTCTCCTTTTTTAATAGCCATATTTCATACGGTATTTTAGTGTGGGGCCACTCTGCTATTTGCCACCGCCTGTTTGGTATACAACGAAGGGCAATTAGAGCAATGACTGGCTTAAATTATAGAGATGATTGCAGAAACAAGTTTATAGAATTAAAAATATTAACACTTCCATGTCTCTACATCTTAAGTTGTGTTTTATATGTTAAGGATAACATTAACATGTACCAAGACCATCAATCCATACATAGCCATAATACCAGGACTAAAAGCGATATCTGTCCAGAAGCACTAAGGCTCAATAGGTCAAGAAATGGAATCAATTACTATGGTATCCACTTTTATAATAAAATACCAGACCGCATTAAAAAATTGCCCTCAAAGCAATTTAAAACCGTAATTAAGGAGATTTTACTTATAAATGCTTTTTACGGCTGGGAAGAATTTAATCAATTTAAGTTTTAAAATTTGTTATCTTTACTTTATATATGTATTAATATACTTATTGTGACGTATGTAAACCCTTGGGTGTCAGCATGAATAAAGATTATTATTATTATTATTATTATTATTATTATTATTATATATATATATATATAAACAATGCCTAAGGCTCGGCAGCTTGTCCTTCCATCTTCTTTAAGAAGGACGCCTTCTTTTGGGCAACGCGGTTCTTGCGTTCCGCCAAGGTGAGCTTGGCCTGGTTCCACCTCTTCTTCTTCGCAGGTGGCGCCTTCTCTTCCTTCTTGGCCGGCGATGGATCAGCACGGATCGCCGCATGTGCATTCTTATTCATATTCTCAATCTGATCAGCATTGATATAGTAACTATACATGTATTAATACTTAAAGTAACAAACCAAGGGAAACAAATTCTATATTACTCCAAAGTAATAACACCAGTACTTGCAGAAATGTTGGGGTTGCCCAAAAAATCTTGCTCTCTTAGTTTGTATATCTCTTTAGCGCGATTTTTGCATTGGAAAGCCGTTTGTTAAGGCTAAAAGTTGTTTATTTTTGGCACCGTTGTTTGCGCATGTACGCCAAGTCGATCATGCACTTTCTTCTTTCTTCTGCAGCTTTTACGACTGTTGGATAATTTGTTTCGAGATATTTTTGTAAACTCTTTTTAATTTTATGCTTTGAGTTCTTGTGCTTTTTATCATCATGCTTTCTATTATCCTCGGCTCTTTTTTTTCTCTTTTTATAGTAAGCAATGTTCGTTTAAATCTGTAACCGTTTGCCCTTATTTCTGATGTGAGCCCCTTCTTGAACTTGCTTCTGATATATATTACTTTAATCTTAAACAATTATGGTAGATGATTATGATCTCCCACTTCTTGATAGACTAAGTATAGCTCTTTCAAATCAGTAGATTTCTAGTGTGCAACCTTGTTTAAGTTTAATTATACTACACAAATACACTTGGTTTAAGTCTTCAAGGTATTAATTACATTAATTGGTACCTTGATTATAAGTGTCATCTGTTTTCCAAAATTGGACAAACTAATCAATGTTATCTTAGTTTAAAAATAATGAACAGTATTGGAACGCAAATTCTGGAGATTAAGGATAAATTCAAGGTTATTTATGCCCATAAAGTAATCTAAGTAAAAATATTTTCTGGATTATTATAGAGTAAGACGAAACATTAGTATCGATAAAGGGTAGTATTTCTTTTGTGGTAGACCTTCAACAACAACGATGTACGATTCGAGTTGGTCCTAAATTAAACGTATCTACAGTAGTTTCTAAGATACTGGAAGGTACAGGAATGAATGCTGCAGTAATTACCAAAGATAAAGGAAAAGAGAAGTACGTCGACGTCCTAGAAGAACACAATTTAACACGTCCTTTAGATTGCATTACAGATGATGAAACTCCACCTAGAAACAATGCGATATACTACTTTACCAATAATTTGGCAAAAAAATGCTGGGGGCATACTGAAATCAGCTGCGGATTTCTGGAACAAATCATTTTATTGGTAGCAATTATGTAATGATTGAAAAGGTACTGTCTTGTTGCAAAAATACTGAAGTAGTTAATCACATCAGCTAGATTGTAGAATTTGAGATAAACTTTGGTATGATTTTAAACTTGAATTTTACAATTTCACAATGATTTTCATTAAAATAAAATAATTAATGTCTTTCCTAAGCATTAGAACTGCCCTTCGAGTAATGGAGTCTTATAGACTACAGTTGTCTTGTGGAAGGCCTATTACCTGCACTTATAGATCCAAGGGTCCTGGAGAAACTCTTTCAAATTTGACTTTTTTGAATCTCCAGTTGGAGAATATAATCGGGAATAGAGCTATAAAATAGGGAAATCCCGTCGTTAATGGCAGTTAAGAAATATGGATTTCTCCTATACTTAAAGCACTTTTAACATGAATATAAAAACCTGCCAGTTTCTTTTATTAGTTTCCCTATATAGTATATATAGGGGGACTATTGTTTTCGTGATTTTTTTTTCAAAATTTTTTTTTGCGGAAATATCCGTTTTGGGGTCCCCTGAACCCAAAACACTAATTTCTAGAAAAAAAAAATTGTGTCTGTGTGTGTGTCTGTCGGTGGGCGCTGTATCTCAAAAACCAATTATCTGTTTAAGGTGAAACTTCAAACTTAAGGTTTTGTCGTTAAAAACTGGAACTGAAAAGCTTTTGGTAAAAATTCATAAACCGGAAGTGGATGTTTACTCGACGCGTTTTTTTGTTTTCTGATGATATTCTTCTAAATATGGGAAATTTGAAAATACTGTTCAAACAAAAGTTAAAGGAAATAAAAAAGTGAACAAGTTTTGTTCGAACATGTTTTTCATAAAATTCTTAACTTTCGCGAAAAAAAAAAATAAAAATTAAAAATTTTGATATTTTTTACAAATTTCTAATAAACTATTGTAGCTACATGAAATTTATATAACACATAATTGTAGAGAATTTAAAACAACAAATGATGAAGAATAGTTTTTTTGCGTAAATCTCATAGTTTTCGAGTAAAATATAGGGAAACTACTATGATGGCCACATCACCATTTTAATTACTCGTGATAATGCTGTAACAAACTAAACTAATCGACTACATATAAGAAATCAGTAAAACAAAACAAAAATGGTGATGTGGCCATCATAGTACTTTCCCTATATTTTTCTCGAAAACTATGAGGTTTACGCAAAAATGTTGTTCTTTATAATTTGTGCAGTTTTGAATTCGCTACAATTATTTGTTATATGAATTTTATCTATCTCCAATAGTTTATTAGCAATTGGCAAAAAATGTCAAAATTTTCAATTTTTTTTTTTTCGAAAATTAAAAATTTTATGAAAAACATGTTCAAATAAAACTTGTTCAGTTTTTCATTCCCTTTAACTTTTGTTTGAACCGTTTTTTAAAAATTTTCATATTTAGAAAAATATCACGAAAAACAAAAAAACGCCTCGAGTAAACAACCACTTCCGGTTTATGAATGTTTACCAAAAGCTTTTCAGATCGAGTTTTTAACATTAAATCCTTAAGTTTAAAGTTTCATGCCATTCGGATCATTCGTTTTTGAGATACAGCACCCACCGACAGACAGACAGACACACACACACACACACACACACACACACACACACACAGACACAAATATTTTTTTTCCAGAAATTAGTGTTTTGGGTTCAGGGGACCCCAAAACGGATATTTCCGCAAAAAAAAAATTTGAAAAAAAAATCACGAAAAAAATACTCCCCCTATATATACTATATAGGGAAAGTAACAAAAAACAAAAGTGTTTATCAATTCTTTACCTATTACTCCAGTCGGTGGTCTGCAGGTCATTCTAGGTTTCCTCTATCAGTAAGGTTACTTTCTCGTTAGTGTATACCTCGATATTGAGATAGTAGCTAATCAAGATTTCGGCCAGCACTCCCCCCCCCATACAGCCTGGTCAGAACTATCAATTGTTATTGAAATTTTATTTCTCAAGTGAATAAAAAACAAGGCAATAATTCATCTATTCTAGTATAGAAAATAAAAAAAGGATCAAATCATTAGTTTTGGTTTTTAAATCACAATAATCAAGAAGGTAGAATTTGTTATATCTGTGCCATTAGCAAAGTTTAGATTAGATTAACAGAAAATATGTAGGGTGGGTGGGTGGCCACTATCCCACCCTTCAATTTTTTAAACATAAACAACTGTTTTATAAAGTATTTTTTTGTTCAAGCAAAAAAGTATTTAATAAAGAACAAAATCATTGTTATTAAGTTATAATTAAACAAGTGAATTAAAAATAAAGAAATAACCAATATACTCTAATATAGAAATTAATAAAAAGGTTCAAATTATTAATTTTCATTTTCAAATCACAATAATGAAAACAAAATGTAGAATTTGTTATAGCTGCGTCATGAGCAGGGTTTAGAATAAGTTAACAAAATATATGTAGGGTGGGTGGCTGGCCACTATCCCACCCTTAAATCTTTTAAACATAAACAACTGTTTTATAAAATAATTTTTGTTCAAAATAAATTGAAAACTATTTATGTAAAAATTGTTTAGGTACAGAAAAGTGGAGGGTGAGATAGTGGCCACCCACCAACCCTATATATACAATTTTTTTTTTAAATTCTAACAGTATTTTTTTGTGCACTTTATAAAAATACAAACAATTTTGTCTAATTTTTTGAAAAACAAATCAAAGCTTCTTGTTCAAGCAACAAATTATTTAATAAATAACAAAGTCATAGTTATTAAGTTATAATTAAACAAGTGAAGTAAAAAAGAAGTCAATGATCCATCTATTCTACTGCAGAAAATTAGTTTTGATTTTCAAATCACAATAATCAAAAAATAAAAACAGAATTTGTTATAACTGCGTCATAAGCAGGGTTTAGATTAGTTGAACAAAATATATGTATTGTGGGTGGGTGGTCACTATCCCACCCTTAAATCTTTTTAACATTAACAACTGTTTTATAAATAATTTTTTTGTTTATATTAGTAGAAAACTATTTAATAAAAGTTATTTACGTACAGAAAATTAGAAGGTGAGATAGTGGCCACCCACCCACCCTACATATATAAAAATTTCTTATATTCAAACTGTGTTTTCTGTGTACTTTATAAGAATTAAAACAATTCTATCTAATTTCTTAAAAAAACAAATTAAAGTTCCTTGTTTAAGCAAAAATATTTCATTAAGGACAATTTAATAGTTATTAAATTATAATACAAACAAGTGAAATAAGAAAAGCAAAATGTTTTGATTCTGAAATAGAAAATTAAAAAAAAATAGATCAAATCATTAGTTTTGATTTTCAAATCACAATAATAAAAAAATGTAGAATTTGTTATAACTGCGTCATAAGCAGGGTTTAGATTACTTGAAAAAAATATATGTAGGGTGGGTGGGTGGCCACTATCCCACCCTTAAATCTTTTTAACATAAACAACTGTTTTATAAAGAAATTTTTTGTTTATATTAGTTCAAAACTATTTAATAAAAGTTATACGTACAAAAAATTCGAGGGTGGGATAGTGGCCACCCACCCACCCTACATATGCAATAATTTTTTAATTACAAACAGTGTTTTCCTGTGTACTTTATAAAAGTACAAACAATTTTGTCTTGTTTGTTTCTTGTTCAAGCAAAAAAGAATTACATAAATAGCAATTTAATAGTAATTAAGTTATAATTAAACAAGTGAATTAAAAAATAAGGCAATAACCCATCCATTCTAAGATAGAAAATTAAAAAAATTAGATCAAATCATTTGTTTTGATTTCAAAATTACAATAATCACAAAAAATCTAAGAATTGTTAACGGTTTATTAGGAAAGGTCAGGAGTACGCTAGGTTAATACGTAGCGTATTGAGGTAGGTCAAGAGTACGCTAGGTCACTGCACTATTATTTATTGCGCTAGATAAATCAATGGTTTAATGGCGGTGGAAATAAGTTATGGCTTATTAGGAGTGGATTGTTTTTGTGTGGGCGATCGAAAATTTTTCTTCTGATTTGTTGTATATTTGTACATATACGTATAAATTTAGACTACAACATAGCTTTTAAGTTTTTTTTTTAAACGTAAACAGTAACTCTTCGATTGTTTCAAGGAAACGAAACGAGTGAGAGTGGCTTTAGTTTAGATGTATATGTAGGGTGGGTGGGTGGCCACTATCCCACCCTCAAATCAGGAAAACATAAGGGAGAGTTGTATTGAAATAAACTTTAATAATAATAGACTCTTGTCTATGCTGAAACTGATCGAATTAAGCCTTCACAGTTACGTTCTTTCCATCCTTATTTATTTTATCTCCAATTACGTCAATTGCTGCTTCAGTTTGTTCCATGGTTATGAGGCATTCTGGAAAGCCTCTAGGATTATTTTCTGTGTAGATATAAAAAATCAGCTCGTCTTTAAAATTATTGCTGAGGTAATCAACGACTTTTTACATTATTTGAAAAGGCGCCATCTTGTTGGAAATATATCTTACTTAACAATGCAAAAAGTAACTCCAAAAAATTTTCAATGTCGTTTTCTAAAAATAAATAAATAAAATGCAAGTATCTAATTATACTTAGCTGCCCATCGAAAATAATTGGTGCAATGTTTGTAGCAGAGGGGTTCCATCTATATATATTAAATCAAAAGCGATTTTGATTTGTTTGGGCAATTTGTAAATCTTGATTTATCAAATATTATTTATTGTGAGAGACACTCTTTCGATAAAATTATTGCAATAACAATATATTTATTATTATTTATATTTGCGTGAAATATATTTGAAAGAATAGTCTTTTTATTTGTCTTTTAATAAAAAAACAAAGTATAGAAGTGAGCCTCTTTTAGATTACACCCACTATAATTTATTTTATAAGTTTATCTCAATCTATAAGAAATCTACAAAGTTTGTTCCATCAAAACCACCAAATTCACACCCATCAAACCTAATTTAATTACAACCTTCAACAGAACTGGACTGCCCGCGCTTAAAAAAAATATAATTTCCCGACCCGCATAAGGTTATAACGTTTCGAACGACGGCAAAAAAATAAACGAAACGAGCTTTCAGAATGTTATTGGGTTAACGATAAAAATTTCGCAACGTGCAAACATTCCCATAAATTTCTGTGCGCTCCCTCGTTACAATCTTTTTTATATTCAATATCGATAACGACGGACCGTTAAAATCTGCTCAGGACGCGTCCCACGCCCTTTGTGAACCCTTTTCACGTTGGAGAATGTGTTTGGGGAATTTCTGGCCACATGCGAGAGGGGTAGCAAACACATGCACGCTTTTATACGTACGTATACAAAACACACGCTTCAGGTTCTCTCGAATATCCGACACAAAAATGCAATAAAATAAACAAAAACCGCCCCCCAAGCTTTGTTGTCGGTCGTTGTATTGCTCGAATAAAATATTAGGCTTGTAGCAAATATACAGAGTATGTGCATAAATAAATTATCGCTTCAATATTGGTGCTTTTTTAAAATTGTTGTTCGTAAAACCAGCAAAATAGTATTTCAATGATGCTAATGGAAACACACATAAATATCACATTATTGATTTCATTTTCTAACAACAGATTGTTCATTATTGCTAGTAGAATTAAATCACTTTTAAATAAATAATCCGTTCATGTTTATGAAAATATTTTCGTTTATAGTTATTTAAGGTACAAGTGTAAAAAGTGATGCTTTATTGCACGAACTGGCGTTTAAAAACACGAGCGAGGTACGAGCGAGTTTTTTTAAAGCCAGGAGTGCAATAAAGAAACTTTTTACACGTGTGCCTTACAAAATTTTATCTTCGATCGTAAAGGATTTCAAAGAATATATTCTTATGAGTAATATTTTAATGTCATTTCAATAATTCAATTAATGAAAACATATTTTACCCGCAGTGCACTAATGCAAGCGTTACTTAGCAACAAGTAAACAAGTTGCACAAATGTCGGCCGCCATTATTATTTATGGAAAAAATGTTTGCTTTATTGTAATCGCTTCGACTTGCATTAAATGAAATCTTCAGAGTTCTTAAATCTGCCATTTGGTTTGTATTATATATTTTATTTATAGTTTATTAGATATTTGTATCAATCAATAAAAAATTATGTTTTTCGTCGAAATATATTCATCTGTCAAATTTGACATTTCTGTGCAATAAAAACGGTTTGACATTACCGTGCAATAAAAACGTAAAAAAGCACTAGTGCTTTAAAAAGCCACTTTTACAATGAAAAATGATGCAAAAAGCATCTACTTTCTGCACGATCGTAGATAAATAATATTAAAAACTCTTATTTCTTAAATCACCTGCTTGACATAAATCATTATGTTTAAATATCTCATCAAATTTTCTTCTCCTCGGCAAGGATATTTATGTACATTTTGAATAAATGAAACCTATATTTTATTTAAATAATCATCTGTTGCCGACGTTGTAAACATTAATTTTTATAACGAGTATTATATTTTGTGTATTTTCAGCAACTGTTTACGTTTTCACCTATTTTTTATTTTTTGATTGTGTAAAATATGGAAACATTAATTTAAATACTGGTATGCACGGGTCACAAAGACAAGCGTGCGTTTTAATAGTTGGGGCAACAAAATTTCGACAGGTTTTTTTTTTATCCCCCACTTTGTAATATCACCCCGAAACTGGCCGTGCAGAACGGCGAGTTTATTCCACGTTAACCGTTTGAGTTATTGCGATTTCACGCCTTCGCTGACAATTCTAAACTTTCTGAATGAAATACGTTCGTAAAACCGTGATGATTTATAAAACGTATTGCAAAGGGGACTAGTTGACGAAATGAGTTATGCTAGTTTTTTTTTTTTTATATAAACCATATGTATTTCATTCGTTTCCGGATGTTGCAGTTAATTCTCGAATAGATTTATGCGATGGACGGACGGTCTTATAAATAATCCGTTTTATAATAGTAAAATAAAAAAAAAAGAAGAAATGCTGAACTTTCACGGCGCGAACACCGGAATCCTTTCGGAAGGGCCGGCAAGGACCGGCTCAAAGGGGGAGAAAGTTTCGGTCGGATAGTTCTCTCGGTGAACTTGCCGAGTATATAAAGATGCGAGTTGTTGCTGTACTTTCGTCTGAATTTCGGATTACACTAAAAGCCACAACCTACATAAACTTGCAGAAAGTATGGAAGGTTATACGTCCATATTTATATTATAGAATTGCGCCTGTTTATTCAAACCTAAGCACACACAGAGTGGAAGATTTATTTATTGTTAATATAGGAATGAAGAGATGCTTTTTCGATCTAATTAAATTTATGTGTGCTCTCAGAATAAGAATACATAATGAATTATTAATATTAAAATTACAAACTTCATTAGACTCATTCATAAAGGGTTCTTCTCCTTTTATTTCTATATTACCACAAAAAAAAACTATTTAAAAATATTACCATTCTAATTTTTGATCAATCTGCACCCCTAGAAATTTAATACTGTAATTAGTACCTTTTTTATTTGAGAATATCATTGATTTCGTTTTGCTGTTACTTTAAATTAAACCATTTCTAGAACACAATCAATTAGGTTTGTATTTAAGTAAAGTAACTTTGTTGTGATCAGCATATAGTATTGTTTGCACTAAGGCGATATATTCAGATAAACCATTAATCTAAATAATAAAAACGATAGGTCCAACCATGGATCCTTGAGGGACACCTGTATTTATTTAATATATTCACCAATGTTAAACAGATTTCGTTTTGTCTTTGTCATAATATCATTGAAATGATAGATTCATCGAATCTCTATACCTCTGTAATTTCGAAAGCAGGATATAGTGTATAGTCACAAATCACAAAAAAAATTAAAACAATTAAAAAAAAAATGTGTATAGCATCAGATGTTGATAGTCCTCTTCTATAACTATACTGCTGTATAAAAAATAGGTTATATTGCTCCATATGATAAACAATACGATTTTTAAGAATTTAGACATTGTTCGTAAAGTTGAAATGGACCAATGGTTGTTTGATCCTTTAATTTGAAATCATTTGCTTTTTATCTGTAGGTAATAATCATGTGCTTTAGTTAATTTTTCTCTTTTTAAATTTAAATTCTAGTCTTTTCTCTCATTAAACTCACTTGAATTGTTCCTAAAATTCCTAATTTCAAAATTAAACCAATTGTTACGTATGACTGCAGGACCAACCCTTATGATTTTTTAAAGAAAAGCACCTGCTACTTTTAATGTTGAATGAAATTAATCAAACCTCAATTTAGCGTCTGATTTTGAGTTTAAACAAGAACTCCAGTTAATTTCAAATATTTTACGATACAAATTATAAAAGCCTAGCCAAGAATTTAGTTAAATTTTTATACGCCCAAATTGATTTACAGTTGCAACATATACTTCACTTACTTGACTGTTTCTTGTTTGTCTCAGATAGATTGATTAGATATATTAAAGTGAATCAATTTCATCTCTTCTGCCGAGCAACTTTCACTAGTCTTATTTTGTTCATGTTGGCTAAAAATGAGTTGAATTTTAATATTTTGTGGCCTTCTCATAATTGATTAATATCAATTCAATCTTGAATGCGGCTTGATTGCCATTTCTTATTTGAATTTCTGCAATGTTAAGAGTATCGTTATAAGTGAGATATTTTTGTATATCACATCTGCACAATCCTTTGTAGTCCTTCAATTCTGATTTACTTCAGATACCTACAATGGTTTTATTTTTCTTGCATTTTGGCCTACTAATTTTTGATAACATTTTGGTTGCCTATGATTTGCTTCCGATTATTTTCTGAGACATGTGAGGTTATTTGTCTCTTGTTTGGGTTACCTACATTCGCGCATTAGCGTTGATATTACATTGGATTATATATTCGAGTTTTGATTAGTTTTGTTACTAGGACAAAGATTTATAATCACATCCATTACAACTACTTGATGTTGTTCCTTCTCCGCATTTTAAGTTTTCTCAATAGCTGGAAATTAAATGCATCATTTCTGATCCTCCACAATTGGTGATAATAGTAGCTAGTTATTGCCAGGGAATTCCTCTGAATAGAAAATGGCAATTGTTCAATTCCTTCATTTTTATTATTAATGATTTCATGTAGGTGCGCAATTGAATTTTCAATTTCCAAGAAGAATGAAGTTTTAATTAATTAAATTGTATTACTTTATTAACCCTTAGGGGTTAGGTGGTTGCAAAATTGTCCCACCTTTTTGTTATCAAAAGATGCATGGTGGGACAATTTTCATACCACTTCAGACGCGCCAAATGTCATAATTAACCATTGTATTATATGACATTTGACGCGTCTGAAGTGGTATGAAAATTGTCCAAGCATCTTTTGATAACAAAAAGGTGGGACAATTTTGTAAATACATCTTTTTCAATTATCGAAATCATGTGCTTCAAAGGGTTAAAGCAATAGATTTTTTTAAAAAATTGTATCGCTATAAATGTGAAATTCTCAACATGTCAAAACTTAAAATCATTGAAAATAAATTTGATAATTTTATTAAACTTTCTAGAATATTTTGATATTGTAGAGATCTTCTCAAGAAATTTATAAACTTTCTAAAAAAAAATAGAATTTTACAGATACTGTAAATTATAGAATAAAAAAACTACTGAGTTTTAAAGAATTTCAAACTTTAAAAACATGTTATTAAGTGTTTATAATATCTATAAATAATCTACAGCATTTTTTTAAATATAAAAAATTGGCAATTTAAAAATCGTATAATTATAACTAAAAAATAATTCTAAATTATGAAGTATTTTCTTAAGATTTCAGAAAGCGTATAATTTTTACCTCAATATATTCTTGGATTAGTAAAATAATAATAGGGAAATAAAATAATTTATAAAGAGTTTAAAATTTAAAAATCTTAAAGATCAGAAAATTTCAAAGTTTTCAATCAGAAATATTCTTAATACTTTAAGAAACGTTGTGAATTTATACCATTATACTCTTGAATCAAAAAGAGTTTTGTAAGTTTTAAGACTTTTTTAAAAATCGTACAATGAAAGCACATTTTAAAAAATTCAAGAATGTTCTAGATTTCTAAAGTTAAAATTTGTAAAATTGTAGATTGTTATGTAGTTTCATTTTGATATTTCTCTGTAATTAGATTCATTATGTATGTGTTGAGAAATAATAAATAAATAAATAAATCAAACATTTGATTTATAATAATTTAAAATCCTAGGTTACAAAAATCTTAAGACACTTTCTAAAGAATCGAGTTTCAAAGTTTGAAAACGATCAAAAACTTTGTTTAATCTTAATTTGAGGGACTATATGAAAATCGTGTATTTTAAGAAAATATCAAACATACAGGCTGAAAGACCTACGGTTAATAGCTAAGAAGGCAAGTTGTCAAAAAATGTATTAATGTGATTCTATCTTCAATGAAGATGTTTATCCTTCGCCCCCCCCTCTCTCTCTCTCTTCCTCTCTCTCTCCCTCTCTCTCTCCCTCTCTCTCTCCCTCTCTCTCCCCCTCTCTCTCCCCCACTCTCTCCCTCTCTCTCTCCCTCTCTCTCTCCCTCTCTCTCTCTCCCTCTCTCTCTCCCTCTCTCTCCCTCTCTCTCCCTCTCTCTCTCCCTCTCTCTCTCCCTCTCTATCGCTCTCTTTCTGTCTCTATCAAACATTTTATTTTGCAGCTTAAACTTAGATAGTTCTAAAGAAGTAAAGACATTTTTAATAAGTTTCAAATTTCAGAGATGAAAGAATTTTATAGAGCTTTATATATTCTTGAACTGAAAAGAATTTAGTACTTTAAAAAACTTGCAAATCTCTAAATTTCAAATTTTGGAACGGAATAAAAATTTAAATTGCTTTGAAATACAGAAAAATTTACAAAATTGAGGAACCAATTAAATTTAGAGTAATTGAAAAAAAATACAATTAGAGAATTAAAAACCTTTGGAAATTGCTTTTTTGTAAGTAGTAAATTCGTAAATTAAAAAGAATGGTTAAGAATGGAAATTCTAGAGAATTCTACAGTTTAAAATATTTTCTGAAAAATTGAATGGTGTAGAAATTTTGCAGAGCCAAAACAATTATCAAATAAAGTATTTACAATAAGCTATCTTCGTTTTATTCTGTAGATTATGATTTCGTCTTCCATGAGTTTATCTTAAAGCACATATACTTTCATGAAAATTGTTACACATGGAGTTTGTTTAACGATTTTATTGAAATTCTCATAATACGTCTATTTCTATAAGACAATAATGAGTTGCTCAGCCACGATTTGTAATGCAGTCATTTTGACGTCGTAATTGATAGCATTAAAGTGATCTTTAGCTGCCTGTGGTATATCGTCCCAAACTTTTTGTGTCCATAGCTGAAGATCATACAAAATTATCTGAAGAGTATGGCAAATCACCCAGTCACCCAACGATCGTATTCCATTAATGCGCAACAAATCAAGTAACAGAGCAGGCAATGGGAGAACAGCAATGTTAGCTTCTTTCAAAAAACATGTTGTAATGCTTGCCGTATTGCGCATTATCCTATTGAAAATTTGAAAGTATAATGGGTTCTTGTACATTGGCAATATTACCAGTTACTTTTAGGTCGCCGTCACTGAAGACCAAGAGTGATCTGCTATCATAACATATTGCACCCCATATCAACCAATTCTTGTGTAAGGGCTGTGTTGCGTTCCATAAAAAAATATTGGATTTTTACCTTCTTCATGCATCCGCCTGACCCTCCTATGACTATCGGGGCTCACAAGTGATATGAACGCAATCTATACGACTTTATTCGGCGAAAAAGAGAACACATTGATAGTCTGGGTCCTACACATCTCATCCAATCATTTGCAATTGATAGAGTTGTTGAAAATCTGTCTCTTAAGCGGCGTTCTTTGTGATTTGTAGTCTTTTCAGATCTCAATATTGTTAAAACATTTCAGTTTATACGACTAGCAATTTTTCTTAACGAAATTTCGTAGCCAATATTTCGGCTACGTTCAAAATCAGTCAATTGGAAAAATTGTTGATGTTGAATTTCAATAATTAATTAATTATCATTTATTATAATTTAAAAATTAAAACGTCAAGTATTTAAAATAGGAAAGAAAATTTGTTTAGTTAGATACGATCAAGTTTTTTTTTAAATATTTTAGTGTTGAAAATTTTGTAATAAATTTAAAAGCAGTTTCAAAAATAATATCATAATTCAAGAATTCTTGATAATGGCAATAAGCCGAAACTAGTCGAAAATAAAAAAATATAAGTGATTTTAATTATAAAACCTATATATTAAGTTGAATTAGTTTTATACTTTGAAAATGATCAGGAATATTCGGAACACCTGTCAGGCAACTGAAAATAAAAATATTATGAAACCTAACAAGTGTTTCACCTCATTGAAAAAATCTGAGATTTTAAAGAACTTACAAAATTTGTAGACAAAATATTAAAACATTTTTTACGTCATGATAGATTTTAACAAAAACTCATAAAGTTTGAAAGTTTTGAAAGTTAGAATATTTTAAAATATTCAAAAATCTAAAACCAAAATCAAAGCTTAACTATATTAGAAACTTTTGTATTGAAATTTCTTAGAAATAAACTTACAATTTTAGAGATTTTTTGAATTTGAAAAAGAAATTAATGAGATTAGAAATTTTGCAGAATATTTGTAATTTTAAAGAAGTTTACAAAAAATAAAACGTATGTTATGTGCAAAAATATAAAATTCAGATTAAAGAGAAAATATTGATAAACTAAAATAGTTTTGAAAATTAATAATGAGATAAATCAAATCTCTATGAGCGTTTCTACACTTATGTTTTGCAATAAATGTAAAAACTGCAGCTAACAGTTAAAACAACTACTCCCCGTACTAAAGCACCACCAGGCATTGAATGACATAACTGTTAACTGTCGTTACATGTCTGAAATCATATTCAGCACGATGTATATAGTTTTATTTTATTATTTTGACAATTTAAAAATATATATGTTGTTCTAGATGTCTAGAAAATTCTTGGTTTTTAAGAACTTAAAAAGTTAATTGTAGCAATATTGCTAAAGTTTAAAGAAAAATTATAAAGATATCTAACAGGAATATTTCAAATTTTTATAGCTTACAAATGTTAAATTTTGGAATTATATAAACAAATTAGAAAATTAGAAAAATTTTTGGGAAAATTTTGTAGTTGTGGAAAACTTCTAAAGCATATAGTTCTAAAACCTCTATTTTTTACTACAGACTACAGGTTTTAATAGAATTATAAAAAATAAGAAAATTTCAAAGTTTGAATACGATCAGGAATTTTCTTAGTGTTTTAGAGATTTTGAATGTTTTCATTGAAAATTATGTTATAAGCAGTTTTAAAACTAATCACATAATTCAATAAACTTCAAATTTGTAAAATATATAAATAACTTTTAAAGAATTTTTGATTCTAAGTTAGCTTATATACTTAAATATTAAATTTCTAAGTTTAGAAAAGATCAGAAATATTCTTATTATTTTAGAAAACTTGAAAATTTGATACCAGAATATTCATAATAGCTTCGAAATAATTTAGTAAGGTAAGAGTAGAGATTTTAAAGTATATTTGGTTTTTGCTTGAAGCCATATCTTTCTGATACACCTTAAATCAAGAACTTTATCTTGTCATTTCATAAAGTTCTTGATTTAAAATGTATCAGAAACCTCTGATATAAAATATAATAAGTTTGATAATGACCTTGTAAGTGTTGAAACTATAATCGGTGAATAAATCCCATGTATGATATTCATAAAGTATAGTTTATTTATCGTCTGATAAAGTTCCTGATCTAAAGTATTTACATATATATTAACTGGAACATTGTTAAATTGGATAGAAAGTTTTAAAACGTTATTATAGCACAAACGAATTTTGCAGGACTAGAAAATTTTAGAATCTCATAAATCTCTATGTTTAAAATTAAAGAATGCATTTCTTTGTAAATTCTAACGAACTTAAAATTAACTTTCTAAAAATAGAATTTCAAAGGTTCAAAACTATCAAAAATTTTCCTAATATTAAAAAGAACTAAAGTGTTTATACCAAAATATTCTTGAATTGAAAACAAAATCATAAATTTAGAGTATTTCTGAAAAAATGGTTTATTTGAAGAAAATTTAAAAAAATAAGACTGTTCTAGATTTCGAAATATTTTAAAATTCTACTATAAAATTTATTAAAGATTTTTATATAGTTTAATGTTTTAAGTTAAAAAAAAAACTGTTTTCAATACTCTTAAGATATAAATTTAGATCTATAAAACAGCAAACATAAATAAACAAATAATTTCGGCAGCAAGCTAAAATATGGAGTTTCTCAATAATAAAATTTCAGATTTTTCAAACGATCAAAAATTTTAAGAATTAATATTTTAGACAGCTTAGAATGTTTACACTAGAACTTTCTTGAATTGGAATTAATTTGATACGTTGTAAGATAAGAAATTATATGAAAAATGTGCATTTAACGCAAATATTAAAAAAATTACGTTTTACATAAGAAGTAAGAAACTTAATAAAATAATTGAATATTAAATTTTCGAGTCTTCTTTAAATAATTTATAGAGTTGAGAATGTTGTTAAAGGCTCTAAAATATTCTTGAATTGGGAGTAATTTAGTACGTTTGAAGACTTAGAAATCGTGTAATTTTACAAAAGTTAAAATGTTCAAAATGAAATTTTATTGAATTTAAAACTTTTTCCAATAAAAAAAAATAATTTGCAATTAAAGAACTTTATGATATTAAAAAGACGTTAAAATGCAAATTAATTTATATACTAGGGAAACTAATTACACTTGAAATAATTTAAAAAAATTCTAGAAATAAGGAATTCAAATATTTGACTTTTTCAAACAGAAGTGAATATTTTTGTTACTAGAATATTCGTTATAAACATGTTAAAGTTTTCTAAAAAATTGAGAAGTGTACAAATAAATAAAGTTCTTAGTAACTTAAAAAAAAAAAACAATTTTTTAGTAGAAAATTGTTGAACTCAAAAGACATTTGTGTACTTCTAGAAATGTATGTAAACTTCATTTACAAATACTTTTTATTTTGCTAAATATGAATTGTAAGTATTTTGATAATTAATAAGTTAATAATTTTACAATACTTGAAATGAACATATGACATAAAACTTGACAGGTAGGATAATATATATTTTTATTGGAAGTTTTTTTATATTTATCTTCGTCAGTCCCAAAGTAGAACATTTACTATTTAACTTTGATTACACATTTAAAGTTATTTCAGTATGTTGATCGATTTTGATTAATTAATTTTTTAATTTGTACGTTATCAAGCTTTCAAATATATTTCGTAATAAGGTAATCCAAAATAAATTTACCACCAAGCTGAAATACGGATTTCACTCTTGAAGATTGTTCTATAAGTCCAAACCACTGGTTTCTACTTATTTGGCCTACCAGAAAATATAGTAGAAAAAGGTGTAGATTAGAAACATTGAAGTTTCTATCCATTGAACCCAGAATAGACAGGTAATACTTAAGAAGAAGTAAAAAAATCGAAACTATCTTAATGAAAAGGACAAACCTGGTATGCTGCTATCAATTTAGTAATCATCTGCTCTGTTTTCGTCACCAATAATCCTAAATTACCGCGATAAACTATTTACAACCGCAGGGTTATTAAAATTATTCCATGAGTACAATTACTCAAAACACATTTTAGGAAACTACCATTAAAAACATGGATAGTGGCATAATTTTAATAACCCTGTGAAATACCAGTTAAATTAAGAGTGTAGCCTAGGAAGTATTCATTTCATATTTACAATCGGTTTCTTCTTTTGTTAAAAAAAATGGTTACTGCAATTAACAACTTCAGCCCATATTTCAGAATAAGCCATAGGAATCTCCATTTGTAGTCAGAATTGTCGAATTGAAATTTAAATTCATCATCTGTAGTCATTTCCAGCAGTTTTTCTTGTAACTGTGGAGATTATTTTATGTAAGTACTTAAAAAACGATCCAAAATCCAAGCAGGTATGTTGATTTCCAAAATATCATCAAATCTTTGATTAAAATCGCAATGGTAAGCAACCAAGTCCTCTCAATAAAAAAATATGCATTTGTATATTAAAGTTGTAAATAACTAAGATTTTTAAAATGTGTGTTTATTTACACTACAATTGTTTCGCAAATTTATTGCTTCTTCAGGTGAATGATAGTTTATTGAAAACAAATGAATATGGATTTTCAACATCTCAACGCCTTATCTATCAACCAAAAAATTATGCCTTCAAATTTGGGAACTAGCTGAAGTACCCTCGACTAAAGTTTCATTTTTACAAAAGAAGTTTTATCACAAATACAAATGTTTTTGTTAAATTCAGTTCATCACCTTGAAGCTGAAGATTGCTTTCATTAAATTGTTGAAAGAAGTCGGTCAGGTAAACTTTTTTACATTTGGATTGAATTAAATTGGATCATAAAGCATCATTTTCACCTTTCAAGAATTCCAGCACTGAGTTAAATAGCTTATAAAACCTATCAATTGTTATTGCTGTTTAAATAATCTGTAATTTAATGATTAATGATTCGATTTGATTGTGTGACAGCTTTGATAACATACTATAGTGAATTATGTATACCAAACATTTTGGAAATGAAAACTAGAAGCATAAAAGAAAGAGAATCTCTAGTTCTCTTTCTTTTATGCTTCGAGTTTTCATTGCCTCCAAATGTACCTCTTGCTATCACCGATTCCCCTCTCTCCCTTAAATTGGATTGCCCCAGCGTTCACTTCGAGAATCACTGGTCTAACTTCTATTCTATCTAATCACTGTTGCATCCAAAGCTAAAGTCATGTAAGGTGACATGACTCTAACTTTGGAAGAATCATGTCACCTTAAATGACTTTAGCTTTGGATGCAATTAAATGCTTATTTCTTCTAAAACAGTCAAATTTCGTAAAAATCATCACTTTAACATTGTAAAATTTTTGTTTTCAGTTCGAAACAAAAACGCATTACTTATCAAGAGTGTTTAAGCGTGAGTGATTTACATTAATTTACCACCTTTATCATCGCCGTTTCCTCGCGTTTTGCTTTGAAAAGGGAACGGGTATTGTTCAACTGGTAGAAAATTAGACGTGAGCGTAACGGACCACCCCCCCCCCCAATTCGTAAAACAAAGTGTCTGCCCTAATGAAAATTTCTGCGCGCCACTTGCTTAACGTCCACGCCGCAAAACAAAGCACGACCGAAAGCTACAAAATGAAATTAATCACCAAGTAAAGGATACGACCGACGCTCGGAATCACCTAGCGACAGCAAAATCGATTTACCAACAAACATATTTTTGATATAATCTCGTTTATTTATATTTTTTGTACTATAACTTTATTTTTCAAGAACACTGGTTCTGTTTTGTAGTTTTATTCTTGACTTACTTTTCAAGAAAAAAAGTCATGTAAATATCTTACATTATTTCTTAGTTGTTTCTGTCAAGAACACTAGTTCTGTTTTATGGTTTTATTCTTGACTTAGTAGTTTTCAAGAAAAAAATTCAAGTAAATATCTTACTATGTTAATTTTTTTCAATCTTGTCTGCGTAGTGTATGTGAAGACAGAAAATTAAAATGTTTCTTTTAAGAACTAAATCACCTTCAAGATGAAGTTATCATTATGATTTTCATTAAATAAATTTATAATGAAGTTTTACGAAGTAACAGCGTTATAAATCCAATATTCTACACATCTACTTTGCAAGCTTTTTTTTATAGTTTACATCCTCACATCACTTACGATTTTATCCGGGCACTATATTAATAAAAGCTGCATTATAATTTATGGAGCATAAATGCGCTTCTGGTGGATGCGCGCCGTGTTGATACTCGAATCAATTCCGCCCCTGTGACATATGGGAAATTGAAAGGCGGCAACAAAGCCCGCGAAGACGTTTAATAACCCCCAGGGCTGAAATTAGTTCACGCGTTTCGCACTCCTCGTCCGGGAAACGGCATTCTAATAATTCCACTCGGAGGTGCGTGCAACTATTTCCAACTATTCGCTATTAAGCGGCCTCAAAAAAATTCCTAATATTACGAGGGTAAAAATTCCCAACGCCGCATTTATTAGAGATTGCATTTTTCAGCATGACACTCCGCCAGATGGGAGTCGTGTATTGATTTACATTTGTCTGTATCTTCTTCGCAGCCGGTGCATCCCAAAGGACTTGTCTCTATGGCAATTTAATTTTGCACCCAATTTTATTGCAGCGAGATACGAGACAGGAGCGCGCTCCTTCTTTTATATTTACATTAAAATTCCATATGCGATTGATTTTTCCGTTCCAGATATTTCAATATTACTTATCTGTCGGTGATTGTGTCGATACTAAAGCAGTAATGATCCGGAATAACGGTGGGTCCCTTGCCCGGTACTACTAAGGTGGGATTTTAAGGGCGATTGGACGTTTTAAATTCACTTACACTTAAGCGTCCGTTCGGACATAATCCTGGCTCGGGCGGGAATCAATCGTTTCGCGAAAACCCATCAAGCATTGCTTTAGTATTCCCAATAGGTGTTGCCCACGTTCGATTCCGTTACGATCCGTAAATTTATTTATCTCTACTTTCTGAGAAACACGATAACGTTTTAGGATTCAAAGCTACAATCATGTAAAATGAAAACGGTTACTAAAAACTATATAATAAAATTATAGATAAAAACTAGTGACATGACCAAGAACCCAAACAGAATCGGGATAACACTGAACACCACTCTATGCCACTCTAGTTTCCAGTGCAGTTGCAACCTTCACCACTCCAAGCTGTTAATGTTGAACTACACAATGCATGTTGCTCCAAATAGTTTAATCTCAAATTTATATTCTTACGTTTATCATAGAAAAAGTCACTTACAAAATGGGAATTTACAAGAGATCAATTTTAACTAATAGCAGCTAAAATATCCAGTTTCTCAAAAACAGTTCTATTGATGTTGTCTATCAATTAGATTCCTATTCAGATTGCGTTTATTATTATTATTATTATTATTAAAATTTTTCATTCAATATCACATACAGTACGGTAAAATTTGATCTTAATGCTGAACCCGTTCCGGTGCATAATTCTTCGGCATGAATGGGGGCCGCATTATGAATTCAGCCGCCTCGTGTGGTGGTGCACATCAATACATCTTAACTTCTGGCTTTTCAGAATGATGGAGTGAACTGGTGATGTAGGTGCTGCGGCAACATTACAACATTACTCATACCGTATCCTCTAACCCATACACCGCCCTCCCCCCTCCTTCTCTGCCCATCCCTCTCGACATCCACGGTGCCTCTCTGCTCTCGAAAATGCCGGCCGAAAGTATTTATTACGGCGTAAATATTTGCCGACAAACAAAGGCTTCCTTCCTCTAGTATTAAATTTCGGACGAGCCCCACGAGTTGCTAATTTCCACGCGCGCGAAAACTTTCATAATTATTTAGGTGATGGTGGTGATGATACATGTGACTAAAAATTGTTCCTAAAATTTTCATAAAATGCGTTCAACCGGTATATTCTCTATCTGTACTGCTTACGCAGACATCTGAATCAGCAGCCAAAATTCAAAGCCCTTTCACTCACAATATTTGATTTACCTTACACCACCAATCATCATCAGAGATAAACTGACGAGACGCAGAAACTTAGGGCTTAAATACTGCTGGTCGATAGCAAATTAATGGACTTACAACAATAACATAATGAAGTGTATTCCAATAGAAAGTTTTTATTTCTATAGTTTTCTGGTTGATCGTAACGAATCGGAGGGGCTCGGAGGTATATCAATCAGTAGTTTAGCTCTTGCGAATTTGGTCACTGTGGAGCGTTATTCTGGAGCAGACCGCGCGTTATGCCTGCGAGAGTTTTACAAAAATTGTGATTCGAAGATTGCAGCAAAGGTTTTCGCCACTAAAATGAGACGCCAAAGAAAATTGAAAAGACCAGTACAACAATTGAAAAAGCGAAAGAAAAATCTAAACTTTTTCCTATTTCCATGTCACATCGAAAAATAATTTGCGCACAGTGGCAGAAAAAAAAGAAAACCTAGCGCCGGCAAAAATTTGCATATAACAATATTTATCAGTCTCAATGTAAATATAACAAATGGCCGGATCCCGATCCGCCGGAGCACCGGATTATCCGGAATTACTCTCGCCGCTTGCGGGCCTCCCGCACGAAGGCGAAAGTTTTAATTTAATTTTCGCACGGGCGGCATGTTTATCCGGTTCTTTATTCAAATAAAACTTTGCACGACTCTGAAAATTCGCGGCAACAACAAAGAACGGCAAAAAAAATACGAGTAACGCACGTCGGTAAATAAAGGTTAAATCTATAAGAGGTTTTTTTTTTCGAGGGCCGCTGCTGCTGGGAGTAAATAAAACGCACTTTCATTACTGACCGTACGCGATAATGTTAAATTTAACGTGCACGTTATTGTTTGACTTCACGTAAATAACGTGTACGTTTAATTTAACATTGTGCCCACAGGTAATAAACGGGCAATCTAGTTACCTTATTTGTTTAACGTTAATTTTAAATTTTGGCTATAATTTTATGAACATTTTCTCCCTTTATTAGCTGTAAGCACAGTGTTAAACTAAACGATAAAGTAAATATGAAATACGACATAGCAGTTAAAAAAATGATGATATATATGGCAGATGACAATTAACATACGACAGATAAAATATGGCTGGTGATAGATATAAATGACAAATGACAAATGACATATGACAAATGACAGATGACAGATGACAGATGACGGCTGACAGATGACAGCTGACAGATTATAGATCACAGATAACAGATGACATATGACATGGCATGGTGATAGATAATAGATGATGATTTAAAGACAACAGACAACTTTTTACATATGGCGTATAATAAATAAAATATAAGACATAACGTTTAACGTTTAAAGATGGTAGATTATTAATTAAATATATGACGAATTGTAAATGAAATAAACGACAAACGCAAAGCAGTTTAATTCCGCTTAAAATCGATTGGTTTAATTAAACAAATCGAGCATCGGCGTTTGAGAGCAATTAGGTCTAATCGATTCTCAAACGGGCGCGCAATTGCCACTCTTCTCCAGCGTGCCCCGTTTTTTTTTTGCCGCCCCATCTTCATGACGGTATTTTCTCCCCTTTGTGGCAGTTATTCTACAGCCGGTGGTGGTGGGTGGCGAGGCGGTTGTTTCACTTACGCTAATTAAAATTTGTCGTGAACGCTTCGTCGTCGATTCGAGTTACGCTTATTTTATGCAGCCCAACTATTAATTAAGGTGTTTTCATTAAATTTATTGCCGTTACAACGAGGAAAGGGGAAAGTACGGAGAGTAGAGATTAGTGTGGAATGAGGACGGTAACGATATAAACTATTCAAATCTTCATAGGGGATTTTAGGTGCAAATTGTGTCTTGTCAGTGTACTACAACATCAACTTTCTAATCTATTTTTTAGAAGTAGTAGAAGGCCGTGGTGCATGCAAGAGTTTTAGAAAACCACTGCAGGGGTAAAAAATTGTGCAATATTTGAGGTTTATGCCTATTAAATAAAACGCTACGATAATTCGAAAATAGGAAGGTAGAACATTGGAAAAACCAAAAACAGGTTAACTAAGATTATCAAAAACAGCAGAAAACGTGGATAGTGTTAACCAATAATTCATATCTATCAATTCAGATAACACAGACAACACAGACAACACAGACAACACAGACAACACAGACAACACAGACAACACAGACAACACAGACAACACAGACAACACAGACAACACAGACAACACAGACAACACAGACAACACAGACAACACAGACAACACAGACAACACAGACAACACAGACAACACAGACAACACAGTCAGCAGACAATAGACAATTAACAACAGACAGTTTATGACATTTAACAAAACAAATACAAATAATGAACATTAATTATTATGAATTTGTGGATTAAGACTTTTCAGAGAGCTAGTGAGAAGTAGACAATCACTTAATTACCAAAACAACTTACTACACAAGTAACAATTGATATAAAGAATATTACAAATTAAAGAGAACAAAACTTAGATGATTGATAACATATGACAAGTAAAAATAGACAGATGAAAAAAGACAGAAGTCATGCCAAATAAAAGATATCAGATCTAAAATTAGAGATAACAACAGATGGTATTACTCTGATATTATTTAATAAATAAATACCGTCTGACAAAATTATGCAAAAAAGAACAGTTGACAGATAATTGATGATAGATGATACATGATAGATGGGATATGACAGATGACATGTTGCAGATGAGAGATGACTAATAACAGTTGACAGTTGATAGACAATAGTTGACAGGTAGCAGATGATAGATGACAGGTAAAAGATGTTAATTAACAAAACTAAAACAATTATATGACAAATAACAGAGAACAAATCATAGACGAAGGATAATATATGACAAAAAAGGTAGATAAATGACAGATGATAGAAGACATATGTCAAAAAAGATATGTCAAATGTAAAAGTAGAGATAAAAACAGATAATAATAGTACGCTGATATAATTTAATAAATAAATACCATCTGACAAATTTGTTTCTTAATTATTACAAAAAAGAACAGTTGACATATGACAGATAATTAATAATAGATGATACATGATCGATGAGAGATGACAGATGAGAGATGACAGATGACAGATAGCAGACGACAGTTGACAGATGACATTTGACAAGTAAAAGACATTAATTAACAAAACTAAAATAATTATATGACAGATAACAGAGAAGAGTTCATAGGCTTATTACAAGTAAAATTAGACAGGTAACAGATGATAGAAGACACATGTCAAAAAAGTGATGTCAAATGTAAAATTAGAGATAACGACAGATCATATTACGCTGATATCATTTAATAATTATTTAAAACAGTTGACAGATGGCAGAAAACAGATGATAGATGACAGATTAAGATAATATTTAATAAATTTAAAACAATTATATGACAAATAACAGGGAACAAAGCATAAACGAATGATAACATATAACGAGTAAAATTAGACAGATAATAGATGATGAATGTCAGGTGTAAAATTAGACATAATAATAACAGATGATACTTCGCTGATATTATTTAATAAAGCAATATTATCTGACAAAATTGTTGTTCAATTAATACAAAAAAGAACAGTTGACAGATGATTTATGATTGATTGCAGATGGGAGATAAGAGATGACTGATGAGAAATGACAGTTGACAGGTAACAGATGGCAGATAACAGATGACAGATGAAGATGTTTTTTTAACAAAACTAAAAAAAATATATAACAAATACAAGAGAACAAATCATAGATGAATGATAACATGTGACAAATAAAAGTAGACAGATTTCATATGAAAGATGAAAGACGAAAGTAATCATATGACAAATGACAGAAGAATGTGTCTTCAAATAAAAGACGTCAGATGTAAAATTATAGATGAAAGTGAAAGTTCGCAGATATTATTGATTAAAACAAAATTATCTGTCAAATCTGTAGTTACATTATTACAAAAAATGCACAGTTGTCAGATGACAGATCATAGATGGCAGATATGACAGATGACAGATGAGAGATAAGAGATTACAGATGTCAACTGTCACGACAATTAACAGATGACAGATAACCGATAATAGATGACACGTAAAAAATGACAGGTGACATATGATAAATGACAGGTAAAAGAGATGTTATTTAACAAAACTAGAACAATCGTATAAATAAGAGAGGACAAATCATAGAAGAATGATATCATATAACAAATAAAAGTAGACAGATGACATACGAAAGATGGCAGATGAAAGTAAACATATGAAAGATGATGGAAAACACATGTCAAATAAGAGATTTCGTATGTAAAATTATACATACAGGGAATATTTCGCAGATATTATACAATAAAACAAACTTACCTGACAAACCTGATGTTAAATTATATTACGAAAAAAGAACAGTTGCCAGATGACAGATGACAGATGACAGATAACAGATGGCAGTTGCCAGATGACAGTTAATAGATAACAGATGACAGATAATAGATCACAGTTGACGAATGACAGATGACTGGTGAAAGATGTTATTTAAAAAAAAACTAAAACAAACATATAACAAATAAGACAGAACAAATCATAGTCTCAATTGATAACATATGACAAATAAAAGTAGACATATGACATATGAAATATGATAGATGACAGAAGACACATGAAATATGACAGATGACAGAAGACACATGTCAAATAAGATATGTCAGATTGAAAATTATAGATAAAGGTGATATATTCTTCAATAAAACAATTTTATCTCACCATATGTTGGTCAATTATTACAAAAAAACTAGTTATTCTTAAACATTCTGTAGAAATATGGTGGATAGTGAAAAAATCTTATAGCAACTAGATTCTGACGAATACAATTTACTACCAAAGATAATAACTGAAGTTAGACACCATGTGATAAATAACAGATAACATATAATAGATTTATTTATTTATTTATTTATTTATTTAGTGAAACTTTACGTTATCCTGTTACTATACATATAAAACTAAACACTATGTATAAAAAAATACAACAATTTTGCTCACATAAAAAATAGTTGTAAAAGATAACAGCGACACATCAGTTAATAGTTAAAAATTGACAGATGTCAGATGACGGATGACAGATGACAGATGTCAGACGACCGCTGACAGATGACAGATAACAGGTTAAAGATTTTTAACTAAACTAAAACAAATTATTTAAAAAACATATGAAAGGTTTTAATTAACTTAAATAGAAATGTTTTTAATTAAATACAAAAGTAATTTTATGGTAAATTTTGAATATTCTATAACAATACATTTTAAGGATTCAGATTTCAAAGAAAACGAAACTAAACATTTTCTAAAACTTGTATTAAGTGTAAACTTAAAACATTATAATCTCGAAAAAAAATTGAAAATCCAAAAATATTCATTCAAGGATTTTAGAATAGTTGGAAAGTTTCAGATATTTGTTAGCAAACTTTTATATAACTTTTCCACTGCCTTAGGATTGAGTCCAGTTATTTCGATAGAACAAAATGTTTAAACATTTGCGATTCAGAATATTTCAGAATATTTAAAGAGTCTAATTAAATATTCTCTTTAAAAACCAGAAATACTTTATAATATTCTATATTTTTTTAAAATTTGTTTGAACACTTTCTTAAGTTTCGTAGTTTTGGAGAATTTGTTAAATTTCTATAATACTCAGAAATTTTAAAGATGATACATGACAGATAACAGATGAAAACAGATGACAGGTGACATATGATAGAAGGTAGATGACAGATTACAGATCACAAATGAAAGATGACAGATGAGAGATGAGAGATGAGAGATGAAAGATGAGAGATGAGAGATGAGAGATGAGAGATGAGAGATGAGAGATGAGAGATGAGAGATGAGAGATGAGAGATGAGAGATGAGAGATGAGAGATGAGAGATGAGAGATGAGAGATGAGAGATGAGAGATGAGAGATGAGAGATGAGAGATGAGAGATGAGAGATGAGAGATGAGAGATGAGAGATGAGAGATGAGAGATGAGAGATGAGAGATGAGAGATGAGAGATGAGAGATGAGAGATGAGAGATGAGAGATGAGTGATGAGAGATGAGAGATGAGAGATGAGAGATGAGAGATGAGAGATGAGAGATGAGAGATGAGAGATGAGAGATGAGAGATGAGAGATGAGAGATGAGAGATGAGAGATGAGAGATGAGAGATGAGAGATGAGAGATGAGAGATGAGAGATGAGAGATGAGAGATGAGAGATGAGAGATGAGAGATGAGAGATGAGAGATGAGAGATGAGAGATGAGAGATGAGAGATGAGAGATGAGAGATGAGAGATGAGAGATGAGAGATGAGAAATGAGAAATGAGAAATGAGAGATGACAGATAACAGATAACAGATGACAGAAGACAAGTGATAGATTGCAGATGATATATGTTATTTAACAAAACTAAAACAAAATATTAACAATAATAGATGTTTATGAAATATTGAGAGTAAATTAAATACAAAGATTATTAAATTTTAAGTTTTCTACAATCCTCAGAAATTTTATGGATTTAGAAAATTATCTCAGAATTTTATAAAGTATAAACATATACTCTTAAAAACTTAAAAAAACATATTGGAAATTAAAAAACATTCTATAAGGTTGAAGAATTTTAGATTAAGTAAAAAGCTTTAGATATATGTTAACAAACGAATAAACTTTTAAACTCGGCAAGTTTATAAATCTTTGCACTATTTTGGAATTTAGTGGAATTTCAAATATTTTAAAAATTAAATCATTCAAAAATTTGTGATAACTTCAAAAGTGTCAGGAATCCTTCTAGGAATTAAAGAAATAGTCTCTAATGAAATCTGATTAGAAAATTTATATAATATTAAAAACATTTTAAAAACTTTTAATAAACAATAATAGTTTTGGCAGTTTTTCAAATTTTTAAAGAATTGATTTAATTTTTTCTACTTAGAAATTTTAGGAATCTTTAGAGTAGATATTTTATATTTTTTTTAAATATTTTATTAAATGTAATCTTACAAATTTGAAACAATAATAAATATTTTCAGAATGTCTAATAACTTTAAAGAGTTTTTAAACAATTGCAAATATTTTGATATTTGTTAGCAGAAATTTGAAGCCTGACAAATTTAATGCAATTTCAAATTATTGAAAAATTTTAAATACATCCAAGAATTTACAATAAACTTAAAGTATGAAGAATCAAAAACCTTTATAAAATTTATAAAATTTAAAAAAAAATTCTAATGAAATTTAAAATTTTAAAGAATTTGAAAAATTAGTACTATTTTATAATTTTGTAAACCGATTGTAATCTGAAGAAGCTAAGTCTGGGTGAATGGGTGAACTGTCCCGAACACTCGTCATCAAGGCCGATCTCTCTTCTTAAGTTGAAATTAGACCATCGCCGAACAATCGACTCATATATAACATTTTCTCTATTTACACCCTTCAAATGATGATGAATTGTCATTATTTGTTTTCTTAAGCATTAAAAGCACCTAGATAAACAGCACAGCCAATATCACACAGACAGCTGGAATGCGACTGAACATGTTAGCACACATCCGGTGGCTACTCTATGCACCAGTGCTTCGCACGGTGCAAATGGGTACTACTTTCTTTCCGGATATTCCTCGTAAAATAACGTCGATATAACATTCAAATATAAAATTCCTTTTGCGAAAAACCGTTTTGAAGAAGTCGTCAAATTGATTATGTATTTCTAAAATATAACAAACATTTTAAAAGGGTTATGCCGCTCAAAATTTATCATATAATCTAGATATTCCCCGACAGACCTTTCACATTTATTAATTTCATAAAGCAACAATTCGAAACCTTTGAGTAACCGTTAGGAATGCAGATGTACTTAAGTAATTGAATTTTCTGTGAACGCTCTATTCAAATGTCTCCGAATCCGGACATGATGAACGCATTGTTCGTATACGAATGTAATCCCGTTGGCTTCTTTATTTTCCAACATCCACTACATCCCCTATTTTTATTGCATACTCTAGGTGCTCCTCTGTGATTTACGTCGCTGTAAACATGTTCTTAATACAATTTAAAGGAAAATTGCACAAACAATCCTGTTGAGGAGATTAAAGTGTTCCGGCGTTTTACTTTGTAATTATGTAATTTACCCCCGGAGATAATGGATTAAAATTAAAATATAATTACACAGTAAGTAACTATTAATTATATTAATAGTTAATTAAGTTTTTGCAATAATATACTATTAATAAAATTAATAACAATTTAGTTTGGTTTACTACTGTTTCATTCAATTTGTCTATTCAAATAATTAATAAAATGAGAGTGAAGGTGAAGCAAATTTTGAATTTTTTGCTAAGGTCGTTAGCAGCTGCTTCTATTGGTTTTTATAATCATTAAATACTTCATAAAAATTGTGATGATTGTTTTTGATTAATTTATTACTCGTTTAAACCAGTATAGATTTAGACCACTTGAATTTGATAAATCGTCATGCTTGATTTAACATGGCGCCTTTTTTAAAAAGGAAAGTTTATAGCATACCGCCTCGACGCCGGAGCGAAACTTTTGCTTGTAGCTGGATATTTATTTTTAAGAGGTCATCATTTCACGTCGACGTAAAAGTTCTCCCCGTACGAACAGAATCCCGTTCCTCCACTTCACCGCACGGAGGTGGAAGTAATAGTGTAAACTATTTAGAAGAAATAAAGAAGATAGGATGGGAATTAAAGTCGGCAAGTTTGTTTTAGGATGTATGATTCTACCACGAAATTCAGGAATACACGTTGTAAAACAGTGATGTAATATAGTGATACGCTCTCAAGAGGGATGGTATTTTTAAATTTTCAATATTATGTTTTATAACTATGGACTAATATGATTAATAGTAGAAGCCATTACTTTGTGATACATCTTGTAATGTGAGAATTTTGAAAGAACTATACTTTGTTAGTAATAATTAATAATAAACACGTGCTGGAAAATTAAAAATGCAGTAACATGCGTACTTCATTTTCAATTTCCTGACACGTGTTTCTACCCTCGTCGCGACCCCAATCAACATTCTTTCTCGGATGCGCGGCAATAAATTAAAACGGTAATCACCGAATGGGAAAATGAAGAGAGCGCCGCAGCGTGGAAAAAGGGGGGTGGGGGGGATCGCGTCGCGGCGCCTATTTTCCGGCTCATACATAAATTCCGAAATTTGTCATTCCGCGTCCGTTTCTGGGCCGGAGGTGTAGAGAGAGTAGGAGAGATGGGGTGGATGGGGTGGGTGTTGCAGAGACTGGCGCGGCCGGTTAAATATGTAAGCTGTTTGAATATTTATTAGCAATTTTAAAATTTTAACGCGCCGCGTGCGTCGCCGTCCGGGGGGCGGCGCGGGGGTGGACCCGCGTAATGAACGTGGCCGGGCAATTTAAAATTGAAAAGTTGCCGCTGTGTAATAAAAAAAATCGGGGCGGATGAGTTTCATCAAAATTGTGATTAATTTTGATATTAAAAAAATATATTTTTCCTAAATACATGTCTCTTCGTTATAATTTTTTACTTTCAATTTAAAGGCTGTCTATTCATCGTGCATTAATTTCCTTACTCAAAAATTTGAATTTCGTTTTTTTAAGTAATTCAATTAATTTTGATTTAGCTCTAAACCACGAGACGATGAGTAATTGAAATTAATATGCAGGGTGGGTGGGAGGCCTCTATCCCGTCCTCCAATCAGTAAAACATCATCAAAAATTATTTGAATCAATCTCTAAAAATTGCAATTATTTTGTGTTTATTTATATTTTACAACTTTTAATTAACACCCTCGCCTTTGTTTTACTAATTTGAAGGTAGGACAGAGGCCACCCACCCACCCTACATATATTTTATAATTTTAAATACTAATTGTTGGTGATTTTGTTGCTTACAAAACAATAAAAGCCTGTATGAAATAAAAAATAAAGCATAATCCAAACTTAAGTTTAAATATATTAAATATAAATGACCTTTTATAGCTAATATTATCTGGTTTAGATTTAAAGTATATCCACCCATCGTGCATAAAAATTTTATTAATTTCCAACCTCAAAAAGTTTACCTTTTGAATTTACTTTTTATACAAAAAAATTGTAACCAATTTTACTCCAAACCGCGAGACGATCAGTAACTGAAATATATATGTATATGTAGGGTGGGTGGGTGGCCTCTATCCCACTTTCCAATCAGTAAAACATCATCAAAAATTATTTGAAAAATTTGTATAAATAAATCTCTAAAAATTGTAATTATTCTATGTTTATTTATATTTTACAACTTTTAATTAAAACCGTCGCTTATGATTTACTGATTGGAGGGTGGGATAGAGGCCACCCACCCACCCTACATATACATGATAACTTTAAATACTAATTGCTGATGATTTGGCCCGTAAAAACAATCAAACCCTTTATATAATAAAAAATCAAACAAAATACAAAATTAAGTTTAAATATAAATGAGTTTCTATAGCTAATTTTATCAAATTTACATTTAAAATCTAACCACCCTTTATGCATACAAATTTTATTGATTTACTCACTCAAAAATTTTACCTTTTGAATTTCTTTTTTATTCAAAAAGTTTTACAATTAATTTTATTTAAAACCGTGAGACCATCAGTAATTGGAATTAATATGTATATGTAGGGTGGGTGGGTGGCCTCTATCCCATCCTCTAATCAGTAAATCATAATCAAAATTTTTTTGAAAAATATGTATGAATAAATTTCTAAAAATTGCAATTATTTTGAGTTTATTTATATTTTACAACTTTTAACTAAAACCCTCGCTTATGTTTTACTGATTGGAGGGTGGGATAGAGGCCACCCACCCACCCTACATATACATGATAACTTAAATTGCTAATCGTTGATGCTTTTGCCGCTAAAAACCATCACACTTTTTATGTAATAAATAATAAAACAAAATCAAAATATAAATGACGTTCTGTAGCTAATCTTTTCTAATTTAGATTTTAAGTCTATCCACTTATTATGCTTCAAATTTTTACTAATTTACTCACTCAAAAATTTTGCCTATTTAATTTTCTTTTTAATCAAAAAGTTTTGTAATTAATTTTATTGGAAACCGCTAGACGATAAGGAATTAAAGTTTATATGAATATGTAGGGTGGGTGGGTGGCCTCTATCCCACCCTCCAATCAGTAAAACCTGATCAAAAATTATTTGAAAGACTTATTCATACAATCTCTAAAAATTGCATTTTTTTAATGTTTATTTATATTTTACTACTTTTAACTAAAATCCTCGCTTATGTTTTACTGATTGGACTGGTGGGTTAAAGGTCACCCACCCTACACATACATGATAACTTTAGTTACTAATTTTTCTACTGTTACAGATTTTTTTCAAAATATTTAAATTTTTTCTCATATAAGCGAAATACCTATTTTTTTCAGAAATTTTCTTATAATTTGCGAATTTTTCTTCGATTATTCTAATATTTTCCAGCAACCAGTCCGTTTTTTTCTTATTCTTCTGGAGATTTTTCAAAGAAATTCTTTTCCATATTAAGAAGTTATTTTTTAGTAGTTCAGTTTTTTAAATCATTCTACCATTTTCCAGATTTTTCTTTAAAGTTATTCACTATTAGTCAAATTCTTCATTTTTTTTTTACTTTTTCACGAATATTCATTCCAGTTTATGATTTTTTTACAAGTTCTAGTAATTCTGCGAGTGTTTTATGAATTTTCCAGTAATTTTTTTTAATGTTTAAAGTTTCTCCCTTAGTTTGCTTAAAAGCTGTTAAAACTCTTCAGCAATTTAGCTTTGAGAGTTTTAGAATTTCCTAGAAATTCTACAAAACATTTTATTTACGGAATTAACCAAAACTTTTTCTTCTTCAGAAATTTCTCTTGAAATTTATAAATGCTTTTTTAAGGGCTTTTTTAATTTGCAGTACTTTTTGTAGTATTTTTTCAGGCTAAATTGTAAAAGGGGCTTCCCGTATGTAAGTAAATAAATAAATAAATTAATTAATTTATCTTCAGGACAAAGTTTTCTTCAAGGGTTCTACATTTTTTTCAAAACAGTTGCTTTCAGATTTATAAAATTCAATTCTTTATTCGTGCTACAATCATACAAAATGAAAGGAAAAAGGTGTATATAACGAAATACATCTATTATTTTCAAAATTTTACTATTTTCGAGCGATTATTAAAAAAAACATATTTCGTGCCATAACAGAACTCCATAGTTACAGTTGTGACAGTGACAATACTTAGTGACAGCTGGCAGTAAGAGATGGCAATAATATTTGACTGTGACATTTGAAAATGACAATCGACAATTGATAGTTGAAAGTTACAATTGATAGTGAATATTGATAATAATAATAACAGTTATGTCAATTTATAGTTAAGAGTGACAGTTATTGCAGTGAATGTAGACATATATTCTTAACAATGACAGTTGATTGTAAGAGATGACAATAAAAGGGGACAATTTCAATTGGCAGTTTATCACAGACACATTGATAGAACATAGTGACATTTGACAGTGGCAGTTAGCAGTGACAGTTGACAGTGCCAGTTGACAGTTACAGTTGATAGTAACAGATGACAGTGATAAATTATAGATGACAAAAAAACAGAAGATAGACGACAGGTGGCAGACGACAGATGACATTTAATATACGACTGATGACAGATGTTATGTTATGTTATCTAGAACTTCACAGTGGCAGCTGTGACAGTGAAAATTCATAGTGGCAGTGATAATTGACAGTAATAGTTGACGGTGACATTTGACAATGGCAATTGACAATTGATAGTTGAAAGTTACAGTTGATAGTTAGAATTGATAATAATAATAATAATAGCAGTTAAAAATGTAAATTTATAGTTTATAGTTAACAGTGACAGTTATTACAGTGAATATAGACACAGATTGATACCAATGACTGTTATTATAGTAGGAGTATAAGTTGACGATGCCAGTTGACAGTAACAATTTATCACTGTCAGTTTAATAGATATATTTATAGGTCATAGTGACATTTAACAGTGGAAATTGGCAGTGACAGTTCACAGTGACAGTTGATAGTGCAGGTTGACAGTTACACTTGACAGTAACAAATGACAGTACTAGTTGACAGATGACAAAAAACAGAACATAGATGACAGATGGCAGATGGAAGTTGAAGAACGTTATGCCATCTAGAAATTCACAGTGACTGTTGTGACAGAAAAAAAATCACAGTGACAGTTGACAATGATAATTAACAGTAAGAAATGGCAGTACACGTTGGCGGTGACATTTGATATTTGATATTTGACATTTATAGTTAACAGTAACACAGATTGTCAACAATGATAGTTTATAGTAAGAGGTAAGAGTACCAGTTGACAATAACAGTTAACGTTACTATTTACCGTTAATAGTGACAGCTGTCAGTGATAATATATAGTGACAGTTGATAGTGACATTTGACAGTGGCAATTGACAGTATCAGTTGATAATTACAGTTGGCAGTAACAATTCACAGTACCAGCTGACAGTAAAAGTTGACAGTTACAATTGACAGGGTCAGATGAGTATGAGAGTTGACAGATGACAGACAAAACAGACTGATGATAGATGACAGGTGACAGGTGAGAGATGTCAGGTGGCAGATGACAGATAACAGATAGCAGATGACAAATAACAGATGAAAGAGAAGAGATAACAAATGATGACAGATGATATATGATGAATGATGTTGAGTACTAATTGTTTTTTTTCTGAGACAAGAAATTGGTTTTCCAGAAATTATATTATAACTTGTTTTTGTGCTCACAAAACTTTTAGTTTTAATAATTTTTGATTATGACTTTCAACTCTTTCACATGATTATTGAGTTGGGATTCTTTCAAAAGTCCAAATTTTCATATTGTAAATTAATCTTTTAAAATCTGTTAATTTCTATAAATCTTGATGATTTTTAATTGATTTTTAAAAAAATATTTTCAAATTCTTATGGTTTTGACTAGTATTTTTATATTTTTAAGAAAGGTACCTTAAAGCAACAAGTTATTATTTGAAGGAAAAATAAGTACAAAGAAAAACATTTAAAAACTGGGAAACAAATTATAATAGTTAAAAAATGGCATAATTTTCAAGAAAATTAGTTATGTGATATAATGTTTCGTTTTTTCATAGCTTTATACACATTTTCTTCATAAATTTTCAAATGCTTTTTAATAAAAAACAAAAGCTCTACTAGTTTTAGTTAATGTCAATTAATTTCTTTTAGAAACTTTCAAATGTTATTTACAACTCTTTCAATTTCAAACAATTTTTGATTGTGTTTGGGAACGTTTACAACATTTTTAATCTTTAACAATCGGAAATTGTTTGAAATTGAAAGAGTTGTAAATAACTTTTGAGAAATTCTAAAAATTGTTAATTGTTTTTTGATAACTCTCAATAATTTTTTTAAATAAATAAATAGTTATTAAACATCAATTCAAATTTCCAATATACATAAAATAAGTTAAATTATCAAAAATTAGTATTAATCAGTGGTTTTATATTGTTAAGCTCCTTTGCATAAACTATGCTGATATATATTTTGTTAGGCTTTTTGTTGATACTACTTGTAGTTCAATTTCTTTTACATAATTAACTAACTCACTTTAACATAATAAATAATAAGACATGGCTTCTATGAAGAAAAGCCCTAAACCAAGGCAAGAAACTGCTTCTATTTATTGTATCTGTATCACGTACGCTCATTTGTAGAAGGACTGTTTTAAATTAATCAATGAAGCAAAGAAAAAAACTTACGTGTGATAATAATAAGAATTCATAAGATGGTTATCGATCTTCATTGTCTTTCAGAAATTAAATTAAAATGTTAGTCTCTATGTTTGATAACTTTTCCCTGTTTATTTTAGATCTATGTATCTCTTGGGAAATAAATTACTATTATTATTATTATTATTATTATCAAGCAAATTACTGAGTTGGTGGTTTACATATTTTATATATGTCTTAATTAATGCTAATTAGATAATATTATTCAGAAATTGGATATATTTGGTGGTGAATCTTTGATGGCGTCGATTTCGTGTAGATAATAATTTTAAAAACCCTGTATAATAGTCTATTATCTTCAATGATTGTAAAGCTTAAAATTAGGCCATGCGGTTATTGTACGACGCTGCTGGCGGTTAATATTTTCGGAGGGCAAAAAAAAGGATGTTTTATATAAAATTATAATTGGTGCTTTTATTTTAGAATGGCCGAGTTAATAGGGTCGGGAATTCCGCTCGGAATTGTTTACTCGCTGAAAATGTTTTAAGGGATCATTAATCCTCGATTTAATCTGCTTTAGATTTCCGCCACATATCCTCTTTTTATCATTACAGAAAATTGGTGCTTGCAGTGTAAACGATGTGGGCATAAGTCAGGCGTTCGGGGTTGCGGCAGGGGTGGTTCTGCCTGGCAAATCGCCATACTTTACCGCCTTTACACACAACGATATCCATCCTTAATATTAAATAGCCCACTAAACATATTTTCGAAATTGTGCGGCCCATATGTGGCCCCCCCGCCGGAAGCTTTAATTTATGTCGCTTTTATAGACACCGAGCGTCGCGGCGGCGTTCGCACACTATTTCATCTTGAACGTTTTTTTTACGAAATTTTTTTTCTACACAGATGCTGGTTTGCGGTGAATAATCGTAACTATTAAAAAAAGACATAATTTAATTGAGAGGTAATACATTGGAAATCAATCAACAATGTAATTACATCAATTTATTGAGTTTAGATTGTTAATTAATTATATAAATGTAATTAAATTCAATTTGTATTTGAGCATTATAATTGAATGCACACTAATATAACTGAAAATATCATTTAAGGAATTAATTTTTAAACACTTTAAGTATACGAGGGTTACCTTTTACTTTTTAGGAAAATACAGCCAAGGTACTGCCATCTGTTAACCGAAGGCCCTAAGCCAAATTTAGATTTTATGCCAACAGAATTTTGATTTTTATATGCTAATTATGTTGCTTACAATGTCATAAAATATTGATTTCGGATAAGAAATGGAATTAAATCGTGCGATTATTTTTTACAAATTTCGACGTATATTAATGAACTTAACTCGACTTTTGATGATAAAGCATCATCGAAAACCACGATATATGACAGTCGCAGTTTACTTAATGATGAATTTTGTAAAGGTCAGAAAAACACAAAAGCATTTCGTAAATCTACAACGTAAAGGACGTTAATACATTTTATTCGTAAAGGTCATTTAAAATCCTCCTTTACTTAATAAAAGAAACGTTCTTGTTGTGAGTGAACTCATATTTTAATATAATCATGCGACTTACAGATTAAGGCATTATTAAATTAAGAATACATTTGACTTTCAAAAAAAAAATTCTCACATATTTTACTCTCTAATTATTTGCTAGGAATTTCTAGAACGCGTTAACGGACCAGAATAAATAAGCACCCTTATCCCACTAAACGTCCGCGCATAAAGAAGGCCGAGAGCAATTCCGACAACCCCAAAAATTCCCACTGTACGTTAATTGGGGTTGAAATTGGACTGTTTACAGCTAGATATGTGTGTAACGTAATTTACCCCCGCCAAAACGCTCATCTTTCGTGCGGTAATGATTACCAGTTTTTTTTTGCGATTTTTATAGCGAAAAGGGTTGCAAATAGCGACCGTATTATCATCACCACCGAACCTCCCCCTCCCTCCTCGAATAAACAGCGCCTCTCGCAGGAATCCGACGCGCTATTTATTTAAATCGAAAGCCCCCGAAAAGCCCTTTGTGTTTAAGATAATATGTCGGTAAATAATGCAGCCTAAGCGTTCCAATAAATGTAAACACCGCCATGTTTTTTGTTTACCGAACGCATTATTTATTTTTCAGTTTTCGGTGCGATGCGCATGTTCTAAATAAATAAAATAAATTATATGTTTCCATTATAAAGAACAGATTTTAATTAAATAGTATAAACATTGTACTTCACTTATTTATTTAATTATATTTAGAACACATTAATTTTTTAACGTATCCTTAGGAAATATAATTTGCTACACTAAAGAAATAAAAATGTATTCGAAGGTTTAGAAATTTGTAAAATAAAAACCACGCGATGAATTTACTTAGAATTTTCATGAAACGTAAGGAATAACTGTAGTTTTGTGCTTAGGTAAATAACAATTTATAAGAGCAACTTTAAACAAAGCCGCAACGCTTTAAAAATTAGAAGACGAACAACCGAAAATGCATTCGTGCGTTTAAAAATTTATAAAATCAAAACTACACAATGGAATCGCTTTGAATTTTCAACATGCATAAACAATTAATGTGGCTTTGCGACTAAGTGAATAAAAATTTATATCATCAACTCTAAACGAAACCCTAAAGCTTTAAAAATTAGAAGACGAAATTCAAGCGTTTAATAATTTATAAAATCATAACTAGACAATGGATTCGCTTATAATTTTCAGAATACGTGAAAATTTAATGTAGTTTGGTGCCTATCTATATTATAATTTACATCTTTAATTCTAAACAAAACCGCAACACTTTAAAAATTAGAAGCCCAAAAATTGAAAAATGCATTAGTGCCTTTAAAATGCTTTAAAATTAAAAACTGCGCAATATATTCGCTTAAAAAGTTCAAAATATATAAAGAATTATTGTAGTTTAGTGTATAAGTCAATAATAATTTATATTACCGACTCTAAACAAAACCACAATGCTTTAAAAATTATAGAACGAAAAGACAAAAAATGCATTCGAGCATTTAAAAGTTTTTAAAATCAAAAATAAGCAATAGATTTGCTTAGAATACTCAATATACATAAAGAATTAAAGTAACTTTTTGCCTAAGTAAAAAAACAATGTATATTATTAATTGTAAACAAAAAATTAGCGCTTCAAAAATTACAAGACGAAAGATCGAAAAATGCATTCAAGCAAATAAACATTTATAAAATCAAAATTACATAATGGATTTGCTTAGAATTTTCAAGATGCATAAGGAATTAATCTGGCTTTACGATTAAGTGAATAGAAATTTATATCATCAACTCTAAACAAAACCAGAACGCTTTAGATATTAGAAGACGAAAGAACGAAAAATGCAGTCGAGCGTTTAAAAATTTATAAAATCAAAACAACGCCGTGAATTTGCTTAGAATTGTCAGAATACTTAAAATTCAATATAGTTTAGTGCGTAGGTAAATAATAATTTATATCTTCAATTCTAAATAAAACCACAACGCTCTAAAAATTAGAACCCCAAAAATTTAAAAATGCATTAGAGCCTTTAAAATGCATTAAAATCAAAACTGCGCAATAAATTCGCTTAAAAAGTTCAAAGTATCTAAAGAATTATTGTATTTTAGTGCATAAGTCAATAATAATTTATATTACCAACTATAAACAAAACCACAATGCTTTAAAAATGATAAAACGAAAAGACAAAAAATGCATTCGAGCGTTTAAAAGTTTATAAAATCAAAAATAAGCAATAGATTTGCTTAGAATACTCAATATACATAAAGAATTAAAGTAACTTTTTGCCTAGGTAAAAAACAATGTATATTATTAATTGTAAACCAAAAAATAGCGCTTCAAAAATTACAAGACGAAATATCGAAAAATGCATTCGAGAGTATAAACATTTATAAAATCAAAATTGCACTATAGATTCGGTTAGAATTTTCAAGATGCATGAAGAATTAATGTGGCTTTGCCACAAAATTAGGTGAATAAAAATTTATATCATCAACTCTAAACAAAACCATAACGCTTTAGAAATTAGAAGACGAAAGAACGAAAAATACATTCGAGCGTTTAAACATTTATAAAATCAAAACTTCGCACTGAATTCGCTTAGAATTTTCAGAATACGTAAAAATTTAATGTAGTTTAGTGCCTATCTATATTATAATTTATATCTTCAATTCTTAACAAAACCACAACGCTTTAAGAATTAGAAGCACAAAAATTGAAAAATGCATTAGTGCTTTTAAAATGCTTTAAAATCAAAACTGCGCAATAGATTCGCTTAAAAAGTTCAAAATACATAAAGAATTATTGTAGTTTAGTGCATAAGTAAACAATAATTTATATTACCAACTCTAAACAAAACCACAATTCTTTAAAAATTATAAAACGAAAAGACAAAAAATGTGTTCGAGCGTTCAAAAGTTTATAAAATCAAAAATAAGCAATAGATGTGCTTAGAATACTCAATATATATAAAGAATTAAAGTAACATTTTTTCTAGGCAAAAAACAATGTATATTATTAATTGTAAACAAAAACAATAGCGCTTCAAAAATTACAAGACGAAAGATCGAAAAATGCATTCGAGTGTATAAACATTTATAAAATCAAAACTACACAATGGATTTGCTTAGAATTTTCAAGATTCATAAAGAATTAATCTGGCTTTACGATTAAGTGAATAAAAATTTATATCATCAACTCTAAACAAAACCATAACGCTTTAGAAATTAGAAGACGAAAGAATGAAAAATGCATTCGAGCGTTTAAAAATTTATAAAATCAAAACTGCACAATGCATTCGCTTAAAATATTCAAGATTCATAAAGAATTATTATAGTTTAATGCATAAGTCAATAATAATTTGTATTACAAACTCTAAACAAAACCACAATGATTTAAACATTATAAAACGAAATGACAAAAAATGCATTGGACAGTTTAAAAGTTTATAAAATCAAAATTACGCAATAAATTTGCTTAGAATTTTCAAGATTCATAAAGAATTAATCTGGCTTTACGATTAAGTGAATAAAAATTTATATCATCAACTCTAAACAAAACCATAACGCTTTAGAAATTAGAAGACGAAAGAATGAAAAATGCATTCGAGCGTTTAAAAATTTATAAAATCAAAACTGCACAATGCATTCGCTTAAAATATTCAAGATTCATAAAGAATTATTATAGTTTAATGCATAAGTCAATAATAATTTGTATTACAAACTCTAAACAAAACCACAATGATTTAAACATTATAAAACGAAATGACAAAAAATGCATTGGACAGTTTAAAAGTTTATAAAATCAAAATTACGCAATAAATTTGCTTAGAATTTTCAGACTACATAAAAATGTAATGTAGTTTAGTGCGTAGCTAAATTAAAATTTACATCTTCAATTCTAAACAAAACCACAACGCTTTGAAAATTAGAACCCCAAAAATTTAAAAATGCATTAGGGCCTTTAAAATGCTTTAAAATCAAAACTACGCAATAGATTTGCTTAGAAAGTTCAAAATACATAAAGAATTATTGTAGTTTAGTGAATAAGTCAATAATAATGTATATTACTTATTCTAAACAAAACCACAATGCTTTAAAAATTATCAAATGAAAAGACAAAAAATGCATTTGAGCGTTTAAAAGTTTATAAAATCAAAACTAAGCAGTCGATTCACTTAGAATATTCAGTATGCATAAAGAATTAATGTAACTTTTTGCCTAAGTAAAAAACAATTTATATCATCAATTGTGAACAAAACTATAGCGCTTCAAAAATTAAAAGACGAAAGATTGAAAAATGCATTCGAGCGTTTAAACATTTATAAAAATCAAAACTACACAATGGATTCGCTTATAATGGTAAAGATGCATAAACGATTAATGTGACTTTGCGAATAAGTGAATAAAAATTTATATCATCAACTCTAAACAAAACAGAACGCTTTAAAAGTTAGAAGACGAAGAAACGAAAAATGCATTCGAGCGTTTAAAAATTTATAAAATCAAAACTACGCAATGAATTTGCTTAGAATTTTCAGAATACGTAACAATTCAATGTAGTTTAGTGCCTAGATAAATTATAATTCACATCTTCAATTCTAAACAAAACCACAACGCTTTAAAAATTAGAAGCACAAAAAGTGAAAAATGCATTAGAGCATTTAAAATGCTTTGAAATCAAAACTGCGCAATAGATTAGCTTAAAAAGTTCAAAATACATAAAGAATTATTGTAGTTTAGTGCATAAGTCAATAACAATCTATATTACCTATTCTAAACAAAACCACAATGCTTTAAAAATTATCAAACGAAAAGACAAAAAATGCATTTGAGCGTTTAAAAGTTTATAAAATCAAAACTAAGCAGTAGATTCACTTAGAATATTCAGTATACATAAAGAATTATTGTAGAATTTTTCCTAAGTAAAAAACAATTTATATTATCAATTGTGAACAAAACAATAGCGCCTCAAAAATTAAAAGAGGAAAGTTTGAAAAATGCATTCGAGTGTGTAAACATTTATAAAATCAAAACTACACAATGGATTTGCTTAGAATTTTCAAGATGCATAAAGAATTAATCTGGCTTTACGATTAAGTGAATAAAAATTTATATCATCAACTCTAAACAAAACCATAACGCTTTAGAAATTAGAAGACGAAAGAATGAAAAATGCATTCGAGCGTTTAAAAATTTATAAAATCAAAACTGCACAATGCATTCGCTTAAAATATTCAAGATTCATAAAGAATTATTATAGTTTAATCCATAAGTCAATAATAATTTGTATTACAAACTCTAAATAAAACCACAATGATTTAAACATTATAAAACGAAATGACAAAAAATGCATTGGACAGTTTAAAAGTTTATAAAATCAAAATTACGCAATAAATTTGCTTAGAATTTTCAGACTACATAAAAAAGTAATGTAGTTTAGTGCGTAGCTAAATTAAAATTTACATCTTCAATTCTTAACAAAACCACAACGCTTTGAAAATTAGAATCCCAAAAATTGAAAAATGCATTAGAGCCTTTAAAATTCTTTAAAATCAAAACTGCGCAATATATTCACTTAAAATGTTCAAAATACATAAATAATTATTGTAGTTTAGTGCATAAGTCAATAATAATTTATATTACCAACTATAAACAAATCCACAACGCTTTAAAAATTATAAAACGAAAAGATAAAAAATGCATTCGAGCGTTTAAAACTTTATAAAATCAAAACTGAGCAGTAGATTCGCTTAGAATATTCAATATACATAAAGAATTAATGTAACTTTTTTTCTAAGTAAAAAGCAATTTATACCATCAATTGTGAACAAAACAATAGCGCTTCAAAAATTAAAAGATAAAAGGCCGAAAAATGCATTCGAGTGTTTAAACATTTATAAAATCAAAGCTACACAATGGATTCGCTTATAATTTTCAAGATACATTAAGAGTTATTATAGTTTAATGCACATGTCAATAATAATTTGTACTACAAACTTTAAACAAAACCACACTGCTTTAAACATTATAGAACGAAATGACAAAAAATGCATTTGAGCGTTTAAAAGTTTAGAAAATCACAAATGAACAGTAGATTCGCTTAAAATATTCAACATACATAAATAATTACTTAAGCTTTGTGCCTAAGTAAAAAACAATTTATATCATCAATTTTGATGAAAATTCAAAAATTAAAAGACAAAAAACGAAAAATGCATTCGAGCGTTTAAACATTTATAAAGTCAAAATTACAATATGGATTCGGTTAGAAATTTCAAGATGAATGAAGAATTAATGTGACTTTGCGATTAAGTGAATAAACATTTATATCATCAACTCTAAACAAAACCATAACGCTTTAGAAATTAGAAGACGAAAGAACGAAAAATGCATTCGAGCGTTTAAACATTTATAAAATCAAAACTACACAATGTATTCGCTTAAACTTTTCAAGATACATAAAGAATTATTATAGTTTAATGCACATGTCAATAATAATTTGTACTACAAACTCTAAACAAAACCACAATGCTTTAAACATTATAAAACGAAATGACAAAAAATGCATTCGAGCGTTTAAAAGTTTATAAAATCAAAAATATGCAGTAGATTTGCTTAGAATCTTCAATCCAAAGAAAGCATGAATGTAACTTTTTGCCTATGTAAAACACAATTTATATCATTAATCGTAAACAAAACAATAGTGCCTCAAAAATTAAAAGAGGAAAGTTCGAAAAATGCATTCGAGCGTTTAAACATTTATAAAATCAAAACTACACAATATATTCGCTTATAATGGCCAAGATGAATAAAGAATTAATGTCGCCTTACGAAGAAGTGAATAAAAATATATATCATCAACTTTAATCAAAATCATAACGCTTTAGAAATTAGAAGACGAAAGAACGAAAAATGCATTCGAGCGTTTAAAAATTTATAAAATCAAAACTACGCAATGAATTCGCTTAGAATTTATTACAATACGTTGAAATTTAATGTAGTTTAGTGCGTAGGTAAATTTTAATTTATATCTTCAATTCTAAACAAAACCACAACGGTTTAAAAGTCTGAAGAATAAAAATTATAAAATGCATTAGAGCCTTTAAAATGCTTTAAAAGCAAAACAGCGCAATAAATTCGCTTAGAATATTCAAGATACATAAAGAAGTATTGTAGTTTAGTGCATAAGTCAATAATAATTTATATTACCAACTCTAAACAAAATCACAATGCTTTAAAAATTATAAAACGAAATGACAAAAAAAGCATTCAACCCCTAAAAGTTTATAAAAACAAAAATAAGCAGTAGATTCACTTAAAATATTTAATAAACATAAAGAATTAATGTAACTTTTTGCCTAGGTAAAAAAAATGAATACAATTAATTGTAAACAAAACAATAGCGCTTCAAAAATTAAAAGAGGAAAGTTCGAAACATGCATTCGAGCGTTTAAACATTTATAAAATCAAAACTACACTATGGATTCGGTTAGAATTTTCAAGATACATTAAGAATTAACATAGTTTGGTGCTTAAGTAAATAACAATTTATATTATCAAGAACAAACAATATCACAACGCTCTAAAATTGCGAAGTAGAAATGACAAAAAGTGCAGTCGGGCGTTTAAAATTTTATAAAATGAAAACTAAGCAATGAATTCGCTTAAAATTTTCAAAATAGATAAAAAATTAACGTAGTTTGTGCTTAAATAAATAACAATTTTTATTATCAACTATAAACAAAACCATAACGCTTTAAAAATTAGAAGACGAAAGAACGAAAATTCCATTAGAGCGTTTAAAAATTTATAAAATCAAAAATACGCAATGAATTCGCTTAGAATTTTTAACATACATAAAGAAGTAAAGTATTTTAGTGTACAAGTAAATAGCACATCATATCTTCAACTACAAACAAAACAACAGCGCTCTAAAGTTTAGAATGCGAATGAAACAAAAATGCATTCGAGCGTTTAAAAATCTATAAAATAAAAACTACGTGATTAATATACATAAATTTTTCAAGACAACTACAGAATTAAGGTTGTTGAGTCTATAAGTAATAAACAATTACCATCATCAACTGGAAATAAAAAAAAATCTTACGTAAACCCTCTGCCTCTTTCTCTTCTTCGCTCATGTTTAATCTCGCAAAAATTTCAAACTAATTAATTCCAGGGTGTTGAATATCTGCAATGCTAATAAGACCGATACGAAACAGGTCGTGAATTAATTTTTAATCACCGCCCTCCCTTAAACTTAGCACCTGACATGACCCGAACGCCCGGCTAAAGGCTCATTTATAAAACTACACTTAACGCCCGGATGCACTCCACTAAACGTCCTTCCGGCTCCGTACTCTCACCCCCTCTGTGTTTTTTTTTCTTTTCCTTTTACCCAGCTCCTTTCTCCTTTCTTTTTTTTTATAAATCGTTTTGTCTTACCGAGTTCGAGTCGATCTCGATCGTGAGCTTAATTGATTCAGCCCTCTAATCTAGAAAGGACTAACTTGACGGAGAGTTTAATTTATTTGTGTTTTAAAAGGGATCGTATTTTAGAGGGGAACGATTGTCTTACATAAAAGAAAGGAAATTCCTTTCGCTTTCATCCCGCAAATTTTAAATAATTTTTCCCAAGACATTTAATATTAAATTAAAACTAAACAATTTTTGTTTTAATAGTTTCATAATTATATTTTAATGATAAATGAGTAACTTATCTGTTTTTATTAGTATATTTATATTTTATTTATTTTCTCTTGCGTTGATGACCTTGTAAAGGTCATGAAAACAAAATCGTTTGTAAAACCAATTAAATTTTAATAATCTCAGTAAAGGGGTTTTTTCAACATATTAATTGATGAGGCCGTTATTTGTTGAAAATTCATATCACTTGTTAAGTATTAAAGTAAAATCACTTTTTTAATTTTCAAAAACTTTTATTTGTTGGAATTACACGCAACAATTGTTTCGCCACACTGTGGCTTCTTCAGGCGAAGAAATTTCTTCGCCTGAAGAAGCCACAAAAGTGATTAAATTCATTACTAGTTAAGTCACAGACAGTTAAAGAAACAGTTAAAACCTTCCTAATAATTCATTTAAAATTTCATTTATCCTCTCAAATAAAAATCCGACAATCATATTCGATGGCATTCCCACTATAGTATGGTGTTCCTCAAGGATCCTCACTATCTCTTCTGCTTCATAATATTTATTGCCACGATATATATAATTCCGATCCCACCATATATTCTCTCCTATTTATTTAGTTTTTTTTATTTATTTGTAGATAACACCTTCTTACAAATTAAAAATTTAAGATCTCAAATTACAATAAAAATGCTTATGTTTACTATAATATTTGGGGATGGCACCGCACTAATAACATAAACAAAACTGCTTTTGTGAATGGCTAATTGAAATAAACCATACAAAATCAAAATTTTTTATCACCTTCCACAAAATTACATTATCTCCTAAAATTAAATTAATCAAACCGGAATATAACCTTCTCATACCTGCAATTACCTAGGAATCCTACTTCATCATAAATAATCCTTCAAACCACATTTCCTATCCATCAAAACCAAAACGTTCAAATATAAAGTAATTTCAACAAAAACCGCGGTCATCATTTATAAAATGCTTCGCAAATTGAGAATTCCGACGACTTTGAGTGGGCTAAAGGCTTTCACGCAGTCATCAAATCTGTGAAATTTACAGAGAAATCATTATGTGTGATGGAAGGGTAGGCAAGTGGATTAAAACTTTTAAAGATGGCAACAGTGAAGCAGAAAAGGCATTTCAGGATTTGTCACCATAAATGTAATTTTTTCTCACAAATTATTATTTTAAAACTGCTTAAAATAAAATTCAATGGTTTTCTCTGCAATTTCAACTCGTTTTACTGATTTTTCCTTAATAAATATCAATTTTCAGCTCTTATTTTAAACTGATTTACAATTGTTCTATTTTTTCTTGGTAATATTTCAAGAATGATTTCAACCAGTTTTGGCTAGTAGGTTTCTAATAGTTTATTTAATGTTTAGGCTGTATTTAAATTTCCTTTGCACTTCTCAATTATTTTTTGCTTAAAATGGTTTTTAAAAATATCTTTTCAGAATATTTTGTAACAGAATAGATTTTTGGGACATTTTTAATTATTTATTTTCTTAAAAAAGTATCAACTATTGTTTTATTTTCGCAAAATATTAAATGTTTTCAAGAAAATTAAAAAAAATATATTATTAAGTTCTTAAAAGTATGAATTTTTGTATTGAAAAATTTGTTGATCACGGTCCTAAAATGATACAAAAATATTAACTTATTAAACTTTAAAATAAGAAAATGTAATTGGTAAGAAAATGTATATTTATTTATAGATTATTATCATTTTTATATAGATTTTTTTACCATTTCTTGATTCTGTTTTTTTCAAATATGCTTGTTTTACTTCTTTAGAATTGCAAAAATATTTCTTTACAATATTCCAGCAATTTTTCATTTAGATTTCTAGAATTCTTATAGAATTCTAGAATTTTGCAATTTACCTTCGAGATTATTGGAATTTTCTTTCGGGGATTCTCTTTTCAAAAATCAAAAATGTTCTAATAATTTCTCTACAATTTCATGTTATCGGAATGGTTTATCAATTCTCGTTTAATTTATTCGCAAGAACTTTATTTTAGAGTGTTAGAAATTTCAGCAATCTTTTCTTCAGATGTAAGAAATTTTCAGTGATTTTTATTCTAGATTTCTAAATTTTCTCTAGAGCTAATTCATTCATCTTCATTTTCAGTAATGACTTTTTCAAATTTCTAGAATTTTCTTATAGAATTCTAGCATTTTGCAATTTACCTTCCAGATTATTGGAATTTTCTTTCGGGGATTCAATTTTCAAAAATTAAAAATGTTCTAACAATTTCTCCAAAATTTCATGTTATCAATTATCGTTTAATTTATTTGCAAGAACTTTATTTTAGGGTGTCGGAAATTTCAGCAATATATCTTGAGATGTCTAGACTTGTTCAGTGATATTTATTCTAGATTTCTAGATTTTTTCTAGAGCTAATTCATTCATCAAAAATGTTCTAAAAATTTCTCTAAAATTTCATGTTATCGGAATTGTTTATCAATTCTCGTTTAATATATTTGCAAGAACTTTATTTTAGGGTGTTAGAAATTTCAGTAATCTTTTCTTCAGATATCTAGAATTTTTCAGTGATTTTTATTCTAGATTTCTAGACTTTTTTCTAGAGCTTATTAATTAATTTTCATTTTCAGTAATTTCTCTTTCAAATTTCTAGAATTTTCTTATAGAATTCTAGAATTTTGCAATTTACTTTCCAGATTATTGGAATTTTCTTTCGGGGATTCTATTTTTAAAAATTAAAAATGTTCTAATAATTTTTTCAAAATTTCATGTTATCGGAATTGTTTATAAATTCTCAGTGATTTTTTTTTCAGTTATTTTTATTCTAGATTTCTTGATTTTTTAGAGCTAATTCATTCATTTTCAGTAATTTCTCTTTCAAATTTCTAGAATTTTCTTACACAATTCTAGAATTTTGCAATTTACCTTCGAGATTATTGGAATTTTCTATTTTCAAAAATCAAAAATGTTCTCACATTTTCTCTAAAATTTCATGTTATTAGAATTGTTTATCAATTATCGTTTAATTTATTTGCATGAACCTTACTTTAGGGTGTTGAAAATTTCAGCAATCTTTCCTTCAGATGTCTAGAATTTTTCAGTGTTTTTTATTCTAGATTTCTAGATTTTTTTCTAGAGCTAATTCATTCATTTTCATTTTCAGTGATTTCTCTTTCAAATTTCTAGAATTTTCTTACAGAATTCTAGAAGTTTACAATTTACCTTCCAGATTATTGGAATTTTCTTTCGGTGATTCTATTTTTAAAAATCTAAAATGTTCTTATATTTTCTCCAAAATTTCATGTTATCGGTATTGTTTATCAATTCTTGTTTAATTTATTTGCAAGAACTTCATTGTAAGGTGTTGGAAATTTCAGAAATTTTTTCTTCTGGTGTCTAGAATTTTTCAGAAATTTTTATACTAGATTTTTAGTTTTTTTTTCTAGAGCTAATTCTGAATTAATTTCTCTTAGAATTTCTAAAAGTTTCTTCTAAGGTTCTAGAATTCCTTAATTATGAGTCTAAAATTCTTTGTAGATTTCTAGAAAGGTTGAAAAATATGCTTTTATTTACCTTAAACAAATAATATATAAATATTAACTAAAATGACAGATGACAGATGAAAAATAACAAATGACAGAAGACAGATGATATATAACATATTGTCAGATGAATGACAGATGGTAGATTTTAGACTGTGGGTAGTTAAAAGACGGAAGACTGCAGATGATAGTTGATAATTGATAACATTTTAAATTATTTATTTTCTTAAAACAATATCAACTATTGTTTTATTTTCGCAAAATTAATAAATATATTTATAAGTTCTTAAAAGTATGAATTTTTGTATTGAAAAATATGTAGAACGCGGTTTTAAAATGACATAAATATTAACTTAAAAAACTTAAAAATAAAAAAAAATATTGTAGATAAGAAAATGTATGAATTTTTTTTATAGATTTATAGATTTTCATCATTTTTCTTATAAAATTTTCTACCATTGTTTATTCCTATGTTGTCTGATATAGAAATTTTAGCAATCTTTATTTTAGGGTGTCGGAAATTTCAGCAATATTTTCTTCAAATGACTAGAATTTTTCAGTGATTTTTATTCTAGGTTTCTAGATTTTTTTCTATAGCTAATTCATTCATTTTGATTTTCAATAATGTCTCTTTCAAATTTCTAGAATTTTCTTATAAAATTCTAGAAGTTTGCAATTTACCTTCGAGATTATTGGAATTTTCTTTCGGGGATTCTATTTTTGAAAATCAAAAATGTTCTAACAATTTCTCTAAAATTTCATGTATTCGGAATTGTTTATCAATTCTTTTTTAATTTATATGCAAGAACTTTATTTTAGGGTGTGTAAAATATCAGCAATCTTTTCTTCAGATGTTTAGAATTTTTCAGTGACTTCTATTCTAGATTTCTAGATTTTTTTCTAGAGCTAATTCATTTATTATCATTTTCAATAAGTTCTCTTTCAAATTTCTAGAATTTTCCTATTGAATTCTAGAATTTTGCAATTTACCTTCGAGATTATTGGAATTTTCTTTCGGGCATTCTATTTTCAAAAATCAATAATGTTCTAACAATTTCTCTAAAATTTAATATTATTGGAATTGTTTATCAATTCCTCGTTTAATATATTTGCAAGAACTTTATTATAGGGTGTTGGAAATTTCAGCAATCTTTTCTTCAGATGTCTAGAATTTTTCAGTGATTTTTATTCTAGATTTCTATATTTTTTTCTAGAGCTAATTCATTCATTTTCATTTTCAGTAATTTCTCTTTCAAATTTCTAGAATTTTCTTATAGAATTCTAGAATTTTGCAACTTACCTTCCAGATTATTGGAATTTTCTTTCGGGAACTCTATTTTCAAAAATTAAAAATGTTCTACAAATATCTCTAAAATTTCACGTTATCAGAATTATTTATCAATTCTCTTTTAATTTATTTGCAAGAACTTTATTGTAAGGTGTTGGAAATTTCAGAAATGTTTTCTTCTGATGTCTAGAATTTTTCAGTAATTTTTATACTAGATTTTTAGTTTTTTTTCTAGAGCTAATTCTGAATTAATTTCTCTTAGAATTTCTAAAAGTTTCTTCTAAGGTTCTAGAATTCCTTAATTATGAGTCTAAAATTCTTTGTGGATTTCTAGAAAGGTTAAAAAATATGCTTTTGTTTACCTTAAACAAATAACATACAAATATTAACTAAATGACAGATGACAGATGAAAAATAACAAATGACAGATGACAGATGATAAATAACATATTGTCAGATGAATGACAGATGGTAGATTTTAGACTATGGGTAGTTAAAAGACGGAAGACTGCAGATGATAGTTGATAATTGATAACATTTTAAATTATTTATTTTCTTAAAACAATATCAACTATTGTTTTATTTTCGCAAAATTAAAAAAATATATTTATAAGTTCTTAAAAGTATGATTGTTTGTATTGAAAAATATGTTGAACGCGGTTTTAGAATGATATAAATATTAACTTAAAAAACTTAAAAATAAAAAAAAAAATATTGTAGATAAGAAAATGTATGAATTTTTTTTATAGATGACTAGAATTTTTCAGTGATTTTTATTCTAGATTTCTAGATTTTTTTTCTATAGCTAATTCATTCATTTTCATTTTCAGTAATGTTTCTTTCAAATTTCTAGAATTTTTTTACAGAATTCTAGAAGTTTGCAATTTACCTTCGAGATTATTGGAATTTTCTTTCGGGGAATCTATTTTTAAAAATCAAAAATGTTTATCAATTCTCATTTAATTTATTTGCAAGAACTTTATTTTAGAGTGTTCAAATTTCTAGATTTTTTTTACATAATTCTAAAATTTTGCAGCATTCTATTTTCAAAAATGTTCTAACAATTTATCTAAAATTTCATGTTATAGGAATTGTTTATCAATTCACATTTAATATATTTGTAAGAACTATTTTAGGGTGGACATTTCAGCAATCTCTTCTTCAGATGTTTAGATTTTTCAGTGTTTTTTATTCTAGATTTCTAGATTTTTTTTAGAGCTAATTCATTAATCTTCATTTTCAGTAATAACTTTTTCAAATTTCTAAAATTTTCTTATAGAATTCTAGAATTTTGCAATTTACCTTCAATATTATTGGAATTTTCTTTCAGGGATTCTATTTTCAAAAATCAAAAATGTTCTAACAATTTCTCTAAAATTTCATGTTATCGGAATTGTTTATCAATTCTCGTTTAATATATTTGCAAGAACTTTGTTTTAGAGTGTTAGAAATTTCAGTAATCTTTTCTTCAGATGTCTAGAATTTTTTAGTAATTTTTATTCTAGATTTCTAGATTTTTTTCTAGAGCTAATTTATTCATTTTCAGTAATGACTTTTTCAAATTTCTAGAATTTTCTTATAGAATTCTAGAATTTTGCAATTTACCTTCGAGATTATTGGAATTTTCTTTCGGGCATTCTATTTTTTAAAATCAAAAATGTTCTAACTATTTCTCCAAAATTTGATATTATCGAAATTGTTTATCAATTCTCGTTTAATTTATTTGCAAGAACTTTATTTTAAGGTGTTGGAAATTTCAGCAATCTTTTTTCAGATGTCTATAATTATTCAGTGATTTTTATTATAGATTTCTAGATTTTTCTCTAGAGCTAATTCATTCATTTTCATTTTCAGTAATTTCTGTTTCAAATTTTTAGAATTTTCTTATAGAATTCTAGAATTTTGCAATTTACCTTCCAGATTATTGAAATTTTCTTTCGATGATTCTATTTTCAAAAATCAAAATTGTTCTAACAATTTTTCTAAAATTTTATGTTATCGGAAATGTTTATCAATTCTTTTTTTAATTTATTTGCAAGAACTTTATTTTAGAGTGTTAGAAATTTAAGTAATCTTCAGATGTCTAAAATTTTTCAGTAATTTTTATTCTAGATTACTAGATTTTTTTTAGAACTAATTCAGAAGTAATTTCTCTTGAATTCCTAAAATTTTCTTCTAGGGTTCTAGAATTCCTTAATTATAAGTCTAAAATTCTTTATGGATTTCTAGAAAGGTTGAAAAAAATGCTTTTATTCACCTTAAACAAATAATATACAAATGACAGCTGATATATAACATATTGACAGATTGGAAGAAGGACAGAGGACAGATGGTAGATGATAGACTGTAGGCAGTTAAAAGATGAAAGCCTGCAGATGATAGTTGATAACTGGATGCAATATTTATGTTTTTTTTAATCTATTCTCGTAGCAAAAAATAATTGCTATTTAATCTCAAGTCACCATTTATTAAGGCATTTTTGGAAAATTGAAGCCAGCTTGGGGAATGATTTTTAAATGAGCAGTTAAGACAGAATTTGTTAAGTTTTATAATAAATTATGCTAAAATCTACTGAATACTTTTGATATGTTGAAAAATAATCTGAATCAATGTTGCGTTCGTCTAATTACCCTAGGCAACTAACAAATATTCGATCTAGATGTTCCGAATAAGATTGCAAGATTTGATAGAAATAAAAGATTCGCAACTAGTTTTATTTGTAATAATTTTAAGTAAAATCTAACAAAACATAGAATAACGATGCAACGATCGCAAAAATGAATGTGTGTGCACTTTTACCTCTTGGAAATTTTGGAATTTCTTAGACTTGAACAAAAGGTATAGTTATAGATGGCTGTCATCAGCATACGTGTGGCGAATGCAGAATTTTAATAGATTTAGAATGTTAGGTGTTTAAATCGTGAAAAGAAGAGGGCTAAGAAGAGAGCCTAAAAAATTCAATCTGTGATTCTATAATAATGTCTTAGCTGATTCGTTCAGGCTTATATGTTTTAGTATTAAAGTTAGAGTTTCATTAATAACTATCTAAAGCTCCATTGTAGTACAGAAGAAATAATATTGTTAGTTGGTTCTTATCAGTAGCTGTTAGGATGTCACTAAAAGTTTTGGCAAGGATGTCTTACAGATATACCCACTACAAAATCCAGATTGTAGTTCTAGAAGAATTAAGTTATTTTCCAAAAATTCAAGTTGTTGATTCATTACTTTTTTTTCAAAGGTTTTACTATTAGTTGTCAAATCCTTAAGCCCCGAGTAATTAGTTACCCTTAATGAAGTTCTCTTTATCACCTGTTGTACGTGTAGCTGTAGAACCCAAGAACCCAGCCAATTTGCCCAACTTATATAATAATAAATACTTTCCCTTAGAAATAGTACGGCTATGTAGATGATGTGTATGCTATAGTTATATCTGATGCATAAAGTATTGAATAATTTATAAGTGCAGTTATTAAATTGAATATATAATAAGTTTGCTTTGTAATTAGTAGTCGATTCGTTGCCGTATTAATATTGTTTAATTGATGCGATGCATGAAATCTGCGCGCAAATTTTTGGCGTATACTCAATTATCACCTGTGCCTAAACAAATTTGTATAGTTTCCCCGTTGTCCGCGAAATGAAATTACGGCGGAAATTCCGGCGAGCACAATGTAACGCTTCGGCGCTGTGTATGTTGTTGGGATTGTAGGCGACCACCGCAAAACCGCATCATGAACACACGGGGGCTCTACGGTAATATAGGGCGAATGCAATAAACATACACACACTCGTACAATCCTCAACCACCACCCCTATCCAGCCGCCCACCATCGCTGCACCGATTCCGACCCTGCCACCTCCCTCCCCCGTCCCCCTCAATTATCCACTACCTGTGTCCGATGTGCATAAACGCTGGTCTGATGTGTTCGTCGATATTTTTCAATTACGGAATTCATCACGCTGCCGAACGCGGAAATGATGGAAATCCCTATAAGGGTATCAAATACATGCACGATGCGTGAGCGGCCGAATGTGCATGACTCTGTAATTACACCGGGCCCTGGAAAAAAAAAATGGTGGTTTTATTTCAGCCGTAAATCACTTCACGGTATAATTCGATTTCTCGAGTTGAACAACGCCGGCAAAATTCGATTCGGATATGTAATCGCACTTTGAAAGTTCTAAAGTGCTCTAGTTGTGAAATTAAAAACGGATTTTTAACAAATTGATACGTCACTGATATAAACTTTTAGTTTTATGTTATTCATCTAGTGCAGGATGAGCTGAAGAGGATTTTCATTTCGACGCTCTTACACATAGGGACCGGAAGGACTCGGTTGATAGAGCGTACGAGTAAAAATTCCTAAATACGTTAAGAATTTAAACCTAATATTATTGATCATTTGATTTGAAGTATGAAAGTACATTTTTATAAATTATAAACGTAGCAATTTTCTAATTTGCAAGGAAAGGCTTAAGCTTTATAAAACTTCTTTCTTAAAAATAGTTGTTTAAACTTTGAAAATGTTTAGCAAACTTTCCATATTTTATAAAGGGAAAATTCGCTCCACCGCACGACGACGAACAAAGGACCGCCAGCGCTATTTTCCGCATATAGACAATATTGTAAAAATAACACCGGATTTTATTTTATAATAACTATTTATTGCAACCGAACTTGCTGCATTGCATTTCGTATCGATTCGTGGTTACCGTGGGCGATGAGATAACCGAAGCGACAGCTGCGGCTTCTTCCTTCCTATGCGGATGATGTAAGCCACTCAACACTTGTTATCATCATTCATACATACGAAACAAGAGGATAATTAAATCATTTAACGCCATTAATATCATCCTGCTGTTAAAGTTTATTCCATATGGGTAGTTGATTTATTCAAGAAATTCCTACACTGAAATGAAAATTAACTATGTTTTAACCATAAATAATTGCAACCATTAGCTTTATCAAGAAATTCTTATAAAAGTCAGTACTTTCATCATTAGTTCTAATAATGTAAGTGTATAAAAATGTTTTTTTTGTGTTGTCATCATAAGGGAAAAACCCTTATTGAATTGAACTAACTTTTGCAAAGATTTCAAAAGTAAAAAAGCTAAAAAAGTGCCCCTGTCTGGAATGTTGTCTTTTTTTACAGTAATATACGAAAAAATAAGTTTTATTCTTTATTACAACTAATATTTTTGTTTCAGGTGAGTTCCATACAATCCTCTTCAATCATTTAAACACATACAATTGGGTGGTAAGTGAAAACATATAATCAATATATTTATTTGTACACTAAAATAAGTGAAAACTGTGTTTTACTCTTATTTATATACTATTTACTCATTTTACTTATTATTATTATCCCACGTGGATATTATACAGTGGATTAAACAAGTCGTAAAAAGTCGTCTGTATTTATATATCGAGAGGTCGTCCTCACGAGGGATGCAATTTTTTTTTAATCCCGAATGCGTACGACGCATCAATAATTCATTAGCGTCCAGATAAACAGGACGATAAAATCCACCGGCTTCCGCAGGAAAACAATTTCCATTATCCCGGCCTCCGATCTTCGCTGGATCTTTTAATAAAGCCTTCTTGCCGTCCCACGCCCGCTACCTCCGCCGCCGCCCCTATTCGCCGCCGCCGAGTGGAAATTACGAATTAAATGTTAATACATTCGGCACCGATATTAAGATTTATATATTTAAATGGATGCGAGGGGAAGGATTTAAAAACTAAATCCATTTGATTATAGATATATATATATATATATATATATATATATATATATATATATAATAATATTATGTAACTCTTTAAATCCTAATAAGTTAAGTAAAATAATTAAAAATTCAAACTCTATGAAATACCTTAGTTTCTAGAGACCGTGCAATATTTAAATTTTCTATTAGAAATATTTTGTCTCGAAAAGAATTTGAGCTTAGAATTTTTAGAATATTTTGTCTTCAAATTTAGAACAATTAAAAATATACAAACTTTTTAAGAAATTACTTTTGAAGCTTTAAAATGGTAAAATTATTCAAATGCGTTTTAAAGAACTCGAAAAGATTGAGTTATTTTAAAAAGTTTCTAGATAATTTTCAAGCTTATTAACTAGAGTAACTAGTAAATAATATTAAGAAAAAATATTTAACGATTTGAAACGATCAGAAATATAAAACAAAAGCATTTTGAGACTTTTAATTATAACAGAATGTTCTCGCGTTAAAAAGGGTTTATTTTTTAATATTTAGTAAGTAGTAGTAATAACATTTTTAAAAAGAAATTTTGAACCCTCAAATGCAAACCATTTAGCTACAGCAAAGTTTTTGATGGTTGAAGGTAAAGACTACTCTATTATTTTGGCAGCACTTGAAGTTGACATGCCCTCACTCTTATAGGTAAGACCTCTAAAATGTCCATATTGCTGAAACTTTTGTTTTTATTGTCTAAGAGATTGAAAAGTAAACGTTTTATCTACTGTGATTCCCAGATAAATGCACGTTGGTAATGGTTGAAACGTTTTTCCATTCTTTTTTTGCCTTCATGGTTTTGGAGGCAAAATCTTTATGAGGGACCCAAGGCTAAAGAAAGGAAGAATGAATGGAAAAACGATACATCCCTTTCTATCCCTCGCCACTCTATTTCACTATTTGATCTTCAGCCTTTTCAGGTCCCTCTCTACGTCATCTTTCCATCGCAATATGGGGCATCCCACGGGCCGCGTTTCCTCCTTTTTTTGATTTCATCACTTGTTTGGTTACTCTGCACTTCTCCATGTGCCCCAGCCACCTTATTCGCACTGCCTTTTCATATCCTACTATGGAGTCTATGTTTACCAGCTATTCGAGTTCTTGGTTTATTCTTATTCTGCACCTATCATCTGCCCTTATTGGGCCAAAAATAAAGACCCTCTTTTTTATTTTCAACAGGCTTTGTTCAAGATCCTTTGTGAGAGCCCAACATTCACACTCATATGTTATCACCGGCCTCACCAGCGCTGTTTACAGTTTCATCTTGGACGTTTGCGGCAGAATGTTAGATATGAGAAGTACTTTGAGTCCAAATATCGTTCTGTTACCTTATTTGACGGCCATTCTGTTTGTGCTATTGATGTTTGCTCCTCGGTGCTGAAATGTTTCTACGTTTTCGAAAGTTTTGTTTCCTCTTATTGTACATTGTAAATTTTCGCCTTTTGATGTTACTATCGTTTTTGTTTTGTTTTTGTCGTTTCCCATTACTTTTTAATTATTTGATGAGTTGGAGGAAATTTGGTGAAATGGAATCAAAAATTGGGTTTTGGTTGCGTTTTGAAAGATTCTTCATCTTTAAACCATACTTGAGTGGAGTATAGGAGTTGTTGTAAGGAATAAATTGTGTTAATAAGGGAGTACGAGTGTGCTATATATAAACATTGGGTTGGGATTATAAATATCATGTAAAATTACAACCTACTCGATGCAGTTTCTCCGTATCTATTCTTGAAAAGTCATGCATTTATTTGTAATTGATATACATCAATTATTTTTTCTCTCTTTAAAAATCGATCATTTACTGATCGATTTTGTAAATTTTGAGCTACTTATCAAGTGAATATTTTTGTTTAGTCAATTGTAAACGCAATGAATAGAGGTCACGAAGTAAAAATTTACCTTAAGCATTTATTAAGCTTTTAGTTACGTACATTTTATTGAAATTAAATATATAACCAATATACTTTTTGTTTTCTTTAATTAAGTAAAGTATATTTATAGATTATTCAACAGAAGTATAATTTTTATTCAAAAATGATTCTCAATTATAAGTGTACAATTTGTTTTAATAGACACATCACCTAGATTATAACAGATTTAGGTTTTCTCGATTTTCATTTCATTTGCTCTTTGGCAAATATCGAAAAAAACATTGTGTTACAAAAAATCATTCGTCCCTCTCTGATAATTTATCTAAATTGTCGCTGTTTATAGTTGCCTGTGATTTTTCGGTGGTTATTCACCCAAACAGGTATCTAGTGCAACGCTAAGTCAGTAGCTGGTACCTCTATGGTAAAATCTTAACTGATGGTTTATCTGGAGAGTTAGAAACTCCAAAATAAAACTCGGTTACCGTGTCTCCAACTGTGCTACGTTGATGATATCCAAAATAGATCGAAACCGGTCCGTGGATGTTGTTCAGAAGGAACAATAATTATAGTAACCGCTTTCGTTTTTTATGATATTCCGTTGTCTTCTCCAATCATGTATCTTTAAGACAATAAAATGCATTTACTTAGTTTAAAAATTTCTCTATTCTCACTATTGATATTTTTAGAAAGTATTAGCTGATTTCTAACGTTATTTGCATTATATTAAACAATAAACATTTAAAAGACAATAAAACAATAATAAAATTAAAATTTATGGTTCGAGAATTCATCATTTGAATAAAAAACATTCTGAATAAGTAATTGTTTTTGTTGCTTCTTAAGATGAGGCAAAATCAGTTCTTTCACATATGAGGTTAATTTATTGAAAAATTTCGATCCAAAACAATGTACAGAGTTTCTTGTTCTATCCACTGAGACAAAAACTTTTTTCATTTATATTATGCGAAAACCTTGCGTCATGGTTATGAATCTCATCACGTGTTAGGTATTGTGAGATGTTTGATTTCACGTACATAAGTGCATTGAGAATATATATGCATGGGATTTTCACAATACTATTTTCTATAAATTTATGTTTGTATTTTAACGCTACACTCACTGCACTCTTGATGAAACGAATTTATAATATTAGGTAATTTCAAATTAAAACACTTGTTTAGTTTCATATTGTAATATTCAGTTTCCTGACACGTGTTTCGGTCAATGACGACCATTCTCAAAGGAATTACAAAAATAACTAATTCGAATTAATAAATAAAACACTTCAACTTTGTTTGTATAACACTGTATTTTTTATATTGTTGACTAGTTTCGGCAACTCCACTTGCCATTATCGAAACATAAGTAACTTATGAGTTGCCGAAACTAGTCAACAATATAAAAAATACAGTTTTATACAAACAAAGTTGAAGTGTTTTATTAATTATTCAAACATGTATAACGAAGTATAAGCTTCATACATTAACAATATAATTCGAATTAGTTATTTTTGTAATTCCTTTGAGAATGGTCGTCATTGACCGAAACACGTGTTATTGAAGAAAAGTAGAGAGGCTTTACATTTTATTTCCTCATTTTAGAGATAGTATTTTTGAACACCACCTGTCTCATATTTGGTAGATGCGATTCTAAAAGTTTTAGACTAATCTCATCTACATTATATTTCCGTAACTTATTTAACAGAATTTCATAAAAAAACGGGCCTCCTACTCAACGAACAAACCGATCTGTCAAACTCCCCACTGCTTAAACTATTTGCAGCTCCATAGTGCCAATAGTGTAAATGTATATATATATATATATATATATATATATATATATATATATATATATATATATATATATATATATATATTGTTTCAATTTTTTTTATAATTTCGTTATAAATTTTCATTCTGAAGAAGCAATAAATTTGCGAAACAACTGTAGTAAAAATCTGAGTTATTTACTACTATATTATACAAATGAATATGGATTTTCAACATCTCAACGCCTTATCTATCAACCAGAATTTCATAAGACATACAGCCAAAGGTCTTTGAAAGGTCAGAGAATTGAGCTGCAGAAATTTCCTTTTTTTTTCGATACCATCACTTATATCGCAGTATCGCTATAGTTGTACTACTATTTTGCCTAAAAACAAATTGATTCGAACTCAAAATATTTTTTTTTTTAGGTGATTAATGATTTGTTCTTTTAAAAGAATTTCTACTTCTTTTATAACAATGGGACTTGAAATGAAATTGGTCTGTATTCATTTTTGTAATTCGAATCTCCCCTGTTTTAGGTACAACTCTTAAAGTTTTAAGGCAAACCGGAAATAATCGGGTGCTAATACATTTATTTATTAATATTATTTTTATATAAGGTGAAGATCAGAACACGTGTCAGGCAACTGAAAATAAAAATATTATGGAACAAAACAAACGTTATTCTTCACCTAATATTAATATGTGTTTAGATCAAGATTGTAGCGCAACAAGCATTAACTTTAATATTATATTTATTATAGTTTTAAGAATGGCTGAATTAATGCCAAAATAATACTTAATTTTGTTGTTCGTTAGTTTAGAAGTTACATCTCTAACGTGGTTAAATGAGACTTCCTTGAACAAAAACAATGTGATTGGTGTTGTTATACTCTCGTTAATAGAAGAATTACTTTTAGGTAATATATTTATTAGGTATGAACCTATATGGGCAAAATAATAAAATTATCTGAATTATTGACTTTGGCATGTAATTAAGCGAATTAAAATGCTGGTTATTTGCACGCTTTTCGGTAATTAATTATTTGTTTTTTTTAGTAGTAGTAGTAGTGTTAGGCTATCGACCACGTGGTCCTTCCGCCATGTGTCTTTTGTGTATTTGTGTGTGTGTAAATGAGCTTGTTACTTTAAAGGATCGCCCCCGTCACTTTAAAGCACCAATAATTGTATCCCAATGGTGAATGGTACCGGTCACCCATCCGACTACTGACCCGAACCAACGTTGCTGCACGCCAGTTCGGGGCCGTAACCGATGCGCCACCACCGGCGTGTTGTTTTTTTTATTATCACACTATTATCCTATTATCTCTGGCATATGCCTATTATGACATTAATATGTCAAGATAACATTATAGATAATCGTATTAATAAAGAAGAACTAAACTCAGATAAAAAATATTTATATACCGATAATAAGAAAGTCTCTCCAATATTTAAATCATTGACCATTTTTGGTAAAATTAACAATGCAATTAAGAACATCCTCGGAAAACACAACATCAGTATTTCTCTAAAATCCCCGAACAAATTATTCAATGTCATATATAATAATAAAACTCCGATAAAAAAAAATAAATAAATCAGACGTTTATAAATTAACTTAAAATACTTGTAAAGGAGTGGAGTCAGGTCATAAAAGAATATATAAGTTCATACAATAACAAAAATGAAAAATCAACTTTTGCTAATCATTTTGCAAAATAATAATCACAATTTGGACGACACAGATGTACTTGAGATAATTCATTTCGCCGAAAAAGGCTTAAAGATGGAATTACTCGAGTCTCTTGAAATCTATAAAATTAAACGTAATCCTGAAATTCTACTCATAAATCACCAAACTGACCTAATATATACTCCTTTCTTCAACGCCATCTAAAAAATTGTTTGTTAAATTGTTTATAAAAGTTTTTGTAAAATAATTTTGAAATTGACTGGCGAAAACTCTTGAAACTTTATTAACAAGGTATTTACAATCATTTATATAAGCTTTCTGTTGGTTTTATGACATATTTCATTCACTTAAAGTTTAAGAAAGGAAAACAAAAGTGACAGAATTTACTCCAGGCATTTGTAGAAATTGTCAACTGATTGATAACGTTTTTATTTTAAATCTTTATAAGTAAATTTATATTAATTATTTCTACCATTTTCTTTGGGAGCCTTTATTTTCTATTTTTTATATATATACAAACACCTTATTGACAAATATATACAATACATAACAAACATATTTACTATACAACTATAAACTTATATAACATTTGTCAATAGGCTTTATGGAAGGAAGTTTAAGTTTGGGGATGCTGTTTTTCTTTCTGATAATGCATAGTGAATTTAGGATTTGGAAGTGGGACTTAATTAAGGTGATTTTTTTTAAAAGAGAATTGGGATGACCTTTGTGAAATAGTACCAAAATACGGGCAAATTATTTTTTAGATGTGAGTACCTGTTTATAAATTTATAACTTGCTGTTTGTAAGTTAAGCCTCTGAAATTTGAAAGTGAAAGGGAAGTAGGAGTTGATATTTGTTAGTATTATTACTGATGAGATTTCAAATAGAAATACACTTGGTTGGTTTCATATTTTTTTCTTCATTTACTGGACTAGTAACTATCGAAAATTCGCCATTTCATAAATTAGGTCATGTCCTGTAGGGTGTGTAATTAAGGCAGTATCATCAGGGTGGAGGAGTGAATACGCGGATGTATAGAAATATTTTGATTAGGATTATGCACCAAGAGATTGTATAGGATGGGAGAAAGGGGAGAACCTTGGGGTAGACCTTCCTTGCCTTTTTAATATAATTTTGCAATTATCCACCTTTATTGTTTAGCTTGTTGTACACACCTTTTGCATTAATCTAAGTCTATATAAATTATCAATTCATGAATCGCCTACCTTGATTAAGTAATATATCAACTTAAAATATTATTGACCTACCTTAATTCATCCTTTAATCATCTAGCGCACCACTTACCTAACCCAATATATTTTATAGTAATCCTAATGATTACTTGACCCAGCGTACTCATGACCAACCAAAATTCCAAGTATAGTTTTTATTTATCGTTCTACATCTTCCTTAAAAATACATTTAAAAACAAATTAATTACAAAAAAAAATTTGGACGAAGAAACACGGGCGAAATTCATGCTGAAATACGTTCTTCCACCAAAACTCCCCTTGTACCGTCATGTAAAAAGCTGGCATCTGCATCCGGAGTCAATTATATTTTCATCAAACTGTTAACAGTGGAGACTTTTACTTCATTTATTTATTTATTTATTTATTTATTCAACTTTGGAATTCTTTCTTACAAAATTATGTATACAATAAATCAATTAAAAAAACGTACTTCAAATTTTGGGCGAAAGAGACACGGGCGGAGTTCACAATAACAAAGTGTTCTTCCACTCTAAATTATTCTTAACAAATAAAAAACTTTTTAACTTTGTTTGTATAACACTGACTTTATTTGGCGACTATATTTTTTATTTGTGAATTATGTTGTGCTTTGTCCACTCTTTTGGAGGAAACTTCTGGCAGTTAATGTCAGCATGACAGATATATATGCCTCGCTTTACCCTGACCTATCTTAATAAATCGAAAATTATGTGTTTCAGTTGGGCAATATACAGTTTATTGGGTCAAGAGTACGAAAAGTAAAAAGAAGTAATTTTTACCTAAAATAACTAAAAGTTAGCAGAGAAATTGTTGAAAAATAATTAAGAGGTTACAAAATACTATTATAAATTAGTTTAAAATTAAAAACCAATACAAAATAATTTATACGTTATAACTAAATACATTGACAAAATATGTAGTATACATTTTACCAAGATAATTTAAGACCGTCATAAATTATGTTTTAATATCGTAGGAAAGTAGGTAGACGTTACTAAAAGCAATACAATATTGACAGAAACAATTGAAATTGTTAAAAATATGTAATAATTATGAGTAGTTGTGGTAGTTTTATCTTAAATCAACGAAGGGATTGTTGATTAAATATTATTATTATTTAAAATAAATTTATAAATATACATACAACTTTGGAATGGAATATATTTTTTAATAGCGTCTTTTAATTTCATTTGAGATATGCAGTTTTGCTTTTGTTTTTAGAAGAATTTTTTTCTCGAATGAAACTAAAATCATAAATTTGTCGTCCTATTCCTAGAAGGAGAAACGACCTAGATGATCCAGAAAAAGGAATTATTTCTGTTGGTTCAGCAACATACAAGACAAAATCATTGTTTTTCTCTTTGGTACAAACAGAAAAAGGAGATATTTCGGAAATCACTCTAGAAACTGATGATACGGTATTTGAGATTAAAATGAAATATTTCGACACAGTTCCAGTTGCAACAGCTATGTGTGTAATGTACGCTGCTTCGGTATTTAGAAATCATCATCTTTTTCAAATTGCTCATTATGGAGATGATGATGATAACGAACTTGAATATTCAGTTCTGCTATGTCTCTTGAGGAGAAAGACACATTCTTCTTTGCCTTACATTTTCTGCGGAATCTCGTGTAAATAGTTGATTCTGTGTATCCTTTACTGTAATTAAAAGTTGCTAATTTAGCTGGTAAAAATACTCCTCAAGTTTATCATTAATCAATACAGCCCTTAAAAGTTGCTAATTTAGCTGGTAAAGATACTCCTCAAGTTTATCATTTATCAAGAAATCATTATGATGACAAACTAGAATTCAGTTCTGCTATGCCTTTTGAGAAGAGAGACACATTCTGCTTTGCCCCTTTATCCTCTTCTGAATCTCTTGTTAATAGACGAGTCTTTGTACTTTATACTGTCCTCAAAAGTTGCTGATTTAGCTGGTAAAGATACTCCTCAACTTTATATGATAGTAGACAGATGACCTAGAATCTCACTGAGAGTTCTGAGAAGTTATCTGGAAACTGATGATGACATAGTAACTGAGATTATACTGAAATAATTCGAAACAGTTCTAATTGTAAAGCAATATGAGTAATGAAGACTGATTTTCTGTTTGTTGCTTCTGTATTTGGAAATCATTATCTTTATCAAATCGCTCATTATGGAGGTGATGATGATGACGGACTTGAATTCAGCTCTGCTATACCTCTTGAGAGGAGGGACACATTCTTCTTTGCCACACATTTTCTCCGGAATCTCGTGTTGATAGTTGAGTCGTTGTATCCTTTACTGTCCTGCAAAGTTGCTGATTTAGATGCTAAAGAAACTCCTTAACTTCATATAATAGTAGACAGATAACCTAGGATCTCATTGAGAGTTCTGAGAAGTTATCTGGAAACTGATAATGACATGGTAACTCAGATTATACTGAAATATTTCGAAACAGTTCTAATTGTAACAGCAATATGAGTAATAAAGACTGGTTTTCTGATTGTTGCTTCTGTATTTGGAAATCATTATCTTTATCAAATCGCTCATTATGGAGATGATGATGATGACGGACTTGAATTCAGTTCTGCTATGCCTCTTGAAGAGAAAGACACATTCTTCTTTGCCACACATTTTCTCCGGAATCTCGTGTTAATAGTTGAGTCGTTGTATCCTTTACTGTCCTGCAAAGTTGCTGATTTAGATGCTAAAGAAACTCCTTAACTTCATATAATAGTAGACAGATAACCTAGGATCTCATTGAGAGTTCTGAGAAGTTATCTGGAAACTGATAATGACATGGTAACTGAGATTATACTGAAATATTTCGAAACAGTTCTAATTGTAATAGCAATATGAGTAATGAAGACTGGTTTTCTGATTGTTGCTTCTGTATTTGGAAATCTGTATGGAGATAATGATGATGATGGACTTGAATTCAGTTCTGCTATACCTCTTGAGGAGAAAGACACATTATTTTTTGTTCCACGTCCTCTGCGAAATCTCGTATTATTAGATGAGTTGTAGTATTTGTCTCCTCTACTTTTATGCAAAATTGCTGATTTAGGAGGTAAAGATACTTCACAACTGTATACAGGGTGTTCAATTTAAGTAAAAACATTGAAATATCTCGAAAACTATATATCGAATTAAAAAAATTATAATTAAAATTTGTTCGCCTCGAAGGGGGACATTTAATGATATCGACCCACTACCCTCAACCCCCTAGGGGGCTCAACACCCTGTATATTGGCAGTCAGATTACCCAGGAGCTCACCGAGAGTTCTGAGACATGGTCTGAAAGTAGATCATAATGTAAGTATCTACTTTTCTTTTTAACAGTCCATACAGCCACTGAGTTTCTTGGTAATTCAGAGGCAGAAATTTTAGACACTTCCAGATCATGTTGTGTTTTCTATTGGTGAATTGAGGAAGTTACAGATGGTGAATTTTTTTATGCTACTCCTACTCTGTCATCCTCGGCTCTTAGTGATGATGCTTTAGTTCAGTATTAGGCATATTTCTATAGTCCTAAATAATCTTTTTATTATAGATTATAATTTGAATTCTATTGTTTAAAATTTTTAAATACAGATTTTTTTAATCATTTTGTCAAGATGACAATAGTCACATATTTGTGCAAAATACTTTTGAGGACATAATATGCCGCATTTGGCTAAAACAAAGAGAAAATATACTGAGATGAGCTTCAAGAAGGAAGTCTCTCATGGAAGAAAGTGTTGGTACGAGTGGAAGAACGCTACATTGTGAACTCTGCCCTTTCCATATGTGATTGAAATTTTTGTTGCTATTAACGGATATTTTGTTCAATTTTGCAATGTTATGTGAGCATATTGGAATAAATAAATGATAAGTATTTTTGAGTGGTTGATTTTTTTGCTATTTTTAAATGAAATAAAGCATTTTTCAATTCTCTTCTTTTAAAGGTATTTGTTGATATATTTAGTAGATCAATTTTTTGTCTAGTTTGAAAATCAAACAAATTTATAATATTAGTTGTAGGTATCTTGATTTATAACTCTGTTTTAGTGAATTTTGTAATTTATGCTTAATATCTTATAATTTTCACTTAAAAAACCAAAATGCATTACAATCGAAGACTTTCAACTGAAATATGCATTTTAAGAATTTATAGGAAAAAGTGTGTCGTACTTACGAAACCGGTTGAAGCTCAAGAGCTCAAAAATTTGGGACCGAAAGTTAGTCTTTACTAGAAGCTTTTTTTTTCAAAATTTTCTTTGAAAAAAGAATTTCAATTGTTTTTCAATTAAAACTTCATCGACAGTTTGACTATATAAACCTATGTTGCATTTTTTACATTTTAAACTCCTCTTAAAAATATTATAACTATCGAATTAAATATAATAGGAGATGTTAACTTAAGGCAAAACAATGAATAATTTTTATCATCACAGCATTATTGAAAACATTTTCTACACGTTTGTTTTTCTAATGTGTCGTATCTAAATAATATTTGTTTTTAAAAGTATCAAATCCTAATATCTGTTGTATTTCGCTTGTATGTTAAAGTTTTATGAATATTGGTTCGTATATGAATTTTAACTTGTATAGATTATGGTGCAGAAATAACTATTGTTTTCACATGCATTGTACATGTTCATATGTAGTGTTTTTTTTTTCCTGTCCGGATACTACTGCTGACACATTTGTTCAAATAATACCGCACATACCACCGGTTTCGGTGAATTTCGCGTGTAGTATGCAAAATTCAATAATTGATGTTGCACAATTACGACGGGATACCGCGACCAATACCGGCAATGTGTGTTTTACATTGAGGGTTTATGCGTCATAATAATTGCCATAACGAATATACCGTATATTTACAGTATATTATCGGTTTAAAAAAAAATCACATGATTATTGAATAATAATGTATGAATTATAAATTTATGTCGCTATAATAAGCACAACGAAATATTTCACTCGATAGTTTAGAACACAACAATATTTTTTTCTGTCATGTAATAATTTAAATGTAGTTATTAAAAATAAGCACAACGAAACATTTCACTTGATAATTCAGAACACAACAATATTTTTTTCTGTCCTGCAATAATTCAAATGTACAAAAGGGCATATTGACAAACATATCATAAAAGAGTTCCTTAAAATTGGAACAAAAATAGGTGCTAACAATGGCAAAAATATAGCCTGAATGGCAAGAATCGTCTGCTGATATTCACTGTCAGCTACAGGTAATAATGGGTTGAGTGGAAGAACACTGCACTGTGAACTCCGCCTTTATGTGTTGCGAATTAAATTTTAAAGTTATTGTGAGTGTATTTTATTTTGTAACTTTTTTAGTAAGGCAAATAAACTAAACTAACCTAAACTAAACACTTTGAATATTGATGTACTCAAAATCCCAAAAGAAATATACAGACTATTATTTTCTTAATAGAAAACTATTGATTTATTTATTTATATCTCGTATCTGATATGAAATAAATCAATTTTACTTTATTTGATTTGAAAATATGTTAGTTTCATTAAAAAAAGTTGTGTATTATTCAAATATTATTTTAATTAGCGATCTTATAAAATCAGCACATTGCGTCAGTGTCTGACTGCTGCAAGCTCGTGTTTGCAAAAAGAGATGGCGATATTGTAAAGAGACAAATAATAAAGACGAACCCGGGTTCCCTATGCCTACAACAAAGGCACAAAGGGCGGCACGAGCGTAATTAAATAAATACATACAGCTGCTAAATACGAAGCAGCTTTATTTCCATACATGTACCCACGACTTCGGCACATATTTGCCGAAGGCCCTATTATCTTTGATACACTGTACCCCAGCTATTTAACCTAATTATTCAAAAAATAATCAGCAATACAATAATTACAAATTTTGTATATTTTCTGTAAAAATATTTTAATATAAATATTAATAAAACGATTTTTTTTAAAGAGGTAATATTATGCATTTCACTCGTTTGTCTTCGCTAACAAAGAAATCTTTCTCCTCCCCAAGAACGTATTTAATGATATATTCAACGGTGCGGGGGAGTTCGCCTCGCGAACTTCTCGCCACCTCCATTTAATTGATTTAAAGTTTCCCAGCGCCGTAATACCTTTTTTTATCTTTTTTAGGTCAGGCGCATTCATCTTCCTTTCAATTTACTTATACATACTTCAGCCATCCTCCCCTGACACTGTTATAAATAATTTAAGCTCGTCGACGTGAAATAGTGAAAAGTCGCCGAGAAAATAATAATAATAATAATGTTTATTTACGGGAAACCCCATTTTACGTATAAATACATAGTAATATATAGAGAGCGGATAAAAAAGCTTAAAAAATGTGAAAAAAAGCACTTAAAAAGGCACAAAATTTAGAGAAAAAAAAGCATTAAAAAAGCATAAAAACAGGAAAAAAGCATAAAAACACGAAAAAAGCACTAAAAAAGCATTAAAAGGCACAAAATTTAGAGAAAAAAAGCATTAAAAAAGCATAAAAACAGGAAAAAAGCATAAAAACACGAAAAAAGCACTAAAAAAAAAACTATATTTTCTTGATATGTTACACGTTTATCAACATATTTTACAAAGAAATTTGGCTTAAAACTAAAATAAACATACTTTCTTTACGCAATATATAATATCATGTAAGTATTTAAAAATTAAATTGTAATTTTGTATACGTTTCAAAATAACTAAAATCTATTCATAAAAACAGTAGATCATTAAATGTTGTTCTAAGGGTTTAATTGTAAAAATTATTACTTCTGACGCTCAATAAATTTTTGAAAGTAGAAAAGCTTCTCTTTATTTTAAATTATAGCTGGATCCATTTGAAAATTGCCATTCAAAATCAAGTTTAATTTATTTAATATTAAAAATCCTTCATTTTCAACGAATACTTCTTTCGATATTATTTTGATTTCTTGGCCAATGCATTTTCTAAAATGAATCTGCTTTTATAAAGATTTGATTGTGTTGCTCACAAAATTTAAACGCGATTTTACGTAACTCAATTGTTTTGAAGGAAGCTCTTGTTTCTTAAGAACTGTTTAACAGTCTTTAACTGATTTGCTTGTCGTTTCGGGAAAGTTGTATATAACCTTATTAAATTCTTCAAAATTGTTCGCATAGTACATTGTAGCATATAGCCAAATTCCCCATTTTGTTAGCACTGGTTTATGGGGCAGTGAGATATCAGATAATGACTTCTTGATTAATTGTACTCACAGAAGAATATAAGAACTATTTTTCCATATTTAATTAAATCTACAAATGGAAATTTCATTCTTATAGTTTCAGAAATTCGTTTCTATTCATGTGCTAAACTTGTACAATGCACAAAATGCATTATTAGTAAAATTTTGTAACTTGGTATTGTCTACGGCAAAAATAACCTTGTCAGTCCATCATTTATGAATTTTGCTATAATGTTATTATCAGTTTTCTTCAATTCTTTTGTATATATCAAAATACTGTTGGTCGGATGTCTTCATGTTAAACTCATATTATTAAATTAAACAAGTCTGTGGTTTCATCCACACCAAACCACATATAATTATTGTTAATAATATCTTTAATTTTTTGTATGGTTTCATAGTATCTAAGAGCTACATATTTTTTTCTCGGGAATGCGTATTTTACAATATTTTCCCAAGAAAGATTTAAATGCATTATATTGTAATTTTCTTAAAGGGATATTAGAATGTAAAAGTATTTTGCACAAATGTGAATTTAATTGAAGATGATGCTAAAGATTGTGAAATTGTGCTGTTTTGTTAGTTCAGCTTTGAACTTTTTCAAACGTTCTTGACGTAGTGTTGTTATAACATGTTTTACATACAAGTCTTGACTAGTTAGGATGCAGTTGGGAACTAAAATAAAACTTACTATTTTTAAACATGCCTTACAAAATAATGTATAATTTTCACTTATTAATTCTGGATAGCCTCTAATTAATTCTTGTATTGTGGTTTTCACCTTTTGCATTATGGGTTAAATATACATGTGAATTATATAATATAATTTATCTGTGATTCCCCAGGTTAATACGATTCACGCATATAGTAATTTTTGATAAATAAGCAAAGTTTTTGGAATGTCAATTCAATAGTTTATGAATGCGAGTTTGAATATGAAAATTAACGAAAACGGTAAATATGCGCCAGTCGACCCATCGGTACTTTTGCCGAGAGAAGGAAATTGATACGGTTGCAGAACACCTGATTATTAGCTATCATTTAAATTTGTTTACAGTTAATACTTACTGGGGCCCCTATTTATTTTTTAACAACGTTTACATCCGGAATATCATAGGTGTGATTCCTATGAAGCGTTCGTCTGTATTATCTGAATAATGAGACGGTCTATTATATCTACTTATTTATAAACGAATCCATTGTAAATTGGTAATTTATACTAATATTTATTAATAATAAAATTCATTATAATTATTGTATCATATTATGAAGATTTTTAACAATTATGTTATCAAAAGATACGAAGAAAATATGTAATACAAATATAATCTATAAATGATGGGATACAGATTTTTACGAAAATTCTCTATATTAGCACATTAATTTAATATTAGCGTGAAATTATTATTAAATGTTTTTTAAATGTTTAAGAAAATGCTCCAAATAAGCATCAAAATCTAAAAAAAGCATGAAAATAAGCATAAAAAGTCAAAATAAGCACAAAAAGTCAAAATAAGCAAAAAAGCCCAAAAAAACTTAGCGCTAAGTAATCACATTCTTCAAGATTCGTATAGATATTAAGAAATTTTTTCGATGCTATTATGGATAAGCATAATGCTAGAAATCCGCTCTCTAGTAATATAAAATGGTGATTTGGCCATCATAGTACTTTCCCTATATGTTTCTCTAAAACTATGAGTTTTACGCGAAAAGGCTAATCATAACAACTTACTCAATTTTGGATTCTTTACAATTACTTGTTGTATAAAATTTATATAACTCCTACAGTTTATTGGCAATAGGCAAAAAAATGTTAAAAATTTTTAAGTTTTTAATTTTTTCTCGCAAAGAACAAAATAAAAAAATATTTTTGACTTTCTCAGTCTCTTAACTTTTGTTTGAATAGTTTTGTAATGTATTTCAAATTTAGATAAATATCGACAAAAAACCCAAAATCGTTTCGAGTAAATACCCACTTCCGGTTCACCAGTTTTTAATGATAAAATCTTAAGCTTAAAATTTCAATAGGATCATTCGTTTTTGAGATACATAAATTTATTTACGGAATTTACCAAAACTTGAAATTTACAAATGATTTCTTCTAGGGGTTTTAATGATATGCAGTTTTTTTTTTTCTGACTAAATGTATTTCTCTTCAGTGCAAAGTTTTCTTCAAGGGTTGCAAAATTTTTCAAAAAATTGCTTTCAGATTTATAAAATCCATTAATTCAAGAATTTAGCATTTTCCAGCAAATATTTAAAACTTTTCCAATTTTTCTTGCTTTGTATTAGAGAAAATTTTCAGATACTTTCTTCTTTATGAATCGCTCTTTCAATTTAAGAAAATTTCTCTTGAGTCGACTAGTAATTCGCTTTTGCATCTCTTTTTATTAAATACTGTAATATATTTTAGAGATTCTCTAATGAATATCTCTTCCAAGTTGAAATTTTTTTATTTCTAAATTTTTCTGCATTTTTTTTTTCTACCAATTTAAAAGTTTTTGCAATTTTTCCAGAATTTCCGAGAAAATTTTCTACCATTACAAGCATTTTTTCGTCTAGAAATTTGTTCAAATATCTTTCAATTATTATTATTTCAATTTATTTATTTGAAATTCTTAAATTTCAAAATAAGTTTACCTTTCAGGTTGCGATTTTTTTCACGGTTTTTAAAATTTTGCTTTCACAATTTTCTACTAAAGCAAGAGTTTTGATTTTTCCAAAAAAAATCTCAAAAATTATTGCATTTAATAAGCTTTTTTATTCTTATAGAAACTTTACTTCTTTATATATTCAAAAGCTATATATTCATTAAACTATAATAAACACAATAATATCTTATAAACCTTATAAACTTGATTATTACTTATTCTATCGTACTCTTGACCTACCTCAACCAGCAATGCAATCTCGTACTCCCGACCCGCCCTAACAAATTATACGTTGGGGTAGGTCAAGAGTACGCTGAAGTTTAAGCGGGGAAATATGCGCATAGTTTATTGTCGTAGGTCAAGAGTACGTTCTGATAAATAAAAAAAAAATAATTTGAAATTATTTAAAAATTTCTAAAAACATATTTTAATATTCAAAAGTTAGAATTTTAGATTTTTACTTAATTTAAATAAATTTGATTGTAGGAATCCATTAGTTCAAGATATTTTTAAATTTAAATATTATTGCAAAAGTTATAATTGAAAAAATGAAAAATAATTGAAATGTTTTCTTAGTTTATACAGTGTGACTGACGAAAAACCTTTGGTGCTGTATCTCGCTTATTTTTGATCCGATTTGAATAAATAAAACATCAAATTAAATGATTTTTAAAAGACTTTAATATGAACTGTACTGATATTTTTTCTTGCATCCAGTTTTTGACAAAAGACGATCAACTTTTTTTTTTCAAATTGCACTGTATATATATTTTGTACTGATCCGCAAGGAGATTTTTTTCTAAATCTAAATTTGTAAACGATTTTATCCATTCATCAAACCAAAGTCGAGAAATTGAGGATTAAAAAAAAAATAAAAATCAAATACCCATAGTAAACAATATACAGAGCCTATTCCAAATGTCAAAAGTGACAGTGTCAGTCATTGGTACAATACTGCAATGATTTTTTATAATTTCATAATAAAAATGTTGCAAGATTTCAAAAACTGAAAAACGATTTCTGTAGAAGCACAAAATTCTAGTACAGTGTTTCAAATATTGCAACATTTTAATTATGAAATAATTAAAAATCGTTGCAGTATTGTATCAATGGCCGTCACTGTCACTTTTGACATTTAAAATAGAGTCTGTATATTGTTTATAATTGATACTTGACTTTTTATTTATTTTTTTAATCCTCAATTTCTCGACTTAAGTTTGATGTATGGGTAAATTTGTCTACAATTTTATATTCAAAAAAAAAAATCTCCTTGCGAATCAATAAAAATATATATACAGTGCAATTTAAAAAAAAAAATGTTGATCGTATTTTGTCAAAAACTGGGTGCGAGAAAAAATAACAGTTCAGATCCTATTAAAATCTTTTAAAAATGATTTAATTTAATGTTTTATTTATTAAAATCGGATAAAAAATAAGTGAGATACAGCACCAAAGTTTTTCGTCAGTCACCCTGTATATTTTATTATATGAATCTGTTGGTGCAAAAGATTTGTCAAAATTTGCCCAAAAAAAGATTTCAACTATTATTCCTTAGCAAATTATATTTATGTTATATTTTTTCCTTAAATTTCTTTTGTTGTTTTAAAAATTAGACTAATGTGTATTTTTAGAAAGTTTGCAACTGTTTGAAATAAAATTCCATTGGTTTTATTTTATTTCAACTGTTTTTAACTGTCGTTTTCTAACTAATTGTAATTTATCAGCTGATTTTCAGTTGTTTTTCTTTGTTCGTGGTAAAATTAAAAAGTTTTATTAAAGAGAGAATAATTTTAGAATTATATTATTAGCTATGCTTTTTGGATCAATTTTTTCTCATTTGAGAAAGCTTCTTTGTAATTAGGCATATTTAGACTGAATTTATAAAGTAATTTTAAAAATGTTTCCGCTGTATTCTAATTGGTTTCTTAATCTGAAAATTTTTAACTGTTTAGTCTAAAATTCAATTTTTTTCTTTTCTAAAATTCAACTGATTTTAACTGCAATTTTTTTTAGAAAAAGAAATTGTTTAACTTATTTAAAACATTTTTTGTTCTTCAACCATTTTTAATTTTTGAATTTAAACTTTGGTAAATTTTATTTTTCATCCATTTTTTTTTGTTTTAATTATAATCACTGTTGCCATTTTAGTTTTCTTAAACCTAAATTGTATTTTTTTAAATTGACTATCAGTGTTTTAGATTAAAGTTTAAATGTATATGTAGGGTGGGTGGGTGGCCACTATCACACCCTTCAATTTTAAACACATAAGCAACAATTTTTCAGAAGGGAAAAACTAATTTAAATAATAAGTCGTTTTAGAAATAAAAGTACACTCATTAGAATTTTTGGGAGTGTTTCAAAAATTGGAGGGTGTGATAGAGGCCACCCACCCGCCCTACATATACAATTAAACATTCATCACACTCAGACGTTTAGTTTCCTAAAAACTATTGCAGTATTAAATGAAATTATAAAACAAAATTAAAAACAACTTGTTTTGTTCCATATTGTTTTTATTCTCAGTTGCCTAATATTAATATCTGTTTCCACCAAGAGTGTATCGCAACAAACATTAACTTTATAAAAACAAAGGTTCTTTCAAAGTTTTCATATATTGGTTGGATAGGTAGGTGATTTTTCTAGCAAATATTAATTATTATAACAAATCTTAAGATTACACAGAAATAAATTAATCTAAGGATAAATAGTTTACTATTATTATTATATTAAGTGATATTGGATTTTCAAAAAATAAGTGCCTCGACAATCAACGAGATCGAAGTATTAAATTTTCTTGGAAAATTTAATAAAATAACGTTTGTGTGATTAAATGTGAATTCTGTAAACTCTGTTTACAACTGAATGGTACGAAAGGGACACCCATCTACTTTATATATTTTTTTGAAATTAATCACTGTTATTATCATTTTGTTTTTCCCAAAACTATAGCAATTTTGCGGTTGTTATATTTAAATTATAAATCAGTATTTTAGTTTAAAATTAGATTAATATGTAAGGTGGGTGGGTGTCAACTGCCCCCCCCCCCTCCAATTTTAAACAAATAACCAACAATTTTTCAAGAGAAAAAAATTCAAGCAAAATTAATTTACACAATAAATTGATTGCATTTATTAGAAATTTTGCAAGTGTTTTAAAAATTGGAGGGTGGGATAAAGATTTAAAAAAAAATTATAAATCAGTATTTCAGTTTATTATTTTAGGGAAGGTGCCATTATCCCACCCTTTTAAACATACAAACAATAAATTTTTGGAAGAATAAATTTAATAGTTTATTTAAACAATAAATTTGTTTTAAAATGAAGATACTTTCATTAGAATTCTTGGGATAAAGGCCACCCACCCCCTACATATATCATTTAAACTTTCATCACATTCAAACATTTAGATTCCAAAATACTATTGTAGTCTTAAGTAAAATTATATAACGTAAATGGTGATGTGGTCATCATAATCTGTTTTCATCAAGAGTGTAGCGCAACAAGCATCAAATATAAATCTTAATAATGCGCATTGTTGCAGATTTAAAAAGTGTATAGAATTTATAATATTAAAATCAAATTATTTCAAAATCAATATTCAATTTCCCCGTAGCACACAACAGAATCTTATTTATTTCAAGCGAATATAATACCGAATACACTTTATAACATCGTCTCGGTAAAATTGTATTTCACACTGCACGGATAATCATGTGAAATAGATAAAATGCAAGCGAGAACAGTGTGATGGAATAAGCTCTAAACATAAGCTACATGTAAATAATTTAAAATGAATAAATATATAAAGAAGGTATTACATATTAACGTTATAAATATCCTAAAATAATATTTTTAAAACACATAATTAAGGCAACTTATCTATTACAAAATTACAAACAAAAACACTTAGAGGATGAAAACAGAAAAATTATTACTCAATTTTTAATTAGAATGCTTTTATGTGTGATTAATAAATCATAGATGGACAATTTTTAAATATGATAATATGTGACATCCATGTTTACTGGTTAGGTTTAATATGCTATGGGTAATAATAAATCAGTATTTCCAGCCAGTTTTTTAAATAGGTAATTGTGGAGGCTCCTACTTTGTAAAGTAAAGTTTGTCATATTAAAAAAAAAAAAGATATTCGTATTTTTAATTATGAAATATTTTTAATCCAATGAGGGTAACAGTGTATATAACATGGGTGTAATAAATAAAACTCTCCTTTTAGTAATAATTTTCTTTATATCAATAAGTTTAGAATTGTGTTTTTGTCTCCCAAGTATCAAAATTATGGATTAAGTACTTTAAAATATTTGTAAAAATTATCACAGGTTATATTGCTTTTTGATGTAATTAATCTTTGTTGATGATAAATTCAATTCAATTAATGAAAGAGATATTAGCCGTGGTGTAATTTCGTAACGTGTTTAGTACGCCTTAATGATGATGTAGCGTCTTAATGAGTGGAATTAGTCATAAATAATGGTTATGGCATGAGGTGCTTTGCGGAATTTTCAAGTTAAGAGTGATAACTGCTCCGGTGCGGATTTCCGCAGCGATTTGTCCTAATTTCGGGCCCCAAAAGTGTGACACGCCAGGGAGGTAAGTACGTGCATAATACACTAGAAAAATAATTGTAGTTTGCTGAAATTGCGTGCATACTTTCTCGGATATGAATCGCATATAATAAGTATATAGGTTCTTAGAATACATAAAAATATTCTCATGATGTAATAAATTATTTTCTAAAAATTTCAATAAAGGAATAATTTTTCGTAAAAAGTGAAGTTTAATATTTACGAAAGACGAATATATGTGTCTAGCATAGACAGACCGAAACAATTTTTTTAATTTCATTTACGTCTATGTGAATGTATTTATCTGAATAGACATTATTTTATGTATAATATTTATATTGTATAAATGTTATATAGTATTTATGTTTAAAATTTTAGATTCACCTTCTAAGAATGAGTATTTAAATGTTGTTTGTTTAGGTAATATTTGGTGGATTTTATCAAGTTTTTGTACATGATGGTCAGATCTGCTATACTAGAATCGTATAGTTAAATCCTAGTTAAAATATTACAAAAATCTTTTGCCAAGTGCTTAATATTTAATATGTATTAGTTTTGTTCAATGTTACCTAAAACAAAAATTATCTAAATTTTTACGTACATTCATACATTCAAATCAATCGTACATGAAATGGACTGAGTTCATCTTCCACTCTCGTTCAGAGTAGTCTGTATTTATCTATGATAAATACCATGCTGATTTTAATTGTTTTTTTTTCATATATTTCGTCATTTTTATTTTAGTTTATAAAATATGGTTCCTGTCATACTGACAATATTATTAAGTCAGAAATTAATTCATCTTAAAATAAATTGGTTATACTTATTTCATTGAAACATTTTTATTTTTGAAAATGAATTTACTATTCGTAAATACGTTAAACAAATGCATGCAAATTATGAATTTTTATAAGCAATTATTGGTAATTATTTGATTGATAATTAAAAAATCGACAATATTATTCAGAAAGTCTTATTGAAACTACCGTAGATTTACCATAAATTATATTTTTACATTTATAATAATAATAATCTTTGTTGATAACCATTTTTTCAGAATCTACATAAAATTATAAACAACAAATTTTGGCCCAATAATGAAATATTAGCCACTTTATATCTAATTTATTTACGTTTTATCTTTTTCGCATGGAAAATTATATTAATCGTTTTTGAAAAATAAACTTCAACAAACTCTTCAGTTCACCTAAATACCATATTAACAATGTTTAGCAAAATAAAATCTGTATGATTAATCTGAATTAATTTCTCACTTAACCCGTGGCGAAACATTTTTGAATTAATTCAACAAAAATCTGTGTATGTTCATGTCTGTATGATTATAAACTATATTTTCAATTAATTTTTTTTTAAAGCTTTTATTCTATAAATTGGTTATTTTATTCTATGTTGGGAGAGATGAAAAGCTTTTGGCAAAAAAGTACATCGCAAGCAGGTGTTTACTTGAAGACGTTTTTTTGTTTCTCTTTTCCGATTTTCTTACATTTTTTTTAAATTAAAAGTTATAGTTTTTATAACGCTGTTTTCATTTTGTACTATTTTGACACTTTGAAAATTAAGACTTATTTTATAATTATTATTATTTTTATAATAGAAATTTAAGTAACATTTGCTTGATAAAATTGAAACAAAACACTTTCTTCAATAGTTTATTAATTGTATTCACTTAACTCAAGAACGAATTTTTATAACTTTTCCTTAAGCACAATTTTCGTTAATGTCTTGGTTCTAAAGAAAAAAAAATGAAACTGCTAAATTTTGTAGTTTTCGTAAATATTTTGGTTTTAAACAAAAAAAAATGAAAATCTTAAATTTCGACGTTTTTTGTATTGTACTCTAATTTTTAATTTATTAAAACAAACTTTTAAACAGTTTTTTGTTTTGTAGCAACATTCAATTATTGTTTTTCTGAATTGAAACATTTTAGGCAATATTTTAAATATTTATTTAGTTTTCCAATTTTTCTTTGGTGATAAATAAAATTTTTCTGTTTTCAATTGTTTTTTTTGCATTGTATTAAAAAATTGAAGCTGCTTTAAAACGATTTTTAAATAGACTTTATTCTTCTTAAAGGATTAAAATAGTTCCAACACTTTTTTCAAAAATGCTTTCTTAGTAAAATTTTATAGCTTCTTTGCAATAATTCAACTGTTTTAAGCTACTAAAAGTTTAAATTGCCTTTTCATAGCAAATTTCATTTATCTTTTTGCATTTTTTTAAAATTACAATTACTATCAAAGTATTTTTAAAACTTAATTAATAAGCACTAAAAATCTTTCTTCACAAAAAAAAAATGTGAAGAAAGGTTTTTAGTGCTTATTAATTTAATCAAACAAAAAATCAAACTATTTTTAAAACGTTTCTAATAATTTTTTAACTTTTAAATTTAAAAGTTTATTAAATAAATCTATATTTAACTCAAGAACAAATTTATATAAGCATTGCTTAAACAAAGTTTATGTAAATGTCTTGGTTCTAAAGAAAAAAAATGAAAATACTAAATTTTGTAGTTTTTGTAGATATTTTGGTTTTAAACAAAAAAAAAATGAAAATCTTGTAATTTTTTGTATTCTAATATTAATTTAAATTTACTAAAACAAACTTTTAAAGAGTATTTTGTTTTGTAGCAACATTTAATTATTGTTTGGCTGAATTTAAATGTTTTAGGCGATTTATATTTTATTTTTTCAAGTTTTTCAATTTTTCTTCGGTGATAAATACAATTTTTCTATGTTTTCAACTGTTTTTTTTCTCATTGTGTTAAAATCTGAAGTAAAATTTTATAATTTCTTTACAACAAAGCAACTGTTTTAAGATATTAAAAGTTTAAATTATTTTTTCATAGCAAATTTTATTTGTATTTTTGCATTTTTTTAATTACTTACAAATGTATTTTCAAAAAGTCTTTATTTTTTTTTTAACTTTTAAACTTTAATTGTTTTAGTGATTAATTTTGAACTGTTTTCTTTCCTGGATAATTTTTAAAATAATTTTTTAATTGTTATTTCCTTAAGCAAATTTTCTACTTTTAAATTAAGTGTAAAATTATTTAAAATTGTTCAACTCTTTTTTGTTCAAAGAATTCCTCAATTGTATTTATTTTGTAAAATTCTAAAGTAAAAATTGAAAATGATAAAGTTTGTAGTTTTTGTAAATATTTTGATTTTAAACAAAAAAATGAAAATCTTTAATTTCGTAGTTTTTGTATTCTGATTTGAATTTAAATTTATTAAAACAACGTTTTAAACAGTTTCTTGTTTTGTAGCAACATTTAATAATAGTTTTGTTGAGTTAAAATATTTTAGGCATTATTTTTTTATTAATTTAAACTTTTCTATTTTTACTTTGGTGGAAAATAATTTTTTTCTGTGTTTTTTCTAAAAAATATTTTAAAGCAATTTTAAAATAGATTTTATTGTTCTTAAAGAATTCAAAGAGTTCCAATATTGCTTTCAAAATTTCTTTCTTAGTTAAATTGAATGGTTTCTTCCAAATATTTCAACTGTTTTAAGCTATTTAAGATTTAAATTACTTTTTCATGGCAAATTTCATTTGTTTTATTTGGATTCCTTTAAATTTCAACTGTCATCAAAGAATTTTCAAAACTTCTTGAATATTCTTTGAACTTTTTATTAGTAGAAGTAGTAGTAGTAGTTTTTGGCTATCGACCACGTGGTCCTTGCGCCGTGTGATTTGTGTATTTTTGTGTGGGTAAATGAACTTCATACTTTACAGGATTGCCCCCGTCAACTTTCTGTTATTTTATAGCAAATTTTCAATTATTCCTGTATAAAATATGAATATTTTTTTCACTCTTATGTCTTTCAAAAGTTATCTTTTGATTTTATATTAGCATACATTAAACTAATTTTCATATATTAAGTTACTTTAATTCAAAAACATAAACATAGTCCATGTTTAACCTAGAACCTTCTGGAAGAACCACTTGTTCTTGCCCAACTTATACCTCTCCTCGAACTTGACACGGGTCTGGAAACGGATTTCATCGGATCCTTCAGGTTCTTCATTAAATTTTAACAGTTTACAAGTAAATTATTTTTTGTGGCATTTTTTTTTCTGAAATCTAAGGAAGTAAGTAAATTTTCAACTGAATTTTATTACCTCCACAATTGAAAATTATATTTCATAAATTTTCATTTCAATGTGGTCATTTTAACAAATTTTATAAGAGTGATTGCGAATTAAAAATATTTTATTATATAGTAATTATCTTTCGTTTTGTTTTAGTGAAACTTCACAGTGACTGTTGACAATGAAAGTAAACAGTAACATTGGTCAGATGGCATTGAGATACAGTTGACGTATGGTAGATTATAGATATTATAATTCTATTTCTTATATTTACACTTGGCATTGACAGTTGACATTAATAGTTAATAGTGTCAGTTCATAGTTCACTTGACAGTGACAGTAGGCAGTAAGTGTTGACAATGACAGTTGAATGAGTAATTTGAGAGTGACAGTGATCAGTTGACAATGAAAGTTGATAAGGACAGACGACAGTGAAAATTGAAAGTTGACAGTGACAGTGACAGTTGACAACGACAGTAGACAATGACATTAGACTTTAACAGTGGTCAGTGAGAGTGGACAGTTGACACTGATATATAGTTGACATATGTTATATAATAGATATTCTAATTTTTATTTTTATTAGTTTTACACTTGACAGTGACAGTTGGCAGTAATAGATAATAATGCCAGTTGATAATTACAGTTGACAGTTGACAGTGAAACAGTGACAGTTGTAGTAATTGTTGTCAGTTAGTAAAAAAACAGTTAGCTTATGGTAGATTATAGATATTATAATTCTTATTTTTTATATTTAATGTTGACAGTGACAATTGACAATAACAATTCACAGTAACCGTAGTCAGTAACAGTGGATAGTGAATTTTGACAGTTGACACAATAAAAGTTGACAGGGATAGTTGATGATGACAGTTGAGAGTGAAAGTTCACAGTTGACAGTTGATAGTGAGACAGTGACAGTTGACAATGAAAGTTTATAATCGGTAGAAAACAGTTGTAGTGATTAACTTTGAACTGTTTTTCTTTCCTGGATAATTTTTAAATTAACTTTTTAATTATTATTTTCTTTTGTTTCTGACAAGTGTTCAATATTTGTTTTAAGCTTAGAATGAGATATACTGAACTGTTAATTTTTTTGCGATGAAGTCAAGAAAACATGTGTTCAAAGTGAAATTAAAAAGTTTGCATTACCTACTGTAGTAGTTTTCTGACTTTGAAAATTGAAATCCTTTGCAGTTAATTTATTATATTTATTAGAGAACTGGCATATAACAGTTTTCTGAAAGTTAATTATTAGTTTGACACCATTTAAACTAGATTCTTTATTAATTACAAAAAACTATTTGAAACAATATATACAGAATTCCCTCGACTTGTATATGTCCTATATATCCTATTCTTAAATTCTGCACCATTTCTCCATCAGTAACAATTATGGTATCATTGGCATACATAAGTACCATATTGGATATGTAGAGGGAGGTCATTCATGTAAAGAATAAATATTAGAGAGCCCAATTGTACATTGAATCTTATATCAGTGAGAAATGTAATCTACCAGTCATTAATAATTCCACGAAATTCTACCTTTTCCATCCTTTTTACTATAGAATCAATATTAATTACATCAAAAACCCGTGCTTAAGTCAAAAAATACTTATGTATATTTTGGATTAGATTTATTGAAGCAGTTTGCGTAGACCGATCATACCTAAAACCGTGTTGTTGTTTATACAATATATTATTTATATTTAAGTATTCTATAAGATGATTGATTGATGAGGCTGACAGATGTTGAAAGTTCATCTTTACTTTATATGAATCAAAAATATATTCTAAGACGCTACAATTGTTTCTTTGTCTGAAGAAGCCACAGTGTGGCGAAACAATTGTAGCGTCTTACAATATATTTTTGAAAGTACTTATATAGTTTTATTCATATAAAGCATTCTATAAGACGTGAATTAACCGCTTTTTCGAAAATTTAAGAAAATATACTTAATACAGTTGGCGACTTCCTTTTTAAATATTGGATAATTTTTACCTATTTCTAAAGCTATGGAAAGCAACTTTCGTCAATTGACTTGTTAATGGCCCACGCTAAAATTGAAGAATTAGTTGTCGAAATTATTTTCATCAATTTGACAAGAATTTTGTCATTTCGTCATTTAGTTTTTTTGTAAAATTCTTGTTTCTACGTCAGTTTTAACTTCAAACTTTGTTGTTTCGATTACCAATCATTTTTAAAATTTAAACTTTGAAAATGATTGGTAACAATCGAAACACGTATCAGTCAACTGATAATAAATTTATGGAACATAACAAGTGTCTTACTTCACCAAATTTTAAGCAATACAACATCGATGTGTCGTCAACGTATTCGTTTGCTTTGCAGTGGCTTTAAACATCGGTTATAAATGATGTATATATACAGGCCCTAAAAGAGAACCTTGTAGGACACCAGAATCTACATTAGCTATTTCATAAATTATATTATCAATACGTTCTTCCTTTTAGAAAACAAACTCTATGTTTTCTTTTTCAAAACCGATGTAGTAAAGCTTGGCCATAGAAATATCATAGTTTATTGTATCGAACGCCTAGCTACAGTCAAGTAGTATCATAGCAGTTAGATACCCATTATCAGTTGCTGAAATAATGTCATCAGTGATATCTAATAAAGTGGTAGTACAACTGTAACTGGGTCTAACAGCTGACTGTATCGTGGACAAAAGTTGATTCATTTCAAGAAATTGTACTGCTTGAATTTTCACAACATGTTCTAAAATTTTGGACAAAGCAGGTAAAATACAAATCGGCCTGAGATTATTAAAGATTTTAGGACATTCCAATTTAGGAATAGGTGAAATTGTACCTAGTTTCCATACATCAGGGAAAATTGCTTGTTCGAGGCAGCAGTTCACAATATGGGTTAAACACGAAATAATTTTGGGACAGCAAAGTCATCGATATAGTTATACCATCAGAGATAATATTTTTTACATCATCAATCTTAATTAAATTGAATACTATTATACGCTACGCTACGCTCGGGGTTTTCTAAACTTGGACGCGTGCAAAAAATGCGCTTATTGAACTCGTTCTTTAATATACTATTAATTCTTGTTATTCCTAACCATATTTCCCTTCCGAATGGAAATAAGATATTATTCTGGGCATTCCTAGACCTGAAAATAACCACACACATGTTTCAAGCTATGGTCTGATTGCACTTTTTGTTTTTTTGTTATAGACAAACTCTTCGAATACTTCATAAAACAAAAACTCCTACATACATCAATTTTATTAATTTGGTTTCTTTCCTAAAAAATCATCAATGCTTCCACTATTCATTCTTACCTGCAATATACAAACCATACATCTTGAAGTTCAAACGTCAGCTATAATATTATATTGTAAATCGAAAAAGCTTTCGACACCTTTTGATATATTTGGCTTCTGTTTAAATGTTACCTATTAAAAATTCCTTGTCATTTAATTATCTTAATACACCACTTATTCTTTAATAGATTATATCACATAAGAACCCGACAAACACTTTCTATTCCTCCACAATATTACAAATCCTTCTTCGGGGCTCTTGCTTATCTTACCTCCTTTATGACATATATTAACATGACATACATAATCCCGATATCATGTATTTTAATCTATCACAATATTATTTACTCTTATTACCCCTATTACCAACGCTCCCACCCTTCTAATTGCTCAAAAATTCTTCCAATTCTCATTTGACTCTATCTAAGTTTGGTGTTCAAGTGAAGAATATTAAAAAAAAATAATCCCAGTTTATCCAAAATATTTATCCCTTTCATTACACTACAGTTAATAATTCACAATTATAATCTACAACATCGCTATTCACTCCACGTATACCTGCAAATACCTAGGCATCCACTTCAACAATGAAATCTCCTTCGAACTCAATACCCGATCCATAGGAACTAAAACAAAAACAGGGTCCGACATTTCAGACCACTAATATATAAGAAAGAAAGAAGGCATAGCATTGATTATGATTTAATCTTCTTAACCCAACTCCGCCCCTCCATCTTAGATCACATCCAAGTTGCAGAAAGATCAGCCCTAAGAACTCTAACCAAACTCCGACATTTTCTTGAATGAAACTATCCCAATCACAGCAATATCTTAGCGTATATTAAGCCTTTCTATTAAATTTGCAAACAACCTCTTAAATATATTCCTTCTGATCAAATGTTGTATTCCTCGAAATGCAAATATAAGAGATATAAAAATTTTAACATCCTCCTCTAACAATTCATTAAATTATTTGTCCGAATCACCACCATGAACGTTCTAAATATTTTTTTAATCTTCTTATGATAGTAATTTTAGTTTTCAAATGATAATAACAGTAAAGCTGCTTTAATAGGCTTTAATAGGAAGCTTTCAGAATTCTGAAATTTGATTTATATAGCAAATTTTTATAATAAGGGCCTTATCATCATTTTCAATGAGTGTAATATGTTTGTTCAAGGAAGCATCTGTTATTTCAGCGAGTGTAATAATTTCGGAATTTCCGAAAAGAGGACTTACATCATCTACTCTAAAAGTGATCCCCGGGGCGTGCTGAATCTTAATTAAAACTTAATAAAGAAACGCGGACGCGTTTTGGCAGTTAATTAAACTAGAAATACATATAGAAAACGAACGGCCCGAGAGCCACCCGTCGTTTATATTTAAGTCTTGATTAAGTGAGTAAACGGCACAAAGTTAAACATGCATTACGGCGAAACGCCGAACGGGAACGAAACTTTGATTGCGCTAAATCGGAAACGACCGCGGAACTTTGCATCCCTGCCAGCCATATTAGCAATTTCGCGAAATTCGGCCGTGTTTTTGTTTGTCCGCAATCTTCGTAATAATAATAATAATAAGAATAAGAAGAACAAAATGATGCAATATTAAATGAGTTGTTCGGGCTTCGCGTCTGCCTAGGCAGATGTTATTAAATTCACGCATATATTATGGAGAATGTTTACAGGAAATTTCTAGGAAATGAAAATGTTTCAGAATGCATGCAGATTTCACGTGGATTAATTACTGCTGACGAATTCTGCTTGATGTTAATTTGTGCAGTTTTAACTATAAGTATTATTTTAGTTGCAGTATACAGGGTCTTTTATAAAAGTAATGCGCATTTCCTGGAAAAAAAAAATATTTTTTGATGGTACTGATAGTAAATAATCTCCCTCAGTACGTCTCTGCCATGCCTGGAATGAACCCTGAAAGTCCTCAAGGGAATATCTTTTAGGAACGTTTTTAGATGTTTTCCTTTTAAATCTCTTTTCAGTCGGGGAAACAAAAAAATCGCACGGAGACTGTGGGGGCTGGGGGATTACCGGGGTTGTTTCGGGTCAGGAAATTGGTAACGATGAAGTCTGTGTGGCTGGAGACATTGTCATGGTGAAGCCTGCTGTGTCTTTGATATCAACATTCACGCGCGACCCGGCGTTTCAATTTCTTAAACAACTACAGGTAAAAGGCTGAGTTGATAGTTTCTTCATGCGAATGGACGATTCCTGGAACATCGAAAAAGACAATTAGCATCGTTTTGATGCGAGACTTATTCATTCGCGCTCTTTTGGTGTGTGGGAATGATTATGAAAACAATAGACATTACTGAATATTTGCAAAAAAATAAACAATTCATTAACATTTTAAGCCACAAAGCAAGGTAAGAAATTGGGACTGCCCATTTCTTACTTTGCTTTGTGTTTGTGGCCTATGATGTCACCATACAGAGAAGGCAAGCATATTCTTATTGTCATTAATACTACTATTTAAATAAATTGAAAAGTAAATTATTTCTTGTATTGCTTTTAACAGAAATAATCCTTTTATTTGCCCAAGTCTATAAAAATATAACGTAAAAATGCATACGCTTAATATCCATAAAAGTGAGTTCCGCCGTTTTTTTTTCTCTTCTCCTCATTCTTTTTCTCACGTCTTTTTATTATACGTAATTTCCTGTCTTGCAGAGTTTCGATCTCGGACTTTGCATGCACAAGCACCAGAAAATTCGTTCCGACGGAAGAGTTTTCAAGTTAGTTTGATAGTTTTCTTGGAGTCTCGTGAAAACCTCCCTTCTTCTGGACCGAAACGACATCGCATGAAAGATTAAACGGAGCGCCGTTTCAATGGTCAGGGAAATTTACTCGCAACTTTTCCCGCATCGGGACCTCATCAAACGGCATTTTCCAGCACTTTGACGTGGCCGTGGCCCGGCGTGACCTTACTTTATCCAAGAAAATGGACTCGGTTTTTCTTTTCTAGGTGTACTCAATTTCTTGAATAAGCCAAATTAAAACACGTTAAGGTAAAATAATATGTGTTTGAAGCACCCTATAGATTAGTTCGCGTGTATAACGGAATAAAAAACGTTTTGCTAACAGACTTTTAAAGTTTCCAGGGAAAAAATAAATACGCGAAGTGGAACTAGGGGTAAACTTGAATTTTAATTAACGAATTTATGCATATTCATTAATTCTACGTGGCGCGTCCGATCCGCCCGCCTCAACCTCCCCACGTCGTCCTTCGCGAACAACAAAACCCCGTTCATTTTCAAGAAACACCCCTCGCCGACGCAATGTCATTTGAATATACACTAATTAACGACGATGGCGAGGACTTAACCACACGTTTTGTATACTAAATATGCCGAAGTTGAAGTTTTTGCGCGCTTGATAAATAATTAAGGAGTGCTTTAATTATATGTAGGTTAATTGTTAATTACGAACAACTTCATTAATTATGAATATTATTTTATATTAATTAAGCGTAAATAAAATTTTGCATAAATTTCGCTGCAGTATTGAATTTTCTGATGTTTAAGGGTTTTGGCTTTAAAGTATCCAATTGAAAAAAAAAATCCAACGATATTAAATTACTCACAGATCGTGTAATTTCATTCTTATCACCAGAATGAGGGATTCTACTGTCTTACACATTAATTGGTTTGTTTTACATGTTATATTACATATAGTGCAGTCTTGTTAAAACCACATGTCGTCCACATCAATATAATACAATTTACAATTGCTCAAGCAGCGATTGTTGCTGGTACTTCTCATCCCAGCAAGATATCAAAGTTCTTTCTGCCTAACTTTGATATTTTGCTGAGATGAGAAGTACCAGCAACATTCACTGCTTGAGCAGCATTATTTTCAAAAAAGTTTGCCCCAAAATCCGTATCAAATAGTAACACTTTGAGGATGTATTTACTTTTCTATAATCAAAAACAGAGAATTTTAAATTTAGCAATTTTAATGATTAAAAAAAGCCATCAGGGTAGAAATGCGCTTTATCTCAGCAAATGATTTTCTTCAAAAAGTCGGTATCCATTTGTTGATGTATAATAATCTATTCAACAAATTCTCTTCGCTTAGAATGGTCCTTAGTCTTCAGTTCTAGTAGCAATTAAACATTAAGTACACGCTCTAGAGAGCTTCTTAAAATTTGTAATTTTCCACAGAGCCAAACTAATTTTCCTGGACTTTTACCAACGCTATCACTTACTGCTTCGATATTTATATTTGTATGGCTTGATTTTGTACGACGTTGAGCATCACTAATTTATGCAGTCTGCTTCATACCTCTACTTTTATAAATACTGTTAATTACAGTTTATGATTAATTAAATTATTGTTTCCCTGTCACTAACAACTATTGACCGATTATGAAGTTTCCTTCGCCCGAAGAAGACACAATGTGTTAAAATAATTGTAGAGAGCACAAAATAAATATTTGAAAGTGTTATTGTTTTGATTTACTGAAAGCTACCTAAGTGAATAAGAATATGAAGTTTTAACAGCTATTCAATGATTACAAAGTATTAAGGCAGTTTGATAATGAATATATCTGCTACGCTTTCAAATTAATCTTATACTTCTTCCTAATGTTTAAAGATATTCTTGATTAATGCTTTTCTATTCTTCAATTAGAACTGGTGTTACATCTTGAATGGTTTGTACTACTAATTCCCTAGTATTTTGACCAAGACTTAATTAATAATAGTGATTTGATCATTGATTTCGTTTATAAATCAGTATATCGTTAGGCAAATATATAATTCTCATCATTAAGATAAAGATCCCAGTATACTTATATCTCAGAGATTGCCTTAGTCAATTACCAATTGATTATTTATTTATTCCTTCCAGCAAATCTAATTGTCAGTTAAAATCTGATGACCTTAATTCTATTTAATACATCTAGAAAATATCGGATTCTAACCTCTTTTCTTGATCTGAATGTAGATCAAAGGGATCATTGAAATGGCTTCATCCTAAAAGGAATAGTCACTGTATTTACTGGACCAATTAAAAAAAGTAAGTTATCTATTGAAAATGTGTTTATTATATAATAAACTAGACAGTCTAGAAATTTATTTTTGTACAAATGTTAAACCTTTGCGGTCACAGCATTCAAATTTCTTATGACGCCTCGGTAGGTAGACTGTGTGATTGGTGTCATTTTGTGATGGATATTTTCTTTAGAATACGCTAGAGAAGTTGGTTTAAAGGCGTAAACTTTAGATTTGAGATAACTCCATAAGGATATTAAATCAAGACTACGTAAAGTCTAATTTATGTTACCTCTTCTGGAGATAATTTGCCAGGGAAATTTTCACTCGTAGCAAAGACGTTGTTGGACGTGTATGGTATTGCTTTATATTTCTAGAAGAATGCTCTAGAAGGAAAGTTTTGTAATTCTGGCACTAGGAAATTGTCTAACATCTCCTCATAACACTCCAAATTGATAAGCTTTGTTTTGGAATACCTTATTATTACAACGATGTATTTATTTTATTAGTATATATATAATCTAAGACCCTTTCTCTACCCGAAGGTGTAAGGGATTTTATTAGTACTTTAGGAATTATTCAGCAACATTTTTTTATACTGGTACGTAGTTACAAGTTTGCATTACTCCTTTATATCTAGAACCTTTATTGTAACTTATAAAACGCATACCTGAATGTCTATTGAAATATCCATCAAAGAGAGTGATCGAATACTTCTTGAAACAATTATCTGCATCTTCTCTGCCTGATCTTCTAATTTTAAATATGCGTTTCAGAAGGACTTTGTCGATGTAAAAGAAATCCACTGAGCTCACCACAATTTGAATTTCGGTTAATATTATAGACTTTCTTTCTCTGCTGGCCTTTTAAGATGGAATCTCTCTGGGATTATTTTCTAGATCAAAAGCCTGCGTTCCAAAAGAATATGAAAGAATGCCACTGCGTTCACTGTGATTTCAATTTCTACCAATATAAAATTTCTAAGATAGGAGGCTGCATTTATTTTTCTTCCAGTGAGTTAGGACTTTTAAGAAGAAATTTTCTAATTTTTCTTGATTTTTTCTCCTGAATCAAAAAACCGCGATTTCAATCAATCGCCCTGGTTTTGTATTCAGTATAAAAATCAAACACTTAATTTTTTTTTTTACCAGTTTGCCATATATCCTTCAGGACTCTTGAACGGTAGAAAGTATTTGAAGTAATGTTTTAATAGAAATTTTATCATATATTAATTTATATTTATAAAACTAACGATTTGACAATTGTAAGTGATTATTGTCCTGTCACACAATGAATCCTTATGTACACTTTTCAGTCGTCATCTTTTAATCAGATGATTTGCTCAATATCTTGTAAAATTTTATCTTATAAATTTCTTTCTTGGTTTGAATTTATATATTGAGTTGAGTCTTAAGTCATTTCGGTTTTTTACTGTAATAATCAAAGGCGATTTTTTATAAAAAGAAATCATTTTATTCAGTTATGTATTAACATTTTTTTCAATCCCATATTTTAGGTAACATCATGATGCCAAGCTCAAAGAACTTCTGGCCATTCTCAGAAAAGAAATTAAGAAATTAAGCACACTATTGTTTGAATTGAATTGTTTACCATTCATATATATCTTATATATCTGTCATGCTGACATTAACAGCTAAAAAGTATCTACTAAGAGGGGATAAAAAAGTCAGTAGAAACATTTATAAATAAATTCGGATGTCCAAGAGGATATTTGCCCACTTAGCATCATAGAAAAGAAAGGGTATGAGTGGAAGAATACTTTGTGATTGTGAAATTCGGATATTTGCCCTCTCAGCATCATAGAAAAGGAAGGCTTTGAGTGGAAGAACACTATGTGACCGTGCTTTTTTCGCCAAAAATTTGACGTATATTTTTTTAATTGATTTTTTTTGAGTTTAAAGAAATATAAATAAATAATGTAAATTCAAAAAGTTTTGCAAAGATCGAAACAAATAGTAGTTGTGCGGCGCAAGGTCTGGCGAGTATGGTGGATTATCCTCAAATCGTATCCAAGCTCCAGCAACTTCTGGCTGGTCACTAAAGTTGGGGTGTAGTCTCGCGTTGTCATGATGGAGCATAAAAGGGTGTTATAATTTAGCGTCTCCCTCGGAGGTTGATGATCAACATAGCAATCCTTACTTTAGAGATGGCTGCACGGAATAATCCAGTGGATTACAGTTTGAATCAATCTCGTATGTTATACAATCATGAGATTCTGCGACGGTCTATGCTTCTACGTCCCACGTTTTTTTCTTGTATAATGAGCTGCAGAATTTCATATTTTTAGTTGCCAAGAAATTCCAATTTCCTCTATTTTAAACTGAATGAGACTTTCATTTCTTTATTAATTATTTCCAAAATCATTTTGTTTGTGATGTGGTCCACCCAGAGGATTTTTAACATTCATCTGTAGACCAACATCGTACTATTTGCCAATTCTGGCTGCTTCTCGTTGATGGCTTCATTCAATTCGTCCAATTGACAACATTAAAAAGCCGTATTGATGGTTTATTTCTTAGGTAGCAGTTCAAAACACACGAGGACTTTGTAATCCCAACTTCTTTCGGTGGATATTTACTCTCGAAGTGGTTGCAGCTTGTTCAACGGGCTTGCACTATGATCGTTTTGCTCTTGACCCAATTATTGATGCTTCTTGGTATGGATCGAGCAAATTACAGAATAAATATATTAACTCGGGGTGGTTCAGTATCAAAATCAGATACTTGGGAATTTTTTGAACAGCTTGCGACTTATCCTTCAGGTCTTAAACTGTAGGGGGCTTTTAAGAACAGAAATTTTATTGTATTTTTATTTATATTTATATATTTATTATTTAATTAACGTTTTGATAATTGCGTGTGATTATTTCCCTACCTTTGTGACAATTCCTTATGTACTCTGAGATGAGTAATTTTAGTGGTAGTAGTAGTGTTTGGGTACGGACCACATGGTCCTTCCGCCGTGTGATTTGTGTATTTGTGTGTGTGTGTGTGTAAATGAGCTTGTTACTTTAAAGCACCATTAATTGCATCCCAATGGTAAATGGTACCGGTCATCCATCCAACTACTGACCCGAACCAACGTTGCTGCACGTAGTGCAAGTAATCTTAATATATTGCAAAATATTGGATTCTTGCAAAATATTAGGTTCTAAATTGTTTTCTTGGTCTGAATGTTTATAGAAGGAATAATCGAAATTCACAATTCTTAACCAATACTGATCCAATTGTTGATGCTTCTTGGTAAGACTTAAGACATCTACACAAGTAATCCATTACAACAACTTTTTATTAATTTCCTTCGTAAAAAGTAATTGCTATTCGTTATTACATAGATATTTTTTTCTTGGTCCGAATGTGTATAGAAGGAATCATCATATTTAACAATTCTTAACCAATACTGATTCAATTGTTGATGCTTCTTGGTATTACTTAAGAAATTTACAGATATAATCCATTACAACGATTGTGTATTTATTTCCTTGCTGAAAAAATATTTGCGATTCGTTTGAAAGAGTTATCACATAGATACAAGTTTGCACCTTCTTGAACCTTTCGTGATTTTTATATATACAGGGTGTCCCGTTAATTCGGAGAAATGGCTGGCCCATAGATTCCTATGGTAGTTATTAAAAATAAATTTCATTCAAATCAAATAAAGCGATCAATTGTTATAAACAAAAGAAATAAAAAAATTTGAAACTTTGAAGCCAAATTCCGGCTTAACCGTAAATTTTTGGATATAGATAAGTTGCGTTAAATCGTCATATTTTGACCCCAGGAATCTATGGCCCAGCCATTTCCCCGCATTAACGGGACACCCTGTATAGTTACCTAATTAGTTAATTAATTTAAAGATAGAGATCCCAGTCTTTTTAATAATCAGAGATTGCTTTAGTCAATTAGCAATAAACTATTTATTTATTCCATCCATCAAATCATCTAATTGTCATTTTGAAGCTAATGACCTTGAAAATTATTGTACTAAAGAAGTGAAAATATTAGATTCTAAATTTCTGTCTACTGAAAGTGTGTTTATTAAATAAACTATACAATTTGAGAATTTATTTTGTGAAAAATAATAAACCTTTGCGTTTAGGGCATAACCTTTATTCGAACATTAAAATTTCTTATGAGAAGTTGGTCTATTAAGGTAAACATTAAATTTGAGATAACCTCACAGGAAAAAGCTCATAGAGTTTGAATCAGTACTGCGTGGAGATCAATTTCACGAGTTCGTGAAAATAATAAGAACTCGTAGCAGAATCGTGTCCTGCTAGAACCATGTTCTTTGGTTTTGCAATTCAAGCACCAAGAAGTTGTATAACATCTTCACATAACGCTTTAAATTGAACTATAAACTATTTTTGGAAACTCTATTACTACAATGTATTTATTTCGTTAGTACTTTAGAAACTGTCGAGCAAAATCTTTTTTATTCTGGTACGTAGATACAAGTTTGTACTACACCTTCATATCTAGAGCTTAATAGACAGTAATTTATTAAATGCATACCTGAATGTCTATTGAAATATCCCTTGTAAATCTGAAGAGAATGATAGAATACTTGTGGTAATTATCTGCATCTTCTCTACGTGATCTTCCAATTTTAAATATGCGTTTCAGAAGATCCTACTTCGATAAAAAAGAAATCCGCTGAGTTTCCTACTATTTAAATTCTGGTAAATATTATAGACTTTCTTTCTATGTTGGCATGAAATTATTTTTTCTATTAAATTAAACGTTTCAAAAAGAAATCAATCTTCTAATTTCCCTGGACTTTTTCTGCGTTATTATGAATCTTCCCACCTCGGTATTCAGTATCAAAATCAGAACTTGTCTTTGGGGAATTTTGGGCTAGTATCTGCATTTGATACATCTGATCTTCTTATTGTAAATATGCGTTCGAAAAGACTTTGGCTCAATATAAAAAAAGCCACTGAAGTGAACTCCAGTTTCAATACCGAACAATATAAAATGTCTGTGTTAGATTAGAATGTTTTTTTTTTTCATTTAGCTAAGAGTTTCAATTCCGGCCAATATAAAATTTCTGTGTTAGCCTGGAATTATTTTTTTTTCCATTTAGTTAAGAATTTCAAGAAGAAATCAATCTCCTGATCTTTCTGAACTTTTTCGCCTAGATCAAAAATCTGCGTCGTCTTAGCTCGCTCGGTATTCAGTATCAAAAGCAGATTATCAAGGACTTTTCCACCAAGTTGCGATTTGTCTTTGGTGACTCTTGGGATAATTCCGCATCTGCTCTGAATCAGAAGATTGATTTCTTCTTAAAACTCTTAGCTAAATAGAAAAAATAATTCTTGGCTGAAACAGAAATTTTAATTTGGTTGGAATTGAAACTGAAGTGAACTCAGTGTCATTTTTTTATATTGTACCAAAGTCTTTTGGAACGCATATTTACAATAAGAAGATTGGGTAGAGCAAATATGGATACTTATCCTATCCTAATTGAAACTGAAATTATTTTTTTTATATGAATCTAAAGTCTTGGGCCGATCATAAATAAAGTACATAATGGAAATACCATTATTGTAAAAGGAAAAAAAATGTGAATAAAGTTATTTATTATTATTATTTTTAAAGTTTTTGGAAAGTATATTTACAATAAGATCCTGGCTTTAGATTAATATTTAAAAAATGCTACTAAATATACTTCAGCTTCAATTTTGGCCAATATAAAATTTCTACGTTAGATTAGAATGATTTTTTCCCATTTAGCTAAGAGTTTTAGGAAGAAATCAATATTTTGATCGTTCTAGACTTCTTCTGGTAGTTCAAAAATCTGCGTTTTTCATGAATCACCCTAACTTGGTGTTCGGTATCAAAATCAGATACGTAGGCATTTTTTGACCAGCTTGTGACTTATCCTTCAAGACTTTTGAACTGTAGAGGGTTTTTAAGAACAGAAATTTTATTGTATTTTTTTAACTAACGATTTGGCAATTGTATGTGATTCTTCTTAGCAAATCGTCTTAGAATCAGATGATTTTCTAAGACGAGTAATCTTAATGTATTATATTTATGACTTTTGAATAAATTGTTTATATCTTCAATATCTTGTAATATATTAGATTCTAATTTTTTTATAGAAGGAATCATTTAAATTGACAATTCTTAACCAATACTGAACCAATTGTTCTGATGCTTCTTGGTATGAAAAAAAAATACAGAAGTAATCTATTACAACGGCTATGTACTTATTTCCTCGCTGAAAAAGTAATTGCGATTCGTTATCACATAGATACCAAACTTGTATCACTTCGTCATGACTATAACCTTTCGTGTAATGTATCAAATGTCATCAGGATTTGTTCAGTAAATGTGTATAAGTTCGAAGGACCAAAATGTTGTATGCATGTGTATATATTTGAAGGACCAATTGAACAAAAATACTCGACGAATAGAAATTAATTTGACTGATATTTTTTCTATATAATAGTTTACAAGATTTACAAATGAGTGTTATCTCTTCCACTTCTTTCTAGAAATGATTGTTATCACCTTTACGGCTTAACCCAGAGGATGGAGAGGTGATAACGAACCCTCCAGGATTACGCTGTAATAGAGGTTAATCAACTATTGATAATGGACACATAGTGTCCGAAATGTACATTTAGTGCCTAAATAAAAACAGTGAAGAAAGGAATTTAACCGCGTTTTTATTATTATCTGTAATAGACCCTTGCAACGTGTATTAACACCATAAAATTAAAAAATTTTATACCGCTTTGGAAATAGTTTTGCTGCAATAAAACAATTTTGTGTTGGGACTTGTCAGGTAATCTCAACAGGATTCTTGACTGTTTAAATACGTATTGTGAATCTGAAGTGAGTGGTACTATATCTTGGGATAAGTATGTGCATCTTTTCTACCTTTTTTTAATGAACTTAATCTAACATAAGTGTGCACTACCTCCAGTGTTGCCACTTTTGTCTATTCACCGATATTTGCCGATCCATGCTGGTCAACCGATCATCTGGTCGACTAGACAGGGACATCAGTGGCATCTCTACACTTTTCACCTGGTGCCACCCCCATCTCCTTCTCTTCACTTCCATCATCCTTTTTCGTCCTAAGAGTCGTCCTACACATCCTTGCTTGCGATCCTGTCCTTATATGCTCTGTCAGCTCCGCCCCAACTGCTCTAACTGGCCAGCCACCTCAGAGAGAAAAGCTTCTTTCTTTCCTTCCAGAATCTCTCTGTCCGCCCGGTTTGCAGAGACCCATTTATCTTCACTCTCCAGCATGTGCAGAACGAGGCTTCCTGGTTCCACGGGCCCGACCAGTTCTCTGCTTAGCTCTTCCCGTTCCCGTTCCCACCGTGAGCACTTGAAGAATGTGTGTCGTGCATAATCTACCACATCGTTGCAACAAGGACACTCGTCTCTCGAGGGGCTTTCCCGATTTTGTAAAGTATTCTAAAGTTTTTGCCGAAGTGTTCGTGTTCTGACAAGATTTGGATCAGGTATCTTTTCTAGCTGGTCTTTTGTCTTTTAAGTATGCGTTTTAGTAGGTCGTAGTTCAACACAGGAGCACTTTTCAATTTTAATTCCGAATAATAGTTTTGAAATTTCTTTCTACTTTGGTCTGAAACTCTTCTTTTTCAGTTTTTAGCCAGTTTTAAAATGAAATCAATTTTATGATTGCTCTTGATGTTTTCTCCAAGATCGAACATTTGTATTTTTGTAAATCACTACAGCTTGGTATTCAGTATTAAAGTCAAAATCTTAAAGATTTTTCTTTTCACTTACGACGTATTCTTTGGAACTTTCTTACCAATTGAAGTAATTATTTCCTTGTCATAAGGCATCCTCATTTAGTTCTGGCAATGTCTTACTAATTAGTAGGTTATTGCCTTACCTCTGAAATCATTATGACGATTATAATAAAGGTGAAGACTTAAAGATTTTTCCACTTGCGACCTATTCTTTGGAACTTTCTTCCAAATTTAAATAATTATTTCCTTGTCATACAGTAATCCTCCTTTAGTTCTAACAATGTCTTACTAATTAGTAGGATACTACCTTACCTCTGAGATCATTATAATGATTATAATAAAGGTATAGACGGATTATTATTTAATAAAAAAGGAAAGATAACAAATGATTTTGCTTGCTCTAGTAGGTAGGAATATGCTTCCTTCAGTAGATTGAACAATATTTTCTTGGATGTTAAGCCTGTGTGCCTCTTTTTCAGAACACTGATCTTCCTAGCTCTTCTGTAGTCTGTATGTTGAGGTAGAGATCGTCAGTTTCCAACATTCTCTCCAAAGAGGCTCCAGTTTGTGTTCCTCGGATTTCTACACTCCATTGCATATTCCTTTCTGGTTTCGTAGTTAAACTGTATCTACTGATGGTAGGGTTCTTCCACAATATACCAATTTTGAATTGTGCTTGCTGTAAAGGCGTCAGCTAGAGTTATGTCCAGTCCAACACCTCTTGCCTGATTTCATTGACAAAGGAAGGGTCGCTACCTCTATTTATAATAAGTGTTAGAGATAATGAATTCAATGGTGGTAAGGAAGTTTCCTCTATTATTGGTGTCCGTGCTGTCTCATTCCATGTTGTGGCGTTTGAGTGTTTATAGCCTCTTCTGTACCACTCTACCACTCTATTTACCTCATCTGGTGGTGATTTACTTTGGCCGAGGCCATTGCAACTTGCCTCTAGCCTTTCTTTTTGGTATCTTCTACTAGAACTACTTCTATGTCCCTGTGGTGAAGTCTGAAATGAATGTATAAGTAATGTCTTTCTTGAGTAATAGAACGGCCCTTGGAGTAATACAAACTGTTTTGTACACCAGATTATAATTGTCCCTTATCTAGAAATCCTATGTCAAATTTCCCTTTTTTGAATCTGTAATAAGGGCACTTTATGCCGCGTTAAAGCGATGGAGATTCAATTGGATATAGCGTACGCCCGCCGTTAATGTAATGGTGCACCCCACTGGCACCAGGCATTGAATTTCGAGGCTTTCTTCCTTTAAGGTTTTCTTTTTTCCGTCCCCATCGATTGAGCAGGGCCTTTTGTGTTCCTTTTCTTGGGTGGTTTTGCTCTCTCCTACCCTGGCCAAATCGATCGTTGATTTTTTGGCCCGCCTATCTACCCTGACACGGACTGTGAATCCATCTACGAATTTGAGTCTTTCCATTTCTCCTTAATACCCTTCAGTTGGAGGTCTTCGGATCATTCTGGTCATCAGCCAGTGGGACGACCATTTATATATTCGTCGCTATTGGGAAAGTAGTCAATCAGGACTTTAATGTGGGGCATATCTGCGTCTTCCAATATCTTTATCTAGGCTCCCTCCCATAGATTGAGATAGGCCAATTCGTCTTTTAGCCAGACGTCTGTGGTCAGATCAACCACCCTGGTGCAAGACACGCTGGTCTATGGTGAAACTGGTAGAATTTGGGCTTCACTGTTGCCTTCTTTCCATCTTCATATTTCATCCATAATGGCCTCATATACGGCTTCAATTAGTTCCGTAATCATGAGACATTCTGGAAAGTCTTCTAGGATCATACCTATTTAAACACTAGTTGCTGCCTAACTACAAGACTCTGTGTTGCCAGAGGTGATGAATACTGTTTGCCTATTCACCTTTATGGCCGTAACTATACTTCCAATTGACCGAGGTCTCTTACTAGCTTCTCTGAATGTTTTTTCGGCAATAATGCCTTTAGCCGAGCTTCCATTGGCTCCATGCCGCTCTTGCTCATTTTTATCTTAAATTTGTAATTATTAAAATGTTGACATTTTATTTCTTTTAATTTAATTTTTTAAATCTTACCTTGATTTTTTTCAGTTTCATTATTAGAGCTTATTACCTTTGCGTACTCTTAACCTATCACAATGCATGCATTGAACAAAATATTCATACCGTAGCGTACTTTGACCTACCCCAAGGCATTATTCACTGACCTAGCGTAGTCTTGACTTATCTCAATAATTAATTTGTTGTTCTATCATACGTTTGGTACTATTCCAAGAAATTATTCGTTGATATAAACATCATAGTATTTTGCTGGCATTTTTGTAGAAAGGATGATTATCATAAATAAGTCACTCATTTATTTATCTCTTGTTTCTGTTTTTCTATAGTTTCAATTTAACATACATCTGGAAGTGCATAAAAATATGTTTATATTACATTCTTCTTTCATTTCTGTTCTTCAAAGAAATCTAAATTTAAAATTGGCAAGAATTTTTGTCTGTGATGTGAGAAATTACATTCGCAGTTTTGAAAAAGATATCCCGATGTAGAAAAATTAAAATCATAAGGAATAGTGAACAAATGCATAGAAAAAATTAAAAAACTTTGCTGGAAAATTCAATAACTATCAAAAATAGTTCTTGCAACTCAGAAAAATTCCTGGAAATTTCGAATGGTACCTGAAAATAGAAAGAAATTATTCTAGGCTTCTATAAGCAAACTGTTGTAAATTGGTAGAAAAATTATTTTCTGACAATTCTAAAGAGATAATCAGGAAATAGTGCATTCTTCTTGAAAAATGAAAAACGAAAGAGAAATTGTTAAAAAATAGTAGAATTTTCAAAAAAATATTTATAGCTTCATTTTCCCGTAAAGAAAATTCTATAATTTAGAAAGAGCAATTCTTAAATCATTTCAGTGGGATAATAAAAAAAGGAGCAACATTTCTATACAAATTTCAATATTTAAAGAAAATTATCGGCATTTGAAAAATAATCTTCAAAGAAAATTATCTCGAAATTGAAAAAAAAAAATTTTGAACCGCTTTAGTCAGATAATAAAAAAATGGCAAACATTTGTAGAATACTTGAAGAAAATTATACACATTTAAAAGAGAAATTCTTATCATAAAAGATATTTTAAAATTGCATAAGTAAGCTTTTAATTATTATCATCATCATTACAGTATACACGTAAGCGTCGTTTTTTTTTATAATTTTTTTTAATAAAATCTGACTGTTATTATATTTAATTAAAACAGGACGCGCACGGCGAGCTTTCATTAAATCGCTTATTTAAATATATACTTTCTGGAGAGCGACGTCCGAATGCAATTAGTAAAAGATACACACACGCGCCCGCGGATATCACTTGAATGTCGGCTTCGAATAAAACCACTGTAAATATTTAATTACACGGCCGCGGGGGTTAAATTTATTATTACCGCATGCGACGCGTGTTTAAACTGCTAGATTGCAGTTTATGAATAGACCGATATATGTATATGCAATAGTAAAGTGGACTGTATCTCGCCGAAATGAAGAATTAAATGGAAAATACGGAGGGATGGTCTATGGGACGTCTTTATAAATTTTATTACAATAATTGTATATAAATATACACAGTGATATGGAATATAGGTCAGTTGTATTTTGTAAATTTATTTCAATTAGTTATTTTTTCGTTGGTTTGTATTGATGATTGAAAATTCAAATTTTAAAACACTCCTCAGTCGCCAACTTGCTTCGAGGCATAACATTAATCTAAAACTGTCGGCCTATAATATTGCCTTCAGTTCAGTTCAGTTTATTAGCTTTACAAGTCTTGCTAAAAAATGATACAAAATAAAATACATTCACAATAACTTTAAAATTTAAATCGCAAGACCTGGAGGTGGAATTCATAGTGCAGTGTTCTTCCACTCAACCCACAATATCGAATTTTTTTCATGACAAGAAGACACCAACCTCTTATATGGAAGAGCAAATCTAAATCCAGCAACGCATTAGATTTCTCACCGAATGATTTATCAACAAAAACTACAATGTACGTACGAATGGGCAATCAAGTCTGTAAATCTAGAAACCTGTAAATTAATATTTTGATAGACTAGATATTACAAAATTGTATGATTGTATTTACCAATCAGAATAAAAGAACTTATTTAATGTATTGTACATTGCGAACATTTCGCCTTTACATTTGTTTATGTTGTGTTTCAATTAACCGCAGAACTGTTTTCAGTTCAGGTATTCCATTTATCGGAACCGGTATCTCCCTCCTCGCCCGCCCTCCAACCCCGAACCCGTTGAATAATTCGGTGCAGCATATTTCGAAAGGAGTATTCTCATAATTCACCCGTCGACGAAGAAAATTTGCGGAAGTGCAATTAATTTCGCGCCGGAACGTCTTCACCCTCCTCCCCCTCTTCATCCTTCTCCACCGCCGCCGCTCCTCTTCCCATTTCCAGTTCACCGAAATGCAGAGCGCAGTTTTGACATGTCTCGGGGAGTTTTTCGAATGAGAATATAGCCAGGAAACAGACAAATGGGAAAACAAATAAGGGACCTCCAGTAAAATGTAGGGGGGGAGAGAGAGGGAAAGAGATGGAAACTGCGTTTATTTTATTCCAATTCTATTAACACCGGATGGAGTTCACGGAATGTTTGATGAATAAAAATAGTTGAGGAAGAGTGAAATTTGAATATCAAACGGTTTCTAGCGTTATTATTGTTTTCGCCTATTATTTCTCTCCGTAAATAAAGTTCCCTCGCATAAAAACTAAATAAGCCTTTTAGTATTAAAATATTCATTCGGTCTGGCAATGTTTTTACATAACTAAGGGTATACAATACAATTTAAAAGAAAAACTATACAAATAGGGAAAATTTAAATGTTAGATTTTTTGGTAAACCAAATCCCTTAACAATAGATACTTCTACTTCATCATACTTACTTAATCAATCATACGGTAAATGTATCGATCTTATAGATTACTGAATAAATATCTTGGATGTACTATATTTTACCTTAGTGCTAATAAAGCATCAACAATGACCATCAAATCACTTGTTCGGATTGCTTGGTTTCTAATTTCGGCCAAAGTTCCTAGACACATACCATCCAAGAAGGGATTAAATATACAAACTTGCATAATCCCAAATCCAATTTGTGCGAATTGTGACAAACCCGAAACCGCGACGACGCGCCGAACGCATCCGTTCGCCCTTTCACCCCTCGGGGCGCACTGCAGCAGCACCACCAGCAGCAGCAGCAGCGGCGGCGGCCCTTAATTGCGAACCCTCACTCGATTATCCCTCCATTCGGAACACTAGTATCAATCATGCACTTAAAGTTTATAGGCTTTAATTAAGTCTATAAATTAAGTTTTATAACTGAATTTATTACGGGACGCCCCGAGGCACTAACCAACCTCTCCTATGATTCACAGACCTAATCCACGATCGGTTTATTTATACTTGAATCCTTCGCCACCATCCCCATCCCTTTATCTGCGCGTGTTTTTTTTTTCTTAAACGCTTTTTCCAATCGGGCAATTAGGTGCGTTTTCCCCAGCGGATTTGCCTTATTATCGGCACGTCATGTTTCGAACCGTTTTTCTTGATCCGCTCACAAATTAGCGGCTGATTGGGGTTGATGGTTTGGGAACGATCGGTCGAAATGAAATTAGAAGATGGGAGGGTGGAGGGATCGAAGTTTAGGGTCCGATCGGTGTATTTCCCATATCATCATCGAATCTGAAATTAATTTGTTACAAAGCTATATGAAATGTGTAAATATAAAGAGAAATCTATAATAATCTTAAATATGCACAATTAAATATTATCATTCAAGGTTTTTAATTTATATATCACAAGCTGAAACTTAGATTTATCCACGGCGTACCTATGTTTAAGTTATGGATAATCGACTGCCCTTAATCATTTCATCTATCGCCTTTTTCAAAATCCCACACTGAAAACTCAATCTGCCTCTCCTAATCTGGGGGAGGTACTAACCTGACAAGGACACGGAATAAGAACACAAATAGTAAGCAGCTACACATCGCAAAGTATAGCATCAGGACCATGAAATCTACAGAACGGCTAATTGAATTAGCGGAAGAACTTTAGTCTTCAAGTAGTCCAGGTCTACACTCCCAAAAGTACTTCTGAGGATTGTGAAATTCAACAACTCTATGAAGATATTACCACTGCCCGAACAGAGGCAAAGTCATACTTTTCATTTATCATGGGAGACTTCAATGCCAAAGTGGGATAATCACAAATACAAACAGATCATATCCAAAGCCTCCAAATCTTCGGGCTAGAAACAAGAAACAGAAGAGGTGAAGAACTAATTAACTATCTTCAAAGCGAAAACCTATTCTTTAAAAAATCTGAATAAAGAAGATGGACCTGGCAAAGTCCAGACTCGCGGACAAAAAAATGAAATCGATTACATTATATAAAACAAGAAGCACATAGTTACAAACGTTGTAGTTCTAAATAGATTTCACAGAGGAAGCGACCACAAACTAATAAGAGCATCAGTTAAAATCAACTTTAGTGTAGAAAGAAAAAAGATGATCAAACAAAGCGCAATCCCAATTATAGAAACTATCAAACTAAATACAACACAATATCGGAAGGAGCTAGAGAGAAAACTAACATCAACATCGATGCCATGGCTGAAAAACTACGAAATGACATTCAAACGGTGAACATAAAGCTATGTTTCAACAGCAAACTGGAAGAGAACTAGCAAATCAAGGAAGATGCCATACAAATAATGAGTAAAAAACAATAAAAATATGAAAGTTTTAAAACGCTCACAGACGAACGGAAGAACCAAGATTATAAACATGAAAGACAAGAACGGTGTAACAACGAAAGAAATAATCGAAATAGTAGCCATTATCCAACAATTCTATACCGATCTTTATACTTCAACTACATTACACCCCGGGGAGAGCCATCCTAAAACAATCGTAAATGTCAACTCCGAGGATATGCCAGATATAAGCACCGACGAAATTATTACACAATCACCAAAACAAATGAAAACCGGCAGAGCGCCTGGAGAAAACATGCTAAAATTAGGTGGCGATGCTTTACTACAAACTATTACAATCCTCCTAAATAAATGCTTATATAACGGTAAAATTCCAACAACTTGGCAAAATGCACAAGTAACGATATTGCATAAAAAAGGGGACAATAGCAACATAGAGAACTGTCGGACAATAAGTCTCTTATCACATCTGTATAAGCTGTTAACTAAAATCAAAACGAACAAACTAACGAACAAATTCGACTTCTGCCAACCGCAAGAGCAAGCCGGCTTTCGAAAGCGACTAGTTACAACAGACCATCTTCATACGATCTGTACACTCATTGAAAAAAGCGCAGAGTACAAGATCACACTTCATCTAGCATTCATCGACTATCAAAAGGCGTTTGACTTATCATATTAATCGAAAACCAACTAATAGAGAATGTCAACGAATATTTATATCTTGGACTCACCATAAGGCTCAACAAAGACAGCCAAACAGCCGACGAATACGTATGACCTGGGCTGCTTTTGCAAAGCTAAAATTAATTTTTAAAGATGTGAATATACCTTTTGGACTGAAACGACAGATGTTTGATATGTGTATTCTCCCGGTCATGGTATATGGAATGGAAACTATGGCCTTAACCATGAAAAGTGACCAACTAAGAACTACCCAGCGTGCAATAGAACCAGTAATGCTGGGGGTGAGTCTGAACGATCGTATAAAAAATAAGGATAATTGATTGATGAGGCTGATAGATGTTGAAAGTTCATCCTTCTGGCGAAAACATTTATTATCGAATTGTAAATAATTCTGTGACAGGCAGATTTCCAGCAAGTTTCTGATTTTGGCTAAATGGTATTTTAAACTAGGACTGAAGTACACAACGTGTGAACAAAACATCTGGTTTGAATATCAGTGCAAAAATAAGGATGTTCGAGTAAAAAGTGGTGTCCAAGATGTTATGAAACGCACAGCGAAACTAAAGTGGAACTGGGCAGGTCATCTAGATAGGCAAAGTACAGATTGCTGTACACCGAAACTTATGCAGTGTCGCCCAAGGCAGAACAAACGTGGTGTCGGAAGACCACAAAAACGATGGAAGGTCGACATCAGAGAAATCGCAGGAACAAAATGATACTTAGCTTCAAAAGACCGTTGCTGCAAAAAACAATAAAATCTTGAATGTAATGAATAATTAAGCATAATCCAAATTTAATTTTAAATATTAATGACCTTCTACAGCTAATTTTATCTAATCTTGATTTTAAGCGTTTACACGTATAATGAATATAATTTTTATTAATTTACTCAATCAAAAAATTTACTTTGTCAATTTTCTTTAATTCAAATTTTGTAATTAAAGTTATTGCGAACTGCGAGGCGATCAGTAATTAGAGTCAATATGTATATGTAGGGTGGGTGGGTGGCCTCTATCCTACCCTCCAGTCAGTAAAACATCATCAAAAATTATTTGAAATATTTGTATGAATATATCATTTATAAAATACAATCATTTTGTGTTTGTTTACATTTTATAAGTTTTAACTAAAACCCTTGCTTATGTTTTACTGATTAGAGGGTGGGATAGAGGCCACCCACCCACCCTACAAATACATGATAAATTAAATTGCTAATCGTTGATGATTTTGCTGCTGAAACAATCAAACTCTTTATGTAATAGAAAATAAAACAAAATTCAAATTTAAGTTTAAACATAATTGACTCTTCATAGCTAATCTTATCTAATTAGGATCTAAAGTCTCCCCACCTATCATGCATTCAAATTTTATTAATTTCTTCACTTAAAAGCTTTACCTTTTGAATTTCTTTTTTATTCAAAAAGTTTTGTAATTAATGTTAGTCCAAACCTCGAGACGATCAGTAATTGAAATTTATAAGTATATGTAGGGTGGGTGGGTGACCTCTATCCCACCATCCAATCAGTAAAACATCATCAAAAGTTATTTAAAAAACTTTTATGAATAAATATCTAAAAATTGCAATTATTTTGTTTGTCTACGTTTTATAACTTTTAATTAAAACCCTCGCTTATGTTTTACTGATTGGAGGGTTGGATAGAGGTCACCCACCCACCCTACATATACATGATAACTTTAATTGTTAATCGTTGATGATTTTGCTGCTTACAAAACACTCAAACTCTATGTATCAAAAAAAATCAAAATCAAAATTTAGGTTTAAATATAATTGACTTTCTAGACCTAATTTTATCTGATTTAGATTTAAAGTCTGTCCACCCATCATGCATCAAATTTTTACTATTTCACTCATTCAAAAATTTTACCTTTTGAATTTCTGTTTTATTCAAAAAGTCTTATAACTAATTTTATTATAAATTGCGAGATGATAAGGAATTAAAGTTTATATATATATATGTAGGGTGGGTGGGTGGTCTCTATCCCACCTTACAGGCAGTAAAACATCATCAAAAATTATTTGAAATATTTGTATGAATACATCAGTTTAAAAATGCAATTATTTTGTGTTTGTCTACGTTTATAACTTTTAACAAAAACCCTCGTTTATGTTTTACTGATTGGAGGGTGGGATAGAGGCCACCCACCCACCCTAAAAATACATGATAAATTAAATTGCTAATCGTTGATGATTTTGCTGCTGAAACAATCAAACTCTTTATGTAATAGAAAATAAAACAAAATCAAAACTTAAGTTTAATTATAAATGGCTTTCTCTAGCTAATCTTATTTAATTTGGATTTAAAGTCTGCCCACCCATCATGCATCAAATTTTTAATAATATACTCACTTAAAAAATTTACCTCTTTAATTTCTATTTAATTCAAAAAGTTTTGTATTTCATGTTACTCCAAACTGCGAGATGATCAGTAATTGAAATTTATAATTATATGTAGGGTGGGTGGGTGACCTCTATTCCACCCTCCAATCAGTAAAACATCATCAAAAAAAATTTGTATGAATAAATCTCTTAAAATTGCATTTACTTTGCGTTTACTTTTATTTTACAACTTTTAATTAAAACTCTCGCTTATGTTTTACTGATTGGAGGATGGGATAGAGGCCACCCACCCACCCTATATATGCATATCAATTTCAATTACTTATCAATAGCAATTATCAATTAGCAATAGTTAAAATATATCAAAACTTTCAATTTCTATTTTTTTTCTCATTATCTTTAAGTTTTCGTTTAAATAGTTTTGTAATATTTTCATGTTAAAAAAAATACCAAGAAAAAACAAAAAACGCCTCGAGTAAACATCCACTTCCGGTGTATGAATGTTCACCAAAAGCTTTTCAGTTCCATTTTTTAACGATAAAACCTTAAGTTTAAAGTTTCATCTCAATCGGATCATTCGTTTTTGAGATACAGTGCCCACAGACATTTTCATGCACGAAAACAATACTTCCTCTATATATACCTATATATAAAATTATTTAAAAAATTTGTATGAAGAAATCTTTAAAAATTGCAATTATTTTGTATTTATTTATATTTTACAACTATTAATTATGATTATATCATAATTTGTTCAATTTAATTAATTGAATTTTGCGTTTAAAATAGTACGTCTAGATCAGTTTTGGGATAAAAATCTGTTGCTTTCTGATTGACTCTACATTCATGCATACCTACGCACCATTACAATTAGTTAACCGATTAATCTGTAAATAAAGAAGTTGGAAAATACTATTATTTCGAGCTAATTTATACTGAAAAAGAGGTGACGATTAGACAGATCTTCTAGATATTTCACATGCTTTTTATAATCCTGTCTTCAATATGTCTAATATGAAACTTCTATCTCATATGCTCGTACATTTATTAAATCTCTTGTTTTGAAGTAAGTCTACGTGGATGAGAAACGACGAGGAATCGGTATTGATTTCGAATAGTTACTCATTTCTGACAATACCCCCCAACTCGTACGGTAAATTATTCCATAGATGTTGAATAACAGAAAGACTAATAAGCAGATGGATAGATCGGCTGTAATTTGTGTATTGTGGTCTAAAACATCCACACGCATTATCTATAATGAATCGGAATTTATACCAGTTCTTGTTCGTCGTTTCCTTTTTTTTTTATACAAATAACTGTGATTTATAAATTCTCACGGCGATAAATCACCCGGATTTATATCCCCGCGGGTTGATGTTTGCTCCATAGTTCACGGATTTGTTTGTTTTTTTAGGTCCTTTCTTTCGTTCCGGGGCTGATTGATTGTATGCGCGCACGCCGTTTTACATTAATACGAACTAACGTCTGATTTCTGTTTAAAAAAAAATATAAGTGAAATATGAAAAAAAAAATTATTAAGTAGTAGGTTATTACTAAAATCATAATAAGTTATTAATAATAAAATTAAAAGAAAAAAACGTTAACTAATTCCAATTATTTCGATAACAGATTAGAAACGTGTAGGTTTGGATTGAGGGAGCATTAATCATGTAAGTTTCCGCACTGGCCAGTCACGGTCATTAATCAAACGGAATCGTCAAGGGGCGCCACTTCGCTATTAATAACATATTTAATACAACAGGAGCTCTGCCAGGACGATCGAACGTTATTTTCCCCTTAATTACACTGTATTTACAAATAGGTTAAAAATATTAACAGCGAGGGGAATTAATTAAGGAGGTGATTTATTACTGGTTTAATGTCCCGGCGGGGGTGCGAGAGGGGGATGAGGGTTGGTATATTATAATAATAAGCCGTCCTGTCGTGAGGGGCTAATAATTACGTAAACGTTATGGCGCGGACGGAAAAGTATTGTGCGGTTGACATGCATAAACAAGGAACGTCAGCGGACGTGAACACGACGTGGATTTAACAGCGCATAAAAGGGTGGCTTTTTCCACATAGAAATATCTATTATTCTTAATGTATTCGTTTATTTACATATTTCCAATTTGAGTGTAAATTCCGAGGGGATCCAATTAACTAGAATTAAATTTATACACATCTATTCAAAACGGTGAAGATTTAAATCCTTAATTATACGAAAAGAAAAATTATATAAATTTTATTATCCATTATCCAATAACGCTATCGTTACTTCAATCAGTAAATAGGTCGGTTTTTTTTTATTTATTCCCACTGTGCGAGCGTGTTTGATGTATCGCTTTATTCATTGTTGGGCCCCCGTAAGGGACGCGTGATTGCGCCCCTGCCGCTATCTCAGGCTCGTCCCTTAGCCCTTTGAAAACGGCAGCAACCGGTTCGCTTGTTCTTACGGCAACAAACAAATAGTAGCAAAGGACGCCGCCGCCAGGAAGTGGCCCATAAAATAAATCCTTTCGCGTATCCAACAAAAGCTTATGTAAATGTAATATCCACAGATCGTCTATTGTAATAGACCCCGGGATCGTTTCGTCGGAACAATTTTAAATGCTGATTGTGATAAACACCAAATCCACACACACTTACTGTAACAAATTGTATAATTAAAAACTTCAATACATAATCGAAACGTTTTAAACTCTATATACTATATATATATATATATATATATTTGTTCCAACATATATAGACATAAACGACAGATAGTAAATGAAAGTATTCGATGTTGTAAAACGTGCGGACAATGGGAGAACGGCACGTCCAGGACGGGACGCTGTCCGTGGGCCCGGGGATCAATCAAATTTTATTGAGGGTTGAAATGTGCGGCACTAAACGTCACATCACCATTGCACACGGTTATTAAAACACGAACGTAAAATCCGAAACGGTCCCAAACCGCGCCGCCGTCGTAACTCAAAACCTAAATAACTGCTAACAAAACTCGAGTTCGAAAAGGGCGTACATGTAAACGACACACTGCAGAATTTTATTATTAACTGCTATCTCTTCATACGGGCTATAAAGTTTTACAGTGCGACCAACAGATTCTGTTTAATTCGCGTTAAAAATAAAAGTTCAACATTATGTAACACATAAATCTCGTTTAGGATAAATCAAGAAATTATAAGTATTTGATTTAGTTACTGTTCAGAAGTATGGATGATTTTAGCAAGATGGAGCTTGCATACACACTGTCCATATGTTTGTAATCTATGATACTCTAATAGTTATTTTGTTTTTTTATTGTTTCCCCGTTAACAATCTATTTCACAATTTATCAACTGAGAGATCCAAAATATATCGAAACTTAAAATTTTACGGATTATAGCTTGATTATCTGTGATCCTGCGTTAATTGTATCAAACAAATGTTAGGATGCGCTATTTTTGGACAACTCCTCTTATAGTTTTTTACAATTATCCCTATACAGAAGAGGTACAGATTACTACGTCAAAACACATGCCAAAAACTTCAACCAAAAAAAGAGATCTGAAAACTACAAAACAAAATCTGAAACATAAGAGATGTAGATTTTTTAATGGTTAGGCAAAGATAGAAAAAAAAAACACTAGTAAAAAATTAAGTTTATTGATAATCTAATAATTAGAAGAGTTCACCACGATGCTTCCCTGAGCGAAATGACCGCAATTGCCTAATTAAAGAATTTGTCTAATATATGATACGATCACTGAAACTGGTGAAAATTTTGGAATGGAGGGAAAGCTGCAAATCAAGTGGATCCACTTAATTTTGTTGAGAGCCCAAAAGAATAAGTAATGAGGCCAGTAAAAGTCAGTTTTTAATGTAAACTTATCCATAAGATCCAAGCGAAGCAACAAAACACGCAACACTAATGTGGATACAGGAGCTTAACGATAATCCTTAATCTTGTAGTTAAAGAGATGAAGAATAATTTCAATATTTTCCTGAACTAACTAAGAACCTCAACAATAGCACGATGAATTAAATTCTCACTTAACCCGTGATGAAACTATTTTCTAATTGCGTTCTATTATAACTAAGTGTTTAATTAACCTTCTAATTAAACACTTGGTTATAATAGAAGGCAATTAGAACATAGTCAATTTTAAATATTAATATCTTACAAGTAGTGAAATATAGAATATACTACTTAAATATAATCCAGTAAGAAGGTACATCGAGCTTCTTACTGCAACAATACCATATATAAAGACAATAAAAGATTGGATTATTTCCGTAAGCATCAGACAAATGATGAAGAACATTTATACAAACTTTGTACACCGATGAGCTTAAGTAAGTTAGTACATAAAAAGGTTATGGACGTAATCTGTTCCTGACAACTAGAGAGGAGAGAAAATGATTAGGGGCCGTCGATCATCCAAAACTTAAAAATATTTACGCAGTGGATAAATTTACGTTTCAGCTGGTGATCTATAAATTAAAGACCTTTAAAATTATGAAAGATTTCACTTTGTTATTACAAAAAAATTTCACGAAAACAATTATTTCCCTATATTCTATATAGGGAAAGTAATAACGATGTAGAATTCATCAAGAATTCGTAATTAGAGTTATCATGTATGTGTAGGGTGGGTGAGTATCCTCTAATCCACCCTCCAATCAGTAAAACACATGCGAGGGTTTTAATTAAAAACTGTAAAACGTAAATAAACATAACATTATTGCAATATTCAATCGATTTATTTTAAAAAAAATTCAAATAATCCTTGATGATGTTTTACTTATTAGAGGGTGGGATAGAGACCACCCACCCACCCTCCATATATACCTACACTTTAATGCCTAATCGTCTCGTATCGTATCCAATGAGATTAATTACAAAACTTTTTGAATAAAAAAGAAAATAAAATTTTTGAATGTATAAATTAGTAAAAAATTGATGCATGATGGGTGGTTAGCTTTAAAATCTAAGTTAGATAAAATTAGCTATAGAAAGTCATTTATATTTAAACGTAAATATTGATTTTGTTTTATTTTTTATTACATAAAGGGTTTGATTGTTTTAGCAGCAAAATCATCAACGATTAGCAATTAAAGTTATCATCTTTATGTAGGGTGGATGGGTGGCCTCTATCCCACCCTACAATCAGTAAAACATAAGTGAGGGTTTTAGTAAAAAGTTATAAAATATATAAAACAGAAAATAATTGGAATTTTTAGAGAATTATTCATAAAAGTTTTTCAAATAAATTTTGATGATGTTTTACTGATTGGAGAATGGAATAGAGGCCACCCACCCACCCTGCATATTCATATAAATTTTAATTATTTATATTCTCGCGGTTTGGAATGAAATTAATTACAAAACTTTTTGAATAAAAAACAAATTAAAACGATAAAATTTTGAAGTGAGTATATTAGTAAAAATATGATCCATGATGAGTGGGCAGACTTTAAATATAAGTTAGATAAGATTTGCTATAGAAAGTTAATTATATTTAAAATTACATTTTGATTTTATTTCCTTTTTTATTACATAAAGGGTTTAATTGTTTTTAGCAGCAAAATCATCAACGGTTAGCAATTAAAGTTAATATATATATATATATATATATATATATATATATATACGGTGGGTGGGTGGCCTCTATCTCACCCTCCAATCAGCAAAACATAAGCGAGAATTGTAACAAAAAGTTGTAAAATATAAATAAACACAAAATAATTGCACTTTTTGAGATTTATTTATACAAATTTTTCAAATAATTGTTGATGATGTTTTACTGACTGGAAGGTGGGATTGAGGCCACCCACCCACCCTACATATACATATAAATTTCAATTACTAATCGTCTCGCGGTTTTGAGTAAATAAATTTTACAGAACTTTTTGAATAAAAAAAATTCAAGAGATAAAGTTTTTGATGAGGAAATTAATAAAATTTTTAAAGAGGATGAGAAGACAGGCTTCAAATCTAAAATAGATAGTATTAGCTATATAAAGACATTTATATCTAAACGTAAATTTGTATTATGCTTTAGTTTTTATTAGATATAAGATTTTATTGTTTTTTTGCAGCAAAATCATCAACGAGTAATATATGGTGGGTGGGTGGCCTCTAGCTAACTTTCCAATCAGTAAATCATAAGAGAGGGTTTTAATTAAAAATTGTAAAATGTAAAGAAATATAAAAATTGTGATATTGCCATCATAATGTTTTCCTTACAGTTTCTCCAAAACTATGAGGTTTACGCAAAAGGCTATTGTTAATAATTTACTTAATTTTTGATTCTTTACAATTACTTGATAACAAGTAATTGTAAAGATAAATTTCATGTAAATCATATAGTTTATTAGTACTAGGCAAAAAATATCAAAATTTTTAATTTTTAATTTTTTTCTCGCAAGTTAAGCACTTTATGAAAAACATGTTCTAATAAAACTTGCTCAGTTTCTCATTCCTTTTAACTTTTGTTTGAAGAGTAATGTAATATTTTTAAAATTTAGAAAAATATCGAGAAAAATCCAAAAAACACCTCGAGTAAACAATCACTTTTTTTATTAATAATGATAAAACGTTAAGTTTAAAGTTTCATTTCAAACGGATTATTCGTTTTTGAAATAGAGCGCCCACAGACATGTTCATGCACGAAAATAATACTTCCCCTATATATACTATATAGGGAAAGTAAAAATACTAGTGTAATCTTGACCTACCTTAATCACTTCTTTATTATACTAGCTTACTCTTGACCTACCCCAATAAATAACATATTATACTATAGTATTCACCCTAGTGAATTATTTATAAACCTGTGTGATTATTGAGATAGGTCAAGAGTATGCTGGGCTAATATATAATTTATTAAGATAGGTCAAGGATACGCTAGATCAATGTGTGCCACTGTTTTTGAAAATTTCTTCGGGCACAATTTGTAATAACAACTGCTGAAGCCTTCTTAGATCTCAGATTGCTACCTAGAACTTAAAACATCAATCTATAAATGCTTTAAATTTCCCCAAATACAAATTAAAACAACTTTAAAGGAGGTCTTAAAATGAGGAATTATTTAAATGCAATTAAAAAGTTTAAAAACATTTACTAATTTAAACAAACGTTACTGAACATTTGCTTAAAAAGTTACAAAAATATTATGAAAACTGTTTAAAACTTTATCAAAAAACAGCGGAAAATTTACTTGTTTTCCAGTACTACAAAAATTATGTTTATGTTTTTTCAGTAGACTGTAGTAGTTTTTAAATTTTTCTTTAAACAACATTATTTCTTTAGAGACGTTTTTATAGGTAATATTGATTTATTTCTATCATATCCATTAGCTAAAAAAACAATAAAATAATCATGAAAGGCTGAAAGATATACGTAATTAAATATTGTAATACTATCTACAACAAAGTTTTTTTCTCTTTCTCTCTCTCTTTAATCATGATTTAAATTTTAATTAAGTATTTGAGATAATGACAAATTTTTAATATTGCTGATTTACCCTTTTAATAAATACGCAATCAGTCTCTTTCTGCCATGTCTACATTCTTTCATTATAAGAACTGATATTATAAAATTACGTTTTTTTCTTTTTCTGATTCTCATTTTTTGCGTGTCCTTGTGATTCAAATTTTATCGGCCCAATTTTCTAGCCGCTTCCCTTTATGGGGCAGGCCTAAATCAAGCCGGCGGCGCGCACCAAGAGGAAACGTTAAATATGCGATAAATAAGGGAAACACGAGAAAAACAAGTGTACACACAGAAAGGGATCGGACGGGAAAACTAATGCCGGCTTTTTATTTGATTTCATAGTTATCTCTTTCTCTGAATGTAGTAGTCTAGGAGGGGGTGAGGGACGAAGGGCGAGGCTCTAAAGCGTGCGTCTATATATTCGCTCGTTTCTACATTGTTCAGCGGCTTTTGATAACATCAACGAACTTTTCATACGAATGGATTATTCATTTCGACTCTATCTCTATTAAGGACAAATGGTAATATTATAATCTCGAAGATCTTTATAACGAACTTTCTACTTGTTTAGTTATTTAGATTTTTCGTTTGAAAATATATTAATAAGGTTTAAATTGGAAGATGTAATACACTTGTCATGATCCATATATATTTTTCAGATAATATTACACGTGTTTCCATCCTTACGGATTATTATCACAGTTGAAACTAATTTGTAAGTGATAAAATATATATGGAACACAACAAGTATATTACTTCTCCTAATTCAAACAATTTTGTTGTTATACATCATAGCAAGTTTTCAATATATTAAGGTTTATATAAGGTAAATAAAATCAGTGAAATTACAAACCGAGTGTTTTATTTACCTCTTATATATTGGAATTTCACCAATTCAATTCAATATATTCAGGTTTATTTGAGAAATTGTATTTAAGTTTATATTATTAGATTATTAGATTCTTATAAGATCTAAATAGATTTTTTGATGAGTAAGATATATTAAGTCATTAAGTTTTTATTGATTTGTTTATGTGTATTAATTTAATCAGTAAATCAGTAGATTAGTAGATAAGGGTGGTTTTTATTTATTTTTTTCGGAAAGTTAAGTTGTTTAACGGTCTCAGAGCGAATCCAATTACTTTGAGGGGGTAATTATAATTAATGCTACTTGCAATAACTCCTCCGAAGTAACGGAAACTTGCGAAGGATTAATTAATTTGTGTATTCCACGTGGGAGGGTGCACATTTAGACGGGATCCCCTCGCGGAATTCACCGCCGAGACATCGATTCCTTCGATCGAGTTGCCGCTTTGTGTTGCAATTATAATTTAATTTGTTCTAACACCCACCAGAAACGGTTCTGCTCTCAAATGGAAATTCCTGCTGCAATTTAGAGTGCTCGCAGAAAATTTAATCATGCATCGAAAAGCTATTAATATACAATATCACTTCTGTGCAACAATGCACGTGCATTTTTCTACCCCGAAATCAACTTGCAAACGCAATCGAATTTCACTTAAAAAACATCCATGGGATTTGCCCCTGATGCTTCCGATATTACCGAGTCCGCAGGACTCTAATACGTTTTAAATTTGAAAGGACCGTGATCCGAATTCTCTTGGCGTTCGAGGAACCGCTTAGGTAAGCTCCTGCAAGGTGGACCGTGATCCTCAGCACTAATGTACTTTTAATTTTAAGTGTTTCCACTAGGAAAAATGTACCGTTTTTTTTTCTAGACTTTATAATCAAGCTAATTTAAAGCATTTCGTCTTAATGCAAACGCAAAGCGCCGAATGAAAATCTTTGGATAGTTGAAGGAATTAAGTCTTCAAAGGCGAATTACTATCTGCAGCTTAAACGGCTGGATGGAAAAAAAAGCATCGGAGGAGGAAAAACGCCCGACCTTAACCGGATTAAAACTTTATTTAATTTTAAATTGATGCCAGAACTCGTGAAGTATTGGACGTGGCAATCGATAAATTAAGCAAGTCAGTCGCGCTTACTTCACCGATAGTTCCACGCCGAGGTAGAATTTTAATTTCGTTTAATAGAGAGAACGGAATTGAAGTGGGAAGGGCGAATTCGATACAGGAGTTTAATACCGGATTAAACTACATACGCCCGCCCTCGTTGCTTGCGTATTTAAGGTGGAAGATAATGCCGCGAGTTTATAAGAAGTAGCACAAAAGGATACAATGTACGTACATTGTGGATTAGGAGAGTGGAATTATGTGGTGCATTTATAAGAAAATATTAAATTTCATTATTAAGCTACGATATTCTTCAATCTTCGATTATTCAAATATTTCTGTAGACTATTACAGACTCAGACTAAGTACCTAAAAATATAAATGATGAACTGATTGAGGTTCAAGGCACTTACTTCGCGATAATTCAATTAAAGAAAAATTCAAATTAAAATTTTTATATAAATGATGATATATATAGTTCTGCCAAATAATCTTCAATATAGATTATATTAAATAGCTTTTTGAACATTTTAATAGAACCTATTATCCATACTAAGAGTAATATGGCTAATTATCTTCATATTACTCTCTTCGCGTATCTTTACAAAAATGTGATAATAGTACCAAAATTGAATATTTTGAACAAACAGCAACCGTGCCACTTGTAGTTGGTAAATCAGCTTCGTCTGGTCTTTGCCCTGAAGTCTGATATTCTGAAGCAAGTTCTTCTGCTAATCGAAACAAAAAGTCTTTCCGTGAGATATTTTTTCCTGTTGTATTTTTACACAATATAACGCAATTTATTCTGGCTAAATCTATAATATTGAAATAGATCTGAAGTGGTCATCATCTGTAACCTGATTTCATAGTATATTTTCGTGCTATTTGAAGAGTGACATCGACACCAAATTAAGTTCTATTATAAAACGATACAGTTTCAGGTAATTTCTTGGCAGTTTTATTAATATTGACGTGTTTATGTCTTATACTTAGTATAAGTACTTTTTTATTTAGTTTACTCTTGTAAACGGTAAGTGTACATCTACTGGATTGTTATAACTACGTTGAGAAACAAGCCCTGCTGTCTTTTTTCAGTTTAAAACTATTCTTTTTCGAACTTATTTTTTCAAGCAACGAAGTATTTTTAGATCATAATTTTAACACCAAAGAAATCTAGCAAAGAAACTATTGGTTGTTTTACCCTATACCATGGTTCAAAAAATTTCATTACGACAAATTCTCTTGGGGGTTGATGCATTGCAATCCTCGTCTTTTAGTAAATACGGAACAGCCACTTACCATATATTTCATTTGTAGATCAATCGCCACCCAAAAACTTATGCCAAATTATGAGGTTTGTTTGGCATATACTGGGTAAATCTGCATCTGGCCTTCTTTAGGAAGAGTTGCTCATCCACGGTAATATAAGTTCCTGATTTCAACTGCTTTCAATAAATTTGTTTTAAACTTCTGAAACTAAAGCGGATTGGTCTGCTTACAAACGTTGACTCCTCTGATTTCTTTTGTCAAAACGAATGTATCGCAGAATCTCAGTAAAATCACGTCTACTCAAAGTGCTGGAGAAAAATGATGGTCCTAACTTGTTGTTTCATAAATATTGAAGCATCAAAGAATTTCCTTCGTACGCCCCACGTGCCACAATATTGCAAAATATGCCTTCAGTTATGCTTCCGTAATTGTCCAGTTTTTCCCCAAAACTCGAAAGCCTTATAAAATGTATTAATTTATTTATTTAGCTTTCTTCCTAATAAAATACACATTAATATATTTAAAAAAAATAATACAAAACATACAAAAATTTTAGATTGAAGAAGCTGGGCGAAGTTCATGCGGTCCGATGATCTTCCACTTTAACCCATATTCCTGGCAGGCATTGAGAATCTAAGAATTATCTGTACTAGTTACAAAATATGGTTGTCAATCAGTAATAGGAACGTACTACTTAGATTGCCGATCATAATGTTTCTTTTAGCATGTGCTGTTGACCGGTGTACATCTTTGAAAACACTCTGAACTGGTAATCCACCAGCAACACCTCCTTCTTCAATTCTTTTCTGATAGTTCAGTCTGAAGCAAATTCAGTTGACTGATTTGGTATGTTCCGTCTTCAGAATTGGAAGGAAATCGTATTCATCGCCTCGAAAGTTTTTTTCGAATATTTCCGCAATCACTGTCGCTTGACTGATCTATATTATCTTTATCAGGAAATTTCTCATCACTACTCTCGATAATAGTCACTACCTTGTGGATCAGTTTGTATCTTCAATAATTCGCTGTCGCTATCATGTAAATCATCACCAGTATGCACCAGTCATTTTGATTGGTACTTGGTATAAGTGTCCCCCTTCTTCAGGGTTGGAGATTTTTATCTATTTCTAAATTTTCCAGTAAATTTAGTTTCTGTCCTTTGTTGGAGATGTGGAAGATTTTAAAATTGTTGTCAAAGCGGTGGATTGTTTCAATCGGGTGGTTTGCATAGATTGACGTGTCTTTTTTATGAATGACCGCTTTTTGGTGTTCATTTATTCTTTTATTGAATGCTCTCCCAGTTTGGCCTTTATACATCCTCAACAGATCTCTACCAATAGAGGCGATTTTTAAATTGAGGTAATTGGCATATTTTCTTCTCTATGCTATCCATAAAAATATCTGCAATTAATGGGCTTAGCTAGGCCATATAGTTAGAAGCAAGTCTCTTTCTCAAATTGAAAATAATTTTGATGAATGCAAATTTCTAACAGCGATAATATTTCATTTATTATTACTGGATTTAAGTTTGTTTTTTATTAGATTTTTTACTTCTATAGGCGGGACGTTGGTAAATAGATTTGTTACATCAAATGACACGAATTTTGAGTTAGATATTAATTTAATATCTCTAATTTTATTAAGAAGTTTTATGCTGTTTTTATGAGTTAAGTTTTTTTGCTATTAATTCACGTGGTGCATTAGTATAAGATACTACTGGTCTTATTGGATTATTTACTTTGTCAAGTTTTATAAGACCATATAATTTGGGTGGTTGTTGGTTCATATTAATAGCAACATATTTTTCTTTATCTGATATACGAAACATAAAAATATAATAATGGAGAATCAGTTACATCTAAACCTATCAAAAATAAAGCATGGTCGAACAATATTGTCTTTACAACAGCTGGCAAGAAATACCGTAATTACAATAAATAAAACAGAATATTCGTATAAAATCAAAGAATTTATGACATCCTACAACTTTCTACCTCTTAAACAAAACCCGACCAAAAAATTCCAACAAACAATCAGAAAAACATTGAATAATATTTATTATATTTCATCAGATGGTCTTTCTGCTCGTTTATTAAGATTTATAGTTATAATTTTTAGAATGTATCTATTTTTTTACTTCCTTAAGTCCTAAGAATTTTTAAGAATTTTTTAATTATCATTTTTCAACTTGTTTGATTTACAAAACTTTTTATAAAGTTGAATAAAGTTCAAACCATTTTAAATGTTTAATTTTACAACATGTATAAGTCTTCTTGGTCGGATCTTTAAAATACGTTTAGAACTAATTTATTTAGATTGAGGATTTTCAAAGTATTAATAAATCTCGTTGTTTTCCAAAGATCTTTCAGAGCATGTTTGAGTTTTTGAGTACTTTTGTAGCTTAACGTTTCCTAAAGGTTCTTTAAAGTACTCTAAGAACATGCTAAACAAATAGACTTTTATAATTTTATGCTAAGATGCAAATAAAAATAGATTATTTTATTTCGGGCCTATATAAATATATTTAGATCTTCCCTTTGATTGAAATCAAATTTCTAAAGACCATTGGAAGTATTTTTAAGGCTTCGTTAACTTTAAAAAATTTTAAACTAGTTTTAAATGTTTTGATTTCTTGAATTGTAGAGGTCTTCTAAAATATTTTCAAGATCAATATCTTTGAGAATAGTTTCTAAATTGTTTGTTTATTTTAAAGGCTCTCTTAGAGTGGAGGTCTTTCAAGGCTTTCCTTGATTTTGTGTTTATTAATTTAAAAGTTATAAAGGCAGACCAATTTTAAAATTGTAGATATCTGTCGTTTTTATAGTTTATTGTCTTGTCAAAGCTTTTTGATATTTAAATATCTGTAAGGTATTTATAGGAGTTTCCCAATTTTTAAGGTATTTAATTATATCTTTAGGATAGTTGAGGCTGTTAGTTGTTGAAAGTTCATTGTAATCACTTTGGTAACTTTTCGTAAATGAAATACGATAACACTTTCAAATATTTATTTTGCCGTTCGCGACAATTGTTTCGACACACTGTGTCTTCTTTAGGCGAAGAAATGTTTCTTTAGGAATCTTTGAAATAATATGATATTATAAAATATATTAAAATCCTTCAGTTCGTGGTAGAAAATTAGCTAATAATTTAAAAATACGAAAACATTTCGTGAATCTACAGAGAATTAGTTGTTTCAACAAGTAATTTGTTTTGTAGTTTTAGTAAAACTCATTGTTGTAGATTCACGAAATGTTTTCGTATTTTTAAATTATTAATATGATATTGTTAAGGAGTTAATAATGAGCGTTCTCGTTTATATGAAAACTTTAATTTTGTATTGTATTACAAAATAAACACTTGTGAAAATTAAAAGAAAAAAGGTTTACCCATAACCTCAATGTGTCATGTGGTTGCAATCGCATTGAAATCACGAATGATAACATATCTTTTGTAAATTTTGGGCAGACGTATGATGGTGTGCGAATAAAAGACAAATGATTCGCGACTTAACAATTGTACTGGCGTAGTTATCGGCAGATTTCAATTTAGTACTTTCAACACAACACATTTCATTTATGGCAGTGGTCAAATGAAGGTTGTGTCACTGCCTACTTTAACAAAGTAGCTGTCAGGAGAAAATTGACCAACTATAACACTCCTCCTTAAGCAGTTTTCTTCTTAGGTCTTTGAAAATCTTCTTACTGAGTGGCTTTATGAGAATGTCGGCGATATGGTCTGCACTTCTAACGTGTAGCAGTCTTTACGTTTGCGTGCTTCACGTTATTTGTTCTCCACGCCTTATGAGTAATAATGAAAAACTGTTTTCTCCATAATCTGCATCAGTATATGCGGACACTACATTACTTCGAACAAAGAAAATTCCCAATCTAGGCGTTCCTTTCAGGTACTGAAAAATGAGCTTCATCATTTTCCAATGTCTGTTCATAGGTGATAAATAAAACACTTCGGTTTTGAGAATTTACACAATTTAATGTCGATGCACTGCGACAATTGTTTCACCACACAGTGGCTTCATCAGGCAGATGATAAAATTTTATAATCTGCCTGATGAAGCCACTGTGTGGCGAAACAATTGTCACAGTGCATCGACATTAAATTGTGTAAATTCTCAAAACCCAAGTGTTTTATTTATCACCTATATAATGGAATTTCACCAAGTAAAAGCCTCATCAATCCAATAGTCTGTTCATAGGTCGACTGTTGAATCTGCTACGGTGAAGCTCAGGTCTGGTCATGAGATGGTGTTCAGATAGAGACTTCCCACGGCTTCATGATACGGTTGGTATAGAGTTCGATGCTGTCTCATCGTTTGAGTACTTTTTAGGGTCGGTAATCATCCCTTGCTCTATTGGTGTGGCCGTGGGATTGTAGTTGCCAAAGTTGTAGCATTGTGATCCTTTGTTGATTTATGAAGATGCCACTTAATTGTTCTTCAATTTGCATTCCTAGGTACGCCAGCTTTTTCGGAAATATCTTGTCAAAGATGATCTTAAACATTTCATTTAGTCTGGTAAATATCCATTGCATGTGGTCGATGTCCTTCGCTGCTATCAGCTCATCATCGGCAAATAGCACCATTTTATCCTGATTGTAATAGATGCATGGGTCATCATCGGCACTTACGAGCATGAGAGATTCCAGGTATTTCGATATTTTCTCATTCCAGTTTCTGGGAGCTTGCTTTAGTCCGTTGAGATATAATAAATTTAAAAATACGAAAACATTTCGTGAATCTACAACAGTGAGTCTTACTAAGACTAAAACAAATTAATTTGAAACTACTTCTCTGGCTAATACCTCGACAGACATTGAATAAAACAAAATTAATTTGGGTGTTACGAATAGTACAACTATCAAACTAATTTGAATGAAACTATTTCCGTTGAGATATTTTTTCAGTCTGCACACTCATCCGGTTCAGTCGGCTGCACTATGTAGATTTTTTTCTTCAAGCTTCCGTACAGAAAGCTGATCCATACATCGAAATTGGCTAATATTAATTGAGGCAATACTTAGAATTAGTTGAATCATGTCGTATTTGGCTACTGGACTAAAAGTTACCGAGTAGTAAACTCTGATCTCCTTCCTTCTGCTCGAATCCCCGAAAGGACAGTCTTGCCTTGTACCTGTCATTTTGTTTTTACGTAGAACCTAGCGGCATGTGAACGATCGCGCATATCTTGGTGGTTGCACGAGTTCCCACGTTTTCATCTTAATGAGCGAGTCGAACTCCTCCTGTGCTTCTTATACAGGTAAACCCTGCACTTCTTTAAATATGGCGGTATCCTTCTGGGCTTCTTCCTGCGACTGATTCACCAGGTGGTCACTGTATCTGCTTGAAATTCACAGATCCCTACGGTCACTAAGAATCGGACGTCCAATCTCCTCCACTTGTTGATGAACTGGTTCTACAAAGTCTTCTACAGTGTCGTCGTACTTGCTGCCTGACGTTTCATCATCTTTATCCTGTTGGCGGTGGTCTAATTTGGGTTCTTTCTTCTATATTTCATCTGGCTCTTCGTTTCTGACTTCCAACATGGCGTCTCTCGACTTGTATCGAATAGGACATTCACGGAGCTGACTATGTCACGTTGGTCTGAAACATACACCCCATAGCAGGGCGAGTCTATGTCGTATCCAAAGAAGATTCTTTCTCTTGACTTCCTTGATATTTTTGTACATTTATGGTCCAGGATGAGAACATAGCAGTGACATCTAAACTTTCTTAATTTGTTTAAGTCAACCTGTTGTCCGTACCATAGCTGTACAGGACTTTGGTTAGCCTGTGAGCTTGTACCTCTTTGATTTAATGTGAAAGACAGCGTATGAAATGGCGTCGGCCCACAGATTCTCTTTCAAATTGCCCATGTGGTTGGCTGACCTTGCGGCTTCCACGATTGTTATAATTTCTCTTTCCACACGCCGGTTCTGTTGTGGTATTTACGCGTTGATCTTACTGTGAAAAAATCTAGAAGTTTTTGCGTAGCGCCATTCTTGATTTCTGTCTTGTTGCCGGACTTGATACATTTCAACTTTCTTTCTAACTGGTTTTCGACGAACCTAATAAACGTTTCTAATTTTCGTGCGGCTTCTTCATTGTTCTTCAAGAAGTATATGGTCCTGAAATGCGAGTAGTTATCTTTGAATAGCAGGAAGTACCTGAATCCACCGAGACATGGCGTGCTCATTTTGCCCAAGTCGACATGCACCAGATCCAGTAATTCCTCGGCAATATTCAGGTGAGACTGTGTGTTGCTTCCTGTACGAGCATCCTTTGCAGACGTAACCATTCCAATCATCATAGTAGTTGACGTTGTTACGCTTCAGAATATCCTTAGCGTAATTGACATTCTGGTGTGCTAGCTTCTCATGCCAATCATCGAAATATCGTGACGCCAGGAAGGTGTCAGCTTCCTCCTAACGAATTATCATCCGATAAAGTTGTCCATTTTATTCTGCTACTGCAACCCTCTCTATCCTGTCACTGGCCTCAAAGATCTATCGATCGCTGTCCGCTGGCTGTATATAACCTTTGTCCATAGTTTGTGTCACTTAAAACAGGTTAAAATGTACTGTTTTTAAAAAACAGTGAAGAAAAGAATTTAACAGCGTTTTTATTATTAATATAATCTTCATAAAAGATCATATACAGGTTAAATGTTGGTTTGGGGACGTAAAGGATGTTGGTCAGCTCTGCCTTCTGCCAAGTGGTTCCATCAAAGACCTCCAGCTTTACATCCTCTGCTCCAATGCCTTCCAATTTTGTTGAATCTCTAATGACAATAACCTTCTCCTCCAGAGTCTGGTAGTTCGTTAGCCAGTCTCGTCTGAAGGTCATATGTTGAGTTGACTTACTGGCCAGGTACCAGGAGTCTCTGCTGTTATTCTTCAGGTTAATGTTCTCGAGCGTGGCTGGTGACACGCTTGAAGTGATGAATTCTTAGCGAGTTTTGACATCATCTTTAGTGTTGCGTTGATTTGAGTCTCCCTTAGGACAATCCTTGCCAAAATGCCCCTTTTGGTTGCAGCCAGGTACCAACTCTAACAGATATAAAAATATTTTAAGATCTTCAAAGGATGGTTTTAAAGTTTATCATTATTTAAATTAATTTTAAGGTTTTACTTGTTTAAAAAAATATATATGACAATGTGCTTCGAAATAATTTTGTTGAATTTGGCTAATCTTAAAAGACCAATACAATCAACTTCTGTTAACTTTCGTGCTAATACGCATATATCCATGATTCATCACCTGTTTGAAGCATTTCTTTCGACTAATCGACAGGAGCAGAAGCATTATTTTGAAATATTGTTAAATTATACGGGATCCAACGCGAAACAAAATTTTTGACAACTTAATGTTCGTGTATAATCGAATGTTTAAGGCCCAAGGATGCCTCATTCTTACGATAAGTCACATGACGATCTTTCGAAATCAATTTACGCACAGCATCAACATTTTTTTTTGGAACCACGGATTTTAGACGACCTTTATTACCACGCCAATTTGGCAAGACAATGATGGAACAATCTGCACCAGAGATACTTTATGTGGCAGTAGTGTCATTGAAGCAACAGTAGGCAAGAGTGGAAGATCATATTTTCATGTACAATCAAAATGTTTGTAACAAAGTTGTGTTTTGAATGTTATAATGTAAGTATAATAGATAAATAAATACTAACTGTCCATCCAAGACAACTATTGTCACGAGTGAATTTCGGATAAAATCGATATATAGTTTTTTTTATGGTACTCTTTGTTCGAAACTCGAATTAAAAGTAAAAAATAATCGCACGACAATTTTTTTCATGTCACTGTATACAACACAAATGGTGCATAGAGATCAAAACATTCTGAGTAACTTATTAACTATTGATATAACGTCGAACTTTATGTTGCCAGATGGCAGCACCTGGATCGTCCATTACCGAAATATAAAAATCAGCCCTCGTATAATAATTATATACATTAAAATAATTTACATAACATTCCATATATATAGAAAATTGTATATAAATCAATTAACTTGAATAATTCACCTGTATAATCATATTACACCTACATCTCAGCCGTAGATTAACCGTTCATAAATTTTATATCGGGGATTATGCGAGTGGTTTAATGAATAATTGCCTAATCAAATAATAAGCGGGATGATGGAGGGATTAAACAATTATAAGCAAATATCACTGTCGTATCAAACCGGGCATTAATTTATCAGGGCGGCTCGTTTGTAAGCCGCGGATTTTACGCCCAACAAACGTTCTAATTATTCCAAATATACCCCAATATTGTTATTATGTTCGCACGTAGACGTGCATTAATATTTTATTTACGGAAATTGTTTTGTTTACTTGGTAATTCATTTAAATTTAGATATGGAGTGCTACATTTAATTAATTAATACATTACATGTTATACTTCATTATTGGCAAAACATTTGTAATTTAGTTTATTAATTTAATTTACATATCAATCATACTTCATACAATTATAGATAGGTTTTGATTTTCATCAGCATAGTCGAAATTATTGATTTAATTTTGTTACAAGGATATAATATATATTTTGAGCCAGGCTACTTATAAAAATGCAAAGCAATTGAGTTTTGTGAAGGATTGTGCTGATTTTTTTGGACTTTAAAAAAAATATTAAATGGTAGCATTTACGAGTAATAATTATTTTCTGCAATAATGTATTTTTCTAGTTTTTCACAACACTTGAAAATAATAATGTATTAACTTCGGAGTGGATTACTCGCTCCGTATTCGTTTTATCGCTAAATCCGTTTGTTTTCTTTTCCTCTCTTCATTTTTTTTTTGATAGATGTTAAATCCTAAATCCTCTAGTATATTACGAGACGCGGAGAACGTCCAGAAAACCGTCGAGATTTCTTATTAAAAATATAGCAATCACTCGTCGTCGCCGCCACCGGCTCCTCCAACAATAAAAATAAATACATCCCGATTGTAGCTTTCGACCCCAATCTCGAATAACCACGTCGTCGCCGAGTAGTAAACGCCTTTACGTTGGAGTGTCTTAATTCTTTGTCCGTTTAATGCCTTCCAGATTTCTGGAGGCGACACTCGATGAAAAAATCAGCTCGGAGAGAGTTAATGGTGAAGGAGTCCATTTGTTTTTTTTGATGAGGGGTGGATAAGTGTGGAGGGGAGAGCGCCGCTCCACCCCCTTGTTTCGTAATAAATGCGGATCATATGTTAAGTCGCCGGTTTTTGTTTCTATCGTGTACACGGGTTTTGATAAATCGTGGCTTTCTGAATGTGATTAATATCACGAAGAAAAATCCCGGCCGACTTTTTCGACCGTGTGCCGATTTTCCCTTTTTGCCAACCAGATAAAAGAGTGGGGGAGGGGAGGAACGCATCGCGATGGGGGATTAATTTGCGTTTTTCCGGTATCAAAATAATTTTTTAACGTATTATCTTGACGTTGTTACGGATTTATGGTGTAATCCTTCCAATGTTCTTTATGGAAAGAATAACATTCCCATTAGGTTTTTTATTATTTCTATTTATTATATTAGTAAATATTTTGAATAAATTCTATATTTGAGTAGAATATTTTATATTTTAATAGATAAACTAATTTTGAATATAAATTTATCCATATTAATTGATGAAAATAATAAATTAGAATTATCATCAGATCAGATGACAAATAAATGTCCCTTTTACTTCACTTATAAAAGTTATACATTACGTAATATGTTAATAACGTTTTTTTTAAATTTTATAATAAACACAAGCCTTTATATATAGTTAAATAAATATAAAGGTGTAAAATAAAATTTACCTGTTTATTCGTTGAATGATACAATTTTAACGTACATTAATATTGATTTTATCATAGCCTAAAAAACAAATCCATGTTTTTTGATGAGAACAATTTATTTAATGTTTCAATTTAAATTTTAAATTCAAATAAAATCGTCCACATTATTTTAAATGTTTAATTCAATACATTTCCAAACACATATACTACTAAAAATATATTCTCTCAATATTATGCGCTTGTTATTAATGTTGTATTTCTTTTAATTTCAGGTAAGTCCAATAATCCGATGTTGTATATTTAGGGTAAGTCAAGTAAACTTTAAAAAAGATAAGATGATTTTAAGGTAAAAACATTTATTGAGAATGAATCGATCATCTTGAGAAAACTTTCTAAACAACTTTTCTTTATTTATAAATAATAATCTGAAAAATTACTTTGAAAACTTTTTTACCGCTGTATATTTAAAACAAAATGTGCTTATAGATCCTTATCAAACTTTAATAACTCAAAAAGAAGTGTGATTACAAACTGACCATTATCAAACTTAAAGTTTGAGTTGAAAAATTCACTATTTTTCAATTCTATGCGACCATTTGCTTGATTAAACTTTGAGGTTAAAATTATAGTCACAATTTTTCAAATATACATTTTTGAAGTGTTTTATTTTTAAATCATTAAATTACGTTAGGATTTTACTTGGTAAACTACAGCAGTTTAAAAATGGATTTAATGAGTGATGCTTAAGTACGTTTCGAATTACGACGAATAAAACTCGCCCCCTTTAACGGCCATTAATACATTAAATGTTGCATTTAACAGTCGTTCCGATGCGCAATTTAAAGGGCGATTGCCCTTAATGCGAGCCCTCACATTTCCTGGGTGTACGTGGTTTATGTTTTCTTTTATCTAGAAAAATCCACGAATTATAAAAGTTAATTAATAAGTAAAACAAGTTTGCATCTATAACATAATGCACAAAATCCTAATAAAATATTTCTTTGGTAATAATCTTGGATCGAAACTGGCCAAAGAAAAATCAATATTATAAACTCGTATTAAAGTAAAAATCATTTGATTTATTTAACAGATAATCTGATATTTTCTCTTTATCTACAACTAGTTGCGACAATAAGTCATTATCAAAAAGTGATTATTAGTTTCAACTATCTTTAAAAATGTTTCACGTCACCATTGGCTAATTATTAATTTAAGAAGGATTTTATTTACTACATTATCATGTTCTTAATTTTTATATTTATAAATAATACTCGAGTATTATGTGATAAATGATTAATAACAAAAACTTGTATCTTCTATCAGCTTCAACACAATAATCTTGCAATTATTTATTTCTAAACTTAGAGAAAAAATGTAGTATCATAAAAATAAATATTGTAAATGTTTTTATTTATTATTTATTTATAAATAGCAATATTATTAATATTAAATGTAGCTGATTATTTTCTCTCCAATATTGTATCGATTTTATTTTATATATCAATTAATTAATTAATTAATTAAAGATAATAAAGAAACAAGGCGCAATAATACCGCTCTATTAGACGGTCCCACTAAAATTAATACTCGTGCCGTATAATTAGGACCAATAAAAGTGGTAATAAGAGTGGAATGAGAGCAGATAATTGCGAACATGGGGGGTAGTAAAGAATGAATGTGTGCATGCAGTAAAAAATAATGTGTGAGGTTATATACCAAATATGCATTTATCACGTATGAATAATAATAATAATACCAACAACTTGATGTATTTCTTTAATATATTTAATAGGCAATCAAGTAAAACCAACAATAATTGAATCTAATTAATATTACTCTATATATATTTAAAATTCATTTCCAGCTGATTTTTATGTGAAATATGGCAGATAATGATTGAAAAATAATATACAGGGTCTATTATGAAAGTATTGCGCATGAATTTATTCACTATTCACTGCAGAAATGTAGTGAAGGGTTTTCCCTACCAAAGCAACCGGTCGCCAGTTTGCTTTGAACAGCCTGAGTGGAAGATCGCGCCTCCCCCTGAATTGTGTTTTTAGAATTTGTAACACGGCTCGATGGAGCGTTCTCTTGAACGGCGATAGGCAATTTAGTTTTGTGCGCGGCATGGGAAGAATGCAACAAAATCATTTCGGATGCTTTTCAAGAGTCTTTCATGGATGACCAGGTACAAGGCGTTCAAGGAGGGTACAACATTTGTGGTACATGGGATAATGATTGAGGATGTCCAAATGGATCAGGTGTGTGCAAAGCTTGTGCCGAGGACACAGAAAGAACTTCGAGTTTCTCGCTATCAAGAATTCTTGGATTTAATTCAATTTGAGCCGGATTTTCTTAGCTCTGTCCTAACCGGTGAGGAATTCAGGATGTTCACCCTAAGAAAGCGCGAATGAGCAAATCTCGCATCAAAGCATTATTACTTGTCTGAGAAATCGTCCATTTTGAGTTTGTACCTCATGAAGAAACCTTTTACCTGCAAGTGTTCAAACGACACGGTCAGGATCTACCATTTTTGTTCTTCATGAGGTGGTGTCGCTTAGGATTCCTGCACTGCGGTCTCCGTGGTCCTTTTGTGCGCCTCTGGATGTTTTACTCCCTGTGTACTCCTGTGTCTTCTATGAAGCCCAGGGGTTTCTGCCAGGGGATGCTCTTTAGCTCTTCTACAGGAAGCATAGTCATCCCGAATTTCGCCGTGCGTTCTCGTTTATACGCTTTGCAAGTACACAGTAGGTGTTGGGGAGTCTCTTCTTCTTCCAAACACCTTGTCTCTTTTCTCAATTCCCATCCTATGTTTGTGCTTTTTCAGGTCACAGTGCCCAGTGACTAATCCTGTGTTTTTAGTTAGTTTCAATCTACTCAGTCTTGACAGCATTAGCATGCTGTCAAGTACCGGACTCGTATGCCTCATTCCGATTTGGTTATGCCATACCTTTTTATGCTCCTCTGCTAGTTTGCATCGGATTATTTTCTTTCTGGTTTCATGGATATACCGAAAGCGGGTTCAGGTCCTATAAATCAACAGCTGCCCCTTGTTTGGCTGGCAAGTCGGCTCCCAAGTGTCCAATAATCCTTTTACAGTGTCCAATAATTCTTTAGTGTCCAATAATTCTAGAGTGTCCAATAATTCACCATAACATTGCCCCCAGCCATACAGGCATGGTTACCAATTTCCTAGCCCGGAACAACACCCGATAACCCCCCAACCCGACTTGCCTCCGGGCGACCAATTTTTGTTTCCCCTTCTGAAGAGAGATCTAAAAGAAAATAATTAGAAGTCTGCGGAAAACACCCAAAAGCATGTTTCTAAGAAACATTCCCGTTGAGGAGTTTCAGGGTGCCTTCAAGTTATGGCAGAGACGTTTGGATTTTGAAGAAGTTTAAGCATTCGTACTAGTACGATCAACAAATATATTTTCTCCACAAAATGCGCATTACTTTTATAATGGACCCTGTATAACATATAACCTGTTCCAAAAAAACACATGATGATTAATTACAATTACACAAATTTATTTTATTTTACCATAATTGAGTTTTGAAATTTTAATCAATTTTACCTTTCAGCTTTTTAAATTACTAATTTTGTGATTTTGATTAAAAAATGATTATTTTAATTCTTAAGATATGGATTAAAAAATATATCAGTCTTATTTTTTATGACAGATAACAAATGGCAGATGACAATTGACAGATGACAAATGACAGTTGATATGACAGATGATAAATGAAAGACCACAGATAATAGATGACAGATGACAAATGACAGATAACAAATGACAGGTTGCATGATGACAGATAACAGATGAAAGGTGACAGATGACAGTTGACAGGTAACAGATGATAGATGACAGGTGACAAATGATAGATAAAATATAACAAAACTCTAGGTAAATATTACATATCACCTGCAACATGTAATATTTACTTAGAGTTTGGTACCTTTTATCTATCATTTGTCACCTGTCATCTATCATCTGTTACCTGTCAACTGTCATCTGTCACCTGTTTACATATTGTAAATCGCATGATAAATTAGAGGATAAATAAATGACAGGTGTTTTAAAACATAATTTTTAGGGCTCTAATTATTTAAATATTTTGAACCTTATAAATTAAAATATTCTTTGGAATTAAAAGAATTTTCAATTTTTACAATCTTTACTGTTTACGAAAATTAGAATTTTAAATGTATATTTGCATTTATAATGTTAATGACAGATGACAGATAACAAATGATATATGAAAAAAAAGCTTTGCTAATTAGAAATAACAGATGATATACGTAAGATGACGGATTAAAATGTAAATTCTACGATTTTTATTTTTCGAAAGTTGTTTTGCCACTTTAAATTAATGATTATTTACAAATTTTAATATGTTAACGTAGATTTTTTCTTTTTATATATCATAGATTATTTTGCAACTATACTATACTTTTGACTTAATTCTTTAAAAAGATTTTATACTCAAAAAAGCTCTAAAACTTTTTAGTTTTTCAATTTTCAACTAATTTTAGCTGTTTACAGAAATAATTATTTTAATTTACATTATTGATTTACACAGATAACTGATAACAGATGACAGTTGTCAGTTGTCAGTTGACAGTTGACAGTTGACAGTTGACAGTTGACAGTTGACAGTTGACAGTTGACAGTTGACAGTTGACAGTTGACAGTTGACAGTTGACAGTTGACAGTTGACAGTTGACAGTTGACAGTTGACAGTTGACAGTTGACAGTTGACAGTTGACAGTTGACAGTTGACAGTTGACAGTTGACAGTTGACAGTTGACAGTTGACAGTTGACAGTTGACAGTTGACAGTTGACAGTTGACAGTTGACAGTTGACAGTTGACAGTTGACAGTTGACAGTTGACAGTTGACAGTTGACAGTTGACCGTTGACCGTTGACCGTTGACAGTTGACATTTGACAGTTAGTAGTTGAAAGTTGACAGTTAGTAGTTAAAAGTTGACAGTTGACAGTTGATAGTTGGTTTTTGACAGTTGACAGTTAACAGGTGACAGGTGACAGGTGACAGTTAATAGTTGACAGTTGACAGTTGTATTTTAAAATAGTCTTACTAACTAAAAATTACAGATCACAAATGATCTATGAAAACTGACAGTGTAATGTATAAATTCTAGGGTTTTTATTTTAATTATTTGAATTTACATTGTTGATTTACACAGATAACTGATAACAGATAACAGAGGACAGATGACAGTTGACAGTTGACAGTTCGCAGTTGACAGTTGATAGTTGACAGTTGACAGTTGACAGTTGACAGATGACTCATTACAAATATCTGATAATACACCACCTTTAACGGATAAAAGATTACAGATTATTGATCACAAATAATAATTAAAAGATGAGAAATGATAAGTAACCCATGTAATATAATATTATAGAAATTTTAAAATAGTCTTACTAACTATAAATAACAGATCCTAAATGATCTATCAAAACTGACAGAGTAATATATAAATTCTAAAGTTTTTATTTTTTATTAAGTTGTTCTGCAATTTTTAAATTATCGATTTTTCATTTACAAATTCTACCGTTTTAAAGTTTATTTTTTCTTCTTATATATCACAGATTAATTTGCAACTGTTTTCATTTAAGTCTAATTTATTGAGAAAATTAATTTTTTTGACTTAATTATTTAAAATACATACATAAAAGCGTATATTTTTTGATTGTAGGAATTTTCAATTTTTACAGATGACAGATGACAGATGATAGATGACATATGACAGACGACAGACGATATATGACATATGACACATGATGGCAGATAACAAATGACAGTTGACATGTAACAGATGATAGATGACAGGTGACAAATGATAGATAAAAGATAACAAAACTCTAAGTAAATATGACATGTTGCAGGTGATAATTTACATATTATAAATCACATGACAAATTAGAGAATAAATAAATGACAGGTAGTTTAAAATATAATTTTTTAGGGCTTTAATTATTTAAATATTTTAAACCGTATAAATTAAAATATTCCTTGAAATTAAGACAATTTTTGCAATTTTTACAAAATTTTAGGTATTTTACGTATATGTATGTATATTCTAATGTTAATGACAGATGGCAGATAAGAAATGATATATATAAAAAAAGCTTTACTAATTAGAAATTACAGATCACAGAAGATATACGTAAGATGACGGATTAAAATGTAAATGCTACGATTTTTATTTTTCGAAAGTCTGCCACTTTAAAATAAAGATTTTTTACAAATTTTAACATATTAACGTAGATTTTTTTTATATATCATAGATTATTTTGCAACTATATTTTGTATAAAATACGTCTTGAGACAAATAATAGTCAAAAGTAAAACTCATTGGAAAAATTATACTTTTGACTTAATTCTTTTGAAAGATTTTATACTCAAAAGAGCTCTAATACTTTTTAATTTTTCAATTTTCAACAAATTTTAACTATTTACAGAATTATTTTAATTATTTGAATTTACATTATTGATTTACACAGATAAATGATAACAGATAACAGATGACAGATGACAGTTGTCAGTTGACAGTTGACAGGTGACAGTTAACAATTGACAGATGACCGTTAACAGTTGACAGTTAGTAGTTGACAGTTGGTATTTGACAGTTGACAGGTGACTGTTAATAGTTGACAGTTGTATTTTAAAATAGTCTTACTAACTAAAAATTACAGATCACAAATGATCTATGAAAACTGACAGAGTAATGTATAAATTCTAGGTTTTTTTTTACAATTATTTAAATTTACTTTGTTGATTAACACAGATAACTGATAACAGATGACAGATAGATGACAGATGACAGTTGACAGTTGACAGTTGACAGTTGACAGTTAACAGTTAACTATTAGTTATATATTAAAACATTTTATCTTTTTATTTTGTTTAGCCTAATTTTAGTATATTTTTTATATTAATTTGATTTTGCCCTTTGAACGTGATTGTTCTTAATATATTTTATTTTATTCTTTTATTAACTATAATATTTTATATTTTAATGTTTTACGGTGGCGGTATTATTTATATATTTGTATGTGCGTAGGTGTATGTGTATCTATATAAATGTGTGTATGTGTGTATGTGAATATATATTTTATTATTTTGAATTTTTATATCACTATTGTTAATTCTATTATTTATAAATAACATTACATATATTATTACTAAGACAATATGACGTGTGTAAAACTTGTAGTTACTAGCACTAATAAATATTATTATTATTATTATAACAGTTGACAGTTGACAGTTGACAGTTGCCAGATGATAGATGGCAGATGACTCATTACAAATATGAGATAATACACCACCTTTAACGGATAATAGATTACATATTATTGATAACATATGATAATTAAAAGATGAGATAAGTAACCCATGTAATATAATATTTTAGAAATTTTAAAATAGTGTTACTAACTAAAAATAACAGATCACAAGTGATCTATGAAAACTGACCGAGTAATGTATAAATTCTAGGTTTTTTTTTATTTTTTATAATTGTTCTACTATTTTTTAATTAACGATTTTTTATTTACAAATTCTAGCGTTTCAAAGTTTATGCTTTCTTTTTATATATCTCAGATTAATTTGCAACTGTTTTCATTTAAAAATATATATTTTTGAGTTAATTATTTTACTTAAAATACTTATACTTACGTATACTTTTGAATTGTAGGAATTTTCAATTTTACAGATGACAGATGGCAGATGACAGACGACAGAAGACAGTTGACAGAAGACAGATGACAGATGACCGATGACAGTTGACATATGTCATATGTCATATATCATATATCATATATCATATGTCATATATCATATGTCATATGTCTAATGTCATATGTCATATATCATATATCATATGTCATATGTCATATGTCATATGTCATATGTCATATGTCATATGTCATATGTCATATGTCATATGTCATATGTCATATGTCATATGTCATATGCCATATGTCATATATCATATGTCATATGTCATATATCATATTTCATTTGTCATATGTCATATTTCATATGTCATATGTCATATGTCATCTATCATCTGTAAAAATTAAAAATTAATATGCATTATTATCACTTAATGTAAGAATAAAATTTAAATGAAAAGTACACCATATGAATAGATTATTTTACCTTAAAGTCTACGATAATGTGAAAAATGCCATATATTATACCTTTTATGCCTTTCCATTATCAGTCTTTCGAAAACTAAATCTAACAAAAACTAAAAAGATAAAGAATCAGAAGTAATATTTTCACGTATGATCTATCAATTATGATATTTGGTGTTTCAGCAATAATATAACTATTAACTGCCATAAGTAATCTGTCAACTTTTAGCTGTTAAATTGTAATTTTGAGCTGTAATCTGGCATCTATTAGTTATTATTTACAATCTTTAATTTGTTATTTAAATTAGAAATTTAACTTATAGTAGTTAAAATTATAAATACAAAAAATATATACAAAAGACCTAAGAACTAAAAATCTTAGTAATTATATTTATATCAGTCATTTATAAATTGTAATCTCTAATTTGTCATACAGGGTCCATTAAAAAAGTAATGCGCATTTTCTAGAAAAAATATATTTATTGATCCTACCGACAGAAACGTTCAAAAATGTTCAAAATACTCTTCTCCACCATCAATAGCACTTACGGAAACATGTTTGCCATACCTCGAAGGCTCCCTGAAAGTCATCAACGAAAATGTCTTTTATGGACGTTGCAATGTAAATGCTTTCATTTCGGCACTCTCTTTACTTGGGTAAACAAAAAAAGTTGCGAAGCCAAGTCGGGACTGTGATAAGGGTGGGAGACTACCGCATTGCTCCGGCCCGAAAATTGATAAGGCTCAGTTAGGACATTGTCATGGTGGAGCCTGACCAGACCTTTCAGGCCCGGATCGGCATTTTAATCTCATAAGCAATGACAGTTTCTCCCTACGGTACAAACTCAGTCGTCAAAAAGGCAATGAGCATCGTTTTGATGCGAGACTCTCAATACTTTTTGCACAAGCTTCCCGAAGACTGCGCATTTGCAGATCTTCGGTCATTATTCTATCTACCCCAAATGTTGAAATGGGTGTCAACCGACGGTCGGAATGCAAAACATCATGCACATGATTAATGTTTTCTCCTCCCTTCGCTCCTTGAACGCCTTGTGCCATCTCCCAGCGTATGACCTTGCAACGCAGTAATCCTTGAAGGCCTCTTGTAGCATCTGGGGTGTTTCGGTTGCATTCTTTCAGACCTTTCACTGCATTTCCCAACCCATTTCACCCCGCTGCGATGGATAGTCGCTCCCCAAAAATCATATGAATTACTTTCATAATAGACCCTGTATATTATATATTTGTTATCCGCCTTCCATCATTTATCATCTGCCATCTGTCATTAGTTGAATCTAATGAATTATATTTGTATATATTATCTATCAATTAAAATTATTGATAATATGAAATTATTATAAAACGTCAGATGACATGTTTGTCATCTTGTAATATCTATAAACATGTATCATGAATGGATGAAGAATAAGTCATTAAACTCCAATAAATAAAAAATAGTTGATTCAGAATTAATTTTATAAGAAATATTAACAAAATAATTATGAATTTTTAAGATAACCTTTAAATTAGTTTTAATTTCAATGTATTAAGTTATTCCAGTAAGTATTTTATTGAAGTAAATAAGTAGATTAAATCATAATTTTGTGGAATAGCCAGAATATTTCTCCTATAACCTCTCTCTTTCTATATGATGAATTAAATTCTCACTTAATCCATGGTGAAACATTTGTATGTTAATTAGAAGGTTAATTAAACACTTGGTTTTGTTTCACCATTTTCTTTCTCTTTCTTTTCTGTCTATCTAAACAATCGATTGAAATATCTTTAAAATATATGCAACTATTTTCTCATTAATTAGTGTTTAATTTAATCAATTATCCCGCTTTCTCTTTGCCTCAATTAGTCTACAGCATATTCAGTTTTTGCGCGGAGGTGTTATTGTGCGATTTGAGGGGCGGTCGATGGGTCGTAATTAAAATGTGTACATTTAATTAACGTCCGTCGAATTCGAGAGAGAGGAGATTGACTTTCGATTGGGTGCCCGAAACCCCTCTTTAGAATAAGTGACGCCCGTGGTTTCCAAGGCGTGACCCTTCGTCCTTTTCCCCATGGCTCGATAATTAAGTGAATTATTTCCCGAAAAACCGTACAGTATTTTCGTTCGAGACGATGTTAAAAGGGTATTTACATTAACGAAATTATATACTGATTTCGTAATGTTAAAATAATTGCTTATGTTATAAAAGAAAATTGTTATTTAAAATAAAATTATCAAAATATCTAATATTTCTGTTCTTTATTAGCAGTTGAAAATATTTTTTTAACATGACAACAAAAAATACTATCTATAGTTTACTCTATTTCCAATAATCTCAGATTGTGAAATAAAAGTACTATAGGAAGTTTTATAGCTTTAATTATAAAAGTGGAAGGCCAATAGATTATTGAATTACAATTTTGTATTCATTTATTCGTACATCTTAGCGATTTTCTCTAAAATGATGCTTTTTTCAATATTCAAATTTGTTTAATAAAAATACTTGTTATAAATCATGGAATAGTTTTCTTTTTACCAGCTTTCTTAATACAAAATAAAATTGCTAAACTTTTTGGAAATGCAAGGATTTTAAAGAGATTTAGTATATAAAACAACAGTTTGATTTAAATTGATAATCACGAATAAACTAGGTTTTAGAAAAAGGAAAGAAGCAATCATACCTCCTCCTCGATATCGAAATTTGCACATTTCCTTGTTTAGATATTAATTCAGGCGCTTCATTATTCACCTCTAGATAGATGATAATAACTCACGGTCGGAATCTCCGTATATTTCGCATAACAATTAAGCCGGCAAAATAATTTCCTGCCGAGATACGCGCGCGCCAAATGTATAAATCAATTGAAGGATAACCGATCCATTACTTCGGCAGGAAATTGCGCGCCACCCCTAAAATCTCACATCCATGCCCCCTTAGGGTAGCGGCAATCTCTCACACAACTTCTTCCAACAAACGTAATTAGTCCGGGAATTGTATACAAACACTAATACCTACCCATTGTTTTTTTTTTACAAACAGAAAACGAGTTCATTCATGAATCTTTAAGATGTTTATTTCCTGGTTTATTTCAATATAAAAATTGTTAAGAGCTTTAATTAAATTGAATAAATAAGAAATGGTTAATCAATATTTTTAATTTGATGTAAGTTTAAATCATCCGCATTCAAATATAAATGTGCATTAATTAAGAACAAACAAAAAAATGAAGAGGAAATCATAATGCAATGAAGAACTCAATCAAGTTTTCTGTTTACCTCTTGCGAGTTTACGGTACGGTTCTTGATGGGGCCAATTTCCTCGCTGCGCCTCCGCTCGTTATAACTTTTCGAATACAATCCCTGGCCCCCATTGTCCCGATCGTCCGTTCACTCAAAAATGGCATTATCCTCTCCCTTGTTTATTATATTGTAAGGTAGGCTTCAAGAATTAATGCGGCGCTAATAAAAGTTGGAAGAGCCGGAAGTTTGCGCAATCTATAAAAGCACGATAATAACAGAAGAAACAAAACGTAATTAAAGCCCCGGAGCGATGGGGAGAACGAGATAAGCACAACCCCCCCCCCATTCACCCTGCAACCCCGCGCGCGCAACATATTTCCACATCAGGACGTGTTATTTAAAATAGAATTAAGCTGCGGGGCGGAAACTTTCCCGGATAAATGCGTTCGGAACAAAAAAAAAGAGTAGATGCGCGAAACCGGCGCGTTATTATGATAAATTATGATAATATATAAATTACGAAGTTGCGCCTTCTGGCTTTTTACTATTCTAATGTGACTTCTTTCGTTTATTCCCCTTTTTTTTCGATTTGATGATGAAAATCGCGCGCGTTTCCGATAGTGGGAGGCGTGAAATATTCGGCGGGATTCTAGGATTAGATTGCGAAAGAAGGATGATAAACCTTGCCGCACAATTGGGCAATATATTAATGGGGTTCAAGGGTGGAACACGGCTGTCTGTTTATTTTTTTATCTGAGTCAAATGCGAAGAGTTTTATTGGAGCCCTCCTATTGTGAGCGCTGGCGTGTGAAGGTCCCGTCCTATTATTTTGTTAAATTTATGGTTTTCGATAGTTTGCCGTATACACTAAACTTATGTTCCATTTAAAATTTATGATTAAATTATTTTTTTTGTAAATAAACACATTAAATCATGTAATTAACAAATTTTAACTTTATGTATTGCGTGTTTAATTTCTGAATATTAAGTTTAATTAACACTCAATTCTTACACAACGTATGAAAATAATACATTATATTGCTTATACGCAAGGATAATGCAAATGATTAAAATAATAATTTTTTAATTAAAATCACAAAATCACAAAATTAGTATTCAAAAAGCTAAAAGGTAGAATTTATTGAAATTCAAAAACTCAATTATGGTAAAATGAAAGGGTTTAATTAACCCTAAAATCGAATTATATTTTTGCATATTTTATACTCCCATCTTTAAAATTTCTATATGAGTTGTTCGTTATAATTTTACATATTTTATTTGACATTTGTTGTTATTGATCATCTGTTTTTTTTTTGTAACAGGTTATATATTATACAGGGTCCATTATAAAATTAATGCGCATTTTCTGGGCAAAATGTATTTATTTACCAGTACAAATGCTTAAAATTCTTCAAAAACAAAACTTGGCTGCTATGCCTAGAACGAACCTTCAAGTTCCTCAACGGGGATCTCTCTTAGGAACATTACAACATGCGTTTGAATGCTTTCCACGGACTTCCAATGCTTTCCTCTTAGCTTTATCTTCGGTCGGGAAAACAAAAAGCGTATTTCTGAAAATAGAAATTAATTAGATAGATTAGATGACAGATAACAAATGACCGATGAGAAATTACAGATAACAGATGACAAATGACAGATAACAGATGACAGATGACAGATGACAAATAACAGATGAAAGATGACAGATAATAATAATAGTAATTCTATTTTATTTTATTTTATTTTATTTTACTTACTTTACAAGTTCTATTAAAATAATACATACAGATACACTAACTTAAAAATTTGAAACATAGAACTTGAAGGCGGGGTTCAGGTGCTGTTTCTGTTCCTTGTTACTTTCTCTCCTACCTTTTATCTCTACGAGTTAACCATTTTTCCTATTTCACAAAAACGTATCATTCTCTCGTTAACATCTAAACAAGTAAGTTGTCTATTTTACGTGAAACTTGTATTTCTTTTTGTGGCATTTCACTTATATTTTGTCTGTGTTGCTTGACATGTCATTTAACATAAACTTAACTTTGCTCATTTTGTCTGATTTTACGTGATAATCTTGCTAAAGTGAATTTCAATTCATATTAACTTTTCGTGCATAACTTACCTTAGATTTAACTTATTCCTTTATTCAATTAATGTTTTTCTTTGCTTAACTTTACTTCAATTTGTTAAATTTTATTTGTACTTACTTGTTAATATTTTATTATTATTGTCATGATGCATATTTTTATGTTAATAAAGAAATTTGTTCCTAAATATTGTGTTAGAGTAATTTTAAACTCAAATAAATACTAGGCTATTATTATAAGACGGCAAATTACAGATAACATTGAATATTATCATATTACTAATGATTTATAAAATATTGTTATTGGTTGACGGCATATTAAATTGCAATTTTTGTTTTTCGGCATTTTCTTAGATGTTGATTTTTGAAACTCCGATAGTTAAGAGATAATTTATCCTTACTTGATTATAATTCTAAGATCAAGTTATAAGTATGATTAGACAGAAGATATAGATCAATTTGATCAATTTAAACGAAAGGTATATCATATACTATAATTTTATCTGATGACAGATGGCAGAAAAAGAAATGATGGAAGGCAGATAATAAATAATATACAGGGTCTATTATGAAAGTAATGCTTAATATACGGACAATGTGGTGACAGGTATCCGAGCAGTCTAAGTGGACAAACGTGCTTCCGTATATAAAGTGTTTTTCGACTTGGTAACACAGCACGATAGAACGTTCACTTGAACAGCGATACGAAGACAAGTTTTATGTGCGGCTTAAAAAAAATGCAACCCAAATATTCCAGATGCTTCAAGAGGACTTCAAAAATGACTTTCAAGGTCACAGTACTGGAGATGGCACAAAGTGCTCAATAAGGGCCGGGTTCTGGTTGTCCAAAACCGACGAAAACGTGAATCGTGTCGTGAATATTTACGTTCTGGCCATCGATTGCCATGCTAAATATATCCACATTTGAGGTATGTGAACTAGTGACAGTTTACAGTTTACAGTTTATAGTTTACAGTTTACAGTTTACAGTTTACAGTTTACAGTTTACAGTTTACACTTTACAGTTTACAGTTTACAGTTTACAGTTTACAGTTTACAGTTTACAGTTTACAGTTTACAGTTTACAGTTTACAGTTTACAGTTTACAGTTTACAGTTTACAGTTTACAGTTTACAGTTTACAGTTTACAGTTTACAGTTTACAGTTTACAGTTTACAGTTTACAGTTTACAGTTTACAGTTTACAGTTTCAGTTTACAGTTTACAGTTTACTAATTTGTGCAATAAGTTTGCAAATGCAAATGGCGTGCATGGAGCTTGTGGAGGAATCGTCCATTTCGAGTTTCTACAGCAGGAAAAAACTCTCAACTCGTTTTACCTGCAGGTGCTTGCCTTGATAGTTATCCATTTTCGGGTTGGAGCAATGTAGTTGTCTTCCACTCCCCTTAGAGTCCCCACTTGGTTTCGCGACTTTTTTTTTATTTTCTCAAGTGAAGAGAGTGCCGAAAGGAAAGCATTGGGAGTCTATGAAAGTCATCCAAAAGACTTTTCCGTTGAGTAGTTTCAGGGAGCCTTCCAGGTAGACACTTTTCCGTTAGTGTATTTTTATTTTGAAGAACAAAGTTCATACTTTATTTGCTACACACTTGATGGAAAAGTGTAATAGATACATTTGAATTCAAATACTTGTTATTTTCCATATTAATATATGAAATGAAATTTATTAATGTGGAAAGTAACAAGTGTTTTAATTCAAATGTATCTATTTTGAAAAATTTTGAGCGTTTGTACCGGTAGGTTTAATAAAAATACATTTTCTAGAAAATGCGCATTACTTTTACAATGGACCCTGTATTACAAACAAGATTACAATTTATAAATGATAGCTCACGATAAAATTTCTAAGATTATTAGTTCTTAAACTTTCGTAGTTTAAAGCCTTTTATACATATTTTTTTAGTGTTAAAGGTTCTAATTTAAACCAAAAATTAAGGATAGTAGATAATAACTAACAGATGCCAGCTCACAGCTCACAATTAGAATTTAACGGATTAAACTTAACAAAATAGATATTACAGTCAATATATTACTGCTGAAATATCAAATATCATAATAGGTAGAGAATATCAAATAGTTGATAGAACAACAACATATTACTTCAGATTCATTTTTTAAGGTTTTATTAATTTTAGAAAGGCCGATAGTTGAAAGTTAGATAAAGGTATAATAGCTGACTCTTTTAACATTATTGAAGACTTTAAGGTAAAATAATCTTTTTATATATTTTCTCAATTTTTATAAATAAGAAGAATGATTTAATTGTTTGTATTAATGGATTTGATAAAAAATGATTACAATATGATAGACCATAGATGACAAAAAATACATCATATTTGACAGATGATAACTTTAGATGATATATAGCTAATAGATAATAGATGATTGATGACAGATGTAGATAAAACTATAATCTTTGGGATTTAAAAAATAATTCAAAGCTGCTCATACTGAAAACTTGCTGTAAAGTTCTCGAATATTTACTTTAAGTATATGTTACAATTTTTCCATTTAGAAAATAAATTATTCTTTAATTTAGCATAAAAACATTAATTCACAAGTATAATCATGTAACAAATGATAAACAATTCATAGGTGTATGACATGGAACTGATAATAAAAGACATACAACTAAAGGTAGATAATATAAGATAAATTTCACATCAATTTTTTTTATCTATACTATTTCTGTAATAAATATAGGATGAAATTACATTTCACATTTAAAAATTAAATTCGACATAGTAACGGTCACCATCATCATGTTTCGTATTTCTTTTAGTATTATCAGATGATGACACATAGCAAATGGCAGCAGAAAAGAAATTAAAAATAAATAATGAAATTTTTAATTTTCTTGGTAATTATTTATTTATTTATTTGTTTGTTTTAATTCCGTGATAACGAAGAACCTAATACATACAAAAATAATATAAATAATATTTACACATAATTTAGACTGCACAAGAATTGGGCACAGTTCATCCTAGATGATCTTTCACTCGTGCCCTGAAGATTAGAAGAATTAGAAGACTTCAAACGTTATTTATTTCCTGAAGTAAGATTAATTTTTATTCATTCTACATATCAGTTTAAAGTTTACAGCTTCCAGTTTACAATTTACAGTTTACAGTTTACACTTTACCACTTTACCACTTTACCACTTTTCACGTGGGGATCTAATTTTAGAGAAAGTTATTATATTGCACTTAGCAATATTTAACTCCATATTGTTCAATCTACACCATTCACTAAATCTAGCCAAATCCTGCTGGAGAAGTTGGGAAGATTATTCATTTTTATTTGAGAGAAAATTGTCATATCATCCGCAAATAAGAGGCACTGCGAATGATGAAAACATGAAATAATATCATTAATAAAAATGTTAAAAAGAAGCGGGCCTAGGTGAGAGCCTACGGGTACACCGGACGATACATTGATAATAGAAGATATGTACACATCTACACGTACCCTCTAGGTTCTAGAGCTTAAGTATGACGCGAATCAATTAAACAGTGAACCATGTATGCCTATTTTATACAGTTTTGATAATAATATACCGTGGTCTAATGTATCAAATGCTTTGGCGAAGTCGGTATATACTGAATCAACTTGTTGTTTGGTAGTCACCATATACTAGAAGATTGGTAGCAGTTGACAAGCCTCGTCTGAACCTATGCTGACGTTCTGTCAATAATACATCAACTGGATAGGAATTAGGAATAATACACTTGTTTTGTTTCATATATTTACTTTCAGTTTCCTGACACGTGTTTCGGCGATTGCTCGCCATTCTCAAAGGAGTATAAAAATTAATCATCAAAACTATCCATAAAAAACTCACTACAATTCGTGGAAAAAACCAAAAATCTCACAGTACCAAAAAATCACATCCTAGTCTCATTCGACGTCAAAAGCCAACAATCGCCGAAACACGTGTCAGGAAACTGAAAGTAAATATATGAAACAAAACAAGTGTATTATTCCTAATTCCTATCCAGTGAGTTATATGTTTCATCAAGAGTGTAGCAAAGAAAGTATCAATAATACATCAACTTGTGGAGAAATAACTAAAGTTATAAATTTTTCTTTTGGAATGTGGGATAAGATTGAAATAGGCCTATAATTTGAAACAAGATTTTTAGCACCCGTTTTGTATAATGGTGTAATAAAAGCATCCTTCCAGTAAGATGGAAATTCACCACGTTTTAAGGAATTATTAAAAATAATCGAAAGAGGACGGTATAAAGAGACGGAACATTGCTTAATAAATAATTCGAGAATACCATCTGGCCCCATTGAATTAGACGGTTTTAGATTATTGAGTTCCTCTAAAACCTAGGTTATGCTGATATTGGATACAGAATGCAGGTTCAAGTGAGAGTAACTATCCTCAAAATTAGTTAAGTTAATAGAACACGTATAAACTGATATACTTTTATATATACTTTTTCTACTCCCATTCATTATAATTTGGAATAATTTGCAACATTGAGGTTATATTTCACTATTAAAACACTTCGTAGCATTAAATACATGGCCCAAAGAGATGAAGGTTTGTATTTTTTACTTATTTCGCCAAAATAGGCTAATAACACATTTTCCGAAAAAGATTGAACACTATTATTCATACACCAATCCATGAATTTACCGTAAACCACTTCGTAACGCCCTTTGGATTTTTCCGGGAGAAGATCTGAAGCGGTATGTTTTGCTAGTTGCCTAATTTCTGGTGGAGTTCCAACAATTTCTTGTGTGAAGTCACTTTGACTCATTTTAACAATGAATAAATTAATTATTAATAATCATTAAATCAAAATAACGTCAATATAATGTGTATTCAACAACGATATATTTCAAATTCATTTGTCTAGGCTACTTGATTGGAGTTTTGCAATAATAATGGTTACGTAATATATTACGTGCTAGTTTTTTCTTCATTACGTGCATGTATCATAATTCCATGGTTACTAATCAACAAACGATTGCTTTATAGCCTACTTACTACCATGGGAGTAGAAAAACTAGTATTTAAATCAACAGCTTTTCGAATACTTGCAAATTTGCATTTATGGTTAACAAAATGGCGAATGGTGAGGCTTTTAGGCCATATTTCAGCATGCAAAAATGTTTAATGTTTTGTAATTGAAAAGTTGAATTATAATTATTATATGTCATATTATAGGTGACAAAATGTGGGTGGTACATAACAGATGAGAAATGACAGAGGATATATAATAGATGAAATATAATAGATAATGAATAATTATCTTGAAAAGATTTATTATTTTCTGTACAAATGTTGATGATTTATTTAGTATTAGATGACAGATGATAATCGACAGATGGCATAATAGATTTTTATAAACGAATGATACGAGGGTGGATCAAATATCAACCGGTTTTTTGTTTATTTATCGCTCTGTGTTATGCGCGGTACCGCTAAATTTGTTAAAGGTAATTGTCAAGGGAAAGGAAGAGCGCCGATTTGGTCCACTAATGCTTATTGCCGCCAGTAGCACCATGTCAAGAGTACGAGGTACATAAGTCTATTAAGCAACGCATCATCATTATATTTAAGGCACGGGAAGGCGTGAAACCTTCCGAAATTTTTCGCCTACAGTTTGCTGATAATATGCATTCGAAAACTCAAGTCTACGAATGCATCCAAAATTTTTAAGTGGCCGCAGAACGGTAGAAAACTTAAGTCATGCCATTGCTGCAGTGGTACGAATATCGTACGGAAGTACACAATCAGTTATTTCCAATAAGTTGGGTTACCGAAAATTGTCTGTAGAAGGCTTTTGGGGTTATATCAAGCCGCTGCCAACACAGCTGCTTTGACGCGAGAAAAATTAGAGAAAATTCATTGGGAAATATTGGAACACCCGCCCTGTAGTCCCTTATGTTGTCCTCGTGTGACATTCATATTTTTAGTCTACCCAAAGACGAAGGTAGGACATTGTATTCACAGTGACTAAGATGTGGAATCGTTTGTGAGCAATTGGCTGATTCGACTTTCTTCGATAATGACATCAAGAAACACACATACTCTTTTTAAACTAAACTTCGTTTTATATTTGATTCACCCTCGTAGATCAAACTATATTTTTTATGGTTCTCGAGACTTTTGAGCTCTTCGCATACTTTGTAATTGTTAAAAGTTTAATTTCTCATTAATTTGAGGTAGTATGTTCATATCACAAATGAAGGATAACAAATGACAACTCATAGATAACAGTTAATAATTGGAAATTTGCAGCTTATATGCGACCTAAAATATAGTTTTTTTTATAAACTATATAAATTTAATACTTAAAATGTTATAATTTTCTGTACGTTTGTCTAAGATTTTGTAAACACAAATATTATTAGAAGGCAGATTACAAATAACAGATGAGAGATATTGGTTGAGAGATGCCATGTAATAAATAACAGATAGACCAGAATAGTTCTCCTGGGATGGATTTTCATTTTTTAGGCTTAAATATTCTTTATATATAGTTTATACATAGTTTACCTACTAAAAGTTTAATTTTTGATAAATTTTGTATTAGTAGTGCATTTAATATTAATTGATAAATCAACAGATAACAGTTGATATACAACATTTGACAATAAACAAATCTCAGTTAACAATTAACAGTTGATAGTTGACAATTAACAGATTATAGATAATAGGCTAGAAATGATATCAAATAACAAACGTGATATACAAAGTCCATTATAAAAGTAATGCGAGTTTCTGGAAAAAAATATATTTATTGATCGTACCGGTACAAATGCTTAAATATCTTCAAAAAAACCTCTCCTCCAGCATCAATACAGCTTAGCTGGAAGGCACCCTAAAGCTCTTCGAAGAGAATGTCTCTCAGAAAAGTTGTAATATGCTTTTGGATGTTTTTCATGGAGAGTATTTGGATCTCTATTCAGCTTTCTCTTGGGCCGGGGGAATAACAAAAAATGTTACACGGAGCTAAGCCGGGACTGTAAGGGGGACCGTACCAGAAAATTGGTAACGTAACGCTGAAGGTCCTGTGGCTGGGGTATTGTCATGGTGATGTCCTTCGTCACTATTCCATGTACCGCAAATGTGAATATGTTTAATGGTGCTAGATGCCCAATTCACGTTTTCGTCGGTTCTAACCGTTGTTGGGCGCCTATTACGGGGTTCGCCGGCTATCTCCTCCTGGCCCCTTTTGAACGCCTTATGCCATCTCCAGAACTGTGACCTTGAAATGCTGTCATTCTTGAAGGCCCCTGGAAGCATCTTGAATATTTCGGTTGCACATAAAAGTAGATTGCTTATCGATGTTTAAGCGAACGCTCCATCATACCGTGTAATTAAATTTAAAAAAAAAAACACTTCACGAGGAGAGACGTTTGCTCGAACAAAACTAGCCATTAACTGCATTAGAAAGGCAGACCCTTCATATTTCCCTACCCGTTTTACCCTGTTGCGACGCATAATTGCGCCACAATAAAATCACGCGCATTACTTTCATAACAGACCCTGTATAGTATGTATAATGCTGCATGCATATTAAATATGTATTATTATTACAAACTTGGCGCTGTAGTTTTAAAAGAAAAACCGCGTATACATATTAGTCTAGGACGAGCTTTTTAAACTGAAACTTCCTTTACACCGAGATATTACAAAGTGCCGCATCCGCCCTTTCGGTTTAAAACGCATGGAAACTTTCTGGAGAGATAATTCCAACGCGAAATTAAAAGCGCCCGTCTCCGCTCCGCTAAACGCTCGTCTTGTATTTTTAAATTAATTAATAATTAATTGTTTTCATTCAGTCTTTCCAGCGTCTTAGTCCGGTGGTAGTATTTTACATTTAATTCGGAATAAGACATAATAAAAAAGTTTTACTGAATAATTAACAATATTTTAAACACACTGAAATATTTATTAAAACAATTGAAAACGCGTATTTTATACTGACTATTAAGGGTACGTTTTTACTGTACATAAATAAATTTATTCTGTTATGTACTACTTTATCATGTAATTAGCATATTAATAGTTTATGTTGAAACGAGATAAAATTCTACAGTATTTTTTTATAAACTTTACAATACAAAGCATAGAAAATTTTGTTTTATTTCATCCTACATTTAAACTTTATTATTATTTTAATTATTACTAATAGAAGAATTAAAGCTGTATATTTTATATCGATTATAAAGTCGATCATTTTTAGAAGGTTTTGCTCTATCATGAAATTAGTTTAAGTTAAAATCATAATAACAAATAGAAAGGTTATAAAATAAATAAAATAGTATAATTATTAAGTCCATTCATAAAACATCAATCATTAAAAAATAATATGACGATACGAGCAATAACTATTCTAATTCGCGTCTTTTGCTTTGAGTTTTAATAAGAGCAAAGCTTAATAGTTATCACAAAAAAATATTGTTTATATAGTGTACACACATAAATTAGTTTAATTAATGTTGGTTGATACAATTTAATGTATGTTAATTAACTGGGCACGTATCGACCTTCTCTCATCTAACAGTGTATAATGATGTCCTTCTAATTGTACAATCTGTTCGCATGTTTAATATTAATTATTATTTTTTAATATTATTTATAGTCGACTTAACGCCAAGTACTTTGTTGTCAGCGATTGAATAATATTTGTAAATATTGTGTAATTTTTCTCTGGAGAAAGCCCTCTTCACATTTACGTTCGTATTATCGTTAATGTTTTTATTTCGTTTTTCTCGCGCAATTTCGATCGATCAAAGAATGATGTATTGCAATCCGGACCTCTATCAAAGGCGTTTCTTGTTGTGGCGCATTTTGGATATTAATCATACCTGTCGCTTTCGCCCTCGCCCCCCCCCTCGCCAGGCAATATTAAATCCGGAGAAATAAATCTATTGTCCTTTTTGGTAAATGAAGCGTGAGTGAAAATGCTGTCAAAGTGGGTGAAAAACATTTCAAAATGGGAGAAATAAAAAATGTTGAATTCCATTCATGAAAACTACGATTTAATATTACAATTCGTAATTTAAATTGGCTTTATGATTAGAAAATAATTCAATGAATAAAATAATCGTGATGGAAATGTAATTGGTGGTAATATATTGTATATACAATTACAATGAGCAAATTCTCGATATCCTCAACACACAACTGGAATTTGCACTAGATTAATGTAATTCACTCAAAATGGTGTGGAGATTTATGTGGCACTTCGGAGTCTCTTCGCCATAAATTCAGTGAGAAATCCCTTAATAACGAGAACGCGATATCAACGATTATAATGGTGTTTGCTGGTAGTGATGCACGAGCCGGATTAAGGGCTGCATAAATTCCAGATTTACTCGAGGGGCTTTACCGTATTTTTGTTTATTCGTTTTTTTTTTCTCTGTCCTCGTTAAATTATGCCCGCTTCTTTATGGGACTTATCTAGGTTTTATGGCCTACGTAGACGCGCAGCGGGCGACGATAATTCCCGTTTATTACGCCAATTTGTAGTAAAAGGTCGGAAACTAGAAGGTAGGGGTTTTCATAAGGTGCACGAGCCGAATTATTATGCAATTTTAACGTTTTGAATTTTTCGAATATCCCTAGTTTATCGCCACTAAATTAAAATGCAAGATATGATGCTATAAATTTTACAAATTTTTATTGTATGTTACGATTTATTTACTCAATTATTTATTTATTTCTAATTGCAAACAAAATTTTATTGTATGTTATGATTTATTTACTCAATTATTTATTTATTACGTGTAAATTTAACAGGTGTGAAGTATTTACAATAAAAAAGTAAATTAAACTAGCTATTAATATTATTATACGTATTTTTATAGTTTTTTTTTTTTTTTTGATAAACAATTAAGCCTGCCCTCCATCAAAATTCCGCGGCGCGGCGCTCATTTTTTTAATTTCACGCGGCGCTAATTCGCTGAATTTCCGGCTGAAAATTACCGGCAGTAAACAGCGGCCTAATTGTTTCCATAAATTCGCCGAGAGAGAAGTTTCCGAAACGAACGCGACGTAATTAAAAAAGTGATGTTTTAATTTACTTTTATTTAATTACCCCCTACCACCCCCCGTCCCCGCCCTCCCCCGTACTTCACGCGCAATTTTCGCGGAGATAATTAATATTATTTACGCGCCGGATTAACACGGACCTTTCATCAGAATTTAGTCGTTCGTGTGGCTGGAAACATAAAACAAACAAAAAAACCTGCAGGAGAAGGTAGAAACGCGTATTCATTCAGAACATGTCTAAATTAATGTCTATTAAAATATTTGAATTCATCAGAAATGCAATAAGTTGTTGAAGTATAGATTAGGATAATTTTTATAATAGTTGAAGGCTTCGATAATCAGTAAGAATAAAATGACAGTTGACAGTTGACAGTTAACAGTTGACAATTGATAGTTGACAGTTGACCGTTGATAGTTGACAGTTGATAGTTGACAGTTGTCAGTTGACAGTTGTCAGTTGACAGTTGTCAGTTGACAGTTGATAGTTGACAGTTGACAGTTGACATTTGAGAGTTTACATGTGACATGTGAAAGTCGACAATTGACAGTTTGACAGAAACCGATGAACTGTTGACAATTGACAATTTGACAGTTGACATTTATAGAATGTTTAGTCCGTATAGAATTATATTCTATCGAATTTTTAAAAATGAATATTTACATTTTTTAGAAAATTTCTACAATTTTTAACAATTGGTAATGTTTTGAAATTTTTCGAATCTTTAAAATTATTAGAATTTGCGTAATTTTTATAGAATATTTAGACCCTCTATATTTTACAAAATCTGTATGTTTTACTTAAACGTTATAATCTGTTAAAATTTTCGAATTTTTGGGAATATAAGACTATTTAAAATTCCTAAATTCTATACAATCTCATGAACTTGAAAATCTGTAGAACACTACTAGGATTTCTATAAATCTTTAGAAATTCTGACTACTGGAAGATATTTAGAATCCTCCAATTTAAAATTTGTGATACCATTACAATCAATAATAAATTACTTTAAAAAATTCTAAAACTACTTTAACTTTTACAGTTTGTAGAATCTTGTACCCTATAGAATTTTTAAAATTTATATAGTCTATTGAATCGGTAAAATGTATAAAATTTTTGTCTTTAAATTTTGTGTAATTTTATAATCTCTGAAATTTTCAAAAATTTGTATTTAAAAAATTTCTATAATCTTTATAATTATCAGAATTTATATAATTTCTATAGAATATTCAAACAATTTATATTTTACGAAATCTGTCAATTTTATTAACTTCACAGAATCTGTTATTTTTTTGATAACTTTAGAATTTTTATGATTTCTAGGAACTTAATAATATTTTCAAGCCTGACTGTCTTTACAATCTTTACATTTTATAGAAACTCATGATCTCTAGACTTTTTAAGAATTTGTAGTGTTTTCAAAATTTATAGAATTCTAAAATTTGAAGAATCATTACAATCGTTAGAATTTGTAATTGGGTTGATTCAGTTACTTGAAGATAATAATAACTTTGATTAAAAACACTTAGAATCTTTCTTTAATATTTGATTTTGATCTAGATGTACATTTCGGACACAAAATTTCCATTATCAATGGTTTGATATAAATTATTAATATCAAAACCATTGATAATGGACACTTTTTGTCAGAAATATACATCTGGATCAAAATAAAATATTGAAGAAAGGTTGTAAGTGTTTTTAATCAAAGTTAGAATTTGTGTTATTTTTAGAATATTTAAATTTTATTCATAATCATTTTTATCGAATCGTCAGTCATTCTAAAATTTCTGTAACCTTTAGAATTTTTCGAATTTTGGACCCTGCATAATTTTCAATATCTATATATTCTATTAAATTATTAAAATTTGTTAAATTTTCAACAACTTTAGAATTTGTTGATTTTTGGAAACTCAACAATAAGGTTATTTACATCTTTTACAATCTTATAATCTCTAGAATAGTCAACTATATTTTGTAATGTTTTCAAAGTTTCTCGGAATCTTGAATCTTTAAAATTACTAAAATTTGTATAATTTTTATAGAATATTTGTACCCTCTATATTTTACGAAGTATTTGAGATATTACAACATTTTTAATATGATTTGTGTTTCCTTTTAATAAATACACAATCTGTATTCTTCTGCAATTTCTATATTCTTTTGTTAGAAGAACTGATATTATAAAATTACGTTTGTTTTTCTTCTGATTCTTATTTTTTGCGTGTTCTTGTAATTCAAATTTTATCGGCCGAATTTTCTAGCTGCTTTAAATCTGTAAATTCTATTGAATCGTTAGAATCGGATACATTTTAAAAAACCTTAGAATTTTTTGGATTTCTGGGAACTTAAGAATATTTAGAATCTTATCAATTTTATAGACTCTCATGTAGTTTCGAATTTTCTAGGATTTGTAATGTTTTCAATATTTTTAGAATTTTAAAATTTGTAGAATCTTTCCAATCATTAGAATTTGTATAATCTTTACAATATTTAAATTCTAGAGAATATTTAGTTTTGTTAATCTTTACAAATTTCCCAATCCTAAAAATTTGTAGAATCTTACTCATATTTTAAATTTTAGAAATTTTCAAATTATTTGTGAAATCTTTTGAATTTTAAAATAAATTAACTTCACAGAATCTGTTATTTTTTTTTTACTTTAAAAGTTTTAAGATTTCTAGAAATTTAAGAATATTTTGAAGTCTAACTCTGTTTACAATTCTTTCATTTTATAAAATCTCATGATATCTAGACGTTTTAAGAATTTGTATTGTTTTCAAAATTTATAGAATTCTAAAATTTGAAGAATCTTTACAATCGTTAGAATTTATATAATTTTCAGAATAGTTAAATTTCATTTATAATTATTTCTATCGAATCCTTAAAATTTCTAAAATTTCTAGCACATTTCGAATTTTTAGACCTTACAAAATTTTCATAATCTATGTATTCTATTGAATTGTTAATGTTTAAATGTGCTAAATTTTCAACAACTTTAAAATTTGTTGATTTTTGGAAACTGAACAATAAGATTATTTACATTTTTTACAATCTTATAATCTCTAGAATTATAAACAATATTTTGTAATGTTTTCAAAATTTCTCAGAATCTTGAATCTTGAAAATGATTATAGAATATTTAGACACTCTCTCTATACTTTACGAAGTATTTGAGATATAACAATTTATTAATATGATTGGTGTTCCCTTTTAATAAATACACCATCTGTCTTTTTCTACAATTTCTACATTCTTTTGTTAGAAGAACTGATATTATAAAATTACGTTTTTTTTTTCTACTGATTATTATTTTTTGCGTGTAATCGTAATACATATTTTATCGGCTCAATTTTCTAGCTGCTTTAAATCTGTAAATTCTATTGAATCGTTAGAATCTGATAAATTTTCAAAAACCTTAGAATTGTTTGGTTTTCTGGGAACTTAAAAATATTTAGAATCTTAACAATTTTATAGACTCTCATGTAGTTTCGAATTTTCTAGGATTTGTAATGTTTCCAAAATTTATAGAATTTTAAAATTTGTAGAATCTTTCTAATCATTAGAATTTGTATAATCTTTACAATATTTAAATTCTAGAGAATGTTTAGTTTGTTTAATCTTTACAAATTTCCCAGTCCTCAAAATTTGTAGAATCTTACTCATATTTTAAATTTTAGAAATTTTCAAATTACTTGTGAAATCTTTTGAATTTTAAAATATATTCACAGAATCTGTTATTTTTTTACTTTAAAAGTTTTAAGATTTCTAGAAATTTAAGAATAGTTTCAAGGCTAACTCTCTTTACAATTTTTACATTTTATAAAATCTCATGATCTCTAGACTTTTTAAGAATTTGTAGTGTTTTCAAAATTTATAGAATTCTAAAATTTCTAAAATCTTGACAATCGTTAGAATTTGTATAATTTTCATAATAGTCAAATTTTATTTATAATTATTTCGAATCGTTCAAAATTCTAAAATTTCTAATACATTTAGAATATTTAGACCTTACAAAATTTTCAAAATCTATGTATTTTATTTATTTATTTATTTATTTGTCAACAATATTTTGTAATGTTTTCAATGTTTCTTGGAAACTTGAATCTTTCAAATTATTAGAATTTGTATAATTTTTATAGAATATTTACACCCTCTATATTTCACGAAGTATTTGAGATATTACATTTTTAATATGATTGGTGTTCTCTTATAATAAGTACACAATCTGTCTCCTTCTGCAATTTCTATATTCTTTTGTTAGGAAAACTATAATATCAGTTCTTCTAACAAAAGAATATAGAAATTGCAGAAGGAGACATATTGTTTTACGTTTTTTTTCTTCTGATTCTTATTTTTTGCGTGTCCTTGTAATTAAAATTTTATCGGCCCAATTTTCTAGCTGCTTTAAATCTGTATATCCTATTGAATCGTTGGAATTTTCAAAAACTTTAGAATATTTAGAATTTCTGGGTACTTAAGAATATTTAGAATATTCACAATTTTTAAAATCCATAAATTCTATCGAATCCCATGACCTTAAAAATTTTCAGGAATTTTGATTGTTTTCAAAATTTATAAAATTTTAAAATTTTTAGAATTTTTACAATCATTAAAATTTGCATAACTTTAAGAATATTTAAATTGTAGAGAATATTTAGTTTTTTTAATTTTTAAAAATTTTACAATCCTTAAAATATGTAAAATCTTACAATTCACTCATATTTTAAATTTTACAAATTTTAAAATTCGTTGTGAAATCTTTTGAATTCTAAAATATTATAAATCTTTAAACTTTGTAGAATGTTTTAAATACTACTAGATTATTTATCATGTGTACAACCTTAACAATTATATAGAATTTAAAAATCTTTAAAAAATTAAGATCTTAAATGACACTTTAGAATATCTAAATATTTTAAGTCGTTACATTATTTAAATGTTATGAAATTTTTAGAATCTGTAACACCTTTAAAACACTTTTAAGATTTTTACAAAATTACAAATCAGAATCTTTAGAAAATCTGACAAGTCTTTAGAATTTAAATCTTTAGAAGACTTTTAGGATTTTTACAAATTATAGAATCGAAATTTCGACAACTGAAATATATTCAGAATCTTTCAATTTAGAATTTGTGGAATCATTATAATCATTTCTGTTGGATCGTTTTAGAAATTCTAAAACTTCTATAACCTCTAGAATTTGTAAAATATTTACCCTATAGAATTTTTACAATTTATATAGTCTATTGAATCGATTAAAATATTTTTTTATCTTTAAATTTTATATAATTCTATCATCTCTAGAATTTTCAAAATTTCTAGAATCTTTATAATTATCAGAATTTATATAATTTCTATGGAATATTCAGATTATTATTACATATTCTATTAAATTCCAAGAACCTGTTAATTTTGTTTATAACTTTAGAATTTTTAACATTTATCTGGAAACTTGAGAATAACAAATAATAACAAATTTTACAATCTTTAAATTTTATAGAATCTCGTTACCTTTAGAATTTTTATCAATTTGTATTAAATTTTAATAATTGAGGAATCTTTACAATCACTTGAATTTGTATAATTTTTAGAATATTTAAATTCTAGAGAATATCTAGCTTTTTATTTTAATATTTCTTAAATGCTTAAAATTTGTAGAATCTTACAATTTCCGCAAATTTTTGAAATTTTAAAATTCGTTGTGAAATCTTTTGAATTCTAAAATTTTTTCAATATTTAGCGTGTTTACAACCTTAAGAATGTTTAAAAAATCTTTAGAATTTAAATTATTATTAATTAAATTTTCAAATGACATTTTGAAATGTTAAAATATTTCAAATCATTAGAATATTTAAATTTTACGAAATATTACAATCTTAAAAAAAATGTTCTTAGAATTTTTACAAGTTATAAAATCTTTAGAAGTTCTAACAACTGAAACATATTTAGAATAATTCAATTTAGAATTAGTTTCCATTCTAAATTGAAAGGTTTTTGAGGAATCGTTATAGAAATTTTAAAACTTCTATAACCTCTAGAATTTGTATAATATTTTACGCTATAGAATTTTCAAAATTTTAAATATTCTAATGAATCGTTAAAATCCATACAATTTTTAACATCTTGAAAATTTTTACTACCTTCAAATTTTATATAATTTTATAATATCAGAAAATTGTCTTTCAAAATTTCTAGAATCTTTATAATTATGAGAATTTCTATTATATATTCAGATTATTGTTATATATTCATTAAATTCCTAGAATTTAGTTTATAACTTTAGAATTTTTAAGATTAATAATATTTTGATGCCTAACAATTTTTATAATCTTTAAATTGTATAGAATCTCTAGAAGATTTAAGAATTTGTATTGTTTTTTTAAATTTATAGAATTTTAAAATTTGAAGAACCTTTACAATCATTAGAATTTGTATTTCATGAATGATTTTCTCATTTACCTCGTGGTGAAACATTGTAGAATAATAACTAAATTTAGTGAAACAAACCAAGTGTTTTTAATTAATTACCTATCATTAGAATTTGTATAATGTTTAGAATATTTAAATTTTATTTATAATAATTTCTATCGAATTGTTTGAACTTCTACAAATTCTAAAGAATTGAATTGTTAACATCTGTTACATTTTCAGTAACTTAAATTCAAAAATTTCTAAAGCCATTAGAATTTTAGAATTTATAGAATTTTTGGACCCTACAGAATTTTTAAAATTTTAAAATTTTTAAGATTTCTGGATAATCAGACATTTTTTAGAATTTTATAAAATCTTATAATCTCTAAAATTTTTGACAATTTGTAATATTTTCAAAATTTTAAGAATTAGTTAGCTATTGATAATGAAAACTTTGTGCTTGAAATGTACATATAGTAAATAAAAATAAATTTGTGAAGAAAGTGTTAGTGTTTTCAATACAATTTACAATTATCAGAATTTTTATTTTACGAAACCTGTATGTTTTATGAAATTCTGTTGAAGTTCCTAAAACTTTAGAATGTTTAGTATTCCTACGAACTTCGGAATATTTGAAATCTTTAAATTTTATAGAATGTCATTATCTCTAAATTGTTAGGAAATTGTAATTTTTCCAAAATGTATATAATTTTAAAATTTTAATTCGTATGAATTTTAGAATATTTAAATCCTAAGGAATATTTACAATGTTTTAAATCCTTAGTAATTTTAATATTGTTAAAAATTGTAATTAAAGTACACTTTAGATTTTGGAAATTTACAAACTCTTCAATAAATCTTTAGGATTTCAATATTTTTTCAAATATTTAGAATTTCTAGAATTTAGCATCTTAAAATATTTAAAATCCTTGGAATCGTTATATCCAAAAACTTATTTGTTTTAATAGGTTTTTGAAAAAATTCACTTGGTTTTTTTTTTCACCAAGTGAAAAATGAGAATCAAATACAAGATTTATTTGTTTTAATTTCTTAAATTCATAAATATTTCTTTTTTGGTTTATTTCCATTTTAATTCAAAAAAAGATGTGTAATTTCTTTTAAATTTCGAGAAAACTTCTGAATTTCCAAATTGCTATACCTATTTTATGAGGTTCTTCCTCGTCCTCCAGTTCCTACTAATCATTTTGTTTTTCCAAATCGGTATACCTATTTTATTAGTTCTTCCTCTTTCTCATCCTCCAGTTTCACTTCTTCAAAAATCATGGATGTTAATCATGCAATTGTTTCCACGTCGATTGGAAGTGAACATTACGTTAGTATTCTGTTCTTTGTGGACAAAGGTCAATTGAAACCTGGTTGCTCAGTTGTTCTGAATCATAAAGTGTATGCTCTTGAGGGGGTGTCTTGGGTGATGACACAAATCGAATGGTAACTTTAATGAAGCTAGAGAAGGCTCATCAGGAGACGCATGCTGATAATTAGGATTAGATAGGTAGATTCAGGAAATTAAGAACTCAGTCGAGTTACCACTGTTATGTTTTAGCTGTAACTTTGTTAATTTTATTAATAATATATTCATGTGTTATATCAAATTTTATAGCTTTTTATAAGAAATTTGATGATAGTAACTAATAATTGAGATTAGCTAACTTTGTTAAACTAAACTAAAAGTTTGATAATGACTAGCCTAGTCTAAACTATAGTCACTGTAATTTTTAAAAATAAAATGGTAAAGCAAAGTAATTTTGTCTCAATTACAAGTCATTCAAGATGTACCATGAAGTAAACGCCTCTACCATCTAAAACTACATCTATTTTGTTAATTACACGGTTTGCTAACTGCAATATTTCCAGTTGTATTAATATTTTAAATTTTTAGCCAAGAAGGCCGTGAAAATTTACATTTTTAACTGTAACTTTGTAAATTTTATGAATAATATATTCATGTGTTATATCAAATTTTATAACTTTTTATAAGGAATTTGAAAATTAAATTATATTTATTGTATAAAGCAGTATTTTTTTCTGAGATTAAAAACAATTTTTTTTTCTAAAACTATCAAATGTAATAGTTAAATGTGGTAAAACTGAATATTTTTTGTTAAATAAATGTGATACTTTTTTACTATATTAATTTCTTCAATTTTAAGTCTAGAAGGCCACGAAAATTTATATTTTCAAGTATATCTTTGTTAATTTTAGCAGTAAAATATTCTTCTTTGATATCAAATTTCATAACTTCTTTCGAAGAATTTGAAAATGTGGTTATATTTTTATTGGACAAAGTTGTGAGTTTTTTAAGATTATTTTTTTTAATGTTAATTGTTAAATGTGATAAAACTTTATATTTCTTAAATCATTTTTTTAATGTTAATGGGTAAATGTGATAAACCTTTATATTTATTAAATAAATTGTTTGCTATCGGTAATACTTTATATTCTATTGATTTTTTATATTTCGAATCTAGAATGCCATGAAAATTTACTATGTTTAGCCATAACTTTCCTAGTTTTAGTAGTAGAATATTGGTGTTTAATATCAAATTGCTTAAATTTTTACAAATAATTTGAAAATATTGTTATTTTTTTATTGTGTAAAATTGAAATAAAAGTGTTATTTTTTAAATTTTTTTTCGACATTAATGATTAAATGTGATAAAACTCTATATTTATTGTAAAGTAAATTTTTCACCATCTGTAATATTTTATTTTCTATTAGCTTTTTATATTTCGAATCTAGAAGGCTATGAAAATTTACATTTTATACTATAAGTTTCTTAATTTCAGTGATAGAATATTAGTGTTTTATATTAAACTTCATATTTTTTTTATGAAGAATGCAAAACTATAGTCAGGTTTTTTCTAATTTTTGAAAATTTTAGCATTTTTAAAATCTGAAAGTTGCGATTAATAAATGCCATAAAAGTAAATATTTGTTATTAATTACGTTTCTCACCAACAAATGTGTATTTAACTACGAACGCGGGTTATGTATAGTCCACCAGGCACAGGGAAAACCTTATTAGCTGAGGCTCTAGCCAATCAAACGTCTTCTACTTTCTTAAGAGTGGTTGGTTCTGAATTGATCTAATAATATTTGGATTGCAGAAGAACATACTCCATCAATTGTTTTTATTGATGAAATTGATGCAGTTGGTTTGAATTCCGGTGGTGAGATTGAAATATTGCTACTAATACTGTAGTGAATTTCGTTGTGGCATTTACTTTATGGTTCTTTCTTATTCCTCGTTTAAATTATATTTATTTCGTTCACTTATGTTTTTCTCGTTCGTTCACATTATTTTCAGTTATTGTTCTCTTTACCATTATCATATTCGTTCTAGTTGTGACCTTTTATCATCATCATCGTTTAATTCTTGTTAGTCACATATCGTATATGTTTTAGTTGTCATTTTTATTTTGTTTATCGTTCTTATACAAGATTGTATAAATTTATTAGAGTTATTATCAATCCTTTTTATTCAATCGCTATTCCGGTTTCACTTTTTGAAAGTTAAAGTTGAAACACATTTATAATTTTCAAAAAACTTTATTGCTGCGACTCGCAAGAATTGTGGCTTCTTCAGTTGATTTTAAACAAACATCATCAATTAATAAATATATTTATTCCTGTCGTTTTTTATTACATATGTTATTGTGTTAGTGTTTTAATCAAATCAAAAACAAATTTCTCTATTCATACTCTAATTCTATTTTAAATTTGTTCGTTAACATCGTTGATTTAATTGTCACGATTGTTTTTGTGTTTAGTTCACGGTAATATTATTATAATTATTTTACTCATTAAAATTATTAAATTCTATATATAATTTAAGAGATAAAATACATTACCTAGTAAATTTAACCACTTAATAATCACGATAAACATCCTGTTCATTTATAAAATCATCCCATTATCCGGATCTAGGATAAAACACGGCGACGACGTACTAATAACGCTAATTAATTTATAGACGTAATTAATTTCACTTACGCAAAGTTGATGGAAAATTTATGTACTCATTATAAATTGTGTTCGTGAAAACTTGGCGCTCGCGTCTAGAAAAGCATTTTTATGTAATGCAACAAACACTAATTTTCTTCCATTATTTAAACGCGCTGCACGGCATTATTATCCAGCGTAACCTGATTTATTTTTATTTTTGTATGGTACACAACAAAATAATCAGACGCCGTAAATAAATATTATTAAACATTATTATATATTTTAATTGAATCGAGTATTATTATTTTAAATTGTCGGATAATGAAAATAAATATGTTTTATGGTATATCATTTAATTTTTGCGTAATTAAAAATAACTTTGTTAATAATTCATCAATAACTTGTTTACATTTATACATCAAATGATCCTTTTAGGAAAACTGCAATTTAATCCTTTTAGGTTTTTAATACAAACAAAAAACTAGGAGGATTAAAAAAGGATCATTAGATGTTTAAATGTAAACAAGTTATTGATGAATTATTAACGAAGTTATTTTTTGTTTGTAAGCCATAAATATGCCACTATGTACATATTGCAAAAGTCCAATATTAATTTTTATCTGCTTGAATTTGAGTGTGTTTATTTTGAGGGTGTCAATTTTAATTAAATGCCATACATTTTTTACTTTTAAACGCTCTATTAGAAAAATTAATCCTATGGGATCATCTCATATCAAGGATAATGATTGTATCGTATTTTTAATGTCTAACGTTAAAATCTAAATTGAAAGCACTGTCTGTCGGTAAAAATTGCACGTTCAAAAAAGTTTTGTCTGCCGGTGAATTTCCATTACAAGTCGTCGAGTTGTTGGTTTTCCATAAATCTAGACGTTTTATTTAATATTTGAAATGCATTCCGGCGAGCTCATTAAAACTTTTGTTTCGTAGGAAGGAACGGCATCGTGCTTTCATGTAAGTTAATGCCGATTGATTTCGTCCTTACAAAGGGATTGCTTTTTTTTGCTTTCAATTGAACAATACCGCCCATTTACTTGATTGCGACGTGCCCATTCTTTTACATGAAGTATGAATTAAGGAACTGCATTTATTAGTTTACCTTTTATGTGCAGCAAACTGTTTTGATTTGATCAGGGATCGTGGAATTTATCAAATGCCTTGTTTTGGATTGAGTCAGTTATGTGAAGATGACATGGACTTGATTAAAACATTACTTTTAAAGTAGTGAAGAAAGGTTTCAAATTAAATGCTTTGTTAAACAGTTTGTGTAGAATAGGATATGACAAATTTAGAAATTTATTTGTATTTAAAATCAATTTTATAATAATGCTGTACTGATGAGATCGAACGATCGAAACACGTGTCTACAGATGGTTGTGTAATGTAATATACTTTATTCGTGTTTATACTTAGACTCGTCAAAATGAGATAAACAGTGCTATACATATATAAGAGACATAAAAATTACAAGTAGTCTGACAAACATATTAAAATGGAGTAAAAATCAATATCATACTGGCGGATAACTAACTTGAGTGTTAAGTTATTTAATTACTTTGATTTTTAAAAATATAGAATATAGAAAAGTTTTTTAAATGAATTTAAAAAATGGTGATGTGGCCATCATAATATTTTCCCTATATTTTTCTCGAAAACTATGAGGTTATTCTTAATTATTTGCTCAATTTTAAATTATTTATATTCACTTCTTATATACATTTCTATTAGCTCCTATAGTTTATTATTAGTTTTTAAATAATTAAATGAAATTAAAATATTAAAAATATCAAGTTTAAGTGGAAATTCAATGCAATTATCATTTGGGCGGTCTGAAAAAATTATAAAAACAATTGCTATCGGCTTGAAACTTTCTAAATATATTCTGAATATATGTGGGAATGTTGCTGCTTAAAAAAATCAACAGTTTGCTTTTAGATCTTTTAATCATTTTACGTCAAATTAAAAAGACGTTAAGAAAATTGCAATCATATATTTGACAGTGTTAAAAAAATATAAGAAAAATTGCCATCGACTTGAAACTTTCTGAATATATTCATAATACATTTCGGAATGTTGCTGCTTAAAAGAATCAAAAGTTTCATTTTAGATTTTTTAATAATTTTACGTCAAATAAAAGAGCAGTTAACAAAATTGCAATTATAATTTTGACGGTCTGAAAAAAATATATAAACAATTGCTATCGACTTGAAACTATCTAAATATATTCAAAATACATGTACAAAAGTTGCTGCCTAAAAAATCAAAGGTTTCTTTTTAGTTTTTTCATTATTTTTACGTCAAATGAAAGAGACGTTAAGAAAATTACAATCATCATTTTGATGGTCTGAAAAAAATATAAAAACAATTGCCATCGTTTTGAATTTTTCTAAATATATTCAGAATACATGTACAAATGTTGCTGCTTGGAAAAATCAAAAGTTGTTTTTAGATTTTTAAATAATTTATAAAATCGCAATCATATATTTGACAGTTTGAAAAAAATATAAAAACAATTGCTATCGACTTGAAACTTTCCAAATATATTGAGACTATATGTAGAAATATTACTGCTTAAAAAATTCAAACGTTTGATTTTAGATTTTTTTAAATAACTTCACGTCAAATTAAAGAGACGTTAAAAAAATTGCTATCATAATTTTGATGGTCTGAAAAAAAATATGAAAACAATTGCCATCGACTTGAAACTTTCTAAAAATATTCAGAATACATGTAGAAAGTTTCTGCTTAAAAAATTTAAAGTTTGATTTTATATTTTTACAATAAGAAAAAAATTAAAATTTTTTAAATTAAGAACAAAAAAATGTTTCAATAAAACTTTAACTTTACTTTAACTTTGAAAAGTTATGTTTTTCTTTTTCTTAAATTTCAAAATTTGTTTGAATAAATCTATTAAATTTTGCAATAATATTATGTTTATTTACGTTTTACAACTTGTAATTAAAACCCTCGCTTATGTTTTACTGATTTTAGGGTGGGTTAGAATTTTTTTAAATTTCTAAACGTATCTTTTTTTTAAATTTTACAGTTTCCAATAAAATCTTCACAATTTAGAAAGCGGGTAGAATTAAAAATCTTGAAACCTAGAGAAGGAATTAGTGGAAATTTCTTGAATTCTTGAAAAAGTGAGTCTAGATTTTAGAACGAACATTCTCAAAAATCTAAGTTCAAAACAGAGAAATTAAGAAAAACCTACATTTCTACAAAGAAATTTTCTATATCCTCCAAGAATTTTTGTAATTTAGAAGATAACCTTGAAATCTGGAGGAGAAATCTGGAAATTTCTTGAACCCTTGAAAAAAAAGTCTAGATTTCTAAATTAAAATTTTCTAAAAATTCTACAACCTCCTAGAAATTTAGAAGACCAGTTGAATAAATATAAGAGAAATTACTCAAAATTCTTTAAACTTTCTCTAAAATAAGAATAGATTTCAAGGGGAAAATTTTCTACAAAAATCTAGACCCTCTAAGAAAAATTCTGCAATTTAGAACTTTATAAATAAGTTTATAGCCTCTAGTTGAAACAAAATGTTAAATTCTAGAGGAGCAATTACTGAAATTTACCTGAATTTTCAAAAAGCAGACGAATTAAAAAACATTTAGAGCCTGAAAAAAATCTTCGCAATTTATAAGAATAGTTAAAAAAAATAATTTTTGTTAAGAAGTTATTGGCCATTTTTTAAACTATAAACTTTTAGAAAAAAAAAAATAGAAAATACTAGGCATTCAAAGAAAATCTTTGCAATTTAAAAGATGACTTCAAAAAAAATCTCGAACTCTAGAGAATAAATTGCTAAAAATTTCCTGAACCCTCGAGAAAATAATCTAGATTTCTAGAAGAAAATTGTAAAAATTCTAGAGTCTCAAAGAAAATCTTTACGATTTAGAAGACAAGTTGAAAAAAATCTTGAAATGTAGAGAAGAAATTACTAAAAATTTCTCTCTCAAAAATAGTCTAGTTTTTAAAAACAAATTTTCTAAAAAAGCCTTCATTTAAATCTTCGCAATTTACTAGAAATTTTCTGAATTTATAAACAATTTTTTTTTGAAAATTCTAAAAACACCGCAATTTAAACGACTGCTTGAAAAAAATATTGATATCTGGAAGAGAAATGAATGAAAAGAGTCTAGAACTAGGAACAGATTTTCTAGAAAAATCTATAGCCTCCAATCTGAATAAAAGTTACTGGAAATTTCTGAATACTCGAAAAATGTCTAAAGTTCTGGAAAAAATCATTGCAATATTAAAATCTGGAAGAGAAATAACTGGAAACAGCCTCAAAGAAAATTCTATAAATATTAAAGCGAACTTTCTAAAAAAACTCCCGAATAAGACCTTTGCTAAAAATTCTGGAAATATGAAGAAGAAATTACCGTAAACTTTCAGAATCCTCCAAAAACGTTCTAGAAACCTATAAGGAAAACTTGTGAATCCTCTAGAATCCTCAATCAAAATTCTTTGGAAAGGAAGATGCAAAAAACTTTTAATATGGAGAAGAAATTCCTGAAACTTCTAGAAGCCTCTAAGTAAGTTCTAGAAATTTAGAAAAAATATTCCTAATAAATTATAAAATTAAACAAAATCTTGAAAGTACTTTCTGAAAAATCTAGAACTCTCGAATAAAATATTTGCTAAAAATCTGGAAATATCTATTTATTTATTGGATAAGAAAACGAAATTACTGTAGACTTCTAGAATTCTCAAAAAAAATTTATACATCTAAAATGAAATCTATGGATCATCTGAGAAAATTATAGAAAAAGTTAAACAAAATATTGTACAAAAACCACGAAGAAATTTCTATAAATAAATATAAATAATGACTTTCTGAAAAATTTTGAAACTCTTGAATAAAATCTTTGCTTTGTAAAAATTTGGAGAATTCTCGATAAAAATTCTTTGGAAAGGAAGTTGCAATAAAAACTGAAAGTATGGAGGAGAAATTACAAAGAAATTTCAAGAATCGTTAAAGAAAAATTTTTCTGAGAAATTCTAATGTTACATTTTTTTCTCACAAGTTAAAAATTTTACGAAAAACATGTCTTAATAAAGTTTCATCTCAATCGGATCATTCGTTTTTGAGATACAGCGCCCACAGACATTTTCATGCACGAAAACAATACTTCTTCTATATATACTTCGTATATAGGGAAAGTAAAAAAAAAAACAAGGAATAGGTTAGTTTGTGTTATAAGATTTAACAAATTCCGTACATTAAAAATATGTGCCGATGTAATTTCACGACGATTTATCCCTGTGTTTATGCGGGCGCATTCCGTGAAATTAATATTGTATGGAAATTCCCGGTGTGCTCACGCGAAATTTATGGCCCGGGGGGCGTTCATCCCTTAAGCGAAAATATGCCTTGGGGTCGCGTGCACACAACTGCACTTTGCAACTACCCAAATTGCCTCCCCCGTTCGCGGCGAAGTATATTACGCACACATTCGTTACATTTATGCAACAACAGTAATTTGTTCGTGTCGTCGTAAGTTTCTACGAACGGAATAAACCCACCCCCAGTCCCCCAGTTCATATCTGCACGATAAATTGCCAAATATCTGTGCTACTCACTTAATCTTATTGAATCGTGACTTTAAGCACATCGAAAATAATTTGTATTAAATAAAATACAAAACCTTATATTATCAACTTGATAATGACACTCGAACATCGATACTTAATTAATTATTTATCATTTGATAGAAATCCTGATTCAAGATGCATCACAAATTTATGGCTTAAAGCATACAACACATTATGTTAAAACAGATTCAAATTATTCTATAAAAAAAAGGTTTATTTTGAATTAATCACTTCAAATTAATTCGAATTAATCTCCTATTTCCTAATCTAAGACTTACATAATCTACTCATTATCACAAATTGGATACTATCATATTTGTCTGGTATTTCCTAATCATTTATTTATTACATTTATTATAATATCTAGCATAATGTAAATTGTGCAGACACTCATTTACAACACGTTTTTAGTTATATTTCAATTCCATATTGATATACGATCATTGCCATCATAAATTAGCGCCATCTACGAACAGAATCCAGAACTAACTCCATAACGTGCATTCGTCCATTTTAAATTCTAATTCAGCGCCCTCTTCGAATGTAAACCAGAACCAAATTGGAAACTACATTTTACAGCCCTCTGTACTGCCAGTACTTTCACTACCCATCCGTAGATGGCGCGTTTTCCTAGCTTCAACTTCTCGACACTAGGTGGCTCATGCGAATCGATTCTCTGGGAAAATTCTGTGGCGATTTTCCGCGGGAAAAACTCCCTACCTACCGGAAAATTCCGCAACTACCACCGACGCGTGTAGATGTCGCGTCGAGTATTATTATTCCAAACGCTCGGATTTTGTTTTGAAGATTCCTTCTCATGAATAGTGAACGATATGATGGCCGTTATCGTGGGAACAACGCGATTAAACTTTAATGCAGACAAATAGCTTCGGGTCTCCTTCACCTATTGTGCTAACGGTAATTGGGGTTGTGTAGAGGAACACAGCGAAGTGATTTCCGGTCCATCATTCATCTCCAGCCCTCTCCGTTTGAATAGGGGTAGCGACAGGACAATTGATGGCCCGTGGTCGTATTTCGATTGATCCATTCGGTTTTAATGACTTTTTTTCAACTTCTTTATTACATTAATCTTTAATCTAATAACAATGACACTAAATTATTTATTGTGAATTTTAGTCTAATAAAATTACCAAGAAAAATATATTTAAAAAATAATTGTATAAATGAAATTCTTATTTATTATTTGTTATACATCACCTTTATTTTTATCCTCTTCCACGTTTACCTCTATAATTAAAGACATTATTTATCTAAAATTTATCATCTGTCATATAATGTGTTAACTATTACCTGTTATCTATTAATTATCATCCGTTGTTTATCTGTTGATTACTGTAAACAATAATTATGCTTTTAATACCTATCATTAAAAATGATTGTCGTTCATGAATAAATGTTTATAGCATATTTTTAACAAGGTTTTAATTAATTATGATAATTAATCGGTGTAATGGACAAAACGTAAACTTTTGGCTAAAATGTTAGATTTTCACACTGACAGAAAACGTGTTGTCACGTTTTTAATTTTCTCACTCGAATAAAAATTTAGGCACCACCCTGTAAAACTCCACATAACGTTACGTGAAATTTATTGTTCACAGTTAGGAAAACAAAAACGGATCGCACATTAAAAACTTGAATGTGAAAAGTTGTGTAAATAATGAAAAGTAACATTAAATTTTCATGAAAACGTGTCGCGTTATGTATATAAATATTAAATATTAAAATATCTGATGAACTGAAACAAGTTATTGTTTTTTTTCTCGAATACATTTCACTATCCTTCTCTTTCTCTCTCTCTCTCTCTATAAGGGGGGATCGATGAAATATGGTGACCGCCGACTCGTTAACCTCAACCGAGGAGGAAACGAGGCCAAATCAGGAACTGGAGCATGTTTACGCGGAGAAGAAGTTATTTATAACCGCTCTAAATCTTTTTCTCCCCCCTCCTATCCCCCGGCCCATCAAACATTCCTTACAAGAGATAATCCTGTCAAGCTAGTATATACAAAAATTGAAACTATTTTCCCACAATTCCGTTTATGAAATCTACAAATTCGTTTTAATTCATAATTTATTCATAATTTACAGACAAAAAATATTTCCCATTATAATCAATATACCTTGATATGAAACATAAGCGTATGTCCAATAAACAGATGAGCTTCTAAATACAGAACACAAATTACATGTAACAGATGGCAGATCATATATAAAGGCAGAGATATTAAAGTATAATTAATGGAATTATTATATTGTACTTTAGTTTTAAAACCTAGAAAATAAAAGATGGCGGATGAAAGATGACAATAGACAGATGAAAGATGACATTTGACATATAACAGATCATACATGACAGATGACAGATGACAAATGACAAATGACAAATGACAAATGACAAATGACAGATAACAGATGGCAGATGGTATATCAAAGATGACCAATTACAAATAAAAGGTGACATCTGTCATGATGAAACGTAAATATTAATATGTGAAAAGTAAATTAATGAAAGAGGGTTAATAAATTACATTTCCTAAAGGATCAAAGATACTTTACAAATAATATATTACAGATTATAGATAAAGATGATACATGGCAGATGGTAAATGACACACGGCAGATAAATGACAAATGACAGATTGCAGATAAGTTCCAATTGATAAACCCACATGTTTTATAACCTAAATAGTTTTATAAGTATTTATTATCAGTATTAGTATAATTATTATTATTTGCAAGTATAAGTAGGTGCTGGTAGACAGATGACAGATGATAATAAGTTCGAGATGATATATCAAAATAATTACAAGATGATAGATTAAACCAGCACATTAAGTGTTATTACAAGTAACGAATGAAAAGAAATCATTATTTGTCAATTTCAACAAAATAAATATAAAATTAAAATATTTTCGGAAAATTTCTTAATTGTAAAAATCCTGCCCAGTTATAATTTTTTATTTTTCAAATATAAATTTATCATTTATTTATAAAACCTTTCCATTTAAATACTTGTAATATTTACAACACGACAAATGCCAGACGACAAATAATTCGATAAATGATAAATGACAAATGGCAGATTATGAATAACGATAACATGACAGATGACAGCTGACATATGATAGATGAGAGGTGAGAATAACATATGATAGATGAGAGACAAAAACATGGCAGATGGTAAACAGTTGACGACTGATGATAGATGACATATGATAAAGTAAAAATTATACATGTTATATGAGAGATCAAAATATGATTATATTTTTTTTATAATTATAAATGATAAATGATAGTTTATAAATATAACAAAAGAAAAAATCACAATTTTGTCAATTTCAACAAATCATATATAAAATTATTGTATTTTCAAATATTTATTATTTGTAACCAGTTCAATTATGTTTTATTCTATAAATTTATAATCTAATTTTATATAAAAAAATACACTTAAATATTTGTGAATATTGAAAAGACGGCATATGACAGATGAAAAATAACATTTGATAAAAGTCAGATAAAAGATTACATACCACTAATGATAAATTACAGACGATCATGACAGATGATTATGACAGATGACAGATGACACATGAGACATGACAGATGCCAGATGATAAATCACAGATGGCAGATTACAGATGATATATGATATATAATAGGTAACAGATGACAAATGGCAGATGTCAGATGATAAAAATTATTAACAATACTAGAATATTGAAAAATAACATATGATAAAAGTAAGATAAAAGACGTAAGACGACAAATGATAAATGACAGATGATAGATGATAGATGCCAGATGATGACTGATAGATAACAGATGCCACATGATGAACGACAGATGATAGATGCCAGATGTCTGTCAATCATTATCTGGCATCTATCATCATCTATCTATCATGTTATATATCATCATGATAGATGATATATAACAGGTGACAGATGACAAAAATTATTAACACTGTTAGAATAAACCAATGAACTGTTTTAAATAGTTTAAGCTTAAATTTACCAAATGCAAAATAAGTATTTAAATAATTATTTCTAAATAAAATTGATATAACTATAAAAATCTATCATAAAATTTTGGCAAATCTCGATATTATAAAAAATGGTGAATACTGTGTATATATCAAAAAATTGTCAAAAGAAAGATGGCAGATAGCATTTAATAAAAAAGATATTACCTATGACCAGGTGGCAGTTGAACACTGACAGATGGCAGATGAAAAATAATAAAATTCGTTTGATAAAGCTAAATGTTTAATTCTAATTTTAACCAATAACAAATAACAGACAACAATTAATAGATGAAAGATATTAGCCAGCAAATGATCAATAACAGATGACAGATCACAAATGACAGATGACAGATGGCATAAAACAGATGAGAGATAACAGAGGACAGAGGACAGATAACAAATGGTAGATGAGAGATGATGATAGATGACATGACAGATTACAGATGATAGGTGACAGATGACAGATGATTGATGACAAATAACATGATAGATGACAGTTGACAAATGACAAATGACAAATCATAATTATTACATGACAATACTAGATTTAACCAATAACATATGGCAGACAACGAATAATAGCTACAAGATATTAGCCAACAGATGATCAATAACAGTTGTCTTATGACAATGACAGATGACATAAAATGACGATGATGACATATGATATATGACAGATGACCAATGATAGATGACAGATCACAATAACAGATGTCAGATGGCATCAAACAAATTAGAGATAACAGACGGCAGATGACAGACGACAGACGAGTGATAACAAATAGTAGATGAGAGATGATAGATGACAGATGACAAATGACATGACAGATGACATATGACAGGTGACCATTGACAGATGACCAATGACAGATGATAGATAATAGATGACAAATGACATGATAGATTACAGATGACAGGTAACAGAAGACAGGTGATAGATGACAAATAACATGATAGATGACAGTTGACAAATGACAGATGACAAATCATAATTATTAGATGACAATACTAGATTTAACCAATAACATATGACAGACAACGAATAATAGCTACAAGATATTAGCCAACAGATGATCAATGCAGATGTCTTATGACCATTGACAGATGACAGATGACATAAAATAGATGAGAGATAACAGACAACCGATGACAGACGACAGACGACAGATAACAAATAGTAGATGAGAGATGATAGATCATATAGATGATGATAGATGACTTATGATATATGACATATGACAGATGACAGATCACAGATGATAGATGGCATAAAACAGATGAGAGAGAATGATAACAAATAGAAGATGAGAGATGATAGATGACAAATGATATATGACAGGTAACCATTGACAGATGGCAGATGACCAATGACAGATGATAGATAATAGATGACAAATGATATGACAGATAATAAATCATAATTATTAGATAACAAAACTAGATTTAACCAATTACAAATGACAGACAACGAATAATAGATAAAAGATATTAGCCAACAGATGACCAATGACAGATGTTATTTGATCAATGACAGATGACAGATCATCAATGACAGATGGCAAATATCAGACGACGGACGACTGATAACAAATCATAATTATTAGATGATAATACTAATAACAAATTACAGACAACGAATAATAGATAGAAGATATTAGCAAATAGATGATCAATGATTAATGTCTTATGACCAATGACAGATGACAGATCACCAATAACAGTTGACAGATGACATAAAATAGATGAGAGATAACAGAGGACAGATGACAGATGACAGAAACAAATGGTAGATGAGAGATGATAGATGATAGATGATGATAGATGACATATGACTAATAACATCTCGGATAACATATGATATATGACAGATAACCAATGACAGATAACAGATCACCAATGGCAGATGACAGATCATCAATGACAAATGACAGATGGCATAAAACAGAGGAGAGATAACAGACGACAGACGAGAGATAACATATAGTAGATGATAGATAATTATAGATGACAGATAACAAATGACATGACAGATGGCAGATGACATATGACAGGTGACTATTGACAGATGGCAGATCACCAATGACAAATGATGGATCACCAATGACAGATGACAGATGACATAAAACAGATGAGATATAACAGACGACAGACGGAAGATAATAGATAATAGATGACAGGTGACCATTGACAGATGGCAGATCATCAATGATAGATAATAGATTATAGGTGACAAATGACAAATGACATGACAGATAATAAATCATAATTATTAGGTAACAAAACGAGATTTAAGCAATTATAAATGACATACAACGAATAATAGATAAAAGATATTAGCCAACAGATGACCAATGACAGATGTCATATGACCAATGGCAGATGACAAATGACATAAAAGATGCTATATGATGTATGACAGATGACAGTCGACATTTGACAGATGTTAGATGATAGATGACTGATGACATGGCAGATGACATATGAGAGATGACAAGTCATAATTATTAGATGGCAATACTATAGTACAATTCGAATGACAATCTATATTTCAGAGATTTGTAATCTTAGTCGAGCTCTCGAAAGAAAAAACGGATAGGTTGCATCAGTGAAGGGTATTTTTTTATTGAAACACTTCGGACAGATAACAGATGACATTTGAATTTATAAAAAGAAAACTCGTCAAATATATTACATTTATAAAAATCGTTGAAGATGTTATAATGTAAACATTAACAATAGTAACCACAATAACATCTTCTATATCTATCTAATATGTGAATTAATTACATAAAGGGAACCACTTTAATATCAAAATAAGCAAATGATCCCATCAAAATGTTCTTTTTTTAGAATTTTTATTAGTTTTTGGATATATGAAAAATATAACATGCAAAAGATACAATGCTAAAAAAATAAAAGAATGCTATAATCTCATAGTTGAAAGATGATCGATGACAGATAGTAATTGACAGTTGACAGTTTATAAATAACAGTTGACAATAACAAAATATACAAGAGATGAAATATTTCTTTTTTTCATTTTTTTCCGTTTTGAATATCTGAAAAAGAATTATGGTTAGAAGATACAACACTTAACCATTTTAAAATAGATACTTCGATAGATGAAAGCTAATAGATGACAAATAATAATTCATATTTCTGTGACGACAAATATCAGTTCACAATTTACACATGACAGTTTATAGATAGTTGACAGATGACAAATGACAGTTAATAAATGGCGGTTGACAATTTACAGATGGTAGTTGACAAATTACAGATGAAAATTGACCATTGATAAATGACAGTTGGCAGTTTACACATGGCAGTTTATAGATAATAATTGTCATATAAAAGTCATATCATAGTTGACAGATGACAAATGACAGTTAATAAATGGTGGTTGATAATTCACAGATGGTACTTGACAAATTACAGGTGACAATTAACCAATGATAAATGACAGTTTACAGATGACAGTTTACGAAAACCTACCAAAATCATATGTATAACGATACAAATTGATTAACCAAGTAAAAATAATTTAATACGATGCAAAATAGATCAACAAATATAACATCAACAATAACAACATCGATATCAAAACAATTACTGTAAAAATTTTAGCTATATAAACAAATTCTGTTAAATAATTGTTATCATAATTAATTTCTCTTTGAATATTTGTAAGTAAAAACAATTAAAAAAAATAAATGAAACTTTAAAAAAAATGGCAATCTACAGATAATACTTGACAAAAAAAGTGTTTACAATAACAAATGACAAATGGCAGATGACAGATGACAAATGACAAATGACAAATGACAAATGACAAATGATAGATGACAAATGACAAATGACAAATGACAAATGACAAATGACAAATGACAAATGACAGATGACAGATGCCAGATAAGAGATGACATATGACAGCTGACCAGATGACAGATGACAAAAATTATTAACAATATTAAAATAAAACAATAAACAGTTTTAAACCATTTTTCTTTTGTTAATTTGATGAGAATTAACTCTTTTAAACAGTTTTTCTTTTGTTAATTCCATCAAAATATTTATCTATGTTAATTATTAATTAAAAATTTTACAATGACAATATAAATATTTCAATATTTCTTTCTAAACAAAAATTTAGATTTAATAAAAGTCTATGATCCTATTTAGATAAATGATTATAAAAAAGGGTGAATATTTTGTATATACCAAAAACCTGAAAATGAAAGATGAGATACAGTATTTGATTAGAAAATAGATACTAACTATGATTAGGACAGATGACCACCGACAGATGATGATGGCAGATGGAAGATGATGAAATTCATTTAATAAAGTGAAATGTTTTATTCTAGTTTTAACCGATAACAAATAACAGTTAACGAATATTAAATTAAAGACATTAGTTAACAGATGGCCAATGACAGATGGCAGATGACCAATGACAGATGACAGATTGTAAATGACATAGAACAGACGAGAGACTACAGAAAACTGATGACAGATGACAGATTACAGAAGACAGATGATAGCTGACAGATGACACATAACAGATGACAGATGGCAGACGATAAACGAGAGATAACAGATGATAAATAGTTTTATATCATTGTTATATTAAAGAAAGTTATATCTACAAGCAGGATATATATTAAGAAGTATTAATTAATTTTATTTAACGGTATTTTTTGCATCTTTTACGACAAAAGTAAGAATAGCATCTTGTGATATAAAGCATTTAAAGCATTGGAAATGTTCATATCTCCCTATTGCAGTCCCCACTGTATCCTCAGGTATACCATTGGTAGGTGAGAGATAATAGTTGAGAGATGATGGATGATAGATGAGAGATGTCATATGACAGATGACAGATAACAGATGACAGATGACAGATAACAGATGACAGAAAAACATTTTAACCTACTTTGACAAAATTTTCAACAACCATTTTAACTATTCTTGATTATCAGATAAGTGACATACGACATATGACAAATGACAACATGTGGTGATAAGCAACGACGGATAACAGATAAGTGATAATAGATAACAAATTCTAGACGTCAGATGATAGATTGTATGTAATATATGGCAGATTATTTACGTTATAATAGTAATAAGAATAATAACTAAATATAGAGATACTAAGCCTTATGTACAATATAATTATAATAATTTAGCATATAGCAATATCATCGGAAATCATTACTTGCGGCAATATTAATTCCAACTGCATTAACTACTAATCACCGAACTAGTTGCCAAGGCCGCGTCCTTAATTAAAGGGAAGATATGCAAATCCAGATTGCGTCAACCTAATTATTATAGTCACGCGTGAAAGAGGGCGGTAAACAGAAATTTAATTTAATCACACGGAACCGCGGTGTAAACAGGTGACTCGTAATTGACAGATTGGCGTGATTCCTGGATTTCCGACCTACAATGTTCCGCTTTTTCCCAGCGTCCCTCACACCCTCCACCAGCCACCTACTACCACTCTCTCTCTCTCCCTCCATTAAATTATCAATATTTGGAGCGGAGATAATGGGATTAGCACGATGCCTCACTGAATTTTCGGTTTGTTGGAAGGAAAATAGGAAAATGTTGGAGAGAGAGTCATGAGAGGGATGGAGTCCTGGGGTGTATTTACTGCCTTTACAAATATCTGATTAAAAATGTAAAATAAATTAAATTCATACTTGCTTTTACATTAAGCTTCATTATCTTATTACATGTAATATTCTACACAGCTATATAATATATACATACTGTATTTATATATATATATATATATATATATATATATATATATATATATATATATATATATATATTATGTAAATAATTTTAATTTCCTCTCATATAACACAACGCGATGGGAACATGGGTCATTTCAATGTTGATTTAAAATTTCAACAGGGCGGATAATTCTTCGTTACAATATTTTGAATAATGATGGGAATATTCTGGCTTTCTGTAGAGGGCGGGACGCAAATCCATCGAAATTCCACGGATGATTAATGACGTAGCATTCTTGAGCAGCGAACCTTAAATGTAATTCTATCGTAACTCTTCCATAACTATAAACCAACAGAATATTAAACAGCTTGTATTTCTAAAAAAAAAAAATTGGTTACTTCTGTGCTTCTGTTCATTTTATTTAATAAATATGTATATAATTAGTTGCATGTATATTCATATATTTATCCATAATCCTATCTACTTTATTTTATAATTTACTACCACAGAATAGAAAATGATTATATAGCTATCATAACCCTTGTGTTTTTATGCCGATAGGTTATTCATTAAAATTTCTTATTTTATTATACACATTTATTCGTTGAAATTTCGATTTACAAAAAAATCAGAGTAAAAAGTTGCGTGAATAAAATATGTAAATTATATGTGGGTATTATTTACCATAATTTGAGATTTATTAGGTGAATCCAGAATTATAACCGAAGGAAAATATACTTACGGTGAATTAAATTCTCACTTAACCCGTGGTCAAACATTTTTATATATATATTTCTTACAAGCATATAATAATATTTCCTTTTAATTATTTCCCTTATGTAGTTATTTATGTTAATTACGTTACACACGACGTTGAATACATTATCACGTTTAAATATTTACCAAAGTACTTCTGTTATTTACATTTAAGTGGATATTACGAGGCCATCGATGTACTAGCTTGCTAAGTGCATGCACAAACTGCGAGGAGGAGGGCGTATTTAGTATTAATGAGCTAGCCAATTCTCTAAGGACACTCAGAAGCCACTAACTAAATACAATGCGATTCATATAATATTCATTTAAATTAGTGCACGCATTAAACAACCCAAATGTGTCTGGAGGAGAATGCGATGATGTATATGGGTCTGGAGGGTGCGTGCGTGTGTATTAGCTGGCTAGATAATGGATTAGTATGTGAAATCTTTGTGATATTAATTTTCATTAAAATAACAATATCACTAAAGTTACAGTTATATTTAAAGTTACTAGAAATATTCAATTAATCATTTAATTATACTTTTTGTAAATATGAAACATAAAAAAATAAAATTTAGTAAGTAGCTGAATGGTTTTACAAATATACATGGTTTAATTAATTATTGAAATAAACTAGTAGAAAACAAGAGTTTAATGTATAATTTATAAATTAATTTATTTTTTATATCGGCCGTTGATGTTATTATAATATTTGTTTTCTTTTTTTTTAGGTAAGTCTACAAATATTATCTCGACCAAATCCTGTTATACCTTCTGATTGGTGAGTTTATCTATTTTGTATAAATATTATTATTAAATTAACTATATACATGCCATGGGGTTAGTTTATCTGACCGAATTATTCATTCACTTTAAACTAAAGAGAAAATGTTATTTAAATTTTATTGATTTTGAAGTTGTTATTTAAAAATATCTGGATAGATAATAAAATTATAAATAGATTATATAGAAATAAAAAATGGCAGATGTCCAATAATACGTACAAACGATGCATAGCAAATTGTAGATATCAAATAACAAGTGGCCAAGATAACTAATGAAATTAACAAAATACAAATTATAAATGACAAATGACAACTGACAACTTACAAGTGAGAAGTGACAACTGAAAAGTTATAAATAAATAACGACAAATATCAAGTGACAAATAAGAAATGTTAAATGCTAAATATTAAATGCTACATGACACACTATGTAAATAAATGAGAAATCGCGGGGTTATGGATATTATAATAAATTTTGTGATGCTTAGAAATACATTATATGTTTTCATTGATTTGAACATTTATATAATGTAAATTTTACAGATTAATTTATAATGTCAATATAAGACATGACAAATGCCACATGACAGATAATTTGAACGAACAGATGATACATGACAAATACACCAATATAATAGATGACAGGTGCTAATTGCTAAATGACAATCGCAAATGAATCAAAGGAAGGCCAAAAAAAATTATTGATCTTTTTTTTTCAACCTTAAAAATTAATTCCAATATTTCGATTATACTTTTAATTCTATAAATTTATAATAAAACATTAAAGATAGCAAATACCAGATAACATATGAAAGATAACAGACTAACATAGAATATTTCATAGGAAACAAAACGAACAACAAATAACAAACGACAGGTTGTAAATCAAAAATAATAAATCACAACAAACAAATGTCAAATATTAAATATATAATGGGCACAAATCGAACAACCAATAACAAATGACAAATTGTTAATGAAACACGATAAATGCCAAAAAAATGTCAAATGCCAAATGTTATTTTTTCATTCCTGTGAACATTGTACCATAGAATTACCCGTTAGTAATTAAATAAATATCAAATATTAAATGTCGAATGACAAATAAAAACTAACAGCACAACGAATAATAAATTGTCAATGTAAAATAGCAAATAGCAAAAAACAAATGTCAAATGTTAAATGTCACATTTCAAATTTAAAATGTCAAATATCAAATGTCAAATGTTATATGTCAAATGTCAAATATCAAATTTAAAATGTCAAATTTCTAATTTAAAATACAAATGTCAAATGTCAACTGTTCAATATCAAATGTCAACAAAACATATAAAATGTCAAATTTCAAATGAAACAAAATGATCTAAAAATAATAAATGGCAAATTGTGAATAAAAAATAACAAATACCAAAAAACAAATGTCAAATGTTAAATGTTCAATGTCAAATATCTAGAAATGACAAATTGTTAATGAAAAATAACAAATGTCAAATGTTAAATTCCAAATGACAAATGGCAAGTGTCAAATAAAAAATTTCAAATGTCAATTGCCAAATCTCAAATGTTAACTCTCAAATGTCAAATGTCGAATTGCAAATGGAAACTAACGGTACAACAAATAATATATTGTCATTGAGAAATAAAAATGTCAAATGTTAAATTTCAAATGACAAATATCAACTGTCAAATAACAAATTTTAAATGTCAAATGTTAACTCTCAAATGTCAAATGTCAAATATTAATGTCGAAAGACGAATGGAAACTAACAGCACAACGAGTACTAAATTGTCAATGTAAAATAACAAATGGCAAAAAACAAATGTCAAATATTAAATATCAAATGTCAAATTTTTAATAACAAATGCCGAATGTTAAATATTAAATGTCGAATGTCAAATGTCAAACGTCAAATATCGAAGTCAAACTGAACAACCAATAACAAATGACAAATTGTTAATGAAATATAACAAACGCCAAAAACATGTCAAATGTCAAATGTTATTTTTTCATCCCTGTGAACATTGTTACAATGGTTAATAAATAAATAAATGTCAAATATCTTTTGTCAAATGTCAAATGTTTTACAACTTTTTTAACATGTATTGTGCCGTCCTTATTTTTTTTATATCTTTACTTTTAATTTGAATTTGTTTATGTATTTTTATTATATTTTTACTTTTTGTAAACATTGTACAATGGAATTAAAAAAATTAATAAATAAATAAATGTTAAATGTCAACTGTTCAATATCAAATGTCAAACAAAATATGTCAAATGTCAAATTTTCAATGAAAAATAACAAATGCCAAAAAACAAATGTCAAATGTTAAATTTCAAATGACAAATATTAACTGTCAAATGTCAATTACCAAATGTCAAATGCTCAAATGTTAACTCTCAAATGTCAAAAGTTAAATATTAAATGTCGAATGACAAATGAAAACTAACAGCACAACGAATAATAAATTATCAATGTAAAATAACAAATGGAAAAAAACAAATGTCAAATGTTAAATATTAAATGTCACATTTCAATTTTCAAATGTCAAATATCAAATGACATATGTCAAATATCGAATATCAAATATCAAATGTCAAATGTAAAATATCAAATTTCTATTGTAAAATACAAATGGGAAAAAACAAATGTCAAATATTAAATATCAAATGTCAAATTTCAAATGTCAAATGTTAACTGTTCAATATCAAATGTTAAACAATACAAGTAAAATATCAAATTTAAAATGAAAACAAAATGATCTAGAAATAACAAATGGCAAATTGTGAATGAAAAATAACAACTACCAAAAAACAAATGTCAAATTTCTAATGTCAAATGTTAAATAATCAATGTCAAATATCTAGAAATAACAAATGACAAATCAATCAATGAAAAATAACAAATGTCAAATGTTAAATTTCAAATGACAAATGGCAACTGTCAAATAACACATTTTAAATGTTAATTGCCAAATGTTTACTCTCAAATGTCAAATGTCGAATGACAAATGGTAACTAACAGCACAACGAATAATAAATTGCCAATGTAAAATAACAAATGGAAAAAAAACAAATGTCCAATGTTAAATATTAAATCTCAAATTTCAAATGTCAAATATAAAATGTCAAATGTTAACTGTTCAATATCAAATATTAAATAAACATGTCAAATTTTAAATGGAAACAAATCGATCTAGAAATAACAAATAGCAAATTGTGAATGAAAAATAACAAATGTCAAATATCAAATTTCTAATGTCAAATATTCAATGTCAAATATCTAGAAATAACAAATGACAAATTGTCAATGAAAAATAACAAATTTCAAATGACAAATGTCAACTGTCAAATAACAAATTTTAAATGTCAAATGTTAACTCTCAAATGTCAAATTTCAAATATTAATGTCGAAAGACAAATGGAAACTAACAGCACAACGAGTACTAAATTTTCAATGTAAAATAACAAATGATAAATATTAAATGTCAAATTTGAAATTTCAAATGGCAAATTCCATATGTCAAATGTCAAATACCTAATGTAAAATTTTAAATGTCGAATGTCAAATATCTAATGCAAAATGTTAAATATTTATGTCTAATGTCAAATGTCAAATGAAATATGTCAAATTTCAAATGTCGAATTAAAACAAAAGGATCTAAAAATAACAAATGACAAATTGTCAATTAAAAATAACAAATGCCAAAAAACAAATGTTAAATTAAAATAAAAATTTCAAATGACAACTGTCGAGTTTCAAATGTCAAATCTCAACTCAAATATCAAATATCAAAGGTTAAATGTCAAATATTAAACAACGACAAGAAACAACAAATAACAAATTAACAATGTAAAATAATAAAAGATTAAAAACCAATGTCAAATATTGAATATCAAATGTCAAATTTTTAATAACAAATGCCGAATGTAAAATTTTAAATGTCAAACGTCAAATATCGAAGTCAATTGTCAAATAAATAAATAAAGAAATAAATAAATAAATGTCAAATATCAAAGGTCCCATGTCAAATGTCAAATGTTAAATTCAAATGTCAAATAACAGCGACAAATAGAATATTATTACTAACAAATAACAATTCTATTGCTTTGGTGCCATTCTTATAATATTTGAGATATTTTAAGCCTTCATTTTTAACCTCATTAATTTCAACTACCAATGAAAGCATATTTACAGGTGTAATATTAAAAATAATAAATTATCTTTCATATTTATAAGTTTAATGACTGCATATAATTTAGTTATACATATAATATATAAGAAATAACAAATAACATAACACAGATAAAATATGACAGATGGTTAATAAACTAGATATAAAACATAATGAATTACAGATTATATGTGACAAATTAAAAATGACTAGTGACAATAATAATAATAAGTGACAAGTGACAATGACAAGAGAGAAGTAACAAGTGACTAGTGGCAAGTGACAAGCATAAGTGACAAGTAAAATTGACAAGTGACAAGTGACAAGTGACAAGTGACAAGTGACAAGCGACAAATGACAAGTGACAAGTGACAAGCGACAAGTGACAAGTGACAAGTGACAAGTGACAAGTGACAAGTGACAAGTGACAAGTGACAAGTGACAAGTGACAAGTGACAAGTGACAAGTGATAAGTCACAAGCGACAAGCGACAATTGACAAGTGACAAGTGACAGGTGAGAATTGACAATTGACAAGTGACAAGTGACAAGTGGTAAGTGCTAATTGCCAAGTGACAAGTGACAATTAACAAATGACAAATAGCAAGTTTAAAAATTTAAAAGACAAATAAATAATAGTTGACATACTTACTTTTAAACATCAAAATAACGCATCTGTAGCTTTAGAGATTTTTTAAATTTTTTTCATATTGTAAAGCTGAAAAGTTTTCGAGATATTTAATTTTTTTAATTTTTAACTTTTAAGAGATTTTTTGTATTGTTATGACGACATTTTAAAAATTATTTTTCTTTATTTCATTGTTATAACTAGTGAAAAATTTGTGTCATTTTGAATTTCTTAAATTTAACTTATTATTTACAATTATTAGAAGACATATAGTTATAAATGTAAATTTTAAAAAAATGACAAACATTACCCATAATAAATGATAAATTACATAAATACAATAGGTGACAGAAAACAAATGATAAGATTTTTAATAAAACATCTTTTTCACATTTAAAAATTGAAAGTAAAGATGAATTAAAAGTTGCCAATGTGAACAAATCGAAAATGGTAAATTATAAAGGCAATAAAATGACAGTTGACAAGATTATATACAGCTTTTACAATAATGCCTTTTTAATTCCATATATTTATAGGATATTCGAAGGCTTAAAAGTCTTCAACATGTTTATAATTTATCAATTAAAACTTGTAATAAATATTTACGCATATAATGTTTATAAGTTTTATTTCTGTTTCATATTTATAAAATTACTAATGGAAAAATAACATATATCGAATGATAAATGATAAATTACAAATAACAAATGACAAATGAAAAATGACTAATGACTAATGACTAATGACTAATGACTAATGACCAATGACTAATGACTAATGACTAATGACAAATGGCTAATGGCTAATGACTAATGATATTTGACTTCGGATATATGACATATGTCAAATGAGACACATGACAAAATTGATATAATAATATTACCAATAGCAAAATAACAAATAATATATGACGAATAATAAATGATAAATTACAAATAACAAATGGCAAATGACTAATGACTATTGACTAATGAATAATGACTAATGACAAATGGCTAATGGCTAATGACTAATGACATTTGACATCGGATATATGACATATGTCAAATTAAACACATGACAAAATTGATATAATAATATTACCAATAGCAAAATAACATATGACGAATAATAAATGATAAATTACAAATAACAAATAACAAATGACAAATGACTAATGACTATTGACTAATGACTAATGACTAATGACTAATGACTAATGACTAATGACTAATGACTAATGACTAATGACTAATGACTAATGACTAATGACTAATGACTAATGACTAATGACTAATGACTAATGACTAATGACTAATGACTAATGACTAATGACTAATGACTAACGACTAATAACTAATGACTATCGACTATCGACTAATGACTAATGACAATTGACTTATGACTAATGGATAATAGCTAATGACTAAAGAGTAATGACTAATGACTAATTACCTAATGGCTAGTGGCTAATGGCTAATGGCTAATGACAAATAACTTTTGACATCGTATATATGACATATGTCAAATTTAACATTTAATATTGATATAATACATACAACAGATATGACAAAAAACAAATTATAAGTGATAAATAATAACGTTAATTATGCTAAAAAAGTATTTAATTTTAATTTTTAAACTAAATTTAGAACTGTAATATTAAAAATATAAATAATAAATAACAACAACAAAAATATATGATAAATGACAGACGATAGATAAAATATGATATGCGTTGAGTAAAAGAGATTTAACAAATGATAAATAAATATTGATAGTTTTAAGTTTACGTGAAGCGTTTTCAAAATGAAAATAGGAAAAGCAATCCAAATTATATGGCACATAGTAACTGACAAATGACAAATCAAAAATTTTAAATGATAACAAATTACAAACAATTAAAAGGTTACATAAATACATAGAACAGAAGTTAAAATAGTTAATTTTAATTAATTTTTATTTTATTTTTTTGTAATTCTAAGACTTTCAATATTTATTTCGAGAGTTAAATGGTGTATATTTTTTCCATTTAGACTTTTTTCAATTTAATACATAATATAGTTATAATGTTAAAAGAAATATATCGTTTCTTTGTACTTTAATTTATTTTGAATTGTCAGAAAATTAAAAATGACACGTAACAAGTAACAAATTACTAATGATAGTCTTTTAGTGGCAAATGATACTTTAAATGAGAAGTGTCAAACGATAGATGGTATATTTAATAATCTGTAGCTATTAAAGTGTTGAATTTGGTTGATTTTACCTAAATGTAATATATTTTTAAATTAGCATGTAGTTATTCGAATGCGTGCTGATTATTAATAACTGATTTAAATTAACATAATAATGTAATTAACATATATTTAACTAACAAATGTAAATACATTGAATAATGTATATCAAGTTTGAATAAAATACATAAAATACATTAATAATAATCACTTTAATATATGAAAATACGTTTATATATATATGAGATATTTAGTTTGATATTTTCACAACGTTTCGATAAACTCTCTACCATCTTTTTCAAGATTACTCTTGCGTGTTTAAGAGAATACGGACAATAAACAATAATAAATTTAAAATAAAATTAATACTATCGTTGCTGCATTCTTGATGGAACATAATTCCATAATTATTTTTATTCATTAAAGTCTTGTTTTGTTCCATAATTACTTTATCAGTTTCCTAACATATAAAAACCTTTGAAAATGACAAGTAATTGTAAATATAAACGTATTTTATCGTATTCACTTATGTTATTTACATTAAAAATTGTACAGTTTTTAGTTATTGTCGAGCTTAAGCCCTACATAAAAACCTGTTTATCGCATTTGAGATACAGATTTTCGTACACGCGCTTTTTTAACTGCCTTGATCACCTTTAAACGTATTTTCTACATTTTATAAAAAAATAGATATAAATAAATCGTCCTTAAATAACTTCTATAGCATAACAACAACATATTTGTTTCGAATATAAGTCTATAATTACATGCAAACACAAGAACTAGTGTAAGTAGTAAAGCTAAAATAAAATAAACTCATTGTGGTGGACTTTTACCATATTAATTAGATTTGATTATTATTATGTAACCATATAAATACCTCACTATTTAATTTTCATAAATTTCAGTTCGGCTTATATGAGACAAAATGGTATAAACATCATACGATAATCGAATCTTAAAGAAAAACCGTATAGTTATAATTAACTATAAATTTTATGCTCATATACACAAATTCATGGATATAATAATGCACGTTGCAAAAAGGACTTTAAGATTTTGATTTTGTTGGAATCTTCTAGACGTTCAAAAGCTGAAGTTGGGTTGTATACATTTATTTAAGTAATTTAAACAAATGTATACAACCCAATATACACTTCAGCATTTGAACGTCTAGGAGATTCCAAAAGAATCAAAATCTTAAAGTCCTTTTGTTATGTTAATTATTATATGACCTTTAACACTAAGTAGGTTGCATTGATAACAATGTTGCATTGATGGATTTTTATATAGTAATTTAATGACTCATTACATCATGTTATTAGGTGTTAAAAAAGATAAGAATATTAAATCATTATTTGCTCTTTTATACTCTGAGTATATAATTAATTAAAAACTAATAAGAAATTTAGTATTTGCAGAATAAGAAAGGCAGAAAAAAACCGGAATAATAATGTTTGTTGCTTTGCGGAGCAAGGCAAGTGTCAAATTGGGGAAGCGCTGAAATTGGATGAGCGAGTCCATCTCCCTGAAAATTGCAAAATACTCCGCAAGTGTGTTTCGTTGACGAGGGAAAAAGACGTATTTGCACCCTGTGCTGATAAGATTGTATTTTGTTTTGTTTCTTATGGTATATTTAATAGTGTTTCATTTGTTAATTATAAGATTAATAATAAATATAGCGTGTTCGGTGCGATGGAAAAAGGGGGGGCGGCTGCGCAGATTTGGCCCAGGCCGGCATCGCGTCGCCCACCGTTCTCCGGTGGCAGTTCGCCCCATGAAACGGTACACACAGCCGCGTCGCGAACACCCGCGCCACTTGGCGATGCGTCCCCTCGAGTGATTCGCGGGAATGGTCGATCCGCTAAAAGTTTTCTGGGTGTTAACCAACAGCACTTACCTAGGTATACCCATTGTATATGTGTGTGTTTCTTGTGTGCGAGTGGATTAATCGTCCACCTTTTCCCCGGCACACCGCATTGTTGTTTAAAATTGAGTGCGAAAACTGTTATCACTGCACCGTTCCCGCCTGAAGTTTGTCGGAGGGAAAATCGCTTTGCCAAGTTAATTCCCCGGGATGTTAAAAAAAAGAGGAAGCGCGGGGCGAGCGAGGGGTGAGCCGAGAGTGGGACCCAACTTTTCCCGCTGGCTATGTAAACTTGATAAACTCGCCTTGTTAATGTTAATTTATCGAGTTGTTTAACTTTTTTTTTCTTCAAGTCTTCGCGCGCCCACAAAGCGAAAAACTATTTTTAACAGCTCCTGCCTTCTTAAATTGGATTTTCGCCGCAATAACAATTTATCTTCCATTACGAATGTACGAAGAGAGTAAAATATATATGAAGAGTTTTTTTTTTAAAGTATTCTAACCAGAAGGTAACGTACGTAAGTTTGTTAGCACCAGAAAAATAATTTTTGTTAGACAAATATTTAAATACTTAAAATTTTTACCCTTTTTCAAATTGCTAATTGGTTTAGATCACCAGAATACCATTTTATAGAAATTATTTGTTCAGGTATTAAATTAAAGAAAAAAATAGTGTATAAAAATTTGCAGAAATTTCTTACAATTTCCTAAAAGAAATTTTTAAGTTTACATCATTGTCATTCTATATTTATCTTTTTGAAAATATTTCCGACTATAAGACCTTTAAAAACAAAGGGATTATGAAGACAGTTTTGAAATATAAAAGTGATTCAATATTTGGTTATATTTTTTTACTATTTTCATCCAAAATTAAAAGTTATTATTCAATGCTATTAAAAAAGATGCATTTAATAATCATAGAATGTATTTAAACAATTTTTTTTTGATTATATTATAATCCTGCTGGTGATAATTTAATCTTTTTCCAATCAAAACATAATTGGAATATATTGAGAAAAATGTATTTCGTAATTATACAAACTCCTGCTGCTACAGCTTAAAGTATTCAAAAAGCAAACTTTTCAATAAATTATGAATTTATGTAAAAATAATTACATATTAAATCTATTTTTTTTTTTCTTCGTCGTAGAAATTTTTCATCATAACATTTGTAAAAAAGCAAATTATTTAGAAACGATATAAATTCCGGATGTTACAGCTTTAATAATCCGGAAACAACCCTTCATTAAATCTCATCAAAACAATTAAAATTTTTGGAATGAGTTCCTCTTGATATTATTAGATTCCTGCTGATTACAGTTTAAAAATTTAATAATACCCAATATATGTTAGTTTCAATAAAATATATTTGGTAATTATAAAAAATCCTGCTGTTGTTGCTTTAAAAAAGTAATAAGGACCCCATTAAATTATATAAAAACAATTTAAATTAACCACTTCCCGCATTAACCCAAAATTTCGGGCACGCGAAATTATTTTCAAAGTTAATTGTGCAGAGGGGTTAAAAAATTATATAAATGGATTCAGTAGTTATAGAAACGTAGCATAGATTAAATAATTGTCATACATCCTGCTGTTATAGCTTGAAATGATATGATATCTTGATATTATTAAATTCCTGCTGATGACAGTTTAAACTTTTAATAATACTCAAATAATTTCAATAAAATATATTTGGTAATTATAAAAATTCCTGCTGTTGTTACTTTAAGCAGGCAATAAGTTGTCCATGAAATTTTATAAAAACAATTGAAATTAACCACTTTCGGCATAAACTTAATATATTTCGGCCACGCGAAACTACTTTTAAAAATAATTGTGCCGAAAGTGGTTAAAAAAATATAAAAATAGATTCAGTAGTTATAGAAACGTATCATCGATAAAATAATTGTCATACATCCTGCTATTATAGTTTGAAAACATCCGGAAACAACCTTCAATAAAATTTCAATTAAACCCTATCAAAACATATTTTTTCTACAAATTTTATTTGATAGGTATATATAGAATTTATTTAATTAAACTTATATTGATAATATCAAATTCCTGCAGTTGATAGATATTACTTTTTATAACTATTAAAAATATAATTTAATACTTTAACATTTGACGAAAAATGTATTTTGTTATTACACACATTCCTGCTGATATAATTTTAAACACAACAACACATTTAATCATATAAAACAATTGCATTTTATTACGAAAAAGTGTATTTAGTATTTATTAAAAAGTTCCTGCTGATAAAAATATATTCTTGCTAGTCATAAGTTTTCATGTACTAGCTATAATTTTGTTGTTACACTTTAATATTTGTTGATTATACAAATTCCTGCTGGTAAAGTTGCAATTATCCATAAATAATTTCAAATACAGTTTCCATTAAAGTAAGAATTCATAATAAAATTTTAAGTATAATACATCGAAACAATTGATATTTGACTAAAATTAAATGCAACTAGTAATTATAAAATTCCTTAAAATACATTCCTGTTGAATAAAAAATGTATTTTACAGTTATGGAATTTGTTTAAATGAACTTATATTGATAATATCAAATTCCTTTTTATAACTATTGAAAATACAACTTTCATACTTTAACATTTGATGAAAAATGTATGTTTTGATTACACACATTCCTGCTAATATTACGTAAATGGGTATTTAGGAATTATAAAAAAGTTCCTGCTGATAAAAATATATTCCTGCGAGTCATAATTAAAAGTTTTTATGTACTAGCTATAATTTTGTTGTCACACTGTAATATTTGTTGAAGAAATATATTTGTTGGTTATGCAAATTCCTGCTGGTAAAGCTGCAATTATCCATAAATAATTTTAAAATACAATTTCCATTAAATTCGATTTAAGCAATTAAAATACATTCACATTTATTACAAATCAATATTGTACGCTTATAAAAATTCCTGCTGGTTTAGTTAAATCATAGTAAAATCCATTAAGAATCCATAATAAAATTTTAAGTATAATACATCGAAACAATTGATATTTGATTTAAATTAAATGCATCTAGTAATTATAGAATTTGTTAAAATACATTCTTGTTGAATACAAAATGTATTTTACAGTTATAGAATTTGTTTAAATGAACTTATATCAATAATATCAAATTCCTGCAGTTGATAGATATTACTTTTTATAACTATTAAAAATATAACTTTAATACTTTAACATTTGATGAAAAATGTATTTTTTGATTACACACATTCCTGCTAATATACTTGAACACAACGACACCATTAAATAATATAAAACAATTGAATTTTATTACGAAAAAGGGCATTTAGAAATTATAAAAAAGTTCTTGCTGATAAAAATATATCCCTGCTACTGATAATTCAATGTTTTCATCTACTAGCTATAATTTTGTTCTCACACTTTAATATTTATTGAAGAAATATATTTATTATAATTGGTTATTCAAATTCCTGCTGCTAATGCTGCAATTATCCATAAATAATTTAAAATACAATTTCCATTCGATTTAAGCAATTAAAATACATTTATATTTACTACGAAATTGCGAATCCATAATCAAATTTTAAGTAAAACATATCGAAACAATTGATATTTAATTGCAATATTAAATTCCACTACTAATTATAGAATTTTTTAGAATACATTCCTGCTGAAATAAAAAAAAAATATTTCCCGGCTTGTAATAGTTTAAAGAACAGTTTATCATTAAAAAATAACAAATACATTTTTTAATTGATATGTTTTTATTAATTCCTGCTAACACCCCTATATTCCTGCTGATGACATCCCTATATTCCTGTTGATTTTCCGTATTCCTGCTGATTTTCCATATTCCTGCTTGTAGTCGTTTAAAGTTTTCATGAACCATTAATAATACAATTTTAATATAATTGATTTTAATGTCTAAGAACAGTTGGTCATAAAAAAAAACAGTCGAATGAGGGCGAATAATAAAGAATCCATAATATAATTATAATCATATATATTTTGTAATTGAAGAATTTTTTGGATTATTTCCTTCTGATATCACCATATTCCTGCTGATATACAAATATTCCTGCTGATGATAGTTAAAAATTCTCATGGCCCATTCATTATTTAGAATTTTCATAATCCATCCATATTTTATACAAATTTTAAACTATTAGCTGACATTTCTATATTCCTGCTGATACCCCTGATGATGTTCCTATATTCCTGCTCGTAATAGTTTAAAATTTTCATAAACCATCAATAATATAGTTTTAATATAATTGATTTTAATGTCTAAGAACAGTTGGTCATCAAAAAAAACAGTTGAATGAGGGCGAACAATAAAGACTTCATAATATAATTGTAATCAAATATATTTTGTAATTAAATTTTTTTTATACTATCCTGCTGATGCTGATATCCCTACATTCCTGCTGATATGCGAATATTCCTGCTGGTGATAGTTAAAAACTCTTATGGCCCAAATAATGAATATGTAAAAGTTTTTCATTATCCATACATATTTTATGCAAACTTTAAACTATTAACAGCAGGAATGTAGTGTTATCAGTAGAAAAAATATCTATCAAATTAATAATATGTTCCTGCTTGTAATAGTGTAAAATACAATTGATTATACTATCTTAGAACAGTTGATCATAAAAAAAAACAGTTGAATGAGGGCGAATATTAAAGAATCTATAATAGAATTGTAATTAAATACATTTTGTAATAGATAATTTTTTAAATTAATTCCTGCTGACCCTGACATCCCTATATTCCTCCTGACATTCATATATTCCTGCTGATGTCCCTATATTCCTATTTGTAATCGTTTAAATTTTGAATAATCCATCAATAATATAATTTTAATATAATTGATTTTAATGTCTAAAAACAGTTGATCATAAAAAAAACAGTTGGATGAGGGCGAATAGTAAAGAATTCATAATATAATTGTAATCAAATATATTTTGCAATTGATTAATTCCTGCTGACATCCTGATATTCCTGCTGTTCTACCTATATTCCTGCTGACGATAGTTAAAACTTCTCATACTCTAACCATAATTTCCATAACTAATCCATAATTTATGCAATCTTTAAACTATCACCAGCAGGAATATATTGTTATCAGTAGATATTAATTCGAAAAAAAGGAATTTGCTGTTTATATAAATTCCTGCTGATGAGGTATTAAATATTTATTAGAAATCCACAATTAATTCTCCATTAAATTATATTAAAACAAATTAAATATAATTCGAAAAAATGTGTATGGTAATGATTTTGAAATTTAAATCTCAAAATGAATGTTTTAGTTAGAAAATTTGGTCAAATGAATTCATCTTAATAATATTAGATTCCTGCTGGTAATGGTAATAATGTAAAGTTTTGATATTATATTCATAATATAATTTCAATACTTTAATATTTGATAAAAATGTGTATTTGGTGATTTTATAAATTCCTGCTGCTGTAGGTTTAAATATCTATGAGCAATCCACAATAAAACTTTCATTATATTATGTTAAAACAATTGAAATACAGTAAAATTTGTTAAAAAGAGTATCTTATGATTTTCAAAATTAATTAAAATATTAATTAATTGAAGTATTTGTTTGAATGAGTTCCTGCTGATATTCTTATATTTATGCTGATAGTGGCTTAAAATTTTTATAGACTATCGATAATTTTTCGAAATTTATGTATAATTTATGAAAACAATCTCCAACAGGAATATGATGCAGTCAGCAGGAATTTATTCGAAACATAATTAAGTATAATTACATTTCATTTGTGTTTATAAGATTTACTGGAAATTTTATTATGAATTATTCTTGATTAGAATTAAAAACACTTGGTTTATTTCATAGAAAATTTATTATTTCTTCTCCGACTAGTTTCGACAATATGTCATTATGAAAGAGTAATGAATGACTCCTTGATAATGACATATTGTCGAAACTAGTCGGAGAAGAAATAATAAATTTTCTGTGAAACAAACCAAGTGTTTCTATTTCTAATCAAGATATTTCAAAAATGTTTCACCGCGGGTTAAGTGAAATATATGAATTATTTATTTAATTGAAACTTAAAAAAAATGCAGTTAATGAATTCCTGCCAGTATTTATTTTCAATGTATACGATCCGTTTTCTGCAGTCTTATTAAAACATATATATTTTACAGCAGAGCAAAAGATTTTGAAATATAAATCTCAAAAAGAAGGTTGTTGTTACAAAATTTTCTCAAATAAATTCCTGCTAATAATCGCAGATTCCTGTTGGAAATATTTCCGAGTTTCAATAATATATTTATAATATGATTTTATAATTTTAACATTTGTTAAAAATATGAATTTTGTGATTATATAAATTCCTGCTGGGATTTAAATATTCACAAGCAATGCATAATAAAATTTTCATTGAATAAATTGAAATACAGTAACACTTGTTGAAAAATATACCGCACGATTTTAAAAATTCCTGCTGACACAGCACCTAAAATTCCATAATTCCAGGATTTGAAATAAAATTTCCATTAAACCCTGTCAAAACAATTGAAATTGAATTAAATTTATTTAGTAATTACAGACTTTATTCGAATAATAATAATTCCTGCTGTAATCCAAAATAATGTTTATATTTTATATCATATTTAAATGTAAAAATCAAGAGTATTGTGATCGTGATATATACTTCGTATATAGGGAAAGTAGAACATATATAATTTCTTCATCTTATTTTCTGATGGTATTCGTGTAAGCTCCTATTGATAACCATATATTATTGTTTTTATAGTCTATCAGTAATATAATTTAAATACTTCAACATTCGTTTTAAGTTTTTATACATCCATAAATTATAAAAAACGCATTATCCAATTAATTAATAATTAAGCAAAGATTTAAGTCCGAGAATTTACAGAAATAACAGTTTTCTTATGGATTTCCTATGGGTATAAAAATAAATTAATAATTGCAGGAATTTTAATTATCACTAAACACTTTTTCAATGTTTATGTATTCAATATATATTATAGATTAATTAAAAAAAAACTTTAAACTATTACAAGCAGAAATATAATATCACCAACAAGAAAACGTCTGGCATATAAATCAACCCTATTTGACACGGATGATAATCTAAAAGTTTTTTTTTTGTGACAACTAAGAGATTTAAATTACGCTCAACTTATTTAACCGGGAGCGGAGTTTATTTTTTACGATAGAAACTTTTGAAGTCGCCAACGGTTTACGCAGTTAGGGAGACAATTCAATGAGGACCGCATTTCAACAATTTAAACAATTAAAACTTATATAACTCTCATTAGCGGAAAATTACATAGAGAGACATTAAATAGAACGCTGGGATAAAAATTGATTGAGAGAAAAACGCAAAACAAAAAATACATATATTATGATTGAGTAAGTTACGTGAAGATGCGATGATTTAAATTCTCACTTAACCCGTGCTGAAACATTAATTTGAGGTTAATTACACTCTAATTACGTGAAGATGATAATAACTTTATTAAAACAATTAAATGTACATCTAGTTACAGTTAAAGTAGCGAAGAAAGGTTTTTAATTGTTTTAATACAGTAATTATTATTTTCACGTAACTCACTCGATCAAAATATATATAAAATAATCAATTATATATATTTTGATCGAGTGAGTTACGTGAAGATGAGATAAGTACTGTATTAATAATTACTGTACTGAATTATTATTTCTTAATCTACTTCGCAAAACATACATATTTTAGGTTTTACATAAAGGTTTCTAAGTGTTTTAATTTAACTGATTAGAAATAATTAATTGTATACGTTGAATTTCTGTTTGTTGTTAAACTACTGGAGATAAAAAAAAGAGTAAGAGGAAGGGATTTATAAAGATATCTCTACGGCTGAGCGAATTTATTAAGCCTTATCGATTCGAAGTGGCGGCGGAGGATTCTCGGGAGATTAAAAAGTTTTATAGCTGAAAGTACGGCTGTTAAAGTCACATCCGATACAAATAGATTTCAAAATGTGAAAAAAATAAAACCAAACTCGGGCTGTTTGCGGGATTTAGAGGATTTTAAAATGCAATTGATTGTTATTCAATAACCGCGGCAATTTTCAGCGTTTGTGAATTTATCAACGCACGGGAAAATATGTTTTGTCGTTTTGTCTCCAATTATAATATCGTTGAAATATCCAACTATTTTACTATGGTATCCAATATTTTATAGGATATTACAAATATTCGTTGTGTGTTAACGTAGAGATAGATGGCTTGTTAAAAATTAATTATTCGAATAATATTGCGAAATATATTAAATTGTATTGAGAGATAAATATTAATTAAATGCGCTCATTTAGGATATTAAAAATGTTTATTAATTTCCTGTCGTGGAAAGAGCCTGACAATTCAATATGAATTATTAATTTTTTTGTTAAATTGTTGCTGTACACTTGAATGAATAACATTTTATTCAACGATTTAGAAAATTTTAAATAGTGGAGAATTGGCCACTGTTTTATTTATTAGTTATTAACAATATTAATTAAAACAAAATCTACAACATTTTGATAATATGCCGTTAGTTTTTTGACGGTCTTAGAAGACACTAATTTAACTTCATTCATGCCAGTTATGATCCCGTTCATTGTTAAAATTTATAGCATAATTCTCAATTTGATTTTATTTTCATAAGTTAACTTTTTATATTCTAAAAATCTTAAACAAAAATAAATTCAATAATTCGTACAAAGACTTCGGAAACGTCTTAATAAATATTTTTCCCTTGAAAGGCCTTTGCATCAAACTGTAGGAATTTTGTTTCATAACACTTGGAATTTTTTTTACAAAATATATTACAAGAGTTTCAAGAAATGTCAAAATATTTTCAAGGACTTCCCGACATCCTGCTCTTTCACCCATTGATCATGTATGGGACATTATGTGAAGAAAATTACAGGACTTTAGCATCATCCACAGGTGCTGAAACCTTCTCAGCATTAGAGGATAAAATTAAAAGCATTACGTACATATAACACCTTAACCAGACAGTATCTACTTCTATGAGGTTTCTGTCTAACCACGGTTTGTTTAGGTTCCAGTAAAATAAACGACTTCATGGGCCGAAAGACCAATGGTCAATAGCTCGTTCACAAATAAAGCACAAATTACAAATACTATTATTGTAAAAGGCAAAAAGATATGAATAAAGATATTTATTATTATTATTAAACGACCTCGCGAATACTTCACCAATTACAGAAGTGCTTTTTGTGGTGTAAACCTGACTTAATTGCTTAACCGCCTTTTGATTTTTGGATTATCATAGAAGATCCATATTTCATTACCAGTTATCAAGATTTCAAAAAAATGCTTCTGTAATATGCTGATGAAGTAACAATTAACTTGTGGTTGTTTGGTTAGGTTTCTTTTAAATCTAGCAGGATAATTATTGAAATATTTTGAAACAATAGGAGGAAAACTCACAATTAGAAACAAGAGGTGTAATTTTAGAAAACTACAAAAAAATATCTGGATTATTTTAGAATAATCGATGAAATTTCTTGTAACTTGAAAGAGCAGTTACTGGAAATTTGTTGAAAACTGAAATAATAATTAATGAAGAAAATTAGATATCTATGTGTAAAATTACTCGTAATTATGAAAAGAAAAATGTAGTTGGAACTTACGAAGACTTCAGAAAATCTATTTTTTACAAATTAAAAAAGGTATTTGCATTAAACAGATTAACCCTACATATTTTTGTGAAATTTTAAAATACTCGAAGAAAATTCTTGCAATTTAGATTTAAGAAATACCGGGAATTTCTAAAAATATGAAATAGAAATTAGTTCACAATTCTAGAAACCTAATAGCAAACTGTTTATATGAGGAGAATTTGTGAAGTGTAGAATTATTAGAAAAAATCACAAAAACAATACTTCCCCTTTATATACTACGTATATAGGGAAAGTAAAAACTTATAAATATTAGAATTCTCTCATTTTGAAAGAAAAAGTTCTAAAAAATCTATAATTGCTGGATAATTTTGGAAATCTTGAAGGAAAATTATTTTTAAAGATTCTAAAACTAGAGGGAACAAGTCTTACAATTAGAAAACAGGAAGAGAAATTAATTAAAAGATTAATTAATCACTTGGTTTTATTTCATTACAAAAAAAGAAGAAATTATTTAATAATTAGAAAAACACGAAAATATTTTAATATATTTTATGAGAAACTAATGCTGAATTTTTAAAAATCTGGAAAATTTTAAGAAAAAAAATCTAGAATATCCTAATAAAAACTAAAACAGTAATTACTTGAAGAAGTAGATATGTTATATTACTCGCAATTTGCAAAATGAAATTGCTTGTAAATCTTAGTTTGAACAAGAAATTACGGACAATTGAAAAAAAAATCAATTTTAAACAAATGTTTAATTAAGGGTAGGTGTCTGAGACAGATTGTCTTACCACTTTACATATTAGTATTCATATCTATGATTATATAATAAATTTAAAAAAAAACGCACATTTAATGCATTTTTCAATATAAATATAAATACTTACTTTGGAGTCTGGATTATATGTAACTCTAAATTCAATAAATTTTACATTAATCTTAATAAATAAGTATTTGTGTTGGCTTTCACTTCGTGATACATTTTGATAATTCAAAATAAATAAAACAATTAACTTTGTTGGGATAACTTTTTTATTCACACTTGTAACTATAAAATATATTGTTTGATAATAAATAGCTGAAGTTTTCGAAACTATAGTTACAAGTGTAAATATAACAGTGATGAATTTACCATCAAATAATATCCTTTTGCTTATATTGTAATAAAGAGAATTGTTTCTTACATTGAATTTAGAAATTCATAAGGTTTTAATCATATAAATCTAAACAACATAGTACGACTCGAGTTTATGTCATTTGATAACTACGATAAAATATTCCAATCTATTCTCCTATTAAGCATTAAAAACCTTACCTTCAAGATTTTGCACGGAATTAATAATAAATGAACGACAAAAACTCTTTCACATGATATTTCTTTTTGTGCACAGGTTTTCTTGAATTTAATGTGTTCAGATCAGGCAAGTGCATTTTTTTACAGATTATTTTGAAATAGATTTAGTGATAGCCGCTTATAAAACTGATGTTGCTGCTGCTGCTGTTGAGATGGAATGTGAGAAACCTTCTTTTCCGTCTTTTTGGGAAAGAGTAAAACCCGGATGTTAGTGAGCGATCGTAATGCCAAAAAGTAGTTGTTTCAACTCTTCGTCGTTAAGGATGGCCAGTTGTTAGTGACTGGGAATGACACGTTTGTTTTTGTTAACCCTGGTGGCGTTTCCTGCCAACTCCAACACTTAAGTTTGTTTGCAAAATGCTTCTCAATACTTTTCCGTATGAGGCTACTCATTTAATGAGAGCTTCGGTTTTATTAGGTCTAATGACACCCGAGAGCCTAGAAGCTAAGGAATTCAGATTTGGCTACTCCAGCCTTTTTATGTTTCCAGTTTTTACTGGTTTCTTCTTTGCTAACAGAAGATAAATCTTTTCTATGGTTGTTATTTCTTTTTTAACTTCTATATTTTCTAACATAATCTGACTTATCAGCTGAGCTTATATCACTATTACTTGTATCATCTCTTTTTACAGTTCTGTGTATTTTTATTTGAGCTAAAGACCGTTTTCTTTTCAAATACATCATACATACATTCTTTGCCAAATTCCATGCAGATATAGCATTATTTTCTTATTTTTCTTACCTGTTGCTTCACTGCTGCTATCATATATTCTATAGATTTACGTTTTAAGTTATATCGACATCACTTGAACGGTTCTTGGAGTCAGTGCCTGATTTGGTTGTTTTGGCCTTTTTATGCTTTCGCTGTTTACTGGTTTCGAGTATGAATCCTTTTTTATGTTTCTTGTTTATCTCTTGACGGCTGTCTTTCATTGTCAGACTTATCATTACTATATGTCTTAGTTTTTCTAGATTCACGTTTGCATCGTTACGGTTCTTAGACGTGTATTTGGTTTCACTCTGTCTTCAACCAAAATTGCGTTTATTTGGTAGTAGTACATTCATCCTTACTGACAAATTTGTACAATATAATTTAACATTTAACATAATAAATAACAAATGATGTGTTAGTACGTTAATCTGTCAAAAGGCTATCGACCAGAGGTATTTCTGCCTTGTGCTGTCCAGTCATATGGCGTCAGTCTTTAATGAGTAGAAGTATGAAATAATGACATGAAATCAAAAATGGTAGAATGTTTTTTTTTTAATTTAAGGATTATATTTGGGTTTTTAGGAATACAGTATAGGGATAATATGTGAAATTTTGAAGGATTTTGGAGAATTTTTCTGATAGGAATCGAAGGCGTTCTTGGATGGGAATAACTAAGGTAGTATCATAAAGGAGCTGATTAGAAGGATTATGCAATGGATTGAGAGGATGACAGTTGGATTGCTAGCATTGAGATAATCATAGTCCAGTAATGGGCGACAAATTATTTTATATATTTTTACTGCTGTTTTAGTAGTAATACCATTATTTTTATTCCTGAGACATCTAGAATATTTTGCCCTGGTGGTAATTTTGCTTTTGGTTATAGCAGTGTGTTTTTTAAATTGATTTTTGGATCTATGGTTATGCCTAAGTACTTGACGGAAACTAAGGGGGAGGGTAATAGTTTAGGAAATTGAGACATTGTAAGGGAAATTATTGGTGCGATGGTATGGAATTAGGAACTGTGATTTGTGGGGATTAATTTTAATACGCCATTTTGCAAACCAGTGTTGAAGGGAGTCAGTAAGCTCTTGAATGAATTGGAGGGCTTTTGATAACGTGGTAGCAAGGGTAGTATCATATGCAAATTGCAGGAGATATTTGAAAGGATTGCGAATTTCCTGTATTTATAGTAAGATTCGCTATCAGAGCAACTAGAGGTATCTGATTGATTCACTTATTCTTTTCAATGACCTTTCCAGTTTTAACTTCTTTCTCACGAGTCTAGATTCAACTTGAATTTTCTAATGAATTATTTAAAGTTATTCTTGCAATTCTTAGTTTAAATGCTTTTTTCCAAACTAAAACTATTGTTTTCGCTTAAAACATAATTTTAATTTGCCTATTTGATTCAATTTTTAAACTATAATCGCATTATGGACAGACGGATGATATCCAATCTATTCTCCTATTAAGTATTAGAAAATTTACCTTCAAGAAATAAATAATGATTAAACGACAAAAACTCTTTCGTTCACATAGAAAGTTTTTTTTTTATGCCAAAATAATATAAAATATACAATAAAATATATATTTTCATTTTCAGATAAAGTGTAATTGTTTCAATACCTTTGGTTCTTTTTCTTGTGTTTCTTATCATTTTTTTCTCCCACCCAATTCCTTCATTCCAAATTGTCTACTCTGGCCTTTTTATGCTTCCGCTTTTCACTGGTTTCTTCCTCACCGTCAGAGGATAAATCCTTTTTATTTTTATTTTATAGTTAAGTATTTCTTTCTTGGCTTCTATATGTTTTATCATTATCACAAGGATTCCGCTTTTCGCTGTTTTTTTTTCCTCACTGTCACGGGATAATGGTTCTTATTCCTCTCTTGGATTTTATATTTTTTGTCATTATCTGACTTATCACCTGAGCTTATCACTATCATTGAAATAATCGTTTTTAGACTTTTGTGTATTATCATCTGAGCTAAAGTTCGTTTTTTTTTCAAATTAGTTTTCATTTCCAAATTCCATGCGCTACTTTTTTTCTTCTTATATTATTTTTACATTTTTCTTCACTACTGTCTCTCTTATATTCTATAGTTTTGAGGTATGTCAACATCACTTGATCCTATTGGTTCTTATACGTGTCTAATTTGGCACTGACTCGGATGAAGACACGTCTAAGAACAATTAGGATCAAGTCATGTCGACATACCTAAAAACTATATTATTAGGTATATCAACATCAATTAACTCAAATGGTTCATAGACTTGCATGATTTGGCACTAACTCGGATTAAGACATGTCTAAGAACAGTTAGGATGTCGACATACCTAAAAACTATATGCTTTCGCTTTTTACTGGAGTAACATATATATACAGGGTGTCCCGTTAATGCGGGGAAATGGCTGGACCATAGATTCCTGAGCTAAAAATATGACGATTTAACGCAACTTATCTATATATAAAAATTTACGGTTAAGCCGGAATTTGGCTTCAAAGTTTAAATTTTTTTTATTTCTTTTGTTTATAACATGTGAACGCTTTATTTGATTTGAATGAAATTTATTTTTAATAACTACCATAATATAATACACCATTTCAGTTATTATGATTATTATTGGTTAACAAGAAGTATAAGAAACAGTAGTACCACCACTTAAAAACTAAAATATTTTTTTATTGGTGGAATTAATAAAAACTGAGAAAATACTGCTTGAAAGACCATTTAATTTAAAAACTTTTTCATCTCTTAATAATATTTGATATCTTTTACGGTTTTCTCACAAAAAATAAAATATATACTTTTTATCTAGTAAAAACAAAATCTAGTTTTTCATCCAATCGAAAATAAATGTTTTTCGTGGCCGTCTTTGTTTAAAAAATGTAAATTATGTATAATAATAATTATTTAGTGTCTTTTAACAATTAATTTTTAACTTTATTATAGTTCATAAATATTCATATTTGGAACACACAGATATCTTATTTGTATTAGGATTTAGCAAAGAAAATTATTTGAAAAGTGTTAGATGTTGTTTTGATTTATTTTATTAATTGATATTATTCAATTTTTATTCAATTGAGTAAGATTATTTACTTATTACTGAGTGCATAATGAGTATACCATATTCATATTTTATTTTTTTGTGCAAAAGCCGTACAAGATATCAAAAACTAGTTAGAGTCAAAAAAGTTTTTAAATCTCATGCCCTTTCAAATAGATTTTTTTGGATTTTATTGGATGCACCAATAAAAAAATATTTTAGTTTTTAAGTGGTGGTACTACTGTTTTTTATACTTCCTTTCAATCACTAATGTCCACAATAACTGAAATGATGTATGATATTATGGTACTTATTAATAATAAATTTCATTCAAATCAAATAAAGCGTTCAATTGTTATAAACAAAAGAAATAAAAAAATTTGAAACTTTGAAGTCAAATTCCGGCTTAACCGTAAATTTTTGGATATAGATAAGTTGCATTAAATCGTCATATTTTGACCTCAGGAATCTATGGTTCAGCCATTTCCCCGCATTAACGGGACACCCTGTATATATATATATACAGGGTGTCCCGTTAATGCGGGGAAATGGCTGGACCATAGATTCCTGAGGTCAAAATATGGCGATTTAACGCAACTTATCTATATCCAAAAATTTAAGGTTAAGCCGGAATTTGGCTTCAAAGTTTCAATTTTTTTTATTTCTTTTGTTTATAACAAACAATTGAACGCTTTATTTAATTTTAATGAAATTTATTAGTAATAAGTACCATAATATGATACATCATTTTAGTTATTTTGGCCATTAATGATTGACAGGAAGTATAAAAAACAGTAGTACCACCACTTAAAAACTAAAATGTTTTTTTATTGGTGCATCCAATAAAATCCAAAAAAATCTACTTGAAAGGGCATTAGATTTAAAAACTTTTTTGACTCTTACTTGTTTTTGATATCTTGTACGGTTTTTGCACAAAAAAATAAAATATGAATATAGTATAGACATTATGCACTCATTAATAAGTGAATAAACTTACTCAATTGAATAAAAATTAAATAATATCAATTAATAAAATAAATCAAAACAACATCTAACACTTTTCAAACAATTTTCTTTGCAAAATCCTAATACAAACGAGATATCTGTTTGCTCCAAATATGAATATTTATGAACTATAATAAAGTTAAAAATTAATTGTCAAAAGATACTAAATAATAATTATAATACATAATTTACATTTTTTAAACAAAGACGGCCACGAAAAACATTTATTTTCGATTCGATGAAAAACTAGATTTTGTTTTTACTAGATAAAATATATATATTTTATTTTTTTGTGGGAAAACCGTAAAAGATATCAAATATTATTAAGAGATGAAAAAGTTTTTAAATTAAATCGTCTTTCAAGTAGTATTTTTTTAGTTTTTATTGGATCCACCAATAAAAAAATATTTTAGTTTTTAAGTGGTGATACTACTGTTTCTTATACTTCCTGTTAACGAATAATAGTCATAATAACTGAAATGATGTATTATATTATGGTAGTTATTAAAAATAAATTTCATTTAAATCAAATAAAGCGTTCAATTGTTATAAACAAAAGAAATAAAAAAATTTGAAACTTTGAAGCCAAATTCCGGCTTAACCGTAAATTTTTGGATATAGATAAGTTGCATTAAATCGTCATATTTTGACCTCAGGAATCTATGGTCCAGTCATTTCCCCGCATTAACGGGACACCCTGTATATATATATATATATATATATATATATATATATATATATATATATATATATATATGGCACGACACTCCTTGTGGTGTTTCGCCGCTTCAAATTGAAGCTTTTACAATCCATTTATGTTAGGGTGGATTAATCCCCGTAATTCTTCTCCTATTGTGCAGCCTCGGTGTTAAAGATGTCCATTGCTATTTTCCTCCATTTCTTCCAAACTTCTGCTTCCTTCTTCTAGTTGATAATTTCTATGCTTTTGATGTCTCCTTCAACCTCATCTTTCCATCTACTTTTTGGTCTTCCTCTTATCTTCTTTGCTTTTGATTTCCATTCCATGATCGCTTTTATGTTGATTTGACTTCTCGATCTCCATACATGCACCAACCACTTTATACGGGCTGTCTTAATTATCTTTTCCTTCGAGTATTTCCAATATTTCTGTGTTATTTCTTCTTTTTCTTTCACATTCTATTTGTCTTGGTCGTAGCATCTTTCTGATTATTGATCGTTCTGCTACTCTTAATTTGTGTTGTTCTTTTTTTGTCATTGTCATAGTTTCTGCTGCATATGTGATTATTGGTCTTATTACTGTTTTATATATTCTTAGTGTGCTTTCTGTATTTTTTCTTCGATTTCACTTTTATCTTCGTTCCTGTTTCTAATTTTTATGCGTAAATACTTTATTTTGTTGATTTTCTCAAATTCGTGCTGTCCTATTTTTATTTATTCTTCTACGCCTGCGTTTCTGATTATCATGTATTTTGTTCGTTAATTGACATTCCCATTTTCTTTCCCTCGTAGACTCTTGGCTTCTATGTTATCACTATTTCTAGATTTACGTTTTTCAGGCTTGTCGTCATCATGGATTGCTTTGTTACGGTTCTTCGATGTGTGTTTTAGTATCATTCCTATATGAACTTTCAGATTCGTTATCAGAGCAACTAAAGGAATCAGATTATCTTTTCATTTAAAGAAACTTTCTTTCTCACGAGTCTTTTTAGATTTCTTCTGTTTCTCATCAGGAATATTTATAGTTTTAGGCTTAGAAGCTAACTTTTCTGTTTTTATAAATGGTAAATTAGTTCTAGATAAACTACGTGAATATCTGGGTAGTCTAAATAGATGAACAAAATGCGTTTTTGGGCTTACATTCTTAGATTTTGATTTATTAAGTATTTTTGCACTCTCGACAACTTCAAGTATACGCTTTTCAGCCACTTTATATACTTTGAAAGTTTTTATTTGTTCTACACGTATTTCTTCTTCCTTGGGAATAGATACTTCCTTCTATCAATCGTTCATTTCATTAATATGCTCTTCCCTTTCAAAAATATATTATAAGTGTAATAATATATCTTATTTTGTTAAAATGGTTATTAGGTTACCTTTAGTTAAGATGAAATTATTGTTTTTGATTGATTACTTTAGATGGTGTTTATAGTTTCAGCTAATTAATGTTTTTCTTATGGATTTGGTTCTGTAAATTAATTTTATGACTTAAATTTTTTAATGTAATGAATTGAAATTACCAATTATAATAGGATTGTCTCACGGCATCTGTTGTTTCTAAATTGTGATGATAGATATGTATTTTTATGTATTTGTGTTTCAAGTTTCCAGACTAACAGTGCTGTTAAGTTTTAAATGTAAATACAGTTGTTAGATGAGGCTACTAATTTAATGAGAAACTAGGTTTTATGGAGTTTAATGATATTAAAGAGCCTAGAAGCTAAAGAATTCAGATTTCGTTACTCTGGCCTTTTTTGTTTCCACTTTTTACTAGTTTCTTCCTCGCTGTCAGAGGATAAATCCGTTTTATGGTAGTTGTTTATTTCTTGGCTTCTATATTTTCAGTTATTATCTGACTTATCACCTAAGCTTATCACTATCACTCATCGTTTTGAGCCTTCTGTGTATTATCGTCAGAGCTAAAGACGATTTTTTCAAATTACTTTTCATTGCCGAATTCCATGTTGATTTTTTAAAATATTTTTTACTTTGTTCATCACTACTGTCTTTCTTAGATTCTATAGTTTTTAGGTATACCAACATCACTTGATCCTAACAGTTTTTAGACGTGCCTGATTTGTCTGCCTTGCCTAGACAGCCAAATCAGGCACTGGCTCGGATGAAGACACGTCTAAGAAGCGTTAAGATCAAGTGATATCGGCATACCTAAAAACTATATGCTTTTGCTTTTTACTGATTCCTTCTTTACTGTCAGAGTATGAATATTTATATGTTCGAATAAAGAAGTTATTCTCTTTTTCGAAACTAAATTTGAAATGATTAATCCAACGAAAATAAATCATCGCCATCAATAACGATTACAAGGTTATAATAATAATAATGTATGTACACGCAGTAAAATTAATTCACTGAAATTCTGTTCGTTGCATATATAAATTCGGGAAAATTACGTCCGTACATATTATTTGGATGTATTGTGGTGAATTTGTTGTGCTTATAACTATATAGGACCAACGGTGTAAATTATTATGATTGGTTGATTTAGGATGTTATTGCATAAAGGATTATTATTACCGTATCCCTATATTTCGTTAATGATGAAGAGCAATTTTGGTACGCCTGCGTTTAATCCTGTATTATCTAAATGGTATTATGGATGATAATAATGATGCGTAATAATTGGCGATTAATAATTATAACAAATAATAAACTACTAATTTTTTTATTCATAATTTAACGTGAAGATAAATTATTACTTACTAATTACTAATTTACCAAATCAAATAATATTGATAATAATAATAAATTTTTAGTTTTCTTTTGGTGTTTGATGATGAATTCATGTTTTTGTGGTAATTAGTGTGTATCTATTGAAAATAATGATATTTAATTATTATCTTATTTCTATTACCCATAAAATATAAAAATTTAAGGCTGAAAATCCGTTGTACAGAAAAATAAACAATTGTCATACATTATTTCCATTTATGTTCATTTTCCTGTGAATAAAGATGTTTATTATTATAATAAATATTTGCTTGAATTACCAGGAGTTATATAAACAGTAAAATGTTAATACTGGCTTTTTATTAATATTATTTATTATTATTGTTAAAATTATTGTATTTACTCTAAAATATTAATCATGCGTACAGACAATACAATATGTTACATTTAAAATGTAAATAACTAATTTCCCGCGTATGATACGTTCGGAATTTGTTTTCGTTCCAATATTTGTCGTCTGGTTTTCGAGGGCAAGTAAACACATAATTCGTCCCGTTTTGCGGGCGGGGGAAATTGTGGAAATAGCTTTGGATATTTACAAAGGCGTAAATGTGTACGATGCACGAGACCGAATTTTGAACAGAGTGCGTAAATGTTTTAATATTAATGAAAGGCCTCCCCCCATCCCTCAACACAATCCTCACCCGCATCCTCGAGGGATCGGGGTAAATAAATGTTGTGTTAATATATTATTGCGTTGTGTGTAATTTTCGCGGAAGGAATAATTTCCGGTTTGATATTTATGTGGATTGCTTGTATGTAGTGTATTATTTTTGTTTATAAATCATTGTTCAAAAAAATCATTAATTAAATACTTCGAATTGAATTCACTGTTGTTGTGATAATACATTAAAATGTCTCCTAGTATCTCCACTACGCAAGAGTCGGTTGTCAGATGGATGTCTTCTAGTAACTCTACTACTTAAGAGTCCATTGTCAGATGGACGTCTCCTAGTAACTTAATGTAGTTACTTGAGTATGTGAAGTTTAAATATCACTTAATTAAAAACACAGTTATATTCCTTTCTTCACTTTTTAGAAAGTGAAGAAAAGAATATAACTGTGTTTTTAATTAAGTCCTAGTAACTTTACTATTTAAGAGTTGGTTGTCAGATAGACGTCTCCTAGTAACTCTACTACTTAAGAATCGGTTCTCATATAAACCGTCTATTCCTTAAATATAAAAGGTTACCCTCGTATTATAAACTTTTGATTTGGTAACTCTACTACTTAAGAGTCAGTTGTCAGATGGACCTCTCCTAGTAACTCTACTACTGAAGAGTCGATTGTCAGATGGACGTCTCCTAGTAACTTTACTATTTTAGAGTCAGTTGTCAGATGGACATCTCCTAGTAACTCTACTACTTAAGAATCGGTTATTATATGAACCGCCTATTCCCTAAATATGAAAGTTTGCCCTCGTATTATAAACTTTTGGTTTGTTTTTATAGGACGTCTTGTCAACTAAGGTCATTCGCGCCATTAAAGTTTCAAAAATTGTTTATTTAGTTGCTCTCTGGATAGAGACATTGAATGGAAAATGTATTCGCAGAGTGGATGTTTCGGGGATGCATTTCCATATCAATTTATGTTGTGTGCGCAAAGTGAATAGCGCGGGGGTATTTATGGATGTTTTTGTGCGGGAGGCCATCCCCGAATTTATGTTGGTGTGCGTTCGCATCCGACCCGCCAACGTGTTACTCGACCTAATGAAAGGGATGCTAATTTGGGTCGTCTGTTTCCGCTCCAATCTAATAGTTTTTGCCCCGGATTAAATTAATTGCCACCATTCCACACAGTTGTACAGTTCCCGGCGTCTTATTTAGTTCGGGAGTGTATTTCGTAATTGTTACTGACTGGCGAAACACAGTTGTATTTCTTTTGGGGTGTTAAGTACATTTTAGATGTATTTATGTTAGATGCATGCATAAATATTGGTGGAATCTAATGAAAACTATAATAAAAAGTGGAAGAATGTTTTGCTCATTAATTACTTAACATAATTTAAGGATAAAATAAGTTTTTAAAATTCTTTGCTCTAATTTATTTTACAAACTAACTAAATGAGAACGACAATTCTGCTCAACAATCAATTAACAAAACTTAAGGATGACGTAAAACAATTGGTTACATTTTAAACTCTCAAGATGATTGGAAATGTAACAAAAACATTGTATATTCCATAATTAATTTATTCATCAGTAAGGATTTATTTATAAGTATAAATCATTTTGTAATCTTTTACAGTCATCACTTGATAAATTGCATACAGAAGTACATCAACGCTTAAGAGATCGTTAATAAATAGTAAAAATCAGATTAAACCAATATGATTACCTTGGGGCACACCTGAAGTGTATGATAATAAGTTATTAATTTAAACTTGTTGAGTGTGATTTGAAACAAATTAATTTAACCATTATAAAGTTATTCAGTTTTTTTATTTAAAATAAGACGAAAAAGTAAGTACCTTAACTAATACGAGCTATGATTTTGTGAAATATTTTAACCTCTTGATTAAAATTATATATTTCTTTAAATAATTTAACCATGACAGAGTTCTAACCTTAATACCACCAAGCAGTGATGAATTTTTAATTTCGTGAAGTTAAAGGAACGTAGAAAATAACCAAATATTCACTTTGTTAATTGTAAAAAACCTATGTAATAATTAATTTAATTATATTCTAATGAATGGATTGTAATTATTAACCTTTAAGACAGTTACGTATTAATATTTAATGCTTTTAATAGATGTTCAATTTTTTACGGTATCAATTAGCAGCGTTCGGATCGTTCGCTATATATATTAAATTTTACGCGATGGGCGTTAAATAAATAATCAGCCATGATGAATTTCAGCGTTTTAGGCAATTTATCCACCATTTGCCAAGTGTAAATATTTTATACAAAAACACTCGAGTTAGTTAAATTTATAATTAACTCGCGCTTTTTGCCGTATGACGGCGGCCTAATATTAAATTTTGTTAATTAATTAATTTTTTACGCGTTTCTTACTGATGTAATTGCAAGTTTTAAATTAGAGACGTTTAAAGAAACGAAATAATTAAACATGACATAGTAAGTGTTTCAATATGTGTTTAAATATGGATTACCACCTAGTAAGAAAATAAATAATTATTTTAAATTAATAATAATAATTCATTAATTCATCGAAAATATTAAGAAAGATTGTATTAATATTTGAATTGCCGCTGTTTCATTGCCAAGCAGACTAAGACAATATTCTAAATTTTGCATTGAATTTCTTGGAACTTTTCATTAATCCTTATCTGCGGCCTTTTAAACTATTATTTTGAGAGGACTACTTTAAACTTTTGAACCCACAAAAGCAACTAGCGGATGCATGTAGGGAAGTCTAATTTAAATTTGTATAAAGATAATAAAAACAATAAGCTGAAGAGATTATTCTAAATATGCTCTATTAAATTTATTGCTTCATTTTGACAGAAATGCTTTAAACTTCCAAAAATATTTTTGGACTAGGATTCGGCAAGCTCATAACCGTGCTTCTTTCACGTTAGAGTGGAATCAAGATAAAGTCATAAAAACTTTATAGATACATCTGTTAAACTATTGGCAGAAAATTTCGCATTTTCATTAAGAGACAGTTTGTTTGTAGCGCACCAAGAGGAAACGACGTTCATATATTGATTATTAATGTGTTAAACATCATCCTTTGTATTATCCATGCTTATCACGGTCTTATGCGAATAATAACACACATAAATCATCAAGAGACTTTGAGAGATCATTAATAAACATTAGAAAAAGGTCTGACATCAAAATTGACCCTTGAGGAACCCTATGCTGTATCGGTATTAGCACTCACTTCCACCACTTGTGCTCTATTGGATAGATAAGATGATATCATATCCACAATCTTTAAGTTAAAGTTATATTTGGCCAGTTTCTACAGAAAATTTCACATTTTTATTAAGAGACAGTTTGTTTGTAGCGCACCAAGAGGAAACGACGTTCAGATATTGAGTATTAATTTGTTGAACCTTATCCTTCGTATTATCCATGCTTATCACGGTCGTATGCGAATAATAATACACACAAGTCATCAAGAGACTTTGAGAGATCATTAATACATATTAGAAAAAGGTCTGACATCGAAATTGACCCTTGAGGAACCCCATGGAGTATCGGTATTAGCACTCACTTGCTTGTGCTCTATTTCTATTTGATAGATAAGATGATATCATATCCAGACTATTTAAGTTAAAGTTATATCTAGCCAGTTTCTTCAACACCAAATTATGGGAGACACAATCAAATGCCTTGGTTAAACCCAAAAATCATCCTATACAATTAAACCTGTTTTCAAAGCATTCAACTATTATCTTGCATAAATGCAGGAGGTCATTTACAGTATATTTTCCGGTTTTACATCCAAATTGCTTCACATAAGTATTTTTTTTTTCGAAATAATCTACAATTTGCGTTTTCAAAATTAACTCAAGAACCATAATTTAAAAATACGAAAACATTTCGTGAATCTACAACAATGAGTCTTACTAGGACTACAAAACAAATTAATTTTGAAACAACTACTTCTCTGGCTAATACCTCAAGAATCTTTCAAATGATGGTCAATAGCTAGCATCAGTATAATTTAAATATTTTTTTAAGACAATAGAAAACGAGCTGAAGCAAAATTTATCTAGAGTTACTTGTATTGCCTGCGGCCCTTATAAATGTTCAAATGTCATCTAAACATTTTTATTTGTAATTTCAGATGCTGAAATTGAAATGTTTAGCTTTTTTAAAAATGTAATTTTTTTTAATATTTGTTGTGGGAATTCTTTGAATTTTTGAGGAAATTCTTTTAAACTCTTCAAAGTATTTTTGCTTAATCTAAATTGCAATATTTTTTCTGGTATTAAAATTGTATAATGTTAAGAATATGGTTTCTAGAATTCCACAATTTGCAAGTGTTTCTCTTGTTTCATTCTATTAGAAATTTAAGAATTTTTAGTTTATGTTCTTCTTCTTATTTTTAGAATTATTGTAATCATTTTTATACTCTGTTTTTTTCGTTTATTGAAACTGATCCAGGAATTATTAATGTAAACTTCTTTCAAAGTTCAGATGCTGAAATCGAAATCTTCAGCTTTTTTAAGAATGTAAATTTTTAAATATTTTTGTTCGAATTATTAGAATTTTCGAGGGAATTTAAAAAAAATCTTTTTGCTTAATCTAAATTGCAACATTTTTTTCAGGTATCAAAAATGTATAATGTTAAGAATGTGGTTTCTAGAATTCCAAAATTTGCAAGTGTTTTTATTTTTTTAATTTATCAGAATTTTTCGCAATTTTTAGTTCTTCCAATTTCTTCAAGGGTTCTAGAACTTTTAAAATTATTCTAACCATTTGTATACTCTGTTTTTTAATTTAAACTGATCCAGAAATTATTAATGTAAATTTCTTTTAAAGTTCAGATGCTGAAATCGAAATCTTCAGCTTTTTTTACGAATGTAAATTTTTCAATATTTTTGTGGAATTATTAGAATTTTTGAGGGATTTTTTTAAAGAATTTTTGCTTAATCCAAATTGCAACATTTTGTTAAGGTGTTAATAATGTATAATGTTAAGAATGTGGTTTCTAGAATTCCAAAATTTGCAAGTGTTTCTCTTGTTGTATTCTATCAGAAATTTAGGAATTTTTTATTTATGTTCTTCTTCTTATTTTTAGAATTATTGTAATCTTTCTTATACTTCGTTTTTTTATTGAAACTGATCCAGGAATTATTAATGTAAACTTCTTTTAAAGTTCAGATGCTGAAATCGAAATCTTCAGCTTTTTTTAAGAATGTAAATTTTTCAATATTTTTTGTTGGAATTCCTAGAATTTTAGAGTATTCCCACAATAGTTGTTGTGGGAATTCTTAGAATTTTTGAGGAATTTTTTTTAAACTTAATTTAGATTAAGCAAAAATCATTTGAAGATTTTTTAGGAATTAATAATGTTAAGAATGTAGTTTCTAGAATTCCAAAACTTGCAAGTGTTTCTTTTGTTTCATTCTATCAGAAATTTAGGAATTTTTAGTTTATGCTCTTCTTCTTATTTTTAGAATTATTATAATCATTTTTATACTGTTTTTTTTATTGAAACTGATCCAGGAATTATTTATGTAAATTTCTTTCAAAGTTCAGATGCTTAAATCGAAATCTTTAGCTTTTTTTAAGAAAGTAAATTTTTCAATATTTTTTTTTCGGAATTCTTAGAATTTTTGAGGAACTTTTTTTAAACTCTTTAAAATATTTTTGCTTAATCTAAATTGCAAAATTCCAAAATTTGCAAGTGCTTTTCTTGTTCTATTCTATCAGGATATTTAGGAATTTTTATGTTCTTTCATTTTCTTCAAGGGTTCTAGAATTTCTAGAATTATTCTAACCATTTTTATACTCCTTTTTTATTGAAACTGATCCAGGAATCATTAATGTAAACTTCTTTTAAAGTTCAGATGCTGAAATCGAAATCTTCAGCTTTTTTAAAAATGTAAATTTTTCAATATTTTTTGTTGGAATTCTTAGAATTTTTGCGAATTTTTTTTAAACTCTTTAAGATATTTTTGTTTAATCTAAATTGCAACATTTTTTAGGTATTAATAATGTTAAGAATGTTTTTTCTAGAATTCCAAAACTTGCAAGTGTCTCTTTTGTTTCATTCTATCAGAAATTCAGGAATTTTTAGTTTATGTCCTTCTTATTTTTAGAATTATTGTAATCATTTTTATACTCTGTTTTTTTTTTATTGAAACTGATCCAGAAATTATTTATGTAAATTTCTTTTGAAGTTCAGATGTTGAAATCGAAATTTTCAGCTTTTTTTAAGAATGTAAATGTTTTAATCTTTTTGTTCGAATTATTAGAATTTTTGAGGGAATTAAAACAAATCTTTTTGCTTAATCTAAATTGCAACATTTTTTTCAGGTATTAATAATATATAATGTTAAGAATGTGGTTTTTAGAATTCCAAAATTTGCAAGTGTTTTTATTGTTTTATTCTATCAGAATTTTTAGGAATTTTTAGTTCTTCCATTTTCTTCAAGAGTTCTAGAATTTTTAAAATTATTCTAACCATTTGTATACTCTGTTTTTTTTTTATTGAAACTGATCCAGGAATTTTTAATGTAAACTTCTTTTAAAGTTCAGATGCTGAAATCGAATTTTTCAGCTTTTTTAAGAATGTAAATTTTTCGATATATTTTGTTGGAATTCTTGGAATTTTTGAGGAAATTCTTTTAAACTCTTCAAAATATTTATGCTTAATCTAAATTGCAACATTTTTTTTGAGGTATTAATAATGTATAATGTTAAGAATGTAGTTTCTAGAATTCCAAAATTTTCCAAAGTGTTTCTCTTGTTTCATTCTATCAGAAATTTAGGAATTTCTAGTTTAAGTTCTTCTTCTTATTTTTAGAATTATTGTAATCATTTTTATACTCTGTTTTTTTTTTTATTGAAACTGGTCCAGGAATTATTAATGTAAACTTCTTTTAAAGTTCAGATGCTGAAATCGAAATGTTCAGCTTTTTTTAAGAATGGAAAGTTTTCAATATAAAAATGATTACAATAATTCTAAAAATAAGAAGAAGAACATTAACTAAAAATTCCTGAATTTCTGATACATTATTAATACCTGAAAAAATGTTGCAATTTAGATTAAGCAAAAATATTTTGAAGAGTTTAAAGAAATTCGAAATTCTTAGAATTTTTGAGGAAATTTTTTTAAACTCTTCAAAATATTTATGCTTAATCTAAATTTTTTTCAAGTATTAACAATGTTAAGAATGTAGTTTCTAGAATTGCAAAATTTGCAAGTGTTTTCTTGTTTTATTCTAACAGAAATTCAGGAATTTTTAGTTTATGTTCTTCTTCTTATTTTTAGAATTATTGTAATCGTTTTTATACTCTGTTTTTTTTATTGAAGCTGATCCAGGAATTGTTAATGTAAATTTCTTTTAAAGTTCCAATGCTGAAATGAAATCTTCAGCTTTTTTTAAGAATGTAAATGTTTTAATATTTTTGTTCGAATCTAAATTGCAACATTTTTTCAGGTATTAATAATGCTAAGAATTTTGTAGAGTTTAAAAAAATTCGAAATTGTTAGGATTTTTGAGGAAATGTTTTTAAACTCCTCAAAATATTTTTCCCTAATCTAAATTGCAACATTTTTTTAGGTATTAATAATGTTAAGAATGTGGTTTCTAGAATTCCTAAATTTGCAAGTGTTTCTCTCGTTTTATTCTATCAGAAATTTAGGAATTTTTAATGTATGCTCTTCTTATTTTTAGAATGATTGTAATCATTTTTATACTCTGTTTTTTTTTATTGTAACTGATCTAGGAATGATTATAGTTCAGATGCTGAAATCGAAATCTTCAGCTTTTTTTAAGAATGTAAATTTTTCAATATTTTTTGTTGGAGTTCCTAGAATTTTTGAGGAAATTTCTCTAAACTATTCAAAATATGTTTGCAACATTTTTTTAGGTATTAATAATGTTAAGAATGTGGCTTATAGAAATCCAAAATTTGCAAGTGTTTTCCTTGTTTTATTCTATTAGAATTTTTTTGAATTTTTAGTATATGTTCTTCCATATTCTCTAAGGGTTCTACAAGTTTTAGAATTATTGTAATTATTTTTATTAAAATTTGCAAGTGCTTCTCTTGTTTTATTCTATTACAATTTTCTTGAATTTTTAGTTTATGTTCTTCCATATTCTTCAAGGGTTCTATAATTTTTAGAATTATTATAATCATTTTTATACTCTGGTTTTTTTTAAGAAACTGATCCAGGAATTATTAATGTAAATTTCCTTTAAAGTTCAGATGCTGAAATCGAAATTTTCAGCTTTTTTAAGAATGCAAATTTTTCAATATTTTTTGTGGGAATTTTTAGAATTTTTGAGGAACTCTTTTTTTAAACTTATCAAAATATTTTTACTTAATCTAAATTGCAACATATTTTCAGGCATGAATTATGTATAATGTTAAGTGTTTTTCTTGTTTTATTCTATCTGAATTTTTAGGAATTTTCAGTTTATATTCTTTCATATTCTTCAAGGGTTATACAAGTTTTAGAATTATTGTAATCTTTTTTATACTCTGTTTTTTTAATGAAACTGATCCACGAATTATTAATGTAAATTACTTCTAAAGTTCTCTTAGAATTTTTTAAACGATATTTTTCGAAAGATTCCTGTATTACTTCACATCATCTAAAAATGTATATACTTTGGGGTAATTTTAGGTTCAGATATAGATTTTTCAGTATTTTTCTTCTGATTTTAGATTTTTTCAGAAAATGCAGATTAAAAAAAAATCTACAATTTTTACTTTATTTTTCGAAATCTAAAAGTTTTCTAATCAAACGTTTTAAATTTTCAAGATATGTGTCTTCCAAAACTTTTTTCAATATTATCCCTGTTTTATTTTATCAGAATATAGAATATTTTATAAATTGAAAAAAATACGATAACTTTGTTTGTATAACTTGAAAACTTTTTTATTGTGACCAGTTTCAACAAATTTACAAAAATGTATTACGAAGTAGAAGCCTCCAACATATATAACATAGAATAATTTGTATTTTATCTTTCATATTCTTCAAAGGTTTTAGAATTTTCCATAATTATTTTAACGAATGTCAATTGTTTGTTTCAAATTGTTTAATTTTTTTTTCTTCTTCAAAAGTTATTTACAGACTTAGAGATTTTTATGCGATTTTTTTCTTCCAAATTTTAAAGGACTCAATGTTTTTCTATAAGTTGTCTTTAGCCATTTTATTTTTATATTTTTCATGCTTTAGTGCAAATTTACAACTCTTGAATGTTGTCGGCGTTAACTTGGTGGTACATTTTAATAAGATAATTAAAAACACTTTAACTTTGTTTTACCACAAAAATATTTATTACTGTGACTATAGTTACATAAATATTTTTGTGGTAAAACAAAGTTAAAGTGTTTTTAATTATCTTGTTAATTATCAAATTTACAACAACTTTCCCTTTGATTTTTAAGAATTTTATAATTTTTTAGAATTCCATCTTTTACTTCATTAGATTACTTGCAGCATTTTTCATTTATTCTTTTTTATATTTATCAAAAATTATAGAATGAATTAGGATTTCTTATTTCATACATGTTTTAAAATATTTTTCGTTCTAGATATCTTAAATGTATTGTATTGAAGGGTATGTGAGCACTCTCTCTGATTATGATTATTTATTCTTTATCATACTTGCTTAAAAAAACCGTAGTTATTACAAAATACATAAAAAATATTGAAATTTCAAAGGACTTTTGCTTACAAATTTCAAGAATGGTTTCTTGTATTATAGAATTCTTCAGACATTATTTACAAATATGTTGTTTATAATACTTAATTAAATATTCCAGTAAAGAATACATTGTAGCATAAAAATAAACTTAAGTTTCAACATGCTTATTTTAAAAATAGTAGCTCTGTTTTATTTGTAAAATGAATATTTGCATGAACTGAGGGACTTAAAAATGAGCTAAATAAATTTATTGCTTCGCATTTCTAAGCTTTTTTGGGTTAATTAGAGCTAATAAATTTACAATATGACTAAAACCTTTCATGACAAAAGGAAAGAAAAGTAAACTATTAAAATCCTCTGATCTAGCAGGTCATAAAACAGTTTCTGTGGAGAATATTGTTTAAAGAAAATGGAGTTAGAGCTGAATCACCATTTTTCTATATTTTTTTGTGTTTCCTGTGGTCCTTACGAATGTCATTTAAAAATGTATATAATTTTTGGTAATATCAGATTCTGAAATCTCTCTTCCAACAATATAGATTTTTCTAGTTCTAGGAATTTTTAAAGAAAATTTATAATTTAAAAAAGACTCTTTGTGATACTTTTCGTTTATTTTAGTCTAAATTTCAAGAATTTTTTAAGGTTTTATATTTACAAGGAATTTTCAGAATTATTATTATGTCCAATCAATAGCTGTAATTCGGCACTCATTTAAATACAGAATTAAAAAAACTCAATCGCGCAAGAAAAAAAAAAGGAAAATGATTTATTCAGTTAAAAAGATCCATTCGCCGCTCGTTAGCTCCCAATTAAATATTTCTACGAGGACTGTGCATTCATCATCCGCACGAAAAAATGAAAAAGACGATGAAGAAGAAGAAAACGAATCGCAAATGGCCACATTATGCCGTGACGTTATTAACTCCAGATCGTATTAGGGTGGGAGGGGGCGAATAAAGCGGAAAATATTGTCACCCGACGTCCCGATAACATTACCACCCTCGACCGCCTATAAAAAGGAAGCCACTAGGAGACGAGCAAACAAATTGTCGCGAATAATGAATACAATACATCGACGTAGTGTATTGAATGTTTGGTATTTTTATAACTATTATTTTCGATGTTGTTTGTCTCCAATGATAAATTGTGTATTGAAGGGTATAAGCTAAGGGGATAGTTGTAAAAAAAACAGAAGGATGTTTAAATGAGCATTGTAAACGATTTAGAAGATATGAAAGATTATTCTTCATTTACTTAAAAGTATTTACTAATTGCAAATTAAAAGGAAGCTTTTGGAAAACACCGATAGATAAAGAAAGAATATTTCACATTCTTACGTTGAGTTTAAGAATTGAGAGTTAAACAGCATGGACGTAACTGCTTAGCTAATGTACATTGATAAGAAGTAAGAATAATCAAAATTAATCTTCTTCTTAAGCTTCTACTTTGTAATACATTTAAATTAAATCTTTAGTTACCTTGTTTGTATAACACTGTTTAAAAAATCAGTGTTATAATATGATCAACAATTTGCTTACTTACAATGACTGTCAAAAAAATTATGAAGAACATAAAGAAGGGTATATGATTACTTGGTTTTACCACTTTTTTTACAATTTATTATTTACACGTAACTATAATTTTGACTAACAGATGGTCATCATCAAACATAAATCTGGTCGTTAAGCAGGGGAATTCCCGGTTTAGTATTGGCTTTAAAAATTTCAATCGCTTCTAGTAAATATAGCACAATCAGAAATATCTGTACCAAAAAGATTAGAAGAATAGAAACAAATTTCCAAACCATCAGTTTGGAAGAGAACAAATACTGCATTAAAAAGGAAGACAATTATATGCTCTAAAATGGATCAAAATAAATAGAAGAAAAAAAAATTCAAATTCCCCATTGCTAATCTTATTCAATCTATTCCTACTACTTACATTACATTATCCACAAATGTATTCATAACAAAATTCCTTGAAAGTATCAAGTTTTATTTATAATAAACTTCCATTTGGAGTTATTAGGTGCATTTTGTTTGCTAACAACCTGTAGGATGTAGAATATGAATTGATGGCTTTGTAAATTAGAGTAGGCCTAAGCACGGCGCACTCTGTAATTCAATGCCCATCGTAAAGTACTCCACTAGCGTTGAATGCGTGCCTGTAATTGAGCACACTTATAAGGTGAGAGGGGTGGCGCGGGGTGAAGGGAAAAAGGGCCTGTGTCGGCTCTACAAAGGAATTCCTTTGTGTTCATCTCGTATTGTGCCATCAGAAAAAAAAGGGTAGGCACCGTCAACATTGTTTTAAAACCGAACTATTTCCTCTCCACCCTGATGACATTTTTATTTCTAAAAGAATTTATGCTGTTAAAGCATTAAATTATTACATATACAGTAGTTTTAAAAAAATACAGCTTACGAAATATTTCTTATATATTTAGGAAATAATAAGTAAAGAAAACTTTACTACATTGCTAATGTAAATTCATTAGTTAGCAGCATTATTAGTTCAATAAAAATATACGCAAACTTAAATTAGAAAATAATTGCAAAGTTTCAAACGTCGATCATAATTAAAGCGTCTTATGAGTCTGATAAAACCTCCGGTCTTCGACGGCATATTAAATTTAAATGACCTGGCGCTTCAGTGTCGTATTTCCTAAAATTAAATTCCTCCGTTGCGCACCGCTTCATCAAAGGACGATATTAAAATCATTTAATTTATCCAATAATATATCAATCCACTAGTTGTTGAATAAATATATTCAACAGTTATTTTGCACCACCAACAAAGTTTTTTTCAAGGCGCAAAAGAAACTACATCTCGGCATGATTGATGTTTATGTGTGTTTCATATTCCTCAGTGTTTGTTCCAAACATTATTCCAATGCATGCGAAGCTTGCAAGTCGGTAAATTTTGCATTTAAATCGAATTCTATAATGTTCCGTCCGAGAATATGAAAATCAATTTATTATCATTCTAAACACATATTTACACACATGTTTTTATAATTTTAAACGTATTTCTTTAGTCTTGTTTAGTAGAAATGTTTTACTATAAAACGTAACCAATTTGGAAATTATTTCGTAAATGTAATAAATATTTTGGTAAGTAATAAATGTAATACGAGGGTTGCCGTTTATATTTTGGGAATGGGCGATTACCTGACAAAAAACGTTTTTAACGCAATCTAATCTAAACATAAGAATAAAACCAGAAATGCTATTAAATGCCATTATTGTTAATACAATATGCAATAAAAGTGTGTAAAATTATTCGAAAATTTCTGAAAATTTTTAAACTGAAGAACTGCTGAAGATTCTGACCGAATAAAAGATGAAATTCTGAAAAATTCTAAAATTTTAATGAAAATTTTCTATATAATTCTAAAATCCTCGAGGCATTTCTATTTTAAAATTCTTAGGAATAAAAGAGAAAGTTATTGTGAGCTTGGAAACATTAGGGAAAGGACAATGTAAAACAAAATTGCTTAAAAACAATTTTTATAAAATTCTTGAGTAGAAATACCGAAAGAATTAATATTTCTGTAAAAGAGATTACTTAAAATCTAGAAATATGTTATGTAATAGTAATAGATGAAATTCTGTTCTAAAGTTCTAAAGAAAATTTTCTACATAATTCGTGAATCATAAAGGCAATTCTTAAGAGTAAAAGAGAAAGTTAGTGTAAATTTGGACGCATTAAATAAAGAACAATGTAAAATGAAAATTGTTAAAAACAACTTTCTTAATCCCTTGAAAATTTGGAAGGAGAAATACCGAAAGAATCTTTATTTGTGTAAAAGAGATTGCTTAAAAATCCCAAAATGTGGTATTCAAAATATTGCAAAGGAAATTGCTGAAGGTTCTGACGTAGTCATAGATGATATTCTAAATAATTCTAAAATTCTGAAGTAAGTTTTCTATATTATTCTAGAATCCTAAAGACAGTTCTTAATATTCTTAAGAATAAAAGAGAAAGTTATTGTAAATTTTGAGGCATTAGATAAAGAAGAATGTAAACTAAAAATTTGCTAAAATAAACTTATAAAAAATTTTGAGCTCTTGAAAATTTGAAAGAAGAAATAACGAAAACATCTATATTTCTGTAAAAGATGTCGCTTAAAAATATAAAAATATCGCATTCAAAATACTGAAGATTCTGACCAAGTAAAAGATGAAGTTTTAAAATTACTACAGAAAATTTTCTATATAATTCTAAAATCCTAAAGACAATTTTTTAAGTTTTTTAAGAATAAGAGCGAAAGTTATTATAAATTTGGACGCATTAGATAAAGAACAATCTAAAATAAAAAAAAATGCTAAAAACAACTTTCTCAAGCTCTTGAAAATTTGGAAGTAGAACTACCGAAAGAATCTTTATTTGTGTAAAAGAGATTGCTTTAAAATCTAGAAATGTGGTCTTGAAAATATTGCAAAGGAAATTGCTGAAGGTTCTGACGTAGTAATAGATGAAATTCTGAAAAAATCTAAAATTCTAAAGTAAATTTTCTATATAATTCTAGAATCCTAAAGATAGTTCTTAAAATTATTAAGAATAAAAGAGAAAGTTATTGTAAATTTGCACACATTAGATAAAGAACAATGTAAAATAAATAAAATGCTAAAAACAACTTTCTCAAGCCCTTGAAAATTTTGAAGTAGAAATACTGAAAGAATCTTTATTTGAGTAAAAGAGATTGCTTAAAAATCTAGAAATGTGGTATTCAAAATATCGAAAAGAATAATTCTAGAATCCTAAAGGCAACTCTTAAAGATTCTGACCGAGTAAAAGATGAAATTCTAAAATTCTAGAGAAATTTTTTTATACAATTCTCAAATCCTAAAGGCAATTGTTAAAATTTTTAAGAATAAGAGAGAAAGTTATTGCAAATTTGGACGCAGTAGATAAAGAACAATGTAAAATAAATATTGCTAAAAACAACTTTCTGAAGCCCTTGAAAATTTGGAAGTAGAAATATTAAAAGAATCTTTATTTGTGTAAAAATGTGGTATTCAAAACATCGAAAAGGAAATTGCTGAAGGTTCTGACGTAGTAATAGATAACATTCTGAAAAAATCTAAAATTTTATAGAAAGTTTTCTATATAATTCTAAAATCCTAAAGGCAATTGTTAAAATTTTTAAGAATAAGAGAAAACGTTATTGCAAATTTGGACGCAGTGGATAAAGAACAATGTAAAATAATAAATTGCTAAAAACAACTTTCTCAAGCCCTTGAAAATTTGGAAATAGAACTACCGAAAGTATCTTTATTTGTGTAAAAGAGATTGCTTAAAAATCTAAAAATGTGTAATTCAAAATATTGAAATGGAAATTGCTGCAGGTTCTGACGTAGAAATTATTATGAATTTGGACGCATTAAATAAAGAACAACGTAAAATAAAATTTCTGTAAAAGATGTCGCTTAAAAATCTAGAAACATTGCATTAAAAATACTAAAGATTCTGACAGAGTACAAGATGAAATTTTAAAATATTACAGAAAATTTTCTATAAATTCTAAAATCCTAAAAGCAATTGTGGTGGCAAATTTGGACGCGTTAGATGAGGAACAATGTAAAATAAATAAAATGCTAAAAACAACTTTCTCAAGCCCTTGAAAATTTGGAAGTAGAAATACCGAAAGAATCTTTATTTGTGTAAAAGATATTGCTTAAAAATGTGAAAAGTTGTATTTAAAATATTGAAAAGAAAATTGCTGAAGGTTCTGACGTAGTAATAGATGATATTCTGAAAAATTCTAAAATTCTGAAGTAAATTTTCTATATAATTATAGAATCCTAAAGACAGTTCTTAAAATTCTTAAGAATAAAAGAGAAAGTTTTTATAAATTTGGAGGCATTAGATAAAGAACAATGTAAAATATATATTGCTAAAAACAACTTATAAAAAAAAAATTGAGCTCTTGAAAATTTGAAAGAAGAAATAACAAAAACATCTATTTTTCTGTAAAAGATGTCGCTTAAAATTCTAGAAATCTAGAAATATTGCATTAAAAATACTAAAGATTCTGACCGAGTACAAGATGAAATTCTAAAATATTACAGAAAATTTTCTATAAATTCTAAAATCCTAAAGGCAATTGTTAAAATTTTTAAGAGTAAGAGAGAAAGTTATTGTAAATTTGGACGCGTTAGATAAGGAACAATGTAAAATAAATAAAATGCTAAAAACAACTTTCTCAAGCCCTTGAAATTTTGGAAGTAGAAATACCGAAAGAATATTTATTTGTGTAAAGGAGATTGCTTAAAAATCTAGAAATGTGGTATTCAAAATATCGAAAAGAAAATTGCTGAAGGTAGTAATAGATAAAATTCTGATAAATTCTAAAATTCTAAAATAAATTTTCTATATAATTCTAGAATCCTAAAGCTAGTTCTTAAAATTCTTAAGAATAAAAGAGAAAGTTATTGTAAATTTACACGCATTAGATAAAGAACAATGTAAAATAAATAAAATGCTAAAAACAACTTTCTCAAGCCCTTGAAATTTTGGAAGTAGAAATACTAAAAGAATCTTTATTTGTGTAAAAGAAATTGCTTAAAAATCTAAAAATGTGATATTCAAAATATTGCAAAGGAAATTTCTGAAGGTTCTGACGTAGTAATAGATGAAATTCTGAAAAAAATCTAAAATTCTACAGAAAGTTTTCTATATAATTCTAAAATCCTAAAGACAATTTTTAAAATTTTTAAGAATAAGAGAGAAAGTTATTGTAAATTTGGACGCAGTAGATAAAGAACAATGCAAAATAAAAAAATGCTAAAAACAACTTTCTCAAGCCCTTGAAATTTTGGAAGTAGAACTACCCAAAGAACCTTTATTTGTGTAAACGAGTTTGCTTAAAAATCTAGAAATGTGGTATTCAAAATATCGAAAAGAAAATTGCTGAAGGTAGTAATAGATAAAATTCTGATAAATTCTAAAGTAAATTTTCTATATAATTCTAGAATCCTAAAGGCAATTCTTAAAATTCTTAAGAATAAAAGAATGTTATTGTAAATTTGAACGCATCAAATAAAATTTGCCAAAAACAACTTATAAACATATTTTCATCTCTTGAAAATTTGAAAGAAGAAATACCGAAAACATTTATTTTTCATCTAATATTCTGATTCTGACTGAGTAAGAGATGAAATTCTAAAATTCTACAGAAAATTTTCTATATAATTCTAAAATCCTGAAGGCAATTTTTAAATTTTTTAAGAATAAGAGAGAAAGTTATTGCAAATTTGGACGCAGTAGATAAAGAACAATGTAAAATAAATATTGCTAAGAACCACTTTCTCAAGCCCTTGAAAATTTGGAATTAGAAAATTTAATAGATGAAATTCGGAAAAATTCTAAAGTAAATTTTCTATATAATTCTAGAATCCTAAAGGCAATTCTTAAAATTCTTAAGAATAAAAGAGAGAGTTGTTGTAAATTTGAAAGCAATAGAGCAAGAACAATGTAAAATAAAAATTGCTAAAAACAACTTCAAAATTCATGAGCCCTTGAAGATTTATAAGAAAAAAATATTGAAAAAAATTATATTTATGTACACCTCTAAAACTAGCCATAGCACAAATTAATATAACAACTGAAATAGAAACAGAAAAATGGAAAAATGGTCTAGAAAAGAACTGCATGGCAGACATTAGAACATAGTACACCATGAAAACATCGCCAAAATATCAACATACAAATGGTTGCAACAAGGAAACCTACAACCTGAAACCGAAGGATTCATTTTAGCTATTCAAGACCAAATAATAAACACGCTAAACTATAGAAAGTACATATTGAAGGACAGCACTATAACAACAGACAAATGCAGAAAGTGTCACATAAACACAGAAACAATAGATCACATCACGTCAGGGTGCAAACTACTTGGAGGCACAGAATACACTGCATAACAACGTAGCAAAGATATAACACACAAACGAAACACACACAAAAGCAAGAAAAATACTTACCGCTAGCCGAAGAAATAAGAAGATTGTGGAAACAACGACAAGTCAAAATAATACCAATTATAATATCAGTCACAGGAATCATACCCAAATATACAATTGAAAACATAAAGACCTTACAATTACTAGAACGCATAATCACACAAATACAGAAATCTATAATTATTAACACATGTAGTATAGTCAGGCAATTCTTAAACATACATAACCATAAAATATAACCCAAATATCCTCAGACTTAGTAAAATCCCGTCTGAGGGTTTCCTATACTAAACTGCAAAAAAAAGGTTTGAGAAAAATAACATAATAATAATAATAAGGGCCCCAAGATTGATTTTAACGTGTAGAACACACTGTGTTCTACAAGTTAAATATGATGACATTATTTTACAACAGTAGTATAATTTTGTTAAGAGTATTGAGTGGGAGATACAATAGAATGCATTAGATAGATCTAAGAACGAAGATTTTAAACGGTTTTGTTTTCCTCAAAAAAATCAATTGTTATTTCGACAAATTTAGAAATGTTTTCAGTTGTTAAACGTTCGAAACATTTTCGAAAACCATCTTGTTCTTGGCAAAAGATGTTTTGAGTTGCATTTGCAATATTTTTTCAAAAAAATTTTGCCATCACAAGTAAAAGGGAAATAGGTCTATAATTATCGGCATCCGAATATTCATCATTCTTGTGAATAAGTATTACTAACGCTTTTTGAATCCGTTTGATCCTTAATACATTTATTTATTAATTTCGTGAGTGGTAAGATTATTATTTTATGACGCTGTAACGAATTCCATAAATGTATGTACTTTTAGTAGGCTTTAAACTGTTTACGACCTTGACGTTCCACATGCTTTTGAATGGCGACACAGTTATTAAGTCGTGTAGAAAAGCAACCTAAAAAATTTAATCCATAACTTTTAGCAAAATCTATAATCTGAGGTCTGTTACAATCACTCCCATTAAATTTAACATTGAAATCGCTGCAAGTTGTCCTTGTTTTTTAATTGTATTAATACCTTCCAATTATAATGATAGTATCGATGAATATATATTGTTCATAATCTCACTAAATACTAAATATTTGTTCTTATTACTAATTAAAAAATTATTAGCAGAAATGGTATTATTTTCACGGTAACCACAATTAACATCAACTGCACATTGAGCATTCCCATTATTTGTTTTGGAAATGAGTTTATTAAGAATAAACCTTTTCTTGAAGAATGCATTTGCAATAATGTTAATATTCGTTTTACGAGAAAATTCTTCTAAACACTGTTTGAATGAGGCTTTATCAATCTGTAGACCTTTAATTGCATCGATGCTACCTGCCATAATAAACACATGATCATACTGTATGAAGTTACGAGTCAAATTCTTGATATTTTCAATTACTTTCAAGAGGGTTGCGTTTGGCTTGTAAATAGATGTAATGGTTGGAATTTTGATGACCTTGTCCGTATATTTTTTGCAATGTGTCCAAGATTTTATATTAATTATTTTTATTATTATTATAATTATATTTTCCATTAATTGTCCGTACTTTTTTGGGGAAAAATCCTGTTATAGTCAACGGTGTACGCTATCAGGAGATGCTAAACAACCTTTCCATCCATGAAACCAATGATTTAAACTTAAATGACATGTGGTTTCAACAAGATGGGGCCGAATGTCACACAGCACTTGAAACAGCCAAATTCCCTGGTCATGTTATCTCTCAAAGGGGCGACATTAATTTGCTAGCGGGATCTTGCAATCTTTTTCTTCTGGGGTCATTTAATGGGAAAGGTTTATGTCAACACATTTGAAATTATTCCAGAACTAAAGAAGACCATTGGAAAAAACATTAACAACGACGAAGAACTCCATGACATTAGTGACTTTTATTGAATTTATCGAACAATTTCTTAAACATTAAAATTTTCTTCGACATTATTATTTTTAAACCATTAAATAACCCACTATTAAAATCGCATTACAATGCTTTATTTATATTAGCAACTGAGAAGAATATTTCACTCATTAGATTATAATTGTTTTTGTTTTAACATTAATATTCAATAATATAGTATAGATGAAAAAATTAATATTATCTATTTATCTACCAAAAGAAAAAAAAATCAATATCCGTCAGTTATAAATTCACTTTGCGAACATCAACTTTTTACATTTTTCACGACAGATGGTGCGAGTTCTTGGGGAAAAGATCTTTAGAAACGTAAGGCGCGCATACATGAGAAATATAATTCGGAAGATTTATATTCTATTGCCCCTTGTTGAGAAAAGTTCACACACACACACACATGGATACACACACATACAGGCACACAATGCCATCCGTTGTGTTGAAAATAAGAATTGATTACTATGGAAAAATTTATAACACAGTTTATTCTAAACATAGTTACATATATGTAATAAATCATTAATAAAACTAATGAAATTATTGTTACTTTATAAAATGTTTTGTATTTTTAAATTATTAGTAATATCGTATATCATCGTTAGTTCAGGTCAGCAATTAATAATAATAATAATCTTCATTTCAGAATGTTATTATATAAAATGTACAAATTGAAATTGTGTCAGTGCTAACTTACATTCTACTACTATTGAATAGGTGACCAGTACCATTCGCCATTGGAATGCCATTAATGCCTCTTTAGAGTGACGTAGACGATCCTTTGAAGTAATAAGCTTATTTACACCCACACACACATATATAACACGTTGTTAATACCCTCACTATTACTAAAGTTAAATAATTCAATAAGTCAAGTACAACAAATGATATTATAAATATTAAGATTTATTAATTGCGCATTCAACGGGAAATCATTTCCCAGCCCGCCATTAATTATCAGCCGGAAAATCATTGTTTTACCTAAATACACTAATTAAGATTCCCTTACGAGCGCGACCGGTAATCATTAAAATCCCGTAATAGGTTTCTTGTCTTCTTCGTTCGTTTCTGGCCCGGTGATTACCCTTATACTTGATAACGAGAATTCATCATCCCTCTAACGTTCCGCCGGTATTAATGGATGCTTTCACTCTCCACATTGTCCTGTCCGAACGTCTGTATTCTAATTATTGACTGCCGCCTCTCTTCTTTTGTACTTTCGAAATAAATTACGTAAGCCGATGGTGGTGGGTTCGTTCGAACGCTCCGGTTGTTTTAACGCCGTAACGAATTATTGATTTCTTGTACATTTTTGATGTCGTAACTAATTACGGGAAAGGAAATTAATCGTCTTAAAATGATTTATAAGGAAATACAATAACAAAAATAATATAAAATCATCAACAACGCATATTGATTTATTGATTTTACTTTACATGTTCATTTAAAAAAATAATACAATTTAATATATTTTTAAAAACTACTGAACTATTTAGAACAGGGAACATTCAGGTCGAGTTCTTCCACTCAAACCCATATTACTGGACATAATGGACCAATAATCGATTCTTGAGGTACACCTCTGGTAGTAGTTCTATTACCGATAATCATTAGTAAAAGCATGAGTTTGTTTAAAAATAATAACCATTAAAAATTAATTCATTAGTGGAATGATTTAGTGGCTAAATACGAGACCTTCAATTTATTGAAGAAAACTTTTCTTGTTATATAAAAAGCAAACCGGGAAGTATAAAATGTTTAAATTTAGATCAAAGGAGATTTATAATAAATTAAATTAACAATTGCTTAATAAATTTTGTACTGGTTATAATTTTAATTAAAGTTTCATTTAACCTATTAATAGCTAAAGATAACGCCACCCACCGTAATTAAACTTTATTATTCAATTATTCCCCGTCATACTCACTGGAAAGAGTGTTCGCCTGGAAAGCGAAAGGGCACAGGTTTAATACCCCTCTACAGACATATATTTTTTCGCCTTAGTATCAATTTTTTATGAATTAATTTTTTTTAATGACAAGAAAAGCATAAATATATAAATAGTCGTACTCAGACATGTTTTAAAAATCGTCTCATGTGATTTGAAACTTTAAAATTCCATTGAATTGTTATCGAACGATAACACGATCACTAAAAATTCTATGAATAAAAAAATAAAGTTAATTTCTGATGTAAAATAATGTTACATAAGTCACATACTCAAAGTTTGATCTAATTTGAGATTTTTAAAGGTAACAAAAATTAAAGGCTATTTCTGATGGGGGAAAAGTTACATAAGTTAATTTATGAAGACTATAATCAATGTGTAATGTAATGAGAGATTTGTAAAGGTTAAGAAGAGACATAAGAACAAACCTCCATCTTACTCATATCAGCATTCTGGAGTGATACTAGTTTAAATATGGTCACTAAAGAGTTGTAATAAAAATATTATTTTTACAAGAGATAGAAAGGTATTGCAGTATGGAGAATGTTTTATTATCTATCTAATATTAAATTTTGCTTAATGTAGTTAAAATTTGAAGAGAAATTTGAGAATAGAAATTTTGGAAATTCAAAGAAAGGAGAACGTTCTAAAAAATTAAAAGTAGAGAAAAAAATCAAGAGTATCGATATTGGATCTCTTACAGATATGATTGTAATGGCATGTCTGCTATTCTGTTCCTTCTGCTGTTGTTATGTCCTTTTACCCACCACAGAGTTACCTTGTTGTCACGAGCCACTTCTTCCAAGGCTTCGCAGCATTCCAGCGTTAATGCTGAGGTAATTTTGCAGCTGACAATGGACTAGATTGCCGCTCTTCTATTCATTATGTTGTATACGTTTTTTCCCTTAATCTTCTTGTCAGAGATTGCTTTTGCTGCATGTAGTATACCATTTTTTGGTGAACTCATTACCTTACCTATAGCAGTATTGTTTTTTAGGGACAGGTTATTGCAGAAAATTGCTATACCAGGCCCCTGCTTTCGTTGACGATCCATCAGTGTATATGTGAATTTCTTTTGTGCTTGCTTCCCACTCCTTAGTCTTCAAATCTTTTCTGGTAAAAAAGTATTTTCCAGGGATATTATCCACCGGCATCATAATTTCGAGTTTACTTTTCCTTCGATCCTCTAAGATTTTGTGGTGTTCAGATCCTCCGTTGCTTACAATTGTTTAGAGTTTCCTTGGATTAAACCATTTCTGTTTTGTTTTTCGTCGGAAAGTTTATAGTTCACTTTTAGAGGAATAATACAAAAGGCAAAGAATAGCTGGTGTGAAAAAAAGAATAAATCAACCAGAGAGCATTGTATTTTGAAAGGAAATTAAGTATGCAGAGCAATATCTAAAAGAAACATATTAAAATTTTAAAATTCTTTCGTCATCTGTCATTAGTTATTTGTATTTTGTGTAATGTGCCACGTTTATTTCTCTAATTTTAATTATCTTCCGTCTTCAATTCTCTTGTCTGTCATATTAATTCTCTTTCGTCTTTCATCTGTCTTCTGCCATCTGTAATCTGTCATCAGCCATCTATTATCTGTCATCTGTCATCTTTCACCAATCATCTGTCATGATTATGTGTATTTTTTATATGTGCTATTCTAAGAATCATACCTTTACTGTCATATATTAATCATCTGCCACATATCTTGATACACATGTTACATGTAATGTATCAAGATATGCTTCTATAATTATCATAACTCTACTTTTATCGATGAATTATCGACAGTATGCTTCTGCAAGTTTTTTTTTTGCCGATTTATACTTTCCTCTCATGTAAATTTTAAGTAATAATGTTTGATCAAATTTTATAAAACTCACGTCGAGCAAAATTTGGTTAGATGGATCCTGAATAAGAACACGTCTTTGAGATATGGGTTATATAAAGAATCCAACTGGAAAGAAGAAGAATTGTGAATTATGTTCCTAGTAGTTTATTTAGTTTATTAAACCAGCTTATGTGATCCGTTTCAATTTCGATAGGTAATTTTGCTTGAAAACGTGCTTATTCCTGAGATAAAGTTGTACTTAATTTAAAAACAGTGCGTTACTTGCCGAATTATTACACTGATGTTCCATTATCACTTATCCCTGATGATATGACAAAGGAATCCAAATTTTAGAAATAACTAGTCAATCAAAATATTTAAAGCTACTATCTTAGCATGTTTTAAGTTAAATACCTTAACCTAGATTATATTAGATCAGATAAAACCAGACCTGATTAAATCTTTTGTACTAATACCTAACTTCCTAGGAGGCCAAGCCTTCTGGTGGTATCGTCATGTTTTCAGTCAGGGCTGGTCTGGTGATAACGCATATTATGTACTTGGCCGTTTCCTTCGCCAATCCACATAGCCTGCAAGTAATTTGTTCACTGGGGAATGTCCTATAAGAATTATCGTGACTAATCGCAAGAGCTGTTTAGCTCTGTTTGGCGAGTGGTCAATAAACGTTTGGGATTGCCTTTAATCTGGTGTGTTTATTTATATTTTTGCACTTTTTTCTACCACTCTTGGACCTTTCTATATGCCTTTGATGGTCCACTTGTTGGCTCTGCTCTGATTATGGTAGTCGCAGCTCCTTCCCTAGCAAGTATATCGGCACGATCTTTGTCTATTATACTTGTTAGGCCTAGTACACACATTACAATGAGCTTGGATAATTGTTTCTGAGCTTGAGCTTGTTTACAGTTCATAGTAGTTTTGTAATTAAAGCTGTACGCTTTGAGGTGCTTAAGGGCAGCCTGACTATCTCAAAAGAGACAGATGTCAGCCCCTTTGTAACTCTTTTTCGTATTAAAAGTGTTGAGTGTTTTTTTTTTACACCGTTGCTTTGATAAATTCTTCTCGGTAGTAGCGATGGTGGATGAGGCTTTTTTTGCCTCTTCAGCAAAAAGCTTGTTTCTTTTGTTTAGGTCTGAAGGTACATTGTACTTCTGAATATTGCCGAGAATGTGAATGATTTATCGAAAAGACCTCACATTTCCATACTTGGGACATTGTAAATCTAGTTTCCTCCTTCTTTTGAGGTGATAATTTGTGGGTTTTGAAGTAAATACCATTTTTTTTGCCTTTAATATTTGTGTCAAATGGTTGCGGTGAAAAATATATTATATTATGGAGGGCACATAAGATTTTTAGATCATTAGCCATCTAAAACGTGAGGATAACTATTTCTCCGCTGAAGAGGCTACAGTAAATAGTTATTAGTAAAATTTTATTATTTCTTCTCCGACTAGTTTCGACAATATGTCATTATTACTCCTTGATATTGACATATTGTCGAAACTAGAAGTGATAACAACAAAATTAATTGTTTCATTTATTTTGAATTATCAAAATTTATCACAAAGTGAAAGCCTACACAATTTCTTATTGAAATCAAAATAAGTTCGGAATTTAAAATCATATGCAAAAATTACACGCTTAATGGAAGAGAAAATTGTATCGTCGATTTTTGTTAAGCTTTCGTTAAAAGTTTGTCTTTCGGTTTTATTTATTGTTTATATAAGTAACTACTAACAGTTTCACTTGTAAAAGGCTTTTGAATTAAAAAAAGAGATTTTATAGCTTTAATCATTTTGTTAGCCTTTGTTCAACCTTTCAAATTATTCATCACAAACAAGAGTTTTCTGAAGGCAAATGAGGAATATGAGTGTCTAGTAAATAATTATATAAAACTTCACCTTTTATTTATATTTATTTATAATATAAGACTTAATTAATTGATATCAAATTCATAGGCCTTCTACATTACATATAAATTTTATTTTTCTGTCTAATGTATGCAGGGTGTTTGTTAAAAATTCAAACGGAAATTCCCTGGACTATTCTAAGAATAGTTTTATATTCTTTATACTTTATTCTTTATACTTTTGCTTTTCTTGCTTAAAACACATTTACAAAAGAATACATAAATGAATGAAACACGTACACAACTTTAGACAGCAAGAATCAGCAGCAGTGTTCTTCGACTCAGACCAACATCTATCCACTGACCAGTAAGACATGCTGACAGTTTCTGACTTCTTTTGTTTGTTGAAATCTCGCTATGTTTCGAAGAAATAGGACTACCATTACTTATTTTATTACCAAGAATCACATGTAAAGTTTCGTAATCTATAAGAACTGTTAAAACTGGGTACCTCCAACTACGATGCAATAATCAAATCTTCTTCTTATTGACCGCCGAACTCTTTCAAAAACATCAGAGTTATTTCTAATTTGTTATATCCAGCAATTTTCTCAAGTCATTACCAATTTCACTGAAGTAGTGAAAACTAATGACTTTAGATAGACCTGTAGAAAATAATCCAGGGGGTCATGAGTGAAGTCCAACCATCGCCGTATGCTACTGTTACAAACTCACGAGCAACCACACTAAAATGCGCTGTTGTAACATCGTACATATTGCATTTTTTTATTTCTTGTTCCAAATGCTTAGATTCCATTTGGAACAAGAAATAAAAAAAATGGAAAAAAAAGTGCTTTTTCCAAAACGTTTCGATAAACCTCGCCAATAACTCTTCCTGATAGAAATACCTACCCGATTAGCCAGTCATCAACAATTCCTACCCAAGTGTTCAACAAGAATTGATGTTGGTTATTATAAAAATTATTTATTGCATTTCTTGATTTCTTGGAAAATTCGCTTCATCGGTAAAAACAATTAGCGTCAGCAGTTAAGGAATTTGAACCAAAGTGTGCAAAAGCCATTGATATAAAGCAATACGTGGAGGATAATCAGCAGGAATAAGTGTTACACACTATAAAATTTTACAAAACTTTTCAAACAAAAGTTAAAGGGAATGAGAAAATGAATAATTTTTATAAAAACATGTTTTTTTGTAAAATACTTAACTTTAACAAAAAATTAAAAATTTTGACATTTTTTGCCAATTGCTAATAAGCTCTACGATTTACATAACAAGTAATTGTAGAGAATTAAAAATCGAACAAATCATTAAGATTAGCCCTTTGGCGTAAACCTCATAGTTTTCGAGAAAAATATAAATTACTATGAGGGCCACATTATCATTTTTTTATTGCAACTTCCTTTCCAAAGAATTTTTATCAAGAAATTTTTAAAGAAAGTTTAGCAAAGATTTTATTGAAGAGTTTCAAAATTTTTTAGAAAATCATTATTTGTATTTATTTATAGAAATTACATCGTGGTTTCTCTACAAGATTTCGTTCAACTTTTTCTATTAGAAAATATTCTTCTAAATTTCTATAATTTTCTCAGATGATCGATACTTTTAGTTTTTTTTTTAATTGAGATTTCTAGAATTTTTCACAAAATTTCATTTTAGATATATAAATCTTTTTTTGAGGATTCTAGAAGTGTTCAGTAATTTCTTTTTCTGATCTAATAAATAAATAGATATTTCCAGAATTTTTAGAAAAGATTTTATTCGAGAGTTCTAGATTATTCAGAAAGTTCTCTCAAGATTTTGTTTAACTTTACAATTTATTACGAAATTTCCTTCTAAATTTCTAGAACTTCCTTAGAGACTTCTAGAAGTTGCAAGAATTTCTCGTCCATATTTTCAGTATTTTGCATATTCCTTTCCAAAGAATTTTGATCGAGGATTCTAAATTTTTTCGCAATATTTCCTTGTAGATTTCTAGAGCATTTTTAGAGGATTCTAGAAGTTTACAGTATTTTCTTCTTCATATTTTCAGAATTTTTAGCAAAGGTCCGATTCGGGAGTTCTAGATTTTTTAGAAAGTTCATTTCAATGTTTATAGAATTTTCTTTGAGGCTGTTTCCAGTAATTTCAATTGATGCTTGTTGCGCTACACTCTTGATGGAACCAGATATGCAAATTAGTTTAATGATAATAAATCTATGGAACAAGTGTCTTATTTCACCAAATTTTCAGTAATTTCTCTTCCAGATTTTAATATTGTCTTATAAACTGCAAAGATTTCCTTCAGGGCTCAAAAATAAAAATAAAATTTCCAGAACTTTAGACTTTTTTTGAGAGTTCAGAAATTTCCAGTAACTTTTAATCAGATTTGGAGGCTATAGATTTTTCTAGAAAATCTGTTCTTTTATTCTTTATTCTTTATTCTTTCTTTATTCCTAGGAATCTAGAATCTTTTCAGTTCTTTCTCCTCCAGATATCAAAATTGTTGTTATTTTTCCAAGGTATCTTTTAAATTGCGAATTTTTTTCCTATAAATGTAGATTTTTTTGTAGAATTCATTATATTTCCTGTAAATTGCGAAGATTTAAATGAATGCTTTTTTAGAAAATTTGTTTTTAAAAATTCAGGAGTTCAGGAAATTTCTATTAATTTCTTCTCCACATTTCAAGATTTTTTTCAACTTGCCTTCTAAATCGTAAAGATTTTTTCTCAGTCGTATGTTAAATTGTAAAAAAAATATTTTTCTAAAAGTTTAGAGTTTTGAAAATGGCCAATAACTTCTTGCGCAAATTAAATTTTTTTTTTTCAACTTTTCTTATAAATTGCAAAGATTTCTTTCAGGACTTAAACATTTTAAAGAAATCTTTAGACTTTTTTTCGAGAGTTCAGAAATTTCCAGTAACTTTTATTCAGATTTGGAGGCTATAGATTTTTTTAGAAAATCTGTTCCTAGAAATCTAGACTCTTTTCAGTTCTTTCCCCTCCAGAAATCAAAATTATTTTTTTTTCAAGCTATGTTTTAAATTGCAAAGTTTTTAGATTTTTTTTTTTTATAAATGTGGATTTTTTTTGTAGAATTCAGGAAATTTCTTGTAAACTGCGAAGATTTAAATGAAGGCTTTTTTAGAAAATTAGTTTTTAAAAATATAGACTTTTTTTTCGAGAGTTCAGAAAATTTCTAGTAATTTCTTCTCCACATTTCACGATTTTTTTAAACTTGTCTTCTAAATCGGAAAGATTTTCTCTTAGGCTCAAGAATTTTTAGAAGTATTTTAAATTGTAAAGATTTTCTTTGAGGCATTAGGATTTTCTAGTTTTTTTCGAAAAATTTAGAGTTTAGAAAATGGTCAATAACTTCTTCCCCAAATTATTTTTTTCGACTTATCTTATAAATTGCCAAGATTTTTTTCAAAGTTTTTTAATTCGTCTTCTTTTCAAGCATTCAAGTAAATTTCAGTAATTGCTTCAACATTTTGTTTCAACTAGAGGCTACAAAATTATTTAGAAAGTTCTAAATTGCGTATTTTTTTTAGAGCGTCTAGAATTTTTTAGAAAATTTTCCCCTAGGAATCTTTTCTTATTTTCGAGAAAGTTTAAGGATTTTCAGTAATTTCTCTTCCCGATTTTAAGATAGTTTTTCGGCTGGTCTTCTAAATTTCTAGGAGGCTCTAGAATTAAAAAAAAAATCATTTAGAAATCTAATCTTTTTTTCCAAGGGTTCAGGAAATTTCTCCTCCAGATTTCAAGGTTTTCTTCCTATCTTCTAAATTGCAAAGATTTTCTTAGTCTCTAGAACTCTTTAGAAAATTTGTTTGTAGAAATCTTTTCTTGAGAGTTCAGGAAATGTTCAGTAATTTCTCTTTTTATTTTGAGGCCTTAGTTTTTTTAGATTTTTTTTTTTTCTAAAATATAGACTTACTTTTTCAAGAGTTTAAGAAATTTCCACTAATTTCTTCTCTGGGTATCAAGATTGTTTAATTGAACCCTCTTTCTAAATTGTGAAGATTTTATTGGATTTAAAAAAAAAGATTCGTTTAGAAATCTAGACTTTTTTCAAAAATTAAAAAAATTCTAATAATTCCTTCTTTCACTGAATTGAAAAAAATAAATATGTTTTAACTACAAATAATTTGATATAGTGAATTTTTCAATTCAATGTAAGTATAGATTACCACGTAGTAACGGTCGCAACCATTTTCTTCATCAAAAATTTTACTTTGTCAATTTTCTTTTATTCAAATTTTGTAATTAAAGTTATTGCAAACCGCTAGGCGATTAGTAAGTATTGTTAATATGTATATGCAGGGTGGGTGAACTCTAACCCACCCTCCAATCAGTAAAACATAAGCGAGAGTTTTAATTAAAAGTTGTAAAACATAAATAAACATAACATTATTGCAAAATTTAATAGATTTATTTAAACAAATTTCGAAATTTAAGAATTTTTTGCAAAATAAGTCATAACTTTTCAAACACAAGTTAAAGAGGCATTAAAATTTTCTAGAATGTTTTTAGAGTTTAGAAAATGGCCAATAACTTTTCTTATAAATTGCGAAGATTTTCTTTCAGGCTCTAGAAGTTTTTTAATTCGTCTTGTTTTCAAGAATTCGGGTAAATTTCAGTAATTGCTTCTCTAGAATTCAACATTATGTTTCAACTAGAGGGTACAAAATTATTTAGAAAGTTTAATTTGCGGAATTTTTCTTGGCGGGTCTAGAATTTTTTTAGAAAATTTTCTCCTAGGAATCATTTTTTATTTTCGAGAAAGTTTAAGGATTTTCTGTAATTTCTTTTCCCGATTTCAAGATATTTTTCAACCGGTGTTCTAAATTTCTAGGAGGATCTAGAAGTTTTAGGAAATTTTCATTTAGAGATTTTATCTTTTTTTCCAAGGGTTCAGAAAATTTTCAGAAATTTCTCCTCCAGATTTCAACGCTATCTTCTTATCTTCTAAATTGCAAAGATTTTCTTGGAGGCTCTAGAATTTTTTTAGAAAATTTGTTTGTAGAAATCTTTTCTTGAGGATGCAGGAAATTTTCAGTAATTACTCTTTATTTTCGAGAAAGTTTAAGGTTTTTTAGTAATTTCTATTCCCGATTTCAAGATATTTTTTTAACTGGTCTTCTAAATTTTTAGACAATTTTCTTTTAGAAATCTAATCTATTTTTCCAAGGGTTCAGGAAATTTCCAGAAATTTCTCTTCCAGATTTCAAGATTATCTTCTAAATTGCACTTTTCTTGGAGGCTCTATATTTTTTTAGAAAATTTGTTTGTAGAAATCTTTTCTTGATGGTTCAGAAAATTTTCAGTAATTTCTCTTTTTTTTTTGAGGCCCAAGATTTTTTAGAATTTTATTTTTATAAATCTAGACATACTTTTTCTAGAATTCAAGAAATTTCCATCAATTTCTTCTTTTGGTTTCAAGATTTTTTAATTCAACCCGCTTTCTAAATTGTGAAACGTAAACGTGAAACGATATTTCTGAACAAAATAATAATTACTGCTTATTAACATTTATTAGCTCTGCTTTCATAGTACTAAAATAGCTGAATAATAAAACAGGATGACTTTAATGTTACAGGCTGATAGTTGTTGTAGGTTTGCTTTGTCTCTTTAATATTCGTAAATAATATCTGATGGCATTCTCAAAGTTCAAATTAAAGTGGCTAATTTAAACACTATTGAAGACTAATAATTATTGGTACATTCTAATTGAGAATTTTATTCATTAGAATACAGGCTTAAGATAATTGTTAAAAACTCTCTACAAAAAAAAACTACCAATATGGCACTATTCCAATAATATATTGCAAATTTTCCTTTCCTACTTGTATTATCATACTGAACGTAATCACATGCAATAACGAAATTCATGGAAATCCACCCTCTAAGCTTCGCCGTCGCGATTGCATATATAACCATTCGGCATTTTAATTAAAAACCCACGGTTCGATCCGCCCTACTCAAATTTTCAATACTGTTTTTCTTTTCTACTTGGAATTATGCAGTCTGTAGAATATTTTCAGACGAGTCTACGCTGCAGAGAAATTCCACGGTGAAACATGCTCATCATATCCGCACTGCAGCAGCATGTTCACAAAGAGATGTCATGCAGGAATTTTTAACAAGCTGTTTATTTATTAACGACCATCTCCGCCATTATACACGTCAGTTTGTAATTATTTAAGCGGATTATATAAAACGGAAATAGAGAAGTAGAATTAATTAGGGAAGTTTCCATTCATAATTTGCGGTTAATTAATTACGTATATGTTTTCCTGTTTTTAAGAAAATGTTATTAATTAATGATGAATGATGAAAAGGTATTATATTTCAGTTATTTTTTATTGGAAATCACCTATAGAAAAATATTAATCCACATTTCTGACAAAAAAGAAACTATAAACGTAATATTTACAAACATTGACATTTTATATTAAGAAATTTCCTAAAATTATATTCGTTATCATTACGTTCCCCTTTTTTTTTTAAATTTTCCTGCTGCGCTCGCTCTTTTTATATTATTTACATTAATTGACACAATAAAATCGCATTAAATTTCAGACAAAATAATTGATTCCGTTACGGCACAATGCCGTGAAGGGTGTCATCAGAGTGACATTACTGTGATTCAAATTGTCGGATTGCGTTCGTGTCGTGGAAATTTCGCAACAGCTGACATTTTCCCTCCCGCCTTGCGCCGCCCGCCGCGCCCCTAATTGATTAATTTCATTTCTCCGGTTTTCGGGAGGCTCGTTATATTTTCTTATTAAATTCACGAAATTCCCATCGCCTGACGCGCCCCCGTGTCTATTTTATTTACTTCACCCTCGTCGTCTCGCGCCGCGCCAAATTCAAACAATTAGCGTACGATCATTCTCAAAAGTGTCAAATAGGAACTAAAAGCGTTTTTTTCGCATGAATTTAATTAATGTAAAAAATAGCGCTAAAGATAATGATTTATAATTATTATTTGGTGGGTTAAAATTCTCCGCATTATTAAGTTATGGTTAATTAAGAGAAAATATATACAACTCACCATTTCAACATTTGCAGAAAATTAATTGTTTCAATTTTTATCTACTGGAGATTTGGCAAATATCTTTATTTCTCAATCTACTTACAGAGAAATATTGAGAGATTAAAATAATTCTAAACCCACAATAATAAACGATAAAAATACAATAAATTTAGTTACTAAGCAAGTTAGACACAAAGAAACCTGCAATATTTTATGGATCATATTAAATATTTCTAAATATGAAAAACATCTTAGCATTTTAGCGATCCTTAAATTCTGTTAAAAATAATCTAAAACATTCGGTTTTGCAGTGGAAAACTAAAAGAGTTAGAACACCTGGAATTAAAAAAAAGAATATTTGTAAGACAACTTGTTTTGTGTATCAAATAATAAAAGAATACCAAAGACCCAAAGGAAAAATGCGGTAAATACTTTGCTCACGGCACTCTTGATAAAACAAAAATAGAATATTATCTGATTTTTAAATAAGACACCTGTTTGGTTTCACATTGGTATATTCAGTTTCCTGACACGTTAAAAATTAACAGTTAATTTTGTAATTCTTTGAGAATGGTCGTCATTAACTGAAACACGTGTCAGGAAACTGAATATACCAATATGAAACCAAACAAGTGTCTTATTTCAAAATCAAAGGAAAACATGTTTTTTTAAATCTTTAAGACGGGTTTGACATCTATAAAAGATTGCAGTTTTTTATGTCTAACTTGCTCAGTAATTAATTTGATTATATTTTTAGCATTTATTATTATGGGTTTCAAATTATTTTTAAAGTAAAAAACTTTACTTTAATTTTTTTGAAAGAGTAATAACTTTATTCGAGCGAGGAAAAATTCTGTAAGCAACAAGTTTAGATCATAATTTTAATATTTTTAAATATAAAGTAGCTTTTAAAATTTTAGCTGAATTAATCAAATTATTGAATATAGCAAGAATATTTTAATTAGACTGATTTGAGTTTTTCAATTCTTGTGATAAAACTAAATATTTGATAACTTGCTTCGCATATTTCATTGAAATGAGTTTTGAAATTTAGAGCAAAACTTCTAAAGCTACACTACAGTAATTCACTTAGAGACTGAGCGTATATGGGAAGATTTCAAAATGATACAATTATTTACATTAGATTAAAATGTGCTGTAATATAGTGACAAGTGAAACTATACAATCTTTTACAATTAACAAGATCTGAGCTGCAAATAAGTGTAGCTTATTATTTCCAATCTTAATAATATCATCTTTAAAAAATATATAAATCTTTAATTACTATTACTACATATACAGGTTATAAATCTGGAAGTATATGTTGGTCTAAAGACATCCTTGAAAAAATCAGCATATCTTGTTAGTACAGTCGTAAGGATGACTTTTAGAAAATTCAATTAACCAAATTATTAATCACAAAAAATTTACTTTAATTTTAGGATGCAATTCTTTTAAACCACTACTGTTTCCAAGTATTTTTTAGATAACCTCTGTTTATGTTAAATTAATTAATAAGTGGGATATTTTTATAAAAATCATCACTGAAGTTAACTAATTAAAAGATGAGCCTAGCTATTTTCTTACAAGTGCAATTCTACTTTCGATTTATTTCCGAATTTGAAATAGATCCTCAGCATGTTATTAGAGTGGGAAGAAAAATGAAGAACAAACTTAAGGTACTAAAGATTATTTTCTTCGAACAAGAAACACCTCGTAAAATTTTAATATCCAAAATAAAAATATTGTACTAGGAAATCTAAAAATTACAGAAGATTTTATTCCACAACAACGAAATTACTTTAAGGAATTAAAATGAACGAAAACAAAATTAAGAGGATAATTAACAATTAAGCATATTAATGGAATATCAAAAATAATTTTTTGGCAAATGAAACTGCTTAACAGCTGAAAATTTCAAAAAAGTAAATAAATTTAATAATTTACAATTTTATTACCACAACGTAGGCGGGATGGAAAACAAAATTAATAAATTTTTCCTTGCTTTGACATTATCATAATCACGGAAACCTGGCTTCATAAAGGAATAACCCGTAATAAAAAAGGTCGAAGGCGGTGTTTCAATAGGTGTTAGAAAACATTTTAATGCAGTGTTTTACGGATATTGAGCAACTTTTTGTTCATATAAAATTGTCAAAGGTGATATTGTGCGTACTGTTTACATTCCGCCGAATTCTGGATACGCTGTATAGGAAAATCATTGTGCTACATTTGAAGCAATACATGCCATACATCTTCTCTTCTTCTTAATTTATTTCAATTAAATAATATAGCAATAGTTCAAGTACTAATTTACTACTAAATGAATCATTAGACCATCTATCTAGTAATGAAGCAGCAATAGGGGTGTGAGTTTGCAATTATCAATACCAAAAATGTTCGATTGTTAAATATCAAAAGAAGTTTTCAGTATGTGTATAAATATAATAATAATCATAATAAGCAGAATGGGTTTTATGAAGGACACATTTAGTAAATTTAATAAGCATAGATCTACCATAGTAGACTGGGGCAAAAGTTTTATTACTGGTAGGTTTTAGCATGTAAGATTTAAAGAATTCGTTTCCGGGCCAATATTTTTCTCTGGGGTTCCTTAGGGTTCGCATTGTGGACTCATTATATTCCTCTTATTTATCAACGATATAGCTAAGTATATAAAAATGGTGATGTGACCATCATAGTATTTTCCCTATATTTTTCTTCTTGTACTCCTGTAGTAATTAATTAGTAATGGGCAAAATATGTCAAAATTAAATTTTTTTCTCGCAAAATAAGAAAACATGTTTTAATAAAAAAGTTTTTTATTCTCTTTAATATTCTCTTTAATATCCTATTAAAATAAGGTATACAAAATTATAAAAAAAATGCGGGCTGAGTTCACCATGAGCTCTTCCACTCAGGTCCCTTCAGCTTCAGATGATGAAATTCATTCTCAGAAAATTATGTTTACCATTTAGATAATATATTGTCCATTACTGGCATATTTATGTTCATCTATGATTATGTATTACACAAATCTTATATAACTGGTTATACTTTCTGGTACACTTAAAAAATATTTATGAACATTTTGTTAAAATAAAATTTCAGTTTATCCATAAATTTTAGTTGAGAAATTTTTAAAAAATTGTTGTTTTTTAAGAAGAAAATATGACAAAAAATACTTACTTCCGGTTTACAAACTTTTTCAAAATTCTTGCATCTACTGAGAAATAATAATAGCTTAAAGTTGTAGTTCAAAATTTGCAGAGGTTTTTGAGATACATCGTCCACGAACCAACACAGATATAATTTATTTGTTTCTAACAATTGTTAATATGATATCTAGGACTGTAGAACGGATAGTTTCATTGAAAATATTTTTCAAAAAATACAATCACAACACTTTTCGAGAAAAAGTTAAACAGCTTTATTGTTTGTATTCTTGACTACATCTCTCTTACCACTTTTTTCTAAAATGTTCCTTTTTTATTAATTATTATTGTTTGTAATATAGACAGATTCTGAGAAGATGTTTACTTTCCCTATATACGAAGTATACATAGGGGAAGTGTTGAGATCGTGATTTTAAATTATGCTTAATATTTTTATTACATATAAGGTTTTATAGTTATTTGCAGAAAAATCATCAACGATTAGTATTAAAAGTTAGCATTTATATATAGGCGAGTAAAACATAAGCGAGGATTTTAATTAAAAGTTGTATAATGTTAAAAAAAACATTAAAAAATAGTAATGTGGCATCATAGTACTTTCCTTACATCTTTCTCGAAACCTATGAAAGTTACGCAAAAAGGCTTAACAGTCTTAAACCCCATCTTGGAACATGGTTTCTTGTATAAAAATATCCTGGTTACATGGCTTACACTTATTATTTTCACATTTTACTCCTGAACAAGATCCACCTCAAGGATACCTTCTATCCTTACTACTGTTATAACGTTTTCTGCTTCGACATTTATAATTTCGACATAAACCCTCCTAAAATTTGCAGATTATACAACCTAAAATTCCCATGTACCCAAAGTACCTAAATTTCTAGAATCTCATCAGCAAGTTATTGACTTCTTTTAACACTGGTTTACAAAATGGTGAATTAAAATCAATCACTAATATAGTAATAGTAATGTTCTCATCTCCTAGACAACCATTTCTCCTTCTATTTATATAATATTCCAGGACATCAACATAGAGCAAAAACAGAATTCTAAAAAGCATACAGTTTTTAACAAAACAAAAATTACAACGAGGGCAAATATATTTAGAACACATTGGCTGCCAACAAGTTTTTTTATAAAATGTGAAAAAAAGTTTTCTTTGTTTTTATGTTTTATTTTATAAAATGAGTAAGAATATGTTTATTTAATTCAGCATTTTTTAGAGGAAATTACTGTTTTTTTTTACGTGTCAGTCACAGGAGCCAATCAAACAATCATTTGGCTTCAGCTAATAATGAGTTTAAAGTCAGTCATCGGTGACTGATCTGGTCCCATTGGAATACTTAGGTGTCAGTCACCGGTGAATGACAAAGCGATCAACGTGATAACAGAAAATACAGCCGTAAAAGTGTGTTTGCTTTTCTATAACTTTTGCAATCCTAACATTCATAATATCAAAGTTAGTAAAAGATGTTCCTTGAGAAATTTATCTAAAATCCACTATCCCTGCAATCCTCTACATAATCCTTTCAACAACTCCCAAATTATGAAATCTCTACTAAATTTACGAAGGTTGCTATTTTTGAATTGAGAACTGGTAACACTGGTATTGTAACAGAAAAACGTTTAACTTTTTTATACTACTTTTTATTTTTATACAACACTTTGTGACTAGTTTCGAATTACACAGTTTTTACATTACAAAAATAAAAAGTAGTATAAAAAAGTTAAACGTTTTTTTGTTATTCATTAAAAATGTACTACGAAGTGAACGCCTCCAAAATTCAAGATACTGGTATTGTAAGGTAAAATCTGACATTGCCGTCGTCAAGTTTGACATTTTTGACGTTATACGTACTCAGATCGTTTTGGCGTGCGAGCAATATTTGTGTTTAAAATTTCATCTCTCCCCAAAGATGGAATTAACTCGCGAAAATTTTCAAGTCATGGTTTATTATGACTTTAATCAACTGAATTCAACTTTTGGCGATGAAGCAACATCCACAGCTGCTGTTTATCGCTGGTATGATGAATTCAAACGCTGACGAAGTTTGCGCTCACGGATGAAGTTAACGAAGGTCGTAGAAAATCAGCCATTGTTCCGGAAAATATCTTTACTGTGCGAAAACTAATTGAAAATGATCGTCATGTGACCTATCACGAAATCGAGAAATGTTTAAGCATTAGTATGAAGATTTTGCACGTACATTGAATTCTACATTTGTTGGCAAATGCTCAAAAAGATGCTCGTGCCGATTGATGGCAACTGTGGTGCATCCAAAGCCGTATACAGCATCGGCACAGATGACGAGACGTGGATTTATGCGTCTGAGCCAGAAAGAAATCGGCAGTTTGGATTTTTCAATTTGAAGTAAAGCTAACAAAAGTTGTTCGATCTCGAAACATTAAGCAGCGACTGGTAGCTTTTTTCTTCACGTAAACGCGACATGTGGCCACGGTGTTTCTCGAAAATCAAAATACCATTAATTCAGCGTGGTATACGACCATTTGCTTTTGTATTACGATAATGCGAGCTCACACACATTACATGCAACATACGAGTATTTGGACAAACAAAAGATCGAATTGTTGGGTCATCCGCCTTTCAGCCTCCTACTTGGTAACCAAAGTCTTTTTCTTGTTCCCAGTAATTAAAGATAAACTGCATGGACAACGATTTTCATCGCCCAAAGTAGCGGTTAAGACCTTCAAAACGCATGTTTTAGAGCTACCATCTTCTGCTGGACAAACTGCTTTGAAGAGTGGTTCAATCGCATGCAAAAGTGTATAGATTTAAAAATAATTTTAATAAAATTCATTTGATTATTCTTTCTATTTCCAATACATAAATTACAACCCTTTTAACACATTAAAAAAATACTTTTATGAAAGGAAATCATTCTCTTCAAGAATTCCGATAACAATAACAATATAGTAATCAAAATTTGATTCTTATTGCAAATACATTTGCATATTTCCAATCTAATCAAATTAATCTCCATCACTCGTAACGGAAGTGGCGTACAACGTACGGCGACCGGATGAATCTATCCATATTTCATAATTTTTGGCCAAAGTTAAATTTATTCCGCTCATTTTACGCTCCCTTCCGGTTACCACACATAGACGTGGCGGTGGTGCGGCGGCGGACGGCCGTAGTCTTCTCTCATCCCGGGGAAAGTTCTTGCGGGCCGTTATGCATAATTCATGCAAGAGTGTTTTTCATCAATTTTTTTCCTTGGTGATGAGGATGTATAGCGTTTTAAGTTTTCAATTTGTTACGGGATTGAAGGACTCCGAGTAGAAGGGACGTTCGCTATAAATATTTATGAACCACGCGTTATAAATTTAATTAGAACGTAAATGACTCATATAAATGTAACGTTGTTATTTATTAAAATCCACGTTTCTTCCTTGCATTTCAGTGCACGTAACTATTGAGGTGGAACACTCGGGATGGAACGAGTTTGCCTATTTTTCATACTTAAACCACACACACACACACACACACACACACACATTCATACCATCGCTTTATGCACCATATTCCCCCGATATTCTCCGGGAAGCTCTCCAGGAATAAGTAATATCGCAACCATAATAATTTCATGCGAGCCATTCTTCCGTAATAAAAATACTGTTACTCCCAGATCGGGACGAGGGAATGTGCAGCAATAAAAGACATGCAATAATACTACCATTGCATGGAATGATTTTTATAGATTCTGGATGGCTTTTATTACCCTTGTACGGTTTATTTTTGTTTACAATGTTGAAAATGTTATTAGGATGCATAATTAAGACGTAAATTTACTGAATGTTAAAAATTCATATCAACTAAAAATATGTTATTATCATATCTTGGATGCTTAAAAATTTATTTTAGAAATATATTTACGACAAATAGGTAATTTCAGCTTTCATATTAAATAATAGGAGTATTTAATATGCTAATGATGTGAAAAAAGATTATGATATACATCTGCAAAATCGTATATGCAGGGTAGCTTCAAACAGATTTCTTTGGAAGTCCCACAAAACAAATTTATTATGTTAATTAAATTAAAAAATATATTGGTTTTGTGTGAATTCCAACGAAAACCTGTTGGAAGCTACCCTGCAAATAATATCCTACCTACGATTACAATATTTGAAATAATGTACTTAATGTCAGTATTTTATTAAGATCTTGATAATGCCTTAAGTGAAACTAGTCGAGTGAATAGCGAAAAAAATTGTGAAACAAACCAAGTGTAATTTATTTTAAATCTACATCAGTAATAGTTTTAAATGTTTCACCAAGTGATAAATGAGAAAGTCGTTCAAGAAATCACAAAATTCCTATTTTTATATCACTAAAAATTGTGTATCCAAACTAAACCCGATTTTTGAACGCTAATTTATTACCCATTCTGGTTTTGCCCTTTTATTCGTGATGTACGACCTCGCAGCAATTTAAATAGGTATGTAGATATTGTACAGTGTAGATGATAGGACATGATAGGACAAAGCGATAGCGAGTTGTTTGTTTTGCAACAAAAATTCGTGCATGACTCTGATCAGATAATCGGGGAAATTAAGAAAGATTATTTTATAAATGAGTCCATCCTGCCAAACCCTACCGAATGCTTTTAAGATGTCAAGGAACACTGCGGTAGTATTGCGTTATATTAATAAGCATTTGGTTACCCTCGGTAATTTGCAACTTTACAACTTTACAACATCTTGTTTGTATTGGTTATAAAAAAATTAAATATTACATTAATAACTATAAAAATGTAAGTCACGGGACTTGGAGTTCACTATGTGGACTGTCAGTGAAGAATTTTTATCATACAAGCAATAGTTTAGCCAAATCTCATTTATATAAAGCTATTTTTATGACATTTGATTGCGACTCAGTAGAATCTGTTCGACCAGTTTGCTCAATAAATAAAGTTCGTAATAAAATATTGAATATATCGGCATGGATGGCCTCTATCCCACCCTCAAATCAGTAAAACATAAGCGAGAGTTTTAATTAAAAGTTGTAAAATATAAAGAAAACACAAAATAATAGCAATTTTTAGAGATTAATTCATACAAATTTTTCAATTAATTTTTGATGATGTTTTACTGATTGGAGGGTGGGATAGAGGCCACCCACCCACCCTACATATACACATAAATTCCAATTACTGATCGTCTCGCAGTTTAGAGTAAAATTAATTACAAAACTTTTTAAATAAAAAGGAAATTCAAAAGGTAAAATTTTGAAGACTTTAAATCTAAATTAGATAAGATTAGCTAAAAAAGTTATTTATATTTAAACTTAAATTTTGTTTTAGTTTTATTTTTTATTACATAAAGGGTTTGATTATTTTTAGAACCAAAACCATCAACGATTAGCAATTAAAGATATCATATATATGTAGGGTGGGTGGGTGGCCTCTATCCCACCCTCCAATCAATAAAACATAATCGAGGGTTTTAGTTAGAAGTTGTAAAATATAAATGAACACAAAATAATGGCAATTTTTAGAGATTTATTCATACAAATTTTTCAATTAATTTTTGATGATGTTTTACTGATTAGAGGGTGGGATTAAGGTCACCTATATATATACATATAAATTTCTATTATTCTATATAGGGAAAGTAAACATCCAAATAATAATACGTGTTGTGATTAATCATGTATAAATGCATCTCATGCAATACCAACGTTTTTAATTAATGGCGGCCTTAATGCATGGTATATTAAATGCAAAAACAATGTCGCCCGTAAATCCACGCATTACATAATGTTCGTTGTTTTTTTTACAATGAAACAATATGCAAATAGCCGACGAAATCGGATTGGATAGGATTTTATTCCGGTGCGTAAACAAATGTACGTATACTGCAAAAAGGTATTAGGAACATTACGCAATCTGTTATATTCAGTTTATTAATTATTAATTATTAAACAATTTTAATTAGGCTTAACTTCGTATTCGTTTTTTCATTAATTTACACATGTTTATAGAATTTTTTAAAGTAAATTTACAAAATTAATGGTTAAATTAAGCTAAATCATTAAATACAGATTAGATAAAGTATTCATAACTTATCATATAGTAATGGTAATTATAACTATAATTATTTTTTGTTTGTTTGATTGTATCATTGATAATGGTCACGAAGTACGAGTAGGAAGGTAGTTTGTACCGTGCGGAACGCTGGCGAATAGAGTAACCTTAAGAAGCTCGTATCATTGATAATGGTCATGAAATATAATATTTAACTAGATTTTAAAAAAGTGTGAAGACACAAAAAATTTATTATACTGATTAAAGTCAAAAATAACTCCTAAAAAAATTGGGAACTTTATCAAATTATAAATAAAACTTACTTTGTTAATATAACACACGGAATTTATTTCGTAACTATAGTTTTAACCTTTATCAAACATACAGTCTTACTGTACGTTTGATATTGGCCTTATAAGGTTGAAACTATAGTTACGAAATAAATTAACAAAGTAAGTTTTATTTAATAGGTAATTAATTAAAAACATTTGGTTTGTTTCACTAAATTTTATATTTTATTTATCATTTGATAAAGTTCCTGATTCAATATGTATCACAAAGTTATGGCTTCAAGCATCCATCATATCCTAAAAATTGAATAAAATCGTTTCAATACCTTAGGTATAGACCAAGAAACAAGTTCTTAGATATCTAAAGTGTCTTATGACTTAAAAGACGAAATAGTTTGGGTAGTAGAATGATTCCGGCAATATAAATTTTTATTTGCCTTTTTATTTTTAGCAGAAATGGCAAAATTAATCTGCCTGTATTTAAAAATTGTTTGAAGGAAAAGTTTTAATGCTTTTTTTTGCTTCCATTCTATTTATCAGTTCCGAGTTTTCGATCTCATAACTATTTTTAATAAATTAATGATTATTTAATTAATGTGAAACCCTTCCAACTGTGTTTTATTACAATGTGTTATGGAGTTTTATCATGTATCAATATTGTAGATCTTATGATGGGAATGTAAAGTAAATATTTTATTACTTTATTTAATTAATGATAGTATAATTTTGTAATACCTTATTAAATGATACAATCAAAGCAATTCCCTCCAAAACGTATGCAATCAGATAATACGTTGACGTTTTAATTATTGCGGCGGTTAAGATTTTCCGCAAATGGATTAACCGCCTTTTTCCCCCACCCTCTCCGTCGATAGGATGCGGTCAGGGTGTAAACCCAAGTGGGGAAGGTCAAATTTTTTTTACGGGTCTTTGCCGAAAGGATTTAGATATCTGCTGACGCCGATTGAGGGGACGATAAGATGCGAATTGGTTTGCTTTTGTGGACGGTCGGGATGTTTTAAGGAGGGCGAGGAGGGGGTGTGCAGATAAATTTTGATCGCCGGTTATATCGTTTAAAATTTGCACACACAGGAAGAAAAAAATAACTCAGGACTTTTTATAACATAAATTATTGGTATAATCATAACACCAAATTCTTATCAATTTATTACCTTTTGTTTCTTAATGTTTCACTAAGAGATAAGTGAGATTTTATTCAATTCCATTGAAAATGACAAGTAATTGTCGAAACATATGTCAGGAAACTGATAAAGCAATTATGGAACGAAACAAGACTTTAATTTATAAATCCACCCCTGTAATTATGTTCCATCAAGAATGCAGCAACGATAGTATTAATTCCATTCCATTTGTTTATTATCAGGTGACCGAAACACGTGTGAGTTACCCGATAATAAACAAATGGAACATAACAAGTGTATTACTTCTCTACTGATATAAGACACTTTTCTTCGCTTATATTATTAATTCTCTTCGCATAACTCACAAATAAATCAAACAGAATTTAACTATTGAGTTTAGGAAAGTGGTATATATGTACAAAAACAAAGTAGTATTAGAAATTCAAGAGAAAACACTTAGGCAATTAACGTGTCTTATTTAAGGGCAGAAAATTAGAGACCTGTGGTTTAAATTTTCGTTTGCCTTTTCATAATTCTTTCGTAAGCAGCAAGAGCAAAGTTAATCTATTATTAATTGAATGCTATAAATAATTTCCCCTTTAAGTTGGATAATAATACATCAAGAGGAAACACAATCAATTTATTTAATGCTCCAGCCTGATAATTATTTTCTTATTTACCGTACCGCCCTTCCCCCTCAAGTGATTTTAATTAAATCTAAATTCCCTTTTTTTTTACTTAACAGCTCAGATTTAATTACATCTCGAGTATCTGCCGATATATTTTCTGAGGGATTAGTGGCGGGGTTTCGATTTGCATAACTTAAATTTAATTCCGGCCATTATCGGCTCATTAATTTAATTGAATCCCGGGTGGGGTGTAGGGGGTACGGTTGGGGAAACGTAAACAGTGAATTCGGGGTACCGTGGTCTAATTGAAATTAAAACTTCCCGCGAGAGAGGGAGACAATAATCCATCACTCCGGCAACCCCTTCGGTAAATAAATCCGTAATTAGGGAGACGGTTTGAAATAAAAGTGATTTACGTTTCACACCTCGACAATTCGACCCAGTAATTTGATTAGGACCCATAAGCCCGAGTTTCGGCATATTTATGGTCGTAGTGTCTCGAGTCCTCGGCTCCACTTTTTTGCCATTCCCCTTTTCTCTCAAGCCGCATTACATAAATAGATCCATAAATTTAAATAGAGATATTTTAAATGAAGATAAATCTTGCGGGACGACCTAGGAACGCCAGAAGATATGAAAGCGGGCGGCGGCGACGGTTTATGTGGAAAATGAAGACCTTCGGGGGGCTCGGATGAGCGTAATTATGGTGTTTTACTTGGAGGAAAGGATGAATAATGCATTTTCTACGTTATTAACGGGATCCGGATAGATCCGATGCCCTTCGGCTGGGGGTTATCTAATTTGAGTTATTGCGGAAAAACATATTTTCCTCAAATCAATTGGGTTATTAACAATTCTGCAGCGGGGAAAAAAAAGTTTGCGCGCTCGCTCAGCACATTTGCGGGAACTTATAATAAGGGTTGGGTGGCTTAGCAGGTTCGCACAGGGATTTAATTTTATTGGAATCTCCTTGACCGTCAGGACCTCGAGGAAGTTTTTGCTGAAAACGGTCCAATTTAATCGCCTCCCTTCTAATTGCCGTCATTTATGTTCCATTTCCAAAACCCTAATTAATTGATCATTTATATATAACATATACACACATATATAACCAATTTTAAATAACTTCCATCTGATTTGTATTTTATTCAATGCAAAATCCATAAGCCATTATTGTCAGAAATAACAATAATTCAATATCGTCAAATAAATACGGGGGGAAAGGCAACAGGTCCCAATGGAGACATTTCTTAACGCACAAACGTAATTTTATTCCCGAACCGAGACTTGCGGCCGCTGGCGGCACAAGTAAATATTGATCTGGCGACACAGAATAAAAGTTGAAATATTTATATATTATAACCATAATTCAAAAGTTTGACGTGGGGGAAGTGTCCGGGATGAGCCCGCGAGAATATTGAAAGCACCGGGAGGGAACGTTGATATATTAGTTTCCCTTTCTGTTACGCCTGAATAGAATTCTATAGGATGTGCAAAGGGTCGGACGAGACACGTTTTGCTTTATTGAATATACGACCCAATTACATGTGATGGAGTTTATTTTTTTTTTTATTTATTCCGTCTGAGTAAGCTGCATTAAAATATCTGTTATAATATATAAAAACATGTGGCTCGGTTAAAATGTGATTTATTATTTTTAGTTTAAATTAACAGCATTAATGATTTTCGAGGGTATTATTCAATCTACTATCTCTCTGATTTATACCCTGATCAATTAGTAATGTTCAGTTTCCTTTAGTTTAAGAATTTCCAATTTTCAAATTAATTCCATTTCCTTCATCATTATTTCTTATATGGATAATTATTACCTATTTTAAATCCAATAATACCGATTAAAATTTTTGAACACATTCAAGATACTGAGCAGGGAATCCTAAAAAATAAAATAATACACTGCTATAAAGCAGTACGTCGTGTACAAGGCCCTTGAAATAGTCCAAGCGTCTGTTAAAACAAAACTGTTAATTGCAACATGAAAGTATAATATCGACTGATTTTAAATATATGGCTTTATGTATCGTCAGCAAACGACTGGTAAGAAGTTATCCAACAAATTCACAATGTCTTTGCTCAATGATCCAGAATCTTTAAATTATCTCAGTGCAAACATTACACATCGTCAACTGTATATATACGAATTTTACAATTTTATACCACAGATAGACTACAACTGATTGATTGACGCATTCATCATCAAGAACTTATTGATACAATGTTGCAGATAAGGACTCTCGTACGAATATGCAGAAACTCTTCATGAAAGCCGAAATATAAATATATCGAGCTACCTTAACGAAAATAACACATAAATTAGTGAGTGATGTGTGATTAGTGTAATCCCCTGGGTGTTATATTAGTCTCGTTTAAAAGCCACGTAAAATAATAATTTTTAAGTGAAATTTGAGGTTAGAATTTCTAAATTAAAATAAATAATAAAGAGACTGGCTTTCGATGTGAATACTCAACAATAAAAAGAAACCATATTGGTGCCGGCCACGGAATTCGAACCCACGAGACCTTCGTCGAGGTTGCCACTGTCGTGCGCCTCTGCTCATGCGCCCACGAATTTATAAACACTAATACTATGTCTGAGTTGAAACAGATTCTGGATGAAATTGTTAAAGCTAAAAAGGAATTGGCAAATAAATTCGAGGCAGCAGAAGCCAGATTGCTATTAAAAATCGAAGAAATAAATAAAAAAACGACTGACATAGAGAGCGAAAATAATAGATTACTAGAGAAAATTGAAATTATTGAGAGAAAACAAAGAAGAAATAATGTTATAATCATTGGCCTAGAAATTGAAAACCAGCGCGATTTAAACGTACGTGTAGTTGAAAAGCTAAAAGAACTCTTAGGAGTGAACATCAATCTAAGAGATGTGAATAATTTATATAAACTTGGTAAAAACAAAAATTCGACAATTCTGTTCGAGTTTGCATCTTACCTCAAAAAAATGAAATCCTACGGAACAGTTTTAAGCTAAAAGGATAAAAAAATTTATATAAATAATGACCTTACTGATATATATTATAGGAAAACAGGGAAAACATATGCTATATAAAATCTGACAAACTTTTTATTAACGGAAATTGGTTTACCGCAGCACAGTTATCTGATGGATACTTAGAAGAGAGTATCACTGAACACAATCCAAGATCCAACAGTGCTCCGAACACACCCTCAATTAAGAATGGAAAAGGTAGCAATATAGAGGTAGAAATTTGCGAAAAATCACCAATTAAGTCTATCCAAACAACAGTTAGTAACACAAACATATTAATTAATGAAAAAGAGAGTAATGAAAAAAACGTCGCTGTTACTTTATTAGAGGAAAATGAAAGAAACAAACCCAGAACCAGATACGAAGGAAAACAAGTAAAATTAAAAAATTGAACAACCCTATACGAATTATTAATCCTATATATATATGTGTGTATTTTTCCAATCTTTAAATTATCTCAGTGCAAACATTACACATCGTCAACTGTATATATACGAATTTTACAATTTTATATCACAGATAGACTACAACTGATTGATCTGTAACTTTTGTTGAGCCTTGATCGATCTCTTATCCTCGTACCTATTTCTCAAATTCTTTACTTGAAAATAGCATGAATAATTAACCAACTTCACGTTTTTCATTAAAATACTATGTTAAAATAGGTTTTAGTTGCCTTTGAGTCAATATATCTAATTATATTACTCACATCTAAGCGTACAATATGAACCAACACATTAGAGATTTCGAAGTTCCCAAAATTGTAAGTTTCAATTTGAAATCCACTGATGAAGTAAATCAAGTACTAGAAATAAATAACAAAAATTGCAATTTTAAATTGCTACTACAAAATATACGCAGTATTGCGAAAAATCTAGATGAACTAAAAATATATCTAAAAAGTATGGAAGCATTTGAAGTTATAGTTCTAACTGAAACTTGGAAAATTGAACAACCTGAACTGTATAATCTTGCAGGGTATCACTCGTTCTACAATAACGACACCTTAAACCAGAATTGCGGCACAATAGTTTACATTAAGGAAGATTGCGCAAATATAAAATGGGAAGTTGTACAAAATGAAAATTTAAGCATCATTAAAATATGTTTGCAATATAAATTGCACAGATTTCTTATATCTGCTATTTATAGATCGCCATCCACAATAATAAGTGACTTTCTACAAAATGTCTCACTTTATATCCAACAGGCATACAACATCTCAGTAGATTATAATATATTAATTGGAGACCTAAAAATAGACATTCTATCAGGAAAAAAGGACTCTATGGAATACCTTAATATCATAAGCGAATACGGGTTCGTGTCATTCATAAATGACTATACAAGAATGCATGGCAACTCCAAGAGCTGCATAGACCACCTATTTATAAAATTCAACGAGGATAATGGAAAAAATGTGCTACCCTTAATATTGAACTCATCTATTACTGATCACTTTACAATAATTTCACAAATCGTATTGAAGAATAAGAGTAACCCTGAAACACAGAGCAAAAACAAGCATTACACTATAATTAATTACAAAAAATTAAAATCACACATACAAAATATCTCGTGGGAATCGGTGATAAGTGAGAACGACGTTGAATCTGCAACGCTCAACTTTATTAATATCCTAAAGACAAGCATACAAGAATATACTTGTAAGATTAATTAAACACAACGAGCAAAAGAGAAATGACTGGATCACACGAGGGATAATAAAATCAATAAACAACAAAAATAGAACATACGCCCAGTTACGGAGAGATCCACAAAATGCCAGATTAAAAGAGGAATACAAGAAGCTAAAGAACAAATTATGTGAATTAATAAGAATAACAAAAGCAGACTATTACAAAAGCCAAATTTACAAGAATAATAAAAACAACATAAATTTATGGAATACAATAAAACAATTCAGAAAACCGAAGTCAACCGAGACAAAATTTAATCAAAATAAAAATGTCGCGGGTCAAATTTGTAATGACTTACACGAAACAGCGGATACATTTAATAAGCACTATGCTGAAATGGGCCAAACTCTAGCAAGTAAGTTTAAAAAGGTTAATAAAGATGCTACTAAAAGAAAACCTCAAAGAAACTCGTTTTATCTTTATAGCACGGACAGGTCCGAAATAACTAAAATCATACAACACCTCAAAAATAAAAAATCTGTTGGCTATGATGACATAACAACTAAAACCTTAAAGTATCTATCTGAAGAAATAGCTGAACCATTAGTATGACTAATTAATAAAATATTTGAATCTGGTATATGCCCCAAACCTTTCAAAATAACTGTTGTTGTCCCAATTCACTCAAATAGTGATACTGAAGAAGTGATCAACTATCGCCCAATATCGCTTATTTCAAACATAGCAAAAATTTTTGAAAATGTATTAAAAATAAGGTTGTTGAGCTACTTGAAAAAATATAATTTAATCTCTGAGAAGCAATTCGGATTTCAGGAGGGAATGTCCACGCAAGATGCCCTAATTAAAATTTCTAATGGAATCTATGATTCATTAGATTGTAAAAATCCATGTCTATGTCTTTTCATTGATTGCTACTACAGGATCTAGAGAATATAGGAATCAGAGGTACCCCCTTAGACTTATTTAAGAGCTACCTGAGAGAGCGAAAGCAATGTATTAAAGTAATGAACACCTTCAGTTCGTACAAAGAAGTTACATACGGTGTCCCACAGGAACTATCCTAGGACCTATACTGTTTATTATTTACATAAATAGTTTGCTTAGTTTACGAACCAAAAGATAAATCAATAGTTTTGCCGACGACACTGTGTTATTTTGCATGAGGGATTTTTTTTTTCTCAAAACTTAAAATATTTATGATAGCTATGTTCAGATTTTCATTCTCTTTAACTTTTGTTAGAAAAATTTTATAATATTTTTCATATTAAAAAAATTATAGGAAAAAAACAAAAAAATGCCTGGAGTAAACCCATTTCCGGTTTATGAATGTTTACCAAAAGCTTTTCAGTTCCAGTTTTTAACGATAAAACCTTAAGTCTAAAGTTTCATCTCAAACAGATTATTCGTTTTTGAGATACAGCGCCCACCTACAGACACAAACACACACAGACACATTTTTTTTTCTTCCAGAAATTAGTTTTAGCACAGGTGACCCCAAATCGGATATTTCCGCAAAAAAAATTTGAAAAAAAAAACACGAAAACAATACTCCCCCTATATATACTATATAAACTAATAAAAATTTGCTAAAATATAAAAATAATACACGCAAAACAAGATCTGAAACAAACAAACTGGTAATTCCGAAAATGAATACCACTTTTGGACAGAGGGGGTTTGCGTTCTTGGGACCCAGAATGTATAACTGGGAACATAGTTATTATTAATATTATAAATATACCTAACATACACAAATTTAGAACCCATTTGAAAGAGTTTCTATATCAAGAAAATCCTCAAAATATACATAAATATATTGATTTTAAAAATAATTAATCAAGGAGCATAAACAATAAAAATAAAAAATAAACTTATTCACTCCCATATATAGTTATTATAATTTTATTTTAGAATATTATATCCTTCTATTTTAACATTAAGTTTAAATTACAATTACCCATATATTTTTATAGTTTTAGATTACTAATTTAGTTATACTATATACGCTATTACATTTTTATATTTATTTATATTTTTTGTCCATCACATACAAATGCCTGCACTTTAGTGATAATTTGTTTATTGTTTATTCCGTTAGTTTTAAAATGAACGTTTGCCTTTTCTTAAATTTTTTATTCGTATATCTTATCTTAGTTTTATGAAATTTAATGTACTGTAATGTAATGTAATGTAAACTACACTTAATTAACAATAAACATTATTATTATTATTATTCCTTTCATGATTTTTACTATTTTTAACTGTAAAACATGTTCTGAAAGTTGCATTAAAAATTACTAAATGCTTCTCGGAGGGCTGCTTAATAAAACGCGACACTACCGCAGTATTCCTTGACATCCTAAAAGCATTCGGCAGGGTTTGACAGGATGGACTCATTTATAAAATAATCCATCTTAATTTCCCCGACTATCTGATCAGAGTCATGCACGATTTTTTTCGTAACAGAAAGTTTCGTTGCAAAATAAACAACTCGCTATCCTTCTACCCTTTCATCGACACTGTACAATATTTACACTAACGACATTCAGAATATAGCTTCGGTAATGATTGCACAATACGCAGATGACACAGCTCTAGTAAGTAGAGGAAGCACCACAGTTCATTTAGAGAGTGGGCGACTCAATTACGACTTGAGGTCAAACTATTAAGAGTGCATGCGTACATTTTAGCAGACCGTACCTCCAAAGCCGTAAAACGCCCCCAACTTTTGATCCTGATCAAATATCTCGACATAATCTTCAACCAGCACCTCTCTTGGTCAATCGATCGCTTATCAGATTCAAAATGTCAGAGTTTCAATGGCTAATCTATGATTCGTCATCAATATATCAACCAAATCTGTGAAAATAGATTGTGACTGTATACTATGATGAGAAGACTGCAGGTTACTTACGCAGCTTTCATTTCGAGCTACTGTAGACACACTTTAATAGGGAAACTCCAACGTATGCGAAATGTCGCTTTTGTGACGCGTACTGAATACCCCCTGAATAATGTACGGAACACACAGATTCATTATAATGATACACAAAGATGTACTCAAGGATACTCGAGCCTTGAGTGGATCAATTCTACAGCAAAACAGACAAACTCCCTCTGGAATAAAATTTCCATAATACGATATCACTGTTGACAGCAAACATGGTCGACCATGTTTGACGTATAATTCTAATTGGTACTTAATTAGATCCCCAAAGCCTAAAGCCATCGATATTGTTACTTTTTTCGAGAAGAACCATGAAGGACGACCGTATCAATCATCTTGAAGTACTACTTGAAAAGTCCTTTCAGTCCTGGGCTAGTCACACCATCGATCGCGGAGGAGTGGTTTTAGTTGGTTCGACACCACTATTATAAGGGTTTCCTTTCTTCTTACCAAAAAAGCTTTATTTACGTATCGATCAAATGGAACTAAGGTAACAAGATAACTGGATGATGTGCACTCTTTTTCAAAATCCTCTTTCACTCTGATTTTCCTGTGTATAAATATTTACTATATTACTTATAGAAATACCAGTAGCTTTTATATTTTTTACTGACTGGAGGGTCGGATAGAGGACACCCACCCACCCTATATATACATATAAACTTTAATTCCTAATCTCTCGCGGTTTGCAATAACTTTTATTCCAAAATTTGAACAAAAGAAAATTGACAAAGTAAAATTTTGGACTGTGTAAATGAATAAAAAATATATACATGATACATTAAAAGGCTTTAAATCAAACTTAAATTAGATTAACTATAGAAGAGCGATTATATTTCAACTTAAATTTGGATTAAGTTTTATTTTTTATTACATACAAGGTTTTATTATATTGTAAGCAGCAAAATCATCAATTATTAGTATCTAAAATTATCATGTATATGTAGGTTGGGTGGGTGGCCTCTATCCCACCCACCAATCAGTAAATCATAAGCGAGGATTTTAATTAAAACACAAAAATAAATGGTGATGTGGCAATCATAGTATTTTTCTTACATTTTTCTCTCTGAGAGTTTCGCAAAAAGACTATTCTTAATAATTTGCTTAATTTTGGATTCTTCACAATTACTTATTGTACAAATTTCACGTAACTCCTATAATTTATTAGCAGCAGGCAAATATGAACATTTTTAATTTTTAATTTTTTTCTCTCAAGAACTTGATTCTAATTCTCTTCACTAGTATAATTTCTTCGACAACGCATTTAATAGAATTTTTCTGATTCTCCTTCTACTTATTTTTATCTTCAATATTGAGTACCGCTGAGGTTGTTCTAGGTGCTGCTCTCCATCTATAGCGTCATTTCCTTCTTGCGTATGCTTAACGTTGGTTCGTATTCTCAATTATTTGTCAACAGTCCAAAGGTTGAATTGAATATATTTTGATTTGAGAATTAGATATTTTGTGTCTATCAACGGTCGATCTATTTATGGCCAAAAGGATTAGAATCTGAAGTTTATTGTTTAATTATATCTGTCTATCTCTTTACACTCTCAAGACTTTTAAGATATCAATCTGAATATGATCTAATTTTTTGATACAATAAATAGACTTATTTATTCTATGCCTGCTTATAATCTATACAACTCCAAATCAGAAGACTATAATTAAGAAAGTAAAACAAAATAATCGTGTTTCTTTCTTAATTATAGTCTTCTGTTTTGGAGTTGTATAGATTTTAAGCAGGCATAGAATAGAGAAGGCTATTTATTGTATCAAAAAATTAGATCATATTCAGATTGATTTAAATTAAACGTAAACGTCTCCCCAATTACACATTCAATATTTGCTGAGAAAAATTGTCATTAATCGTTCTTGAAGTAAATACTATGTTTTTAAGTTTTCCTTCAGTCATTTCGGCCGTTTTTAATGTCGTAAAATTCAAAACTATTCAGATTTTGTTCTAATGATGATGAATGTCCATGATGGTAGGATCAAAACATTTATAGCTATGTTCTTGTCACAATCAGGATTATCATACAACTACTGTATAATTTTCATTGATTCATAATCGTCTTTACTTTTAGAAACCACTTTCTTCAGTGTCTTTTGGCTCAAAATTAAATCACAATCCCTATTCATTGCAGTAGTATACCTAAAACTGATTCAGCATTCCTTTTAAGACAATAAATGTATAATTATCTTTTTCAAAATCGCTATTACTCCCCTTCCATGTATATATAGTCTGTTATTATTATCCGTCTCACAATCACTTGAGCTTTTTTATCAATTCTTATAAATGTTGATGCCACATTTCATGGTCTTCATTTATTTTCGATTTCTTCATCTGCACGTTAAAACTTATAGATTGAAAAGATTGAGGCTGGCTTAAAATCATAAAAAACGCGTATATTAAAATAACGAAATATATAAAGGCAACGGAGAAAGATTATAATCAATCCTACTGTAGTAACAGCGAAGCAAGAAATACAAGTTCAGAACCAGGAGGAATATATCAATATCTGAATCTGAGGAGCTTATAAATGGAGCCCGGTGTAACGCGATAGCTTTCCTCGGGAAATATATCACGGGGAAATATATTTTCCTTGCGGAGGGTAAGGATTTTCCCGCGATTGTTGCCTAAGCACTTTGGGAGTTCAGGTGATAATAACGCAGAGAAAGGTACCTTCCCATTCCCTCCCTCTCTCTCTCTTTCTTTCTCTCTCTCTCGTTCCCTCTACCAATGTGGATATTTCCGGAAATTAATTAATGCATTACCTGATCAAAGCCTTCCTTTATCTAGGATCAATCCGGGACTTAAGCGTCGAATTATGTCCAGATTAAGAATTTATGACACGAATTTCTCCGGCGTAATACCCGCCGACATCAAAGAAAACTTTAAATTAATGCATGAGCGGTATTGTATTAAACTGGCTCAGGGAAACTATTGCGTAATTAACGTCATAGTAAAATATACCCATCGCTACAGCATAAATAAATAAACGGTCTTTTCTTGTTCATCAAATAAACTGTAAGCAATAAATTATTTATAAAATGTTTACTTACAATTATAGTACGGATGGGAATTTAAATTGCCAGGCAATTTGTTTATCTAACGGCAATAAGAGAACTAAAAAAAATATTGAGTGAACGCAAACCGGAAGGAGATTTACTGAAAGTGCAACACTACATCAAAGACTCGAGCATTCTCGAGTGATATTCGGTGCAATTTTACAGCTCCTTTCAGGCAATATCGTTGTCCTTGTAATACGATCGCTTTTCCAGCGTCGAACAGATAGATATCCTTTTCGTGTTTGGCTCTACGATCATCCTGGGCACTTTTTCTGCACAAAAAGTAATTGACTTCCATTCACGGAAAGGGCCATTACATTTATAGGTTTTAAGTGGGACTCCGATGTTGCGAGTTTTTCGAACGGCCATAGGTCGTCGAGGTCTTTAGCCTCTTGAAAATTTTTAAAGGATATTACCTACATGTGTATATTTATATAGAGTCTTTTTTGCAATTAATTTTCGAAAGTTCAAATATTTCATTTTAATATCGCCGACTGAAACTGACGTCGGCTTGGGGAATGACGTTTGATAAATCCGCAATTTCAATTAATTCCGGCATAAGTGCACCGTCATCTCTTGGGAAGTTATTATTTAAAATCGTAGATCTTCTTCTTTTCCCGTCGGCGGCAACGGCATATTTTAATAAAACTTCGCCGGGGTGATGACGTCGGAGCGCCCAATCTTTTGATAGCATGCTCCAATAATTCAGCGTTTCAGCATATGACGGGGATCTATTTTTCGTTGCAAATTGTCCGAAGCGTTTTCCAATTTCAATTGGTCGGAATAACGACAATTTTTCTCAGTATCATCATGTTAACAATCAACAAATCAAATGATGAATTAAATTCTCATAAGAGTCCTGTATGTTGTAGAAAAGCAATTTTTTTTCTAATTATTAATTAAATTCTCACTTAACACGTGGTGATTAATTAACCTTCTAATCAACAAATTTTTGGCAAGATTATTATCTTTATATTATACATCTTTAATAATCTTAATTTACACAACTATACTTATAATTCTTAATTCAAAACGAGTCATTCTAGAGGCTTATACTTTGTGAACTCCTGTTTGTAATTTATTTAACAAAGTTAAGTTATTTATCATATCTCTAGAGTCTGAAATCATCGATCTAATTATTTAACAATATATGTTTTTCACGTATTTTTCCCTTTTGCTTTATTTCGTTTCGTTGTCTGTTTTCTTCCGGATAAATGGAGCGACCCATCCATTTTACAGGTATCATCAGTGTGAATCGCATGCATGGGAAATAAATACATCATCTCGTGACGCCTCTCCGCTTTAATATTGATGCGTGCGAGGGTTGGGGGTGGGTGAAAAGTGAGGCGGGGGGTGGTGTGTTCGGATTCTTTTCTGTGCAAGGGGTCGCGAAACCCACCTGCTCGGAATAAACACGATGCGAAGCACATCTATTTTGTGTATATATGTATTGAGCAGATGTTTGTGTGTGTTTGTGCAGTTTTGTTCCGTAATTTATTATTCGCGCAATTTATTTGATGCACATGCTACGGGCATATAACTAACGTTTCTTTAGTTTTGTAACGTTACAATTATGCTTCAACAAACAAACAAGTGAATATTGAGTTTTTTGATACTATTTAATCGTCTTTTTCTTTAGAACTTCATCTTCCAAATAATGAGTATAAGTCAAAAAATCACTTTTCGGGTCCTTTTCTTGTAGAGGATATGAGGTTTTGTACTTGGTGGAAGCTGTAGATGAGTAGACAATTTCTGCCATTTCGGATTTTGATGGCAAGAAATTCCAGAACGTTGCTTTTCAAAGCCTTGGAAAAGCAACGCCCTGGAATTTCTTACCATCAGAATCAGGAATGGCAGAAACACAATTTCTCATTTAAAGCTTCCACCTTGATTGAGTTTGAAGGTAGTGCATTACAGTTAGAACAATTGAAAACAACTTTTGAGCCTTTGATTAAATGGTTATCTGATCATGCTCTTGAGAACATATTGCTATAGCAACAGTTTCAGAGCGTTTGCACCCTTGTAGCCAATATGTTTGGATGTACTGGAAACATGGTTTCTAATGCCCAACAAAAGTTTGATGATCTTATTATTTAAACCAGAAGAAGACCCTTGAAATTAACCAAAAGCACCCATTGATGCATGAATTTCTTAAGAGAATTAATGATGATCCTTCTGACTCAATAGTTAAAGATATGAGAGTTATGCTCTTCAGAATAGCTACTTTAAGGTCTTAAGCAAATATCTGACTTTGCTGCCAGCATTGAAGTTATGATGAGGAAAACTTTAGGAGTTTCTTTAGATAAAGCCATTGAAGAAGAGGAAGGTGTACCCTAGGATGGTATTCCTGATAAGGAGGCATAAGTAGTAGATGCAGATACGAATGATGAGAACGATGAATTGTAAACTTAGAATGTGTGTATACATGAGAGATTATTTTACGAGCATTTAAAGACTGTATTATTTTTTGTATTTACATTATTAATAAATTTAAGTCTGTACTTGATAACTGCTCTATTTTACACTGTTTGTACATAAGGGAAAGTTTTTCACCAAAGATTTTGCCACATTGTTACATAGGATAATTATCTTAAAACAAAAAAGTGGAGATGATCAGGAAATACAATTACTGATGTTCTTCAAATTTTTACAGTTAAAAAACTTTTTACTTTTTTTGCGTAACACTGACTTAATTAAGTGACTATAGTTTCGACAATTTTAACTTTTTCATTATCAAACTAGAAGACAGGTTACAAACAAAGTTAAAAAGTTTTTATTTGTGAAGAATAATGTATAACGAAGTATAAGCAAACAGATGTAAGCGGATGATAAGTATTTTGGTACAGTTTCTAGACTTATAACCTTTGAAATTTGATAATGTGGTTTTACTCTTAATGTTTATAATGTATACAAAGAAAATTCCTTTAGGTGTATGCTTTAGCTGTTTTTTGCGATTTTTTTAGTGAAATTTTCTCTTCGCAAAAGATATTTTTGATTTAGAATTTATTGATATTCACCTTTTAAATTTGATCCACTAGAGAACAAGTTTTTTCTGCATTTTTATAGACGTTTTCTTTTGAACTTCATCTTAAAGGAAGTTAGAAAGTGGAGATCCGATTCCTTTTTGACTTGATCTTTGAGCAAGCGAAAAAATAAAGATGGCCAGGAAATTATTCAGTGCAGTTTATAATATTTCTTTTTTAATCCACTAGAAAACACATAAGATAAATTATTTTTTCTTTTTAAACAAATCGATATTCGTTTTTTGATACAGTTTTTTTTTTCAATTGAATACAAAATCTAAAAGCTTGCTTTTGTATTCAATTGAAAAAAAACTGTATCAAAAAACGAATATCGATTTGTACAATCTCTGTGGTGGATTTCCCATGCGGCAAGTTTTATCAGACAAGACACCAAAAAGTTGAGTGCAAGATGCACATTCTGCACCAATTTATCAGGAGTCATGTCAATATATCCTTCAGCTACAGGAAAGCACAATACATTCTTCATTCTTAACTTGATTTTGGCCTCGAATTCGTCAATTTTCTCTGTCATTGATGCCTGGTGGGAGAGGAGACTAGGAAACTCGCCAACCTTGTTGAGACCCGGACCAAGGAAACGGGGTACTATTTGATCATGGCACGGGAGGAGAGCATAGTACTTTTTGGTTAATTTCTTTACAAGCTTCTTGTTCTTGTTCAGCGTTAGATGCACATTCTCTACCAATTTGTCAGAGGTCATGTCAAGAATTATAGATGATATATAACCTTGGGTTTGAGTGGAAGATCCTTCGATGAAGAGAACTCCGCCCGTCCTCCTTTTGACTAAAATTCTAAGTATATTTTCAAATTTTGTTATATAAATCTTGTCTTATTTTGTTAAAAAGGAGTACAAAGATATTTATAAATAAATATATATGTCTTTCAGCTATAAATAAGCGCAATGCTTTCTTCATTTGGAACTTGATTGTAGCCTTGAGTTCATCATTTTTTTATGTGTCATTGATTCCTGGTGGGGAAGAAGACCAGGGAACTTACAGGCCCTTTTGAAACCCGGGCCAAAGAGACAGAGGATCTGCTTGATCAAGACCTCAGTTACGAGTAAAGCATCGTACTTCTTGGCTAATTTTCTTCAAAGCCGCAATATCCATGTACGCTATTATTGGTCTTGGCCTCGTCGCAATGCTGATGATCTCACAAAACGCAAACCTGCATTTTTGGACGATGAATGTGCTTTACTTTGACGATGCTACTGAAATGCTTGTCCTTCTGGGCATCGTAATTCCTCAGACCTCAATTGTTTCCAAGAAGTCCATTTTCTACTCTTTTGGCTTATTCAAGACCGCATTCGCACATTCATAGAACGTGTCACGAGACACTTTCGAAGCCACCACGGCCATATGATGTCAAAACTTCAACAAGAAAAAAACAGGAAGAAGTTTTAATCGTCTATCTTTTTTTAGAATTCAAAATAAATAAAACAATTCACTTTGTTGGAATAACTTCTTTTTATCAAAATTTATCACGAAGTGAATGCCTCCACGATTATTTTTTTAGTTAAGTTTCCCTTAACAAAAGCAATTTTTGGTTTAGAATTTATTGCTATTTACCTTTTAAATTTGATCCACTGGAAAACATTTATAAGAAATTCTTCTCTGCATTTTAATGTCTACGTTTCCTTTGGGTTTGAGTGGAAGATCATTCAAAATAGAACTCTGCCCTTCGGCATAGTGTCAAAATTTGATGTATGTTTTTGCTTTGATTTTGTATACATCAATTTATTTATATTCTAAATAATGTATAGTAAATTCGATTAAGCTTAAATTAATAAATGAATGAATTAATAAATGAACTATATCTTAAGTAAGGAAGTGGAGATCAAGTTCAAAATATTTTAGCAAGTGAGGAAGTGGAGATGGCCAGGAAATTCTGCAGTACAGTTTATAATACACGTATTTCTTTTTGATTCACTAGAAAACAGATAAGATAAATTATTTCTTCTTTTGGGTTTTGAACTAATCAATATTCATTTTTTGGTACAGTTTCAATCGTCTTTTTTTTTAGAATGTTAGCTTCCAGGGAGTGAAGGTGGGCAAAAATTTTTAATACTATTGTTTCTCTGGTCCTTTTATTTAAAATTAAGCTTTGATGCAGTTGGAGAATTTTTTGTGCAATATTTAGTATTTTTTCCACTTTTATCTTATAGAAAGAAAATAACCTTTTATCACTAGAAAACATACATTTAAGGAATTATTTTCTGCAATTTTTGTGTACGTAATCTTTTGAACCTAATCCTTAAAGAATTAGAGATAGCCAGGAAATGTTTACTACAGTTTATGACAGAAAGGGCCGAACAAAAACTATATTTATGTTAAATTTTTGTGTAAATGGATATTTTTCGGAATTTTACCATCCAAGAAGTGTATATGAGCAAAAAAATTGCTACTATTGTTTCTCTAGTCCTCTTCCTTTAAAATTAACCTTTCTTATAATCCACTCTCTAATCATTACAATATTCTAACTCAATTGATTATTGTTTAATTTGTTTCTTATCATCTGTTTACTGTCTTTTATTGTTTGATGCCACAAGTTATTTATCGTTAACTTACATATCATTCACTATTATTCAAGGTCATTCGGCGATTCGAACATTTAACAGTCATTCAATGACATCTAAAAACATCCGATGGTTGCTAAACATTTTTTGAAACATTCTAGGTCTTAAAAGTAATAATTTAAAGCCATCGAACAATTATCTAAGATTATCCAACACTCATTCAAGATTGTTTAAGACCATTCGATAATCATTCAAAATAATTGAACGTACATTTAATGTTAATTGGTTTGCTGTCTTGAGAAAACCCAAAGAAAATTCAAAGATGTCGTCCAATGGTCATTAAAAATCATCCAACAATCATTTAATACCAGTAAAAAATTTTCAATGACATTTTAAGATAATTTAACAATCATTCCATATTATTAAGGTAGTTAATGAAGGTCTAATTTTGATGGAAATACTTGTTAACATCATTTAAGTTCATCAAACAATCATTCAACATTTTTATATAATTAAAACTATATAGGCACGCTACAATTGGCGTATGCAAAGAAATTTCACAGTGTGACGAAACAATTGTTGCGTTTTACAATGTATATTTGAAAGTGCTTATATAGTATTACTTAAATAAAAGTGAAGATGAACTTTCAACATTTATCAGCCTCATCAATCAATCAAGAGCCATCAAGTAATTATTCAAGGTCATCCGACGATAATTAATTAATTCAATGTTTTTTTAAGAAGATGTAATAATTTAAGTCAACTAAAGACGTTAAAGAAAAAAATCCAAGGACATTCAGTGGTCACTAGAAGTTACTTAAGATCATCCAATATCATTTAAGGTCATCAAGGACATGGTGAAATCTAACAAAAACCCATTAGCCATTAAATTTTTGAACAAATGCAGAGCAATATTCTTTTTGCTACAATTTTTAGACTTCGTCACCTTTTAAATCTGATAATATAATTTAATTCCTAAAGAATATAATATTTATAAGGTAAAATTGTAACTGATTTTTGATTAAACTTACTTTAAAAACTGAATCAAACTAAGAAAATATTTTCTACAAGTTATATGGCTTCATTCTAAAAATTGTTTTTTTTTAATGCGAGAGATTGCCAACATATATTTTGGGACAGTAATTTAGTGTTATTATTTCGTTCTAAATTGCATCTACAAAAAAGATGAAGAATAAATTCCTTTGTATACTGAAATTATTTTGTTCTTTATCTTTTGAATTTCATATTTTATATTCTAGCGACGATGGCAAAATAATTCTATGCTACAGTATTAAGTTTTTATCTGATTTTCATGCTTAAAGATATTTATTTAGTATAGCGTTTTCTTCCAAACCTCATTTTTCGAATAATAAAGATGATCCAAAAATAGTTTTTTTTTAAATTAGTTTCTCATTCATGGTGAAACATTTTGTAATATAGAAATAACACAATTTACGCTTGGTTTGTGTGACTGTTTATTTATTTAATCTAGAAATACTAGTTTCGACAATTACGTCATTACTAGTCAAATTAAATAAATAAACAGAGAAACAAACCAAGCGTAAATTGTGTTATTTCTATATTAGATAATTAGACCGCTAAGATTTTTTTAACAGTTTATTCAAGTTTTCTTATAAATATTTTTCTTGATAAAAATTTAAAAAAATTAAATATCTTTCCTGGCAATATGACGGTGATCAAGAATAATTTGGTGCTGTTATTCGCAAGTAGTCTTTTTCTCGACAACTTTACCTAAGCGAAGAAATGTTGTTTAATTAAACAATTTCTCTCTAATAGATTCCTAAAAGTAAAAATCTACAAATCTTTCTCTTCTTCTTTTACTCCCAAACAACGACTTCCACAAGGCTCTCCTCTTTCACCTCTATTATACAACATTTTTAGCGTTGACATCTATAATCCTGATCTTCTTTACTTCAATCCTTCCAAATATCTCCTGCAATCTGCCCTAATTATCCATGCTCCTATCAAAAGTTCCTCAATTCCTCCTAGAGCTTATGGACTCCCTTTAACATTGGTTTGCAAAATGGAGCATTAAAATTAATCCCCACAAATCGCAGCTCCTAATTCCCTACCACATCATCAATAATTCCTCTTACAATATCTCAATTTCTCCTCATTTTCGTTTCCGTTAGGTACTTAAGCATAATCATCGATCCAAAAATCAATTTAGAAAACACACTGCTATAATCAAAAGCAAAATAACTACCAGGAAAAAAAATTAGATGTCTTACGTCATCCTCTTCTCCGGCATCATCTTAATTCATTAAACTAGCGCCACTATTCTTATACTGTCTTCTTAGAAACCCAAGTATAAGCCATAAATTTAAAACCACAAATTCTACCATTTTGGATTTCATTTGGTACAGTTTTAATAATAAATTACTTTCAAAATATTTATTTCTTCCTATAGATATATTCTACAATTTTTATAGCTTCTGTTGCATCGTACACGTTTAGGCCAATATTCTTTTTGATTCAGTTCAGTTCATTTGTATACAACTTTTTGTTTCATGCACCAATAAAGAATATTATTATTAGTATTATTATTAATTAAATTTGGAAAGGTTTTAATGTTCCTTTTCTTTTAGTCTTTCAACAAATTAAGATGAATGACATTTTCTAAGTACAATTTTTAGATTGACATTCCAAAAAGTGATTATAGCTAAGATATCATCTTTTATTATTACTAAAAAACATCAGCATCTTTTGATGTCGTATTTTTATATATACAACATCTTTTTTATTTTTTGTAATTTTTAATGAATATATCATAATTTTGTTTTCATTATTCTAAGAGGACATTGTAAAGTAAAAATGAAGAAGTGATATGATATAATAAATTCGTGAATTGTGCTTGTAAGATGTTTGTATTCTGTAGTAATATTAGGATTTCGAAGGATACAAAATTTATTCATGAGAGAGGCGTCGTATTCTTATTTTCCACACATCCCGATAAAAGAAATCCTAAACGTATTATTAAAGTAAATTTTGATTAACAATTAGGTTTCGAACGAAGTCAACCAATAGAAATTTATTGCGTCTAATACTTCCTTTCAAAACAATATTTGAAGGATGGATTAAAATCCACCCAATCTACCGTACATAATTTTTTTATTTAACGTCAAATTTTATCAGCAAAGACGTATGCCACCAATTACACTCAAAGAGAGCTTAATAAAGCCTTTAAGAAGTAAATCTGATAATTACGAAAGGAAAAAACTCGATTTTAAAACAAATAGCTTACTCGTGGTAAAAGCAAAATAGGATTTAAATAATATAATTATAAGTAATAACTCTATAGAGCTTATAATATTTGAATTGACTTGTTTTCATGCATCAAAACTTTATGAAAAAAAAAATTGTTTTAATGTAATAAACTTTCAAAAATAAAACATTTCATCCATTGTTGAAATATCAAATCCGTACATTTTCCAGGTTTATTCGAATTATTGCATTTACGAACAATGCGGCCCAATAACGGGAAGCATGCACTACATATCTATTCTGCTGGAATTTATACGAGGCTTTATAACTAGCGGGAATTTGCCTGCTTCTGCTATTTTAATGTTTCAACTTAATCCTTATATAAAATAAATGGAATCTTTGTATTCATAAAAGAATAATAAGTTATTAATTAATTAATTAAAATAGTAACAAATTCCAATAAATGCAGCTCAGCAATTCCACGGTTGATGTTCTTCTTTAGTTCCGAAATCGAAATACAAACAAATTAAAATAAATGCAAATGTACTTTAGCAATTCCAAGTCTGATGTTCTTCTTTAGTTTTGAAATCGTAGCAGATTTGTTGACATATATGGCCCCAGAAGAAAAAGTCTATATCGCAAGACCTCAACAATTAATGAGATTGCATACTGTGTGACTTCTACAAGTCACACAGTATTTTGAAATTGAAATGGCATACCATTTAAGTTTAATTTAATTGGTTTCATTAAAGGGAAAGTTATTTGGAATCTCTTGATAGCATTTATTGTTCACTCTAACAAAATATTAAAAATTGTAGACTTTATTTTTCAATTGATCTCGAGTTAAATTGATTACACGATTAGTAGGCAATTTATGTGAAAAAAAAGGGTCCTCGGATGGGCGTCCACATAAAATGTACACGTAAACGTTTGCGGAGTTTTCAAACTCCTTGGAACTCGCTTAAGAATGTATTATTCACGAAGCAATTTACAATTAGGAGGTAAGTTTTGTTCAGCCAAGATCACTTTCACTCCGTTTAAACATTTACCTTTTTTCTCAAGTCTATAATGCCGAAATGAATTATTTGAGTTTCCGTAATTCATTGCGTGTATTTTAAAACGATAAAGGGACTTGTATTCAAACGTACAAGGAAGGCGTAAATATATTATCGTTTACACGCCGATTGGCAATTCTCGTGCACATATTTATTTGCATCCCTACAAGGGATGTTTTCACTGTATTGTGCGAAGGCCAGAATTCAGCGTCCATGCGGAAATATCACGACATAAGTTTTAACATATTTACAAAAAAGAAACACCCTTTCAACGGAGCGAATCATAAAGTTATAACATAATATTTTTAGTTACTTTTTTTTAGTCTTGTTTCTAACAGAATACCAAAAACATCTAGGAAATTATAATTATAATTATAATTTTTGTGTTTGATGTTAAAATTAAAAGAAAGCGCTCGTGTATAAATAATAATAATTATCTTATATATTTTTTTATGTAGCGCTATAAAGGTTTATTCAATGCGGGCTTTATTCACCATTAAACCCTCGCCCCGCAAGAGCAATAATATATCATCCCTGTGTGCTGCCGCTGTTGCTTATAAATGCCTGTAATTAATGAGGACACAGCAAAAAGACGCCAATCTATTTACTCGTGAGGTTCCTTTGTGAGGACTTTGGAAAGTAATTTACTCTTACGGCTTAAGTGCAACCGGATGCTCTTCATTGTCGGTATCTGGTTTATCGGTCAGCCTTTGAAAATATATGTTTTATATACTTAAAAAAAAATATTATTTACATGTCTTTCTTTCCAATTCTAGAAGAATTTTCTCTTCTATTTTCTCTATTCCTAGATCATCATTACAATGTATTAAGCACAAAGACCTTTATTATTAATTTTTGCTAGCAAATTGATCTCCAAAAGAGGTGACATAAGTTGGCCTTCACGTAATCCTGACATAACCTCAATGGTCTTTTTCTTGTAGATTTATCTCTATCCTAAAGTTATCCTATACCAACTTTTCTGGGGTATTAGAAACAAAATATCCATCACATAATGGCAGCCATCTGCTAATTCCTGATAAGAAATTTTAATATTCGAATAGATAGGTGCAGTGGTCGCAAAGCCTTACATTTGTACGAGATTCATTTTTAAGAAATAAATTCTTAAAGTGTATAGTATTATATACATTTTAAACCCTATTTTATTGGTCCACTAAATATAAACTTCGTTTTGGGACATCCTGTACGATATGATTTTTTTAATAAGAAGACTAAATCTATAAAAAAAGTTACCACAAACGTTTAATATTAAATAATTACACAAAAATTGATTAATATTCCGAAATCGTACGCAATTACCACCGCACAGATAAAATCTATTTTCCCGCTCCCGGTGCCGGCATTCGGCGGTGCAGGGTGGGCGGTGAAAAAGTGTCGAATATCGGTGTTTGTTAACACACCCCGCATACGAATTGCCTTAACTGTACTGTAAATAATTTGCGGAGGGCGTTTCGGGGGGTATCGGTTTATATGCCCTGGAACGTAATTAGGTGCATGGGAAATACGGGATCGGTTTAATCCGGCCGAACATGTGCCGCCTTCGATTTAATGGATACGTTCGGTTTTTGTTTGTTTAATGCCCTGCATTTTAATACTACTGGCCCACCCCGGATGATTTATCGCCTCGCCCCCGACATGATACGGAAGCCAGGGTGATGAGGAGGGAAGAGTATGGAAAAGTGGATATGGAGAGGAGATGGAGGGGGAGGGGGTGTTGATGATAGTATCCGGGAAACACTCCTTTTTAAAGGGTTAGGATGCAAATATGTTGCTTAAATATGTATACTGTACTTGTTTTATATTCATGATTCAATTAATTTGCATCGAAATTTGTGTTCAATTTATTACACTTTTAGAAATGTATTTCTCAAGTAATGTGAAGATTATTATAGTAAATTGTATTGAAAACACAATAAAAATTATTATATTTTTATTTTATAAAACAATTATTGTTTTTTTTAATAATATGGTTTTTAGTTTTCAAAAATTTGATTCAACTGAAGAAATTATGGTGAAATTAATCATTAGTTTATCTAAAGTAAAATAAATTAGAGTTAGGACATAAGTCGTCAAAATGTTTAGTAATTTAAGATGAATTATTATATTACCATAATAATGCCATCTATTATCAATATTGGTTAACCCGAAGAATTAAATATTCCATAGTAAAATTCGGTTTTAAATCGAAAGGGAATAATAATTAAGACGAATTGTATGCTAAGAAAAAATAATGTTAATAACAACTATCCAAAAAAACTAAGACAAGGGATGATAATAGGCATCTACATATTTAAAATGAACTTTAGATATATTGTCTTTGGTCGTAATTATCAATATTGCTTCATCTTCTACGTTATACTAGGTAGAAGATGAAGCAACATTGATAATTACGACCAAATCCAATATATCTAAACTTCATTCTAAATATATTAAAGATAAACAAAGAAAGCTCATTCGAGAAATTCCAGAAAAATACGACAGAAAAAAAATATAAAACCAAAAATTGTATGCAAACTTGCTGAAGGAATTGAAATACAGGTATTAGAATAAGCTTGTCGAAATCATTATAATGATGTAAACATTATAGGGAAGTGAAGATGGCCAAAAAACATTGACGTGCTTTAATGAATTTCTAGGTACCACTTGACTACCTAAACTAAATTGAAGATTTAAAAGGAAAGTTTTCTTCCATATATCTTCATCATCTCAAATATTCCAGAAATTCATAAAAAGAGTTGATGAACTTCAAATTTAAAATCAGAAAAATCCAAAATTTTAAGAGATTAGAAGATTATTTTACGCAAACCTACGATTTTGAAGAAACACTCAACTGTCAAGATATTTAAAAATAAACATAAAATTAAACTAGAACTCTCTAAAACTTCGAAAAAAATTAAGATGATGATAGCATAAATATAATTAATCAGAAACTATAAAATGTGCAAATATGTAAAAAGTGTATTAATTCCAATAAAATTGTAACTTTGTAAAAATCATACAAAAATATTTATTCTCGTGACTGTTGCTTTGATAAGTTCAGCTTATAATCACGAGAATAAATATGTTTGTGTGATGCTTACAATATTATTGGAATTATTAAAAAATGTATCTCGAAGTAAAAGCCACTACAATCAATTATTTAAAAGTTTATGAAACCTGCAAGAACATATTACACATATATTAGGAAATGTATTGAATTAATAACCAAAAATTAACTGCATGCCGAGAATAAGTGTAATTTTTATAGATGATAAGATTCTTAAGAATACTGGGAACCTACTAAATACATTTTTTTAATTTTCACAAGGCTTTAAACGACTTGCTTGTGAGAAAAAGTAAAAGCTAATTAAAAGCGTAGAGATTATTTACGATTCTGAAATATTAGATTCATAGTATGTTATAAGTTATTGATTTGTAAAATTGAAAGAGTTTGATTTTGACGACACTGATTCTAATATGTAAGACTTAAAATATATGTATTTAATTGCGAAATATAGTAATATCACGATTCACATAATGAAAACCGAAATATTATTACAATTCTTATGCCAATGTTTAGGAAAATGTGAACCAGTGTGAAGGAATTTTTAAGAGAGTAATATTTCTACGAATTTGGGATCTCGAGTACAATGTATGAAAAGTTTATGAAGTAGTTACTTCCTTACCTCTAAATTTTTGCTTGATTTAAAAAAATATAATCAGATAAAAATGTTTAATCTAAATATATCTGAAATTATTACCAGAAACTTAAAAAATTTATAGATTATTCTTAATAATGGGAACTAGTCGGATAATGAAATAAAAATAAAGTGAAACAAGGCAAGTTAGTTTTTAATTACATATTGATTAATGGTTGAGGCCTTAATTTCGTGATATATCTTGGAAAATTAGACAAAAACATTTACTTTGTTTGATTTAACAGAGACTATGTAGATCTAGTTAAATATTCTATAAGAACTATTGTAGCTTAACTAAATGAACTTCAGCTTCTTATCAAATTGATATTACGCAAATCACTAATGTACAATTTAAGGGTTGGAGTGTCCAACATATACAGGGTTATTCACGCTATACGACAGGTAATATTGTGGCCAAAATACGTGACTTTCAAAAAGTTTCACTTTGGGGATATATGGGGGTCTATTAGGGCTACTTTTTAAAATTACTTTCATAATATACAGGGTGTCCCAAAAACACTAAAAGTATCAAAGTTGTGTTTTTTTTAATGAAACACCCTGTATTTTATTGCATTTTTGGATCCTTCGATAAAAATAAGTGTGTGTTTTAATAAGGTTTTTATTACATAAACCTTTAGGTTTCTGAAATAATTTGAATTTTGTAAAAATGTAACCTAATTTTCATGTTTCAAATACTTAAAAAATAATTAAGTTATGCATACCAAATTTACACTGAAATGTAACAATAGATCATATTTTATTTTCCAAGTATAATAAATTTGACATCTTATACCGGGTGTAAAAAAATTGGAATTAAACAAATGAGAACTTTAAATGGCTATAACTTCATTTATTTAAATGGAACGCTATATTTATTAATTTATCAGCAAATGCACGTTTTAATTACCTTTGCGTTTTCTGTAAAAACGAGAAGACTTAACACTTAAGATTTAAATACCATTCGATAGGTAATTAAAACGTGCATTTGCTGATAAATTAATAAATATAGCGTATCATTTAAATAAACGAAGTTACAGTAATTTAAAGTTCTCATTTGTTTAATTCCAATTTTTTTTTTCACCCGGCATAAGATGTCAAGTTTATTATACTTGGAAAATAAAATATGATCTATTGTTGCACTTCAGTGTAAATTTGGTATGCATAACTTACTTATATTTTAAGTATTTGAAACATGAAAATTAGGTTACATTTTTACAAAATTCAAATTAATTCAAAAACCTTAAGGTTTATGTAATAAAAACCTTATTAAAACACATACTTATTTTTATAGACGGATCCAAAAATGCAATAAAATACAGGGTGTTTCATTAAAAAAAACACAACTTTGATACTTTTAGGGTTTTTGGGACACCCTGTATATTATGAAAATAATTTTAAAAAGTACCCCTAATACACCCCCATATATACCTAAAGTGAAACTTTTTGAAAGTCACGTATTTTGGCCACAATATTCCGTGCCGTATAGCGGAAATAATCCTGTATATTAGTAGTTTCATTCTTTAATCGTTTCGGCGTTCACTTCGTGGTACATTTTCAATTTATAAAACTTTTTATTTTATCTATTTTTTGCTTCTATTATTTTCGATTTGATTGGTATTAAACTTTAATTAGCACAAAGACAGAACTAAGTTTTAATTGAAGACACTGTTGATTAAAGCATCGAGGGTATAAAAAAGTTATAAGTTTTCTTTATTTTTACAAATTAGTACTTTCACCTCTGTAACAGTTTTAGTGCAGTAAAACAAATTTATAAGAAATGTTAATGTTGTTAAATATTTCAGAAGTACTGTTTTAGTTAAAGTCCACTTTTGAATAGGAAGTGACAGTTTCTTTACAAACATTTTTAACACTAGACGCAGAATATAATTTCTCAATGTTTCTAATATTGTACCACAACAATGTATCACCACACAGTGGCTTCATCAGGTAGATGAAAATATGATTATAAGCAACTACAATTATAACGTATATACTAGGTCATTCGGTTAGCTGTAGATGTAAATTTAGAAAAATTAAGTAATGAAAAGTTGTTGACATCGATCTGATCATTTAGCAGAAGAAAACTGCGTTTGCGAAACTTGTTGATTTCCATCGACTTTTGTAGACTTAGTTTTAATTTTAAATCTTAGTTTTTTTATGTAAAATTTCAAAATTGTGTTTAAATGAGTGGCCTTATTTGGTAAAGTGTTCCGCGTAGGTTGTTTTGGGATTTTCTTGACAAAATTATTAGCCACGATTTCCATTTAAAAAAATGCTGAAAGAAAAGAAGTTTTCACGTTAAATTCAGTAGAAAACTGTTTCTAATCAAATTAGTTTGTAGAATATCTACTACAAATCTGCGTTTTATCAAATTGGCAATCTTTCATTTATGATCTAAAGGTTGGAGGATAGGATAGAGGCCACCCACCCGCCCTACATATATATTGGTACATTTACCACAGTTACTGTTTTAGTTCACAAGAACTATAAAAGAGTTTATGCATGTGTTGTTAAATATTTTATAAATACTATTGTAGCTTAAGTCTAATTGTATATGTAGGGTGGATGGGTGGCCACTATCCTACCCTCAAGTTTTATATTATTAGCGACGGTTTCTATATAAAATTTTCTAAAAAAGGAAATGGTTAATCCAAAATAAACTGCTTCTAATCAAATTGGTTTTTAGCAAATTTAGTTTAAATATGTCTCTTATCAAATTAGTAATCTTTGATTTATGATATATAAGTTGGAGGGTAGGATAGAGGCCACCCACCCGCCCTATATATATATTGGTACTTTTACCACAGTTGCTGTTTTTGTTCACAAGAACTAAAAGAGAGTTTATGCATGTGTTGTTAAATATTTTATAAACACTATTGTAGCTTAAATCTCATTGTATATATAGGGTGGGTGGGTGGCCACTATCCTACCCTTAAGTTTTTTACTATTAGCGACGGTTTCTATATAAAATTTGCTAAAAAAGAGAGAAGTTTTCATGTTAAATCCAGTATAAAAGTGCTCCCAATCAAATTGCTTTTTAGCAAATTTATTATAAATCTGTTTCTTATCAAATTGGTAATCTTTTATTTATGATCTATAGGTTGGAGGGTAGGATAGAGGCCACCCATCCACCCTACATATATATTGATACGTTTACCACAGTTACTGTTTTAGTTCACAAAAACTAAAAGAGAGTTTATGCATGTGTTGTTAAATATTTTATAAACACTATTGTAGCTTAAGTCTCAATGTATATGTAGGGTGGGTGGGTGGCCACTATCCTACCCTCAAGTTTTACATTACTAGCGACGGTTTATATATAAAAAATGCTAAAACAGTCTAAAGTTTTCATGTTAAATCCAAAATAAAACTGCTTTTAATCAAATTCATTTTTAGCAAATCAAGTTAAAATCTACCTGTTATAAAATTGGAAATTCTTGATTTATGATATATAGGTTGGAGGGTAGGATAGAGGCCACCCACCCGCCCTACATATATATTGGTACTTTTACAACAATTATTGTTTTTGTTCACAAGAACTAAAAAAGAGTTTATGCATGTGTTGCTAAATATTTTATAAACACTATTGTAGCTTAAATCTCATTGTATATGTAGGGTGGGTGGGTGTCCACTATCCTACCTTCAAGTTCTAAATTACTAGCGACGGTTTTTTTTATTAAATTTGCTAAAAAAGAGAGATGTTTTCATGTAAATCTAAAATAAAACTGCTTATAATAAAATTAATTCTTAGCAAATCAAGTTAAAATCTACCTGTTATCAAATTGAAAATCTTTGATTTATGATATATAGTTTGGAGGGTAGGATAGAGGCCACCCACCCGCCCTACATATATATTGGTTCTTTTACCACAGTTACTGTTTTAGTTCACAAGAAATAAAAGAGAGTTTATGCATGTTTTGTTAAATATTTTATAGCCACTATTGTAGCTTAAGTCTCAATGTATATGTAGGGTGGGTGGGTGGCCACTATTCTACCCTTAAATTTTAAATTACTAGCGGCGGTTTCTATATAAAAATTGTTAAAAAAGAGGGAAGTTTTCATGTTAAATCCAAAATACAACTGCTTCTAATCAAATTGTCTTTTAGCAAATTTAGTTTAAATCTGCCTCTTATCAAATTGGAAATCTTTGATTTATAATGTATAGGTTGAAGGGTAGGATAGAGGCCACCCACCCGCCCTACATATATATTGGTACTTTTACCACAGTTACTGTTTTAGTTCTCAAGAACTAAAAGGGAGTTTATGCATGTGTTGTTAAACATTTTATTAACACTATTGTAGTTTAAGTCTCAATGTATATGTAGGGTGGGTGGGTGGTCACTATCCTAACCTTAGGTTTTATATTATAGCGACGGTTTCTACATATAATACTAAAAATTTTTTGTGTTAAATCTAATATAAAAATGCTCCCAATCAATTTGTTCTTTAGCAAATTTAGTATAAATCTGCCTATTATCAAATTGGCAATCTTTGATTTATGATCTAAAGGTGGGTGGGTAGGATAGAGGCCACCCACCCACCCTACATATATGTTGGTACTTTTATCACTGTTACTGTTTTAGTTCCCAAAAACTTAAAGAGTTTATGCATATGTTGTTAAATATTTTATAAACACTATTGTATCTTAAGTCTCGTTATTTGTGTAGGGTGGGTGGGTGGCCACTATCTTATCTTCAAGTTTTATATTATTAGCGACGGTTTCTACATATAATACTAAAAATGAGAGACGTTTTCGTGTTAAATCCAATATAAAAGTGCTCCCAATCAAATTGCTTTTGAGGAAATTTAGTATAAATCTGGCTGTTATCAAATTGGAAATCTTTGATTTATGATCTAAAGGTTGGAGGGTAGGATAGAGGCCACCCACCTGCCCTACATATATATTGGTACTTTTATCACTGTTACTATTTTAGTTCACAAGAACTAAAAGAGAGTTGATGCATGTGTTGTTAAATATTTTATAAACACTATTGTAGCTTAAGCCTCATTGTTTATGTAGGGTGGGTGGGTTTCACTATCCTACCCTTAATTTTTATATTATTAGCGACCGTTTTGGTATAAAATTTTCTAAAAAAGATAGTAGTTTTCATGTTAAATCCAAAATTAAACTGCTACTATCAAATTAACTTTTAGCAAATCTTGTATAAATTTACGTGTTATCAAATTGGCAATCTTTAATTTATGATTTATAGGTTGGAGGGTAGGATAGAGGCCACCCACCCATCCTACATATATTTTGGTACTTTTACCACAGTTACTGTTTTAGTTCATAAAAACTTAAAGAGAGTTTATGCATATGTTGTTAAATATTTTATCAACACTATTGTAGCTTAAGTCTCAATGTATATGTAGGGTGGGTGGGTGGCCACTATCCTACCCTTAAGTTTTATATTATTAGCAGCGGATTCTATATAAAATTTTCTAAAAAAGAGATAAGTTTTAATGTTAAATCCAAAATACAGATGCTTCTAATAAAAATGTTTTTAGCAAATCTAATATAAATCTCCTTGTTATTAAATTTGTAATCTATTTTTGTTGTTGTATAGGTTGAAGGGTAGGATAGAGGCCACCCACCCACCCTACATATGTATTGGTACTATTATTACTATTACTGTTTTAGTTCACTGAAATTGAAACAAATATTATGTTGATGTTATAAATATTTTCTAAGCACTCTTCTTGCCTAAGTCCCATTGTATATGTAGGGTGGGTGGGTGGCCACTATCCTACCTTCATGTTTTATATTATTAGCGACGGTTTCTATATAAAATTTGCTAAAAAAAGAAGAGTTTTCATGTTAAATCCAAAATACAACTGTTTCTAATCAAATTGTTTTCTAGTAAATCTATTATAAATTTGCTTCTTATTAAATTGGTAATCGTTCATTCATGTTATAAAGGTTGGAGGGTGGGATAGAGGCCACCCACCCGCCCTATATATATCTGTACTTTTACCACAGTTACTGATTTGGTTCACAAGAACTAAAAGAGAGTTTATGCATGTGTTAAATATTTTATAAACACTATTTTAGTTTAAGTCTCAATGTATTTGTAGGGTGGGAGGGTGGCCACTATCCTACCCTTAATTTTTATATTATTAGCGACGGTTTCTATATAAAATTTGCTAAAAAAGAGAGAAGTTTTAATGTTAAATCCAAAATACAGATGATTCTAATCAAAATGTTTTTTAGCAAATCTAATATAAACCTGCATTTTATTAAATTGGTAATCTATTTGTTATGTTGTATAGGTTGAAGGGTATGATAGAGGCTACCCACCCACCCTACATATGTATTGGTACTATTATTACTATTACTGTTTTAGTTCACTGAAATTGAAACAAATATTATGTTTATGTTATAAATATTTTCTAAGCACTCTTCTTGCCTAAGTCCCATTGTATATGTAGGGTGGGTGGGTGTCCACTATCCTACCTTCAAGTTATAAATTACTAGCGACGGTTTTTTTTATAAAATTTGTTAAAAAAGAGAGATGTTTTCATGTTAAATCAAAAATACAACTGCTTCTAATCAAATTAATTCTTAGCAAAACAATTTAAAATCTACGTATTATCAAATTATAAATCTTTGATTTATGATCTATAGGTTGGAGGGTAGGATAAAGGCCACCCACCCACCCTACATATATATTGGTACTTTTACCACAGTTACTGTTTTAGTTCACAAAAACTAAAAGAGCGTTTATGCATGTGTTGCTACATATTTTGTAAACACTATTGTAGCTTAAATCTCATTGTATATGTAGGGTGGGTGGGTGGCCACTATCCTACCTTCAAGTTTTACATTATTAGAAAGAGTTTCTATATAAAATTTGCTAAAAACGAGAGTCGTTTTCAAGTCAAATCCAATATAAAAGTGCTCCCAATCAAATTGTTTTTTATCAAATTTATTATAAATCTGCTTCTTATCAAATTGGTAATCTTTAATTTATGATCTATAGGTTGGAGGGTAGATAGAGCCACCCACCCACCCTACATATATATTGATACGTTTACCACAGTTACTGTTTTAGTTCACAAAAACTAAAAGAGAGTTTATGCATGTGTTGCTAAATATTTTATAAACACTATTATAGCTTAAGTCTGTTTATATATGTAGGGTGGGTGGGTGTCCACTATCCTACCTTCAAGTTCTAAATTACTAGCAACGGTTTTTTTATAAAATTTGCTAAAAAAAGAGAGATGTTTTTATGTAAATCTAAAATAAAACTGCTTATAATAAATTGAATAAAACACGATAACTTTGTATAAAAATGTATAACGAAGTAGAAGCCTCCAACATATATAACATAAGCTTATAATAAAATTAATCATAGCAAATCAAGTTAAAATCTGCCTGTTGTTAAATTGGAAATCTTTGATTTATGATTTATAGGTTAGAGGGTAGGATAGAGGCCACCCACCCGCCCTACATATATATTGGTACTTCTACCACAGTTACTGTTTTAGTTCACAAGAGCTAAGAGAGAGTTTATGCATGTGTTGTTAAATATTTTATAAACACTATTGTAGCTTAAGCCTTATTGTTTATGTAGGGTTGGTGGGTGGCCACTATCCTGCCTTCAAGTTATAAATTATAAGCTGTGCTCTTCTTATTAATTAAATAAAGAAAATAAGAAGAGTATTCATGTTAAGTTTAGTACAAAATAACTTCTAATTAAATTGATTTTCATCCGGACATTAATCTATGATCTATGGTTTTGAGGGCGGACAGAGGCATCCACCAATCCTGCATAAATATTAGTACATTTAACACTGTGTCCCTTATAATTTTATAAAGCAAGAACAGAAATTATATTACTACATAATATAAGCGGATATCACTTCTCATGTTGCGTAAGGGCATATAAAATTAATTCAGAACTATCGCTGTACTACACTGTCAGAAAAATTTTTAGCACTCAAAGAACAATTGGACAGCCTACTTGCTACATATTTTCAAATACGTTTCAGCCAATATGGTTTTATAAATTCGTTAAAATCATTACTCATCTGCCTATTGAAGCTTCTTTGTAATTAAGAAATTGTAGCAATGTCCAATAAAATTAAACAAAACTCTTAAAACATCTACACGTTATTAATTGAAGTCCACAATGGAATTTTGCCAAATAACAGCTTTATCAATTTAATATTGAATGTTTTGCTTACACAACTCTTTTATTTAGTTAGAAGATTAATTAAAACACCTGTTTTTATGTCATTATTAATAGTGAAACAAAACCAAGTATTTTAATTAATCTTCTGACTATCATAAAAATTTTCACCACGACTTAAGCGAGAATTTAATTCATCGTGCTTTTTTATTTAACTGATTTATAGTTCGGCAACTTAACTTGCTGTCCGCACAACAACAATAACGCAAGTTAAGTTGCCTAAAAAGAGTAATACAAACAAACAGACTGATAATGTAGATCTATATTTATCTGACCAAATTAACAACGGTCAGTTAAATATAGACCAACATTATCAGCCTCCACTCACGCTGTAAATTTTGAGAATGACATTCCGTGTTTATCAGCGTTAAGGTTTGGTGTATCTTGTCAGGTAAATTTCGACAGTGATGGATGTTCATTAATATTGGTAAATTATGTGAAAATCAATGGCCACATTATAGTGCTGTTTGTAACTATCCATAAGGCAGGAACATTATATAATATTAATACCAACAAATACTTTTTCTATTAGTTCAAATTATTATTTAATTCATCAGAAGTCGTGTGATGAAATTTACAAATAATCGGATGGCTAATTAATTATTCAGAACATTTTAAATTGTATATATAAATGATGTGCTGTCACTGTTTTCATTTGTAATTAATTATTCAACCCAAATAATAAGTTCTATGGTAAATTTGACGAATAATAATCTTTCGGTTTAATTTTAATAAAATAATAAATTAATTAATTATTCATCAAATTAATTATATATTCACGTAACTCAATCAATCAATTTAAGCGCTATAATCATTTCAATTTTATTTTTCCGCCCATTTTCGTTTTTAATATAAAACTAGTCTTCTCTTTTGACAATTTAAAAACTAAACTACTACAAAAGAATACATAACTTTACTATTTACTCGACTTATCATTTTCTTCTGTAATGTCACAAAGTAATAATGCACAATCGTTCAAGTGACCTATTGCATTTCGCCTTTTACTTTGAAAAGGAGCTCGTCGTTATAGGAAATAAATGAATACGTAGCGAAAGAGGTTTTTTACAGTAAGTCCGTGAAATCTGTTGAATAAGTAAGCAAATCATAAGATTCCCCTTATTTCGATATTTCACTTACGTCGTCCCATTCGAGATTTCGGATGAAAGCCTCGGATGCATTTCGACTGCATCTCACGTATCATAGACGTCGCGAAGCCTTACGAGATCCCACCCTGAAACCCCAACAGATTGGCCCAGTTATCAAGGTGGAGCCAAATAAATCCCTTCAAGTTACGTCTGTTAATTACATTTCCGACAATCACTATGTACAACGTTGCTAAATGATTAAAGGAACATGATTGGATTTTTTATATAGCGAATTTATTAATCATTAATAAATTATTTTTTTTATACAATAAAAAACTTAATAAATTGTGTGTATAATAGGATTTAACCTTCGTTTTATGTTGACTATAATTTCGATAAGTTGTGAAAGAATCAACGATTATATTTTATTTACTAGGCAGAAAGATCGATAGCTTTTTGACAAATTAATACATTAACACCTCATTATAATGTTAATATGTACAAATTTTGTTAATAAATAAATTACTACTACTTTTATTTACTTAATTAATTCAATAAGCAATATAATTTTAAAGAAGTAACTGACTTTAAAAACCGTTGACAAAATTTAATGTCGCAATGTGTGCGTAGTTTCACATTCATTACGTAACATAAAATATTTTACGTTGATGTTAAAACACTTAAACCGTCGGCATGACGCTACGGTGCAAATATTTCAGCGGCCAGGGTTAGTGAGACAAACACAAAGTAAATATTTCAACTATATTTTTACCACTGGGAAAATTGTGAGTTTGACTTTTATGAAAAATGTGCACCGCCAGACCACTACTCTCCGTGCTTAATTAAACGTTTCCCTTTAATTAAAACAGTTCTCCCTTCGACGTTAGGTTTTTTTTTGCGCGCGCCTATTTGCTTAAATTTTTAATTGAAATATTCCCGGCGCGTAACTAAATTATGACGGTTGCGGAAAGCAATTTTTTTCCTTTCTCTAAATGTCGATTAAATAAATATTTAAGTTTCTCGTTAGAGACGCTTCAAACGGAATGAGAATAATTATAGTTAATGCCAGTTATAAATGTGTGCCCGGCGCATCCACCAAAAGTGATAATCGAGTTTATCTAGACTATAACTTGAAAAATATTGTTCATATCATTATTAAATTTTATATTCGAATCTATAATATTGGTAATTTTAATAATTAATAATAATTACGGTTGATAAATTTTTATAACCCTAAAAAAAACTTATTAAAAGAATGCGTATTATCCAGTATCAATATTGCCAAATTTTCACGGTAATATCCACGTAGTTACTCGACCCTGTTTATCCAATAATTCCCCTAAAATCACCACCCCTTGAAAGTTAATTACGTCCATAAAGTGTGTCGCCCGTAAAGTTTTAGGTATTTAATGCGTTCCGGCTAATTCGGTACATGGAATATCAATATATTCCTGGCTTAATAAATGGATTCACGCTAATCCGTTGGCTTTATGGACTATGGGAATTCGATTTTAAGACACTGCCGTTGAGTAATGATCGTTCGAACTTACAAAAAAAAATCGATGGGAACGCATTAATTAATAATTGCGAGCAAGCAAAACCTGTTAAGATTGGAACCAAACGTAATTTTTACAGCTAATTAAAGCGTCTACCCTTTTAAATTTGATTACGCAGAAATAGGCTAACGAAGGGGGGTAATTGCAATCAACCCGAACAAGGATCACTCTTAATTATTAACCTTTTTTCGAAAAGAAACGTCAGTTTTTAGTTATTAAATTAATTCTAGTCGTGTAAATTACTGTACACAGCCAATATCGGTTTGGCCATTTAAATGAGCAAGTCCACTCCGCCGAATATCCGATTTAAGCGAAACCAGGGGCATTTACGGAAAGCCGAGAGATAGGGTGAGGGTTAATTGGCAGGTGAATAACGAAATGGGCAACCGACGCGAATCATTGGGTGCGACATGTTGTGCACAAATGGATACATGTACGTTTAATGGTCGAACAGATTGATTTTTGTGTACTTTTCCCTGCCCCCATTCCACCCCGCGGGAGGATCAAAGGGTGGATTAAAATATACTCTTTAATTGGAAACGGACGCCGAATAGATTTACAATTCGCTGTGGTGATTATTTTTCATTCGTGCATATTTTAATTGAATAAACAAGTTCCATTCGAATATAACTGCAAAAAAAATGGATTTTTAAATCCCTTTTAAAAAATAGCTAAAAAGTTCTGACTTAATTGCTAATCATTCAGCAACGTTTTTGTTAAAGTTACTAGTCAATTATTTTTCGTGGAAATTCATAACTATTTAATATTCGCTTTGAAAATATTTTATTAAAACATATAAATCAATGCATTTAAAATTGAAATAAATATTCTTTGAAGTGTATTGAACAGCTTTATTAATACTCGGTTGTGTCGACAAATTTTTTATCTAAAAGCATATTTTTTAAATATTTGTGAATATTACAGATAACAATAAAATTTTCATTTATTAACATTAAATAAATTAGAAGTATTAAATGATCGATAAAATCTAAAATGTTTTATTAATTTATAATCCTGGCGCATCCACCAAAAGTGACAACAAAATATTACAACATGTTACTTAGTGTCTAATTCGTAAACGTTTCATTTAACATGAAATTAATGAGAAGTATCAAATGAGCAATAAACTGTAAAATGTTTCACTAATCACCTAATTTTTAATCCACCAAAAGTTATCAAATATTACAACGTGTTACGTATTGTCTAATTCGTAATCGATTCCTTACTTTTAAAAAACACATGCCTGGCGCATTCACCAAAAGTGATGACTTATCGTTAAACCTAACCTAACCTAACCTAACCTAACCTAACCTAACCTAACCTAACCTAACCTAACCTAACCTAACCTAACCTAACCTAACCTAACCTTTTTTTTGTGGCCGGGAGGTGGAAAATCTTTTAAAGACTGAGTGTGGGGGTCCCCAGAACTATACTGGTATACCCACTAAAAACCACCTCCCCAAGTCGACCCTGACACCCCGCGGAACCGCCGTCTGGCATTACTTCACGGGGTGTAGGGTGTCGTCTGCGTCGGTGATGTGTGCTTGTGTATGATGAGTGTGTGTGTGTGTGTGTGCCACCCCGTGGAACCGCCATCAGGCATAACATCACGGGGTATCAGTTTCGTGTTGTGTGTGTTTGTGTGTGTGTGTGTGTGATGTGCGTGTGTGTGCAATGAACGGCTCGGGTACGTGGGGTCGCTACTCCCAAATGGCTGTGCACGTCAACCGCCCCTGCGGGAAACCTAACCTAACCTAACCTAACCTAACCTAACATGTCATTATTTGCCTGATTGATTATTACATACATATTACCAATCAAATTCAGTTAAATTTAAGATATCAATGAAAAGTATGGTGTATATTTTAATAAGTAAAAATTTGCCTATAAAATTATGAACCCCTTATTTAAAGCCAACGTATTCTTAATGAAACAATTCTAATTAAACCGCAGATATCAAATAATTGTGTAGTGCATATTTTATTCAGTAAAAATGTACGTATTGTTGAACTTGATCCACTAAGATTATTAAGCTACGATGTAAAGCCGGGGATTAAAAGTTGAAACGAGAGACTTTAATATAAATGCAAATATTAATATTCCACAAAACGAATGTTGCACCGTCGGCGTAATTTCCTGTTTACGAGTTTTACATGTTCTGGCCCTAGCAACAGATTACCGAATAATTGGTCCTATGCAGGCGATTTGAAACTTTAAAATTTAGTGAAACCGCATGAATATTTATTACGAATGTTGGCGTTGATGGGAGTTATATGAATATAAACGATAAACCATACGATTGCTAAAAAGGAATTTGTGAATTAAGCAGTTATAAATTCTTTAAGTGGTGATTGTTTAATCTAATACAGTTCCTTGTTAATTACAACTAGTTTAGGTTGTAAAACTCAAATTTCCATTCCTTATGTTTTGTGATGAACCAGTTGGAAATTGAATAATTGTAATATAAGCACGAAAACAACTGAAACAAGTTGGAGAGGAGACGTCGTCGTCTCGCTAGGTAGAATAAATTGTAAGTGTAAAGTTTCTTTGTAGCAATATAAACTCCTAACTTCGTGCATACTCAGATGCTTCCCGTTCAAATTTAATACTGAGGCTGAAAAACACACAACGCCTGAGAGTTTAATAGTGCATACAAGAGAAGGAATATTTATAAAAAATGTGTATATATATATTTATATATGGTGTAGATAGATATTTACGTGTAAAGCACACACGCAATTAATTCTGTAAACAATTATTAGTGCGGGAACACACGTGGAACTCAATTTAAACTGTGGCTGTTAATTAAATGATATCGATCGTATGCAGATAAACTAACTGTTTGGATTGCCTGTTACGAACATAAATTATATTAAATCACATTAACAACGCCGCACAGCACTATTATAAAGAAGTTAATAATTTATTTCCTGGTTAAAGCTTCGACCCTATAATGAGCACTTGGCTATAAACGACTCTAATATGAAATTATTGAATTATTATGCCCTCCCAACAAAATCAACACACCGGTTTCAATCTATTTTAGATCTCATCAGCGTAACGCCTAATATTCTTAGCCTCTATACAACTCCATATGAGTGGGTGGGCAATTATTAGTACTTAAAGATTTAACAATTGGCACGTATAAAAATTATCTTTTCCACACTCCAGCAATTCAAATCTACACGTCGCTAATTATGTGCCCCCCAAAAAAACTTCTTGCGGCGTTTTAATTTCGCAAAAAGCGTTTTTTTTTCGCGGTAGAGTTTTACATGTATGGGGAACATTAATCATCCGACATAAAGCCATCGGACAAAAAAGCGCTGAATCGGGAAAGGGCTAGACTTCCACTGGCAGCCACCCTCTCCCCCCCACCTCCTTTTTAAACATAAACCCGATTTATATATAAAATACTTCTTCTGGCCGCTTTAAATTTCAATTAATCAAAAATAATGAAAACGCGAACGAGCGTGAAAAATTTTGACGACGCAAAAGTTGCGAATTGAATAGAAAACATTACACGATTTGTTTTTTTCTTATTAACGAATAAAATCATTCATTATAAATTAACTAAACTTTAATTTTTAAATAATGAAGAAGGATACACGATTAATACTACAAAGTAAACGCATACACAATTAAATATTTTCATTTCTTTGTTTGTTTATACTAATCAGGTTTAGCTCATTAAAAACAAATCATTATGACATTAGCAATGAAAACATTTTATTTTATAATTAGTAGAATAATCCATATTAATAATATAAATCAGAAATAAAACGTATTTCCCTGTAAAATAATAATAATAAACCATAATGGGAAGTAAGCCATATTTCTGTTTTATATTTTTTATTTTATTTATACGTCATTACAATTTCCTTTTAATTTCAAACATTATTTTTTACCCTATTATTCACATAATATCTGTATTTAACTAAAACTTTCTTTCGCATAAAACTTGCTAATTACCATCCATCCCGAGATCCCCTAATTAGAGGAAATTATTGTCGCATTTTTTCCCGCGCATAAATATGCGCTGAATAAAAGGAGGGAGAACTCATCGCTTTTTAATTAGCGACTTCGGCTTGTTTCCGTTTTCTCATGCAAATGTTTTTCTTTTTTTTCCTTTCGTGCGTATTTAATCAAATCTAAATTTACAAACAAAACTGACGTTCTTAATTAAAATAATGAATCTTTATATCGGTGTGTGTGTGTGTGCGTTGAGGGTGTTGGCCGGGGAGGGGATGGTCGAGGGTGGTTATTTATTATTTCGTATAATAACCTCCATAACATGCAGTGCAAAATTTATGAGGGGTCATATGAAATCGATTGAGATTTATGTTTTTGGGATACTGATTTTTTTTCAGCCGAGGCTCGAAATTGGCGTACATAACATTAATAACGAATAAGCGGGGGTGAATTTTATGGTGGAAGGGTGGAAATGTTGTAATTATAATAAGCAACGTTTATATTAGGCAAAATGTGAAATGAAAATTTTAAACTAAACGAAAATTATTTTTTTTCCAAGAAAATATTTATATAGAAACATTTTGATTTGTAAAGAAAAGAAACAAGGGAGAAATTATATTTAGTAACAAAAGCAATATCATACACTAAACTTCAATTGTTCTTTTTATCTTTCAAACTTGAAGTTTATCCTTTTTATGAAGACAAAGGAATTTTAGGATTATCGGTGTAAATGACCTTCATTCAAATTCTTTCTGATGTTAAATAATTGAAAAAGTTTCTTGTACAGCTAATGAAAATGTTTACATCGTAAACGAAATGTACATTTAGCAAAATAAAAATAAACTGTATATAAAGTGATTATTTAATAGTAATATCAATAACAATAAACACAGTTATTTGCTCACAAAATTGGACGAACTTTAGCCATTGAGGCTCCTCTACCACTTAACCCATAAAACATTACAATTGACAATGACAAGAAAGAACTAAACTACCCTAGTAATTATTAATAGCAATTTAAAATTTGTTTGAAACAATTTTAATAACAACTAAACTATTACAAATAATATTTAATTTATTAAAACAAAACTTTTAATAACGATTATAAATTTGCTGAAATATAGAATTTAAAATTTTCCAAAAAACTTTCTAAGTTTATATATTCTATTCAGATGAAGAAGAAAACGGTTTACCATTTTATTTTGTTGAAAACAGCGAAATTAAAAAATATTTCTTTAAATTGGCCAAACAACTAGTCCCCTTTGTTAAAAATTACTTTTAACTTAGTTGAAGTTAAAATTTTGATCAAATTACTAGAAAACCTGAAAAGAAGAGAAAAAGAAAAAATATAAACTTTATTAAAACAAATATACTTTTTCAAAAAAATAAAACTTACTGAAGAAAAATTACTTTATCAGAAGGAAGAATTTTAGAATTTTATTAATCGACTTTCTAAAAACTTTCTACATCTATTAAATAATCATTTTAAAATCTTATTTTATCAAAAACTGAAATTTTCGTAATGATAATTTATATATATTTTTGTTTAGTTTGAATTTTGCAAAACCTACTTCATTAAAAAATAGAACAACTGACAGTCTACTGACAACTTAGAATTTAAAAAATTGCTTTTTCTTTCTTGTAAGAAAAAAAAATTGATAACTTTTCAAAAAGTAGCAATTAAAAATTAAAAAATGGTTTGTATTCATTGTAGAATGAGTTATTTACTAAAATATTTTTTTATATAGATAGATAGTTATTTTATTAGTGCTAATAGAAATAAATCTTTACACAAGTCACTTATAAAAATTTGTGTAAAGTGTATAAACATAATTTCAAAAAATATTTTTAAACTTGAAACTGAAAAAATGAAATTTTGGTAATGAAAGTCAGTTTTATATCTTTTGTTCTGTTTAAAATTAGTTGAAATTTGCTTAGGCCAGTTGAAACTGTAAATTTTAGAAAAAGTTTGAAATTTGCGAAACCTACTTCATAAAAAAGAAAATTGATTCAAAGAGTTTATTAATAAAACGCAATTAAAAGCGCATTAAAAAGTATTTGTATTTAAAAAAGAAATGTTTAAACAATTTAAATTAAAAAAGTAAATGTATATATTTGTTAAGAAAGAATTATGACAACTTTTAAAAGTAGCAAAAGATTTATGTATTCAGTAGAATAAATTATTTACTAAAAGTGATGTTATTATATATAAAAAAGTGTATAAACATAAGATATATTTTAAAACTAGTTTGAAAATAGTTAAGAAATTCAACAACAAAAATTTGAAATTATTTAAAAAAATTTAAATAAATCTTGAAAAGGAAACAATTTTAATTTTTTGCAACAAAACAATTAAATTTTGATGAGAAATAATTCAGAACATTCTATAAATTGTATTTCTAAAATTGATTAAATATTTTTTTTCTTCTTATTATACGAGAAAGAATTAAAATAATTGTAATAGTTGCAATGTTGCAAAATTTATAAAAAAATAGTTATAAATTCAACTAGAAATTGAACGAAAAACTTTCTAAAATGTTTCTGCATCAACTTAAAAAAACAGTTTTATCAAAATCATTTGAAATTTTGGTAATGGACTGATCACAGGTGATAGATGAGAGATAACAAATGATAGATGACAAATAGCTATGGTCAAAAAGACTTGAAACTAAGAAAAAAAGAACGACAAACAATAGATGTTTAATTTTAAAGATTTGAAATTATCACATAAGAGACGACAATCAACAGATATTAAATGTCTGATGACAGCCGATAGATGACAAACGACAGATGGCAGATGATAGATGACAAATGATAGATGACAAATGATAAATGACAAATGATAGATGATAAATGATAAATGATAAATGATAAATGAAAATAACAAATGATAGATGACAAAGGATAGGTGCCAGACAATTACGATACAAAAAACTTGATACTAACAATCAAGAGACGAAAAAAAAACATATCAGTGCCATCACAGGTGACAGATGATAGATGACAAATGACAGATCGCAGATAGCTATGGTCAAAAAATCTTGTAACTAACAAACAAAACAACAAGAGACGAAAAACAACAGATGTTAAATGCCATATGCCAGATGACAGACGGCAGATGACAGACGACAGACGACAGATGACAGGCAACTATGGTCAAAAATACTGAAAACTAAGAAACAAGAAATGTAAAACAACAGGTGTTGATGATAGATTGCGGATAACAGATAATAAATGACAGTTGATAAATTGATAAAGTCAGGCGAAAGATGTTGGATGACAGGAAAGATGGATGACAAATGTAAGATGACAAATAATTATGGTTAAAAAGACTTGAAACTAACCATGTTTCATAACCAACATATGTTATAATGCCAGATGACAGGCGATAGATGGCGGATGACAGATAACAAATAATAGATGATAAATGACAGATGACAGAAAAATATTGATACTAACAAACAAGAGACGTCAAACAACATATGTTAAATGCCAGATAACTGATCACAGGTAACAGATGATAGATTGCAAGCGACATATGGCAGCTAGCCATTGTCAAAAAGACTTGAAACTAAGAAACCATAAACAATTAATAATATGTAAGTGTACAAATACAAAAAATGATAGATACCAAATGATAGATGATAAATGATAGATGATAAATGATAGAGGACAGATAACTATGGTAAAAATTATTTGATAATAACAAACAAGAGACGTCAAACAACATATTTTAAATGTCAGATAACTGATCACAGGTGACAGATGATAGATGACAAGCGACAGATGACAGCTAACCATTGTCAAAAAGACTTGAAACTAAGAAATTATAAACAATTAACAATATGTAAGTGTACAAATACAAAAAAATGACAGATAACAAATGATAGATGATAAATCATTTTTTGTATTTGTACACTTACATATTGTTAATTGTTTGTCAGATGACAGATGACAGATATCTATGGTCAAAAATATTTAATACTAACAAACAAAATATTTTAAATGCTAGATGATAGATAACAAATAAAACAAATGACAGATGACATGTAAAAATCTGTTTTTATTTATATTTTTGTTTTAAATTAGTGAATATTATAGCGGAAAAAGAACGAAAGTTTGATTTAAAAAACTAATTTGCCAATTTGTTTAAAATCAAAGCTAAATTTTAGATGTCTTAAATTTGCAAAACTTAATTCATTAAAAACTAACAATTGAAAAGTTGTTTATAACTTAGAATTAAATAAATGCTTCAAATAATTAAATTAAACAAAAAAACTATTGAAAAAAAATTTAAACAAAACATAATCTTTTAACGATTTTAATTTTTCAAAATAAAAAAATCCATGTATTTTAAATTTTAATTTTTTTTTTGCTAAGTTAATAAATTTGAATTAAAAACATTAATTAACGTTCGATTTAAAAAAAAAATAAGTTTCTGAAAAATGGTTTGCTCAAAAACATTTTCGATCCAAGAAAGAAAACGATAAAAATAAAAATGAAATTTAGTAAGCTTTCAGTTTAAAAAACTTAGTTTATTTTAAAAAAAGACAATTGAAAATTGATTGATAACTTAAACTTAAAAAATAAATGCTTTATATAATCAAAGTGTTTAAACGGCAATTTAAAATTTAAAAAATTCTAATCATGAATTAATTTCTCACTTAACCCGTCGTGAAACAATTGAAACAAACCGAAGCGTTTTAATCAGTGATCTTATTAATTTACAATTAAAAAAAAAACAGTTGAAACTTATTCAAAACAGAAACAATTTTTAAACGATTTAGATTTTTTTAATGTAAATTTTTAATCAGTGATCTTATTAATTTACAATTAAAAAAAAACAGTTGAAACTTATTCAAAACAGAAACAATTTTTAAACGATTTAGATTTTTTTAATGTAAATTTGTTAATAAGTACATAATAAAACTTATTAACAAATTTACATTAAAAAAATCTAAACCGATTAAAAATTGTTTCTGTTTTGAATAAGTTTTTTTTAAATTAGTTAGATCACTGATTAAAACTTTTTAAGTTTTATTATGTACTTTAATTTTAGAAAAAGTTTGAAATTTGCAAAACATACTTCATTAAAAACAGGACAATTGCAAGTTTTTTTAACAAATTAGAATTTAAAAATTTGCTTCAAATAGTTAACGTATAACAAAAACAATTAAAAACTTATTAAAAATGAGTTGTAAATTATCAAAGAAAGGAAAAAGAAGTGAACAGTTTAAATTTTAAACATTTATGCATTTGTTAAGAAAAAAATATTTTTGTATTCAGTAGAGTTAATTATAAAAATTGTTATTTTATAAAAAAGTGTTCAGTGTATAAACATAATTTAATGAAATATTTTGAAACTGGTTTGAAAATAGTTTAGAACTTCAACAACAAGCATTTGAAATTATTTAAAAAAAGTGAAAATTTTCTTGAAAAAAAAAACATTTTTAATATTTTAAAATAAAACAATTAAAATTTTGATGAAAAATAATTAAGAAGTTTCTATACGTTGTGTTTCTAAAATTGGTTAAATGGTTTTCTTTTTCTTACATGTACAAGAAATGATTTTTCTTTGAGAAGTTAAATAAAATTTGTTTTAATAGTTATATGATTTCATACCAAAAAAATTGAAACCGTTAAAAATATTTAAAAATCAGTTAGTCAGTTTTAATTAATTAACTGGTTTTTAAATATTTTTAACAGTTTCAATTTTTTTTGGTATGAAAACATAAAACTATTAAAATAAATTTCACTCTATTAAAAATAATCAAATTTGTTTATTCGATAAGAAATAATTCAGAACTTTCTATAAATTGTATTTCTAAAATTGATTAAATAACTTTTTTTTCTTATTGTACAAGAAACAATTGAAATAATTGAAATAGTTGCAAAGTTCCAAAGTGTATAAAAAATATAATAACAAAAAATTGTTATAAATTCATATAAAAATTGAAAGAAAAAACTTTCTAAAATGTTTCTGCAACAACTTTAAAAATATATATTTATGAAAATCAATTGAAATTTTGAAAATAAAAATCAGTTTTTATTTATTATTTTGTTTTAAATTAGTGGAAATTGTGTCAGGAAAAGAATGAAAATTTGATTTAGAAAATTGCAAATTTGCTTGAAGCCTAAACTAAATTTTAGAAAAGGTTTTAAATTTGCAAAACTTAGTTTATGCAAAAACATCAATTGAAAACGTGTTGATTGATAACTTAGAATATTAAATAAATGATAATAAAATATATAAGTCCTTTACGTTGTAGAAAATTAACTAATAATTAAAAAAAACACGAAAATATTTCGTAAAATCTACAACAAATGAGTCTTATTAAGACTACAAGAACAAACCACTTTTGAAACTGTTTCAAACGTGGTTTGTTCTTAATAAGGCTCATTTGTTGTAGATTTTACGAAATATTTTCGTGTTTTTTCTAATTATTAATTAAATAAATGCTTCGAATAATTTAACTACCACAAAAAAAATCTATTGAAAAAATTAAAAAAAAAACAGTTGTAATTTTTTTTTAAATTTTGCAATTTCCAAAACTAGAAAACGCCAGATGTAGAAAACGCATGTCTCTTTAATTTTAGTTATTTTTTGGTTAAGTTAATAAATTAGAATTAAAAACATTAATTACCGTTCGATTAAAAAAAAACTAACTTTCTCAAAAACATTTTCGATAAAAAAATTTTTTTTATGAAAATAAAAATGAAATTTAAAAAGCTTTCAATTTGCAAAACTTTATAAAAATGCCTTATATAATCAAAAAAGAAATTTTAAATTAAAAAAAAGATCATATTATGAATGAATTTCTCACTTAACCCATAGTGAAACAAAACCAAGCTGTTTAAAGCAGCAATCTAATTAATTCAAAAAAACAGTTAAAACTTATTCCAAACAGGAACAATTTTAAAATGATTTCAATTTAAAAAAAGAACAAATAAATGTAAATTTGTTAACAAGTAGATATAAAAACTTTATACATAAAAGAAGCAATTAATTATTTGATTAAAAATTTGTTTTTTATCGATTGGAACTTCTGTAAAAACGGTTGAAAGCTTTCAAAAAGAAAACTATTCAGATTATTGAAATTTTAGCAAGAAAAGCAATATTTACCAGTTAGAATTAATTTATCGATGCATATTACCTTTATCTAAACCCTTGCCTATATGAAATCATTGAAGAATGGGATAGCTGACACCCACCCACCCTACATATACAAAAAAAATCCCAATCGCTCCTACCTTTTTGGTTTTATATTAATTTATGATTAATTTATGATATTTGCGAATCAAATTTCATTAACCATACTTTTGTAAAGTATTTTGACTATAATATAGAGACCACCCATCCATTTTTTATATTTACTTTTATTTAAACTTATGTTTTTGTTTTGTTACCATGCAAACAAACAAAATGTTTTATAATATACTCGAAATCATCATCTAACTTTGTAGTTACTTTTTTTGTAGATAGAAACGAGGATTTGTAGTTTTTAAAGAATGTATATGTAGGGTGGGTGGGTGGCCACTATCCCAACCTCCAATACCAATAACATAAGCGAGGGTTTACTGAATTAAAAATTTAATTATATCGTCGAATTCTTAATGTGAATAATGAGAATTTTCTTTTAGTCCAAATGACTGTTAAAAACTGAAGGTTAAAAATTGAAACCTTAAATTTTTACTTATGTCATCTTATTTCCTTATTATTTCTTGTAACTCATTCTTTATAAATACTGTTTAATTGTTACTTATCCACCCTAGATATGCAAAATTATTTCAATCACTGTTTTTTTCTAGGTTTCATATTAATTTATGATTCATTTTATTTGCGTATAAAATTCTATAAACTATACTTATGTAAAGTAATTGAAGAATATGATAATAGCCACCCATCTATTCTTTATATATTATATTTTAATTTAAACTAAAAACTCTCGTTTCGTTACCAAGAAAATGAGCAAAGTTTTGGATATAATACTTGAATTCATCAACTACCTAACTTTGTTGTTAAATATTCTGAAGGTATAAACGAGGGTCTGCAGCCTAAAGTGGTATATATATGTAGGGTGGGTGGGTGGCCACTATCCCACCCTCTAATCCGTACAACATAAGCGACAGTTTACTAAATTTAAAACTGAATTATATGATCGAATTCGTATTATAAATAGAAATAGTAGTAATTCTACTAGAAATTACTTTTAAAAAATGAGGCAAACTAATTACATATTTAAATTATCGTTTTAATATACGTAATTCATCCTAAATTAATACGGTCTGAGTGATTGATAATTGAGTCTTATATTACGCTAAAAATTTTGAAATATTAAATGACGCTCTTAAACTTATAAAATTTAAAGTTTTGATAAAGACAGGATAATCAATGATAAATAAGTAGTGTTTTATAAACAAAGTAATTATTTTTTCATTTTATACTGACCGAGCTATTCTTTTTACTTATTATAAGAATAAAAATATCTTTTGAATGGTAAAATCTCTTGTAGCTTAATAAATACGTGTCGCAAAATCTTTTGAATGGTAAAAACTCTTATAGCTTAATTGTAATTCTGTAATTTGTAATTTTATGATTATGATTTTCAGATTTTATTATCTCAAATATTCAATTAATATATTTGTTACATTCATTTTCTTCTTTTGTATGAGTATTTTATTTTAAACTTAATTTTATACAATTTATGTTGTAAATTAGTTAAACCGTCCAACAAATATATTATTATTATTAATAATTTCCTTTTTCTGATAAAAGTTTGTTAAAAATAGTTATTTAAATGTATTTATTTAAAGTAAATACCTATTTTTATTAAATAATATTAGAAACTTTGATCATCATTACGCAACGCTGTGCCTGTTATCGATTGGCAGCGGATTAATCTAAATATATTGCCTGTTTTTCCCAAATCCTAAGGCTTTAAGTCGCGTGAATTTATGACCTAATATTTCAAGGAATGATTTTAATTTACAACTTACGCATTACCAGTGGATTTAGTATTTTCTACAAATCATTTAATTAATAACAATATTACACAAACATAAAAACAATACTTAAAATATTAATATGTAATAAGTCTAGACCAATAATTTTGGATGTTATATTTCTGACTCAACTTTAAATTGAGCTATAAAAAAGATCATTTTCCATATAGTAAGAAAAATTATCTCGAGCCAACGAGATAGAAAATATTATAATATACAGAAAATAAATAATATATATAATATGCTTATCTATCAGAAGGTTATAGAAATGTAAATAATCAACAATTCATGTTTTAACACTCACTTCTATCTACTGGATCGAATTAACTGAAAGTAAAGCTACAATTAATTATTAAAGTTTTCGTTCATACTTAAAAATGATGGTAATGACCGCTACTATGTGGTAGTTCATTTTAAAAAAGGTAAATAAAAATAATTTTTAAGTTTTTATACCATACCAGTTCATACTTATAAAAATACATGATGTAACAGCCGAAATAATTGAGGTATTTCATCAGGACCAAAACAACTAATAACATTAAATCTTTACAATGCTAACAATAGGAAGTATTGTACAATACTGTCAGCACACCAGATGGTAATTTCAAACAGGGAAATATTAAAATTCTCAAATTCTAAAATTTCACCTATAAATTTGTTTGTATAACAGGTAATTTATTTTTGTGACTTAACTTTTAATGGTACGTGCAGTTAGCTAAACTAAAGTCACAAAAATAAATTACATGTTATACAAACAAAGTTATAAGTGTAATTCATTTTTATTCAACATCCTTCAACATCAACAACATTATAATATTTCAATTTCAGAGATACACCACGAATATAATGTCTCAATTATTTATTTATTTATTTTACTACAGTTACTTAATTATTCCCTCTTTGGATGAAGTATTCATTTATTAAAATAAATATATTATAAGAAAAAAAGTAATATAATACATACAATATATACCATTATTCCTCTCCAAGCCTTTGTATATTCTGCAGACTGGAAGATTGGATCTTTAAAAAAAAAACATATATATGTAGGATTATTTCGTTCCATACATGAAAACCATTTAATATTTCAAGATAAACCAACGTCTGAAATCCGTTTTTATCACATAACATTAATTACACCGTACATGTTGCGAAATTGAATATCTCTATCCATAATATTTACGAAATAATTAATTGCTCGCTGTTTATATAATACCGAATCCATTTCGTGCAAAGCCCGCAAATGACTGTAAACAAGCCGACACGCTACTTACTGAATCGATTACGCCCATTACACGTTAATCTAGTAGTAATCCCAATTAAATCCCTTTCAGCGTTCACCGTGAAATCGGAGACACGCTATACGATCGTAGGGAGAAAGATAAAAAAAAAACACGAGGTGAACATTTTGAGGACGGGGTTGGTGAAGGGAGCGCGCGCGTCCGCGATTCCTTTCATTAATGCCCTCCGTCCGCAAAATTATTCATATCTCTTCGCCTTCCTTTCGCGCCTTTGTCTCTCCTGCCGAGTGTCAACAGCCTCTCGGGTTTTTCATTAGGGCCGGAAAGGGAAAAATTGCTCGACCACACCTGACCTCTCGCGTTATTAGATAAGTTTCTCTGTAAATGGGGGTTCTGGGAAAAGGGTGGTTATGAGATGGTGGGGTGGGGGCGGGGAGTTCTTTATTGCGTACCGGAATGTTGCGGTGTTAAGGAAGGGTTCATTAGGGCGATGACTATTATCTTTATTATTTTTATTAATATAAAGCTACAGGTAACTAAGAAGATAAAATATAATTAAACTGGAAGTCTTGTATATTTCATTTATTTATTTTCATTTCTATTCTTTGTAGAAAAAGACAAACAACAAAAAATCAAATGATATACTAAAAAATTATCAAAAGACAGAGACATAAGAACTATTCTTTGGATGAAAAAACACTTAGAATCGAATAAATTATATAGAAGATAACCAAAACAAAATGACAGATAAAATACGGACAGAAGAGCAACAAAAACAAAAGCAAAAGTCTAAAGACATACTAAAATTTAAGCAAGAAAAACAGAAATATTGACAGTCGAACAAATTTAAACATACATAAGATAAACAAAAAAAAATACAAAATAAAAGACATTTCTGAAACCGTATACTGCGTCAGTATTTAATCAAGTGAAAAAAAAGTGTTTGTATTTCAAACTGTATAACAAAGTAGAAGCCTTAAGTATCAAAAGCAAAAAAAATGCTCTTACTACAAACAGAAAACAGATAAATAATGCATAAACGTATGAAAAACACAATACAAAATTGATAGACATACAAAAAATAATAACAAATAGATAAAATAAATAAAATCATTGATTATTCAACAGGTATAAGGAAATAGAAGCTTCTTACATTAAAAACATTGATAAATTAAATTTATTGACCGAAGCTTCATAAAAAAATACACAAAAAAGAAGGGAATCTAAAGCAAAATTCGTCCAGAAATGTGTCGAAATAATAGTCGCTAATATTATTCAATACAGAAAGGCCAACAGAAAAATACAGAAACGTAACAAACAAATGATATATAATAAACCAATAAGATATAAGTGTGAAATAATTTACAATTTACGTGAAAGAAGAAGAATAAGGTACAACTAAATAGGAAAAATACAAAATGTGTGCAAAAGCAAAAGTCACGCACAAAAAATAAAAACCAACAAGGTTGTATATAAAATGAAAAGAAAACTAGACATGTTGTACAAAATTAACACACAATTCACCATTAAATTAAAAAGAAAACAGATGGAAAGTACTACGAAATATAATGAAAGAATAATAATAAAAAGAAAGAAAAGAAATTATCTAAAAATGTAAAACAAAATAAAAGATAAAGTGACAGATAAAGACAATCAAAATATGAGGAAAACAGATAAAAGATAAAAGACAGAAATTGCAGAAAAGAAAAGAAAATTCCAAAAAGAGATTAACATATACAAATGATTGATAAAAATAGATGTAAAACACGCACACAATAATATCAGACAGATCAAAACAAAAGAAAAAATATTATCCAATGATTGTCAAAAACATATAACATTTGGTGAAATTTAAATAATTAAAAAATTTCTTTAAAAATAAGACTAAAAAAAGAGATAAAGTAACAGATTAATAAAACATATAATAAACAAATAAAAATTAATAGAGTTGACAGTCAAAATACAAACAGAAAAAACAACAATGGTCAATGTTTAGATATGTAAAGAAAGAAAAATAAGGAAAAAAGAAGATTTACATGAGTTAAACAAAAGTCTACATGATGACAAATATAGGCAGTCAAAAAAACAATAAATGATAAATAAATAACAAGTATTAGACAATCAAACTGCTAACAAGAGACAGTCATATTATAGAGAAAAGACATAAAAATAAAGAAGATTGAAGAAGAAAGTGAGAAAAAGCACATATAACAAAACATCAAAGAAGGATCAAAATATTTGTACAAAAGGAGAGTCAGAATTAACAACAAATTTAAAGAAATATATTTTTTTTAAATAGTAGATACAGAGAGAATACACAAAAATCAAAGTTACAGATAGAAAGAGATGAAAAAGTAAATGATAAGCGATCTGTGCAGGATGACAAAAAATACAAATAAAAATAGATTCATACTAGACAAAAATATAATAAGCTATAAAAAAGATAAAAGCTCTGAAACCATTACAAGAGATAATGTGACAAATAAAGATAGATAAAAAACAAATGAAAAAATAAAATAATGAAAGTAACAACAGATGAAAAATAAACATTAATAAATTACTCAGAAGTGTAATACAATATAAAGGGAAGGGATGATCTGAGAGAAGTTAAAGCCATATAAAAACAAAACAAATAATGTTACAAATAAAGACGATAACTAGCAATTTGGAGTCAAAATAAAAACAAAAGCAGACGTAGGAAAAATAGATAGGATAAGCATAAAAGCATTAGGGAAAAAGAATTGTGAAAACAAAACAGAATAAAATACATGAAAAGATAGACAAACTATAGATAGGGTACAAACTATAGATAGGGTACAAAGCAAGCATGTGACAACACCAAATCTTAGAAAGAAGAGTATCACAATGTATTAAATAACATTAATAAGAAATACAGATAAAATATTGCCAAAATGAAGCAGATACAACAAATTAGTTCAAATAATAAGAAATGAAAAATGATTAAGAAAGTCGAAAGATGTAGAAAAAAATATTAAAATACTCAATTAACAAATATTTGATAGTCAAAATATCAAAAGTACGATAATAATATAAGGAATGAAAAGCTACAGAAAAAAGCCATAAACTAATAAAGTTACAAGTAAAATTCAATTGCAGCCTCAAATGTTTAACTAAAAACAAAAAATTCATAATTTTAACATAAACAAAAGCTATATTTTACTCTTTTTTATTACTTTTAATGTTTAATAAAAACAATTAAATCTTAAATGTATGTTAATGGGTCGGGTTCAATTGAGATGGAGGTGAATTGCTTGACAATTTTAGAAGAAGAATGAAGATCAATAACCTTCTTACGAATCCTCATTTGAAAACGATCCCTTAAAACCTTCACCACAAGGTGTTTTCCTGTAGAGATTCTTAAGATTCTGGTCGGCATACGAACTGGTCCCTTCACCCGCAATTTCTGCTTATTAGCTCCACTCATCAAGTCGGAATAGACTTGCTCCAAAGAGCGTACATTCCTCGAAGTCAGGACGGATACAATGTCCTGATTTTTAAGGATTTTCCTTCATAGAAGCCGTGGCTTATTCCTTATTATATCTGGTCCAGTTAATCAATTAATTAGAAGAAATTAAACATCGCTGAACATGTGGTATCAACGAAACGTCGAACAAAAGTTAAAAAAGTATATTAGCAGACAATATGAGAATATGAGAAATTAGTATATGATATAACACTTGAAATGGAAACTAAAATAGATGAAAATTAAACAAAATTTCTTCTAAGGGGGCAAAATGTAAAGAAGAGAAAAACATGCATTATAAAAATAGTTGTAAAGCGCTTCTATGATCAAAAAATGAACAAATAATCAAATAGACAATTGAGAGACAAATGAACAAATGTAAAAAGATAGATGGATAATGAAAGTCAAAAGACAAGCAAAGGCGTAGGAAATAAAAGCCGTACAATGTAAACTCGAAAGTGGGAAATGAAAAATAAATATGACAATTAAGAAACGTATTTAAACAAAAACGTTTACTTTGTTGATTTTACAATTTTATTGGAATTATTGCTCAGTTATGGTTTGGTGAAATGCTATTGAATATAATAATTATAATAACCTCCAATACCAAACCATAAGTGAACAATAATTTCAATAAAACTGTGATATCAAACATTTTTATTTAAATTTCCAAAATGTATCATGAAGCTCAAATTAAATCTAACTTTATACAAATGCATGCATGTGATATAAACTTAATACGCCTACACCTACGAGTACGAACATGTCAAAAAGATACAAAGAAGCTTAACTAAATGACAATATCTAGCCAGAAAGTTGGAGTTGTCTGAGTGTCAACAAAAAGAAAAAAGAACATTGACATGTATTTAAGGGTAGTCATTGAGGCTGTATATTTCGGCTTCTATAAAGTAATCCTTTAACTTTGTTTTCAATTCTTTTAGTACGGTAATGTCTTTCAGATATTGAGGTAATTTACTAAAAAATGCTATTGCACAATATTCTAGCGAATTTTCAAAAACAAAGCTTGTCTGCCTATGGGCATATTGTAATTATTAAAGAAACATGAGTAGTATGAGTTTTCTTTAACGTGAAGTTTAAACTTCCCTTTATTTTTGAAATTAGGTATCAATATTTTATACAAGTAAATTGCATAGAAAGTTAAGATGCCCTCCCTTCTAAAGAGGCTTACGCAAGTTTGATTATAATTCAAGCTAAATATAATTCTCATTGTTTTCTTTTGGACAACAAAAATATCTTTTGCTATGGAATTGCTGCAGTATAGCGATATCCCGTTTCTGAATTGTGATTCAAAATTCGAATCGTATGTAAGAATTAAATGCTTATTTTCATATATTCCTTCTAAAATTCTAATTGAGAAACAAACACAGTTTAATTTTGGTTAACCCGGAGAGTTAAATACTTCATAAGTGAATTTCGCTACCCTGTCTCCAACTACGCTACGCTGATGAGATCGAAAGAGAAGATCGAAACCGGTCCGTGACTGTAGTTGACGGGCCACAATGTTCAGTAATTAATAAAAATATTAATTGCAGACATTGATCCTTTCAGTTTGTAATCTATTGTCAGAACTAGTAATTTTGTACTGTATGATAGTGAAATGATTGTGTTATCTATTGTTATGTTTCGAAATTGCCATCGTGTGTTTTTGGTTTTAAATGCTATTATTTTGATTTATTATGGTTCATCCGCCCTTCAATTTTATTAATTGCTGTTTGAGTAGTTTTTTATAAGCCACGTGTATTTTTATCTCTCATGATTAAGGTTGTGTCATCTGCATATTCAATTAGTGAAACATTTTCTAGTAGGACAATTTTTGGCAAATGGTTCATTTTTGACAGTCATAAACCTACTCCAAAAAGATGGAAAATCGGTGTAAATTAATAGATAGATAAATAGATAGATAGTATTTATTTATCCATTGTACTTACAAAATAAAATTCAAAATACATATATAACAATACTTTCTTACAAAAATTTTGATTGCACATGGAAAGGCTCGAGTTCATTAAAATATGATCTTCCACTCTTTCCTACTGTTGCCTTGATGACACTGCTGCCACAAGAGGCTTCTTTGGTGGAGGTTGTTCCACCATTTTCTTGCCAAGTTTGGCTTATATTCCTCTGAAGAGAGGACTTCAATTAAATTAATTATGTCATATTTGACAGTTGTTATTAATGACTTGTTTATTAAGTTTTTATTTTTAAGGCAAAAATAATGGTAAATAGAAAGAAGGAGGGACTCTCCGTGTCTATCAGATACAAGGGTTAGAGTGGACGATCATCGCAGCTGCATGAACTCCGTCCAACTTCATCCATTCAATATTTTTGTTTTATATAATATGTTTGTATTTTCTTATATATTCTGTTGAAAAGAATGCTAAAGTCTAATTAAAATAAACATCTATCTACTGAATAGCACATTCAAATACTGTATCTGACTCAATATTGTTCATTTTGATTTTTTATCTACGATTTGTTAAATATGTTTGCAGTAAATTATGACTATTACCCCTTACCCCATAAAAATATTATAATATTATCGAGTAGAATTTTGTGATCCATTGTATCGAATGCTTCAGAGAGATCTAGAAAAACACCAAATATCATTTCACCTCTCTCCAAAGAATGCGTGACTGTCTGTATGAATAATTCAAATATTGTAGTAGCTAACGCATCATCCATCAATCAATTAATTAAGAAACAATTGGCAGTCAAAATATGATCAAAAAAGAGCGAAGAAAATATGATATGTTGGATGCTTGAAGCCATAACTTTGTGATTTTGTGATACATCTTGAATAAGGAACTTTATCAATGTTTGCAAAGTACAGTTTTATTTATTGTCTGGTAAAGAAAATATGAGGGAAAATAGGAATTTTTAAACGACTAGAATGCAAAAAACTAACAAATACAAGGAATATGAAAAGTAGATGTGAAAACAGGCGTATGTTAACATTATATACTAAACAAAAAGTTATTAAAACAGGTACAAACAACTGTTGTGATATAAATTTAAAAAAAGCCAGATAGTGGAGAAAATACAAAAAATAGTAAATTTGAGTATAATTAAGAACAAATTGACAGTCAAAATACAAATAAGAGGTAGATAAAAGATAAAATGCGAGCAAATATAATCAAAAAGAACCTATGGAAAATAAAAAAAACTGACACATAAAAACATAAACAAAGACAGATAAATTTTTATGAAAAACTGGCATCTAAAATACAAAAAAAGTGATTAATTGTAGACAACATAAAACACATAATTACAAATAAATATGATAACTTTCGTAGAAACAGTAAACATAACAACAAATATAAAAAAAGGACAAAATATTAACAACTGAAGGTCAAAACCCGAAGGCAAAGTAACAGACAAGAACATATAGAAAACGAAAATCTTACTTACCGACAACAAATAATTTATAACAAAAATATGAATTAATACAGAAAAAGACCGTGGCATAAATATAAATATAAAAAGCAAACTGAAGATTAAGTGACAGAAACGTATATACAGAGTTTTTATTAAACATACGCAAAAATTCAAAAGGACTATTTTAATAATATTTTTTCCTTTTATTATTTTTAAAACCCTCATTTTCGAAGATATAGGGCAAATAGAGTTTTCGACAATTACCTCTTGATTCAATAATTCAAAATTCTCTTCATTGACTGCAGAACTCTTTCAAAAACACTAGCGTTGATTCCTAATGCGTTATCCCCAGCAATTATCTCATTTTACCAAGTCTTCCACTTTTCTTTAATGTAGTTGTATCAACTAATGACTATAGATACCCTATAAGGGGGTTTAAGTTCAGAAAAGGAGTAGACCATGAGTGAGGTATACTTCGACCAATCCAACAATCTCCGTATTTTACTGAAACCAGAAACCACACTAAAATTCTTTATTGTCTTTACTTTTCCTGCTTACAAAATTACAAAAAACTATATCATATACATACATTCAATATAAAATAAACAGATAATTTAGGACACAGGAGTCAAGGGCGTTTACCAATGTTCTTCCACTCAAATCCACGTTCTTCCGTATACTGGTGATACATTTCGCCATTTTGGAAGTTCTTTTTAATTATTTTTAAGCAAGTATGCTCTAGTTTGACCCTTTTGAGGGATATTTTAGACAAAGTCTAAAATGCGCTGGTATACCTTCGTTTAAAAACCACATTGCTTTTTTTCTTGCCTATAGACCATCTGAGGTAGCGTTTGTTCAAAAAAGTTGCTATACTCCTCGGCAATAAATCTTGTTGGTAGGAATACCAGTCTAATTAACCAATCATCCATAATTTTAACCTAAACATTCAATAAAAACTGATTTAGAAAACGATCTTCATCTCATGTGGATTTTTTTAGCCCACACATAATTATTATGAAAAATCCTTATTGCATTTCTTTAAAAAAATCGCTCCATCGGTAAAAATAATCCTCACCTTTAGTTGAGGAATTTGAACGAATACATAGAGTACAATAACAAAAAGAAATACCTAAATGCGTTGGATGCGATGTGTGTACAACAAATAGTCTCTAAGAGTTTTTAAAGCAGTTGCATTACTTGCATATAAAGTATTTGCAATTTTTCTACTAGAAGTATCTGGATCTTCCCCCATCACATCCAGCATATTCTTCTACCGTTCTTATTGTCATTGACCTTTCCGTTTCAATGTGCCTGTCTCATGAAGACGTTGATAAATACTTACTGTTTCTTTCAGGAACATTATGGACAGGAAATATCAAAATATCAAACATTGTTTTGAAATTTTTATTCGTCCAATATCTTCGAAATAATGCACGTTTTGAAAAATATTCGAAGGACAAAATATTCTTGGAATAGTCCAGTAAATAACCTCTTGAATCTTTGTTGAATGTATAATAAGCACACTGTAAAAAACAGGCATTGATATTCAAATAAAACATTGGGTGCATAAATATATACAAGACACAATTAAACACTGTCCTTTTTTCTCTTCTTTACCATCAATCCTCTAAACTTGGCCGATTCATACGCAGCATTAATTAATTAATTAATATCTAAGAAACCCGGATCAATTACGAGCGTGTAACATGTCTTGATGGTCTTTGTTTAAAGTTGGCGAAGTTCGGAGCGTACGCAACGTTAGGGCTGTACAAACGTGTAATTATAATTAATTATTAAATGTCCGTGCGTAACTCGGAAACGGCTTATATACACACGGCAAGACTTTAAAATTAGGGAATTATGATTACAAGATATACGTTTAACTCGGCTTACGTCTGGATTACGTTACATTCACAAGTGAGGCACTTGTATTCAAACGCTTGACACATTCATATTTTAAGGATTAAGTTTCGTCACAAAATAATTGTTGTAATTAATTCAAACTGAGAAGTTTAATTTTAATTTTAAGAAAATATTGTTGATTATTGAATTGAAATAAAACAGCACGGTTGAGATGGTTTCACTTATATTGCATTTTTCTCCCTGATGAAGCCACTGTGTGGTGAAACATGCAATAAACACAATCAGTAAAATACATTTTATTTTTCAATATATACTTATATTAAAATTATACCTTTCTGTATGAGAAAACCTTTTAAATTTCTAGATAAATCATTAAATTGTTTTGTATTGTAGATTCCACACGTACATTAAAGTTATTATTTTAGGTAGCTACTGTACCTAAAATAATAACTTTAATGTACGTGTGGAATCGAAGCTGCACCCTATCTATCAATAGTTTAATTTCGACGAAGTATAATTTAATTTGAAAACTTCTAGATTGGTTTGTTATCGTATTTTCAACTTCGCAAATAATTTCGACGTCTCAATTTAAAATCGGTGTATAAATCATACGCTCCAGCTACTGCTACTACTACTTTTCTATTGGAATTGACTACGTAGCGTTATGAATTTCGGCGATAGCTCGGGTCGAACGATGGCCGTAAAACAGGATTTCGCCAGGTAATTGAATAAACGTTGTATAATTGAGCCTGTAGGGAAATTTATTATATAGTTTGGGGAAATCGGCCGTAGAAATCTCATTATTGGGTAACAATATTTCATTCAGTAAATATTTATACAGAGATTTTAGTTATTTAATTATTTTTTGGAGGAAAATTTAGAAGCTATCAAGTATATCTTGAATTCGTTCCTCATGTAATACGTGGTGAAACATTTTATAATATGGAAATAACATAATTTACGCTTGTTAAAACAAACCAAACGTAAATTGTTATTCTTATAGCTATCAAATCGATATTACTCTATACACCTTATAAGAATTAAAAAAAATTAAAGTAACTGAAGTGAAATTAAATATTATTAAAGGTATTGATTATATATTCTAAGCTATTTTCATTATTAAGATTATGATTTTTAAAAAGACCTGGGTATATATCATCAATATCTTTAACAAAATTAGATGATAAGTATAAGGGCGACTTTGTCACAATTATAGTATATTAATAGAACTAATTGCCATAATCTTCATTACATTTATAAGATTTATTATTTTCCCATCTACAAACCCTCACAATATAAGAGAAATTCTAAAAATAAAATGAATTAAAAATGATATTAACCTTAATTTTCTGTAATTGCTTTCGTTTGCAATTTTTTTCTCATTGCAACCATAAAATTGCAAAATATTTTATACATTTACACAATTATACTTAAAAAAACAAAAATTTTACTATCACTACGAACGATCAAGTCCATAAATCAGCATTAACCGAAAACAGGAGGCGATCATGGAATAATGTTTCCGCCCCTAAAATATCGGGGGAAGTGTAATCGTGTTTTTGTGGAATGATAAAAATTGGCTCGTTTCGGTCGTGTTTTATTGCGCCGGCGGATGGAAGAAATTAAAATTTTACGGAGGCCGCTTTCCAGGTTTTATAGTTTTTTTTCTTTATATTGGATTATGTTCCCGGATCGGGATCTCGAGTCATCCCCCGCGTCCGGGGTGCGGGCGGCTCGAAAGGTATTCGATTGCGGTGGTTTTCGGATTACCGTCATGTCGGACCTGACGTCTGGGGCGCTTATCTGGGTGTAACAAGGCAACTACCCTGGATTTATCCATCCTCATGATATAACGCGTCCGGACGGTATTTTAGGCCGACTACCAAAGCCGAATAAACTTTCCGACGGTTCGAATAGTTGTTAACGTCGATATCCTCTAAATCGATATGTATAAAAAAATACTAACAACTTAATTTGAATAGATAGTGTATATAAAGAGATTTAGAATGACGAATGTTAATAATATAGACTGGAATTTCCTTAGAAATTATTGTGTTATGTAAATTAATTATAAATATTTTCATTAGGACATTGAAACGAAAATCGTTTATTATAACAAGGTAATTTATATGCCGCTAAATAAATACACAATTAATACGTCTGTATGACCACGTAGTATAAAGTCAATTCATAAAAGTTGTAGTCAAATTATTGTTTAAAGTCTCTTCCATTAATATCTTCCAAAATTTTCCTATAATCAATATAGACAATTAGTTATATTAGACTACTTTTTATTAATTTTCTCTAATTATTGAAATAAAAATTCATCTGAAATTTAAATCGACTATTTACTATTTTAAAAGATAGAGTATTGTAATAATTGTGTAGTTTTGGTTGGAACATTTAATCTTTATTTACTTCTAATTCATAGGCTCTTCTAAAATAAAATATAAGATTAGGTTCCTTCCATCTTCTTCTTGGCTAAATAATATATATAATTTCGCCTACAACGATAACGCTAATAATGTTTATTTTTATAGTCTCAAATTGTCCATTTTATCTTAATAATATAATTATGCAATTAAATTCAATGAGAGTAACATGAATTAATAACAACACTTAAACACAAATTTAAGTTCCTCAACTATTTTCCTGGAATACTAAAAATATGTTCATTAAGGATTAATTTTGAAGTTTTGCATATAATCCTTAAGCGGACACTTCTTTTACAAACATTCAAATTAACGAATGCTTTTTATTTTCTTCTATTTGAGCCTTACGCGTTGCTATTTTGCTTTGAAAAAAACCTCGACTGTTTCACTAGTGTTTACAAATTTTTAAAATTATAAAAGTGCTGATGATTTTTCTACAATTTTTATTAACTTAAAATTCATTTAATTTCCTTTAATTTGAGTTTTTCTTTTTACTATTTTATTTCCTGCTATAAAACCACATTTTTTTTTCATCTTAAAATGTTTAAAATAATCATAATTGGGATATTTTTTACTTTCCCTATATAAAATATATTTCTACCCGTTGCTAATAAACTATAGGAGTTACAGAAATTTATATATATATAACAAGTCATTATAAAAAATCAAAAATTGAGCCAATTGTTTTTCAACTTTTAACTAAAACCCTCGCTTAGGTTTTACTGATTGGAGGGTGGGATAGAGGCCACCCACCCACCCTACATATACATGATAACTTTAAATAATAATCGTTGATGCTTTTGTTGCTTACAAAACAATAAATGTTGTATGTAATAAAATATAAAGGGTAATCCGAATTTAATTTTAAATATAAATGACCTTCAATAGATAATCTTATTTAAGGCTTGATATAATCCTTTCCATGTATCATGTATATAATTTTTATTAATTTACACACTCAAAATGTTTTATTTGTCAATTTTCTTTAATTCAAATTTTTATATTATAGTTATTGCAAACCACGAGGCGATCAGTAATTAATGTTAATATGTATATATAGGGTGGGTGGGTGGCCTCTATCCCACACTCCATTTACTGAAACATCATCAAAAATTATTTAAAATATTTGTATGAATACATCAATTAAAAATGCAATTATTTGTGTTTGTTTATATTTTACAACTTCTAACTAAAACCCTCGATTATGTTTTACTGATTGGGGGTGAGATAGAGGCCACCCATATACATGATAACTTTAATTACCACTCATCGATGATTTTGCTGCTAAAAACAATCAAACCCTTTATTTAATACAAAAATAAAACAAAATCAAAATTTACGTTTAAATATGAATAATTTTATATAGCTAATCTTATATAATTTATATTTAAAGTCTGCCCACCTATCATGCATCAAATTTTTACTAATCTACTCACTCAAAAATGTTACCTTTTTACTTTCCCTATACACGTAGTATATAGGGGGAGTATTGTTTTCGTGATTTTTTTTTCAAAAATTTTTTTTGCGGAAATATTCGTTTTGGGGTCCCCTGAACCCAAAACACTAATTTCTGGAAAAAAAAATTCTGTGTCTGTGTGTGTGTGTGTGTCTGTCTGTCGGTGGGTGCTGTATCTCAAAAACAAATAATCGGATTGAGATGAAACTTTAAACTTAAGGTTTTGTCGTTAAAAACTGGAACTGAAAAGCTTTTGGTAAACATTCATAAACCGGAAGTGGATGTTTACTCGAGGCGTTTTTTTGTTTTTTCGTGATATTTTTCTAAATATGAAAAATTTAAAAAAAATGGTTCAAACAAAAAATAAAGGGAATAAAAAACTGAACAAGTTTTATTCGAACATGTTTTTCATAAAATTCTTAAATTTCGAGAATAAAACTAAAAACTGAAATTTTTGACATTTTTTGCCAATTACTAATAAACAATAGGAGTTACATGAAATTTATATAACAAATAATTGTAGGGACTTTAAAAGGCAACAAATGATTAAGAACAACATTTTTGCGTAAACCTCATAGTTTTCGAGAAAAATATAGGGAAAGTACTATGATGGCCACATCACCATTTTTAATTTCGTTTTTATACAAAAAGTTTTGTAATTATTATTTTTTGATAACTGCCAGACGATAAGGAATTAAAATTGATATGTATACGGAGGGTGGGTGGGTGGCCTCTATTCCACCCTCCAATCAGTAAAGCATCAACATAAAATATTTGAAAAATTTGTTTGAATAAATCTATTAAAATTATACGTTTTATAACTTTTAATTAAAACCCTTATATATGTTTTACTATTTGGAGGGTGGGTTAGACGCCACCCACCCTTCCTATAGCTTTAATTACTGATTGTTGATGGATTCTACACCTTTTTTACTTTCCCTATATAGAATTTGAAAAATATTACATAACTTTTCAAATCTAAATTAAAGGGAATGAGAAATTGAACAAGTTTTATTAAAATATATTTTTCATAAAGTTCTTAACTTTAATATTTTTTGTATATTGCTAATAAACTGTTTATTTATATAACGAGTAATTGTAAAGAATTAAAAATTGAGCAAATTGTTACGAATAACCATTTCACGTAAACCTCATAATTTTCGAGAAAAATATAGGGAAAGTACTGTGATTAAAATTTTAAGCGCTACCATTTTGTTTCTAATCGCATAACCTTAATTGTTGTTTCATTAATATATTAAAAATGCGTTCATTAAGTATATTTTTTAATGTTTTTGAAAATAATCCCAGTACAGTTGAATTTTTTAACAATGTTTCAAATCTACGAATGCATTTAGTTTCCTTCACTTTGAATTTCCCGCGTTGCCATTTTGTTTCTAGCTACAAAACTTCATATGTCTTACTCGGAGTTAAAAAAACACGTTTATTAGGGATCGATTTCAACTATTAAAAATAATCCCACTACTGCTGATTATTTTACAGTTTTTTAATCACAAAGTGCAATTTATTTCCTTCAATTTAAGTTTAGAGCATTGCCATTTTGTTTCTAGCCATTAGACCCCATTTTTTACCGTTATATTTAAAATCGATTCATTAGGAATGCATTTTGAATTTTTGAAAATAATCCCAGTGCTGATGACTTTTTCACAGTTTTTGCAATCACGAAGTGCAATTGAATTTCTTCAAATTTAGTTTAAAGAAATAGAAAAAACACGAAAATATTTTCGTAAAATCTACAACGATTTTCGTGTTTTTTCTATTTATTAGTGAATTTTCTACAACGTAAAGTACTTATATATTTTATTAGTTAAAAGAGTTGTCACTTATATTCTAGCCATTAGATCTCTATTTTTTCACTGTGATATTAAAAATACGATTATTAGGAATATAATTTGAAATAGTTTTTGAAAATTATACCAGTGCTGATGGTTTTTTTACTGTCTTTTCAATTATGAAGTGTAATTGATATTTTCTTCAATTTCAGTTTATAACAATGCCATTTTATTTTTAGCCATTAGACTCCAATTTTTTTACCGTGACATTAAAAATATGTTCATTAGGAATAGATTTTGAATTTTTGAAAATAATACCAGGGCTGAATATTTTTTTTTTCGTTACAATTGATGCTAAGACCAATTTTTTTTTCACTCTTATATTAAAAACACGTTCATTAGGAATTTTTAGTTCTAACCATTAGACCTCAATTTTAAACTGCCATATTAAAAATACGTTAACTGTGAATAGACTTTGAAGTATTGAAAATAATCTCAGTGCTGATGAATTTTTTATAGTTTCTTCAATCACCAAGTGCACTTGAATTTCTTCAATTTGAGTTTAGAACATTGCAATTTTGTTTTAAGCCATTAGACCCCAATTTTTTCAATGTGATATTAGAAATACATTCATTAGAAATAGATTTTGAACTTTTTTAAATAATCCATGTGCTGATGGTTTTTATTTACAATTTTTTGAATCACGAAGTGCAATTGAATTTCTTCAATTTTAGTATAGCGAGTCGCCATTTTGTTTTTAGACATTAGATCCCATTTTTTTCACTATAATATTAAAAATATATTCATTGGGAATACATTTTGCAGTTTTAAAAATAATCCAATTGCTGATTAATTCATTACTGTTTTTTCAATCATGAAGTGCAATTGATTTTCTTTAATTTGAGTTTATAACAACGCCATTTTGTTTCTAGCCATTAGACCCCATTTTTTTTTAGTGTGGTATTAAAAATACGTTCATTAGAAATAGATTCTGAATTTTTGAAAATAATCCCAGTGCTGATGACTTTTCTACAGTGTTTTTAATCATGAAGTGCAATTGAATTTCTTCAATTTCAGTTATGAGAGTTCAACTTTCTTTCTAGCCACTAGACCTTTATTTTTTTACTGTGATATGTGAGTTTTTGAAATTTCATCCAGTGCTGATGACTTTTTTGCCCTCTTTTCAATTACGAAGTGCAATTGATTTTCTATAATTTGCCTTTTTGTTTCTAGGTAATAGATCCCAATATTAAAAATACGTTCATTAGGAATAGATTTAAAATTTTTCAAAATAATCCCAGTGATGATGATTTTTTACAGTTTTTTCAATCACAAAGTGCAAATGAATTTCCTTAATTTGAGTTTAGAGCATCCCCATTTTGTTTTTAATTTTTTTAGTGTGCTATTAAAAATACGTTCTTAAGTGTTAGATTTTAAATTTTTGAAAATACCTTGGCTCTTTTTTACAGTTTTTTCAATCACAAAGTTCATACAAATTTCTTCAATTTGAGTTTAGAGGATCGCCATATTGTTTTTAGCCATTAGACGTCAATTTTTTACTGTTATATTAAAATACCTTTCGAAGATAATCCTAGTGCTGATGATGTTTTTACAATTTATTCAATCACGAAGTGCAATTGATTTCCTTCAATTTGAGTTTAGAGCATCTCGTAATTGTTTCTAGCCATTAGAACTCAATTTTTTACTTGTATTTTTATAACACGTTCATAAGAAATAGATATTTTGAATTTTTGTAAACAATCCCAGTGCTGATGATTTTTTAATAGTTTTTTCAATCGCCAATTGCAATTGAATTTCTTTAATTCGAGTTTAAAACGTCGCCTTTTTGTTTATAACCATTAGACCTCATTTTTGTCACTGGAGTATAAAAAACACATTCATTAGAAATAGATTTGGAATTTTTGTAAATAATACAAGTGCTGATGATGTTTTTACAGTTTTTCCAATCACGAAGTGCAATTGATTCTCTTCAATTTGTGTTTAGAGCGTCGCCATTTTGTTTTTAGCCATTAAATCCCAAATTTTTCTGTAATATTCAAAATATATTCATTAGGAATAGATTTTGCAATTTTGAAAATAATCCCAGAGCTGATGATTTTTTCACAGATTTTTCAATCACAAAGAGTAATTGAATATCTTCAATTTTAGTTTAGAGCGTCGCCATTTTGTTTCTAGCCATTAGACCTCATTTTTTACGGCGATTTTTAAAATACGTTCATTAGGAATAGATTTTTTATTTTTGAAAATAATCCCAGTGCTGATAATTTTTCTACTGACTTTTCAATCAAGCAGTGCAATTGAATTTCTTCAATTTCAGTTTAGAGCGTTTCATTTTTTTTCTATCCATTAGGCCCCAATTGTTTTACTATGATATTAAAAATACATCCATTAAGAAAAGATTTTTAATTTTTAAAAATAATACCAGTGCTCATGATATTTTTACAGTTTTTTGAATCACGAAGTGCAACTGATTTTCTTCAATTTGAGTTTAGAGCATCGCCATTTTGTTTCTAGCTATAAAACCCCAATTTTTTTACCGTGATATTAAAAATACATTCATTAAAAATATATTTTGAATTCTTGAAAATAATCCCAGTGCTGATGATTTTTTTACAGATTTTCCAATAACCAAGTGCATTTGAATTTGAGTTTAGAGTGTCGCCATTTTCTTTCTAGCCATTAGACCTCAATTTTTCCATTAGTATATTAAAAATACGTTCATTATGAATGAATTTTAAAAATAATCCCAGTGCTGATGATTTTTGTGCAGTTTTTTCAATCACGAAGTGTAATTGAATTTCTTTAATTTCAGTTTAAAGCGTTGCCACTTTGTTCCTAGCCATTAGACCTCATTTTTTAAGTATGATATTAAAAATACGTTCATTAGGAATATATTTTGAATTTTTGAAAATAATCCCATTGCTGATGATTTTCTTACAGATTTTTCAATCACAAAGTGCAATTGAATTTCTTCAATTTAAGTTTTGAGCATCGCCATCTTATTTTTAGCCATTAGACCTCAATTTTTTCACTTATATATTAAAAATACCTTCATTAGGAATAGATTTTTCAAGTTTTGAAAATAATCCCAGTGCTGATGATTTATTTACAGTCTTTTCAATCACGATATGCAAGCGATTTTCTTAAATTTAAGTTTAGAGCGTCGCCATTTTGTTTCTAGTCATTAGACATCATTTTTTTACGGTGATATTAAAACTACGGTCATTAGAAATAGATTTTGAATTTTTTTAAATAATCCCAGCGGTGATGATGTTTTTACAGTTTTTTCAATCATGAAGTGCAACTGATTTTGTTCAATTTGAGTTTAGAGCATCTCGTAATTGTTTTTAGCCATTAGAACTAATTTTTTTACTTGTTTTTTGTGAACACGTTCATAAGAAATGGATTTTGAATTTTTGTAAACAATACCAGTGCTGATGATTTTTTTTCAGTTTTTGAATCACGAAGTGCAACTGATTTTCTTCAATTTGAGTTCAGAGCAGCGCCATTTTGTTTCAAGCTATAAGCCCATATTTTTTTTAACGCGATATTAAATATACGTTCATTAGGAATAGATTTTAAATTTTTGAAAATAATATTCTCAGTGCTGATGATTTTTTTACAGTTTTTTCAATCACGAAGTTCAATTGAATTTCTTCAATTTCAGTTTAGAGCGTTTCTATTTTGTTTCTAGCCAATAAACCCTAATTGTTTTACTGTGGTATTGAAAATACATTCATTAAGAATAAATTTTGAATTTTTGAAAGTAATACCAGTGCTGATGATTTTTTAAAGTTTTTTGAATCACGAAATGCAAATGATTTTCTTCAATTTGAGTTTAGAGCATGGCCATTTTGTTTCCAGCTATAAGACACCAATTTTTTCACCGTGATATTAAAAATACGTTCATTAGGAATATATTTTGAATTTTTGAAAATAATACCAGTGCTGATGATTTTTTTACAGTTATTTAAATCACAAAGTTCAATTGAATTTCTTCAATTTCAGTTTAGAGCGTTTCTATTTTGTTTCTAGCCAATAAACCCTAATTGTTTTACTGTGATATTGAAAATACATTCATTAAGAATAAATTTTGAATTTTTTAAAATAATACTAGTGATGATGATTTTTTTACAGTTTTTGAATCACGAAGTGCAAATGATTTTCTTTAATTTGAATTTAGAGCAGCGCCATTTTGTTTCAAGTTATAAGACCACAATTTTTTCACCGTGATATTAAAATTACGTTTATTAGGAATAGATTTAAAATTTTTGAAAATAATCTGAGTGCTGATGATTTTTTTTACAGTTTTTTCAATTACAAAGTTCAATTGAATTTCTTCAGTTTGAGTTTAGAGCGTCGCCATGTTGTTTCTAGCCATTAGACCCCAATATTTTTTTCACAGTGATATTAAAAATACCTTCATTAAGAATAGATTTTGAATTTTTGAAAATAATACCAGTGCTGATGATTTTTCTTATAGTTTTTTGAATCACGATGTGCAACTGATTTTTTTCAATTTGAGTTTAAAGCATCGCTATTTTGTTTCTAGCCATAATACCCCAATATTTTCACGGTGATATTAAAAATACATTCATTAAGAATAGATATTGAATTTTTGAAAATAGTCCCAATGTTGATGATTTTTCTACAGTTTTTTTCAATCACGAAGTTCAATTAAATTTTTTCAATTTTGGTTTAGAGCGTTTCTATTTCTTTCTAGCCATTAATAGCCAAATGTTTCACTGTGATATTAAAAATACATTCATTAGGAATAGATTTTGAATTTTTGAAAATAATACCAGTGCTGATGATTTTTTTACAGTTTTTTCAATCATGAAGTGCAACTGATTTTTTTCAATTTGAGTTCAGAGTATCGCCATTTTATTTCTAGCTATAAGACCTTAATTTTTTCACGTTGATAATAAAAATACGTTCATTAGGAATAGATTTTAAGTTTTTGAAAATAATCTCAGTGCTGATAATTTTTTTTACAAGTTTTTCAATCACGAATTGCAATTGAATTTCTTCAGTTTCAGCTTAGAGCATTTCTATCTTGTTTCTATCCATTAATACCCAATTTTTTCACTGCGATATTAAAAATACATTCATTTAGAACAGATTTCGAATTTTTGAAAATAATCCAAGTGCTGATTATCATTTTACAGTTTTCTGAACCTCGAAGTACAACCAATTTTCTTCAATTAGAGTTTAGAAAGTCACCATTTTGTTTCTAGCTATTATACCCCATTTTGTTCACTGTAATTTTAAAAATACCTTCATTAGGAATAGATTTTGAATTTCTGAAAATAATCCCAGTGCTGAAGATTTTTTTTTAGAGTTTTTTCAATCACCTAGTGCAAATTTCTTCAATTATAGTATAGAGAGTGGCTATTTTGTTTTTCGTCATTAAACGCCATTTTTTTTACCGTGATATTAAAATATTTCTGTTGCATTTTTCATGTAATAATAGTTTATATTTTTAGAAATAAGGGCTAGAATTTCATTTTGTGTTAAGCTCTCTTTTCATTAGTTTATCAACATTGTCTATAATACTTATTGATTTTATTAACAAAACTAGATTGCTATAGTTAATATGTATGTTTTCTGACAGAACATTTTGTCGTCTTAATAAAAACATAAGGGGCCGATGGCGCGGTGAAGGGGTTAGGGGCGGGAAGGGGTTGATTTACAATTTCCTTTGCGAGCACGAATAGTTAATTGCTCCACGTTGTTATTATTACGTAAGTTACTGCAGTCATAAATTACTCGTGCCGAGTGTTTATTTGCTTTTGAAAACTTTAAGTACGGCGTGGGAGGAGAGGGAGTCCGAGATAAGAAATTATTCTTTGAGAGAGACTAAACAACTCTGCGCCGCTCTCAGGTTCGCCTTACTTTTTCCTCGATTCGCTCTTGTTTTATTATTATTATTTTTTCTGCCGCTGTTTGTGCAAATTTTAATTTGTAAAAGTATTCCGAGCGCATTAATGAGAGACACAAATGCTAAACTACACCCGCCGCAAATTCGTTCTATTCAAATCTTGTGTTGCATTTAATTAAAACTTGCCGAGTAAATAATTATAATAATCATATTTATTATAATAATAATAATTTTTATTCTCATATTTGCCATAAATTTAAAGTACATTATATTAATTATATAATACAATACCTGATTGATCAATTCAACTTCTCCTGTTTGGTTAGATGAGGCAAAGGACTTTAATTATCGATTGTACCGTCAATTAGGTTTCTGTAATTGCAGAACGTAAATGGAACGTTTAATATACAAAATACGCTAGTAACATTGCGTTCAATAATTGCTCATAAGGATGCTTTGATGGTGAACATGTTGTTGTTGTTCATTGTGTGTTTAGAGTATGCTTGCGACCATCAAATTATTGTGCCATTATTAATTCATTAGGAATTTATAAACATTGTTAAAAGCAGAGAAAATTGATTACTAATTAAAATTTTAATAACACAACTATAATATTTAGGATTGTTTATAGTTGGTTTCACAATTAAGTGCCTTTCTTAATAATATTAATATTAATATTAAAAATGTTTCACCATATAATAAACGAGAATCAAATTCAACAAATTATTAAACAAGTTCGTATTATTCAAGTATTTTTTTACAAGTATATATATATATATATATATATATATATATACTTATATAAATAAATTTTCTTTTTAAACATGATAATTTAACAAACAGTTTTATATAAATATATACTTATATAAATAAATTTTCTTTTTAAACATGATAATTTAACAAACAGTTTTAAACAATAGTTAAGAATAATATTATCTGCGTATCTTTAATAAAGATAAAATTTTCTTAAACTTCACAGTTTTTGATAAATAAATTTAATACCACAAAGGTTTATATTTCTATGAAATACAAGGTATTTAATATTTGTTCTAAACTTGTCTCTAAGTGCATTACACCATATTTAACATTATCAAACGGTCTGTGTTGAAGTTGAAGTTACCTAGCGACAGTATTGTCACTCGGAATAAGTTCATAACAAAATTCGGTTAGATCAAACATCAGAAAGTTGTCGGTCGGAAATATATGAAGTGAGCCCTTAACATCCATCGGCAACATCAAAAGGAAAGTTCTGGTTTGGCAAACTTCGCCCATAAATAAATCGTGCGTGTCTCATATTTACAAGTCTTGGAAGTTGTTAGCGCCACTATTGCATCACTTACATAAGCAGTAAACAACCAATTAATATTCAATTTGTTTTAAGTAGACAAAATCAAAATGTATTTTTATATCTCGCAAATATTTATTCCTTAAGCAATTAACAACAATAAAACTTAAAAAACTAACAAGGCATTAAGGAGTAGATCTTTATCTTAAATTCCAAATTGTATTCATGTATCTTTTTTTTGTTGTTGTATGGATTTTTTGATGTAGAAAATAGCCTCGAGTAAATTAGACGGATCGCGCGTTCGTCCTCGGGAGCAGCTTTTCACTCCGTTTCCCTTCCCCCCGGAGAAACTTCGCAAAGAACTTTCTTATTGATATTTCGGGGCGAAGTGGAGGAGGGCATTCATCATAGTTCTCCCGGGCCCATAAGTTTTGCGTTCGTCTGTGTGTGCGCGCACTTATTCGGTTTTGTGTCCCAAGGACACGCAACGCGACGTCGGAATCTTAAAAGGGAAAATTCACGCAAGGGTGAACGTAATTACTCGGCTCCAAGGTGCACCGCGTATGTAATCGAGTCCTCTTTTAAATATTAATTTAAATTCAAAGAGAGTAGACAGGATCTCTCTATGAGGAATACAAAAAGGGGGATGAACTATGAGAGAAAAGTCGCCGGAGATCACAAAGAAGCGCTAGAATGGGCACAGATGCAGGTGATGCGAAATAAATGAAAGGGGTGGAAAAAAAATTACTAAAAAAAGCAAGGAAAATAAAGTTATTCAATTAAAACATTATAATTATAGTTTGGTATTGAAGGAATTGCAAGATATATAGATTTAGAAAACATAGAAACAACCATGATTCACGTGTAGGAATTTGAAGCGACTTAAGAAAGTTTATTCGAGCTTTCATTTCTCATTTCTTTAATTCTATAAACATCTGAGGGTTTCCTATGCACCCCCATGAAATCTAAAATATGCATAAGGAAACATTGCATATGGAATGGTCGGACCGTAGAGGAAATTACAGATCACCAAAGCATGCTATCAAATGATTATGGAACGCAGACTTCGCGGAAATGCAAGCAATAAGAGCAGTTTTGAAACCAAACTAATTGAGCTTCGTAGAACAGAGTGAAGTATTTATTTTACTTCTGCGAAGCTCAATAGGGTGAAGTATTGATTACACTTCTGCGAAGCTCTATTAAGAAATTGGTTCAATTGTGATTTTATCGCTAATGATTGTTTTGATTTTTCATTGCTCTATATACGTGTTTAGCTCCATGAAGAATGTAGCGCATTCATGGAACTATACATATAAATATCTCAATGAAAAATCTCTTCCAAGATAGAAGTGTTATTCATCATTATTGTCACGCTATGTTCGCTAAAAAAGAAAGCCTTGAAATCCCGTCCATCTCGATATATCGTACCAAATACTTTTGGCAAGTTTAGTGGCTGCACTTATAGTCCACAAAGATTTTCTGTAATCCAGAATCGGCAGTCCTTTTATTAACTATTAAATTAAGAACACTTTGAGGCGACCAAAATCCTTGTTCCACAAGGGCTTGTCTTTGTAGAGAGTCCTCCTCTTTAACAACTAGATTCATGCACTTTTAGAATTCTATTTCTGAACAGAACCACTACTGTTCCTAGGTCTTCTATGGTCTTGATGTTGAGGTAAAAGTCTTCGGTTCCCATACTTGAGCACTTTTTATAGAGGCTTCAGTCTGTATTCCTCGAATTTGTACACTTCATTGCGTCTTCCTATGTAGCCCCTTTGTCGAACTGAACCTGCTGATGGTCCGATAAAAATGGTTCTCCCACAACATGCTAATTGATAATTTTGAATTGTACTTTCTGTGAAAGGCAACACCTCCAGATTCCATTCACAAACTTGTGCTCGCTAAATAATATCTAAATTAATTTGGTTGATTGAGTTACTTGAAGATAATAATAACTTCGATTAAAACACTTAGAACATTTCTTCAATAGTAGTATTTTTTTTATATATTGAAGAAAGGTTCTAAGTGTTTTAATTAAAGTATCTAAATTGTTAGACTATCTCTAATAATTAAAGAAGTTTCTTACCTTCCTTACCATGTTGTAGGCGTTGCCAACACAACCCAGAAGGAAGTGTTTGTTACCTCTTCTGCACCACTCCATGATTCTAATTTTCTTCTCCGCTGGTGGTTTGTTTTGATCTCTCCTGACAAGTAGGCTCAGGCCATGATAACCTGCTTCTTGCTTTTGTTCATAGGAACTTCTACTTTTTAATGCTGGCCTCTATCCCGCCCTCCAATCTGTAAAGCATCATCAAAAGTTATTTGAAAAGATTGTATGAATAAATCTCTAAAATTGCAATTATTTTGTGTTTATTTATATTTTGCAACTTTTAATTAAAACCCTCACTTATGTTTAACTGATTGGAGGGTGGGATAGAGGCCACCCACCCACCCTACATATACATGCTAATTACAGTTGCTAATCGTTGATGATTTAGCTGCTAAAAACAATAAAACCCTTAATAAAAATTTAAATAAAAAAATTCAAAATTCTAGTTTAAATATAAATGACTTTCTACAGCTAATTGTATCTAATTTAAATTTAGAGTCTGCCCACCATAATGCATATATATTTTTACTAACTAAAAAATTTTACCTTTTTAATTTTTAAGTTTTGTACTTAATTTTATTGGCAACCGTGAGGCGATAAGGCATTAAAGTTCATATATATGTAGGGTGGGTTGGTGGCCTCTATTCCACCATCCAATCAGTAAAACATCATAAACAATTATTTGAAAAATTTGTATGAATAAACCTCTAAAAATTGCAATTATTTTGTGTTTATTTATATTTACAAATTTTAATTGAAACCCTCGCTTATGTTTAACTGATTGGTGGGTGGATAGGGGCCACCCACCCACCCTACATATACAAGAAATCACCAGTTACTAATCGTTGATGATTTTGCTGCTAAAATCAATAAAACCCTTAATAAAAATAAAAATAAAACAAAATCCAAATTTTAGTTTCAATATTAAAGACTTTTTATAGCTAATCGTATCTAATTTAAATTTAAAGTCTGCACACCCATTATGCATAAAATTTTTATTAATTTACTCACTCAAAAATTTTACCGTTTGAATTTATTTTTTATTCAAATAGTTTTGTAATTAATTTTATTCCAAACCGCAAGACTATCAGTAACTGAAATTTATTAGTATATGTAGGGTGGGTGGGTGGCCTCTATCCTACCCTCCAATCAGTAAAACATCATCAAAAATTGTTTGAAAAATTTGTATGAATAAATCTATAAAATTGCAATTATTTTTTGTTTATTTATATTTACAAATTTTAATTCAAACCCTCGCTTAGGTTTAACTGATTGGAGGGTGGGATAGAGGCCACCCACCCACCCTACATATACAAGAATTCATTAGTTACTAATCGTTGATGATTTTGCTGCTAAAAACAATAAAACCCTTAATAAAAGTAAAAATAAAACAAAATCAAAATTTTAGTTTAAATATAAATGACGTTCTACAGCTAATTGTATCTAATTTAAATTTAAAGTCTGCCCACCCATCATGCATTAAATTTTTACTAACTCAAAAATTTTACCTTCCTAATTTCTGTTTTATTCAAAAAGTTTTGTACTTAATTTTATTAGAAACCGTGAGACGATAAGAAATTAAAGTTTATATCTATATGTAGGGTGGGTGGGTGGCCTCTATCCCACCCTCCAATCAGTAAAACATCATCAAAAATGGTGGGGATGTGGCCATCATAATACTTTCCTTATTATTTTTGATGATGTTTTACTTTTACAGTTTTTAAAAAGCTGAAACCATGGAAATTCTAAAAATCTGCAATAGAAATTCTAGAAAGGCGCTCTAGTAAGAAAATTAACAATGAAAAATTTTAGTATGCTTGCCGAAAATTATTGCAACTCTGAAGAGAAATTTCAATGGAATAGAGCAAAAATATATATTGTTAAATAAATGTTTTAAATCTGAGAGAAAATTTTCGTAGTAATTTTAAAACCCTTTATGAAAATGCTTAAATTTGGGGAAAAAAATTGTTGGAATAGAAATTGGAGACTACCATTACAATATTTTAAATTTTTTGGATAAAGTTTTCGCAAAAGAAATTCCTAGAAAGTTCTGACTAGATAACTTTTCTTAAAAGCTCTAGGACCATCAATGAAAAATTTTACAGTTAAAAAGATAAATATTAATCACTGGAAATATTTGCTTAGATAAAAATGACTTCAGAATTTGAAACTCCAAATTCTAGAAATGAAGAACATTTTAGAAACTGGAATCGAAAGCGCTGGAAAATTTTAGAATCCTTGGAAAGAGTTATTTCAACTAGGAAGAGAAATTTCTTCCATAATTCGGTAAAAAGCATTGAAAAGTTTTAGAAATCTAGGAGAACATTTTCATAAAAAATATAAAACTTTGAATGAAAATTCTTGCAATCAGAAAAAACATTCCAGAAATCTGTAAGAGAAATTGCTAAAAATAATATAATCATCTAATTTTTTGTATAATTTAGAGGAGAAAATGCTTAATTTTTTTCCCAATTTAAATGTTAAAAATTTGAAATCCTACAAATCTGAAATATTTAATAGAAAAATTCGAGAATGGACGAAGGAAAAATGATAAATAGAAGCAAATGCACTAGAAAGTTTCAAAACCTTTGAAAAAATTGTTGTAACTAGGAAATGAAATTCCTGTTATATTTATATAAGATAAAAGAAAGAGAAGCATTGTTGAAATAGTACAGAAATCTTGGAGAAATATTTCATAAAAATTGTAAAACTTTGACAATGACAATTTCTGAAATTAGTGAAGGGAAGTTCTAGAAATCTGTAAAAGAAAATGCTAAATTATAATCAACTAATTTTTATTTTTTGTAAAACATAGAGAAGAAATTTCTGGAAGAGAAAGACAAAACTACTATGAGGAATTTTTAGAATCCGTGGAATTTATGAATAAATCTATAAAATTGCAATTATTTTTTGTTTATTTATATTTACAAATTTTAATTCAAACCCTGGCTTATGTTTAACTGATTGGATGGTGGGATAGAGGCCACCCACCCACCCTACATATACGAGAAACCATCAGTTACTAATCGTTGATGATTTTGCTGCTAAAAACAATAAAACCCTTAATAAAAATAAAAATTAAACAAAATCAAAATTCTAGTTTAAATTTAAATGACTTTCTACAACTAATTGTATCTTATTTAAATTTAAAGTCCGCCCACCCAACATGCATCAAATTTTTATTAATTTACTCACTCAAAAATTTTACCTTTTTAATTTCTGTTTTATTCAAAAAGTTTTGTAATTATTTTTTTTTCGGAAACCGAGAGACTATGAAGAATTAAAGTTTATATATATATGTAGGGTGGGTGGGTGGCCTCTATCCCACCCTCTAATCAGTAAAATATCATCAAAAATGGTGATATGGCCATCATAATACTTTCGTTATTATTTTTGATGATGTTTTACTTTTACAGTTATTAAAAAAGCGGAAACCATGGAAATTCTAAAAACCTGCAAAAGAAATTCTAGAAAGGCGCTCTAGCAAGAAAATTAACAATGAAAAATTTTAGAATCCTTGCCGAAAATTATTGCAACTCTGAAGAGAAATTTCAATGAGATAGAGCCAAAATATATATTGTTAAATACATATTTTAAATCTGAGAGAAAAATTTCGTAGTACTTGTAAAACCCTTTATGAAAATGCTTAAATTTGGGAGAAAAATTGTTGGAATAGACAGTGGAAACTACCATTAGAAAATTTTAGAATTCTTCGATAAAGTTTTCGAAAAGAAATTCCTAAAAAGTTCTGATTAGATAATTTTTCTTAAAAGCAGAAACATCAATGAAAAATTTTACAGTTGAAAAAGATAAATATTAATCACTGGAAATATTTGCTTAGATAAAAATTCAAAATTTGAAACTCTAAATTCGAGAAATGAAGAACATTTTAGAAACTGGAATCGAAAATGCTGGAAAATTTTAGATTCCCTGGAAAAAGTTATTTGAACTAGGAAGAGAAATTTCTTCCAAAATTCGGTAAAAAGCATTGAAAAATTTTAGAAATCTAGGAGAACATTTTAATTTTTTTCGTAATTTAAATGTTAAAAATTTGAAATCCTACAAATCTGAAATGTTTAATAGAAAAATTCGAGAATGGACGAAGGGAAAATGATAAATAGAAGCAAATACACTAGAAAGTTTCAAAACCTTTGAAAAAATTGTTGTAACTAGGAAATGAAATTCCTGTTATATTTATATAAGATAAAAGAAAGAGAAGCATTGTTGAAATAGTACAGAAATCTTGGAGAAATATTTCATAAAAATTGTAAAACTTTGACAATGACAATTTCTGAAATTAGTGAAGGGAAGTTCTAGAAATCTGTACAAGAAAATGCTAAATTATAATCAACTAATTTTTATTTTTTGTAAAACATAGAGAAGAAATTTCTGGAAGAGAAAGACAAAACTACTATGAGGAATTTTTAGAATCCGTGGAATTTATGAATAAATCTATAAAATTGCAATTATTTTTTGTTTATTTATATTTACAAATTTTAATTCAAACCCTGGCTTATGTTTAACTGATTGGATGGTGGGATAGAGGCCACCCACCCACCCTACATATACGAGAAACCATCAGTTACTAATCGTTGATGATTTTGCTGCTAAAAACAATAAAACCCTTAATAAAAATAAAAATTAAACAAAATCAAAATTCTAGTTTAAATTTAAATGACTTTCTACAACTAATTGTATCTTATTTAAATTTAAAGTCCGCCCACCCAACATGCATCAAATTTTTATTAATTTACTCACTCAAAAATTTTACCTTTTTAATTTCTGTTTTATTCAAAAAGTTTTGTAATTATTTTTTTTCGGAAACCGAGAGACTATGAAGAATTAAAGTTTATATGTATATGTAGGGTGGGTGGGTGGCCTCTATCCCACCCTCTAATCAGTAAAATATCATCAAAAATGGTGATATGGCCATCATAATACTTTCGTTATTATTTTTGATGATGTTTTACTTTTACAGTTATTAAAAAAGCGGAAACCATGGAAATTCTAAAAACCTGCAAAAGAAATTCTAGAAAGGCGCTCTAGCAAGAAAATTAACAATGAAAAATTTTAGTATCCTTGCCGAAAATTATTGCAACTCTGAAGAGAAATTTCAATGAGATAGAGCCAAAATATATATTGTTAAATAAATATTTTAAATCTGAGAGAAACATTTTCGTAGTAATTGTAAAACCCTTTATGAAAATGCTTAAATTTGGAAGAAAAATTGTTAGAATATAAATTGGAGACTACCATTAGAAAATTTTAGAATTCTTCGATAAAGTTTTTGCAAAAGAAATTCCTAGAAAGTTCTGACTAGATAACTTTTCTCAAAAGCTCTAGAAACATCAATGAAAAATTTTACTGTTAAAAAAGATAAATATTAACCACTGGAAATATTTGCTTCGAAAAAAATGACTTCAAAATTTGAAACTCTAAATTCTAGAAATGAAGAAAATTTTAGAAACTGGAATAGAAAATGCTGCAAAATTTTAGAATCCTTGGAAAAAGTTATTTCAACGAGGAAGAGAAATTTGTTCCAAATTTCGATAAAAAGCATTGAAAAATTTTAGATATTTAGGAGAACATTTTCATAAACATTATAAAACTTTCAATGAAAATTTTTGCAATTAGAAAAAAAATTCTAGAAATCTGTAAGAGAAATTGCTAAAAATAATATAATCAACAAATTTTTTGTATAATTTAGAAGGGTAATTGCTGATTTTTTTCTCAATTTAAATCTTAAAAATGTGAAATCCTACAAATCTGAAATGTTTAATAGAAAAATGCAAGAATGGACAAAAATTATAAAACTAGAAGAGGAGATGCTAAATACACTAGAAAGTTTCAAAACCTTTGAAAAGATTGTTGTAACTAGGAAATAAAATTCCTGGAATATTTATATAATTGAAAAGAAAGAGAAGCATTGTTGAAATATTACAGAAATCTTGGAGAAATATTTCATTAAAATTGTAAAACCTTTAATGACAATTTCAGACATTAGTGAAAAGAAGTTCTAGAAATCTGTAAGAGAAATTGCTAAATTATAATCACCTAATTTTCATTTTTCGTAAAACATAGAGAAGACATTTCTGGAAGAGAAAGACAAAACTACTATGAGAAATTTTTAGAATCCGTGGAATTTTCAAGAGAAAATTCCGATAATATTTTCTTAATTAAAAACACTACAACCTTTATTGAAAATTGTTGCATTTAGATAGAGAAAAACATAGAACAGAAAATGCTGAAAAACAGCGAGAAAACTAGGACTACAATTTTTTTTAAACTTTCGGAGATCTTAGGTAAAAATTACTTTAAAGTTTGAGAAAGAATACTAGAACTAATTTTTGTTAAACTTTCGGAGATCTTGTGTAAAAATTACTTTAAAATTTGGGAAACCAGTAATTCCAGAAATCTAAAAATGGAATTGCTGAAAAATCTTTAGAATCGAAGATAATTTTAAAAACTAGAAGATAAAATGTTTCAAAACCAATGAGAAACTTACAACTGGAAAATTTTAGAACCCTCGAAGAAAATTATTGCAACTTGGAAAAGAAATTTCTGTAACTTTCGACAAGATCGAGTCAGAAGGAACATTGTTGTTTGTAAAATTTTAGAAATCTGGGAAATCGTTTTTATTCGTAAAATATAGAAGAGAAATTACTGAATAAGGAGAAAAAAATACAATTAGAAAATTGTGGAGAAAGGTTTCGTAGGAAATACTTTTGAAAAATTTCGATAACACAACAATTTCATAAAAACTAAACTAAACTAAGAATGAGAAAAACATAGGAGAGAAAACGCTAGAAATAATTACCGCTGGTTACGTTTTGCAATTTTGGTGTTAAATAAAAATTTATAAACGATTTAAAAACCTAAAAATTTGGTGAAAAATTGTAGAATGAAAAAAAATTAAATTTTGAAAAAACAATTTTAGAACCCTTGAGGAAAATTATTGCAACGTACAAGAATAATTTCTGAAACCTTTGATAAGATGGAGTACGAGGAAATATTGTAGAAAATTGTAGAAATCTGACAGAAAACTTTCATAAAAAACTCAAAGAAAGTTCTTGCAATTAGGGAAAAAAAACACTGTAAGGAAAATTGCTAAAATTCTTATAATCATCATATTTTTTAATAGAAATATTGAAGATAAATTGCTATAAAAGTGAGAGAATACTATCATTAGGAAATTTTAGAACTCAATTTTTTTTGAAAAAGATGACATTAAAAAAAATCTTGAAATTAAATAGAGAATATCATAGGACAGAAAATGCTGAAGAAAACTACCACTAAAAAATTTTAGAACCTTCAGAGATAATGTTTGCAATTTCAATCAAAGATAAAAATTACTTGAAAATTTGTAAACCTAGTAAACTCTAGATATTAAAAATAAGAATTGCTGAAGAATTACAGAATGGAAGATAAATTTAAAAACTAGAAGATAATGTGTTGAAAAAATAGGGAGAATTTTATAATCCTCGAGGTAAATTATTATAATTAGAAATCTAGGAGAAATGTTTTATTAAAATTATACTATAAGAATAGGAAATTCTAAAAACTTTGCAAAAAAAACTTAAAATTCTACTTTTTGATTAAAAAAGAAATTCAAAAGGTAAAATTTTTAAGTGAGTAGAATAGTAATATCCTTACACTTTTCTCAAAAACTGTGAGGTTTTCGCAAAAATTCTATTCTTAATAAATTACCCAATTATTGATTATTTTTTATTAATTGTTATATAAATTTATAGTTTATTGGAACTAGGCAAAAAAATGTCAAAATGATTAATTTTTTTCTCTCAATTTAAGGAAAATTTTTTGATTGACTAAATTAGTAAAAATTTGATTCATGATGGGCGGGAAAACCTAAAATCTAAACTAGATAAGAGTAGATATAGAAAGTCATTTATATTTAAAATTAAATTTTGATTTTGTTACATTTTTTATTACATAAAGGGTTTGATTGTTTTTAGCAGCAAAATCATCAACGATTAGCGATTAAAGTTATCATGTATATGTAGGGTGGGTGGGTGGCCTCTATCCCACCCTCCAATCAGTAAAACATAAGCGAGGGTTTTAAGTAAAAGTTGTAAAATATAAAGAAACTAAAAATTGTGATGTAGCCATCATAATTTTGATCATGGATTTTGAGATAGAATTATTCAAATTTATTGTTCTTAGAAAGCGGTAATAAATATACATCAATCTGCATTTTTTTGCCCCCTTTGATTGATGAATAGATTCCGAACGCCGATGCTGACTGATTTGTGGCGATCGTAAGAAATACGTTCCTGGCCATCCGCCACCCGCCGGAATCCGAACTCAGACAGGGTTAGTAAAGTGCACAACACCAATAATTATCGATTGGTCGGGGGCGGCGGTCGCGGTGGTTGCCTACCGCCCACCCTCCTGCTTCAGTATGATTTGTTTGTTTATTTACTCGGTTCGGGACGTGGGTAAGGTAAACAGTCGGAGACCATTTATCAGACTGTTCCGGTAGGAAAATACATTCCGCTTTAGGTGTGAAAATAAGTCATATAAACCGGTCGTAACTTCAAATTGGCGATATGAAATCGAAATGGAGATAGAGAGAATATCTGATTATAATATCCTAATTGATTCTTTTATTTACAAGATCTATTAAAAAAATACATACAAATTCTTTAAGTATATTAGAAATTTTTTTCTTACATTTACGGTTATTTTATATTCAACCAACACCATTAATCTATCAACTAAGATCTATAGACAATCTGTGTCTGTCGGAATAACGGCTTTTATTCCACGAAGGCACCATTTAAAATGCAGAAACGGTCGGACTCATCCCTTAAAGAATCGATAATTACGAAAACCCGACCGTTCGTAATTTCCTTCTATTTCAACCGCCGGCCGATACACCCGCCGACCATTCCGGTCACGTCGGCCCCCCGCCGCCCCTCGCTAATTTCGAATAGTGCGCCAAACTTTTACGTACAATCAAACTTATTTTATTGCAAGTGTATAAACATTTTACGCCGGGGTCATTTTCGGGGGACGGCACGTATCCGAGAGGATTCGGTAATTAAATACAACTTCTTGTAGGGACACGAACAACCGGCGCGGAGGGTGGCGGCGCATTTAAATTGCAAATCGGGCTCGAACATTAAAATATGAAAGAGTTGGATTTGTTGATGTTTTCGAGAGGCGATTAATTGAAAAGTTCGCGGGAGCGCAATATAAATTGCTTTCAGAGCGAATTTGATATTCCCGGAACATTCTGCCTAGAGAATTCGCGAAGAAAGGAAGAGTAGGGGGAAGTGCGAAATTTATATGGAAAATAGATACGGCGTCCCTTGATGTTCTCCCAGTAATTGAAAAATTGAGACCGTATAAATGTGACGAAATGTGCCTTTTGTCGTTGTACTATATTTAATTTCGTCGGTGGTAACAATGCCAGCCATCCCGATATTCGATTTCTGATGCCTCCTTTTTTTTCGAGTTTAATTTATAAAATTTGACGTATCTGATAAACTGAAATTCAATTCCATTTTTTTTCGCTCTGTCCTGTCAAAATATTAATACAGAGTGCTCTTTGTAATGCGGACAAAGGGATATCTAAGAGAAATATAGGTGCACACTGAAAACAGGGCGTAATGAAATTGCGAATAAATGGCGAATGGTTCAATCGCACAATTTAATTTATATGTATTTATTCAGACCATACACTTTAATATTGAATTATCTTACATATTAAAAGCCCTATATTTAGTTCGCAGCGCGAGAAACGGTCTAATTTAATTAAATGCAGAATTTACAAAAACAACCCAATTTTGTTTGTCTTACTGCTCTTGTTATTTCCATAATATACATATATTTACATGAGAAATTAATTAATGAGAAACAAAACTTTTCCTTGTTGATTACAATTTTGTTTAATCCGTACCTTTTTTATATTAAATTAGTAAAACAAGATATTTATTACATATAAATAGGTATAATACATTCTTTCACTAAAAATTACAAATTATATAGTATAAATTTATTAATTAACCTTCTAATTAACATTAAAATATTTCACCACAGGTTAAGTAAGAATTTAATTAATCGTATATAATTTGTATATATAACTTATTTAGTGGAGTGCTAACCATCTCTCCTTTCATACAACACAAATATGAGTCTAAAATGTATCATTAAACATATTTTTTATTCATGATGATTTCAACCATTACTATGTAGTAATCTATAATATAGACATCAAATATTTAATGTATTTTTACTATTATTATTTACAAATATCTTCATTAAAATAAATTTAATTAAAAACACTCTTTGTTCTCTAATTGATAATTGGAGTAAAAATATATAACTTGTGTATTTCCACATACTATGATTAATGATGATTGATAAGATCCACCTCACCTGTTCGTCAACGTCTTCGCCGCCCACCGTAATTACAACTCTCAGGCCGAAACATTTTCTCATCCCCCCGAAAATCGCCGGGATCAAATGTTGAGGGGGAGAGACTCGGCAAACAGTAATTAATGAGTCAATATTTGATCGAAATGAGTACCACGCCAAAAGCCCCCCCCCCCCTCTATTCACTTATTTGTCTCATGAAAAATTCAATGCATGTTCCCGTTCCTAGTTTCACTTCCATATGCAAATAGGCGATTTGTGTCGTCGTTCCATTAGGAAACTGTGAGGATCTCGTTATTGTCGGAATACATTTCGAAGCCGATCTACAAGTACAATCGTCGGGCCGTTTACAGGAATCAGTAACTATTAATACCTGAAGTACTGACAATTTATTGCTTAGAGAAATAATCGTTTCATTGTTCTGTTTATTTTAAGTAGAGCGAATTTTTTGCTTGTTACTTCGGGAATTTATACAGTAGACATAAAGAAGAAAACAAAAAATATGATTTGTTATCCTTTGTTATCTATTATTTGTAACTTGTTACCTGATTTTATCATTTATCATTTTAAAGAATAATTGAATAAAAATACACTTCCTTTATAACACATTCAATTTAATTTTCGATTTATATTCATTTAACTTGAAACATTATTATTATTAGTGAATGATCATTTATCATTTATTAATTGTTATTTTTTATATTTCATTTATTAGAAATTATTTGTTATGCCATTTATTATAATTATTTGATTCTTCTTGTCATTCGTTGTCTAATTTATTAATAATCATGAATATTCTATAATTTAATTCGTGATATATCTGATATTTTTAGTCATTTGCAATTTGTTATCAATTTTAATGTTTTTTTTATATTTGTGACTTTTAGCTATTGTCATTGTTATTTGTCATTTGTTAATAGTAATTTGTTATTAACCTTTTGCTTTTTTGCTACTTGTTATTTATATTTTTCATAAGTTTTATTTGTGATTTGTAGTTTATCATTTGACATTTGGTAATTTTTGATATTCATTTATATCTATGATCTGTTTTTACTTAGCGTTTTGACATTTCTCATTTGTAATTTGTTATCATAGAGTTGTTAATTGTCAATTGTTATGTGTCTTTCTTTATTGTCCAGTTATTAGTCACCTGTTATCTGTTGTTGCTTTTTTCTCATTTCTTATTTGTCATTCTTATCCATCATTTTTTTTTCTGCAATTTATATATTGTGGCAAATAATATGAAAATCAAAAGTGATATTGACAGATACCTAATAATAAATAGCATATGACGAATTACAGCTTACAGATGACATATAACAGATGATAACAGATAACAGATAACATTTGCAGATGACAACTGATATATGACAGATGACAGATGACAGAATGAAAAGTAGGAGATGACATATGCAAATGGCAGATGAGAGTTGACATATGCAGAATACAAATGACAGAATAACCGATGACAGATGCGAGGTGAAAGATGGCGGATGATGAATGACGAATGACATATAACAGGTGATAGATGGCAGATGACAGATCATAATAATATTATTGATATTAAGGTAAATTAAACTATTCGACTCCAGATTTTCTTTCTAGAAAATAAGGAAATTAATACAACTAAGAAACTGAAAAATATAACATCTGTCAATTGTTATTACTCATTTGTTATCAGTCATTAATCATTTGTTATTTGCGATTTGTTATTTGTCATTCTTCACAATATTATAGTTTGTTATTTATTTTTATGTTCTCTTATTAAACTTTTGTCAAAATTAAAATGACAGATAACCATAATCTATCATTTAGTATTTATTATCTATGATACACAGAAAATAAATGACATATCCAGATGTCAGATACCATGTGACGTACGCAGTTTAGAGATTATATATTACAGATGATAATATGACAGAACGACAATTGACAGATGTCAGATGATAGAAGGCAGATGATAGATAAGGAATGCCAGATGGCACGTAACATATGACAGATGAATGAATAACACATGACATATGATATAATAAATGACAAATAATAAATAACAATTTAACATTTAACAGATGATATTTGTAGATTACTTATGACACAATGAGAGATGGCAGATAACATATGACAGGTGGCTAACGACAGATGACAAATAATAGATGATTCATAACAGAAGATAAAGGACATGTACAGTTATCATATACTGTATGACATTCGCAGATTACAGATTAAATACTACAGATGACAGTCAACAGTTGACAGTTGATTGATGAGAGATGACAGATTACAGATAACAGATGACATATGACAGATGAAAGAATAACATATTACAGATAATATATGACATAATAAAAGATAATTGACAAACGATAGATGACACATGACAGATGCAAAATTAACAGGTGGCAGATGATATAAACAGATTGCTAGCGAAAGATATATATGGAAATTACTGATGACAGATTGACAGATAATAAATAAGACATAAGATATGACAAGTGATATATGACATATGCAGTTGACATGACAGATAACATCTAACAGATAAAAGATTACAAACTACAGATAACAGATGACAGGCAACAGATGATAGATAACAAATGACTGAGAATAGTAGACATATTAATAATATTTTTGTTTCTAAAGTAAAATTAAACCAATACTCTACATATCATATAATAAGTGACAATTGAGAAATTATATATGATAAATAACAAATTGCAGATTACTAATGACACAGTGATATATGCTAGATGAGATATGACAGGTGGCTAATGACAGATAACAGATGACAAATAATAGATGATAAATAACAGAAGACAAATGACATATGACATATGCAGATGTCAGATACTATATGACATACGCAGATTACAGATTAAATACTACAGATGACTGTTAACAGTTGACAGATGATTAATGATAGATGACAGATAATAGATGACAGATAACAGATGAAAGAATAACAGATGGCTAATGATATATATATATACCAAATAAAAGTTAATTCATAAATGGTAGATGACACATGACAGATAAAAAGTTAACAGGCGAAAGATGATGTATGCAGATTGCAGGCGAAAGATGATATATAGAAATTACTGATGACAGAATGACCGATGACAGATAAGAGATAAGATACGACCAGTGATATATTTCAGATGGCAGATGACCAATGACAGACGACAGATGATTGATAACAGGTAACAGATGACATATGCAGGTGACATATGACAGATGATAGATGAGAGATGATATATAACATATAACAGATTACAGGGTACAGATAACAGATGAGAGACGACAGATGATAGATGACCGATAACTGAGGATAATTGGCATATTAATAATAGTATTGTTTCTAAAGTAAAATTAAACCAATCGACTCGGCATATGATAAAATAAATGACAAATGATAAACGATAATTAACAAATTAACACATGACAGTGACAGATTATTTATGCAGATTGCAGGCAAAAGATGATATATAGAACTTACTGATGACAGAATGACAGATGATAGACTAGAGATAAGACTACCTAATAGTATAGTTGTATATGTGAAAATAAAATTCCAGCGCTTATAATCCCTTTACAGTAATCATTAACAGATGACAGATGATAATTAAAATATTATAGAAAACAAATTAACAAACCCTTAATTTGAAACAAAAGACAAATTCAACCTAACTGATAACATAGCTCAAAAGACATTTAAAGAGTAGTAAATAATAATATAGAAGACAAAAGATAATATACTAAATAATGGCTGTTGTTGACGGGGAATAATAATTAAAATACTAAAGACAGTTAAAACAAACAAACCATGTGAAATGAGGTTAAACTATTACTGAGAGCAATTTAGGCATTCTAAAGAACTAATCAAGTATTCCAGTTAATAAATTTAAAAAAACATCTTGTAATAAGTAATTATAAATAATAAAAAATCATTTAAAAGATACCTATAACAATTTATTGATGACTAATAATACTGATAGTAGTTGTGAAATAATAAACGATAGAAATATCATCTGGAATCCCTTATTTAGCATTTGTCATATGTCATTTATCATCTATCTTTGTCATCTACCATCTAACATATTTAATCTTTCATCTATTATCGGTCATATATAATCTATAATATGTTGACTTCAAGCTATCAACTACATTTTTTTTATTACGGCCATCTACCCACTCTCATAGATTTTGAGTAAAAGTGAAACGCAGCTGATTTTTAAATACTACACTAAGGCAAGTTGTGTAGTTTCTCACATTCAGTTTTTTTGGTAATTTTAGGTTTATTAATTTAGTTTTTTAAGCATTTGGTTTTGAGTGTTTTCCGTACAAGCGATAACATTCTTTTGTTATTTCTAATATATTAACTGTGGTCTATCATGTGCTATTTGTCATTTATCATTTGTGTATTGAAAATATTTAAAATCTTTTTTTAAATATGATTATTTAAAGGTGGATTTTTTTATGTTATAGTTTAACGTTTGATATTCATGATGTATTAATTAATAATTACATAAACATATTTCGGTACTTTGTAAATTATATGTTTCAATTACTAAACTTTCCTAAAATAATATTAACAGAGCCAATTTTAATGGTTTAATAATTAATGAATATGTAATTCTAATGGTAACGCACAGCTTGTTCATGAGCGTGAATAATATAAATAGTACATTAATTAAATTAACCCGACATATTCACAATAATTTACTTTTAATTAATACATTTCAAATATCATTAAACACCAGCGTACTTATTAAAATTATAGTCCAGTAATTCATTTCAAATACAAACATATTATTTACTAATGTTGATTATAATTAAAAAAAAAACTATAATACCTAACAATCAAATAAATTATACGAACGTTGAACTTCCCGGCGCATCCACCATAATTTCCAATCAAGTGGTGCTCTCAATTATCGTAATTATAACGCCCGTCGTCTTTAAAGTTAAAATGTACTCTTTTAGATATAATTACGTGGTATTTTAAGAGGCACGATCCAATCCCGGGCAAATATAAACTGGAACGCCAGGAAATAATTAACTTTTGCGGCTCACAAATTACCAGTAATAGGTCATTAGATGGGCCCGGTTCCGTCCGGCCCGACGACGACCGTTCCCTTTAATTCACGGCCCTAATTTGTTTCAACCACATCAGAAAAATAAAACATTAAAAGCCTTCATCGAAACCGATCGAAACATTTATATACATCTTAATGTTTTAATAATTTGATAACAACACTTGATCTATAATTTCGATAAATAAGACAATCGTGTGATTTTAAATAAAAAACTGTGTTATTTATAATTCAATAATTTTACTGATTGAATGTTAAGATAGTTTGGATATAAATTCGGATGATATTTTTCATCTGATAACAAAAGTTCAAAGTTTAAATTTCTCTGATATTTTAAAAATATTACGGTGGTAATTTTTATATCTGCTAAGAAGGGGAAGTAGTAGTAAAAACTTTATTCTGTAACGTTTTGAATTAATTAACACAAGCCACCCCGGAGCGACGATAATATCGATATCGCGGGAAATTAACAGCGCCTGAATTTTCAAGCTTGTGCACGCTTAATTACTCGAGCTTCTTGCTTAGTCGTAACCGGATGATATTTAAATCACGTTCACAATTTACGTTAAGTAATAGTTGTGTAATTAAATTGTATACGTTGTTTATTTGCTTTCCTGAATATAAATCAATTTAGATTAATTGTTGTTTACTATCTTTCGACAGTTTCGAGCTTTGGGTATTATTTTCATAGTGCTTTGAATTATATTAATTAAATTAATTGTTATTATAATTTATACATTATTTTAAAATAAAGAATTGCGAAATTTTAATGTGTATAACACACCGCTTTTGTTTATGATGGAAATTACGATCTTCAAGAAAAATAAAGAAGGTAATTGTTTACTTTTTACAGTCGAGAGAAGCTTTTATTATCGTTTTTTTTTAATGGGTCTTCGAAGTTTTATGCCTTGCGTCAATTAAATTTTTATAATGTACTTTGTAAGAGGCGGGAAAGTTCGCCTTTCCCGGGAGAGTCCTTCGATGGGTTTTCGAAGAGGGGCCTTAAAGTTTTTTTTTTTATTCTAATCATCCTACCTTAAAATTGAATCAATCCACTAATTTGAAATTTATGTGATCTACTACTTAAACACAAACGTCCTAAAGTTCTTTATATAAATCATACTGTTGTCTACAACGTAAAGGACTTTAATACATTTTTATCATACTAAAGCTATAGTGTGTTGTATAGATATAAACAATTAAATTAAGTGGAATATGACGTAAGAAAAAGTTGCGTCAACTTCATAAATCCGAAGTGGAAATTAAAATTAGAATTTCCAGCAGAAAGCGGGGGAGAGCGAGCGCAACACGCGATTTATTGCCGGGATTTAAAAATGAGAAATTGTTTGTTTACAACTGGGGAGGACGGATAAATCGTGCGCGCATCTAAATCTCCTGAACTTATTGCATCGTGAAATATTCCCTGCAGCAGCAAGAGCAGTAGTAGCAGCAAGGAAACTTTTATATCAGAAAGATAGTCCTCGCAGGAATTATAATTGCGGAAACTTTACGTTTGCGATAAGTAATTAGGTAATTATTTAATATTGGCACTCCAGAAATTTATCCATGAGGAGAAAATTTGATTCTGATAATTTTCATATTTAGAAATGTAAAATTTAAATATAGTTCCGGAAATTTCTGCTTATTAAAACAATAATAGATTAACTGATTGATGTTAGTAAATACCTGTTATACAAAACAAAGTAAAAATTGTGTTTAATATGTCAGTAATAGATTGTTGAAAAAAATTTCAATTTTTTATTCGACTAGTTTCAGCACTAAACCATTATGAAAAAAGAACTACTTTAAATGGAATAGATCCCTATATTACCGAAAAATTTAATGACTCATTACTTAAGAAAGATTATAAGCAAGCATTTATTAAATAAGTTATTTTGTATGTTTTACACGTATACTCTACTATAGTTCATTCAATTTCACTCGTATAACATTTTATAAAATTTACACCGCATATTATTATTTTATTTTTACAAATTCTATTTCCAAATTCAGGATATTTAATATTATTCCATTGAAATGTTTAAAACATTTAACAATATCAAATAATCAAACTCCGTATTTATATCCGTAAACACACGTGTGGTAAATATGATAAACGAAACGAATATTCTCTTACCAGAAATTTAATTAACACGAGGTGATATCTACTTACAGATATCCGCCCTTTGAAATTAATGCGAAATGAAGAATTCCATATAATATTATTAAAATTTACATTCAATAATGGAATATTGAATTGCCTCGTGTCTCGTCCAGCTATTGTACACCGGACGTGTAATTAAACTGAATAATAATTATAGTTGCGTAATTTTTAAATAAATTCAATGCATATATTACATATAATGGTGTTGTTTTATATGTGCATTACAATCACTCCTGTGGGTTAAATTACATTTCTATTATTTACAATTCTGATGATATTATTTCTATTATATAAATATTTATTGTTTAATTATTTTCTTTTCCAAAAAAAAAAACAATGCGATGTACGTTAAAACTATCACACCTTACATTTTTATTAATATAAACAACTTTATTGAGTAAATTTTCAACTTATTTCATATAAAAAATTATTGTATAAAACTCTTTTAATGTTCCAAATATTGGAGGATGTGATAGTGGACCACCCACCCTACATTTATTTCTTAACCTAATCCAAACCCTGTTGATGATGCAAATATAACATTTCGATATTTGTATTAATTAATATGATTCAAAAAAAAACTTACTGATTTCATATGATGTTTATTTGTATATTCTGTGTAATGGTAAAAGGGTTATTGTTCTTTATACTTTAATTGTGTTTATTATAACTTAATAAAAAATCAGTTATCCTTGGATTAATATTTTTTTGCTTAAACAAGACGCATTGATTTGTTTGTCAAATTATTATACGAAATTGTTTGTATTTCGGTAAAGTATATCCAAAGTCACTATTTAAGTTTAATAAATAAATATATGTAGGGTGGGTGGGTGGCTACTATCACTATCTAATTTTCTAAACATAAACAAGTTTTATTGAAGAATATTTTATCTTGTTATAAACAAAAATTTATTTTATAAAACCCTTGAAAATGTTTCATAAGTTAGAGGGTGTAATAGTGGCCACCCACCCTACACGTATTTATTGTCTTAATCTAAATCCTGCTGATGATGCAGATATAACCATTTTTACATTTTTGTTGTTGATTACAGCTATAATATTAAACCTACTGAATTATGATTATTTAAATATTTTTTCAATATAATGATATATGAGTAATTGTTTTGATTATTTCAATTGTTTATATTATATGTTATAAACCATTCAATTGCTTTTATTTAAAAAAAATTAGTTAAAAACAAACTGCTTATTTATTTTTTTTGCAATAATTAAACAAAATTGTTTGTATTGATCTAATTTATATTTAAAAGAGCACCATATAGTTTAAGAAATCAATATATATGTAGGGTGGGTGGTGGCTACTATCTCACCTTTTATTTTTCTGCACGTTAAAAACTTTTATTAAAGAATTTTCAACTTTTTATAAACCAAAAATTATTTTATAAAATAATTGTTTATATCAAAAAGATTGGAGGTTGAGATAGTGGGCACCCACCCACCCTACATATATTTTGTTAACCTAATCTAAACTCTGCGAATGGCGTATTTATAACAAATTTTACATTTTTTTTATTATTGTGATTTGAAAATCAAAACTAATGATTAATCTATTGTTTTTTATTTTATGTAGTCGAATAGATAGGTTTTTGCCTTTTTTTATTTCACTTGCTTAATTATAACTTAATCACTATAATGCTGTTCTTTATTAAATTATTTTTTTGCTGTAATTACTTTTTCGAAAGAATTAGACAAAATTATTTGTATTTCTATAAAGTATACAAAAAACACTGTTTGTAATTAAGAAATTATTGTACATGTAGGGTGGGTGGGTGGTCACTATTCCACCCTCCAATTATCTGCACGTAAACAATTTTTACTTAAATAGTTTTCAATTTATTATAAACAAAAAATTATTTTATAAAACAGTTGTTTATGTATAAAATATTATAGGGTAGAATAGTGGCCACCCACCCATTCTACATATATTCTTTTAACATAATCTAAACTCTGCTGATGATGCAGATTTAACAATTTTTACAATTTTTTGGATTATTGTAATTTAAAAATCGAAACGAATGATTTAATATATTTTATTTTTATTTTCTATATTAGAATATTATTTCCTTCTTTCTTAATTCACTTGTTTAATAATAACTTAATAACTATAACTTTGGATTTTATTGAATAATTGTTTGTTAGAAAAAGAAACTTTGATTTGTTTTTCAAAAAATTAGACAAAATTGTTTGTTATTTTTATAAAGTGCACAAAAAACACTGGTTGAATATATGGAATGATTGTATATTTAGGGTGGGTGGGTTACCACTATTCCTCCAATTTTCTGCATGTAAAAAACTTTTATTAAAGAAATTTCAACTTATTATAAACCAAAAATTATTTTATAAAATAATTGTATATGTTTAAAAGATAGGATGTTAGGATAGTGGCCACCCACCCACCCTACATATATTTTGTTAACCTAATCTAAACCCTGCTTCTGACGCAGTTTAAAAAAATTCTACATTCCTTTTATTATTAATTAAAAAATCAAAACTAATGATTTGATCTATTTTTTTTATATTCTATTTTAGAATCCAAAGATTTTGCTTTTTTTATTTCAATTGTTTCTATTATAACTCAATAACTATTAAATTGTCCTTAATGAAATATTTGTTTGCTTAAACAAGGAAATTTAATTTGTTTAATAGGAAATTAGACAAAATTGTTTGAATTTGAAGTGCACAGAAAAACAATTTATTATAAACAAAAAAATATTTTATAAAACAGTTGTTTATGTATAAAAGATTATAGGGTAGGATAGTGGACACCCACCCACCCTACATATATTCTTTTAACATAATCTAAACCCTGCTGATGATGCAGATTTAACAATGTTTACAAATTTTTTGGATTATTGTAACTTAAAAATCGAAACGAATGATTTAATGTACTTTTTTTTATTTTCTATATTAGAATATTATTGCCTTTTTTTAATTCACTTGTTTATTAATAACATAATAACTACAACTTTGGTTTTTATTGAACAATTATGTGTTAGAAAAGAAACTTTGGTTTGTTTTTCAAAAAATTAGACAAAATTAGAAAAAAAACACGAAAATATTTTCGTAAAATCTACAAAATATTTTCGTGTTTTTTCTAATTATTAGTGAATTTTCTACTACGTAAAGGACTTATATATTTTTATTATTAGACAAAATTATTTGTATTGTTATAAAGTGCACAAAGAAACACTAGTTGAATATATGGAATGATTATATATTTAGGGTGGGTGGGTTACCACTATTCCTCCAATTTTCTGCATGTAAAAAACTTTTATTAAAGAAATTTCAACTTATTATAAACCAAAAATTATTTTATAAAATAATTGTATATGTTTAAAAGATGGGATGTTAGGATAGTGGCCACTCACCCACCCTACATATATTTTTTTAACCTAATCTAAACCCTGATAATGACGCAGATTTAACAACTTTTACATTTTTTTTTATTATTGTAATTAAAAAATCAAAACTAATGATTCGATCTATTTTTTTTTAATTTTCTATTTCAGAATCAAAAGATTTTGATTTTGTTATTTCACTTATTTATATTATAACTTAATAACTATTCAATTGTCCTTAATGAACTATTTTTTTGCTTAAACAAGGAACTTTAATTTGTTTTTTTTAAGAAATAAGACAAAATTGTTTTAATTTTTATAAAGTACATAGAAAAACACTATTTGAATCTAAGAAATTTTTACATATGTAGGGTGGGTGGGTGGCCACTATCTCATCGTCCAATTTTCTGTACGTAAACAATTTTTACATAAATAGTTTTCAACTTATTATAAACAAAAAAATACTTTATAAAACAGTTGTTTATGTTTAAAAGATTCAAGTGTGGGATAGTGGCCACCCACCCACCCTACATATATTTAGTTTGACATAATCTAAACCCTGCTGATGACGCAGATTTGACAATTTTTACATTTGTTTTTTCTTGTGATTTGAAAATCAAAACTAATGATTTGATCTATTTTTTGTTATTTTCTGTTTTAGAATCCAAAGATTTTGCTTTTTCTATTTCATTTGTTCATATTATAACATAATAACTATTAAATTGTCCATAATGAAATATTTTTTTGCAAGGAACTTTAATTTATTTTTTTAAGAAATTAGACAAAATTGTTTGAATTTTTATATAGTGCACAGAAAAAGAAAAACACTGTTTGAATTTAAGAAATTATTGTATATGTAGGGTGGGTGGGTGGCCATTATCTCACCCTCCAATTTTCCGTACGTAAACAACGTTTAATTAAATAGTTTTCAACTTACTATGAACAAAAAAATATTTTATAAAATAGTTTTCTATGTTTAAACCATTAAAGGGTGGGATAGTGGTCACCCACCCACCCTACATATATTTTGTTAACATAATCTAAACCCTGCCGATGACGCAGATTTGACAATTTTTACATTTTTTATTATTGTAATTAAAAAATCAAAACTAATGATTTGATCTATTTTTTTAAATTTTCTATTTCAGAACAAAAGATTTTGCTTTTTTATTTCACTTGTTTATATTATAACTTAATAACTATTAAATTGTCATTAATGAAATATTTTTTTGCTTAAACAAGGAACTTTAATTTGCTTTTTTAAGAAATAAGACAAAATTGTTTGAATTTTTAAAAAGTACACAGAAAAACAATGTTTCAATTTAAGAAATTTATATATATAGGGTGGGTGGGTGGTCACTATCTAACCTTCCAATTTTCTGTACGTTTTTTTACTTAAAAAGTTTTCAATTTATTGTAAACAAAAAATTATTTGATAAAACAGTTGTTTATGTATAAAAGATTGGAGAATAAGATGGTGGCCACCCACCCACCCTACATATATTTTGTTAAACTAATCTAAAACTTGCTTATGACCCAGTTATAACAAATTCTATTTTTTTTATTATTGTGATTTGAAAATCAAAATTATTGATTTGATCTATTTTTTTATTTCTATAATAGAATAGACAGGTTATTGTTTAATTTTTTAATTCACTTGTTTAATTATAACTTAATAATTATGACGTTGCTCTTTATTAAATAATTTTTTGCTTTAACAAAAAACTTTGATTTGTTTTTCAAAAAATTAGACAAAATTGTTTATATTTTTATAAAGTACACAGAAAAACATTGTTTTAACTTAAGAAATTTATGTATATGTAGGGTGGGTGGGTGGCCACTATCTCACCCTTCAATTTTCTATACTTAAACAATTTTTACAAAAATAGTTTTCTATTTATTATAAACAAAAATTATTTTATAAAACAGTTGTTTATGTATAAAAGATTGGAGGGTAAGATAGTGGCCACCCACCCACCCTACATATATTCTTTTAATATTATCTAAACCCTGCTGATGATGCAGATTTAACAATTTTTACAATTTTTTTGGATTATTGTAATTTAAAAATCGAAACAAATGATTTAATGTATTTTTTTTATTTTCTATATTAGAATAATATTGCCTTCTTTTTAATTCACTTGTTTATTAATAACTTAATAACTATAACTTTAATTTTAACTGAATAATTGTTTGTTAGAAAAAGAAACTTTGATTTGTTTTTTAAAAAATTAGACAAAATTGTTTGTATTTTTATAAAGTGCACAAAAAACACTGGTTGAATATATGGAATTATTGTATATGTAGGGTGGGTGGGTGGCCACTATTCCACTCTCCAATTTTCTGCACGTAAAAAACTTTTATTAAAGAATTTTCAACTTATTATAAACCTAAATTATTTTATAAAATAATTGTATATGTTTAAAAGATGGGAGGTTAGGATAGTGGCCACCCTCCCACCCTACATATATTTTGTTAACCTAATCTAAAGCCTGTTTATGACGCATTTATAACAAATTCTACATTTTTTTATTGATTATTGTAATTAAAAAATCAAAACTAATGATTTGATCTATTTTTTTAATTTTCTATTTCAGAATCAAAAGATTTTGCTCTTTTTATTATACTTGTTTATATTATAACTATTAAATTGTCCTTAATGAAATATTTTTTTTGTTTAAACAAGGAGCTTTAATTTGTTTTTAAGGAAATTAGACAAAACTGTTTGTATTTTTATAAACACAGAAAAACACTGTTTGAATTTAAGAAATTTTAGTATATGTAGGGTGGGTGGGTGGCCACTATCTCACCGTCCAATTTTCTGTACGTTAACAATTTTTACATAAATAATTTTCAACTTATTATAAACAAAACATTATTTTACAAAACAGTTGTTTATGTTTAAAAGATTTAAGGGTGGGATAGTGGCCACCCACCCACCCTACATATATTTGTTCAACTAATCTAAACCCTGCTTATGATGCAGTTATAACAAATTCTACATTTTTTTTAAATCAAAACTAATCATTGAATCTAATTTTTTATTATCTATAGTAAAATAGGTGGGTTATCGTCTTCATTTCTATTTCACTTGTTTAATTATAACTCAATAACTATGATGTTGTTCTTTATATTTTTTTGCGAAACTTTGACTGGTTTTTCAAAAAAAATGACAAAATTGTTTGTACTTTTATAAAGTCTACAGAAAAACACTCTTAGAATTTAAGAATTTTTTATATGTGTAGGGTGGGTGGGTGTCTACTATCCCACCCTCCAATATTTTGTACGTAATCAACTTTTATTAAATAATTTTCAACTTATTATAAACAAAAAATTACTTTATAAAACAGCTGTTTATGTTCAAAAGATTTAAGGGTGGGATAGTGGCCACCCACCCACCCTACATATATTTTGTTAACCTAATATAAACCTTGCTGATGACGCAGATGTACCAATTTTTTCAATTTTTTTTATTATTATTGTAATTTAAAAATCAAAACTAATGGTTTGATTTATTTTTTTTATTTTCCATGCTAGAATCAAAAGATTTTTTTATTTCACTTTTTAATATTATTACATAATAATTACATTAAATTGTCCTTGATGAAATAATTTTTTGCTTAAGCAAGGGACTTTAATTTGTTTTTCAAAAAAAATAGACAAAATTGTTTGTATTTTTATAAAATGCACATAAAAACACTATTTGAATGTTAAAAGTTATTGTATATGTAGGGGGGGTGGGTGGCCACTGTCCCACCCCCCAATTTTCTGTACGTAAACAATCTTTACCTAAATAGTTTTCAACTTATTATAATCAAAAATGTATTTTATAAAACAATTGTAGATGTTTAAAAGATTGAAGGTTGGGATAGTGGCCACCCACTTACCCTACATATATTTTGTTAATCTTACTTATGACGAAGTCATTTTTAATGATTATTGTTTTTTTTTTTATTTTTCTATTTTTAATGCAATAATAAATGTGTTTTTGTATTTATCATTACATAGCATTTTATAGCTTAGATAATAACAATATAATTATCTTTAAATTAACATTTTTTTTGCTTAAACAAGAAATTTTAATTTATTTTTTCAAAGAAATTAGACGAAATTAATAAAGTATACCTAAAAATATAATTTTTTAATTAATTGTAGAATTAATTAAATAAATATACGAGTATAAAGGATATTAAACTAATGTCTTGAGGTATCCCCTGAATTAAAAGCATATTCATAACTAATTACTTGATAATTTCTAATCTTAACATAATTTTCAAAAAATCGAAAGAAATAGTCCGAATTGTAGTTTAATGTTTAATTTCTTTAGCAAATAAACTGGTCAAATTTTAATGTAGTAAATAGTTTTATACAATGGCAGAATTATATTGTTTTATATTATAAAGAAATTTCTAACAGAACATCCTTTAGAAATAAAATAAGTTTCTCGAAACTATTGAAGATTTTTAAAACCCTCAAGGAAATGTCTCACTATCTGGAAGAGATTACCCCTATTTTTGCAGTTACGTTACGAATAAATATAAGATGGTCTATATTTAAAACCTTGTGGTATTCCCTAATATGAATTGATATATCAAATTGTCATAATATATTTAATAAAAATGTTTTCATTCTGGAAATAAATAAGCCATGCATGGCAAGTAAATTGATGAATGATCATCAACGTGACGTTTATTGAAAGCAAAACCATCAAAGCAGCATTAGGTGAGAATGGAAGATCATGTGGATGCGAACTTGATCTTTTCTATGTGAAGTTAAAATGTTTGTGGATATATCTATTGTATAAATTGATAAATATCAATAATTAAAAAAATATATTTCTATTTAATTATAAGATACTTTCTAATCCATTAAGAAACTTTTATTTACACAAATCACTTCGATATATATCTTTAATCCTTCGTTTAAATTTAATTCGTATCTTGGCTTTTATAAGTTTATAACAATTAATCCACACAAATTTAAATGATCGTGATTAAATAAATAGATTAATAAAGTTAATCCTTGGATGTATTAGATAAGTGATTAACTATTTGCGTGTTAGCAAGCCAAAGAAAATGCAGATTAACTATGTTCAGCGGTGCGCTCCGAAAAGTTCGCCGTCTGCACAGATTTGTCAAGTGTGTTTTTAAGTGGATTGATGAGAGTTCAGCTGGAAACGTCCGCGGAAAAGAGGGATAATTTAAATGTAACTCGGAGAGGAATTTGCACTTAGAAACTTTCACAAACAACAACGGCTAATCCCGGCAATAAGAAAGAAACACTCGCGAAACTAGACCGCACCGACGACGTAAATAAAGATAATCAACTTGTTATAAATTAAATCATAAGAATGGAATACAGGAAGACAGGCGAAATTAATTCCGAAATTAAAAAAAAGTAATGTTACTTTTAAATACTTGTTTTAAGTTTTCATTAAATGTATTTTCTCTTTTTCAATTTGAAATAAATTCTAGTTTATTTATAAATGTACGTATATGAACAGCCCTTGTGTGATGCACCCGGGTGTATGTTAGTCGCATATTTATGCATTACCTCGAGTTCCCCAGCGTCTGGTAATTCATGTCGTGCAGCTGCGAGAGAGCAAATTGTGTACTTCCTCTATGCGGAAAATTCGATTTTCTTGCCACCGAGCGAAATCGTCGCCGTCATCATCATAAGATAGATAGACAAGACCGGAATTGTTTAAGCTTAATTATATTCTCGTTTGATTGGCTTCCATAAACTACTTACGTGTAAATGAAATTCCTTATTAGATTAGATGCTGTTTATAAGTAAGGTGATAATTTATGTTACTGTATAATATTTTTGTGATGTTGATTATCTAATATGACCTATTTGTTTCAGTGACCAAGTTCATCCGTATCGGAATCGCTGATAAGAATGACAATCCACCGTACTTCGATAAGGCCCTTTACGAGGCGGAGGTGGACGAGAATGAAGATATACAGCACACCGTCCTCACGGTCACCGCCAAAGATCACGATGAGTGTAAGTGCCGTTTCTTTATCTCGCTTTTATCATTGATTTAAGATCGGACAAGTAGGCCTAAATCAAATACCCTAATGCTGTCGGCGAGGTTTTTGTGTGTGTCCACGTCCCATAATTCCTGCGGTCGCATTATACGTGTCGCTCGGCACAAGGAGAGGGCCCCAATTGATTCCGCCGTCCCGAAGACATAAACCAGCCCCGAGACCTCTTACCTTTTTAATCTCCGATAATAACGGTCCACTTTGCTCCCGACCGCACCATATTTACAGCTTGTTTTTCTTCCCCTGAAACGCCACAAAACTCGAACGGAATTTTATTACACCGGGAACGTTTACAGCAGATAAAAATACAATTGATTTTTTTACTGTCCTTAATGATAATTTAAAAACTGAATTATACACGGTGGTACATTTCTTATTTTTCATTAGTTAAAACTTTGATAATGGTCTGCAATGACCTAAACACATTATGGAAGTTTCTTCTTTTGAGTTTGCCTTCCGCAGCTTTTATCATATTAGATTTCACTTGGTTCTCTTCCTGTATTTTGCATGCTTAGATTTTCTCCTCTAATCTTTGCTTGTATAAAAGTTGTTAGATAGAGACTCCACATTGAATTTGTAATACCATCGATTGGTTCTCTCTTTTTGTGAAGTAGGATTACTGTGATCTTTACCAGTACGAGACTCTGGTTGGTTCTGGCATGTGCTGAGTTCATGCATTCTGCAGGGGTGAATATTTCTGTTTGTGATTACAAAGTCTATCATAAATTTCTGACCTCGTGTATTCTCGAAGGTAAATTTTTGTTGCGGCTTGTATAGAAAGAAGGTGTTGTTTATTTTCAGTTCGTTTTGGACGAATAACTGTATCAGTTGCTTCCCATTAAAAATAATAAATATATAAACGAACCAAAATTATACATCATCCATTATCCAATTACGAAATTGTTTATTTTCTTTTAATTTCAGAATTAATTACTCCATCCTAAAACAAAAAATGAAGAGATTAATAAGGGCTTTAAATGTGTACGCATTGTAAATATACACAAAAGGGGGTGGGATTGGCCGTAAATATACACCATTCCCGGCGGTCGTTAACAGATAAAGCTCGCAGGGGTCTGTTTACAAGCAATAATAAACACGCCGTTGATACACTGGTCGTTTTTTTATGGGCACGCGTTTTCTTTCTTTTTTCCGATGTCGTGTCCACGACTCAGATACATAAACACACGTTTTATGGACTTTTGATATTCCTTTTCGTACGGAGGAATCGATCCGACCCCACGCAGAGCTTTTTTGTTATATAAGTTAATAAAGGCCGCGAGAGATTCTTATGGGATACGTATTGCGTTTGTTTTTTGTGGTAATAAATGTTATACAAAAAAATACATAATTTCATATTTCTTTATAATATGCTCATAAAAATAATAGCCTTAATACTTGTACGATTTACGAAATCTTCAAGCATTGAAAATATGAAAAGCGATTTTTTATATTAATATCTAGAGATTATTACAACGGCTTAAAAATTAGTGTTTTAGTAGAATTACTTTAGAATACTAAGATTGTTTCCTAGAAAGTACTATGATGGCCACATCACCATATCTTTAGGTTTTTTTACATTTTACAACTTTTAAGTAAAACCCTCGGTTATGATTTACTGATTGTAGAGTGGGATAGAAGCCACCCACCCTTCTTATATTAGATAACTTTAAATACTAATCATTGATTATTTTCTGCAAAAATAATAAGTTTTATAACACTTAGAAAATTCTTGAAGGATGGAATATTGAGAAAAGTTCAAGGTCATCCTAGAAAAATTCTTTAAAAGTTTGACGAAGGCTTTTAAGATGTTCTAGAAATCCACGAAAAAATGAAGAAATTTGTAGAGGCTCATAAGAAAATTCTTAAAAAATTGATTGAAAGTCAATGGGAAGTTCTAGAAATCTATAAAAAACCGAACTTTCTAAAAACTTCAAAAAATCTACAAAATTCAAGAACACTTTTGAAAAGTTCTTCAAAAATGTGATAAAAGTTGCTGAGAAGTTTATTTATTTAACTTTAACTTTATTTATATTTCTCTCTACAAAAAAAAATAATTGACGAAAATTCTACAACAATGGAATGAAAAAAGGTTCTACATCTACAAACCAATAAAATTAATTGAAGAAAATTCTGCAAATCTCTAAGAAAATTCCTGAAAAACTTAATTAAATTTTCTGTAAAATTCTAGAAATCTAAAAATATGAGAAAAACTGATAAAATTTAATCAAAGTTTCTAAAAATATCTAAAATCTACAAGAAAAAATTAAGGAAAATTCTAGAGGCACATAAGGAAATCTTTAAAAATTGAAAGTTATACAAAAAAAACTGAATAATATTCTAGAACTCTCTAAGAAAATATCTGAAATATGTGTAAATTAATGTATTATGTTAACAGGTAGTCCAAAGCATCATAATAAATAAATAAATAATAATTAAACTTACTAAAGATTCTAGAAATTTACAAAATTCAAGAACGCTTTAGAAAATTCCTTAAAAAATGGTGAGAAGTTCTAGAAATTTACAAAAATATTAATTAAAATTCTAGAGGCTCGTAAGAAAATTCTTGAAAAACGGAATTTAAAAAAAGTTCTACAAACCCACAGAAAAAGCTGAAGAAAATTCTGGAAGTCTGTAAGAAAATTCCTGAAAAACTGAATGAAACTTTCTACAAAATTCTAGAAATCTACACAAAAAATTAGGAAAACTCTTGAACTCTTAAAATGTAATAAAACATACCAAAACTAACTAAAAATCTACAAAAAGAAATTAAGGAAAGTTCTACAAAATTATTATTATTATTAACTTCTAGAAATCTATAAATAAAAAACTGAAGAAAATTCTAAAACTCTCTAGGAAAATTCCTGAAGAATTGATACACTTTCTATAGAAAATTCTAGATTTCTACAAAATTCAAAAACCCTTTAGAAAAATGCTTCAAAAATGTGATGAAAGTTGCTGATAACTTTTTGACGTCTATAAAAAATAATTGAAAAAAATTCTAGAGGCCGATAAGGAAATTCTTGTAAAATGGAATGAAGAAAAGTTTTACAAACCTACAAAAAAACTGAATAAAGTTCTAGGAGTCTAAGAAAATTCCTGAAAAATTTAATGAAACTTTCTGAAAAATTCTATAAATCTACAAGCAATTTTATTTTTAATTTAGAACAAAAGAAATCCGGCCACTAGAGGGTTAAGCTTGATTTAAAACCTTTCCACGTATTATGTATAAAATTTATGTTAATTAAATTTTCTTTTATTCAAATTCAAAACTTTTATTCAAATTCAAAACTGAAACTGAAAATTCTAGAACACTCTAGGAACATTCTTGATAAACTAAAGAAACTTTCTAAAAAATTCTAAAAATCTACAAAATTCAAGAATACTTTAGAAAAGTTCTTCAAACATGTGATGAAAGTTGCTGAGAAGTACTTGAAATCTATAAAGAAATTATGACGAAAAATCTAAAACAATGCAATGGAATGAAAAAAGGTTCTACAAACTAACAAAAGTGACTAATGCAAATTTTGGAAGTCTCTATGAAAGAAAATTCCTGAAAAACTGAATTAAACTTTCTAGAAAATTCTAGACATCTAAAAAACAAACAGGGAAATTCTTGAACTAATAAAATTTAATAAAGATTTCTAAAAATATCTAAAATCTACAAAAAAAAAATAAGGAAAATTCTAGAGGCACATAAGGAAATCTTTAAAAAATGAAATGAAAGATAATTGAAAGTTTTACAAAAAATAAACTGAAGAAAATTCTAGAACTCTCTAGAAAAATATTTGAAATATGTGTCTATTAATGTATTTTGTTTACAGGTATAAATAAATAATAAATAATAATTAAACTTTCTAAAAATTCTCGAAATTTACAAAGTTTAAGAATGCTTACAAAATTCCTTAAAAATGCAATAAAAGTTGCTGAGAGGTTCTAGAAATTTACAAAAATTTTGATTAAAATTTTAGCGGCTCATAAGAAAATTCTTGAAAAATAGAATTAAAAAAGAGTTCTACAAACCCACAAAAAAGCCGAAGTCTGTAAGAAAATTCAGAAAAATTGAAGGAAACTTTCCAAAAAATTCTAGAAATCTACAAAAAATTAGGAAAATTCTCATAAAATTACAAAAACGATCTAAAAATCTACAAAGAAAAATTAAGGAAAATTCTAAAAGATTATTATTATTATTATTAACTTATATAAATCTATAAAAAAAAACTGAAAAAAAATCTAGAACCCTCTAGGAAAATTGTTACGAAAATTGCTGAGAACTTTTTAGTCTACAAAAAATAATTGAAATAAATTCTAGAGACCGAGGAGAGAATTTTTTAAAAATGGAATTAAGAAAAGTTTTACAAACCTATAAAAAAATTGAAGAAAATTCTAGAAGTCTAAGAACACTCCTGAAAAAACTTGAAATGAAACGCAAAAAACTACGAACTTCTTCTTCATCCATCACTTGGTGATAAAATTGTGAGACAAGTAAAACCAAGTGATATTAATTTCTAATTTACCTTATCGTTAATTAAAGGAAAAGTTTGAAGAAAAACATTACAATTGAGAAATTACATTACAAAAAAACGGATAATACAAAGCTACAATTTCTCAAAAAAGTATGTGGAAAATTATAGAAATTTCGAAAAAACTTCTAATCTGATACATTTTATATACCGGAAAGAACTTAAAACTAAAAATTAATTTTGAATTGAATAGAAACGATAGAATTGTATGGAAGAAAAATATGAAAAAGTTATGCAAAAATGTTCAAGAATCTTTAAAAATAAAATTCTTATAAGTTAATTTAAGAAAATAGTAAAAAGTAATTAAAAAATGATAGGAAACTTGTTGAGAAGCTCTAGAGATCTAGAAGCAATATTAGTGTAGATTGTTGAATCTTTGGATAGTCTGAAAAAAAAAAATCTAAAAATAAAAGTAAAATTTAGAAAAAAAAAATGTTTTCAAAATTTCAAATAACATAAAAGCAAAAATTGAATCTTTGGAAAGTCTGAAAAAAATTCTAAAAATAAAAGTAAAATTTAGAAAAATTTATTTCTAAATTCCAAATAACATAAAAGCAAAAAATATTTAAAATATTAATAACAAAAAATTCTGAAAGTAGAGAATTCTTATAAGATTATAGAAATATTAATATGCAGAATTTACCGAAATAAGTGGATTATTAAAAATGCAGAAGACATAAAGCAAGAAATATGTAAAATTCTTAAGAAAATAAAGAAAAATTTTAGAACACTTAAAAAATGTATACAACTTAGATTATATATTATTTTATTTTATAACAAAGTAGTTATAGAACTTTTATTTTATTGTTCTGACAATATTTTATTTTATTATCTTATTAATATCACAAACACATCCGCAACAAAGTATGTATACTTATGTACTCTCTGTATGAGCTTTCATTTGTTGTATATATTTTGTATATTGTGGCATACGTGGAAAATAAATGATTAATTGATTGATTGTTTGATTGATTGATTAGCATAGGGAGACGAATTTTGCACTTGAGTTTCCGCCTGTGCAACGATGATTTTTTTGGAGTTTGAGACGGTTCTTGTGCAAAAAGGGGATAGATTTGATGCTTGTGTCGCAGAATTTTGTAATTGCTTAAATGATGACATTTGGTTTGAGCCTAGTTTGAGGATTCTTTGTTTGCACGTGGGCAAATGGTGAATTTGTGTCTGATTTTTAGTCTGTGCCTGACTTTGGCTTAAGTAAAAGAGTAAAGAATACATTGTGAGAAAGCTTAGGCGAATGGTGAATTAGAAGTGCCTGTCTGCTATTGTACAGCTACAAATACTTTCTAAAAAAAATTCTAGATATCTACAAAATTCAAGAACCCTTCAGAAAAAATGTTTCAAAAATGTAATGAAAGTTGCTGATAACTTTTTGAAGACTACAAAAAATTATTGAAAAAAATTCTAGAGGCCGATAAGAAAATTCTTGAAAAATGGAATGAAGAAAAGTTTTACAAACCTATAGCCTGTCTGCTATTGTACAGCTACAAACGTTGAATTGGTAACTGCCTGAACATTAAAAAGTAAATTCGATACTGGTGTACTAAATGGTGAAGATGCAGCTTGTTGATTAAAAGTGAAAGATTTAGCATGTTGATTAAACGATAATACTGTTGCTTGCTTATTAAAAGGAGCTGTTCCTGCTGTTTTACGATTAAAGATGTATTTAGCAAATGAAAACAATGCACCACTAAAATATTGATTAGATTGACTGACAAACAAATGTTGCCTTCCAAATATAGCCAACAACAACGACGATGATTGGTGGAGTTTCCAAAAATGAGACGGCTTCCACAATTTTTTTTTGTTGATCTTTAATCCGCGATTATCAGCCTCACAAATAACTTGAGCCATACCAGCTTTATAGCCAATTAAAGCAGTCAATTGTACATCATCTATAAGGAAAACTTTTTTTATCATGTCTTTACAATGCTAAACTCTTCAATATTTTAGCATCCTAGCTTTCTCTCTGATAAGGCTCGCAGGCACACTGAACATCGTACATCTTCTTTACTTGGTAACACCAATGCAATCGAGTTTTTCATCTTAGGAAAAACTTCATTAATTGGCACACTCTCTTTTCCAGATAATCACGTGCCTATTTGACTTTATCTTTAATTGGATTTTTATAATACGAGCCTTCTTGTGACCTTGTTTTAATAAGGATAACTTTCCATTGCTCAATGATTTGATTTGGATGTCTTGGTGAAGCTCTTCTACCAGTTCTTCTAGAGATGCTCAGTCCAGAGAGTGGCTAGGACACGGAGACCGTGTGGGGTTTCAATGTGGCCAACAACACCGACAACGACCATTGTTGAAGTTTGCAAGATTGGCCTCTAACCCACCCTCCAACTATTAAAATATCAGCAAGGGTTTTTAATTAATAATTTATGTCAATAAAATCTGTACAAATCAAGTTAATCAGGTGAATTGAGCGCAGGATTTTTTCAAGAATTCGTGTGTATGTTTTACTAATTGGAGGGTAGGATAGAGGCCACCCACCCACCCTACATATATTTTTAACATTAACTACTATTACAGTGTCGTTCGCAAAGCAATTACTTACAGTATTCTTACCTAGTGTGATAAAATATATCAATTTAATTAAGATTTTATTGTAACAAAATCTAAGAAATTACTTATAAGATTAACACGCGCAATATTTTTTTAGAAGAATTCTCGCTTATGTTTTAGGGATTGCAGGGTGAGCTAGAGGCCACCCACCCACCCTACATATAAATTTCAAAACCAAAACAAAAAACACACGAGGCGATTAGTAATTAAAGTTCCATTGTATATGTATACCCTCCAATCAGTATAACATACCCAATCATTTTAATTAAGATTTTATTGTAACAAAATGAATGAAATTACTTATGAGATTAAAACGTGCAATATTATTTAGAAGAATTCTCGCTTATGTTTTAGGGATTGAAGGGTGGGTTAGAGGCCACCCACCCACCCTACATATAAATTTCAACTTTATTAATAGATTGCCTTGATGTTTGAAAAGAAATCAATTATAGAATTATTCGCATGGACCAAACCAAAAAACACACGAGGCGATTAGTAACTAAAGTTCCATTGTATATGTAGGGTGGGTGGGTGGCCTCGAACCCACCCTCCAATCAGTAAAACATACCCAATCAATTTAATTAAGATTTTATTGTAATAAAATCTAAGAAATAACTTGTTATGCGATTAACACGCGCAAGAAGTTTTTAGAAGAATTCTCGCGTATATTTTAGGGATTGCAAGGGTAGGTTAGAGGCCACCCATCCACCCTACATATACAATTCAACTTTATTTATAAATTGTCTTGATGTTTGAAAAGAAAGCAATTATAGAATTGTTCGCATGGACCAAACCAAAAAACACACGAGGCGATTAGTAATTAAAGTTCCATTGTATATGTAGGGTGGGTGGGTGGCCTCGAACCCACCCTCCAATCAGTTAAACATACCCAATAAATTTTATTGTAATAAAATCTAAGAAATTACTTGTTATGTGATTAACACGCGCAAGAAGTTTTTAGAAGAATTCTCGCGTATATTTTAGGGATTGCAAGGGTAGGTTAGAGGCCACCCATCCACCCTACATATACAATTCAACTTTATTTATAAATTGTCTTGATGTTTGAAAAGAAAGCAATTATAGAATTGTTCGCATGGACCAAACCAAAAAACACACGAGGCGATTAGTAATTAAAGTTCCATTGTATATGTAGGGTGGGTGGGTGGCCTCGAACCCACCCTCCAATCAGTTAAACATACCCAATAAATTTTATTGTAATAAAATCTAAGAAATTACTTGTTATGTGATTAACACGCGCAAGAAGTTTTTAGAAGAATTCTCGCGTATATTTTAGGGATTGCAGGGTAGATTAGAGGCCACCCACCCACCCTACATATACAATTCAACTTTAGTTACAGATTGTGTGATGAATTCTCATTAAATTAAAGAAAAATTATTGCAAAATTTTGAATTGTTGAAAAATTTAGATGATATAAAGCAAAAAATGTATAAAGTTCTTTAGAAAATAAAGGAAAAATCCTGAAACTAGAAAAATTGAAGAAATGGTGATTAATAAAAAATAGAAGAAATTCTAAAAATCAGAAAGATTAATTTCTGAAAAAGTCTAGAAATCTTAACTAAATTCTAAAGTATTTGAGAAATTTTGGAAAGAAAATCTTGCTATTTAAGAAATACATTCCTGAGATTTGGATAATATAAAGCTAAATGTGTTGAAATACGTGAAATTGGTCATAAACTTCTTAACTTAACGAAAAAAATTAAAAATTAATAATTTGCATATTTTTTGCCTATTGCTAACAAACTATAGGAGTTACATGAAATTTATATGAGAAGTAATTGTAAAGTAGTTAAAATTGAGCAAATTATTAAGGATAGACTGTTCGTGTGAACATCATAGTTTTCGATAAAAATATAGGAAAAGTACTGTGATGGCCACATTTGTAATTAGTGTATTTCAATGTTATATTCTTTGGGACTACCCTGTACATATGGCCAGAAGGAAAAGAGAGACAATGTGTTTGTTTGAATGTATGGCCTTGAGCTGATACATATGAGTAATGAAGAGATATCTAGGACGAGAGCTTTTTCGTGTGGCGGGCTGGAGTTTCCGGCTGGATGGGCCATTCTCCCTCTGTTTGTTTGTATGTAGTGTGCGGTGAGGGTGTTCGCATTTCGCTTGAATCAACAACTGACCATTTCAATGGAGCCTCCCTTCCACCACTAAATGTTTGTTCTGTAACTAGATGTTTACCTAATGTCCATTTGCGGTCTTCAATAAAAAAAATGTTATTTATTTGGAAGCATATTATTAGTACTATAGGAACACTTAGTTTTTGAAAAGTATAAGGGCCACATTTACGGATGTTAAAGTTTAAGCAGCGATAATCTAGTCGGTAGGTGTAACAAAGGGCCCTAGGGTCGCAATTAACAGGAGCTTTGTGTTGTGTTATGTAGGTCGCGCGTATGCATGTATTCCTGACTGGAAGAGTTTCAAGTGCATGAAATACGACCACGAGGTGGGATTTCACGTTCTTGGGATAATCCCGGGCACATATCAATTTAAAACATGCCCTCTCCCCATAGTCCCACTACTTCTTTTCCGAAACGCGCCGGTTCTAATTGGTAATTCCGGTCGCAACTGTGTATTTCCGAACCGATTCTCTCTCTCTCTCTCTCTCATCTCCATATTTCTTCCATATTACCCGTATTAGATTGTGGATATTTATACGGGCCCTGTCCACTAGGTCGCTTTGAATTCCAAATTCGCTACCCCCCTTAAAGCGGACCCCTTCTCGTTCCGTTCATCGGCATGCATTATTCAAGCCAATCGGTTTCGCAGTGTATACGACCCCTCAGTTTCTACCCTCCGTCTATGTGACTGTGTCACTGTGCCAGTGACTACATGTGTGTGTGTGTATGAGTGTGTATAGATCAGCACCCTCCTTCCTTACTTTTTATCGCGACAAATCTCGAGACGCTTTCTTGATTTGTAGCTTCTTCCATACACAGCACTTTATCATTTTTAATCCCAATACAACGAAAAATACACCTTTATTTTATGGTAATTGAGAACATCCATTTTGACTGATTAATATTTAAGAAGAAATTGGGTTATATTCACTTACTATAATACATGTATGATGAAATTAAAGATTAAACACGAAATTAACGCCTCAAAAATCAAATAATCAATATATGTTTGTTTAAAAATACTCTTGAAATAACTAAGACAACTCAACAGAATCAGAGGAATGTATTTCATGAATGATTTTCTCATTTACCTCGTGGTGAAACACGGAATGTACTTTTGAAAACCTATATCTCTGGATAATAAAAGATATTTCGATAACAAAATTGAAGATTTCGATATTTGATTTTATTTTACTTTTGTACGTACTTTAAAATCTTTAAATATTTTGAAAATATTATGATTTTTTCCAATAATACATCATGTAAATAATTATTGTTTAGAATGTAAAAATATTAATTGCATGATTGTGAACCATTATAATATCCTTTTTTAGGGTTTGTACTTTCTCACAACAACAGAAAAAAATATATAGAATAGATTTCGATTCCGCTTCCCGCGCATAACAAAGGAAGGCAGCGCAACAATAACATCTGAATGGGGGATTTCGCCTCTAACATATTTTCCCATCGATCAAAAGGCTCGAACTACATTAGTCACCCCGACATTTTCGGCAGCGATATCATTCCCGGGGTTTGAGTGTTTCAACCACCCTCCCCTCACCATTTCTTTATGTAAACAAATCCCCTATACTGTGACATTCGACTGTAAACGTTACGACGAAATCTTTAATAGGTCGATCGCTTCAACAGTAAACCGATTGAATGGATGATTCAAGAAATTGATTTCCAACTTCAACACTCAGGTTTTTTAATTATTCTCAAGATTTTACAAACGAGAATGCTCTAGTTGTCAGAATTTCTTACTAAATAACTATTTGATATCGAACTAGTCGTTATTTAAACGTGACCTATTTCGATTTATTATCCCTTTTCGCGTCCGCATCGGCGGTATTCATAAAAGAAGGGGCCGTATGTGTCGTCGCCGTCGAGACGTGTAAGTAATTTTGAAATATTATAACCGATAAAACACATCCAAGAAAATTGAACCCACTCAAATCTCGCATCAGTCACCATTACATCGGGGGACCGTCGTCAGGAGGGCGCATCTGCGCGCCTCGTTAAGTCAAGGGCAGTCCGACCCACCCCCGCCCGGCCGCCGTCCCTAAACACACATAAATAATAGCGAAGACTCCGGGGTTTTGAAAGGCGGAATAATTAAAGTGAATTTCTGTGCAATTAAACTGGATGAAAACGTGAAAAATACAGTTAATTTATTTATTTACTCGGGGAGTCGAGATGATTATATACTTTCAGCCGTTTGACGTTTCAGCCGGGGGAAACGTCGATACGGACGCAGCGGTTTCATGGGACGGATGTTTTCTCTCCTGTATTATCGAGATATTACTTGTCGAATCTTCCTTCCATTATTGCGAAGTGGAATACGTCGCAGAAAATATATAACGGAATCTGATTCGATGTAATATATGAAAAAAAAAAACGTTAGGAGTGGTGAAAGTAAAATATGCTTAGACACAGATAGATTGTATGATTAATTAACTCAGATGATTACTTTAAAAGCCAACAAAATATTCAATAAAAGAGTTACAAACCGTTGAAAAGATAACATCTTTATTCAGACATTTTCAGTAAATATTTATATTACTTATATAAATTAGGACTTCGGACTTAAGAAGAGTTTTACTTCTCCTTAATTTGAAAATTTGGTTCCATCAAGAGCAGAACAAGTATCGATTACTAATCTTAAGTTTTTCATCCCTTGAAACAAATTTATTATGGTTATAAAAAGCAAAACATTATGGTAAGGATAATAACAATGTTTAATAAATACTTCATGTGTGAAATGTACATTTAGTATTAAAATAAAATCAGTGAAGAAAAGGGCATTTTAAACATTTTATATAGTAAGGGTATTTAAATTGTTTCCCACCCTCCAACCAGTTAAACATTAGCGAAAATAAATTGATTTAGAACTTAATAATCAAAAGATTTATAATTAATTTTATACAAAAACTTTAACTTTTAAATAATTTTAAAGAAAAGGGCATTTTAAACACTTTATATAGTAAGGGTATTTAAATTGTTTCCCAAAATGAAATCAATAATAATTACATATCTCAAATTACGTTATGAAAAACATTTCGTATAATCTATTAACTGAATGTGTGTTTATTTTCGTGTTATTTTTCAGCAAGCCCTCTTATTTATCATCTGATAACGTTCATTATAAAGCCATCTTGTATGCTGAAATAATTTTGGGACACACTTTGCACGAATATTTTAATTTAAACCAAATATTTAGGTTTGCGTACCTTAATAACGTCAACACTTTAATTAATGTAAAACAAAATAAAACAAAAATAGAGAAGTAGATGGAGTAAAATAGGACGTGTTATTTTTAACCAGCTGCTGAATATCACAGCAGTTGAAGAGTTTAATGGGTCATGTTTAAAAAAAAAACAAATAAACTTCAATGATCCATTTTTTTAACTAGTTATGGGTGGCCTATATAGATAATAAAACATAAACGCGAATTTTAATGACTGTAAACATGATTATAACTTGATTTATTAAGTGAATCATGTCATCCAAAATAAAAAATAAAAAAAACATATTATCTTAATTCATAATAAAATTATTTGACGTTGAATAATATGCTATAATAAAAACACAGCTGGCTGAAAGACCACCCATCGATAGCTAATGGAAAATAAGGAAGATAATCAGCATAGTAATTGTTGTCGTATAATCAAATGTAACACTATTTCCAATAAATATGTTTTTAAAATACAGTTTATCTTTGGTATCTACAACTTAAACACTAATATTGATGTAGTTTTTAAGAATAATTTAAGCTCGAACGATGAAATTATATAAATATATATGTAGGGTGGGTGGGTGGCCTCTAACCTACCCTCCAATCTGTACAACATCAGCGTAAATTTATTGACTAAGAACTTAATAATCAAAATATTTATAATTAATTTTATACACAAACTTTTACTTTTAAATAATTTTCTTTCATCGAGCACTCGTTTATATTGTAAGAATTGTAGGATAGGATAGTGGCCACCCACCCACCCTTCATGTATTTATTCAAATTTCAACTAGAACAGAATTTAAAATTCTTATCAACTTCAACACTAATATTGATGTAGTTTTTAAAAAAAATTTAAGCTCTATCGGTACAATAATGTAAATTTATATGTAGGGTGGGTGGGTGTCCTCTAACCCACCCTATAATCAGTAAAACATCAGCCTAAATTAATTGATTAAGTACTTAATTATTAAAAGATTTATCATTAAATTTATCCACAAACTTTTACCTTTAAATCATTTTCTTTTATCGAGCAGTCGTTTATATTATAAGAATTGGAGAATAGGATAGTAGCCTCTAACCCACCCTCCAATCAGTAAAACATCAGCGTAAATTTATTGATTGAGAACTTAATAATCAAAAGATTTATAACTAATTTTTTACACAAACAATCACTTTTAAATAATTTTCTTTCATCCAGCACTCGTTTATCTTATAAAAATTGGAGGATGGGGTAGTAGTCACCCACCCACCCTACATGTATTTATTAAAATTTCAACTAGAACAGAATTTAAAGGTCTACAACTTAAACAATAATTTTGATGTGGGTTTTAAGAAAAATTTAAGCTTGAACGGTGAAATAATGTAAATAGATATGTAGGGTGGGTGGGTGGCCTCTAACCCACCCACCAATCAGTAAAAATTGTAAGAATTGGAGGATAGGATAGTGGCCACCCACCCACCCTACATGTCTTTATTAAAATTTCAGTTAGAATAGAATTTAAAGATCTACAACTTAAACACTAATATTGATGTGGTTTTGAATTGGAGGATAGGATAGTAGCCACCCGCCCACCCTACATGTATTTATTAAAATTTCAACTAGAACAAAATTTCAAATTCTTAGCAACTTCAACGCTAATATTAATGTAGTTTTTAAGAAAATTTAAGCTCGAACGGTGAAATAATATAAATATATGTGTATGGTGGATGGGCTTCTACCCACCCTCCAATCAGTAAAACTTCAGCGCAAATTTATTGATAGAGAACTTAATAATCAAAAGACCTATAATTAATTTTATATAGAAACTTTCACTTTTATATAATTTTCTTTCATCCAACACTCGTTTAAATTAAGAAAATTTGAAGATGTTATTGGTGTTGTAGAATTCTTCATTATTCTAGTCTATCATCTGTCATACACCACCTATCATTTAAAATTGTTATCTGTTAACTTTCATCAACTGCAAACTATAATTTGTCATTTATCAACTGTATATTATCTAGTTTGAATTCTTCTTCATGTGTCATGACCGATGTTGATCGTTAATTCTCAGTTTTGCTGTCATATTGATTATGATTAACCGCTGCACGGAAAAGCTGGGCTGATATTTTCCCAAACCATTGGCAAAGATTCTTTAACCCTTCTTTTTCCCATTATTTTACCCTGGATTAATAAATGAAGCAGTTCGCATTTTTTCGGGTGCCTCATTGCGTGTCCAAAATATTCTAGTTTACGTTGTTTTATGATGTATGAAATCTCTAGATTTCTGTAAATTTTTTGGAGGACAGTTTCATTTGTAATTCTTTGTACCCAGCAAATCCTAATAACTCATCTTTACATCCACATTTCGAACGCTTGTAACTCTTTGTACCCAGCAAATCCATTGCACTCGTTCTTTATATCCACATACAATGTTTCACCAAGTGATTAATGAGAAACAAGTATATGATACTTTATATCCACATTTCGAAAGCGTTTAACTATTTGATTTATGTTTTCGCTAGTATCCAGGTTTCTAGAAGATGTAACACTGTACTATTCTCATGCGCAATTTTAGGTTTAAGTTGTGGCTGCACAGAACGTTTCCGAGTTTCAAAAAATTTGTTCTTGCTTGTGCAATTCTGGAAAGCTTTTTCAAAATCAGGCGCACACATATAGACATCATGGTTTACATCTCTGCATCTTTGTCCTAGTACTTGAGTTGTGAATAATGCTTCTTATGTGCCACGGCCACAGTGGAAACCGAATTGTGTGTTTCCAATTTTTTGGCTATTTTGTTGTATATTCTGCCATCAATTATTTCCAAGAATATTTTCAATATATGACTCATTAAGCTAATTGTTCTATATTGTTTTGTTACCAATCATTTTCAAAGTTTAAAACAGTTTAAACTTTGAAAATGATTGATAACAATCAATCAATCAGTTAACTGACACGTGTCAGTTAACTGATAATAAATTTATGGAACATAACAAGTGTCTTACTTCACCAAATTTGCATTTTATTGCTTTACTCTTTTTTTTGGAAGTAGTAAAAAAGTCGATTTAAGCCAGCCCGTTGGTTTTACGCCACTATCATATATTTAATTAATAAGTTTTGTTAGTAGATGCAATCCTTTTATGCTAAGATGTTTCAGCATTTCCCATTATTGGTAGTTTTTATACCACTTTCTACTTCTTCCTTTATAATTTGAAGACCATCTGTATGTTTTGAATTTCTGTTATGTTGGCTTCAAAGAGTTCTGCAATATATTCAGTCCACTTTTCCAGTTGCTTTTCAATGTTAAATATTATGTTTCTATTTCGATCTTCTATTATGTTTGTAATTATCGTTGTGTTTAAGCCATTTTTGATTTTTGTACATTACTAACATTTATAAGTATCGCATAATTATTGGCGGTAGTTTTAATGTGTTATTTAATACGGAAATCAAAAAAGCCTCATAACTATTTGACTTATTAGCATCATATGGATCACACAGTCACGTAAATTTTAAAACACGTAATAATAATAATAATAATTCACCACAACGATTTATTGGTTCAGGCATGTGATTCTGGTCTATCAGACCATATTGGCATCTATCTTAAAATACAAACTTCAACAATTCCTGTAGAAACAAATCAATTAATTATGAGACCTATCACAAAAAGTGCCATAAATACTTTTATCGATAATATTTCCCATTCTGCAGAAGTTTGATCTATTCTCAGATATTGTCCATGATTATTTTAAAAATAGTTTCCCGAAAAAAATTGTTTTGAATAAAAATAAACCTGGGGTAAAATGGTTCAATCAAGACCTTCGTCAAATGCGCGAAACTCTTAATTTAATCAAAGAAGCGTGCAGGCAAAGTCCACAATTTAACCATTATTATTATTCTTAACTGAGAACATATCAAGTTGCTCTAAAAAATAAAAGTATCAGCATATTAATAATTAATCAAACAATGTTCAGGCAATGTGGACCGTCACAACTTATTGCATTGAATCGAATGCTCTAAATGATTACTTTGCTAATATAGCAGGTAATATTAAATAAAATTTACCTCCAAACAGTAATGATCCTGTAACAGCAATGACAGCTTGTGGTTTTAAGCAAACATCGAATTATTTTAAATTTACCGAAATCGCCTTCAACGAAGTACGTGATATTGTAAAAGGTCTCAAATCTTCTAAATCTCGTAATATATATAGGATAACATCTCAATAATGTTGTTATAAAGGAAAATACATCTTCTGAAGCTATTTTAAAATATGGTGTGCCACAAGGTTTTATCCTTGGTCCCATTATATTCATACATAAACGATTTACCATCTTTAAATGTAGATTTATGCTGAGGATACCTTAATTGCGAAAAAGCATCACAAATAAATTACTTCCGGAGAAGAATGAGCCAGGGAAAAGTTATTTAAATGATTTGAAAATAATAAATTTTCAACGGACCATGACAAAACAGTAAATATTACATTTTCTCTCCGTCAGACAAGTGTCAAATTCTTACGAGTATATTTAGAAAGCAAACTAACGTAGCACACACATGGAGAGTAAAAATATGTCGCTTCATATATATTTTCAGACAACTAAGCATCTGCCTAACACCCGACGCTCTACGCGTTTGCTCCGAAAGGGAATACTAATATTGCCATCTCTATATGTATTAAACTGTCTTATTCATGTACGTAAAAATATTGCATCATACCAACTACATAATGATATACATTTTCATTATACTCGAAATATTGACAATATTTACTTATGCCGTGTTCTTTCTTATTACCCTTTGAATGTTATTGTATTCATTTTTGTTGTTCTTTATATGGCTCCTTCTTCTTTCCATCAGCTCAAAAATGTCTGTCATCATTCGTGATTTTCTATAGGTTTGGTTTCTTTTAGCTAGTTTATTTAAGTTTTTGAATATTTCTTTGCATACTGTCTATAGATTCTCCGAGTTATTTGCTCGGCATTCCATTTCATTTGTTCATATAGGTAGTCTGCTATTTCCCTATGTGTCTCTTCGTTTGAAAGTTTTTTTCAATTCTTATTATCTTTTGGTTTTTGGTGACCTTCTTAAAAATTAATTTGAATAACCAACTGTTAAGTGCCAACTGCTAATTAGAAGAAGAAAATTAAAGCTTTCAATCAAATAATTCATTGATAAAATGTCATCTAAAAATATATAAGTCCTTTACGTTGTAGAAAATTCACTAATTCGCTATTAGTAAATTGTCATCTGGCTGTCAAATTTTAAAAATACAATTTTTGAAGAATATTTTAGCTATTCACTTTCATTAGCTGTACCCTGTCAATAATTATTTTAGCAGAAGATTATTATATCTTTTATAATTCTAATCTATCGTCTCTAATTAGTCCATCATATGTCATCTATCATCTGTTACTTGTTAGGTCATGATCATCTGTTAATTTGTCATCTGTTATTTGTTAACTGTTTCATATTATATATGAGCTCAGCTCATACTAACTTTATAATAACATTTGGTTTGTGTGAATTTTACAATTTTTTAAAAATATTATAACTAAAGATTATCATATCCTTCACAATTCTAACGAATAATCTGTCATTAGCCATCTGTCACCTGTTATCTTTTAACTGTTATATAACGTGTCATCTGTTAACTATTATTGACTGTACAATATGATTTACGGTCTGTCAAATTCTTGAAAAATATTTTAGATGATCATATCCTTCTTAATTATACTCGATTGTCTGACATTAGTCATCTGACATATTTTCATATATATATATATATATATATAGTTAACGTGTCATCTGTTAACTTTTATTAGCAGTGCAATTTCATTTGCTGTCTGTCCAATTTAGAATTTCTGAAAAAGATTTTAGCTAAAGAATATCATATCATTCATAATTATAGTCTATCGTCCATCATAAGTCATTTATCATATGTCACCTGTTATCCGATAGGTTTTATGAGGTTATCAGCTTCTAGCTTGCGTTAACTTGAATACTGTCATTTGTTGTTTTTCAAATTTATAATTTTTGGAAAATATTTTAGCTGAAGATTATCACGTCTTTATTATATCTTTAATAATTATAGTCTATTATTTATCATTAGTCATCTGTCATATGTTATCTGTTCAGTTACATTAACCGTATACTGTCATTTGTTCTCTCAAATTTATAATTTTTGAAAAATATTTTAGCAGAAGATTATTGTATTATTCATAATTCTAGTCTAGTATATATATATAGTGGTAAAAAACATAGGAAATAGTATAATCGATACTTTTTCCGCTACTCTCTTGATGGAACCAAATTTTCGAATTAGGAGAATTAAAACTCTTGTTATGTTCCATTACTTTATTTTCAGATAACTGATACGTGTTTCGGTCCTTGCGGATCATTATCAAAGTTAAAACTTTTTAAATTTTTAACTTTTAACTTTGACAATGATTCGCAAGGACCGAAATACGTGCAGTTATCTGAAAATAAAGTAATGGAACATAACAAGAGTTTTACTTCTAATAGAAAATAGTGTTTTATTTTATCTTAAATATGGAAATCTTTAAGGTATCATCTATCTATCATCTGTTTTTAGTCATTAGTCATTTGTCATCTGTTAAATGTTATTTCGCGAATATTAACGGGCAATTTTTATCTGTCAACTAACAACTGTTATATGTCAAATTCCAAGTGCCAAGTGCTAATTAGAGTCACCTGTTTTCTGTTAACTGTTGTGTCATGTATTGTCTGTTAACTCTTACTAACTGTATATTTACATATTTTGTCCATCAAATTTACAATTTTTTATACTTCATAACTCTACTTTATCGCGTCTGTCATTAGTCGTCCATCATATATCACTTAGCATCTATTAACTTTTATATCACGTGTCATCTTTTCACTTTTATTGATTGTACACTGTAATTTCTTGCCTTCAAAATTTACCGAGTAACCTGGCATCTGTTAACTGTTATTTCACGTATACTAACTAGTATTAACTGTAAACTACCATTTATTTTCTGTCAAGTGGTAACTGCCATCTGTCAAATGCCAACTGCTAATTCGAGGTTATGAAACAGAAGAAAATTTCCCTACAAATTGACTTAAAATAGAGAAAGAAAGTTGTGAGAAAAATAAATTCCCTTATTTAATTCCAATGGAAATTGTATATTTTAACCACAATGATCGGCCATCTAAAGTAATGGTATATGATTAATGTTTAATATTATGAATATAAATCTAGCCATGATAGTAATTCAAGAAATTTCCAACCACTTTTGTATTAATGAAAATAAGCCATTGTTAACTAAAGTTTAAAGTGTTTGAAATGGTTATCTGCTACTAATCTGATCTTAATACCAGTAAAATATTACATTGTATCATTAAATGAAAATTCCCAAGTTTTATTGCGTTATCTTTTTGTTTGTAATTTTCTAGAATATCATTTGTTTTGTAAAATTTTGTGATATTTAATTCACTAGAATATATTTTCTTGAATTTATTAGGTACGATTTTTTTTTCTTTAGTTTGGATTATCTATAGGTAATGACATTATTTATTTTATTTATTTATTTATTTATTTAAGCTTTATCGGTCATGATTATGTAAAATACAAATAAACTGAAATATAAAAAATTGAAGGAAAAACATACATATAATTTTAACAGCATGCCGAAGAGCGGAGTTCACTTGTAGATGATCTTCCACTCAAACCCATAACCTCTCCTCCACTGATTCGCAGTTCATCAGCTTTGGATACATATATTTAGCATGTAAATGCTTATTTTCCCTTTATTTGGGCGATATAATACAGCTTTGTTATTTTGACGTTGACATATTGTCAATTATTTGCTTTAAACTAAATGTATTTAAAAACTCTGTTAATTTGTAGTTTATGTTTTCTGATTACTTTATTGTAACGATCTTTGAGCATTATATAAATCAATTTTTGTGTTGTTTTATAACTATAAATAGACCTACTTATAATCAAAGTGGAAAATTTGATTCGAGTGAATTCGATAATAATAAATTAATATTCATTAAAATTTTAATTGGCCGAATTGAAGGATTTCAAAGTAGTTACAAGAAATAAAATATATTTTCCATTTCACAAACCAAATCGAAGGATTTAATATTTCTTGAATAATTGTCTTTAATCTCTTGGTGAAACATTATGAAATAATAGAGAATCAATAAACAGTTTTTGATAATCAGTGTTTATCAATTCCACTGACAGTTTTTTTATTGGAGCTGAATGTAATTTTACGATTTATATTCGTCAACGCTCCGCACGGTACAAACGGGTACGACTTTTTAGTCATCCCTCGTATATAAAGTGAAGTGGACATTTAGTACTGGGGGATATTCCTTTTTCTCATTGATGCGTGTATTTGTAAAGATAATTTTATGTTCTATATGATCTATTTAAAGGAGCATATAATATATTTGACCTATTTATTGTTTGTTACAGCCTCCCGTATTCGATACGAGATTACAAGCGGTAACATAGGAGGTGCGTTCGCTGTCAAGAACATGACGGGTGCCATCTACGTCGCCGGAGCCTTAGATTACGAAACGAGGAAACGGGTGAGTATTTAACATTATTCATTAGAGTCCGTACAAGCGGTTCCTGAAGACCCTTGCGCCTCTCTGTCTCTCTCTCTCTTACACACTTTACTAATCAATGACAAAGGGTCCGTTCTCGTGCTATTCATTAGTCCTTAGAAAGTCATGTAAATTTTGTTTCGAGGACTTCGACGAGACGTCAATAATCTAAAGCTAAAACAAAAGGCGAGCTTTACGAGCACTCGTGATTTAAGTACTTACTAAAAAAAATGTTATATACAAAGATGAAATAAAATGATCATCATTTAATTGCGTGTAGGATTTGTACAATTTTGTAATATACTCATATAAATTAACTGTTTACACTTATGAATTATTATGAATCATATTCATTAATAATTACTAGTAAAATCTTGAAATATATATTTCTGCTTTTATCATGTATAATAATTAATCAAATTGACAATTGTTATTTATTAAGGTTATTAAACGCAACATGATGAAAATCATTTTGTTCCATCCTGTATCTCTTAGGATAAGATAACGATCTGATTGTATACCGAACGAGGGTGCCTGATGATCTATACACCCTCTCTGTGGAGATTAATGGTGTACATTAGCGCTAATAATTTTCACAGTATGAACTGCGCCTAGCGGCGTCCGATAATCTGAAGGAGAACTACACCACCGTAGTCATACACGTCAAAGATGTCAACGACAATCCGCCAGTATTCGAGAGGCCCACGTATCGGACGCAGATCACTGAGGAGGACGATCGAAATCTGCCGAAACGAGTCTTACAGGCGGGTGTCGTTGTTTTGCACGGATTTTATTTGTTGTTATTGTTGATTTATTTAGGCACCGTTTGGAGTAGAAAGAGTGGCGTATTTTTTTGTTTTAATTATGTTGTTAGTGTTAATTTGCATGCTCACCCCCGTTTTTACTTTCGCTGTATTGTTTGTTTTTTTTGTTTTGTTTTTGTGAATCGCATGGTGTAGTACGAAGTTACCCTCGTCGCTTCCGATAGTCTCAACGAGAATTACACGACCGTAGTCATCCACGTGAAGGACGTTAACGACCATCCTCCGGTATTCAAGCAGCCATTTTACGGCACCACTATTCAGGAGGAAACGGAAGGAACTTATCCGATGAAATTAATGCAGGTCAGATGCATAATAAAGATAACGCATTAAATAATTTTAAATATTTTAATTTACATCGAATTAAGTCTAACGCTCTCTATCAACCGGTCCATTTTGGCACAGCGGTGCTAGAGCATTGGAGTTCTTATCTACCGTATTTCACCTTAATTGTCCAGAATAATGCCGTAGATGTTTCAAAGTTAGTAATTTGCTGAATTGTACAAAAATTTTGATTATGATTACAACAAAAATGTAAAACAAAGGGTTGCATACTAATTTAACATTCATCACTCACCGAAAACACCCATTAATCTGCATTTTACAAGAGGGACGTGATCAATTAACTTAACAATGTAACGTGCGCGGCCCGGGCTCGTCCCATCCCCCCACAAACCCCACCTTTTATTTCCAACCCGGTTTTTCAACCTCCGGCACGAAATTATCAACATACCTGCAAAACTCATTAATTACGGCCATAATCACGTAAACTTCGGGGAAAATTAAATTATCAGTTCGCCAGTTTCGCTGCAGAGCGGGTGAATATCAAGCGCTTTGTTATTAAATATACATCGCGTTTACTCGCCAATTTTTAATGTAACAGCAACAAAAAAATCTATTAAAAATTATCTAATAACGAAAATTCCACTTCAATATTTAAAATTAAAATACGTATTTTTAGCATGATTTTTGAATAATATAAAATTTTATCATTGAATTCGCTTAAATTTCGTATTGGATATACCAAAAATTTATTCAGTGTGTTATAAATTGAAACATAGACTAATTATTTAGTATATAATAAAATTTTATTAGCTACAAAATAATTAGTTTCTCGTTGATACACACTGAATGAATCTTCGGCGAATCCAATACGAAAGTAAAAAAATAAAATGAAGAATATAAACGTCTGTAGTAATCTCCTCCACAGCTAACTTGATACGAGAAAATTCCAGACCAATTATCCTTAACCTCAGATGTTCCTGCCCGCAATTCAATTTCTGCCACTGGATATATACTATATATATATATACGCAGCCCTCTGTTCGTTATTAAAAATTCAAGGTACTCCCCGCCGACCGAAAGGGCCGTATTTATGACATTTTACGCCCTCCACCCCGCTCCTACCACCTAACCGCATCGGAGGATATTGTTTTTGTACATAAATTTAATTCAAAAGTGCGCAATAATCTCGCCATGCACGAGGAATTTCGTACCTTTGATTAAAATCCTGTGTTAATAAAACTCGGATTTGTGTCTATATGTGTGTGTGTGTGTGAGTAAACTGAATCCGGGCTTTGTTGCGAAATTGAAGAATTCGCGGTCTTTGATATTTTCAGGACACTCTTATTACTATTTGATTTAGAGAGGAAAAAAAGTAATTTATTACCATTTCATTTTTATAAAAGTAGGCCATAAAGGAAAAATAAATTCAGATTTTTTTAATAACTGATAATGACTGGATTATATTCTTTCATTAAATATATAAACCGAGAGTTTAGCAAGCAGAATTGAATAATTAACTTTCAAATGCCTTGGAAAAGTCAGTAGGTATATATGAAGTCAACATGATTTCAATTTGCTATTTCTATTACAAACAGTTTTTTCTAGGTATCAACTTACTAATACAATCGTAAAGAATGTTACAGAAAGTATCAATTTGATCATATAACATTACATTCGATAATAATAACTCCCAATATATTGACGCAATAATATTATCAATTGAAACTTGGTCTGCCATATCATATAAATATATAACATTTGATGTTTATAAGATATCATACGTGTGCATTACATTAATTGATATTTGATAACTAGAATGATATTGAGAGTTAACAGTAAATAAATCAGGCATTGCATTAATATACTCATCTCAACAAAAAAATGGGTATATATATATATATTCCATACTTTCATACAATTAAAATGTTCCAGTAACAAAAAAACGAAATTATAAATATTTTAATAGACGTTTCAATTTTTTTTTTTATTAATTTCTCTTTAAAAGCTAAGGTTTCTAGATTTCTCGGCTAATCTTTTGGTCACTCTAATTGAATTTTCTTCTTGAGATCTTATCAACATTTCTAGTTTCATTTTATCAAAATCTATCCAACAATTTATAATTTAATTTCGTTTAATATTAAAGGATATTTTCAGGAACTTGTTTTTAGATTATTATAAATAAAATTTTCTCCCGATATCTAAAATATCTAAAAACTTCTTTTTTAGAACGTTTAGATTTTCTCAAATAATTTTGTGCTTATTCTAATTGAATTTTCTTCTTGAGAAATTTCTAGTTTCATTTTAACAATATTCTCCAGCAATTTTCCTTTAATTTTAAATGACTTTTTGAGAAACTTGTTTTCGTTAAATAGGAATTCATTAATAAAAATTCAAATTATTTCCCTTTTTTCTGACGCTACAAGAATTTTTCCTTTCATTTTATAAATATTTTCTCAGATTTTTAGAATAGAAAAATTTATCATTTAGTACTACAATTGCTCAGAGGGGAATTCATTTTCTAAATATTGGAGATTTTCTTTAATATTTTTAGCAGATGTCAATAATGTTTTATATTTTCTTAGAAACATTTTTACTAAAAATTAGATTTCTCCACTAATTTAAAGGCAAAAAATCTAATCGTAAAAACATTTTAGAAAAAAAAATTGACAAAATTCTAATCGAAATTCTCTTTTCGTTTTTTTCATCTTATCAATATTTTTAATTTGATTTTATCAACATTTTCCAGCAATCTTTACTTAACTTTTAAGGAATTTTTGAGAAATTTCTCTTCCGAATTGTTAGCTTTTTTTGGATTTCAAGAATTTCAATTAATTTCTCTTTCAAATTGCAAAAAAAAAACTATCAATTATTTTTCTAGATTTATTCAAATTACGAGAATTTAATATAATAGTATTAAATACTAAAATTTTAAAGCATTTTTTCATGTAAACTAAATATCTGTAAATCTTTCTTTTCAGATTTTAAATAATTCTCCTTCATTTTTTTACAAATGTATCTTTAAGATTTCTAAAATATTTCTGCATTTTATATTCCAGATTTCTAGATTTGCATCCTTCTTAAAAAGTTTTCGTGATAGTTTAGATTTTTTTCAGTAATTTCTTGCTCAGTCTAATTTAAATTTCTGGTTTTATTTTATCGAAATTTTCAAACAATTATTTTCAACGTTTCTCATCAAATTTTTATATCAATTTGCCTTTTAAATTACAATATTTTACCTTATTTAAGTTATACAAAAATCTACCTAGAAAATTATGAGAATTTAGTCCGAGAGTAGTAGAATTTCACAGCAATGTCTTTCCAGAATTCTCCAGAAATTTCTTTCCAGGTTTCGAGTAAATAAATTTGTAAAATAAATTGAATTTAACAAGTATTTCCAAAAATTCAAAAATTTCTAATCTAGACTTTTTAAATATTCTAGATTTTTTAGTTTCTTCTGGATTTTTAGAAGTTCTTTTTCAAAATTTCTAGTTTTTCGCTCTTTTTACAAACTTTTTCACGAAATTAGATTTTCCCAATCATTTTTTGCTTACTTTAATAGAAATTCTTCTGCCTTTTAAAGAATTTTTTGACGTTTTAAGAATATTTCAACAATTTATCTTAAATTTCAGTATTTTACCTTTACATTTATCATTATTCACATTGAAAATTATGAGAATAAAATCCCTGAACAGAAGAATTTCGCGAAAATTTCGTTTCTAGTTTTTAGAGTCTTCAAGAAAATTCTTTCCACGTTTCCAAGATAGTTTAGATTTTTTCAGTATTTCTTATTTATTCTAACTAAAGTTTCTTGTTCTATTTTAACAAAATTTTGAAGCAATCATTTTTCAACGTTTCTTTTCAAAATTGTTCTTTTTTTAAGTTTCTTTTAATCAATTTACTTTATTTAAGTTATCCAAGAATCTACCTTAAAAATTACGAGAATTTAATCCCAAAACAGTAAAATTTTACAGCAATGTATTTTCTAGGATTCTAGAATAATCTTATAAATTATACGAATTTAACCCAAACATTGAAATTTTCTCATTTAGATTTCTAAAATTCTCCAAAATTTTTAAATTAAAATTCTAGATATTTTTGTTTGATTTTTAGAATATTTCTTCTCAAATTTTCTAGAATTTCGCTCTTTTCCACGAAATTAGATTTTTCCAATCATTCCCTGCTAATTCTAATAGAAATTCTTTCGCCTTTTATAGATTTTTTGACGTTTTAAGAATTTATCTTAAATTACAATATTTTATTCACCTTTTCATTTATCATTATTATTAACGAATTCACGTTGAAAATTAGTACTAGAATTTCCCAGAAATATCCATTCTAGATTTTTAAAGTTCTTTAGAATTTACAGATTTGCAAAATTTTCTTTGAGTTTCAGTACTTTTACGCTTCTTCCAGATTTAAAGAATTTTTCTGCAACTTCTCCTGTTTTCTAGACTTTAATACTTTTTACAAATTATTTTTCTAGATAATGCAATTTTTTTTCGAATTTTTAATTTTATTAATTAGCAGATTTATAGAATTTTTCAGATTTTAAAAACTTTGTCTATTTTCCTAGAAACGTTTTTAGAAAAACATTATTTTCTGCCTCTTCTAATCGAAATTCTCTTTTCAAAGATCAAGAAAATCTTATCAATATTTTATATTTCATTTTATCAACATTTTCCAGCAACCTTTATTTAACTGTGTAGAAAGTTTTCGGAATTTTCTCTTCGAAATTGTTAAGGTTTTTTTTTTACTGTCAATTTATTTCTCCTTCAAATTGCAAAAAAAATCTATCAGATATTTTTGCAGATTTATCCAAATTAGGAGAATTTAATAGTATTAAGTACTAGAATTTTCTAGAAGTTTTTTATGAATACTTAATATCTATAGATCATTCTTTCCAAATTCCAAACACTTTCCTTGAGGTTTTTAGATTTTTTAGCAATGTATGTTTAAGATTTCTAAACATTTTATAAAATTTCAATCAATCAATCAATCAATTTGTTTATTTCCAAAAAGAACATACATTGATGGGTGAGTCATCTAAATTTGATTTGTATCTTATAAAAAGAACCCTATATGTAAATAATTATACAGGGTGACTGACGAAAAACCTTTGGTTCTGTATCTCGCTTATTTTTGATCCGATTTGAATAAATAAAACATCAAATTAAATGATTTTTAAAAGACTTTAATATGAACTGTACTGATTTTTTTTTCTTGCATCAAGTTTTTGACAAAAGACGATCAACTTTTTTTCAAATTGCAATGTATATATATTTTGTACTGATCCGTAAGGAGATTTTTTTCTGAATCTAAATTTGTAAACGATTTTATCCATTCATCAAACCAAAGTCGAGAAATTGAGGATTAAAAAAAAATTAAAAATCAAATACCCATAGTAAACAATATACAGAGCCTATTCCAAATGTCAAAAGTGACAGTGTCAGTCATTGGTACAATACTGCAATGATTTTTAATAATTTCATAATAAAAATGTTGCAAGATTTCAAAAACTGAAAAACGATTTCTGTAGAAGCACAAAATTCTAGATAAATTGATAAATGGATATTCATGTCTTTCTCCTCTTGATCAACCTACATTTTTCATGTGGAGAACCGGCGACCATAAATTCGGGGCCAACTTATTGGCAGCAAACGGTATTGATTTACAATGGACAGGACGTATTTACTTAGCCCTTTCTTTTACAGTGGATTAATCAATGATGCCAACGGAAACACCCAATATATCTTTTGCGAGGGCGGAAAAGAAAGGCTCGCCGCACGACTCGAAATAAATAAATGGCGGACCTCTGTAAACTGTCTGCGACCAATAACGACAGTTAATATTTGTGCTTATTGCAAACAGTGTAATGGTACGCTCAATATTTGTCACAATTTTCAAAATTGTTTTTCAATCATCGCTTTAACGCACATAAAAATTTACAAACTCGACGCACAGTCTGTAATTTGATTACTAAAAGAATTGTGATATAATACTTATTGTGTACAAGTTTTAATTAATTAGTGTATTTAAATATTTTAGAAGTTATTTCCATGAATGATTATTACTTAATTAATTTTTTACAAATACAATTTCCAGATATTTTTTAGTATATTTTGTATTAAAAATATAAAATCGCTAAATATAAATACATTGAAAATAATGTTTTGTTTCTTTCGTATTTTGACTTGTACAGTTTTAATTTGTAACCACAATTTGTATGTGCAAGAGTTTTTTTTTGCGATGGATTATCGCAAAAACAATGCGAAACAATTGAAGTCCGAATTTGTAAATATTACGCAATTAATTGGTAAAGAATCTTTTCAACTTTCATCATATCAAGAGTGAATAAATTAAAAAATAATTACAATTATTTTTAATATTTTCAGCTCATTTATTTATTGAGTTTAGTAATGGCAATTTGTTAATATAATTTTTTCTTAAATTAAATTAATTGCTAAGAAGATATGGCAAAAGCATTACAAAACAAATGTTTAAATTTTGAATTTTTACCCGATTCATTTTTTTAGCACTTTGCAATTTTCTTTATTCAAAGAAAAGTTATCGTAAAACATTTCCAAATTTTATTTTGTATTTATAACAGTTTTATTTGGTAAAGATTTTTCGCTGATAGAAATAATGTAAAACAGTTGAAGTTAGAAATTTTAATTTGTAGCCCTCCTATTACACAGATTTTTTATTAGAGTGATTTTTTTATCAATTTACATCATTCGTTTTGAATTAACTGAAAAATAATTGATTGATCTAAAATTTACCAGCATTTTTTTTTTCGATAATACTAAAATTTGTCAGCCTTTTTTATTTTAAGATTTCATGAATTTTCTTTAATGGTTTAAATAGTTTTAAAGATTTATTAAAATTCAAGAAACTTCTTGGATTTTCCAAATTTTGAAAGATGAAATTTTCTGTTATTATTATTTTTTTCTTTATACATTCCTAAATGTTTTTGTTTGAAAATTGAAAAATTCTACAACTCTTGTAAAAATCCACGAATTCTAAAATAAAAATAAATTAGTGAAAAATAATTTTAGAATTTTTCACTAATTTATTTTCCAGATTTTATAAGTTTTAAGAGTTTGAGCGATTTTGCTTTTAGATTTCGTGGATTTTTACAAGAGCTGTAGAATTTTTCAGTATTTTCTTTCTATAATACTAAAATTTTTTGTCTAAAGTGAGAAAATGAAAATTTCGTTTCGTTAGGATTTCATAATTTTTTTTTTTTGAGATGGTTTTAGAATTTTCTAATAATTTTTTAGATTTAAATTGAAAAAGAAAAAATTGGATATTTCCTAGGATTTTTTTTTCATATTTCAAAAGTTCTAAAAATTTTCAGCTCTTTTTCTTGTTGAAATTTTCGTTATTGTTTTTTCTAGATATCAAGAATTTTCTTATTTTTAATTAAGGTGTTTTGATACCATATTCCTATCTCAGTGTTTTATTAAGTGATTTGATATTTCTAGAATTAACCAACAGATTCTTTTTAAGATTTTAAACAATGTTTCATGCAGGTTTCATGAATTTTCTTCGATGGCTTTAGATTTTTTGCGGATTTTTTTTGGATTTCTTCTCCAGATTTCGTTTCTAAACAATTTTAGCATTTTTCTTCCTGAATTTTTCAATTTTTAGAGTTAAGAATTAGTTTAGTATTTAATCAAATTTATTAAAGTCTTTTAGATAGATTTAAAGAATTATCTTTATGGATTAATTTAGCCTACGCGATTTTACTTATAAAATCATCGAACAAATCAGCGTACTCTTGACCTACCACAACAAATAGTTTATTAAGAAAGGTCAGGAGTACGCTAGGTTAATGTATAGTGTATTGGGGTAGGTTAAGAGTACGATGAGGTCGCTGCACTAGAATTTATTGCGCTAAAAAAATCAATAGTTTAATGTGATGGAATTAAGATATTATTTATTAGGAGTGGATTATATTTTTACTTTCGCTGTATAGTATATATAGGGGGAGTATTGTTTTCGTGATTTTTTTTTCAAAATTTTTTTTGCGGAAATATCCGTTTTGGCCCCCCCTGAATCCATTGCACTAATTTCTGGAAATTTTTTTTTGTGTGTCTGTGTGTCTGTGTGTCTGTGTGTCTGTGTGTCTGTCGGTGGGCGCTGTATCTCAAAAACGAATGATCCGATTGGGATGAAACTTTAAACTTAATGTTTAATCGTTAAAAACTGAAACTGAAAAGCTTTTAGTGAACATTCAAAAACCGGAAGTGGATGTTTACTCGAGGCCGTTTTTTGTTTTTTTCTGATATTTTTGTAAATATAAAAAATTTTACAAAACTTATCAAATAAAAGTTAAAGGGAACAAGAAACTGGACAAGTTTTATTAAGACATGTTTTTCGTAAAGTTCTTAATTTGTGAGAAAAAAAAATAACTTTTTAGAAAATTTTTTAGATTTTTCTTTAAATTTCAGTAATTTCTCTTCCTTACTTTTATTTTTTATTGCAACTCCCTTTCCAAAGAATTTTCATCGAGAAGTCTCGAAATGTTTACAAGTTTAGTAAAGATTTTATTCAAGAGTATCAAAATTTTTCAGAAAATCATTATTTATATTTATTTAAAGAAATTACTTCGTGGTTTCTATACAAGATTTTGTTGAACTTTTTCTATTAGAAAATTTTCTTCTAAATTTCTATAATCCATACTTTTAGTTTTCTTACATTGAGGTTTCTAGAATTTATCACAAGATTTCATTTTAGATTTATAAAACTTTTTTGAGGATTCTAAAAGTGTACAGTAATTTCTTTTACTTATCTAATAAATAAATATTTCCAGAATTTTTAGCAAAGATTTCGAGAGCTCTAGATTATTTAGAAAGCTCTCCCAAGATTTACAATTTATTAGGATATTTTATTCAAAATTTCTAGAACTTATTTAGAGGCTTCTAGAAATTTCAGCAATTCCTCCTCCATATTTTCAGTTTTTTATCTTCCTTTTCAAAGAATTTTGATCGAGGATTCTAGAATTTTTCACAAGTTTTCTTTGTAGATTTGTAAACCATTTTTGGAGGATTCTAGAAGTTTACAATAATTTTTTCTTCATATTTCCAAAATTTTTATCAATGTTCCTATTCGGGAGTTCTTGATTTTTTAGTTCGTTTCAATATTTATAGAATTTTCTTTTAGGATTTCCAGTAATTTCTCTTCCAGATTTTAATATTGTCTTATAAATTGCAAAGATTTCCTTCAGTAAACACAATGATTCGAACGCATGCTAGCATACAAGACTCCATTGATATATTTAACTGCGCGAGTCACAATTTTACAAATACCATAATCAAATTGTTTTAGTAACCACAAAATTGCTAAAAATTGTAATTATGCTTGTGTACAATTTTATGTTATTATTTAGTCTTTAAAATGTTATTATATATGTCTCTATGTTTGATAACTTTTCCCTGTTATTAGATCTATGTATCTGTTGGGAAATAAATTATTATTATTATTATTATTATTATTCAGTGCTCAAAAATTTAAAAAAAAATCTCTTACAGAACTTTACACTTTTTTTCAAGAGTTCAGAAATTTCCAGTAACTTTTATTCAGATTTGGAGGCTATAGATTTTTCTAGAAAATCTGTTCCTAGAAATCTAGACTCTTTTCAGTTATTTCTCCTTCAGATATCAAGATTGTTTTTTTAAGCTGTCTTTTAAACTGCGAAGTTTTTAGAATTTCTTTTCTAGAAATGTAGAATTCGGGACATTTCCAGTAAATTGCGAAGATTTAAATGAAAGTTTTTATAGAAAATTTGTTTTTAAACATCTAGACTTATTAGCGAGAGTTTAGGAAATTTGAAGTAATTTCTTCTCCACATTTCAAAATTTTTTCCAACTTTTAAATCGCACAGTTTTTTTGTGGCTCTTGAATTTTTAGAATTTTCTTCTGGAAATCTAGATTATTTTCTCGAGGGTCCAGGAAATTTCTAAAAATTTATTCTCCAGAGTTCAAGATTTTTAAATTGCAAAGATTTTCTAGAATTTTTTTTTTTTCTAAAAGAATGGTCTTGTAGATTTTGTTTACCAAAATTGTCTATTATTTCAGAATTATTGATTGTAGTGTGTTCTAAAGGTAAATAACTTCTTCCTCAAATTAATTTTTTTTTCAATTTTTTTTTATAAATTGCGAAGATTTTCTTTCAGACTCTAAATTTTTTCGAGAATTCAGGTAAATATAAGTAATTGCTTTTCTAGAACTCAACATTTTGTTTCAACTAGAGGCTATAAAATTATTTAGATAGTTTTAAATAGCGGAATTTTTCATGGAAGGAATAGAATTTTTTAGAAAATTTTCTCCTAGGAATGTTTTCTTATTTTCGAGAAAGTTTAAGGAATGTTCAGTAATTTCTCTTCCCGATTTCAAGTTATTTTTTCAACTAGTCTTCTAGAAGGTTCTAGAATTTTTAGAAAATTTTCATTTAGAAATCTAGATTTTTTTTCCAAGGGCTTAGGAAATTTCCAGATTAACGGTAAATCGGGGGGGGGTAATTGGGTAATTACTAATTTGTAAATGGAAACCAAATAATACTTTTGTGTACTCTATTCTGTACATAAAAACGGAAAAGGATGTTAAATATTACTTGTCTGAAAAACATTTTAGACAATTTAATTAGTTAATGTTTTCTAATCATTTAAACGGAATATTTTGGAAATATTGCTTCGTTTTTATAAAATTCCATTCCTCGAGTATCTTGTGATTCTTGATGATATCATTTACTATTTCTAGCAATTCTTTCCCCCCATACATTTCATCATTTTTCAAGAGTTCTGTATTTTTACGGATTAAATTTCTTGTTTTTAGAAACTCTTGTTTTATGTTATTCAAATTTGCTTAATTTTTTAGAAAACTTCTAGAAACTTCCAAGTAATTTAACGTCCTCATTTTTAGAAACTTTGTCCAGAGTCAAATATTTTTTTTTTAGATTTTAATTTTATAGAAAATTACCAATTCGTGAAGAAATTTTTTTTTAATTAAATTTCTTAGAAATTATCGGGTGGTTATACTTTTTACACAGTTTCTCTTTCCAGCTTTTAAAGTTTACTAGAAAATTTTCTTCTCACCTTAATTGAAGAATTTTCTTCAATAATTCACTGTATTTTTTTAATTTTTAGAAACTTCAAACATTTCTAATATTATATTATTCAAATTTGCTTGGTTTCTTTAGAAAATTTCTAGAAAATTTCAATTCATCTTGCGTTTCTATTTTTACAAACTTTATCGAGACTATTTTTTTTAGATTTTAATTCGTTTAAAAAATATTAGCAATTTTCCAGAATTTCTTCCATTATAAATTCTAGAAAATCTTCAATAAACAAATGAAGCAAGAAATCCTGGAAAATATTAAGGGTCTGTAATTAAAAATTCTGGAAATTAGTAAATTTCTAAATAGGTTCCAGAATCAATGTGCAAATTCGTAGAAATTTTGCTAAGGGTTTTAAAATTTTCAGCATTTTTTTCTATCTTTTTTTTCACAATTTTTTTTTAAAAATATCTTTTTGAGACATTTCAGCATTTCTTATCTCATCGTAATTGATCAAGAGTTAATTATTTTTTTACATTAATTAATAAATAAAAAATTAATTTTCAAATAATTTTGAAACCAAATTTGGTTCAGAGTTCAGAGCGAAGCATTTGTCCCCTAAATTTTTAGAATATGTTTCTGGTAATTTCAAACATATTTTGCTATATTTCTAGAAATTTTTCGTTTATGAATTTTCGCTTTAAATCGTAATTATTCCTCAAGAGTTTTTTTTTGCTTTACTTGCTTTATTCTATCGAAATTGTCTAGGATTCATACAAGGATTCTTGGGATTTCAGTAATTAAAAATATTCAATTTCCAAATTCGGTCGTAGGCTCTCCTTTAAGGAAGAATTGCTAGATCTTACAAATCCATGATTTTCTTAAAGGGTTCTCCAATTTTTGAGTAATTTAAAGTCCAGATTCACGGAATATTTGTCAAAATTTGTAGAATTTTTTGCAGTTTTATTTCAAGACAATTTTTAATTCAGGGTTTTTCCCCCAAATTAGAATAATTTTCTTTGACAATTAATTTTACAGAAATTTGTCTTCTCAAGCATTTATTACTTTAACTTTTCAGGTTTTCCTTCAAGGGTTCTAGAAATATCCAGTAATTTTCTGTCCAGATACCAAGAAATTTTTTCGTAGGTTGTGAAATTGCGAAGCAGTTTTTTTAATATAAATTTCTAGAATTTTTTAGTAATTTTTCAATCAGAGATTTTCATTAGGTTTTGAAAGGTTTTTCTTTTTCTAAAAATTTAAAATTTACAATTTCAACTAAAATATGTCCAGATTACTTGAAGTTGTTAAGGTTTCTTTTTAATTTCTTAGAAATTGCATAATTGTTTCGAGATTTTTTTTCTAGAAATATTTTCTTTTAGACTCTTGGATTTTTCTTGCTTGCTTTTTTTTGTTGGAATTATTAAATGTTCTAAAATTTTCTAGAAAGTTTTATTCTACATTACTAGAAAATTTCTTTGAGAGTTTTAGAATTTATAAACATTTTTTATAGATATCTAAAATATCTCCGCAGTTTTATTTTTTTAATTTTTCACCAATGGTCAAGCGTTTTCTTGTAAAATTTTTCAGAAGTTTTTCGTTCAGACTTTTAGATTTTTTCATCTTATTGTATGTGAAATTTACTAGGATTTTTTGAAAGGGTTATAAAATTTTCTAATAATTATAATTCTAGATTCATCAAAGTTTCTAATGTTCTAGAATTTTTATCAATTTTCCTGGCAATTAATTTTTTTTTACAAATTATTTTTATAAAATATTAGAATTTTTAGCATTTGTCGCTTTACCTTATCTGGATCTCCTACTAGATTATTACTTTTTGTCGAGGATTCTAAATCCTCTATCCCACCTTCCATTAAGTAAAACATCATCAAAAATTATTTGAAATATTTGTATGAATGCATCAATTTGTGTTTGTTTATATTTTAGGTCATTTAACTTTTGGTGAACACTCATAATCATGTAATTTATATTACAAGTAATTGTAAAGAATCCAAAATTGGGCAAATGTTTAAGAATAGCTTTTTTGCCTTATAGTTTTTCAGAAAAATATAGGGAAAGTACTATGATGGCCACATCACCATTTTATATATATATATACAGGGTGTCCCGTTAATGCGAGGAAATGGCTGGACCATAGATTCCTGGGGTCAAAATATGATGATTTAACGCAACTTATCTATATCCAAAAATTTACGGTTAAGCCGGAATTTGGCTTCAAAGTTTCAAAATTTTTTATTTCTTTTGTTTATTACAATTGAACGCTTTATTTGATTTGCATGAAATTTGTTATTAATAAGTACCATAATATTATACATCATTTCAGTTATTGTGAACATTAGTGATTGACAGGAAGTATAAAAAACAGTAGTACCACCACTTAAAAACTAAAATATTTTTTTATTGGTGCATCCAATAAAATCCAAAAAAAATCTATTTGAAAGGGCATTAGATTTAAAAACTTTTTTAACTCTTACTAGTTTTTGATATCTTGTACGGTTTTTGTACAAAAAAATAAAATATGAATATAGTATACTCATTATGCACTCATTAATAAGTAAATAAACTTACTCAATTGAATAAAAATTAAATAATATCAATTAATAAAATAAATTAGATCAACATCTAACACTTTTTGAACAATTTTATTTGCAAAATCCTAATACAAACAACATAGCTGTTTGTTCCAAATATGAATATTTATGAACTATAATAAAGTTAAAAATTTATTGTTAAAAGACACTAAATAATTATTATTATACATAATTTACATTTATTAAAGAAAGACAGCCATGAAAAACATTTATTTTCGATTCGATGGAAAACTAGATTTTGTTTTTACTAGATAAAAAATATATATTTTATTTTTTTGTGAGAAAACCGTAAAAGATATCAAATATTATTAAGAGATGAAAAACTTTTTAAATTAAACATTCTTTCAAGCAGTATTTTTTAATTTTTATTAGATCCACCAATAACAAAATATTTTAGTTTTTAAGTGGTGGTACTACTGAAATGGTGTATTATATTATGACAGTTATTAAAAATAAATTTCATTAAAATCAAATAAAGCGTTCAATTGTTATAAACAAAAGAAATAAAAAAAATTCAAACTTTGAAGCCAAATTCTGGCTTAACCGTAAATTTTTGGATATAGATAAGTTGCGTTAAATCATCATATTTTGACCTCAGGAATCTATGGTCCAGCCATTTCCCCGCACTAACGGGACACCCTGTATATTGTTTTCGTGCATGAAAATGTCAGTGGGCGCTGTTTCTCAGAAATGAATGATCCGATTGAGATGAATCTTTAAACTTAAGGTTTTATTGTTAAAAACTGAAAACTGAAAAACTTTTGGTGAACATTCATTAACTGGAAGTGGATTTACTTGAGGCCATTTTTTGTTTTTTCCAATATTTTTTTAATATAAAGAATATTACAAAAATTTTCGAATAAAAATTAAAGGGAATGAAAAACTAAAAAAGTTTTATTAAAACACATTTTTCATAAAATTGTTAACTTTTGAGAAAAAAGTAATAAAAATAGAAAATTTTGATTTTTTTGCCATTTGCTAATAAACTATTGAAGTTATATGAAATATATATATATATATATATATATATATAACAAATTGCAGATAACTCAAAAGTGAACAATTTATTAAGAATAGCCTTTTTGTGTAAACCTCATAAAAGTATAGGGAAAGTACTATGATGGCCACATCACCATTTTTTAATCCAGTGTAAAAACATGATCATTAATATTTAATTTTTTAATATTGAATTGACGACTTCATAACATATTGAAATAAAATAACTATATTGGGGAGATGAATACTGCCTGATGAAGCCACTGCATGGCGAAACATGTTGCACTGTTCAACAATAAATTTGAAACCCTCCCAACCGTTTTATTCCAATCATTAATTTTTTAATATTCTTATTTTCTAAACATCGAATTTTACAATGTATGCATTCGCGCGCGACTACATATCGAAAGATAGTGTACGTTAAGGGAAATGACCTAATTAGCACGAGTGTAAAGTTTGCATGTTCACGCTAGATGTACGCCCCGGCGCATCCACCATTTCTGCATTGTGTTAATTTCATCGCGACGGCGTTCGCTCGAGCGTAATTCCCGACTCGCCGATATTACACGTCGGATTTTCACCTCCCTAGTCGCTACTTGATATAACCAAGTACTCACCCAAGTCAACAAAATCATAAACAATGCGATACGTTGTTTAACACAGGTGGATGGTAATTTAATTGCACTTAATTGCAAACTTACGATGTAGTTATCTTTATTAATTACGCATGAAAAAATGTCGTTATATTATATGAATTTATCTTTAAATTTATTACGCATGAAAAAATGTCGTTTCGAGCGTTTTATCGTTAATTAATTATTCATATCCACTTGTTTTATTAGCGGGAATGTTCGGCCTCGTATAAGCAAATTGATTCCGGGGAAAACATCCAGACGATAAAACATAGAATAAAACTCCTGAGGAGACCGTAAAACCTCTTGAAAGCCGTAGGAAAAGTACTGAACGCCACAGTTTTGGCACGGAACGGAGGAGCAGGATCGGCGGGGAGCTTTACTAAATGAAATATAAAATCCCCCTTCATTACATAACGGCACACGGTATGAGAATGCTAAGGGTAATTAATTTGCCATACCTCACTGCTTTGAGTATTAAAGGGGTAGGGTTTTATAAAATCGTAAAGTGATTATTTACGTTATCTACAGTGGACAATTAAAAATTAAATTAATCACTACGAAAAATAATTAAATAGAAATGAGGACAATGTGTTGTAATACTAAATTATTACTCTTATATGTATTTTAGTCTTTAGCTAAGTTTAATTTTATAATAACTCTATTTAAACCCTTTTTTTTGTCTTTTTCATGACAGATTTTCTCATTTATCTCATGGTGAAATATTGTGGAATAATAGGTAATTAATTAAAAATACTTGGTTTGTTCCATGAAATTTTTCTTGTTAAGTAAATGTTATATTTTGTATAAATAAATATTTGTGATTAATGGAAATCTACTTGTACATAACATTAACAGAAAAGGCAATACAATTACTGTACACATTGTAGTCCAAAATAAATTACTGAGTAATTCACCAGCGCGATTTAACTATTGTCTAGCACTATGGCTATTCGGCGAGAGTTAATGGCGGATGATTTTGTGTTTGTGTGAGCGGCGAAGAAAACTTGTGAAATATTTTTCCTCCGGCTGTAATCCGGCTGTAATAAAATAGCATCATTGTGCGGACTAACGCGGTGATTTATCACAGCTGGTCGTGAAGTATGTTGGGTCAGTGGCTCGGATGATAACGCATAATGAATTGTTGATGCTATCTTCTGCTCAAGATCATTTCTCCGCGGCGCTGAATTATCGTTTGACTTCAATTTTATTTATGTCGACGCCATTAGCAACACTTTTTGCGCGTGCAACGCGTGTTAAATCATAATACTTTTTTTTGCCGGGGTTAATTCGTGTGTAATTACCTTGATATCACGAGGAAGTGATTCATTATGAAAAAAAAGGGGCGTGAATAATCCAATTATAAAAAAATCTTCACGGTGTAACACGCTCCGTTTTTCTTTTTCAGCGCCCCTAATCTAGTTATACGTGCCGTCGCGCCCCCCTTCATCCGTTTCCGTTCTACATATAATTTTTTTCACTCGGTGGCAATTAATAAAGCTTTCTGGCTTATCCTCTCCGCCAGCTCGTTACCACACTAATTACCAATTTTTATAATCAACCGATTGAGCACATAAAATTGGACAAAATATTATTGGTAAATTAATTCAATAAGGTTTAGGATTTTAAACCTTCCGATACATCCGGTTGCCGATTTTATCGGTAATTTATGTACCTTCCTGCTGCGATTCAGATCAGCAGCACACGCTGGTCGTTCTCCGATCGATCGGAGCTTCTCTCGGTAATAAGATAATTTATAGGACGACTCCGGGATAATGTATGAAGTTACTGTTACGGTTTCGTATGTAAATGCCAGCACAAACGGTCCAATCAATAAACACCAACAAATGTATATATTGGAGGGTGGCGGTGGTGATTCATCAATCACAGTCTAACAATGATGTACAGCATTGAAAAAGTAATTGATACACGGCTTACTGCTTGCCAATGCGGTCACACAAACATAATTTTCAAGCTTATATATCTTACAGTCAACATTTAAACTTCTTGTTGGAAATAATATAAGGTTACTCGAGTTGGAAAAAATTTGGCAAAGGAAAACGTATTGCGAGAATGTAAACCAACAACCAGAATAAGTACATTAATTATTTCTATATACTATTCAATTTCTTCACCTTAATTAAGCGTGAAAGTACACAATCCTTGAAATTGTTAAATATTAATTTCTTCTTAAATGTAGCATATATATCCAAGGCAGAAAGACCTCTGGTCGATAGCCTTTTGACAAATTAATACATTAACACCTCATTCATTCTTCATTATTCCAATGTAAATATGTACAAAATTTATCAATAAATATATGTTACTACTGTAGCATATATAGTCTTATAGCAATGATGTTTTCAACGTGGAATTTTTTGATAAACACGAACTATATTTTTACCTCTTCTTTGTTTTTTAGTGGGATAAATATAGTAAATATTTTATCATCTATTGATTAAAAGAAATTTTTTAAAGAACTATTTAAAAAAAATATATCGTTTTGTTTAAGCCATCGTCTTTTATTCTTCACAAACTTTAATTGTTTATTACCAGACATTTTCAATTCTTTATTTTTCTAAAATCTATTTTGTAGTTTTTTTTTTCTTATTATTACATTATATTATATTAAGCAAATGTTTCTTTATGGTAAGTTTTACTGATTTCAAATAGCTTTAATTTGGATTTAATATTTTAATTCAAATTTTTCTAGTTTAAAGAAAACAAAACCAAATTCTATAAAATGTAAACTATTTTAAACAAATAATAGACTGATTTTAGATTTATACTTTTATAAATATCTTATTCTTTTATAAAATTGTAATTTATTTTTATAGAAATTGGTTTCTATAAAAAAAAAACTGGAAGAGAATTTCAATTCTGAAAAATTCTTTGAATGAATTTTGATGAGAATAAGCAAGACATTATTGAAAGAATCTGAATTGGTGGAATACTTTTTAAGGAGAGTTTTAGAAAAGTTGTAGTTTAAAATTCTTAAAATCTGGAAGCAACGAAAAAATCTTGAAACTTAAAGAAAATTTTGAAATTTCTGAAGAATTTAAAAAATCTAGAAGAGATATTTCTGCGAAATTCTAGTACTCCAAAATTAAATAATCGTAGTTTGAATAATTCGAAAAATCTTGATAAATATTTGGTAGATTTGAAAAAAACATTCATGAAAGATAAGCGATAAAAAATAAACTTGAAGAGAATTTCAGTTCCTAAAAATTCTTTGAAAGTTAAAGAATTTTCAGAAAAATTCTTTAAATTTGGAAGAAACGAAAAAACCTTGAAACTCGTAGAAAATCGAAAAGAGATATTTCTGGGAAATACTAGAACTCTAAAAGTAAATAATCATAGTCTGAATAATTCGAAAACACTCGATAAATATTTGGTAGATTTGAATTTAGAGTAGAAATTCAAGAAAAATTTAAGATTAAAGACAAATCGCCGGAAAATTTCGATAAAATGAAAAGTTCTAATAAAACTGGAAGAGAATTTCGATTAATTTCGAATAGAAGCAAGAAATGGCTGAAAAAATTTAAACAATCTTAGAGAAACTTTTTAAAAAATACAAAATTATAGAAATCTGTAAAAGGTGTTACATATATATATATATATATATATATATATATATATATATATATTTAATCTGAAAGAAGTGTTTCGAAAGAAATTGCCGTAGAAATTGCTAGTTAAATTCATGTGATTTGGAAGGTCATTATTTTTTAAAACTTTAACAACATATTTTTGGTTCTTTAGAATCTAACGATTCCTTTTATTTTAGATGTTTTAAATTTTTAGATGTTTATATTATTTCTATATTTTGGACACAATTCAACATAATTGTTTAGATTCTTTAGTTTTACAAAATTACAAAAATTTTATGGATTAATAAGATAGTTTGATTTCTTTAATTTTTTTACATTTCTGAATTTTTGGATTATTAAAACTCTAAGAATTCTTGACATGTCTTTGGTGTTCTTTAGAATCTAAAGATTCCTTTTAGTTTAGATGTCTTAGATCTTTCTATAATCCGACCTAATTATTTAAATTATCTACTTTTCCAAAATTAAAGATTTTTTGGATTATCTGGTTTGTTTGATTTCTACATGTTTTTTTTATGATCCATTTTAGATTCTATAAAATATTTGGATACTTTTGTACTTTAAATCCTTTGGATCATTCTTGAATTCTTCAAATTTCAATCATTTTTGTTTAGGTTTATAATCCTTTTCACATTTTTTTTAAATATTAGGTAGAAATTTGAAAGAGTACTTAATGGAAAATTCTTAAAACATCCAAAATTATCCAATCATTTACAAACCAAAGATTAATTGAATTGAGACAAGTAAAATATAAGTGAAAAGAAAAGTTAAGTGTTTTCTTTATTAATAAAATTGAAAATGTACCACAAAGTGAACGCCTCCAAAATTCAAGTGTCAATATTTTTAATCCTTGACATTATTGTTTTCTAGAGATTTTAGTGTTTGTGAAAAGTGAATAAACATTAAATTAGTGTTGTTAAATTTTCATATTAACAGATTACGCAGTTTTTCATCCTTCAATTTATTTTGTTACATTAAAATTGTATTTATCTGGACGTTTTAGAGATTCAACTAATAATTATTTTAAACATATATATATACTTTTATATTGAATTTAGGTGTTTTACATTTTTTATTTTTTATTTTTATTTACTAAATCGAAATTTTATTGCTCTATTTTCTAAAGATTCAAATATTTTTGAAAATTTTATAAACATCTAAAAATCTTTTAAATTACAAAGTTTTTAGAATTTTCAAGAATTTTTTTTCTGGAAATGTTGATTTTTTAAAGGTTTCTAGGAATTTTCAACAATTTCTTTTGTAGAGTTCTAGAAATTTCTCCAAAGAGTTTTTTTTGAATGTTATTATTTCTTGTATATTTAGGTTGTAGCATTTCATTAATGATTTTTAGAATTTGCTATTAATATCTTTTCAAAAATTTTAGTAACTTCCGTTAATTATTTAGAATTCTTTACTTATTTTTTTGGTTTTCTTCTCAAAAAGGTCTGTAAATTCTAGTATTTTTGAGCAATTTGTTTTGGATATAGCAAAGCAATTTTTCGAAAGTTGTTTTGTATTGAAAATCGAATGTTTATTTTTTAGCATTTTTACTTCTTTTCGTTGCTAGTAATTTATTAGTAAAAGAATTTTCGTAATTTCATTATTATTTAAAGAATTATAGCTAAAATAGTAAAACAAATAATAATAATAACGAATATTTGATTTTTATTGTATCAATTTGAATTTGATGTTAAATTTAGGAAATTTATAGTAAATTGCGAAGATTTAAATGAAGACTTTTTTAGAAAATTCGTTTGAAAAAATCTAGACTCGGGAAATTTCTATTAATTTCTTCTCCACATTTCAAGATTTTTTAACTTGTCTTCTAAATCGCAAATATTTTTTTGAGGCTCTAGAATTTTTAGAAATCTAGATTATTTTCTCGAGGGTTCAGGAAATTTTTAGCAATTTATTCTCCTGAGTTCAAGATTTTTTTTGTAGTCGTCTTTTAAATTGCAAAGAATTTTTTTCTAAAAATTTAGAGTTTAGAAAATGGCTAATAACTTCCCCAAATTAAATTTATTTTCAACATTTCCTATAAATTGCGAAGATTTTCTTTCAGCCTCTAAATGTTTTTTAATTTTCTCTCCTTTTCAAGAATTCAGATGAATTTCAGTAATTACTTCTCTAGAATTCAACATTTTGTTTCAACTAGAGGCTATAAAATTATTTAGAAAGTTCTAAATTGCGGAATTTTTCTTGGAGGGTCTAGAACATCTTCTCCTACAAATCTTTTCTTATTTTCCAGAAAGTTTTCCGTAATTTCTCTTCCTGATTTCAAGATATTTTTTCAACAGGTCTTGTAAATTTCTAGGAGGCTCTAGAATTTTTTAGAAAATTTTCATTTAGAAATCTAGACTTTTTTCCAAGGGTTCAGGAAATTTACAGAAATTTCTCCTCCAGGTTTCAAGGTTATCTTCTTATCTTATAAGTTGCAAAGATTTTCTTGGAGGCTCTAGAACTTTTTAGAAAATTTGTTTGTAGAAATCTAGATTTTTCTTGAGGCCCTAGATTTATTAGAATATCTATCCCACCCTCCAATCAGTAAAACATAAGCGAGGGTTTTAATTAAAGGTTGTAAAACGTAAATAAACTTAACATTTAATAGATTTATTCAGACAAATTTTGAAATTTTAGGAAATTTTGAAAAATAAGACAACTTTTCAAACAAAAGTTAAAGAGAATGAAAAACTGAAAAAGTTTAATTGAAATTTTTTTTTATAAAGTTCTTAATTTAATTTTTTTTTACAATTTTTTACTTATTGCTAATAAACTATAGGAACTAAATGAAATTTATATAACAAGTTATTGTAAAGAATTCAAAATTGAGCAAATTATTTAGAATAACCTCATGGTTTGACAGTATGATGGCCACATCACCATTTTTAATTATTGTGATTGTGATATGTTTAAATATATTTCCAAAATTTTACTCTATTTAAAACAATAAACAAAATTCATTAGTAATTTTTATTTTTATTAGAGTAAGTATTCAAAATGATGAAAGTGTATATCTTCCAAATTTCAGAGGTTTTACAATAATGAATTTTTCTTTTAAAACCTTTAACGTTTCGAACTGAAGAAGCATTGAAACTTTTTAATAATAAAATATATAAGTCCTTTACGTTTTAGAATTTATTTTAAACTTTTTCTTAAACTTTTCGTTTCGTTCACTAGAAATACGCATTTGATTGACACTTTTTTAATTTTTCTTAACACAATTGCATTATTATTTTCTAGAGATTTAAATTTAAACTTTTATAAACGTACGATTAATTAAATTTTCACTTAACCTACAGTGAAACAAAACCAAGTGTTTTAATTAATCCTGCAATTTTATAAACGTTTATATATCTTCTCTATTAAATTTCAGTTTTTGGCCGATTTTACAGTTTTGACATCTTTTAACTAAATTGAAACTTGATTTTAACACTTGAAAGCTGTATTTTCTTGAGATTGAAATACTTGGGCTTAAGAAACTGATGTTATTTATCACTTGAAAAAGTTTCCAAATACCAAAATTTGCAGAAAAAACTTTATAACCTCTAAAAACAAAATAAAACAATTAATATTCCACAAGATTAATTCAGTATTAAGTTTGTACTCCTTTGAAAACGAGTGTAATAACTCGAAACACGTGCCAGGAAACTGCCAAAAAATATGCAATACAAGTGTCATAATTTTAATATACCAGTTCTATCAAGAGTATAGCCTAGGAAGTATTAATTACAATTAATATTGATAATTAATCATGATAATTAATAATGTTTAAGTCTGAAAAACATCACGCATAAATTGTTAACAAAAACTGAGGAAAAGCTTAAATTCCTTAATTTAAAGCTTTAAATGTTTAAAAATGCAATTTTATCATTTAAAATCTGTGAGGTTTTGAAGATATAAACATTTAAAAAAATGTTATATACAAATTTCACTTTGATTAACTGTTTATAAACGAATACTATGTTTATTGCACTCTTGATGAAACGAAATTATAACATTAGGTAATTTTAAATCAGAATACTTACGTTATGTTTCATATTGTCGTATTTATTTTCCTGACATATATTTTTATTAGCGACGATTATTTTCAAAGGAAATATGTAATTCCTTTGAAAATGATCGTCGCTGATCGAAACATGTGTCAGGAAAATAAATAGAAGTGTTTTAGTTTAAATTTACCTAACTATTTATATTTCCTTGAATTAAGACCCACTTCTCATTTGTGATTACTGTTTAAAACGAAATGATTTTTATTATAATAATTTAAAAATACGAAAACATTTCGTGAATTTGATTTTCATATTTTTAAATTATTATTTAATTTTCTACAACGAACTGAAGGATTTTAATACATTTTTATTATAATTTACTTTTAAAGGTAAAGCCGTCGATATACATAATTTTTTGGGGCGTTTTCGATTGAAATCCACGGGGATTTCCATTTTTTATTTATTTTCACCCTTCGACGCGTGTGTTTACTTCAACGCAGGGGGTGTGCCCGGAGAAAATACATTTAAAGCCGATATAGACCGGGTTGAAAATTTACGACCCTATCCATTGAGGGCGCTATTAAAAATTAAGCCCTTGCCCCAGAGGCTCACCTCGCCGCATGGGTCTAGGCAATAATAATGGGCGATTATTGATTGGACAGAGAAGAGCCCCGAAGTTCGGCATGAATCATCGCCTTGTTTCGTCTCGGGACTATAGTTTCGGGGTTTAATTAACGGCTCGGTGAAGAAAATTGAAGATCAATATTTAATGTGCAATTTGAACGGGGGTGTACGTGTAATTAGGGTGTTTATTATTTAAATATATAATGATATATATACATATAAACAACAGTTAATAATACTCTCTTCAGAGCAAATAATAATAACAACAGTTAATATTTGTTGTGATAAAAAGTTAATGTTAAGTGTTAAATAACGTATTTTGATTATTATTTACTGACCTTTTACTATATATAAGAATGTGTGTGACTAGAAGCTTAAAAATGTAGTTAAGATATGGATACGAATAAATATTTTATAACATATTGTATTAATTGTGTGAATAGATCTATTGTTGAATTATGGTGGAGGCGCCTGGTAATTCATTGAGAATCACTTTTTAAATTTAAATTTAAATCAATTAAGCACGGTAATGATTCTAAACGTATTAAAATATAAGCTTTAAATAGTTGAAAGCAAAATAATTAAAATTAATAATACACATTTTCATTGACAAACTTTATACATGTTTACATTAAAATAATAAATAATGAATGATGAGTTAGTGAGTTAGTTCGTCAAAAGGCTATCGACCAGAGGTCTTTCTGCCTTGTTTTGTCCAGTCATATGGCGTCAGTCGTTAATGCGTAATGGGATGAAATGATGAAATGAAGTCAAATATAGTGGAATTAGGATTTTTAAATTTAGGGTTTATACTAGGATTTCTTTAAAGACAATATAAGGATAATATGTGGAAGTTGAAAGGATATATGATAAACGACAGATTCATTTCAGATGGAACTTTAATTATTATTTCTTATGTGTTTTCTTGTGTATTCAGACATTCGTCATCTGCCAGTTTGTTAATAGTCAATTATCAATTCTCATTTGATTTTTGTCATTTCTTACACTTTTCATCTTTAATTTTTACGTTCTCAGTAATTTGTAATTTGGCATTCGTTAACATTTTTATTGGACTTTCTTCTAAAATTTATTTTTTTTTATATACGTTACTAAATATTTACTAATTATTATCTATCATGTGCTATCAGTTCCATATTTTATTTGTTGATATTTTATATCATATTTTAATTATGACTTCTAATTTATAATTTTTATGAATGAAGCATTAGTGATATTTTTTTAATGCATTTATATTTAGTGGAAAATTATTTTTCTCTTTTTATAATTTTTATTCAGTTTTCTAGTTGTTATAGACTATGTTTCTTATCTTTTTTTTTCATCGAAGATTGCATTTTATATTATTTTGAATCCTATAATAACATCTATCATGTTATCTCCCATCTGTTAAGTGTCATTTGTTATCTGTTACCTTCCATCTGGCGTCTGTCATCTGTTGTAATCTGTCATCTATTATCTGGCATCTGTGATCTGTCTCCTGTCATGTATCATCTGTCATCTGTTATCTGTTATTTTTTGTCATCTGTCATCTGATATTCGTTATCTGCCATCTATCTTCTGTCATCTGTCATTTGTTGTTCTGTCATCTATTATCTTCTATCATCTATTTCTGTCATCTGTCATATTTAATTTGCCATCTACTATCTATTAGAAAAATGCTTCATATGTATGTGTTCTTGAGTAATGTGAAGATTATATTAATAACAAGAACGCGGTTAAATTCCTATCTTCACTGTTTTCATGTTCATACATAATTACTGACTAAGGTCACGTAAATCAGATTTAAACTGTACTTGTTTTATGTGAACAATCGGAAATCATAAATATGCAAGCGCGCGATTGTTTCGGTTCGTTGAAAATTATTCATAGGGTTCGCCTAAAGGGTGAACGACGAATGTACGTTTTAAAATCATTTATTATTAGCAATTTAAAATTCTCCAACGCGATTACAATTTATATATTTATTTATTAATCGACGTAATACATTTTTAACTCAATTATATATGTATCATGCATACTATATTGAAAGTAATAATAATAATAATAATAATAATATTTTTGATTGCATAAGCGTTTTTTTCCAGGTAATTAATTATTGCGAGGTAATTACCTCATTATATATGTATGATGCATACTGTATTGCAAGTATAATAATATTTTTGATTAAATAAACCATTTTTTGAGGTAATTAATTATTGCGAGGTAATTTAAAATTCGAGCAAGGGATCGAATGAAAATTTAAAAAAATAATAACATAGATAAAGGAAATTGAACGTAAAGGACTTCTTCCCGGTGTTGAGAAACAATCGTACATCCTACTTAATGCGAGAGCACGGGGTTTCCCCTCGGGTAATATGAAAAATGAAAAAGTGTTATTGTTTAACGCCGTGATACAACATAATTTCAACGAGAACGGCCGCGTTAGGGAAAGCATTTCCGCTTTAATATCCACCATCCGCTTCCACCTCCCCACCCCTCTTTTAGAAAGTCTAAACTGAGAGAGATCCAGTTAAGCTTGTTTATACCTAGTAGGTAGGTATCGGGGGTGGCGGGGGGTGAGTTGGCCGTTTAATATTTACAATTAACATAAAATACCCTGCGGGATAGGGCACTCTGGTGCTCGTAAATAAAAAAAGGAAAGCAAACGCGGGAGGTAATAAAAACGCGAGTCGTCCGGATTATTCTCGTGCCGGAAACGATTTTCTGCACCATGTATAATCTGTGCGGTTTTAACGGTTGATGCCTTACACACTCGTGTACGTATTCATTTTTTATTTCGTCATCATAAAAATAAATTTACTTTAAAATATTAGGCTTTTATATAATGTTTTATGTATTCTAACCAGTATCACCCTTTAAACGTTACGGAGATAAAGTAGTACTGTATTTTCTAAATTTTTATATATAACCCTTTAAATTAAAAAAAAAACTGTATCGGTTTCCTAGCCTAATCAAAATAGGGGGAGAAAAGTGTCTGCCTTATCGACGGGAATGATTTTCAAGGTCCGATTTGTGTATAAATTGGTTTCGAGCAATCGCAGGTGCGCAGGCACACACACACCCATCATTTAACTCGTTCCGTTCGGCGTGGGGTAAGGGGGGCAGAGCTTTAGATACTTTTTTCTTAAGAGTCGCAGGACGGAATTGAACGGTTAGAGTTTCGCGGCATTTAAACGGAGATTCCTATCGATTCGCTTCACGTTTTATGTAGAAATTTTCGAATTGAAAACGACGCCGTTTAATTTGCGCTAAAAATTTATCGCGCCTCGAAGAATTCGTATTTAAGGCTTTAAAGTTGTTTTAAGGTAACAGCTGATATTCATCACCTGAAGATGCTTGATTTTTAATATAAATATTAAATAAATAATGAACCAATTTTTTTCTGTAGGAAAGAGATGTTATAAAATCATTTTAATTCCAGCTCAGAGGTGTGTAATAAAATAAACATTCTGTAAACGGTTTAAAACGGGCGCATTACTCTGTAACAACATAAAAAATGCAATATCTTTGTGATTTGTTCGGGGTCCGTCGGATTGCCGCCGCCCACTCACCCCCTGGAGACCGCCGATGAAAAATAGCGCACGTTAACTATTCCGGTCGACATTTTTCGCGTCCCAGAAATTGAATTACACCTACCCGCATACCCAGAATAAATCGAGCCACCCGCCATAAATCGATGCCGAACGGAAATCCATTTACCGCCGCGCATGCAAGCAATTAGCATAAGTGCGGATTGATAGTGGGTGGGCGTCGCGTATGATTTACAAGGGGTATATACGACTTGGAGCAAAGGATTATTTAAATTATTATTTAAAGCGGACGGAGGGTTAAATTCCGCACTGGAACTACTAATTGCACTAAAAGAGATTAAATTCGCGCGATGTCTCTTCCGGCGTTGTGAATTAACTGAAACAGTGCATATGCAGTGGATTAGAATTTGTTAGGATTTAAAAACTTTCCCAGGGGGAAATTATGTTAATCCCACGTTTTATTAAATAGTTTATATTCCAGATATTTAACTAGTTTTAAATATTAATTATTAAAATTAATGGGCCGAGAGAGGATAAGAAATCTACGTTATTACGACCTATTAAATTTATTTTATCATAGAGAAGTGCTTCATTGCAGACGACGGCTTCATTTTTCTGTAAGCGCATGCACAGTATAACGAGGGATCAAAAGGGCGAAACGGTTGCTCATTAACTGCAAACAATTGGCAATAAATTTCCGAGTCTCCGCAGAAAATTAAATGCATATTCATGCTAAAATACGCCAAGACAATGGATACACACTGCTGTTTGGAGGGATTAATCGAGTAAAAAGGGTAAATAACGTTTTTAGTAATTGAAAACGCAATGATTTGGCATTATTTTGTGTGTGTGTGTATTTATATATATTTTTTTAAAAGATACAAAGGGGATCCTTTTTACCTGATTGTGTGAATGTATAAAAAATGTTGACTTTAATGAAAATTACTTAATCTACCTTATTTTTTTCAAATAAAAAATACTTAATCGACTTTATTCTTTACAAATAAGAATAGTTTTCGAAAAAAAAACTCAACTTTTATATATTAATTAGAGCTTAAAAGATTATTATTCAGCTTAAAATCAGTATCGAAACTTTTCATCCTATTAAACAAAAACGTTTACTTTGTTGATATCACACTTTAACGCCTCAACCATTAATCAATTTTTGTCCTATTTTTATTGTACTTAAATTAAATAATATATAAAAGTAGCGAATTAATTAATTAATTATTTAAAGAACTTTTAGTATATAATTAAATCATTGTTGAAACTTTTATTTATAATACATTTTTTTAAATGAAAGCAAAAAACTTTCTCGATACGAAAAATGTTATTTGTTAAAATGTAAAATGTTTATAATTTAAATATATAAAAACTTTATTGTTTTCGCGTGATCGTAATTAAACATTAATTTGAATTTAATCGTAAACCCATCCAATCGTTTTGTAGCTTACATTAAACATTAATTTCATTAGAATTCCAGAAGAAGAAAAACAAAAGAATTAAGTCACCCCGAAATCAATTTAAAAGGTCGCCCCGCATAACAAACACATAAATCGCACTCAAACAAATTTAACATCGACGTTATTAACCACCGCCACCACCACCCCCCAAAATCAGATCCTCTTTGTCGGTAGTTTTAACGGTACTTACGTAAGACCGTTATTTAATGGATTTCGACTTTCCATTCGGTAATTAATGAACGTACAATTTTCTAGTTTCAATAGTACGGAAATTTGGATGCTATTAAAATATACTCAATTAGGGAATTTCATTATTCCTGGGATAATCCGGAGACGGAGTGCAATCCGATTCAAAATTAATCATTGGGAAACTTCGATGAGGACTGCAAGTTACTAATAACGGGGGGAATAGTTTAAGGCGAGGCCAGAGAGGGAAAAGGGGGTGGAGGATGCTCATTAAGAGTGGTTATTCAGTGGAGATCTTGGAATTTGCACACGGACGGTTGAAGGGACATGATTAAGCGTGCTATTTGCCCCTAGGCAGGGTGGCATCGTATCGCGGCTTCGTGAATGCGAATAGGAAGAAGACGAAGGGGGGTGGAGATTGTAGTTAAAATTCGAATGGTTAATTGAGTACCTCAATTGAATTATTAATTTTAAATACATTAAAATATCTCATTTACACACATAATAGAACATTTAAAGAATCAGATGGTGGATAGTCTATTATCAAACTCTTTTTCTAAAAAAATTAAGTTTAAATATAAATGACTTTCTGTAGCTAGTCTTATCTAATTTAGATTTAAGGTCAAATTTTTGCTAATTGACACAAAAAATTGTACCTTTTTAATTTCTATTTTATTCAAAAAGCTTTGTAATTAATTTCATTGGATACCGCAACGATAAGGAATTAAAGTTTATATGTATATGTAGGGTGGGTGGATGGCCTCTTCCTACCCTCCAATCAATAAAACAACATCAAAAATTATCTGAAAAATTTGTTTGAATAAATCTATTAAATTTTGCAACAACGTTATGTTTATTTACGTTTTACAACTTTTAATTAAAACCCTCGTTTGAGTTTCACTGATTAGAGGGCATTTATCGTGTTAATATTATTTGATTGTTAGTAAAATTCCAAATTTAATATAATATACCCATCCAAAGTTTGGAATAATGTAATGATCTTACTATTAGGAATGCGAGTGGGTTTTATTGCTTTCCACCGATATATATACATTTGTATATATTTACATTTATTCAAAATCGCACCGATGCGTGTAAGGGGTGGACGGGTGTGCGAAATGGCGGTAAATAAATGGCCCCGGGGACAACTGGAAACTGTTACGTCCGCAGCTTGTCGTTTCCCATATTACGATCAGAGGACCCTATTGTTTCGGAAAAATTATTAGCCGTCCAGATTTATCGGATCAGTATCCGATAAGGGATTCGTTAGAAATCAATGGGAAAATGGACACGGCGCGGGAAAAAATAAATTACTACCGAGATTAATGATCATAGAGAGGAAAAAAAGAGAAACCCAACAATTGTTTTAATACAATTAATTACCGGATTTCGTCGTTAGTTATTTCTTATTTATTAATGTATAAAGATCAATTCAATTTCCAAATCGTCTAAAAGTATATATAAATTCAGTTCCTTTTAACTTTAACAAATTATTATTATCTAAAAATCTGTATTAATAATAAGAACGATAAAAAACGTTTTCTACCACAATTTTTTAACTGCTTTAAAATAAAAATCAACACAAGAATTAAAATTAATATTTAAGAAATATTTTCTAAACTCGCTGGTAATCTTATTAAAATTTTAACCATTTTGAATTTATCCATATTAAAATTTATATTTTTAATAGTTTAAAACCATTACCGTGCTTGATTGATTTAAATTTAGACTATAAAATTAATTAATTATTTTTGACCCGGCGCCTCCACCATAATTTCAAAATAAATTTTTAATAAAAGGTGATGTGGCCATCATAGTACTTTCCCTATATTTTTCTCGAAAACTATGAGGTTTACCCAGAAAGGCTATTCCTAATGATTTGTTCAGTTTTGAATTATCTACAATTATTTGTTATATACAAGTTTCATGTAACTCTAATAGTTTATTACCAATTGGCAAAAAATGTCAAAATTTTCAATTTTGTTTTTCTCGGAAGTTAAGAATTTTATGAAAAAAATATTTCATATTTAGAAAAATATCGAAAAAAAATAAAATACTAAAACAATACTATTCAAATGGTGATGTGGCCATCATAACACTTTCCTAATATTCTTATCGAAAGCCATGAGGTTATTCTTAATAATTTGCTCGATTTTGAATTCTTCAGAATAAATTGTTATATAAATTTCATTTAATTCCTATAGTTTATTAGCAATAAGCAAAACATTGTAAAAAAAATTAAATTAAGAACTTTACAAAAAAAATGTTTCAATGAAACTTTTTCAGTTATTCATTCTCTTTAACTTTGGTTTGAAAAGTTATGTCTTATTTTTCAAAATTTGTTTGAATAAATCTATTATATTTTGCAAAAATGTTAAGTTTATTTACGTTTTACAACTTTTAATTAAAACCCTTGCTTATGTTTTACTGATTGGAGGGTGGGTTAGAGACCACCCACCCACCCTACATGTACATATTAACTTTAATTACTGATCGCCTCGCGGTTTGCAATAACTTTAATTACAAAATTTGAATAAAAGAAAAATGTTAGAAGTAAAATTTTTGATAAAGAAAATGGTTGCGACCGTTACTATGTGGTAAATCTTCACATTTTAGAAAGCGGGTTGAATTAAAAAATCTTAAAACCTAGAGAAGAAATTAGTGGAAATTTTTTGAATTCTTGAAAAAGTATGTCTAGGTTCTAGAAAAAAAAATTCTAAAAAATCTAGGGCCTCAAGAAAAATCTATATTTCTACAAACAAATTTTCTAAAAAGTTCTAGAGCCTCCAAGAAAATCTTTGCAACTTATAAGATAAGAAGATAACCTGAAATCTGGGGGAGAAATTTCTGAAAATTTCCTGAATCCTTGGAAAAAGTCTAGATTTCTAAATGAAAATTTTCTAAAAAATTCTAGAGCCTCCTAGAAATTTACAAGACCGGTTGAAAAAATATCTTGAAATCGGGAAGAAAAATTACGGAAAATTCCTTAAACTATCTCGAAAATAAGAAAAGATTTGTACGGGGAAAATTTTCTAGACCCTCCAAGAAAAATTCCGAACATTCTAAATAATTTTATAGCCTCTAGTTGAAACAAAATGTTGAATTATAGAGAAGTAATTACTGAAATTCACCTGAAGTGTTGAAAAGGAGAGGAAATTAAAAAACATTTAGAGACTGAAAGAAAATCTTCGCAATTTATATTAAAAGTTGAAAAAAAATTAATTTGGGGAAGAAATTATTGGCCATTTTCTAAACTCTAAACTTTTAGAAAAAAATCTAAAATGCCTCAAGGAAAATCTTTGCAATTTAAAAGACTACTTAAAAAAAAATCTTGAACTCTGGAGAATAAATTGCTAGAAATTTCCTGAACTCTCGAGAAAATAATCTAGATTTCTAGAAGTAAATTCTAAAAATTCTAGAGCCTTTAAGAAAATATTTGCGATTTAGAGACAAGTTGAAAAAATCTTGAAATATGGAGAAGAAATTACTAGAAATTTCCCGAGTTTAGATTTTTAAAAACAAATTTTCTAAAGAAGTCTTCATTTAAATATTCGAATTTTACTGGAAATTTCCTAAATTTTATACATCAAATTCAAATTGATACAATAAAAATCAAAAATTCGTTATTATTTTTTTTAAACTATTTTAGCTGTAATGCTTTAAATAATAATGAAATTACGAAAATTCTTTCACTAATAAATTACCAGCAACGAAGAGAAGTAAAAATGCTAAAAATTTAACTTTTCACAGCACGGATGGATTTAAAAAATTCTTTCACGAAATGATTTCTAACATCAAATACAAGTTGATGGACTAAAAATCTTGAATTTTTTTTTTCGCAATTTAGATTCCTAAAATTTCGATATAACGATACAAGAAATTTTGTAAATTTCCAGAAATATTGCAAAAACATTCTAAAAAACAACTCTCGAAAAATTGCTTTGCAAATGCAAAACAAATTGCTCAAAAATACTAGAATTTACAGACCTTTTTGAGAAAAAAAAACAACAAAATAAGGAAACAAATCTAAATAATTAACGGAAGATTCTAAAATTTTTTGAAAAGATATTTATAGCAAATTCTAAAATCAATAATGAAATTCTACAACCTAAATATACAACAAATAATAACATTTAAGAAAAAAAAATAGTAGACTCCTTGGAGAAATTTCTAGAACTCTACAAAAGAAATTGTTGGAAATTTCTAGAAACCTTTAAAAAATCTACATTTCTAGAAAAAAAATTCTTGAAAATCCTAAAAACTTTGCAATTTTTAAGATAGCTCGAAAAAACAATCTTGATATCTGGAGGAGAAATGACTGAAAAGAGTCTAGATTTCTAGGAACAGATTTTCTAGATAAATCTATTGCGTCCAAATCTGAAATAAGTTATTGGAAATTTCTGTACTCTCGAAGAAAGTGTAAAATTCTGGAAAAGATTTGCAATTTATAAAACAATATTAAAATCTAGGAAAGAAATTACTGAAAACAGCCTCAAAGAAAATTCTAAAAATATTGAAATAAACCTTCTAAAAAATCTAGAACTCCCGAATACTAAAAATTCTGGAAATATGGATATAATAAGTTATAGAAATCTATAAGGAAAACTTGTGAAACATTGTAGAATCCTTGATCAAAATTCTTTGGAAAGGAAAATGCAAAAAAGAAATTCCTGAAACGTTAAGAAGTTATAGAAAATTAGAAGAAAATTTCCTAATAAATTGTAAAACTCTCGAATAAAATCTTTGCTAAAAATTCTGGAAATATCTATTTATTTATTAGATAAGAAAAAGAAATTACTGTACACTTTTAGAATCTTCAAAAAAAAATTATAAACCTAAAATGAAATAAATGAAAAAGTATGGATCATCTGAGAAAATTATAGAAATTTAGAAGAAAATTTTCTAATAGAAAAAATTGAACAAACTCTTTTATAGAAACCACGAAGAAATTTTTATAAATAAATATAAATAATGACTTCTTGAAACTCTCGAATAAAATCTTTGCTAAACCTGTAAAAATTTCTAGAATTCTCGATGAAAATTCTTTGGAAAGGAAGTAAATAAAAACTAAAAGTGTGCAGGAGAAATTACTGAAATTTCCAATAATCTAAAAAAATGTCTGAAATATTCTAAAGTTAAATATTTTTCTCACAAATTAAGAACGAAAAACATGTCTTTATAAAACTTGTCCAGTTTCTCATTCCCTTTTACTTCTGTTTGAAAAGTTATGTAATATTTTATAAATTTAGATTTTAAATATTGAGAAAAAACAAAAAAAAAGAACGCCTCGAGTAAACATCCACTTCCGGTTTATGAATGTTCATCAAAAGCTTTTTAGTTCCAGTTTATAATGATAAAACATTAAGTTTAAAGTTTCATCTCAATAGGATAATTCGTTTTTGAGATATAGAAGTGATGTGGCCATCATAGTACTTTCCCTATATTTTTCTCGAAAACTATGAGGTTTACGCAAAAATATTATTCTTAATCATTTGTTCACTTTTAAATTCTCTACCATTATTTGTTATATAACTTTCATGTAACTACAATAGTTTATTAGAAATTGGTAAAAAGCTTTTCAGTTCCAGTTTTTAACGATAAAAACCTATGTTTAAAGTTTCATCTCAATCGGATCATTCGTTTTTGAGATACAGCGCCCACAGACATTTTCACGCACGAAAACAATACTTCCCCTATATATGCTATATAGGGGAAGTAATTATATTGTGTTTAAATAATAATTCTTAGCCACATTATTTATGTATTAATAAATGAGTGCTTTCACTTATTTGCGTTGTTGCGAAGTTCTCGTTATAAATTCACAATCAACATATTTTACAAATACCTACAGAACTTCCACTTTATAAATTATAAACTTACTTCTCATTCGCTCCCAGCCAGCCACCCCCCCCCTTCTTCGGGACAATTTGGCCGCGGTGGAAGAGGGATGGGGAGTGGGCCATTAAAGTAGGCCTCTCCGCCAGGACAGAATAAATAAAATGTTGTGTGGGGTGGGGGCGAAGTTATCCAAGAGTGAAACGGCGAAGTTTTTGTTTGTAAATTCTTTATCAAAAGTATTCACAGAATCCATGAATTAAGGGGAATCGAGGCAGTAATTTATAGGCATTAAATCAAGGGTTAAATAGGAGCCCTGGAAACCTAAAATTGTAAAGCCCGAAGACTTTCCGCTTTAATAGTTTCTTTTCGTGTGCGAACGGAATAAATCTATTTTGGGTAATTTATAGAGATGCGTTTGATAAAGGATTTGTGTTATTATCGTATCGTAATTTTATGGTTGAAGATGGGATCAGTTAGCATTTTTCTATTTGTTAAACATCACTAGATCCGGACAAATCCGTACGTAATTAATCCCAGTTCTCGTAATCCGTTTAGGGGCGATTCTACACGAACAATTCGAGCGCCAAATCCGGGCGTAAACCGAACGCTGAAATGCAACTAATTAACAACTAGGGAAACGTCAACGGTCGTCTAGATGATGCTGCTGGTGCTCGCCCCTTTGTGAATACGACGGCGGGGGGCTCAAGATAAAAGTTAAGCTTCAATTTTATGCGCCATCATCTCCCCCTTATGTTGTTAAATAAAAGTTCAAGTTAGCGTTAATGCACCCGGACAAAGGGTGTGTTTTGCAGTTCCGAGAACTTTCCTCCACTGTTAAATTCACTTGGAATTATCTAGTAAATGTGACTAGATGTAGGGTTTAAGTGTAACTAAATGCGTTTCATTAATGAATATTTAATGTATTCATTATATATTAATTATATCAGAAATTTGATATACTAACAGTATATTAATATTTGATTAAAACACTAACACTTTCTTCACAATTCATTTAAACTAACACTTTCATCACAATTAATTGTGAAGGAAGTGTTAGTGTTTTAATCAAGTTTTATTCATATCTTCAACAACTAATTTATATAGTATATTAATATATTCAATTTGTAAGAAAAAGACAAGCGGAATATATTGACGAATAAATTAATTATACCAAAAGACTACAGTTGATTTCTCGTATTCAGTTGCATCTATTTTTAAGTAAAGTCAAAATGCTCACCATAAGATCCTTCATCGATATACTTGGTTACTAATAAATTCTATTCTTTTGCACTGGTGATAGTTTTAAATCATACAATATGTGTTTATCGAGGAGAAATAATAACCTTTTTGTATATTCTTAATTAATAAATTTATTTTTTTCTAATAATTACTCTTTTACTATAATATTTAATTGAAATTTCTTTTAGTATATTTTTAAAAAAGGTATTTCCGATTGGTTTCGGTTTAATTTTCATATAAGCCGCAGTGAAACGAATAAGTGAAACCAGAATAAACAAAACTAAACGAAAAATGTTAATGGAAGCCCCGCTTACCGCCGCCGCCCCACCCCCTTATACAAGGGTCCCGTTTCTGCGGTCCTCTCGGCGACGTATTCACAATGCCTCTCGTCGCTTTTTCCCCATTCAAGTTCAATTTTCAAAGCCGGATTGATTTTACGCCCCATATAATCCGCCATTGAAAAATAAACGCGAGCGAAAAAAAAAAAGAGAGAAGAGAAGAACGCTGCGGAAAGAAGAAGGAAAAAATAAGCGCGCACACGAATTTTCCACCGCCCGTAATTAAGAGGAAAACTTTTCGCGAAAAACGACACCGCCGCCATTTCGGTGCAACCCTGTAAAATCTTTATCTTTATTATGAAGGAGGCGAGTAAAATAAAATCGGGGCTTCGCTTTTATCACTCACAGATAGCGTCCCGCTTCGGCGGTAATAAGTTCTAATGGCTTTCTGAATCCGTCCATATATGAAAAATGATGTCTGCTCAGGCGTTACGATTCGAAGGTTTTTACTGAACTCCGAAATTGATTTCTGATAATATGCACACTATTCGAGCATATGATGTGAATAGTTTAAGAATTTTTCGGTATATGATATGATAGGTAATTACATTTTCATAAAGTCCTATCTAAAATATAAATATAAAAAATGTATGAAAATATTGAAAAAATATCTCTAAAAAGATTAAACCCAGTAGTATGACTTTTACAATCAAAATAAACACGAAGGATAACTTGTTTTGATTATACTAGTCATATTACTAGCTTGATTCTATCCTCAGACATATTTTTACAACACTTTTAAAACATTGTCTACATTTGTATTTTTGAAGTACACTCGTCACCCATCTAAATACTGACCCGAACCAACGCTGCTGCGCCACCACCGGCGTGTTATACAATATATTTATCATGATTTATATAAACTAATCGTACATATTAAAATCCCTTAAATTATTTCCTAACGTTAATAAATGATCTAATATTTGTGCTCCAAATGACGTTTGGACGTTTGGATACAAAGGTGGTTAGTGTTAAATGAATTGTGGAGAGAATTGTTGAGATGACTGATCTTTGTCAATACTCTAAGGGCTGATCTTTCACAGACTTGCGAATTTCTCAAAACGGCACGACGAAAATTATGAAACATGATTGCAGAGAAGTCAAGCAAGGGACGGCAAATCATTTTGATTCATTATATGAATGGTAATCTTCGTAGAGATTCCTTGACGTTTCTCTTAAATGTAAGAGCTCTGAAATGCTGTGCCCTATTTATAACATTTAATTTTATGTTTTGACAAGCCATTGAATTGTATCGATCAGACCCTGAAGAGTACTAATAGCTTTTAATATGGTTTTATCGTGTGTAATCAATGCTGGATCATCAGCTAAAAGAAGGCAATAGGCGAAAGGATTGAGATTTTGGGGGTTCGGATTATATATGTGGACATAGATGTTCTAAAGGAGTGGTGACAGTGGAGAACCTTGCGGAACCTATTGTTGGGAAATGAAGGATCGGGAAAGTGTGTTTAGGATACGAACATTGAGGAGTCTGGTGTTTAGGAAATTATTTATTCTTAATGTATGTTGAACAGTTTTGCCACTTCATTTAGATCTTTATATTTGTGTTTGTATTTAATGCTTTGTTTCTCTTACAATAAATACATTTATTACAGAAGGATAAATAAAAATATGAACTTATAATTTTGACGTAAGAGATCCCGGGGGGAGTTCATTCGGTAGAATGTTCTTCTACTCTAGCCCAATGCTGCGTTTTAATTTTTTCAGTTGATTCTTCTTTGAATGTCAAGAAATAGAATGGCGGACTTTTTGCCTTTAAGGTGTGCTGTTTAGCAGTTTTATGTGAGTATGGATAGGGGGAGGTTAATTGATCTATACTGGACGAAAATAACTGTTAGGAAAGAATGTTGTCTGATATATGAAGGGTTAATTTATTCTTAATGATGGTCTCGAATATTTTCCCCAGATCTGGAGCAGAGTAATAAGGTGATATCTAGAGATTGCCAATGGATCACCATCTCGTTTGTGAATACAGGCTGATGAAGTAAATTCTCACTTAACCCGTGGTGAAACATTTTAATGTTAATTAGAAAATTAATTAAAACACTTGGTTTTGTTTAGACCATTGGACATTCTCCAACTGACGGTCGAAAAAAAAACGAAAAAAAAAACATGTGTTTAATAATTCTTCTAATTATTATTCCCTTGTTTCATTCTTGATCTAAAAATTGTAAATATAGTTGAAATTTTTAATACTATACTGGTGTATGTTATCTGGAAGGACTTTAAGAATAAGACGAGGAACGTTATCATAACAAGGGACAGTATTTTTGCCTTCAAGAAATACTCTTCTTTTATAATGTCACCATACAAATGTTATTATTACTATAATTATAAAAAGGCAAATTGTCTATTTTAGAAAAACGAAAAATAAAATCAAATAATAAAAATTTCTATTAAATAATTTTTGAAAAACTCTAATTATTCTTCGTATTTTTCATTTTTTTTTTAAATTATTAGTAATTCTAAGATGTTTTTTGTTTTTGTAATAATAAATTTTAACGATTTACGAAAATGAAAATATTTTTATAGTAAAAACATTTATGAAATGATTTTTTTTTAATTTTCTACAAACAAAGAAAAACAAAAAAGGGATGATCTAAACATTGAAACTCTTTTTTTACAATTTTGTTTGTTTTTAATTTATTATTTTCGAATAATTGGAATTATTTCTGTTTTTTGAGTAATACTTTTCGTTCTCTTAACGCTCTTCATTTGTTTAAAATAACAAATGAAATGATATTGTTAACACTAATAAGAAATTACAATGAATCTTTTAAATTTCTTCATATTTTAAATTAATTATAGAAAACTTAAATCATACAAAATTACAATTATTTTTAATTATCGTTTTGATTTTTAAAAAATGCTTAAGAAAGTTTAATAATTTAACACAACATTTCTTTGGTTTATACAAATTGAACGCTTCGTCCGATTTAAATGGAATTTATTACTAATTTTTATCATAAAATATTACATCATTTCAGTTGTTATGACCATTATTGGTTAACAAGAAGTATAAAAAAACAGTAGGACCACCACATAAAAATTAAAATATTTTTTTATTGGTGCATCTAATAAAAACTAAGAAATTACTGCTTGAAAGACCATTTAATTTAAAAAATTGTCTCTTAATAATATTTGATATCTTGCACGGTTTTCCCTCAAAAAATAATAGTTATTTAAGGTACAAGTGTAAAAAGTGATGCTTTATTGCACGAACTGGCGTTTAAAAACACGAGCGACGAACGAGCGAGTTTTTTTAAAGCCAGGAGTGCAATAAAGAAACTTTTTACACGTGTGCCTTACAAGATTTTATCTTCGATCGTAAAGGATTTCAAAGAATATATTCTTATGAGTAATATTTTAATATCATTTCAATAATTCAATTAATGAAAACATATTTTACCCGCATTGCACTAATGAAAGCGTTACTTAGCAACCAGTAAACAAGTTGCGCAAAGGTCGGCCGCCATTATTATTTATGGAAAAAATGTTCGCTTTATTGTAATCGCTTCGACTTGCATTAAATGAAATCTTCGGAGTTCCTAAATCTGCCATTTCGTTTGTATTATATATTTTATTTATAGTTTATTAGTTATTTGTATCAATAAGTTTTTCGTCGAAAATTTGTGCTATTCATTCATCTGTCAAATTTGACATTTCTGTGCAATAAAAACAGTTTGACATTACCGTGCAATAAAAACGTAAAAAAGCACTAGTGCTTTAAAAAGCCACTTTTACAATGAAAAATGATGCAAAAAGCGTCTACTTTCTGTACGATCGTAGATAATAGTATATTACATAACGAGAGTTGTAAGTCATATATTACGTACGAGTGGAAAAAGTTGCGCACGAGCCGTTAGGCGAGTGCAGTAATTCCACGAGTACGTAAGTGACTTACACCTAGAGTTGTGTACTATACTTTTTCTACTCCCATTCATTATAATTTGTAATACTTTAAAATATTGAGGTTATGTTTCACTATTAAAACACTTCGCAGCATCGAATACATGGCTCAAAGAGATGAAGGTTTGTATTTCTTACTTATTTCGCCAAAATACATTTACCGTAAAAGACTGAACACTATTATCCATGAATTTACCGTGAACCACTTCGTAGCGCGCGTTGGATTTTTCCGGGAGAAGATCCGCTGCGGTATGTTCTGCTAGTTGTCTAATTTCTGGTGGACTTCCAACAATTTCTTCTGTGGAGTCACTTTCACTATTTTTAACAATGAATAAATGACTTATTAATAATAATTAAACCAAAATAACGTCAATGTAATGTGTATTCAACAACGATAAATGTCAAATTCATTTGTCTAGGCTACTTGATTGGAGTTTTGTAATAATAATGGTTACGTAATATATTACGTGCTAGTTTTTTCTTCATTACGTGCATGTTTCATAATGCCATGGTTACTAATCAACAAACGATTGCGTTATTGCCTACTTACTACTATGGGAGTAGAAAAAATAAATAATATAACGAATAATAATTACGTAATTCTTAAATATTTGATTCTTGCAGTATTGTCTAATCTACACTTTAATCTTAGCCATAGGCCGAGAATCTAATTAAACGAATTATTATTGGATTCTAACGAGAAAATTCATAACAGATGAATGAACAAATTACATATGATAAGAAACAGGTAACAAATAATAGATAACAGTTAGCAATTGATTGCAGATGAACAATTTCGAGAGTAAAAAAGTTTTTAGACCTTTTTACTCAACTCCTTGTTGCACAATTATGATATGAAGCTGACACCATCTTATATATCGGAAATCACTATGAAGAGGTTAATTTGTCCCTTTTTTTGAGGAACTCCTCATTAGTTAATATCAGCATGAGAGAAATATGATATATTTATATTCATGAATATGCGAATTTATTTACTTATAAACATGAAACAGCTTTCTAACAGATAACAGATAATAAAAAAACAGATGACAGATGATTAATAACAGATGTCAGATGACAGATGACATATTACATATGACAAATGACAGATGACAGTAGTCATATGACAAAATACAGATGATAAATGACATAATAAATGTTATTATTAATTTCATAAATATAATATGATATAAAACCAACAACAAATTGATACAAGACACCAAACTAATTGCAAATGGCAGATAACAGATAGCACATAATTGGTAACTTATATATGATAAAAAATTAATTTTAGAAGAGAGTAGATAAAGTCTAATAAAAATGTTAAGGAATGACAAACGATAAATTACTAAGATCGATTTTCTAATGACACATCAAGGACTGAATAAAAAAAACTGATTAAAAAATATATTTTTTAAATTAAAGAAGATATAGAAATAATGTAAAAAAGGCTGTATAAAAAGTAACAAATGAGAATTGATAAATGGCGATTAACAACTGCCAGATAACTAATGGCCGATTACACAAGAAAACACATACGAAATAATAAATGACAAAAGTTCCATCTGAAATTAATCGTCAGTCTGCCATCTGACATACTCTATCTATCATCTGCCGTTTATCACACATTGACTTCTTACTATTCATAGAAATCTTGAATCAAATTTAATAGATTCGTCTTTTGACTTCTGCCATTTATTAATTTTTCATTATTTTTTATCTGTTTTTATCTGTATTTTATAATGTGTTTTATTAAATAGCTATCGTTAAATAATAATTATTATTATTTTAATTATTATCTATCATTTGTTATTTACCATTTGCCATTTGTTATTTGTCAATGTTCATTGAACATTCGGCATTTCTATTTTATTTTTCAATTGGCCTTTGTCTTTATTATATACCATTTGTCATTTATAATTTGTCATTTGCCATTTTGTTATTTGTCAATTTGTCATTTGACATTATCGTTTGTAATGTGTCAATTGGTCATTTGTCAATTTGTTATTTATTATTTGTCATTTATCTTTATCTTGTACTATTTGTCATTTGTCAATTTGTCAATTTGTCATTTGTCATTTGTCATTTGTCATTTGTCATTTGTCATTTGTCATTTATCATTTGTCATTTGTCTGTATCGTGTGCAATTTGTCATTTTCAATTTGTCATTTTTCATTTGCCATTTGTCTTTATCGTGTGTCATTTGTGATTTGTTAATTGGTCATTTGTCAATTTGTTATTTATCATTTGTCATATGTCTTTATCGTGTACCATTTGTCCTTTTTAATTTATAATTTGTCACGTGTGAATTTGCCAATAATTATTTGTCATTTGTCTTTATCGTGTCATTTGTCATTGTATGTGTTTATGTATTTTTATTATATTTTTACTTTCTGTAAATAGTGTACAATAGTATTACCCGTTAATAAATAAATAATTAAATAAATAAATTTTAAAAATGACAGATGACGGATTTCAAATCATAAATTGATAAAATGTTTGGCCGGACACCGTCAAAAAATAATTTGGCAAATTTCCATATTTCTTTCTCTAAATTTTTCAAAATGTCAAATGTCAAATATCTAATAACAAATGACAACTAATAGAAAATAGATAATACATAAAAAATGACAAAAACGGATAACAAACAACAGATAGCAGATGTGAGATGGCAGATGATAGAAAGCACCTGAAATGTGACAGATAACAAATGATGGAAAGATGAAAAAGTGCGGGTGATGACAGATGACAGATAATATATCAAATATTTTTGAGATTAAAATTTGTAAAAACATTTTATAAACAAAAATGACAGATGACGGACTTTTTAATCATAAATGGCAGATATTTGACAAATAACAATTGATAAAATGTATGGTTAGAGACCTTGAAAAAGTCACTTTACAAATTTTTATAATTTCCTCTCCTAAATTTTCTAAAATTTTAAATCAAACTGAATTTATTTTCTATTTATTATTTCTTGGAATTTTTTCCTTCGTGTATTTTTAATCCTTGCAAACAAAATTTACTGCGATTTTGATCTTTCGTTAATTTTAAAGCAAAAATTGAAAACAAAATATGTGTAAAGTTTTCTATTACAAAGTTCGAAGTAACAATAAGCAACATAATAATAACAGCTCAAATGTCAGCTGTCAAATGTCAAATGTCGAATGTCAAATGTCAAATCTTAAATGTCAACTGTTGATCAGTAGTTTGCGTCTATTTATTTGTTTATGCGTTAATCATATTTTTTTACTTCTTGTGAACACTATACAATGGTGTTATCCGTTAATAAATAATAATAATAATAATATTGTACAATGGTATTTCCCGTTAATAAATAAATACATTTTGCTAGTTTATAATTTGTCATTTATCATTTGTCAATTTCTTAATAAATAACATTTGTAATTTGTCTTTATCGTGTACCATTTGTCATTTTCAATTTTTAATTTGTCATTTGTCAATATTTTATTTGTCATTTTGTCATTTATCGTGTGTTTTTTGTCATTTTCAATGTGTAATTTGCCAGTTTGTCATTTTTTCATTTTCCATTTGTCTTTATCGTGAGTCATTTGTCATTTTGCATTTATAATTTGTCATTTGTCAATTAGTCATTTATCAATTTGTTATTTGTCATTTGTCTTTATCGTTTACCATTTGTCATTTTAAATTTGTAATTTGTCAATTTGTTATTTATTATTTATTATTTGTCATTTGTCTTTATCGTGTATCATTTGTCATTTTTAATTTGTAATTTGTCATTTGTCAATTCGTCATTTGTCAATTTTTTATTTATCATTTGTCATTTTGTCATTTATCATTTATCTTTATCGTGTGTTTTTTGTCATTTTCAATGTGTAATTTGCAATTTGTCATTTTTCATTTTCCATTTGTCTTTATCGTGAGTCATTTGTCATTTTGCATTTATAATTTGTCATTTATCATTTGTCACGTCTCAATTGCACATTTGTCAATTTGTTATTTATCATTTGTCTTTATCGTGTACCATTTGTCATATTCAATTCATAAAATATAAATTATAATTTGTCATTTGCCAATTTGTCATTTATCATTTGCCATTATTTGTCATTTGTCTTTATCGTGTGCCATTTGTCATTTTTAATCTGGAATTTGTCATTTTTTCATTTGACATTTGTTTTTATTGTGTCATTTTGCTTATAAATTTGTCATTTGTCAATTTCTTAATTGTCATTTGTCTTTTTCGTGTATCATTTGTCATTTTCAATTTGTAATTCGTCATTTGTCATTTGTCAACTTGTCATTTATCATTTGTCTTTATCGTGTGTCATTTTTATTTTGCATTTGTAATTTGTAATTTAGATTTTTCATGTGTTATTTAACATTTATTATTTATCATTTGCCATTTGTCATTATTAGTTTTATTATCCGTTGGATTTCTGTCTTATGTTACAAATTAGATATTTATTTGTTTTTTGCTATCTTCTAATAATCATGTCGTCATACTGATTTTCATGAAATTAATAGCGCATGAATTTTCATAGGTGTACATTCTTAGTTACTAGACTAATTTTCTTATATTTCTGGGAAGAGCATTTGAAATTGATCATGCATCTACTTCGGCCAAAAGTCATATGTTATCTATCATATGTCATTTGTCATTAGTTGGCTGTTAAGAGCCATATATTATCAATTATCGGAATCTGAATGTTATCTTTCTTTGGATATCTGTCAAATGGCAATTCTAGATTTGTCATTTAACATTTCTAGATTTGTCATTTAATATTTGTCATTTGTCATTTCACATTTGCCAATATTCACTTGTCATTTGTTATTTAATATTTGCTATTTGTTTGTGACAAATGACAAATGAATAATGAGAAATGACAAATGTCAAATGACAAATGACAAATAACAGTCATCCATCATTAGTACTTTTGTCATTTATCATTTGTCATTTGTTATCATTTAATATATGTTAACTCATTGACCGTTTAATGTGAATATTTGTCTGTTAAATTTGACATATGTTATTAGAAATCCTCATCTATCATCTGTCACTTGTCATACGTTAACTATTATCTGCCATGTATTATGTGTTGAATATCAACAACTGCCATTGTTTTATTTATTATCTATCACATATCATGTATGTCTACACTACACAATTTCCAATACTGTGCAATCTCTATAGACCATTTTTATGGTCTTAGCTGTATCTCTTCTTAGTTCGGTTTTTTTTTAAGAATAATGTTCTTATTTATACTCGATTTTGTTTCCCATTACTTTGAAAACAATAATATAATTAATCTGTCATCTGTTGTGTATCATCTGTCATTTATCATTTGTCATTTATAATTTGTCACTTGTCATTTAACATTTTTCATTTGGCATTTGGCATTTGTCACTTCCTGTCATTTATCATTTGTCATAGGTCATTTGTCATCTATCATTTCTCATTTACACTTTTGTTATTTATCATTTGTTCATCATCATTTATTATATGTAAAATCATGTATCATTTACTAAGAATATTTACCTGTTAAATTTGACGTGTTATCTGAAATCTTATCCAATATCTGTCATCTGTTACTTGTCATATACTATCTATTATGTGTTGGATATCAACAAACATTTAGAATCGATTTTGTTTGTCATTTGTCATTTACCATTTGTCATTTGCCATGTGTCATGTGTCATTTGTTATTGGTCACGTGTTATTTTTCATTTTTATCTGCTATCACTCATATGTTACTTACTCCAATATTATTTGTCAACACAATCTATCTAATGCCATCTGTCATTTGTCATCTGTTATCTGTTTGTTATTTATGAACAGCTATATTGTCAAAAATCTAACTGTTAGCTGTCATTGGCTGTTTGTCTACTGGAACTGTTATTTTTCATTTGTCATTTTTGATTTATAATTTTTATGATTTGTAATTTTTTCATTTATTTGTTTTTTATCCCTTAATATATGTTACCTCAATTACCTTTAACTAAGAATTTCAAATTTTACATGTGTCATCTAAAATAAATTTTTTATTTTAAATTTTATGCAAATTCAAAGATAATATTATTATTAAAATTAATTTTTGCCCGGCGCATCCACCATTAATCAGAGAGACATTACATTTTCCATTATTTTGTTTAATTTTTAATATTGGAGCTTCATCTAATAATAATTACAAAAATATATGTCATTATGGTATAATTTTGTTACTATATATCGTAATATTTATATCTGAAATAAATACAACGCAGCAATTATTTTATAAAATCGGCATTTATTTATTACACTCGTTTCATATTTAATAACTAATATAAAATTCCAACAATAATGGAAAATTCACATTAAAAATTTAATTCCGGTGCGATGGCAGAAAAAATATTGGAAATTAATTCCGAACGCCAACTGTTTAATTAAGATTTCTCTAGGTGATTATTAGGAAACACTAATAAGAAAAAAAAACTTACAAATTGCAACGTCCCGCTGGATATAAATAACGGCGACAGTTAGGTTTTATCTTTCAGCGGGAGTAAATTAATCGGACTCCCTTAATACTTTTGCGCTTTCCACGGTTGTTATATTTTTTTGCCCCGAATACTATTCATATAACTTTTTCCCATTAACCTAAAAATTCGCGCGGAAATTACAAATTCCATTTCGCCCCCCGACGTCGTCGTATTACGTAAGCGTTTACCATTTACAGGTTTGTACTTTGCATTGTTCCTACTTTTTTTTTGTGTGTGTGTGTTTTAATATGCATGACTTTTATTCGTATTTTTCAATTTCCCCCAAGTAATATATGTTTTAATTCGTATTTTTCGATCATGCAGGTGACGGCGACGGACGGTGATAAAGATAGGCCCCAAAACATCGTCTACTTTCTAACTGGCCAGGGAATCGATCCAGACAACCCTGCCAACAGTAAATTCGATATTAACAGGACCACAGGGGAGATATTCGTCCTGAAGGTAAGTGTGTTCCTGTTCCCTCGTTCGCAGCTTTTTGTATATTTTAGGAGTGTGCGGGAAATCACCCTCCTATTCATATTACTATTTATGTGTGCGTGTGTGTGTGAGTCTGAATATATTCGTGTATTTGTATGTGCCACGGGAACGGCAGTCCCCGTTTTTTTTTTTTTTCGGTGCCCGTTTCCGGAACCGGTGCTCTCTGCAATTGCGCGCCCCCGGATTGGAAAAATCCGGGCGTCTATTTCATTTTCAACCCCCATTTGCATAAAACGGGGCGGGCGTGGGACGAATTCATTATATTATTAATAAAGGCGCGCCGAGTGCAAATGTTAAATCGAGTTTAGCAGTGGAGGGGAAAACCGGAATGGCTTGTTAAGAGTGTGACGTGGGGACATTTAAATTTTACTTGTTCTCGCTTTCTTTCCGTTATTACCTTAGGAAAATAACTTTATGGTCATTTATGTAAGATTCTCTAGATAAAATATAGCAAAAATATCTTCTATAAAAGACCTTATTCTACAAATTTAATTAGAATTAAGGAAAAAATGTAATGTCACTTTTCATTTTCAGTTAATCGTATTTTTTGGTGTCATCTTTCATTTCTTATTTGCCCTTTGATATTTAATTTGTAATTTTTAGATAGCCTATATTAACAGATACCATAATTCCTAGTAATTACGGACAAGTACACATTATTACCCGTAATAAATTTAATGATTCAGAAAATATAAAAATTGATGAAAACGTACTTCATGTGACTAGAATCTTTCGAAGTATATAAAGCTAAGCATAATCAGGAAATTTCCCTACTTAACAAATAAACTGCTTTAGTGTAGTGGTGAGAGAACTCGCTCACACACACTTACGTCTAGATTTTAGTTTAAAATAATAAATATTGCTATTGTTGTTGAATGAAATGTGCGTTTTAATAATTCATGATATTGCCGTTTTTTCTAGCCCTTGGACCGAGATCAGCCAAACGGTCGTCCCCAATGGAGATTCACGGTGTTCGCCCAGGACGAGGGCGGCGAGGGCCTGGTGGGCTACGCGGACGTGCAAGTCAACCTAAAAGACATCAACGACAACGCGCCCATCTTCCCCCAGGGAGTGTATTTCGGCAACGTAACCGAAAACGGAACGGCCGGAATGGTCGTCATGACCATGACTGCCGTCGATTACGACGACCCGTCGGAGGGCACGAACGCGCGCTTAGTCTATTCGATTGAAAAGAATGTTATCGAGGAGGAGACGGGGTCGCCCATTTTCGAAATCGAGTCGGAAACCGGCGTCATTAAGACGGCCGTATGTTGCCTGGATCGCGAACGCACCCCGGATTATTCTATACAGGTGGTGGCGATGGACGGAGGGGGGTTGAAGGGTACGGGGACGGCTTCTATACGAGTTAAAGATATTAACGATATGCCGCCGCAGTTTACTAAAGATGAGTGGTTTACGGAGGTGGATGAGACTGATGGTGTTAGTTTACCGGAAATGCCCATCCTTACTGTCACCGTGCACGATGAGGACGAGACAAATAAATTCCAGTATAAAGTTATCGAGAACAGTGGATATGGAGCGGATAAGTTCACGATGGTCAGGAATAACGATGGAACTGGATCGCTGAAAATAGTCCAGCCGTTGGATTACGAAGACTTGTTGCAGAGCAACGGATTCCGCTTTAGGATACAAGTCAATGATAAAGGGGAGGATAACGACAACGATAAGTACCACGTAGCTTATTCCTGGGTGGTCGTCAAACTAAGAGACATCAACGACAATAAACCGCAGTTCGAACGGCCTAACATCGAGGTATCGGTTTACGAGAACGCCGAAGTGGGAAAGAGTCTTGAGACGTTCAAGGCCACCGATCCGGATCAAGGTGGAAAGAGCAAAGTGTCTTATGCGATCGATAGGAGCTCCGATAGGAAAAGACAGTTCTCGATAAATCAAGAAGGTACCGTCAGTATCCAGCGGTCCCTTGACAGGGAGGACACCCCGAGGCACCAGGTGAAAATACTGGCGATCGACGACGGTGTTCCGCCTAAAACCGCCACTGCCACTCTCACGGTGATCGTCCAAGATATCAACGATAACGCACCCACATTCCTGAAAGATTACCGTCCTGTACTACCCGAGCACGTGCCCCCTAGAAAAGTAGTCGAGATCCTCGCCACAGATGATGATGACCGGTCGAAGAGCAACGGTCCACCGTTCCAATTCAGGCTTGACCCCGGCGCTGATGATGTTATCAGGGCTTCATTTAAAGTTGAACAAGATCAAAGTAAGTTAATATATATAAAGATATTTAATTCAAAACATAATTTCAGCATAATAATAGTTTAACTTTAATAATTTAGTATTGAAGCTAGTAACTCTTATTTTAAGTTCCATTATTTGTGCTATATTATTTAAATTTGAGAATATCATTAACTATACTTAATATAATCAGGTCAATAGTTGAATAATTATATGATTAATTTACAGAGGGAGCGAACGGAGATGGAATGGCCATTGTATCCTCATTACGGTCGTTCGATCGAGAACAACAGAAGGAGTACTTGATACCGATTGTTATAAAGGATCACGGTAATCCGGCGATGACTGGTACGAGCACACTTACGGTGGTTATTGGGGATGTTAACGATAACAAGATGCAGCCGGGATCGAAGGAGATATTCGTCTATAATTATCAAGGTCAGGCGCCGGAAACGGAGATTGGAAGAGTGTACGTTTACGATTTGGACGACTGGGACTTGCCGGATAAGAAGTTTTATTGGGAGGTCGCCGAGCATCCCAGGTTTAAGTTGAACGAGGACACCGGGATGATTTCGATGAGACACGGGACTAGGGACGGGAAATACCATTTGAGGTTCAAGGTGTACGACCGGAAACACACGCAGACGGACGTGCCGGCTAATGTTACAGTAACGGTGAAGGAAATTCCGCACGAGGCCGTCGTCAACTCTGGCTCGGTGAGGATCGCCGGCATCACCGACGAAGACTTCATCAGGATATGGAACTACAAGACCCAGAGTCTCTCGAAGAGCAAAGCGGAACGGTTCAAGGATAAGATCGCGGAATTGTTGAACACCGAGAGGGACAACGTGGACGTGTTCAGTGTGCAGCTGAGGAGGAAACATCCGCCCGTAACCGATGTCCGTTTTTCGGCCCACGGGTCGCCCTATTACAAGCCCGTCCGATTAAACGGCATCGTGTTGATGCACAGGGAGGAGATCGAGAAGGACGTGGGTATCAATATAACCATGGTCGGGATCGACGAGTGTTTGTATGAGAATCAGATGTGCGAGGGCTCGTGTACAAACACTCTGGACATTAGTGCCTTGCCTTACATGGTCAATGCAAACAAGACTTCGCTGGTCGGTGTGCGCGTTGACGTGTTGGCCGAATGTACCTGTGGAGCTAGGAATTTCAGTAAGGAGGAGAATTGCAGGAACAATCCTTGTTATAATGGTGGAAGGTGTATAGAAACTAGGTAAGTAATTAATTCATTAATTAAATATAAAGTCCTTAAGTATAACCTTTGCACTTTCTTAATTAATCATAAAACAATAAGTCCAAAGTGTTCAAACTGACATTTTCAATTATAAAATCAACTTTATTGTAAATTCATCAATTTAACGCTGGTGTAACGTAAGGATATATTACTTCGTTATCATACTCATTATGGGTTTATTATTTTTGTTTAAAACAACACTATACTAAAATTCACCTAGCGTCTACTATTAGGTACCATACTATGTTATTGTATGGTACCTAATAGTAGACGCTAGGTGAATTTTAGTATAGTGTTGTTTTAAACAAAAATAATAAACCCATAATGAGTACTCTCAAACTACCCTAATAATTTGTATAAAACATTCGCGTACTCTTGACCTACCACAATAAACTGTATGTTTCGTAGAATATTACCGACCTACTACAAATAACTACGCATTAAGGTAGCGTATCGAAAATTAATTGTAGTCAAGAATTTTAAATTTCTCTATTATTTTTTTAATTAATTTAATTATTAATTCAATTATATTTATAATTTTCTTATTAACCAATTACAGATATTCGTTAACATGTTCGTGTCCCGCCGGCTATAACGGACCGCGATGTCAACAAACGTCGAGGAGCTTTAGAGGAAACGGCTGGGCCTGGTATCCACCGCTGGAGATGTGCGACAATTCGCATTTGCATTTCGAGTTCATCACGCGAAAAACGGACGGTTTACTGCTTTACAACGGTCCCATCGTCCCTCCAGAGACTGACGAGCAGCTGGTCTCCGATTACATCGCGGTGGAATTAGAACGCGGTTACCCTAGATTGTTATTAGACTTCGGATCCGGCACCCTGGAGTTAAGGGTGAAGACGAAGAAAACGTTAGATGATGGCGAGTGGCATCGATTGGATATCTTCTGGGATACGGAGAATGTCAGGATGGTGGTGGATTATTGTAAATCCGCGGATATAGCGGAGCTGGAGGATGGCACCCCTCCGGAGTTTGATGATTCCAGTTGTCAAGCGCAAGGAACGATTCCGCCGTTTAATGAGTATCTCAATGTTAATGCGCCTCTTCAATTAGGAGGACTTTATGTGGAACAGTTTGATCCAACGCATTACCACTGGCAGTATATGCCGGTGGGTAAAGGATTTGATGGTTGTATAAGGAATCTCTTCCATAATTCGAAGCTGTATGATTTGGCCCATCCAGGATTGTCGAGGAATAGCGTGGCGGGATGTCCTCAAACTGAAGAAATGTGCGGACGTTCGGATGCAACGTCTAGATGTTGGGAACATGGTACTTGTATAGGCTCCTTCAATGAGGCGAAGTGTCAGTGCAGACCTGGATGGACCGGACCTGCTTGTACTATTTCGACAATTCCTACCTCCTTCAAACCGCAATCGTACGTTAAATACGCGCTCAGTTTCGAACCAGACAGATTCTCCACGCAAATTCAGCTTAGGTTTAGAACACGCGAAGAACACGGTGAGCTCTTCCGCGTTTCCGATCAACACAACAGGGAATATGGAATATTGGAGATTAAAGATTCACGCCTGCACTTTAGATACAATCTGAATTCATTAAGGACGGAAGAGAAGGATATTTGGTTGAGTGCAGTTGCGGTTGATGATGGGCAATGGCACGTCGCTAGAGTCAGTCGATATGGATCAGCTGCTACTTTAGAGTTAGACGGAGGTGAAGGTAGAAGATACAACGAAACTTTCTTATTCACCGGACATCAATGGCTCTTGGTTGATAAACAAGAGGGCGTTTATGCTGGAGGCAAGGCTGAATATACAGGTGTCAGGACTTTCGAAGTTTATGCTGATTATCAGAAAGGTAATTCTTTAGAATAATTTTTAACAATAAATGCAATTATTATTTTTATAAATCCACAGGATGTTTAGACGATATACGGTTAGAGGGTAAACACTTACCCCTGCCACCGGCGATGAACGGAACGCAATGGGGTCAAGCAACGATGGCGAGGAACCTGGAGAGGAACTGTCCATCCAATAAACCTTGTGCGAACGTGATATGCCCCGAACCATTCGAGTGTGTGGACCTATGGAATGACTACGAGTGCACGTGAGTCCTTTACTAATATTTCATCCCTAAAAATAAAAATACCTATTGCCGCCGCAACCCCTTCGTCCACGCTCGTCCCTCAAAGAAAAAGTGTAAAGAAAAGAAAGGGAAAATGCGAGAAGAGGGCGTCGCGACAGCAATCCATTACAATTACAACGAAATCCACGCGAAGGCACTGAGTTAAATAAAGACCACTCTTTTCTCCTCTCTAAATATATATATTTTTTCCACTCTCATCCCTATCCTCCTCCATTTCACACTTAATCGTCCCGTATATTTCGAGAGCGCTTATTTTCAACGCATGGTGTGATTCTCTTTTGTTTTAACGTAGGCCTAAGTTGATTAACGAGATTTATGCCTTCGAATTCAACAGCTATTATTTATATGACAATTAAATCACGCGCAATTTAACATCCGCGCCCCCTTATGCAGTAACAATCTAAAGAACCCTTGGGGGATTTTGTGTGTGTATGTGTGTTTGCGGGCGCGTAATTATCTACAATGCCGAATACAAACAACATTTAGCGCCTAATAAATTTAATACGTTTTCAGATTAACGACACGGAGATTAAATCCTTTGTATAATAAGTACATACATAAAGAACATAATATTTATTAATACAAAAATAAAATTTAAAAAAATCTATCCTTATACATTTATTAATATGAGTATTGTAAGAAAGAAATCGATTTTTTAATTGTATTTCGCGTAGGGTTTTTTAAAAAATTTCTAAAAGCTAAAATTATTTTTAATTGTTAAAAATATCTGCAAAAAACTTTTACGATTATTAAATATACATTAAATGCATTTAAATCCTAAAATCTTACAATTATCTCACTGTATTATTTAAAGCGAGCGGTGCGAAACAGCAGGTCTCCCGAAAACGTTCTTTCTTTCTTTCCCCTTTCGAAGGTCGATAATTAAAATCTTTACCGACACGGCCGTTTCTTAACACTTTCCCACTTTTCCCGGGAGGGCAAAATAAGGAGCACGGAATGAAATGATAATTGCGGAACCGGATCTTGATCGATACGACCTTAGGGCGAAGCTAGGCGGAAAAAGAGCAAAGGGCGCAACAAGAGTGTTCTGCTACAATACACTAACAAAATTTTCGTAGGAACTATTGGTATATCATTTGTAACAATGCAATAAGCAACGTTATCTGGAGTAAAGAATTTTGTGCGCGAAACAAATAATAACTTGATTTTATATCGGATGTGTATTACAGATAATAATTTGATTGTTAGGGGAGTAGAGATTTATTTTTTATAAGTATAAGCATTTTTATGAGGTAATAATTTAATTATTAGAATTTTTATCTTTTAATTAAAAATTTTGATTTTTTTTTGCCTATTGCTAAAAAACTTTAGGAGTTACGTGAAATTTATATCAGAAGTAATTTTAAAGATTTCAAAATTTAGCAAATTGTTAAGAATAGCCTTTTTTCCGCAAACCTCATAGTTTTCGAAGGAAAAAAATGTAAGGAAATTACTATGATGACCTAATTACCATTTTTTATGTTTCTTTATATTTTACAACTTTTAGCTCTCCCTTATGTTTTACTGATTGGAGGGTGGGGTATAGAGCACCCACCCACCCTACATATACACAATAACTTTAATTGCTAATAGTTGATGATTTTGCTGCTAAAAACAATAAAACCCTGTATGTATTAAAAAATAAAACAAAATAAAAATTTAAGTTTAAATATAAATGACTTTCTATAACTAATCTTATGTAATTTAGATTTAAAGTCTGCCCACCCATCACGCATCAAATTTTTACTAATTTACTTACTCAAAAATTTTACTTTTTTAATTTCAATTTTATTCAAAAAGATTTGTAATTAATTTTATTGGAAACCGCGAGACGATAAGGAATTAAAGTTTATATGTATATGTAGGGTGGGTGGGTGGCCTCTAACCTACCCTCCAATCAGTAAAACATCAACAATTATTTGAAAGATTTGTTTGAATAAATCTATTAAAATTTGCAATAATGTTATGTTGATTTAGGTTTTACAACTTAAAATTAAAACCCTTGATTATGTTCTACTGATTGGAGGGTAGATAGAGGCCACCCACCCACCCTACATATACATAATACCTTTAATTGCTAATAGTTGATGATTTTGCTGCTAAAAAACAATAAAACCCTTTGTGTAATAAAAAATAAAACAAAATCAAAGTTTAAATAGTAATGACTTTCTATATATATTTTATTGTATTTATATTACACAAACCCAACAGACATCACGTCCAATTAGAGGGTTTACAATGCAAACAACAATATCTAACCGGTGTAGAAAAACTTATACTAAAACTTTTATTATATATTATAAAAAAGACTATTCTATATGATATATAAATACACATTAACATAAAGATTTTAAATGGTTCATCAGGTCCCTCTTAAATTTAAAAAGGGGCGAAGCAAATATGTCTAATACATTTACGTACTTATTGTATAGACGTGATAAACGTACAATTGGTAAATTTAGGTATTAATTAACACGAGGTGTACTATACGCAAAATTTTCACAAAATCTTGTTGGTAAATGTGGAATTCTGAAGTTAAACATGCCTAAAATTTGCAGCCTTGAATAGTTATGCAGATATGATGTCAACACCTGAACTATATTATTATTCAGTCCAAATTTTATCAATTTTGAAATAAGTTGATTATGATCAAGGGTATCAAAAGCTTTTGACATGTCCCCATACAAAAACATCAACCTGTTTGTTATTATCCATAGCAGTAGTTATATCCTGAGTTATGTGAAATAAATTTTTCGACGTTGATCTACGTTTCATAAAACCATGTTGCTGAAGGTACATAAATGGACTCACTTGTTGATACATTTGTTTATATAAGATTGATTCAAAAACTTTAGCTAAATTATTAAGTATGGATATAGGTCGATAATTTTCAACGCAACTACGATTTTCTGCTTTAAATACTGGGCATATCCTTACTTCCTTCCATTTACTAGGAAATATTCCAGTTTTTAAAATAAGTTTAAATATGTGTGTTATAGGATCAACTAAACAGGAGTGTAGTCTTTCAAAATAATAGCCGGAATTCAATCTATTCCTATAGTTAGTTTGGGTTTTAATTTACTCAATTCCTTTAATAATTCAAATGTGTTGACAGTAAAGTTTCCGAAATGATTGCATGTTTGGACATTTTCCAAAGTATCACTTGTATGGCGAGGCAAATATGATTTAACGAAATGGCCTGCAAATCCATTCACTACCTCCTCTGTTGTCTTTAAAAGTTGTTCATTATGAGTCATCGAATCAGGAATACGTGAGGTTCTTCTTTTGGTGTTTATATAGTTCCAGACTAAATTGGGTTCATGAGAAATTTGTTGTTGAGTGCGATACTCTAGGGTATTCATGATATATTTCACGATCTTGTGCTGTTCCTGTTCTAATGAATTGTTTACGTGCTTTATGTTTAGATTTTAATTTGGCTTTAATGGAGTGGTCAATCCAAGAGAACTCTCAAATGCCACTTTCCTTTTGTGCAATGGGATATATTTATCAAATGTGTTATAAAAAGATATTGTACAAAACTTCACATGCCATATCAACATCATCAAATTTTTACACATCCGACCAATCAGTTTCATATAACGCATTATACAAAGCTCGAAAATTTGCTTTTCGAAAATTATAGTTATATCGTTTGATTTGGTTTTAAACGAGAGGTATTAGTTTTTAGCTTAACAAAAAATTCAATAGTGGGACGGTGGCTATCTTCAGACACTAATGGGGTGTTAGATCTAACAAGATTCTGAATACAATCAGGGGATCCAATAATAAAGTCCAAAATACGATTGTGAGTATTTACGATATTGTTATATTGAGTATAATTATTGTACTCTAAAAAAGCATTAAATGCTTGTAGTGTTGGTGATATTGGTCCATCCTTGTAATTGGGAATATTAAAATCACCCGTAATAATAACATTTATGTTCGCAAACTGAAGTTCAATACGTTCAAATAACATCATGTAATATTCAACTGAAGTTGAAGGTTTAATATAAATACAGATTAATATGACATTGGTACCGTTGACAATCAATTGTATAGCCTTTAATTCAATAGGTTCTAATCCAGACATATCAAATGTAATTTCCTGAGATATGACATTATTGTCTACTGCAATTAGAACACCGCCGCCCCTGCCTAAAGTTCGATCAGATCTATAAACAATGCAGTTGGATGGATATAACTCGGTATTTTGAACTTCATTATGTAGCCACGTTTCAGTTAAACAGTAAATATCATAATCACAGCATAATATACTATTATAAAATTCTGTTATTTTGCTGTTTAAGCCACGTACGTTTTGATAGAGGATAAAAAGAGATGACTCCTGTTAGGTAGAATTTAGTTTTTTCTATTATCTCTGATTTTGTTATCAATTTTTGGAACGTTGTCAAAATATCTTAAGATAACATTTTCACCTCTAGCTTGAAGTTCTTTCAGCTTCTTAACTACTGCGTTATGTTCATCGCGTTGCATAGCTGTGCGATCAGGCACAATACGTAAATCTTCTCCAAACTTAGATCGATTTTTCATTACTAAATATGGCCAATTTAGTCACTATTTAAAAGGCATATTTTAACTGGGCGAGGACGAATTCCCGTTTTCCCCACCCGAACACATTCTTTCATTACAATTGAACAGTCAATCTTATGTAATTTAGATTCAAAGTCTGTTCACCTATCATGCATAAAATGTTTAATAAAATATATAAGTCCTTTACGTTGTAGAAAATTAACTAATAATTAGAAAAAAACACGAAAATATTTCGTAAAATCTACAACAAATAAGTCTTATTAAGACTGTAGTCTCTATCACACCCTTTAATCAGTAAAACGTCATCAAAAATTATATGAAAATCTTGTTTGAAATTTGCAATAATCTTATATTTATTTATGTTTTACAACTTTTGATTAAAACCCTTGCTTATATTTTACTAATTGGAGGGTGGGATAGAGGCCACTTGCCCACCCTACATATACATAATAACTATAATTGCTAATCGTTGATGATTTTGCTGCTAAAAGCAATAAAACTCTTTTATAATTAAAAATAATACAAAATCAAAATTTAAGTATAAATATAAATGACTTGAACTTGAAATGAATTGACATGCATCAAATTTCTACTAAACGAATCACTCAAAAATTTTACCTTTTTAATTTCTTTTTTATTCAAAAAGTTTTCTAATTAATTTTATTGGAAACCGTGGGACGATAAGGAATTAAAGTTATATGTATATGTAGGGTGGGTGGGTGGCCTCTATCCCATCCTGCAATTAGTAAAACATCATCAAAAGTTATTTGAAATATTTGTATGAATGCATCAATTAAAACATGTAATTATTTTGTTTGTTTACATTTTGCAACTTTTAATTAAAACCCTCGCTTATGTTTTACTGATTGGAGGGTGGATAGAGGCCACCCACCCACCCTACATATACATAATAACTTTAATTGCTAATCGTGGATGATTTTGCTGCTAAAAACATTAAAACCCTTTATGTAATAAAAAAAAAAACAAAATAAAACATCTAATTTAAATTTAAAGTATGCCCACCCATCATGCATCAAATTTTTACTAATTTACTCACTCAAATATTTTACATTTTTAATTTCTTTTTTCTTCAAAAAGTTTTGTAATTAATTTTATTGGAAACCGCGAGACGATAAGGAATTGAAGATTTATGTATATGGGGTGGGTGGGTGCTCTCTATTCCACCTTCTAATCAGTAAAACATCATCAAAAATTGTTTGAAAAATCTGTTTGAATAAATCTATTAAAATTTGCATGTTAATTTACGTTTTACAACTTTTAATTAAAACCCTCGCTTATGTTTTATTGATTGGATGGTGGATAGAGGCCACCCACCCACCCTACATATACATGAATACTTTTATATCTAATCGTGGATTATTTTTCTGCTAAAAACTATAAACCCTTTTTGAAATAAAACAATATAAAAATCAAGATTTAACTTTAAATTTAAATGACTTTCTATAGCTACTCTTATCTAATTTAGATTTAAAGTCTGTCCACCCATCATGTTTTTAATTTTTACTAATGTATTCACTGAAAAATTTGACCTTTTTAATTTATTTTTTATTCAAAATGTTTTTGTAATTAATTTTATTGGAAACCGCGAGACGATAAGGAATTAAAAATATATGTATATGTAGGGTGGGTGGGTGGCCTCTATCTCACCCTCCAATCAGTAAAACATCATCAAAAAATATTTGTAAAATTTTTGTGAATAAATCTTTTAAAATTTGCAATAATGTTACGTTTATTTACATTTTACAAATTTTAATTAAAACCCTCGTTTATGTTTTACTGATTGAAGGGTGGATAGAGGCCACCCACCCACCCTACATATACATAATAACTATAATTGCTAATCGTTGATGATTTTGCTGCTTTTACCCTGTATGTAATAAAAAATAAAACAAAATCAAAAATTAAGTTTAAATATAAATGAATTTCAATAACTAATCTTATGTAATTTAGATTTAAAACCGGTTCACCCATCATAAATCAAATTTACTCACTAAAAATGTTTACCTTTTTAATTTCTTTTTTATTAAAAAAAAATGTAATTAATTTTATTGGAAACCACGAGACGATAAGGAATTGCAGTTTTATGTATATGTAGGGTGGGTGGGTGGCCTCTATCCCACCCTTCAATCAGTAAAACATCATCAAAATTTATTTGAAAAATTTGATTCAATAAATCTTTTAAAATTTGCAATAATGTTATGTTTATTTACGTTTTACAACTTTTAATTAAAACCCTCGCTTATATTTTAGTGATTGGAGAGTGGATAGAGGCCACCCACCCACCCTACATATACATAATAACTATAATTGCTAATCGTTGATGATTTTGCTGCTAAGAACAATAAAACCCTGTATGTAATAAAAAATAAAACAAAATCAAAAATTAAGTTTAAATATAAATGAATTTCAATAACTAATCTTACGTAATTTAGATTTAAAGTCTGCCCACCCACCATGCATCAAATTTTTATTAATTTACTCACTCAAAAATTTTACCTTTTTAATTTCTTTTTTTATTCAAAAAGTTTTGTAATTAATTTTATTGGAAACGGCGAGACGATAAGGAATTAAAGTTATATCTGTATGTAGGGTATTGTTTGAATAAATTTATTAAAAATTGTAATAATGTTGTATTTATTTACGTTTTTCAACTTTAAATTAAAATCCACGTTTTTGATTTACTGATTGGGGGGTGTTTTCATGTTTATTATAACTTCGAAGAAATTTAATTTTAATTTCCTAATGAAAATGATTATGTACATCTATTATTCAGTATCTAAAAACTTTTACGTAATTAACATGTTAATAAGTTGTTCATACTCTAATTGAAATTGCTCATAATTACGCTTTTATTTATGGCACATATAAAAAAGACATTAGTATATGTATGTTTCTTAGTGATAATCTCTGTGAATACCTTTTTACGAATGCAGTGCAGCTTTTAACTTTCAGTACACGAAGTTCCTTCAACTAAATAAATAAAAAAAATAGTCGTAGCAGAGCTGTAGCACCCTAACAGGTCTGTATTTTATAAAAATAAAATCAAGGATTTACTGCCCGTGCAAATTCCCAAGATTGAGACAACTTTCACCAGAACAATTTGTAACTGAATATACTCAACTGGAAAAGTTCTCTGGTGGATGTAGATAAAAAGCAATTGTTGAACTTTATAACCTTTATTTATATATTTTACTTCTTCTTATACTGAATTGATAGATTGCCACGTAGTAATGATAACAATCTTTATTACTTCTGCTTATTACAATTATATATAAAGAAAAATATTTAATTGTAAATAACTTTTAAGTAAATAATATTTACATTCTAATAATTTCGTATAAACTAGTTTAAAAATTGTTTAGTATTAAACATCACAAACGCTAATATTTTATTAAAATACGATGTCACGACCGGCAATTCCCCTTTGAGCATCAAGCGTGCTCTGTACACTTTTACGACGATCGCACCGTGAATTTCAATTAGGCGGCGAAAATCTCGATTGTAAATAATCTTATCTCTCGTCGAGCGTGGCATTGTTTAAATAATTTGGAAAGAAACGGCGGGCGCAATTAAACTCCAGGGGGTTGGGACGGATGTTGTCGCAATTCCGGCGCCGCGTTCCATTCGAAACAAGCAATTTTATTTCGGACAGACAGTGGAACTTTAATACAAATCAAGGGCCGCACAAAAGGGGAGAAGAAGCGGCGGCATCAAGGAAAAACCCCTTTTAAATTTAATTAACGTCATCGCGCGGCGTTTGATTCCTTCCACCTTTCTCTCCGCTATCCTCTTCCGCCGGTGCCGATTTTAATTTATCGGGAATCTTTATTTGGGAACGTTGCAATCTAACCCCCCAACCTCCGAAACCCTCATCCCCGCCCCCGCGCGGTACTCTATGTCGAAACGGTTGTAAACTTCATGCAACGCTCCCGTGGGAATAAAATGCGGGCAAAATTGAAAACGTGCCAGAGTCGAAATTTTTCTCGCGAACGGTTATTTCAATGATAATGCATCTGGAAAATTGATTTATCAGGGGTTTTAAGGGTAGTATCAGGAAAACAGGTAATTCTTTATCTTCTATCAGCGTATTTCTGCAACTAATATAAATCACACTCTAATTATTTGAGTATTTATTTAATGATAATCGATACGATAAAACCATAAAGGTGACATCTATTGTCTAAACATTGCACTAGATCCCAAATGGGTAAATAACCACCAATATTTAATGATAATGTTTCTATGGATCTAATCTAGTGATTATTTTGTATTACATAGAATATACACCCATGCTCTCTCTATAAGTACACTTATTTCCACTTCAAAATAGCTGTTGACTACGTCTGCCTATGAAATAATTTAATGCTTTAATAGTTCTTAACTTTTTGGGCTTCAATGAAAAAAATAGTGCATTCATACTAATCAATCGTACGTTCTTATTTTCTAGCAATTTGTATTTTCTTTACAGATTTTTCCTTTGATATACTTTTGTATCCTTTGTAATAATTAGGTTAGATTAGGTTAGATTAGGTTAGGTTAGGTTTGATGAGCCTCATACTCGGCGAAACTCTATTGGGCAATTATTAAACAAAAACACAGTATTAATCTGCCTGATGAAGCCACTGTGTGGCGAAACGTGTTGCAGTGTTCAACAATAAATGTGGAAACCTTCCAACTGTGTTGTTTTATTTTGCTGTGTTATGGACTTTCATCATGTATCCACCTCGTCAATTCAATATCAAAAAGGCGACTCTTTAGAGTTTCGTTTTATTCTGTAAATACACTTCTACAATTGTTTCATCACACATTGGCTTCTGTTCTTATCAGATTCTCACCTATCTCTGATGTAGCATATTTAACGACTAGTGATCTGAATTTTCTTCCCTTTATTTAAACAATATATTCTATGATTTCATATTTTTTTCTTAGAAATGTACTTTCTCACTTCCTTGTATTAAAGTACGTATTTTCTAAAAACAATTTTTCTTTTGAAATATGTTTTCGTCTTTCGTTTTCGGTAATTAAAGTAAGTCGTATGTTTTCGCCAGCAGTTTCTGCTGAAGCTGTTTTGGTAATCATTGTCCTATCGATTCTCTCTTTTTTATCATGAAAAAACGAATTCAATGATTTTGGCGCATGCATTTTGCTTTACATATTACATTTTTTAATTTTTTTAAAGATTTCACTGTATACATTTTTTCTTAATTGTTTTGGGCATTCTTCCATAAACCTTCACTGGATTAGGTAATTTGGGCAGAGTTTCTGTAGATTTTCCTAAGCTTTTGGTAGAATCTAAAGTGGAGCTTGAATGGTTCAAATGCACCAGCTCATTTTCTACGTAATGCATCTCATCACCTCTACAAAAACATATTTTGTGTCCTTTTTCTTTAGTTATAAACCTTTTGTCATTTAATGAAACATAGTTATCTTTATTTCTTCACAATCTGTTAGCTATACTTAGAACTCTGAATGTACATGTGGTTTTTTATAATCTAAATCTTCACGTAACTAAAAACTTCAATAATTAATGATCTTTGCTAGATAATTTAGCTTATATTAAATTTTAAATACTAAATATGATTCGATGAACTTATAGGTGATTTTTTTATTCTTTGTATTCTTTGTAATTTACTAGTATCTCTTATGTGACGTTAATCGTTTAGAAGGACTTCTTACTTTTCCGTACTTTTCTATTTGCAAATTCTATGAAATTAGAAATATTTTGTTTGTATTAAAAAAATATTTAGCCATTGCATTGTAAAACTTGTAGGTCATCAATTATCTAGAGCAATAATTTTGTTGCCGATTTATTGATGACCTTAACTTCATTGTGGTATCTTATATACCTACCTATGTGAACTTAAAGCATTCAAAAGCATAATTGCCTTCTTCACGTCTTTTAATTAATAATATAAGTACAGTAAATTCATATAAAACAATCGCATATTTTTTATATTATTCTACATACTTTTGATAGCGTTAATAGTTACAGATGAAAACTTGTAGTTACCCTCATCTACATTTTGTAATCTGTGTTTTCTAAAGAGATTTTTCTTTTGAAATACTTTTTTAGCTTTTGTAATTAAAATAAGCCGTCTGTTTTCATCAAATTTTTTCTTAGCTGTTTTTGCTCTAGTTTTTTAGTCTCCAGTTCTTTTCTTATCCTGAAAAGATAGATTCGATGATTTTTATGCCAACTATTTTCCTCTGCACATTATAATTTGCAATTACTACAACAAATTCACAGCATTTTCTTTTCTTTATGGTGTTTTGGACCTCCATTGTATTTTCTCATTTGAACAGTTTTCCTGTTTATTTCTCTAGGCTTCTATTTAGAACCACACTTGCCTCCTCCTCATTATATAATTCGTAACTTTTCTTGACAATTTTGATACAAAATAACTTTTTGATCATTTCCATTGAAATCTTTTTTCACTTCGCTCTGAGACAACTTTTCCGCGGACTTCTTAGCGACTTCAGCTTTACAAATTTAATGTCTTCTTCTTCCATGGAATTATATTTCACGATTTCACTGCATGTGTTTTTCTTTGTGGTGTTTTGGACCTCCTTAATTGTATTTTCTCATTTGACCAGTTTTTCTGTGTATTTTTCTAGGCTTCAATTTACAACCACACTTGCCTCCTCCTTGTTATATAATTCGTAACTTTTTTGACCATTTTGAAGCCTTTTCTCTTAGTAAAAAACTAACTTTTTGATCATTTCCATTGAAGTCTTTTTCACTGCGATCTGAGACAACTTTTTCGTGAGCTTCTCAGCAACTTCAGCTTTACAAGTTTAATGTCTTCTTCCATGGAATAAAATTTCACGATTTCACTGGATGTTTTTTTCATTATGGTGTTTCGGATCTCCTCCATTGAATTATCTCATTTGACCAGTGTTTCTGTGTATTTCTCTAGGCTTCTATTTAGAACCACACTTGTCTCCTCCTCATTATATAATTCGTAACTTTTTTGACAATTTTGATGCAAAATAACTTTTTGATCATTTCCATTGTAGTCTTTTTTCACTTCGCTCTGAGACAACTTTTTCTTGAGCTTCTCAGCAACTTCAGCTTTACAAATTTAATGTCTTTCATGGAATAAAATTTCACGATTTCACTGCATGTTTTTTCTTTATGGTGTTTTGGACCTCCTAAATTATTTTTTCTCATTTGAACAGTTTTTCTGTGTATTTCGCTAGGCCTCTATTTAGAACCATACTTGGCTTCTCCTCGTTATGTAATTCGTAACTTTTTTAACCTTTTGATGCCTTTTCTCTTAGTAAAAAATAACTTTTTGATCATTTCTATTGAAGTCTTTTTCACTGCGCTCTAAGACAACTTTTTTGTGAGCTTCTCAGCAACTTCAGCTGTACAAGTTTAATGTCTTCTTCCATGGAATAAAATTTCACGATTTCACTGCATGTTTTTTTTTTCTTATTGGTGTTTCGGACCTCCTCCATTGACCAGTTTTTCTGTGTTTTTCTATTAAAAACCAGGTTTTCCTCTACCTAATTATATAATTCGTAATTTTTGACCATTTTAAAACTTTTCTTTCTTAGTAAAAAAATATCTTTTTGGTAATTTCCATTGAAGTCATTCTTCACTTCACTCTGAGACAACTTGTCTGCGGGCTTCTTAGCGACTTCAGCTTTACAAGTGTAATGTCTTCTTCTATGAAATAAAATTTCACGATTATACTGCATGTTTTGTTTTCTTTATGGTGTTTCGGACCTCCTCCATTGTATTTTTTTATTTGAGCAGTTTTTCTTTGTATTTCTCTAGGCTTCTATTAAGAACCACGCTTGACTCCTCTTAATTATATAACGTAACTTTTTTGAACATTTTTAAACTTTTCTCTTTTAGTAAAAAAATATCTTTTTGGTATATTTCAATTTTTCCATTTTTTCCAGTCCTTTTTCACTGCGCTCTGAGACAACTTTTCCGCGGGCTTCTTTGCGACTTCAGCTTTACGAATTTTATGTTTTATATCAGTACCATGCAATAAAATCTGATGATATGGGTACATTTTCATAACTTTTTGATTTCATAACTCTTGATAGACTTTGACCTGTATGTTTAAAATCTTTAATGCTTCTAATTTTGTCTGGAATTACAACGTGTAAATGCGTTGACTTTTGGCGCAAGGTTGCCTCTTTGTGAATTTACGGTTGTCTTTAATTTTATTAGTATCACCAGCGTTTTGCGATTAATCAAAAATATTAATTTATTTTACTCTGATATTATTACATTCAGTAGAATAAAAGTAGAGCAAAAATGATTTATAAAACTACTAGGTGTGGTCTGGATTACTATTATTTTTCAAATGTTACCACTTACAGTATGTAATTAGTTTGGTTGAACTTTTGTGAAACTCTAAAGAAAAATATATCATCTTATTGTTTAGCATTTGGTCAATGGAAAAAAATATGTTTTTGCCTTGGAAAACATAACATTTGGTATATTTTTCTCTACTGCTGAGTTCTTTAGGTCATTGCGTCTTTTTTTCTTTGAGATCATATGTTATATTTTATATTTGTCTTTATCATACATGAAAAAAAAAATTGACAGAAAAAAGTGCATACATATAAAAATACAAATTTTGTCAGCATGCTGAAGGGCGGAATTCATTTGCATCAAATGTTCTTCCATTCAAACCCATATTTTCCTCCACTATTCCAAACGATTCAGCATTGGTTACTTATTTTGTTTGGCATTTAGATGCTTATTTTACCACTAAGTCACCACTACACCAAAATACTTTTGATTAATTTATAATCTTTATGATGATGTATAGATATTATTTCAGCTGATTTCTTAGTGACTTTAACTTCACGTTTTATTTGCGCTTTTCCACGACATTAAAATAAAATGTGAATGATTTAAGTGCATATTTTGCTCCAAAATAACTTAAAATTAATATTTTCTTCTTCTAAATTGAATTTTTACTTTCACACTTTCAAATTTTTAATTTTTTCTTCGGATTTTTTTGATAACATTGTTCTCTATAAATACTTTTTGTCCTTTGTAATTCAGTTGTTTTGTAGTTCTTCTGTTCTCACCAAGGTTTTTCTTACCTGATTTTGCTCTGTTTTTTTAAATCACAATTCTTTGCTTATTTTCCTTTTTCTAACCTGAAACGACGGATTCGATGATTTTGATGCTCAGTATTTTCCTCTACACATTACAATTTGTAATATATACAACGATTTCATTAGGTATTTTTTTATGGCGTTTTGGACTTTCTTCTTTTAAATTACATTGTATTATTTCATTTGAGCAGTTTTTTTCTGTCATTCTCTAGACTTCTTTTTAGAATCACACTTGCTCCCTCCTCATTATATAGTTCGTAACTTGTTTGGCCTTTTAGCCGCCCTTTTCTCTTAGAAAAAAAAAATACATTTTAGTCATTTCCATCGAAGTCTTGTTTTACTGCGCTCTAAACCAACTCTTTTCCTAGAAAATGTCATTACAGAGCACTTATCATAATTCAGATATACTTTGTTTATGTTACACCAATCATTTAATCTAACCAAATCGTGTTGTAACTCTGTACAGTCCCTCAAACAAGTAATTCTACTATATATTTTTAGATTATCAGCGTTTAACAAACCTGGTGATTTAATGTATTGTACCAAATCATTAATAAATAGAAAAAATAGCAAAGGGCCAAGACTGGAGCCTTGTGGGATCCCATTATTTGGTGTATACGACTTAGAAATAGAGCCCTTATAATGAACGAAATGCCGCTGATTTGTTAAGTATGAGTGAATTATATTAATAATGTTTATCTACGATCGTACAGAAAGTAGACCCTTTTTGCATCATTTTTCATTGTAAAAGTGGCTTTTTAAAGCACTAGTGCTTTTTTACGTTTTTATTGCACGGTAATGTCAAACTGTTTTTATTGCACAGAAATGTCAAATTTGACAGATGAATATATTATAGCACAAATTTTCGAAGAAAAACTTAATTTTTTATTAATTGATACAAATAACTAATAAACTATAAATAAAATATATAATACAAACGAAATGGCAGATTTAAGAACTCTGAAGATTTCATTTAATGCAAGTCGAAGCGATTACAATAAAGCGAACATTTTTTCCATAAATAATAATGGCGGCCGACATTTGTGCAACTGGTTTACTGGTTGCTAAGTAACGCTTTCATTAGTGCACTGCGGGTAAAATATGTTTTCATTAATTGAATTATTGAAATGATATTAAAATATTACTCATAAGAATATATTCTTTGAAATCCTTTACGATCGAAGATAAAATTTTGTAAGGCACACGTGTAAAAAGTTTCTTTATTGCACTCCTGGCTTTAAAAAAAATCGCTCGTTCCTCGCTCGTGTTTTTAAACGCCAGTTCGTGCAATAAAGCATCACTTTTTACACTTGTACCTTAAATAACTATTGTATGAAAGGCTTTTTTGAAGTCAGTGTATATCACACCGACCTAACACTTATCATCCATTGCCGCAGATACATATTGGGTGACGTTGAGAAGATCTGTTATGGTTGATCTACGTTCAACAAAACCATGCTATTCTGTAACAATTTATGTGTTCATTTAATATTGATTCTAGCACTTTTGATAAATTACTGACTAAAGGAATAAGACAATAATTTACCACTTAAATCTTAACACCATTCACGAATATTTTTCCAGGTTGTAGGAAATTTGCCATACTTTAATAGTAAATTAGAATTAAAACGAAGCAATTTGATCTTAAGCCATTACAAATTTTGCACATAATTTCTTTACATGACGAAGAACTAAGTTTTCAGAAACTTTAAAAGCTCTCAGGTGTTCCATGCAAAAGTCCATTGTAGTCGTTTCGTCATCCTTCTTGTACGTATAGACAGAATTAAACAAAAAACTTAGTTCTTCTTCATCTAAAGAAATTATGTGCAAAATTACCCATTGTCAATAGTAGATCAAATTCCTTCGTTTTTGGTAAAAGACTGTGCAGTTTACTATATCAATCACATCTGTGTATTTGTAGGTGAAATAGTTCACTATTCCTGGGATTCTTGAGGTTCCCTTAAATATGTTTATGTGTGACCAAAATTTAGATGGATCTGAACCTAATTGTTCTTCTATCGTCTCCGTGTTTTTTTTATTTGGGACTCTTTAATTTCACCTTCTAATTTGCTTCTAGAGAGGTTAAACTTATTCTTTTCATTTTAATGTATATTTTCCTCAATTTTTTTCTAAATTTGTTGGCAGATGAAATATAATTAAAACTAATTTACAAATAAGTAGGTACAACTGGCAAGAGATCAATAGATTATACATAATAGTTGGTTGAATACAATTTATTTACTTATTTATTTATCTTTGCTCTCCTTTCTTGAATAATACAAAATAAACATATTAATAAAAAGAAAAACATACAATAAATTTCTGGCAAAAGGAGCACAAGCGAAGTTCACAACTTAATATGGTCTTCCACTCAAACCCTTTCTTTGACATGATGTTGAGGAAATCTGGTATCTTCAATAGTTACTTTTGTTTGCTTTATTATTATTGATAGACAATATAAGACAATAATAAATGAGAAACGATAATTCTTGAAGGAGAAGATAATTGATAGCTCACAGAAGATAAATAACAGCAGAGAATTGACAAATCAGAAAAGACAACTGACATAATATTAAAGACAATTCACCGGTAACAGAAGATAATTAATAGATAAAAAGAGAACATATGATTTAAAGACAATTGACAAAAATTGATGCTAATGCTTAGTTGACAAATAACATAAATTAATAGATAGATGATAAAAGTCCATTGACAAAAAATAAGAGAAGATAAGTAATAGAAGACTGAAGTCAATTAGCAGATCACAAATAACTAAAAATAAAATAAGAGAGGACTGAAAACTGACAGAAAAAGGAAGATCAATCAATAAAAATAAATGAGAGGCGTTAGCTGTCGAAGGATAGAATACAATCTTGACAGGTGCGAGAGGACAACTAAGAAATATTGAAACCAATTGATAGATGATAGATAATAAAACAAAACTGACAGTTGACAGAAGAAGCTGAAAGAGAATAAATCATAGAAAATTTAATAGTTGAAAGATAACATAAACTACAAGTAGATTATTAGAGAACAGGACAAAAATTGACAGAATATTGAAGATATATAACACAAGAATGAAATCAGTAGAAAAGTAAGAGAACATAATTAATAGATAACAGAAGAAAAATAAAAGAAGTAGCAATTGACAAATGACAGATGTGTGAAGACAACTAACAGAAGATTAATCGATAGATATAAAATAACTTGTAATCACATTCTTCGCAGTTTACAAGAGTACAGCTATTGAAAATGTTTACATCGTAAACGAAATATACATTTAGCAAAATTAAAAAAAAAACTGTAGAGAAAGTAATTTTATATTGCGTCTTAGTCAATACTCCACAATACTACAAGACTATCACAGCAACTAATTTTCCTTTTTCTTCACTACGTAATTCATAAATAGTATGAAAAAAAACTTTTCAAATTGGGAGAAGTAAAACTCTCTATATGTTCCATTTCTTTATGATTATCAAAGTTAAAACTAACTGACCAAAACACGTGTCAGTTATCTGGAAATAAATAAATGGAACATAACAAGAGTTTTACTTCTCCCAATTTGAAAATTTGGTTTCATCAAGAGAATAGCAGAACAAGTATCGATTATATTAAAAAACTTTTCAGTTGTTATACTTGTAAACTAATTTGTTCTGGATTAGGAAAAGTGGAACTTTAATGATAGAACTTTACCTTCTTCTACTCTCCGCGGTGTAGTTTATGATTTCTATAAAACTACATAGTATTATAAAAACATTTTCGAATGTTACTAAAGTTTTCGTATATTGGTTTAGGTTATTACGCTTTGTTACAATTTTAGGTGATTTTATTAACAACTTCTTAGGTTACTTTGCGGCGTTTTAAGAACTAAAATTAAAAATTTTGTAAATGCACCTTTCCATTTTCTTTTCGTAAATTTCGTAAAGAAAACCATTTTGCCATCTTTTTTTATTGGTAAAAGGCGTTTGATATAAAAACCTTCATTTTGTTTCTTGGGTCGTCACGTTTGTTAGATTTTTAGGTGATTTTACTGTCAATATTCTTGTGGACTTTTAAAATTTATCTGATCCAGATGCACCTTTAACTTTTTTCCTCCTTATATTGTTGCCTTTTTTTCTTAATGATGTGACTTTTACTCTTATATGTTTCAAGTACTTCATCTAAGTCTATCCTTACCTCCTTCTTATTCAAGAATTTGTAAATTTATAAATCTTATGAAGACAGAATTTTCATTGGCCTTTACTCTTTAAGAAAGCCACATTTGGTCACATTTTATTACACTTTTCATTAATAAATTATTTCTCTGTAGACATTTCTCTTTTAGATATCCTATAGGAAGCTTCTACCTCTACATTACGTTCGCATGAAACTATATAAAATAAACCCCATGTTATTAAACAAAGACCCTTACTTTATTTTTTAAGTGCTTCGATCATTATCTGATGATTTTCAAACTTGATATCAACAAAATAGGAGTTTAATTTTCAAGATGTATCACGAAGTTATCTTCTAAACCATTAATCAATTCCTTGTTAGTTAGGATCATCATAAATACTTTTTTCTTCAATACTTCTTTCGTTTAAGACTATGCGAAATGAAATTCACGACTTCATGAACAACTATGACTTGTATACCAAAAGCGCGTTTGTTTTTTAAATTCTTTTGCATCCGTGAAGAGATGAAGTTGTAGAAAATTTAATTACCCTCCTCCGACCGCCACAGAGCCTTGTTGTAATTCGTGTTTGAGCGTTTAGTTCGGGCCGTGTGAAGTGGTTAATTGAGTCGGACGAGGACCGCCGCCGACGACGGCCCAGATGACAGCGGCGGCGGCAACGGGTCATAACTCCTAAATGCAAATGAAGGAGTGGGGTGGCGAAGGGCCGAAGTGAACGTATTGCAAAACAGTGGCGCCGGCTTATTTGTACTTTATAATTCATGACGTGTAACCGGAAGTGCTCCGAGATAAAAGGATCCGACCGTTTCGTTTCGAGGAGTGATGACTGTAAGTGCCGCTTTCGCGCGGACGTAAACGCTCAGTAAGAAAGATAATTTGGAAAGATTAATGCCCGCGGTGTTGGAGGTGGTAATTACGACTGCGGAACGTGAATAAGTTCACAGTTTTAATATTATAAACTTAAAAAAAATAAAATCTGCACAAATAATTGCAGTATAAAACCTTCTACAAGATTAGGATTTTAATTTTTTTAATGGAATACCCAATAGATAAGATTTGATGAAGTTGTATATTTTTCTCATTTATTTTATAATAATTTGGTAAAATCTACTATCTAAGGACTTCAATGCATTTTATTATTAAAAATCATCTCATTACAATGTACAGGTGTGTTGGACACAAAATAAAATGATTGAGCAATAATAGTTGTATAAAGTTTTTTTTTAAACATCTCTTGTATGTCGTTAAAATAAAATTGTATCTGCATATGAGTAACGAATTTATAAGTAAAACTCGTGTGGATTTATAGTATATAGCCCTATTCTATGTCTGCGACATAAAGTTACATTTGGGCCTCTATACCTTCGTCGTTCGTTTAAAGTTTCAAGCTTATTCCATTAGTCTTTTTTGTGGGGCATTAAATCTTCTTCAGTTGTAATCCCTAGTTTCCGCATCCAATGTTTTTTTTTTGTTATAACCTGGATCCATCCGTAATTTAGGGTTTAATTATAACGTCTGCTTCAAGACGAAAGTATACACATTCGTTTAAAAAAAGAAAAACATGAATTCACAATGTATAACTAATGTAAATATTCTATATTTTTTAAGGTATACAAATTCATATTCATTTTTTAATAGCTATTAACTTAATATATGAAGAGTGTGCTTATTTGTGTGAAATCTTCCTTATTGTACACCTCAAATAAACCTGACGCATCCGTTAATTTATGTGAGATCATATTTTATACTTTATTATACTTTAGATTTCTTCCTAACAAAATACACATATACAAAAATATAAACATACAAACATTTTGGAGAGAAGAAGCAAAGTTCATGTGGCTGCGATGATCTTCCACTATAACCTATATTTCTTATAGGCAGTGAGAGTACAAGAATTCTATTTGTTTTCTCTAATTTGCCTTATTTGAGGTTTATTGTCCATCTTTTAGAAAATACCCCAAAAACAATACGATATGGGGTTATTGGTTTTTAATACCAACCTATCCTCATCCAATCAGTAAAACATTGTTGAGAATATAAAACATACAGCTTACACAATTGTCTATGGAGATGGTAATTGTAAACAAATAAAAAATATTTATCTACAACGATATAAAGAACTTTAAAACGTTTAATTATAAAAATATTAATATAAATAAAAATTAAATATTTTCACACTGAATTGAAAAATTCACTATGTTTTAACCACAAATAATTATTGTAAAAATATTATATAACGTGTAGGCACAATTATATAAATCTAAACAACACAGCACGACTCGAGTTTCGACGTTTTATCGTCATTATCAAGTGATAAAACGTCGAAACTCGAGTCGTGCTATGTTGTTTAGATTTATATAATTGTGCCTACACGTTATATAATATTTTTACAATAATTATTTGTGGTTAAAACATAGTGAATTTTTCAATTCAGTGTAAGTATGGATTACCACGTAGTAACGGTCGCAACCATTCTCTTTATTAAATATTTTCATTTTTATTAAAAATTAAAACAAAAGTGTTTACTGTTTGAATCGATTTCTCTTAACGATTCAAAACAGTAAGCAATTTTGTTTTATTTATGCTGCACATTTCCTTTTTCCGATGAAGGAACGATCGGGGCTCTTTTTTATATTTTCTTTGAAGTTCTTCGCAGAGAGTAACCCCTAATCCACTCGTCTCTTATACACGTAGCCTGTGAAGTTTTTGATCCCCTTAGGCCGGCCATATAATCTTGTTTTGAGAAACTATTTAAGGGTGCCGATATGTACAAATAAAGGGGAAAAAACACCCAATAACTTTGTTTCGTAAGAATATTGAATGTTACAAATATACACTAATAAAAATAACTGCCTGCGTTTAGTTACTTAATTTAATTTTTATGTTTAATTGTATTAACTGTCGCTGTTAATAATATTCTGTAATTGTCGATGATGTATCCACTCAATTGGCAAATTTTAATGCAACGACTTCGATAATAGATGTATGACATATATTATTGGTAGTGTCTATATTTATAGATGCACAGAGATTTAAATCTCGGTACAATTGTTTCTCTGTCTTCATTTCTTTCGACGAGAGTAACACTCAGGCTAACCGGATCCCCTTAACTCTTAGCGATCAATTAGCTTTAGACCAGACTAGAGAAAACCTTTTGGTCCTGGACTAGTCAAACAAGAGTGATCGCAGATGAGAGGCTCTGTCTTCAACTACATTATGCTGATGAGATCTAAAATAGATCGAAACTAGTCTGTAATTTATAAAACAACATACAGTTTTTAAAAGCCACCCATCCACTCTAAATATAAATTAAAACTTCAATTAGTATAAGAAGGAAAATATTACAAAAATTGTGTTTGTAATTTTTATTTTATTGGTTATGTAGGGTGGGTTGTGTGGTACCTATACCACTCTCCAAATAATAAATTATTCCCAACTATTTTACTAAATTAAAATATAATTATTAAGAGCCTTCTTTGTTTGATTTTTAAACCCATGTTTATATTCTAATAATATAAATCATTTAATCAAGTGCTGAAAAATAGGTAATAAAAATTTTAAGTTTTCTTTTAATAATTATTTAATACTAGAAAACTTTCTGATGTTTTACTGATTAGAGGGTGGGTTCGAGGCCACCCGCCCACCCTACATATATACAAAAACTTCAATCAGAAACAGCGTTTCGATATAAAACGAAATACTTGCCGATGTTATACTGATTGGAGGGTGAGTTAGAGGCCACCCGCCCACCCTACATATACACAAAACTTCAATTAACAACAACCTTTCGATTTAAAACGAAATCATTCAAAAATAGTGTTTGTAAATTGAATTTTATTGCAAATATAGGGTGGGTGGATGGCACCTATCTCGCCCTACAATAAATATATCATTCGCAACTATTTGATTGAATTAATATATATTAATATATAATAAATAAAACTGCTTTGTATTATTTTAAAACATATACATAGCTTTTAAAATTAATATATCAACTGAAGGTTGCAGGTATTTCACTGATTAAAGGGTGGTTAGCAATAAATAAAAAAACATTTCTGGTTAGTATGCTTCAAAAATGTATCTTTTTAATAATTATACTAATTTTTATAAAAATTGCAACACCTAGAATTTGTAGAAATATATTTTTTTTTTAAGTTACGTGAAGAATTTACTACCTAGAATTTGTTTAACAATTTTCCATGAAACATTTATATTCATAAAACAAAGTAATTATTAAAATTTTAATATAATCTAGTCAATAGTTTGTTGTTTTTTTTTTTTGGTTTTTTCCTTTGCACTTAGAAACAATAAATTTGAAGAAGTAAACCAGTCAAGTATGTAATTAATTGGTAATTTTACAAATTCTGGTAAAGTACTGGTAGAGTAAGTAATTAAATATAATTATAAAATTAGTGTATTGATTTTAAATTGGAACAGTTGCTGATGTTTTACTAATTGAAGAGTGGATGAGAAGCCAGAAAGATTGAAGTAGGTTACGTAACAACAAAAGAAGAACAATGGATTTGAGGGTAATCATTAAGACTATATATTTCTGCTTCTATTGGGTAATTCTTTAACTTAATTTTAAATTCGTTTAGTACCGCAATTGCACAATATTCCGGCGTATTTTCAAACAAAGCTAATCAGAATAAAAATAAAATGTGCGCAATTTAGACGCGAAATAATGCTTTTTAAAGCAAAATAAAGCCAAAACGGCAATTAGTAGTCTGCAAGAAGGATCAATTGAAGAACTTCAAATGCAGCATTGGGCTGGAGTGGAAGAACATTCTGCCGAGTGAACTCCCCCCAGATCTCTTACGTCAAAATTATAAGTAAATATTTTTATCGCCAATCGGCACTAAATACATCTATTATTATCGCCATTTGCGGCACTAAACCGTCCCATTATTTTACTACTTTCAACAAGTAACATTATGGGACAATACTAACAAAATCTAAGGAGGTCGAATCCTGTCAGTTTAGTTGTCAAAAAAAAACATGAGTAGTGAAGAGTTTGAAATACCATGTACTCCACCAGAAATACGCGAAAGAGCGATAGAAACAACGCTCGAAATTCTTCCAAATAAGTCTAGACATATTTATAATCGTCAACACGATTTATTCACAAGTTGGTGTGACAGAAATAACATTAAAAAAATTAGCGAAAACGTTCTCTTGACATATTTTTCTGAAAAATCCAAGGAATATAAAGCAGCAACATTATGGTCATATTATTCTATGTTAAAAGCATCTCTTTCGGTAAAAAACGACGTTGATATAAGCCAATATAAGAAACTTACGGCGTTTTTAAAACAGAAATCAAAAAATTATACGCCAAAAAAATCGAAAGTTCTCACACAAGAAGAAATAATACAGTTTCTATTGAATGCACCAAATGAAATATATTTAATGATGAAGGTAAGATAGTAATCAATTATCGAAGCATATTTGTTATTAATGTAGATATTATTTTAGATTTGTGTTATTTTTGGCGTTGCTGGAGCCTGCCGTAATAATGAATTAGTAAATCTTAAAGTTGATGATATAGAAGACAAGGATACTGTATTGATTGTGCATATAAGACACACGAAAACTAATAAACCAAGAGTATTTGTCGTAACATCAGAGTTCGAAGGACACGTTAAACCGATTGAGTTATATAAAAAATATGCCAAACTTCGTCCCGCACAGACCAAACATGATAGATTTTTTATTACATATAGAAAAAGTAAATGCACAGTGCAGCCTGTGGGTATCCACACTTTTGGAAACATACCATGTAAAATTGCGAACTATTTAAATTTGCCAAATCCGTCAGAATATACTGGTCATTGTTTTCGGAGGTCGTCTGCTACTTTGTTTGCTAATGCAGGGGGCAGCAAAGAAAATTTGAAACGTCATGGAGGGTGGAAGAGTGGATCCGTTGCTGAGTCCTATGTTGAGGAATCAATATTGAACAAAACGAAGATTGCAAAAACGATTTTGGGTGGTGATCAAATTGCGCACCGTTTTGATATCAATGACAACACTGCCACAACTTTACATCAAAATGAAAATATTCATTTTCTTATTAATAACACCGAATTGCATAAAGATGAAAATACCCTTTTAAATAATATTCCACAAAATTTTTCCGTTGATGGGTCAACATCAGGAATAAATTTAAATATTGCCACAGGATGCACCATCAATTTCAACATATACAACAAATAGAGTGGTTTAATATCTTGATTAATTCGTAGTGTTTGTTTAAATAATAATACATATTTTCTGTTTTTTTTTTAATTTAAATAAAAAATCCTATACTTTTTCATTTATTTTTAAGATTGGCGATAAAATTTTGTATGCACCACGTCAGTAAAATATCTTTATCGAACTCGTCTTTATTCACCTCGCTCGCTCCGCTCGCTCGTCTCATAACCTCAGACTCGTTCGATAAAGTCTTATTTTACTGACTTGGTACATAAATAATTATTATCTATCCATTTGTAATATTTTTTTATTGTAAGAGGTACAAAGCATCAAATACAAATACAAATAATCATTATAGAAACGTGTGTTGTAAATATGTTCTTTAACGTGAAGTTTAAACTTTTCATACAAATAAATTCCATAGTGTTAGGATGCCCTCCCTTTTAAAGACTCCTCTGCAAGTTTCATTATATTTAAAGCCAAATATTATTCTCATAACTTTTTTTGCACAACAAAAATATTCTTTGATGCGTATAGTACTAACCCATATCTTAGTAGTGATTCGAAATTCGAATGGTATAAAAGAATTAAATGTTTATTTTCAAAAATTCCTTTCAAAATTCTAATTGAGTAACAAATGGAATTTAATCTTTTTATTAATTGTAAGCAATGATCCTTCCAGTTCAATTGGTAGTCTATTGTCATACCTAGTAGTTTAGTGCTGTGCGATAATGTAATGGTTAGGTTACCTACTGTTATGTCTGGAAATTGCCATCGTGATTTTTTTGTTTTAAATGCTATTATGCTGGTTTTTTGTTTGTTTAGTAACAGCCTATTATGGTTCATCCATCTTTCAATATAATTAATTGCTGCTTGAATATTTGTTTTTAAGTTACTGGTATCTTTATCTTTGGTAATTACGGTTGTGGCATCTGCATAATTAAGAAGTGTAACATTTCATAATGGGACATTATTTGGAAAATCGTTCATGTAAATAATGAAAAGTATGGGGCCCAGAACACTTCCTTCCGGCACACCGATGTTCGAGTGTTGTGTATCTGACTCAATATTGTTAATTTTAATTTTTTGTCTAAATAATTTTGCAGTAATTTGTGACATTTACCTCTAACCCCATAACAATATAGTTTATCAAGTAAGAGGTCCATTGTGTCGAATGCTTTGGACAGATCAAGAAAAATATCGAATGTCATTTCACCGCTCTCCAAAGCATCCGTGACTGTCTGTATAAAATCAAATATTGCAGTAGTTTTTGATTGTTGTTTTAGAAAACCATGCTGTGTATTATTAAATAACTGACATACACTAAGAAAGTCAATTATACGTTTGGCAATAAGTTTTTCCATGTTTTTTTTTTTTTTAAATGCTGAGCAAAATAATTGGTCGGTAATTTGAAAAATCTGTAGGGTCTCTTTTCTTAAAAATTGGTTTTATAATACCTTTCAGGAAATATTCCTTGTTCAAAACATCTATTAATTAAATGCACTAAAACCGGTACTAGCTTATTTGCGGCTGATTTTAATATCTGTTCTGATATCTCTCGTCAAACCCAGAGGAAGATTTATTTTTAAGGCTAGCAATACAATAGAATATTTCAGAATAAGAAGTTGGCTTCAGATATAGAGTTTTAGAATTTTGTTTTATACATTGTGCCTCTATATTTTGCGGGATTTGCTGTGTTAATTGTGATGCGATATTAGAAATGAATGAATTCATTAAGTCTATGTTCTCGAAAATATATGTATCATAAGTATTGTCTTTTTTTTGAATTTCCAAGGTATTTATTTATAAGATTCCTTGTTGTTCTTATTTTGTTGTTGTCATCATAATTGTGTTTAACATATTCATTCGTTCTACATTTTGAATTAGATGATTGTATTCGTTGTGCATAGTCCTATAAAATTTATTTGCATCTCATTATAAGATGCCATTATATATAAGCAATCTAAAATATATTTACACTCTAAATAATAATAATTAAAATCTAGTAAACTCAGTAATTAAATAAATAAAAATAAAGTTTTGTATAGTTATTTTTATACTAGAGCACGCGAATGATTTACTGATTGAAGGATGGGTTAGAGGACACCCACTTACCCTATACATACATAAAAATTTCAATTACAAACACGGTTTCGATTCAAAATAAAATAATGCGAAACCAATGTTTGTAGTTTCAAATTAATTGTAAATGTAGGGCGGGTGGGTGTTGCCTAACATATTTTCCAACTAATAAAACCTTTTCAGCTACTTTACTAGAAGAATTTACAAAAAATGATACACCAACTTTGTTTGAATTCTATTAAAACTTACTTTTATAATAATTATAATTAAGTGCTTGTAAAGTAGGTAATTGAAAATATTTTTATGTTTTGTATAATTATTTTATACTAGAATTCTTGCTGATGTTTTATTGGTTAAAGGGTGGGTCAGAGGCAACCCGCACAGCCTATATATACATAAAAATTTCCATTATAAACATCGTTGAGGTTTAAAACAAAATAATACGAAACCAGTGTTTGTAGTTTTAAATTAATTGCAAATGTAGGGTGGGTGGGTGGTCTCTATCCCACCCTCCAACTAATAAAACATTCCACACTATCTGGCTAAAAGTATTTATAATAATTAAAACGTTGACTTTGTTTGAATTTTATTAAAATTTACTTCTTTAATCATTTTAATCAAGTCCTTTAAAATAGATAATTACATATATTAAGTTTTGTATTATTATTTTACACTCGCTGATGTTTTACTGATTTTAGGGTGGGTTAGAGGCCACCCACCCACCCTACATGTACATTAAAATTTAAATTACAAACAGCGTTTCGATTTAAAACAATTATGCCAAACCAGTGTTAGTGTTAAATTATTTGTAAATGTAGGTTGGGTGGGTGGCACTTATCCCACCTTCCAACTAATAAAACAGTCCTAACTATTCTACTAAACAAATTTACAATAAATATAACTCTCACTTTGTTTTAATTCTTTTAAAAGTGATGGTAAAGTAGATAATACATTTTAAAGTTTTATGTAATTATTTTATACTAAAACACTTGCTGATATTTTACTGGTTGGAGGGTGGGTTTGAGGACACCCGCCCACCCGACATATACATTAAAATTTCAATTATTAACATTTAAAATAAACAAACCAAATGATTGTAGTTTTAAATTAATTGCGAATGTAGAGTGGGTATGTAGCACCTATCCCACCCTCCAACTAATAAAACATTCCCAACTATTTTACTAAGAGAAGATACAATAAGTAAAACGCTGACTTTCTTTGTCTTCTATTAAAACTTACTTTGATAATATTTGTATAATTATTTTACACTAAAACAATTGCTGATTTTCTACTGATTGAAGAATGGGTTAGAGACCACCCACCTACCCTACATATACATAAAAATTTCAATTACAAACACCGTTTCGATTTAAAACAAAATAATGCAAAACAATTGTTTGAAAATGTAGGGTGGGTGGGTGGCGCCTATCTAACCCTCCAACTAATAGAACATTCCCAACTATTGAATTTACAATAAACAAACTCATTATTCTATTTATATTCTATTAAAACTTATTTTTATAATAATTATAATCAAGTGTAAAGTAGGTAATTAAAATTATTTTAAAGTTTTGTATAATAATTTTAAATTAAAATACTTGCTGATGCTCTACTGATTGACACTATATATACATAAAAACTTTAACTACAAACATTGTTTCGACTGAAAACCGAGGAAGAGGGAGAAAACACCAGGAGTATTTGCAAATACAAAAATTACATATTTATAACATTTGTAAACTATATTTTTTGTAAATGTATATGTAAATATACCTTTAATCTCAAAACAAAATAATAAAAACCTTGATTTAAACCAAATTATGTGAAACCAGCGTTTGTAGATTTAAATTAATTGTAAATATAAGGTGGTTTGTTGCCTCTATTCCACCCTCCAACTAATCAAATCAAATCATTTATTTATGCTAAAGGCAATTCTTACATAAGTCATACCAAATAAATACAATAAACAAATTAATTAATAATAATAAATATAAATTCGCAATACAAATCCATTTAAATATTATTATCTTTATTTCATTTTAGACGTACGACTACATTATTTAAAGAACCACCTGTTCTACAGGGTGTACAGGATTAATCCCAATTCAACGCCATTTCATATTAAGTAATATTCAGATTGCTTATAAAAAATGACCCAGCAGTTTGCATTGTTATAAATGAGTTAAACGTTAAAGGAATTAGTGAAAATACTTTAAAATAATCTAAGATGGTATTACACAGACATGTTAAAAGAATTTGTAATAAGATGTTAAAAAAAGCAACTGCTACTACTAGTTGGATCGAGTGCTAATGATTAAAATAGCAAATAGTTTATACCGATAAAAAATACCTTAAGTACAGATTATCAGATCATTAGATTTTCATATCACTACAAATCAATTCTTCATAAGAATAAAAGGCTGATTTGCGAAGAAATATTTTAATCTTGTTTTTAAACTCTTGAAATGGCAGTTTTCTTATATAAGGTGGGAGGTTATTAAAAAATTTAATGGCAAAATGATTGACACTAGTGTAAGATTTGTTAAGCCTCATTTTCTTTTGGTATATATTTGTTTTATACCTAGTCATGTGGTTATGATGTTCAAATGTTAAGTATTTAGATGGGTGATTCTTCACGTATAGCAGTGATTCTAAGATGTAAATGGAAGGCAGAGTTCAAATATTCAAATATTTGAAAATTGGTCTACAATCTGATTTATAACTTTTAACAGCTTTTTTTTAGTGTAAGATTTGTTAAGAATCATTTTCTTTTGGTATATATTTGTTTTATACCTAGTCATGTGATAATGATGTTAAATGTTAAGTATTTAGATGGGTGCTTCTTCACGTATAGCAGTGATTCTAAGATGTAAATGGAAGGCAGAGTTCAAATATTCAAATATTTGAAAATTGACCTACAATCTGATTTATAACTTTTAACAGCTTTTCTTTGTAATCTGAATAGCCTATGTCTTCAGGCTGAATGGCCCCAAATAAGAATTCCATATCCTAGATGTGACTCAATGATGCCATAGTATACAGTTACTAGTATTTCTAGGTAGATTACGTAGACAAAATATATTTTTCGACACTTTGTTAGCCAAATGATTGCCGTGTTTATCCCATCATAATACATAATCAATATGTATACCAAGGAAGCAGGTACTCTCTCTTTCTTTAGCACGACTACTAGCCCTGTCACAAGAGGAGCAAAAACCTACTCCTTTGGTCTTTGCTTCATTTAAAAGTAGTTAATTTTGTTTATACCAATTACCCACTAGATTAAATGTGATAATATTCTTTGCTTGGGCTTCAGCAGCGGAGTTACCCTCGACTAAGGTCATACTGTCATCAGCATATAAAAAAGTTTCCGCCTCTCTTGTTCCTAAGCGAAGGTCATTAATGAATATTAGAGGCCTAAAATGAACCCTTGAGGGACACCTCGTGTAAGAGAAGCAAGCGCTGATTGTGATTCATTAAAGTAAACTGTTTGGTATATGTTTACTAGATATGACTCCATTAATTCAATACTATTATCATCAAAATTGTACCGTCTTAATTTAGTTATATGAAGTTTATGGGATACACAATCAAACGCCTTAGTTAGATCAAGAAAGGAAACAAGTGATACATTATTTCTTTCAAATGATTCAAGAATCCCATTGCTGAGATTAATAAAACATTATCAACTATTTTACTAAAAGAATTTACAATAAATAAAAACATAACTTTGTTTACTAATAAAACTTATTTATATAATAATTATAATCAAGTGCTGGTAAAGTAGGTAATTAATTATATTTTAAAGTATGGTTAATTATTCTACACTAGAACACTTGCTGATGTTTTACTGGATGGAGGGTGGATTAGAGGCCACCCACCCACCCTACATATACAATAAAACTTTAATTACAAACAGTGTTTCAATTTAAAACAAAATAATGAAAAAACAGTGTTTGTAGTTTTAAATTAATTGTAAATGTAGGGTGGGTGGGTGGCGCCTATCCCACCCTCCAACTAGTAAAACATTCCCAACTATTTCACTAAATATATAATAAATAACACTATTTCTTTTGTTTAAACCTAAAGACCACCAATTGAGCAAATTATATATTTTGGAAATCACAGGCGAACTTCATTCTTCAGAATCTTCTTCCAGTCAAACCTTGTTGATGATGAATGATGGTCCCATTTATTCGAAAAAAATTTCTATTTCTTTCGACAACTGTAGATTTTTATTTTATTTTATACCTAATTTATTAAGCATTCTTAAAATTTGAAAAATTTGTGTAAATATTTGATTAATTTAACAAAAATTTCAATTCATTATATAGAATAGAAAATTATTCTGAATAATTTCATATAAAAATTATAAATTTATAAATTTTAATATACTGAATACCTTTTGTGTTAATTAAATTATGAAATACGAGTTTTACCTCAACCAATTAGATAATGTGTTTTAATTTAGTAAAAGCTACAATAACTTTTATATGAAATAATGTTTACCCTGTTAAATGTACATTTATCAAAAATTATGAGTTATAATGTAATACCTGCATTACGGAATTTCCACATGTGCATATATTTGCCGACAAATATTTACGCTAGTTACCAAACAAAAAAGCCAATTTGTGTACATTACTTTGAGCGCACCGGGGAAAAATCAATCCCCGCTTATCTGTATTAGGGCGGATTTACGGTATTGGGATAATCCTTGCGAACGAGTGTACTTTTTGCCTGAGACGGTATTTGCATGTAAATCGAAAAAGTTTAATTACACGTTGAAAGCATACGTTCATAACGTTCCTTAGGCAGGGCATAATTACGTCCACAATAAAATGCAATTAATGTAATGATTGGGAATTTAGAATGGAATAAATGTAATGATTAGAAATTTGCAGTTTACTGTTTTCAAATAATAGTCTTAATTCTTGAATCTTTGATGTAGATTTTTATTTATTAAAGTAAAATTATAATTAACATTTCTATGCCATTTTTAAGTAGAATTATAAGAGAGTTAATTGTTTTTTAATACTTGAAAAATTATTTTAATTGATTGCTTATAAACTAATATATAAGTATGGTAAGGAAGAAATTAATATTTCTCCGTTCATATATTTTTAATCGTTTGTGTTTATTTTTTGCCGAATAAACATTAAATACCTAGCAACAATTAATTCCATTAGATAAAATGGATTTTTATATATTACTAAAAAATCTTTTCGACATTATTTAATAATAAAATATTAAAGACCTTCAGATTTTTTAAAGATATTTCATTAATAATTTCTTATTTTGTAATATGTTGTTTATTAGAAAGGAGTGCAAAGATGTAATAAATAAATAACTAAATAAATTATTTATAAAGGTCAAGGTCAACATAAAAATGGGTTAAGTGAGAATTTAATTCATCGTATCTAAGAAATTGTTGTTAGTTAGTAATTAGGAGGAGTGTATTATGGAGTGAATTTAAAAAATATATATTTTGAACATATAATACATAGAAATTAATTAAGACACAAATAAAAAATATTTTCGATTTAATACACTAAATAAATAAATATAAATTATATGAGTTAACTAGTTGAAAATTTCCATTTAAAACATTAAATAAATCAGTAATAATATGATTAATGGTTAAATTTCCAATTCCATATAAGCTTTAACTTCATTTATATTATTATACATTATCAATTATCAATAAGCGCAAAATAACTTTTAAATTATTTGATCAAAGTTGGCTTTTAATAATTAAACATTATGATAATGGTTGATACATAATGTAAATATCAATTGATGGTGCTATTTATAATAATTAATGTACGTTTGATTATAATATTTATTGCATCAATTACTGCCAACAATTTTATTTAAATAAACTGAACAATACATTATTATTTTATTACGTTTGCATTACAATATCAAACAGATTCCCATTGACCGTTGTAATTTCACATTCGATATTTTTTTTAATACGGCAAAACAAAGAAAACAACCGATAGTCGAATCAGCTTTAATCTTTCGCGTGGAATAAATCTGTTTTGATAAATATTTATTTTTCGTGGCCGATCGTGATTTGAGAGATATACTCCAAAAACTGACTGCCATAAATATGAACAAAAAAAAAAGAAAACGGATAATAATGCAGACCCTGTCTGTTTTCCACCCGGCAGCCATCAAATATTTATATACCTCCTCACCGCTTAAATTTCCCACCCCAAGATGTAATAAACGTAAAAAAAAGGGCCCGAATAGGAAATACACGGGGCGTTTTGAAGTAATGTATTAAAATAGATTGTTCATTACGTTCCGCGTGATTTAATCAAGATGTTTGAGGATCCTCCACCCTAACGAGTCCTGTAGGGGGGCGCGTGGGATTGTTGGTTCTTTTTTTAATTATTTCCTTCCACCGCGTGGTTCGCATTAACTTTTGGAATGAATGCGTTTTGATTCTTGTTGGGCTTATGAATAACAAAGGGAGGCCCGTCACGAGATGTTTTAATATTTCTTCTCCGCCCTTGCGGGTCTCGATGTATTTTTAATGGGCGGCGGGGTGGGTTTTTGTAAAAAAGTGTCACGTCTTTTTTTTTTCTTCTCCTCTGCCGGCACGTCAAGTTTTGTAACGGCGGATTCTTAACAATATGCCAGTAAAAAAAAATCTATTCTTGGCTATTTTTTATTACTAGGGTTCTAATATATCTATGGGAATTCATAAATATACATCGTTCGTGAAAGCTTTTATTTTCCCGAAAAATGTTTTATGATTAATGAACGTTTTAAACTCAGTGTCGGTTATTATTATTAAATAGATCGTCATCGTCGTCACGGATTAAAAATTAATTGGCCATTAGTCGTCGCTTTTCATAGATTCAACTTTATTGGACGTCATTAATTTCATGGAAATGTGTTTGAACTTTACCAACTAGTTTCGATCAAAAGTGTTTGTTTCTGATATTTATAAATTTATCTGCAGCTAATAATAAATTTAGTAAGACTTGATTTTACTCAAGTAAATATAACATTTATTAATTTTTAATCCTTAATTAATGTACTTAATATAAATATTATTATATTTTAGCCTTCGTTTTCTGTACGAGCTTTTTGGAGGGATAATTCTTATTCAGTGATAACGCTAGAAGGGATAACTGTATTAAATGATTACATTATTATCTCATTATATCGTCGCCGATCGCATTGCTTATGTATGAAGCGAAATTACCATCAATTTCTCTTGCAGCCGGTGCAACCACCATTTGCATTCTGCATCGCGTATTCAAACAATTGATGCTATGCGGGACATAAATCGATGCAACTATTTAATAACTATCTAATTGTCATCGGGGCTCCAACCATAACAATTCCGCACGGAAGACGTAACGACGCACACTAAACTAATTTCTTAATTGCAACTATTCACTAAAGCGCCATTAAAGTCAACAGAATTAAAATTAGTTGGATTTATCAGGTAATATACTAATTTACAACAACTGTTATTGTTTATTAACAAATTTTAATCAATAAATAAATGATAATAAACTATAGGAGTTACATGAAATTTATATAAAAATTAACTGTAAAGAATCTAAATTTGAGAAAATTATCAAACCTCATAGTTTTCAAGAAAAATGTAAGGATAATACTATGATGGCCTCATCAACATTGTTTATGTTTCTTTATATTTTAAAACTTATAATTCAAACCCTCGCTTATGATTTACTGATTGGAGGGTGGGATAGAGGCCACCCACCCACCCTACATATACATGATGACATTATATACTAATCGTTGATGATTTTGCTGTAAAAAAAATAAAACCTTGTATGTAATAAAAATTAAACCATAATCCAAATTAATGTTTAGATATTAATAACATTTCATACGTAATCTTATCTAATTTAGATTTAGAATCTGTCCACCCATCATGCATCAAATTTTATTTATTTACACTCATACATTTTACCTTTTGAATTTCTTCTTTATTCAAAAAATTTTGTAATTAATTTTACTCCAAACCGCAAGACGATCGGTAATTAAAATTTATATGTATATGTAGGGTGGGTGGGTGGCACCTATCCCACCCTCCAATCAGTAAAACATCATCAAAATTTATCTGAAATATTTGTATGAATAAACCTCTAAAAATTGCAATTATTTTACAACTTTAAATTAAAACCCTCGCTTATGTTTTACTGATTGGAGGGTGGGATAGAGGCCACCCACCCACCCTACATATACATAGTAACTTTAATTGCTAATTATTGGCGATTTTGCTGCTAAAAACAGTCAAACTCTTTATATAATAAAAAATAAAACAAAATCAAAATCTAAGTTTAAATATAAGCGACTTTCTATAGCTAACATTATCTAGTTTAGATTTTAAGTCTGCCTACCCATCATGCATAAAATTTTTATTAATTTACTTAATCAAAATTTTACCTTTTGAATTTCTTCTTTATTCAAAAATGTTTGTAATTAATTTTACTTCAAACCGCAAGACGATTAGTAATTGAAATTCATATGTATAAGTAGGGTGGGTGGGTGGCCTCAATCCTACCCTGCAATCAGTAAAACATCATCAAAAATTATTTGAAAAATTTGTATGACTAAATCTCTAAATATTGCAATTATCTTATGTTTATTTATATTTTACAACTTTTAATTAAAACCGTCGCTTATGTTTAACTATTTGGAGGGTAGGATAGAGGCCACCCACCCACCCTACACATACATGATGACTTTAATTGATAATTGTTGATGATTTGCTGCTAAAAGCAGTCAAACCATTTATGTAATAAAAAAAACAAAATCAAAATTTAACTTTAAATATAAATTACTTTTTACAGCTAATATTATCAAATTTAGATTTAAAGTCTGCCCACCCATCATGCATAAAAATTTTATTAATTTACTCACTCAAAATTTTTACCTTTTTAATTCCTTTTTTATTCAAAAAGTTTTGTGATTAATTTTACTTCAAACCGCAAGACGAGCAGTAATTGAAATTTATATGTATATGTAGGGTGGGTGGGTGGCCTCTGTCCTGCCCTCAAATCAGTAAAACATCATCAAAATTTATCTGAGAAATTTGTATGAATAAATGTCTATAAATTGCAATTATTTTGTGTTTGTTCATATTTTATAACTTTAAACTAAAACCCTCGCTTATGTTACTGATTATAATGTTGAATAGAGGCCACCCACCCACCCTACATATACATGTTAACATTCAATACTAATCGTTGATGATTTTGCAGCTAAAACCAATAAAACTTTTATGTAATAAAAAAATGAAATCAAATCAAAATTGAAGTTTAAATATAAATGACTTTTTATAGTTCATCTCATCTAATGTATATTTAAAGTCTGCCCACCTATCAATGATGATTTTTTTAATTAATTTTCTTACTGATAAATTTTATGTTTTGAATTCTTTTTTATTCAAAAAGTTTTGTAATTAATTTTACTCCAAACCGCAAGACGATCAGTAATTGAAATTTATATGTATATGTAGGATGGGTGGGTGGCCTCTATCCCACCCACCAATCAGTAAAACATCATCAAAAATGGTCTGAAAAATATGTATGAATAAATCTCTATAAATTGCAATTATTTTGTGTTTATTCATATTTTATAACTTTAAATTAAAACCCTCGCTTATATTTTACTGATTATAGGGTGGAATAGAGGCCACCCACTCACCCTACATATACATGATGGCTTTAATTGATAATTGTTGGTGATTTGCTGCTAAAAACAATAAAACCTTGTATGTAATAAAAAATAAAGCATAATCCAAATTTATGTTTAAATATAAATAACATTTTATAGCTAATCTTATCTAATTTAGATTTAAAGTATGCCCACCCATTATGCATAAAAAAAATTTATTTACTCACTCAAAAATTTTACCTTTTGAATATCTTTTTTATTCAAAAAGTTTTATAATTAATTTTACTCCAAACCTAAAGACAATATGTAATTGAAATTTATATGTATATGTAGGGTGGGTGGGTGGCCTCTACCCCACCCTCCAATCAGTAAAACATCATCAAAAATTATTTGAGAAATTTGTATGAATAAATCTCTAAAATTGCAATTATTTTGTGTTTAATAATATTATAGAACTTCTAATTACAACCCTCGCTTATGTTCCAATAATAAGAGGGTGGGATAGAGGCCACCCACCCACCCGACATATATATGGTAACTTCAATTATTAATTGTTGATGACTTTGCTGCTAGAAACAGTCAAATAATTTATGTAATAAAAAAATAAAACAAAATCAAAATTGGAGTTTAAATATAAATGACTTTCTATAGCTTATCTTATCTAATTTATATTTATCGTCAGCCCACCCACCAATAATGAATTTTTATTAATTTACTCAATCATAAACTTTACCTTTTGAATTTCTCTTTTATTCAAACATTTTTCTAATTAATTTTACTTCAAACCGCAAAACGATCAGTAATTTAAATTTATATGTATATGTTGGGTAGGTGGGTGGCCTCTATCCCACCCTGCAATCAGTAAAACATCATCAAAAATTATTTGAAAAATTTGTATCAATAAATCTCTAAAAATTGCAATTATTTTTCGTTTACTCATATTTTACAACTTCAAATGAAAACCCTCGCTTATGTTTTACTGATTAGAGGATAGGATAGAGGCCACCCACCCACCCTACATATTCATATAAATTATAATTACTGATTGTCTTGCAGTTTTGAGTAAAATTAATTTCAAAACTTTTTAAATAAAAAAGAAATTTAAAAGGTAAAATTTATGATTGAGTAAATTAATAAAAATTTCATTATTGATGGGTGGGCAGACAATAAATACAATTTAGAAAGATTAGCTATAAAAAGTCACTAATATTTAAACTTCAATTTTGATTTTGTTTTATTTTTTAATATGTAAAGGGTTTTATTATTTTTAGCTGCAAAATCATCAACGATTAGCAATTAAAGTTATCATGTATATGTAGGGTGGTTGGTTGGCCACTATCCCACCCTACAATCGGTAAAACATCATCAAAATTTATTTGAAAATTTTGTATGAATAAATCTCTAAAAATTGCTATTACTTTGTGTTTATTTATATTTTACAACTTTTAATTAAAACCCTCGCTTATGTTTTACTGATTTGAGGGTGGAATAGAGGCCACCCACCACCCTACATATACATGATAACATTAAATAATATTCGTTGATGATTTTGCTGCAAAAAACAATAAAACGTTCTATGTAATAAAAATTAAAGCATAAACCAAATTCATGTTTAGATATAAATAACATTTTATAGCTAATCTTTTCTAATTTAGATTTAAAGTCTGCCCACCCATCACCATTACAAATTTTTATTAATTTACTCACTTGATCTATTTAATTGCTTTTTTGTTCAAAAATATTTTGATTGAGTAAATTAATAAAATTTTATATTTGATGAGTGGGTAGACTTTAAATCTAAATTAGATAGTATTTAATGTGGAAGAACAATCTTCAAGAGAGAACTTCTTCTTGCAGCTTTCTGATAAAATTATTTACAAGTTTTAATTGATGAAAGTAATTTGTGTTTGATGTTCCTTATTTATTTTTTTACATAACTGTGTATTAATATTAATATTTAAGAAAAATAAGCAATAAATGTTTGTGTATAAATATTAACGGCGGTTCGCCCGCAGAGAGAAAACGCACCCCCCTCTTAAAAATTAATGCCGATGAAAATTTCATGTGCGAAAACACCGTATACAGTATAAATAATATCAGCCGGGGACGGCAATCGGAGAAATTCCGTCGGCGGCAACATTAAAAGCCCGGCGCCCGAAAAATTGTCCGAACGGACCCGGATTATACGGCGAAATGAAATAAAAGTGTACCCACAAATCGCCCTTAACGGGTCCCCCAGAAAAAATATCAAGCACTTCCGCCCACACCGCACCCCGCGCGCGCCGCCCCTTCCTAAGTGGCCCTGATGAAAAAAAATAAAATTTTATTACGCTCCCCTTTATTACTCGCTTTTTATTATAAACACTCCTGTATATTTTTGTTTAAATTACTCCCCGGGCTCCCCGGGATTTCTCGTCGACGTAATGACGAAAGTTTGAACGATTTAATAAAATAACAATAATAATATTCAAATTTTTATTACACTACATATATAACATGATCTCAATCTCATACAAAAGTGTAATAAATTTTAATGGTAAAAATATATTTCAGTTTATAAACTAAAGATGTAGAAACTATTGAATAGAAAATTAAGGTTGAAAATTCAGCAATTCGCGTTCACAAGGGGCGGTGATTAAGGTTCAATGCGGACCTCAGCGTCTTGTTACTAATAACGCATTCAATCGTACAATAGGCGGTAAACTAATATCCATTAATATATTAGCGGGCGTTTATTCGGATGCAAATATTAGTGTTGCATTCGGATTCAATTAGTGAGACTATGGGAAACCTGGCACATCCAATTTGTACTCGAGTTACACGCGATGAACTAATTAATTTAATTAGGACTTTCGGCTCAGTCCAGGAAAAGGGTTTATGTACTGGCTTGTCCATATATAACGGTTAGTGAAGTTATTTCAACTTTTACAAGGTGATAAACTAGGATTTCACATTTATACACACGCCATCCTTGAGTTAATAAAAACAACGTCTATGTGATTAATATTTAATTAGAATTATTTCACCTGTAAACAATATTATTTTGTAATTACTTACTTTGAACAACAAACTTAATTTTTTGTAATTAAATTTTTTTGCCCTTTCGACATACATTTAATTAATCATTTTATTGTGAAAGTTAAGAACTTACTCTTACTTTTTTTTTCTTTTAAGAAACAAGGTTTATCGAGGGCAGGGGAGACCCTGGAGTTTTATAAGGTGGGACAGGAATATAGAGTAGGGGATTATATTACCGGAGTGACCTTATATTTTTACCCTTAATATAAATCCATACGGTTATTTTACAACGTATCCATTTTCCTTCCTCTCGTTTTTTTTTTGATCCGATACCCAATATGTTCTACGTTTAAACGGATGAGATTTATAGATTATTAATTTTTCCATTTACTTGATTACACTTAAAAATACTTAGAATGTGATTAAATGTGGATTATACACTTCAGCTTTATAGGGGAGACATTCAGTGAGGATAATAAACTTGTCGACGTTACTTTATTAGGTAATGCCAGCATCAATTTAATATGAGTCAATAACGTCAACTAGAATTTAATACGATAAAGCGGTACACAGGATCAGAATCTGCTTGAAACCTTAATTTAATCGAGATAAGAATTCCTCCAGATATTGTCTGAACATCATGTGCATCTTGTTATGTTTCATTAAATTTCGCATCGTGGGGGTTCATTAAAACAACCCTCCAACTCTGTCATTTGCATAATGGAAAATTTGAAAATACGACGACTGTGTGTGTGTAATTGCAACCACTCGCACGGAGCGCACCTGTTGAAGAAAAGTCGATTAGACGCTATTAATCGGGAATTAGATTTATGAAGATTATATGTTAATGTGTGCAATTCCAGCGACATTGATCCAATTTCAAGTTTAGACAAGCCCTTAAGTGAAACGGGTCGCCCAATTACGCAGTGAACGCTGCCATCTCCGCAGAACGAATGACTTAATGGCCAATAGAGATAATTGGGTTGTCCTGGCCGCCATAAGTAAATTGTACGAATATTAGAACAGGCTTTCCGATTGTAATTAATTTTATGGGCAGTTTTGTTCTAACAGTTACTATATAGTGTCTGCGAGCATACGAATTTTAATTCCCTTAAGTGGATAAGATCATATTGAAACTCGAATGTTATAACACTCAGTAAGTTCATAAAGTGATATACAAATGGCGTTCTAAAACATATGATCATAAAGTTCTACATGACTTTTATGATGATATATTTAGTATATACAAATTTTCTATAATGTTTGTAAAAAGTAGTAAAAATTAATATGAAAAAAATGTAATATCTGGTGTTCCTCAAGGCTTAATTTTAGAACTTTGTGTCTGTAAACATAACAAATTTAATTCCATTGAATGGACAAGGTGGCTGGGTGGCCTTTCAATTTAAACCCTCGTTTATGTTTTACTGGTTGAAGGGTGGATAGAGGCCACCCACCCACCCTACATATACAAATACATTTTAATTACTTTAAAGGTAAAATTTTTGAGTGAGTAAACTAGTAAAAATTTGATGCATGATGGGTGGGCCGACTATAAATTAGGTAATATTAGCTATAAAAAGTCACTTATGTTTAAACATAAATTTTGATTTTGTTTGATTTTTATTACATAAAGAGTTTGACTGTTTTTACCAGCAAAATCATCAACAATTAGCAATTGAAATTACCATGTATATGTAGGGTGGGTGGGTGGCCTCTATCCCACCCTCCGATCAGTAAAACATAAGTGAGGGTTGTAATTAGAAGTTGTAAAATATAAATAAACACAAAATTATTACAATTTTTAGAGATTTGTTCACACAAATTTTTCAAATAATGTTTGATGATGTTTTACTGATTGGAGGGTGGGATAGAGGCCTCCCACCCACCCTACATATACTTAAAAATTATAATTACTGATTGTCTTGCGGTTTGGAGTAAAATTAATTACAAAACTTTTTGAAAAAAAGGAATTAAAAAGGTAACATTTTTGAGTGAGTAAGCTAGTAAAAATTTGATGCATGATGGGTGGGCCGACTTTAATTCAAAATTAGATAATATTAGCTATAGAAAGTCACTTATATTTAAAGTTAAATTTTGATTATGTTTTATTTTTTATTGCATAAAGAGTTTGACTGTTTTTAGCAGCAAAATCGCCAACAATAAACAATTAAAGTTATCATGTATATGTAGGGTGGGTAGGTGGCTCCTATCCCATCCTCCAATCAGTAAAACATAAGTGAGGATTTTAATTTAAAGTTGTAAAATATGAATAGACTCAAAATATTTGCAATTCATAGAGATTTATTAATTCAAATTTTTCAGATAATTTTTGATGATGTTTTACTGATTAGTGGGTGGGATAGAGACCACCCACTCACCCTACATATACATATAAATTATAATTACTGATTGTCTTGCGGTTTGGAGTAAAATTAATTATAAAACTTTTTGAATAAAGAAGAAATTCAAAAGGTAAACTTTATGAACGAGTAAATTAATGAAATTTTCATTATTGATGGGTGGGCAGAATTTAAATATAAATTAAATAAGATAAACCATAGAAAGTCACTTATATTTAAACTTCAATTTTGATTTTGTTTTATTTTTTATTACATTCAAAGTTTTATTGTTTCTAGCAGCAAAATCATCAATAATTAGCAATTAAAATTACTATGCATATGTAGGGTGGGTGGGTGGCCTCTATTCCACTCTCCAATCAGTAAAATATAAGCGAGGGTTTTAATTTAAATTTATAAAATATGAATAAATACAAAATAATTGCAATTTTTAGAGATTTATTCATACAAATATTTCAGATAAATTTTGATGATGTTTTACTGATTGGAGGGTGGGATAGAGGACACTCACCCACCCTACATATACATATAAATTATAATTACTGATCGTTTTGCGGTTTGGAATAAAATTAATTACAAAACTATTTGAATAAAAAAAATTCAAAAGGTAAAATTTTTGAGTGAGTAAATTAATAAAAAATTCATTATTGATGGGTGGGCAGTCTTCAAATATAAATTAGATAAGATAAGCCATAGGAATTCATTTATATTTAAACTTCAATTTTGATTTTGTTCTATTTTTTATTGCATAAAGAGTTTGACTGTTTTAGCAGCAAAATCATCAACAATTAGTATTTAATGTTATCATGTATATGTAGGGTGGGTGGGTGCCCTCTATCCCACCCTATAATAAGTAAAAAATTAGCGAGGGTTTTAATTCAAAGTTGTAAAATATGAATAAACACAAAATAATTGCAATTTTTAGAGGTTTATTCATACAAATATTTCAGATAAATTTTGATGATGTTTTACTGATTGGAGGGTGGGATAGTGGCCACCCACCCACCCTACATATACATGGGAATTTTAATTACTACTCATTGATGATTTTGCTGTTAAAATGAATAAAACCCTTTATGCAACAAAAAATAAAACAAAGTCAAAACTTAAGTTTAAATATAAATGACTTTCTATAGCTAATATCTAATTTAGATTTTAAGTCTGCCCACCCACCATGCACTAAGTTTTTACTAATTTACTCACTCAAAAATTTTACGTTTTTAATTTCTTTTTCATTCAAAAATTTTGTAATTAATTTTATTGGAAATCGCGAGACGATAAGGAATTATTATTTATATGCATATGTAGGGTGGGCGGGTGGCCTCTATCCCACCCTCCAATCCGTAAAACATCACATCATCAACAAACACAAAATAATTGCATTTTAAAATTGATTCAAATATTCCAAATAATTTTTGCTGATGTTTTACTGATTGGTTGGTAGAACTATAGTGACCTAAATTGCTCTGGAGTATTATTAATTGCTTATTCTTGAGCAATTGTTTCTTTTTTTAATTCTAGTGTTTAATTTTTGACGATAGTCTTCCAAACCTCGCATATTTTCGAGTCCTTCTGAAACTCTAAAATCAAAATACAATTCAATTCATATTTAAAAAGTTTTTTGACATCTCTTTTGAAGCTATGCTTGTTTTTATTGATTTATTTGGGTTGTAATTGCGATGCCTACAAGACGCTTATTTACTCTGGTGGATAAAATAAGACCCATACACAATCAGTTATCACTGTTGGGTCCAAGAATGGCTGTTCTTTATTGTTGTTACACTACAAAAAACACGTATAACAAATTTGATTTTTTGTTGACATTATTGGAACCCACCTGCAACAAATTTTTGCTCAAAATTCCCTAAAACAGAATAGAGAAAATATCATTAAAATGTTGAAAATTGTTATGCAATTCTGCCTGTATTTAGTTCGCGCCTATCATTACGGTTCGTTTTGATGTTTTTTCTTCCACCAACAAATAAAATTCATTACATCCTCACATCTTTCCCATACAAAAATTTCCGATGAAATTAACAGGTCAAATCTTTTTTGGGGTTAAAAATGTCATTTTATTTTAACATCTGATATTTTATATTTGATTATCACAATCTGGTACAAGAACGTCACTTTTTCCTTCGCGTTGCGTAACAGAAATGATAGAGAAGAAATCCTGCTCAGTTTCTCATCTGTTGGCTGTCTCTGCACTTTAAAACTGTTTGAATTTAAGCATATTTTTCTGACAATTTTAACTTGTAATATTTATATAAATTTTAATCAACGTTTTCGTTTCTAATAGTGTAGTGTGTTGTATGTATTCATCACCCATACTATTAATTATTTTCCCCTATTCTTTAGATCTCATTAGTGTAGTGCTGATAAGACAGAATTACTATGAGTATATAAAGCACTCTACTTTAAGCAAACAGAGGCCAGATGGCATTCATTCGTTTTATTATCATACTAAGCTGCAACTTCGTTCATTTAAAAAGAAATTTATAAGGGACGAATTTTACGAAAGCCATATATTAAAAAAAAACAAAGCCCTCTCTTCGGTATTATTCATCTTCGCGTAATTCATACGTCTTAAAACTAGGTTACCTGGTGCATTCCCCCGCCGGAAGCGGAATCGATTTCTCCATAACATCGGCTTATTATACCCGGCTCTTTATATGATGAAAACGATGTGTGAAATTTACGATTTACCGGTGATTCCCTAATGGACGTCCCGTGCACGTTCAGGTGTCCTTCCATTGTTTGTCCCATGGTTTAATGGCACCCCGATATCCGCATCTTTACAACATCGGTAATTCATTCCGGCGCGGGCCCAGATCAAATATTCAAAGCACCTGAGAGCAAAGATTAATTACTGAAGTTACTGATATTGGCTTCGCGTTACATTTAATTGCCGAATTAATTACGCACCCTTCGCCAAGCTCGAATACCAATTATTGACGAACTAAATTGTTACACAATGCAAGAGTTTAAACGTCGAGGGTGAGGTGAAAAGTACGCTGCACGGTTGTGTTAATTCAGCACACATCGAATCATCCGATGTTACAGGTTTAATCCTTGTTTAATCTTCCCTTGTCTATAACAGAATACGCCCGAATCATCCAATTATATCACACGCACCATAAACTAGCCCGTCCATGCACGGTCAGGTCTCCGAATCATCTGTTTCTGGTTAGTGGCGATTTAATAGAGGAAATCAATAGTCTTAACTCTTATAATAATAATAAACCTATTGTACTTTAAAAAAATTACACATAAATAACTTTATTTTGTTAGAAAATAATATCATTTAAATGTCACGATTAGTCACCCCCCGTGATGTAAAAACCGCCCTAACTTTTTTGAATATTCAACGCGATTCCAGATTTATTACCTTTTAATATCAGCGCACGTGTATGTGTGTGTATGCAATGGCAGCCATAAAACATTTTTACCGTGACAACGTGAAATCCCGTCTACCTGAAACGAGTCCCGGAAACCGGAAACGCGATTACCGAAGCAAAGTCGCCCCTTTATTTATTCAGGAGACAATTACTACGCCATAAATACGACGGCCGGGACCTGGAACTGACAACGAATTTCATTCCATATTCAACTTATCCTCTACTCTCAGACGATATTTATTTATATCACATACTTCCCCCGTGCAGCGAATCCACTTCGCAAAAATGTATATTAATATGTTAATTTTATGCGCGCAGGGTGGGCTCCATTAAAATATTAAAAGCGTACGGCCGGTTTTTCCCGTCGAAAATTCAATTATCGGTGAGTGCTTTCGGCCCGTAATAAAAAAAAATGCTGGTAAACGTTTGGTTTATCGGTTTATTTCATTACGTTCAGAACTACAAATAATTTTGTGTGAAAGAGGATTATTATAAAAATGCTGTATATTTTTGTAATCTTAATACCACAATCCATATGTTGATAGAGAGGAAGAATTCCACACGCAGAAATTATCATATTTCATCCTATCCATGGTATGAAGGGTATGTCATATTGATAAATTGAGGGTGATTTAAGTCGAAATTAATTCGTTCGGTAATATATTAAATATTCACGTCCTAATTTATGAGCAACGAAATCCGTTACGTGCACATAAATATGATTTTATTTCATGTTACAGTATCGGTTTATAATTGTACATTTATTTTGCGATACCCTTGATTTAAACGAAGGCATTGCTTAAGCATAGCTTCAGTGAATGCTTTGCTTCTGCTAACATTTATAATCATAAGCAAAGAGTACAAAATTGATCAGATTACTTTGTTTTAGAAGTTAAGAAACATGTTTTTATCTGCAATCACAAAAGTTCGTAGAAGCTTGCTTAATACTTATTAATCATCTTATTCAGATGTAGCAAAAATGTAATCTTTCTTTCTATTATACTTCTCTATTAGGACGAAAAACCGATCACATGATAAAAAGCACAGATTTCAGTTCAGAAATCGATGAACAATCTTTTTAAGAGATTAACACCTCATACGGATACTGAACTAAAGTCGAGTTGATATTTTGTACTGCTCTATTATCAGAGAATAAATACAGTGTTTTAAATGTGCTTGGCAAGTTTTTGTTTATATAGGGATTTATAAAAGATATGACCGATGGTTTCGTCATATAAATAAAAGTGAGCGATTTCGGTTTTTGCTGAGTGGATACAAAAGTTGTCGTTTATAAAATTCTTCACCTACTGAAATTTTAGGCAATGGCATTTTGTTGATAATCAAAAGTAGCAAGTTTACTCTTCTCTTTAAAATCAACAAAAGAAAGTGTAGGCTTTGGCTTGGTGGAGCCTATTTTCTACCTGTAGCTCTTTTAATTTGTTATTCAGCATGTCGCACTTCTTGCATGTATCTCAGCGAGGTGATCCAAAGCCGTATTTAAAATTTTGTTTAAAGTATCTGTAGTAAAAATCATATGATACTATTGGCCGAGCAGATGATTCGAGACCAGGCTCATTCTGTTTCAAATATAAGTCGTTACATCTCTTTAATATTCACTCCTGGAGACAGATAATAACGAGTGCTTTTATTTATTTATTTAGTTCTTCTTTCTTTAAAAATAAATATAAAAACAAATTAATTACAAAAAACAACGTAAAATTTTGGCCGAAAGAAGCACGGACGGAGTTCACAATAACAAAATATCTTCTTGCACTCACATCCTTCTTGTACAACGATGTTTAGAAGGCAGCAATCCTCATCCATGTTCAGAAACTTCTATATTTTCTTTAGTAGTGTTTCTTGTCCACTTTTCAGGAGGAACATTTTAGCAGTTTATGTTTGCATGACAGATATAATATATTCTGTAGGGTGACTTGCGACGTGGAAAACTTCTAATGTGAGAATCAACTTTGGAAACATATTCACTTGGTCTATTTTGATGTTTTCCACGCTCAAACTTAGCAGGTATAGTTACAGTATTATCACGATACTCTTTGGAAACATTATTTGTACGTTTTTTTTGGATTTCACATGGATAGATGCAAAGCCATTTCTACAAACATGTATATTTCTATTTCCTAATTTAATACTCCTATAATACTTATGTGAACCACTTCGTTTCTTCCCTGTATCAGTTTTTGATCTTTGGTTCCCAGTTTTAATTAGATCTACTAAGTATACGTTTTGTACAAAGGTTTCTTCCAATTTATGAAAATTTTATCAATATTAAATTTATGTCTTCTTGATTAATTTGAACAAAATCCAAATTTTGGTAACGCGCTTGTTCTTCTTCAGATCTGCCTCGTTCATGCATGGAATTTTTGTTCAAATTTTAGGTGAGGAAAAGCAACGACTTTTGCTGCAAGGTTCTTAATTATCATATCACCCGTTGTTGATAAACCAGTTCTAAAACCAAATTGGCTTTTAGCAAAAAGCTTTTTTATTTTGAAGTCATACCTTATTTATTTCTTTTATTATTTCTTCAACTATTTGAGACGATACAGGCAAAATAGTTATTAAAGTCCTGTTTGTTACTCTTTTTAAAACCAACCTTTTTCTGTACCAAAAATCCGCTTGAATTATTCCAGAAACTAAAGTCCATCACTACGCCGAAGAACTCGAAATTGGTTTCTTTTGGCGTTAGTAGCATGTTTCTTAATATTTCTGCAGATGAATACCTTCAAATCGCATAAGCTCTTTTGGACAAATCCAACTTTTCTTGAATTAAAGTTACTTATATTTTGGTAATAAATACTTTCAACGGAGTAACGAATTAGCTTCGAACTCCTTATTATTAGACATGTTCTTATAAAATATAGAAGCAAAACCTTTAGTTTAAATTTCACAAAAAGATATATTTCATTTTGGTTTATATACGCAGATGATTTTGTTTTATAGCACGCCAGTTAGTTTAATTTTTAAACTTAATTAAAGGATGTGAGAATGTTTCGTCTATGTGAAGAGTACAATACTTTTTTAAATTAAAAATGTTCGTCTAAAAAATAAATACACAATATTGAAAGCAAGCGACAACAGAATTAATTTCCTAGACCTTACATCCACTTATCAAAATAACAAAATTAGATTCGAAATATTTAGGAAACCTACCATTATCTAAACTAAAATTTCTTATATTTCAAATCATCCTATGATTCATAGGTTAGCTGCATTTATTCTATAATACATAGAGCCTTCATAATTCCTCCGTCGGAATTAGCTACAGCTACAGAACTAAACAAAAATTTTCAAATGGTTCAAAATAATGGTTTTAAATAAGATTTAATTAATAAAAACTTTATAAATCACATTTTCATACAAATATTATAGATCAAATAAATAAATAAATTATACCATTCACTTGTTTCGAGCAAGTAAAACATTAAATATCAAATATTTTTAGAAAACAGAATTGTCAAATTACTTTTAGACTAGCGAGTAAACTTTCAAACATACTTTTAATACCGAAAACAAAATCCAATCAATTAAAAATTCGGCAATATACCAAATTTCATGTTCCAAATGTAATAGCACCAATGTAAAGCAGACAGATAGGAGCTTTAAGAAGAGTTAAGAATACAAGAAGTTTATTTTGGAGTGTTATCAAATTGATATTTTTGTTATATTTTGGCAGTAAAAGCATATAGTAAGAACATTAATCCTAATCTTCTTAGCGAGCAGATTGATTTAATCTCTTCGCTATTATTTAAGCTCTTAAAATGTTATAAACCACTTCTGAAAACATTTCAATGCGACTCTCAATCAATAGTCCATTGAAAGCATTTTCTCCAATCAGATTCATCAAAATTTTCTCACCTGTAAATAGTCGATACCTCGTATTCATCATTTGATAATGACCTTCAAAGGTCGAAACTATAGTGTATCAAAATTAACAATAATAAATGCCACTGTGGTCTGACAAGTGAGTTTTAATGCTTTCTTTCTTTGGTCTTTATGTTCCCCATAGGGATTTTGCCTCCAAAACTTTACTCTTCCATCCCTTTCTTCGATGTCCGAGGCGCTTGATTTGGTTTCGTAACTTACTTGTTTTTACTTGTTGGTGGAATAACCTTTACAAAAGAAAACTTATGTGGCAGCAGTCTCATCAAAGCAGTAGTAGGCAATAGTGGAAGATCATATTATTATGTACTTAAGCCTTTTCACGTGCAATCAAAATTATTTTCATATGTGCATTTTGAATTTTATTATAATATATAAGGACAATGGATAAATAAATACTATCTACTATCTATTGGCTTACTGCTTTTGGAGTTTTCAGCAATATATTCCAATTCTTTGTAGATTTGGATCATGTGGTTTCTAAATATTTTTAAAATTGTACTACAAAACTGGTTATGAAGCCACTGTGCAATACAATATTAAAAATATTCAGAAACCATATACTGCGTCAGTATTTCCCTAACTGTTCATTTTGGCATAGCTTGAGATATTTGTGTTGGAAGTTTTCCATTTATAGAACAGATTTTAGATGTTCTCTCCTCTTATAGTTTTTGACCAACTACAATTTGTCGATATTTACTTCTTCTTTGAGCATATGAATATTTTCATTTTGAATCAGTTTGACGAATGTCTCACTGTTACGAAAACATCTTCATTAACCATCAAATTTAAATTTATTCCTGATGATGAAACATTGCTTTTTACTATTGTTGCAGGTTTCTGCAGAATATTACAGTAGTTTTTTATAGGTTTAAATAATTTTGACATAGTTTAAGTAGGTTTCATCAAATACTCAGTTGAATTATCTACGATAACAATAATTATAAGTCATTTTCATTATATTCACTTTGTCTTTTATTTCTTTTAATTAAGGCAACTTTTATAATAATAATCTTAAGCAAAAACTTAATTTGGTTAATGTTCGATTCAAAAATCGCTATTAATAAGTTATTATTAAAAAATCGATATTCGCTAAATGGCGCAGTCGGTAGGATTTTATATTTTGTTGTATGCATTACCAAGTTAATTTACTTTACAAGTTTCAATTATATGCGCTTCAAATAATTCTAGAGCATAAAGATGCGCTAAATACCTCCTGAAGAATTAATAATTAACGTATTTTCAGCATACTAAAAAATTAGAGCCATAGCAGAACTAAAACATGAATAAAGAGAATGGTTGTGGTAATCTATACTTATACTGTATTAAAAAATTAACTATGTTTTAATCATTATTTGTGATTAAAATATAATGCATTTTTCAATTCAGTGAAAAACATAAATAGTAACATTACAAACTTAAATTAAATGAATTGCAATTTTTAAGTTATATTTTCAAATAAATTTTAAAATTAAAATAACGATGAAGGTTTGCAAATTTCTCTACCAATAAATAGCTTGTTATTTTCGTAATGTTTTAAATCGTCTTTTAATTCTTTACTTTCTTTCGTAATAAGAATCTCACGCAGTAAATTCATCTTTCATTTATGTTCTATTCGGAAATTTTAGTTAATATTAAAAATCGATACTTTTAACGCCTGCTAAATGGCACAGTCGATAGGATTGCGTTTTTTTATATGCACTAACATAAAAACTTACTTAGCTTTAAAGTTATTTTTTTACACTTTTTACTGCAAATATTTTCTAAAATATGCAAACTTAAAAATGCCCTAAAAACTCCCGAAATATTAATAATTGATGTATTATAAACATACTAAAATATAATAGGTATAGCAGAACTAAATAATATATCAAACATAGCAAACTTAAATTTAATTAACGAATTGAAATTTTCAGGTTGCTTTTTAAAAATCATTTTAAAAAATGCACAAATCGTAAAATTATTTTCAAAAACCACTAAGAACAGTAGGAATGAAGTTATATTTGAACACACTAATAAATAGTGGGGGTATAATGGCCAAAAATTAAGTGACAAAATTGCAAACATAAATTGGAGAAAATAAAATTTGCAAGCTGCTGTTTAAATATTTTTTTTTAAATACACAAATCGTGGAATTGCTCTAAAAGTCCCTAAGAGTGAATGTGTTATTAACATGCTAAAAATTAAAAGCGGTATTGTAAATAAAAATTAAATGACAGCGTTGCAAACTTTAATCGAAGGAAAATAAATTTATAAGCTGCTCTTTAAATAATTAAAAAACAAATACTTTAATCATAAATTTTGTTTAGAAAATCACTTAGAATAGTAGTAATTAACGTGTTTTTAATACACTAAAAATAAAATAGGGGTATTAAAGCAAAACATTAAATGACAACATTGCAAATTTTAATCGGAGGAAAATAAATTTGCAAACTGCTCTTTAAATGTTTCTTAAAAATACACGAATCGTAAATTTGCTTTAAAAAATCATTAAGAATATTGATGATTAAAGTGTTTTTAATATACTAAAAAAATAATTGGGGTATTAAAGCCAAAAATTAAATGATGACTTTGCAAACTTTAATCGGAGAAAATTAAATTTGCAAGCTGCTCCTTAAATAATTCTTTAAAAATACAAGAATCATAGAATTTATTTTAAAAAATCACTAAAACCATCAAAAATTAATGCGTTTTAAACACACTAAAAAATAATATGGATATTGTAGTCAATAATTAAATGACAACGTTGAAAACTTTAATCGGTGGAAATTAAATTTGCAAGCTGCTCTTTAAATAGTTTTTAAAAAATACACGAATCGTAAATTTACCTTAAAAAATCATTAAGAGCATTAGTAATTAAAATAATTTGTATATACTAAAAAATAAAAGGGGTATTAAAGGCAAAAATCAAATGGTAACGTTGAAAATTTCAATCTGAGGAAAATTAATTTTGCAAGCTGCTGTTTAAATAATACTTTAAGTATACAGGAATCATAGAATTTCTTATAAAAATTACTAAATACATTAGGAATGAAAGTGTTTTTAACATACCATAAAATAATCGAGGTATCATGACCAAAAATTAAATGACAATGGTGCAAACTTAAATGGGAGCAACAAAGAAATCTGCAAGCTGCTCTTAAAAAATATCTTTAATAATACACGATTCGTAGAATTGCTTCAAAAAAATAACTACGAACATTAGGAATAATCGCGTTTTTAACATACTACAAAAATAATGCTAACGTTATTACCAAAAATTAAATTACATCGTTGAAAAATTTGAATTGGAGGAAATTGAATTTACAAGCTTCTCTTGAAACAATACTAACAAATACATATATCGTAAAATTACTTTAAAAATTCTTAAGGTCATTAGTAATGAATGTGTTTTCAACACTCTCAAAGACAATAATGGTATAACAGTAAAAAATTAAATGACAACGTTGCAAACTTAAAAAGGAGGAAAATCAATTTTGCAAGATATTCTTGAAATAAACCTTAAAAATTCACTAATCGTAGAATTTTCTTAGAAAAATTGTTGAAAGCATTAGGAATAAATGTATTTTTAACAAATTTGAAAAAAATATGGGGGAATTGTGATCAAAAATTAAATAGTAACGTTGCAAAATCAAATTAAAGGAAATTACATTTTCGAGCTGATCTTTAAATAATTCTTCAGAAATACACGAATCGTAAATTTTCTTTGAAAAGTCACTAAGAATAATAGTAAATTAACGTGTTTTATTATACTAAAAAAATAAGTGGGGTATTAAAACCAATAATTAAATGACAACGAAAATTTCAATCTGAAGAAAATTAATTTTGCTTAAACTTTAAGAAAACTTGAATCATAGAATTGCTTTAAATATTTGCTAAAAACATTAATGATGAATTTGGTTTTAACATACTAAAAAAATATAATGTGCAAACTTAATCAGAGCAAATTAAATCTGAAAGAAATTCTTTGGAAATACAGGAATCGTAGACATTCTTTAAAAATTGTTAAGAACATTAGAAATGCTCGTTTTTTTTGATATACTAAAAAAATATAGCTGTATTATAGGCAAAAACTAAATGATAACCTTGCAAATTTAAATTAAATTAACAAGCTGCCCTTTAAATTATTCTTAAAAAATACAGGCATCAAACAATTTCTTTCAAACTCTTTAAGTTCAATATATTAACTGATGAGGTTGTTATACGTTGAAAATTCATATTCACTTGTTTGGTTGTTGAAGTAAAACACTTTAATTTTCAAAACATATTATTGCTTTAAAAAAACACAACAATTGTTTAGTGACACTGTGGCTTCTTCAGGCGAAGTGTTTTACTTAAACAAACAAACAACTCTTTAAGTTTATTAGGATTTAACGTGTTTTTGACATACTAAATAATATACATAGCATAGTCTATTTTTGCAATGATTCCTCTAGTGATAAGAGTTTCTTAAACATTTTCTAAAGCAATTTTTGACTCTACTACTATGGTTATTTCTGCAGATTTGTTGTTAATGTAAGGTAATAACGATTTTGTAATTAGTTTCAAATTATACAAAACAAAGGTAAGGGATTTCTCGAATTTTTAAACCCAATTACTCGAATTATCTGTCGAATAAAGGGTGGAAATTGCCGCGGCAATTTTTTTTTAAATCCATAATTGAATGGCTCTCATACGCTCGGAAATTATTTACATTATCGGCACTAATGGCCCTGTACACGTTTATTTCGGAAATGTACACACTTTATGCGCTTTTGTGCCCCGAACGGGCGATTTTAAATTAAATGTTTGAACTCGATGGGTTTCCGCGCGCGCCAAAAGGGCCCCCATAAACGTCTAAACGACTCCAATTAACCGCAAGTGGCGCTCAAGAAAATCTTGATGTTTGCTTTAAATGTATTCGAGTCGTGTACACGTTATGACTTGATACGTTTTTCGGTTTATACAATAAAATAAGTATGAGATAATTATTTAGCATTAATATTTGCTGATATTCAGTGCGTCATATTTATTACGATCCATTACCTAATCAAAATACCTCACTGTGGATGTTATGGTGGATGCGCCGGGATAATTTAATTACTCTTACTCTGGCATGATACATCATTATTAGTATTGAAAATATTATTAATTAATATATTTCGAATGTTAAGCGGATTACTTCGATGAGATTTTTGTAATAACCATGAGAGGGATTTATAAAAAAAAAATCCGGTGTTCTGTGTGTGGCATTCGAATCGAACGATCCGTGCAGAAAAAAGCCCATTTCTGCACTCGAATCGATCACGGCGTAAAAATTGAATCGTCAGACGATTTTCTGGGAGTGGGTGTATATATATATATATATATGTATGCGTGCCGAGGAAGTTCGCTAAAATAAAAAAGAGTAAAATGAAATGATTGATGTAAAAATTTTCGTTTTATCCGGACAATAACTTTTTGTATACGTTTAAAACTGAATTTACTGCGAGGCAGTCCGTGTATATCTTGTACGTATGAAGTTTCCTCACCCTCTGCTCGAAAACGGTTTCCAATCTTTTTAAGGACAGTGATAATACGAATGGATATTGAATGTTGCACAGAAGAAATAAACGCGGGAAATGTGTTAACAATAAATTCAGTGTATTTTTATTAGGTACTCTATAGAGCACCATTTTTATTTTGGTGTAGTAAAATAATAAGATAAAAAAGAATTGTATTTAATGTACAATGAAAACACTTTATAACTTGTTTGTATAACTGGATTTAATTTTCATTTTACGTTGGCTATAGTTTCGACAAGAATATTGTTATTATTAAAACCTATATAAACATATTTAATGTTTATAAATATGGCATACAAAAATATTGTTACTTATAATAGCAAGCAATATGTACATAAAAATATTTTAAATAATGTTGTTAATTTACTTTTGTTATAATTACAAACCTTTTGCTTATTGGTAAAGGTATTGAATAGAAGGAAATATATAATTTTTATGTTAATGTATTTAACTAAATAGCGTGGCTAAATAATAATAATAATATTTATTTATTTATTTTATTTATTAATAAACATAGTTTTATTATTACAGTAGTCCTATAAAAAAAATCTAGGAACTAATTATCGTGTGCTTCGCTTCATACTAATTTTATTTGTTTCTCTTCATTTTTCTTTTATGTAATAAAGAAGGTTTTTAATAAAATTATAGCTCGTATTGACTGAATTAAATAATTCAACGCTGTAAAATATCCTTGAACTATCGCTCATTGAAAAGTTGGCCGTGATCGTATGCTCCGTGAAACGTGAACTAAAAATACATGCTATAAATTTCTAAAACTTATAATTACGAGTTACAAACGTGTTCACTATTTACGGTAGTTAATAATAAACTTTACCTCTATAACGATAATTATAAATTTTGAATTTAATGGGTAAAATAATGTGAATTATTAAAATATAGAGAGGATGTGATAGAGTATTTAAATAGTTAAAATAACTCACAGGAAAAGTGCTAAAACGTATATTTTTATGTATTACAAAATCAGTGCTGAACACAAATTAAAAAAAAATATTATACAAAGGAAATATATAACGAATTCAAATCAAAGAAGTGTTCATAAAAATAATAACATTATAAAAAGGAAATATCAAACGAATTGAAATAAAGTGATTGATGATATTGATTTGTTATACATACACGATCGTTTACAACAAAGTATATTTATTAATCTGTCCAATTTTCGTAAAAATCTTTACTTAATTATGCTATATAAAAATTATGCATTTAAAAATACTAATCAAATGTTTGTCTTCATAATCTAATTACCAATTGATTTATTTCTTTAATCCTATATACACGTATATTCTGTATATTATGGAGAAACATTTCCAATTAATATATATACACACATGTTACACATGTTATATAGAAACATACCTAGATTAAACATCAATTTGCAAATACCTGCGGTTAGCATATTCGGATACTGCTTCTCACGCTGCACGATTTCACTGTTCTATTCCTAATCATTATAATCATTGTGATATTAATGGGGCGTTATAGTAACGGCAGTAATATTCTAAAGTAGATTCATTTACACGCGGTAAACCCACAAGGGGAAAATCGGAAAATGATTGCAAATGGAATTTACAATTCCTGCTTGCTCAGTAATTCATAAAACTAGGAATCATTTTCAGGATATTATACAAATAATAACACGTTGCTGTTCAAAATGTAATAAAATGAGAAAGTCATTCAAGAAATAATACGTTGATTAAAATTGATGATTACAAGAATTGCAGCAAAAAACTTTTTTTCTTCTTATTGTACTTTAAATTACCAATACAGCAAAATCCTATTACTTGCGAATTTTTTTACAAATGTAAGGTTGTTGCTCATTAGTTATAAAAGGAATTAATTATTTGTAGGATATTATAAATTATATGCCTGAAATATACTTTTTTAAATAAATCAAGGTTTTCTTTAAACAGCCAATGATAAGCCATACACGTTTCACATGTAGTTATTTATTTATTTATTTTGTTTGTTTCTTTTTTTTAAATAATCCAAAAACTATTGATATAATTTGAACTGGTGGATTTCATTTCTTCGGGATGTTCTACCTCTCTAACCCATTCAACCTACTCTCGCGAAGAATCCATTGTTATGTACTTCTGGCGGGTATTATTTAGCTCCTACACATATTTGTAATTATAATTAAACACAATTTACACCAAGTTAATTAATATTTTAATATGTACGCTCTCAATGTGATATTTCAGGTTTTGCCCTTGTCGAAATTTAAAATTGTAATCGATTACTTCCTTTTTGAAACGGTTTCTTTGTGACGATATATAGCGACATTCTTCCTCTTTGGCTTGAGCTGTTCATGTTTGTCTTCGCTGTAAAACGAACAGTGAAATATTACTAACTAAAGTTTACTGCCGTTTGGAGATATGGTTGATGTCAATGGTGAAGTGTAGAAGGGTATGCTTTAGAAGGCGTATCACGGACTTGTCTTTAACGTGACCCATCATGCCCAAGATGATACCTTCACGTTGAACATGTCAAGCACTCAAGTGTCGTGAAAACTTCTTGAAAAGAGTAAACAGTACGAGAAGCTGCGTAAAAAAGCCAAGGAAGAGAACTAAGAAGTCAGCTTGAAGAGGCAGTCAGCTCAGCCAAGGCCCGCACACATTGTCAGAAGAAAGGAAGTTCCTGGTAGTTGCTGGCTACAATTCCTTATAAGTTTATTGCATAGGGATAATAACTACGATTTGGTCACGTCTTCTTAAAATCAACGAAGGTATTTCTGGCCAATGATTCATTTTCTTCTCCGTCGACCATTTAGTTTCCTACGCGTACAAATCGTGACTACACTTAGTTGGGTATTTCTTCGATTTTGACCTTAGCCTCAGCATCACCGGCGATCAAAGTGCCTATCAGCTGACCGGAAGGAGGCTTGATTATCCAGCCTTTCTGGCCTAGAATGTCTCTTGTATTACACTAACTGCCTTGGACAACCGGAAAAGAGCTTAAATATTTCAAACAGGGTACATCTGGGTCATTATGGCCTAGGCTACTTCAGGTCACAGCCGACGCATGCATTGATTATTGATTTTGGCAAAGCCATACGTCTTATATTTTGATGATATCCTCTTCCAAACAATTTCTTCTTGAAAAAAAATTGACTTAAAATAAATAAAGTTAGGGTATATAATTGTATATACATATAATAATAAGACACCTACACGCAGAATCAAACCACCATCCAACACAGAAGCAATCAGTAGTCGAGACTCTGAACATAAGATAAGAACGTCTAGATCTGATTCAAAGGCCGTAATAAATGAAAATTATTAGACACGCATTAGTCCAGAATGGTTTCAACACTCACTATACCTACAAAACGATAAAATCAAAACCCCTTGAAAAATTCCACTAGCAATGGCATCATTCCCATGCATTAAAGGCACAAAAGACAAAATTAGCCACCTTCCCAAAAAACATAACATCGCAACAAAGAAAATACGGAACATAACAGACAGCCACAAAGATCAAATCCCTTTCGAAAGTCAAGGCGTGCAAAGACCGCAACCAAACAAACGTTGGACAAACCATTAGAAGGATAGGCGTGAGTATAGCAGAACACATAAATGCTGTTATCAACAAAATCAGACAACCTCATCATTAAAACAAACCGGCCACCAAATAGATTTTGATAACACAAAAGTCATATCCACGACAAAACATCTCAACTCATGTATTATTCATGAAGCAATGGAAATTGAAATCCGCCCATTATGCACGAACAAAAAAGACGATTCACAACGCTTTCCAAATTCCTGGAAACCTATATTAAATAAAATAGAATCGAAAACACAGAAACAAAAACCATCAGGCCATATTATAACACATTATAACCCTGAATAATTCAATATAGAGAGTGTTGGATTATTGTCAACCACCTCCTTAATTGTAATGTATTTTTTGGTAAGGGAAACACTCTTTTAGCTAAAGGTTTAACAAATTATGTGGGTGGATGGCACCTATCACACCCTTCAATTCATTTATTACAAAAGAGAATATGTAAGGAAGGATTTGTGCAATCTACAAATTTTACCTGGGAAATCTTTATTTAGTTTCGTTAATTCAAAAATTATACTGTCGAACTTCAAACGTTGCCCGTCTGCCATGCTCTTCTAGTAAAAGCAGCACACTATCGCTAAAATAGTTAGCAGTAACAGCCATGAGGTATTTTGGAGCTCCCAATTCCGTAAGGACGGAGATTATAGTTATCCAAGGGATTGAATTGAACGCAATTTATATGTCCAACCCAATTTCCAGATAGTACCTCCTCTTGCCTAATCCGCCATCCGTCGTACCTCGAGAAGGGCGTTGAAGGTGTATCCTCATTTCCTGAAGCCGTACTGGCGAAATAAAAAAAATCCTCTTGCGTAGATCTATTTATTGTACCTGGTGGGAATTCGTTTTTCCAACAGTTCACTCTTCGCATCTAAGAGGCAGAAGGGTCTGTATCTCTCCGGGGAGGTGTGATGCTTATTGCCCTTTGTAAGAAGTGCCATACCCACCTTTTTAGATCCGATGGAAATACCCTCTTTCTGAGAAACTCATTGTAGAATAACAATCACGCACAGTCGCAGTTAATAACACAAATCCCTAACATACAACGACGCAGCAAAATTAGGAAACTTGGCAGAACTGAAAGCAGCTTAGTAATTTCTTGTCTTTCAAGTAAATACATCAGAAGAAGATGGCAGAGAGCCCATCGAAACTTTGTGCGAACAATACACCAAGCGGAAGAAAAATCAAAAACCGTTAGAACATATCATACTCGCGAAAACCTCAAATAAAACAATACAATAATAATATAAACTTTATATTACATACTATACTATGCTATTCTGATTTACCATTATCCATTCTGCTCGCCCTTTCCCCAACCTCATCAGCACCTTTACCATGGCCTTCTCCCATCCAACCTCTCACTCTTCTACTCTATTGCATTCCTCAGATGACTCCACGTATTCTCCGTTTTTGCACAGCACGCATTCTCCGTATTCCTCGATTAACCATTTCTTTCTCCTTCTCTCCTTCATTCCGCATCTTGCCATTGCCAAGGTCACCTCCTCCTCTCTTCTCAAACGATTTTCCTCCAGGTACCTTGGCCTCTTCCCATGTACTTGCCACTCCTTATAGCACTCATTATATCCATACATCATTTTATCTTTTGCATTACCATTTGATAAATCCACCCTCTCCTCCTTCCTGCTCTTCATCTATCCACTCATGTGTTCACACTTTCCTTCCATACCGCATTCACTAATTTCCACTCGTCTAATCTCCACAGATTCATCTCAAACCCGGCCACTCTTTTTATCGCTTTATTTCACAAGCCCTCGATATTCGTTTCCTAAAGCAATATGTATTCAGGTATCGTTTTCTCCACCTCGAACATCTGCTTCAGGAGCCACTGCTATTCTATCTCCAACCTTTCGTACCTCCTAATTCCTTTTAGTGCTACCCCATACATCAAAATCGATATCATCCACGCATCCCATAGGACACGCGTCACTCTCGCACCTTTCATCATCCATTAACCTTTCCTTTTCATTCGGTTCCAGAAACATCGCATATACGCTCCCTCTTTCACATGCTCGATGATCCTGGCTAGAGTAAAGATCTGTATAATATTAAAATACTATATTAAAAGTTTTTACCAACACTAATAGTAATAATTAAGTAGACACTATGACTTTGTTTTACCACTTTATTTAAAATTACATGTGACCGATAAACTTTGTCATATTCATTACCAATGCCATAAAGGCACGCCTTCACAATTAAACAACTAATAATTATGCTTTAAAAACAATAAAGTTGTAGGAATAGCGACGAGGTGTAATTAGGTAATTACTAGAAGGTTTATATTTTACTTATTACATGAATAATATCTTTTAAAATTCTTTTAATGGCCAATCATTTAAAATGGAGGATATATACAAGCACGTGCACCATCGTATTTGGTTTTTATTTAAGCTTTATTGATTTCTAATGTACATTAAAATGTTAGTCGACTCCTTTTTTGAATACGGTTTTAGAAACGGTCTTCACCTTCTTCTAGGATAGCTCTTTTGGCACCTTTCTTTCTGCCTTTTTGGCTTCTCCAGCTGAGATTTTTTTTGCATCTTCATCGGCCTTTTCAGCTCTGTCTCGCCACTAGGCGACTAAGCCACTTAGAAGTACTCTTAGATGATTATGCCACCTTCTTGGCGAGCTTAGTCTTGACATTAATTTTAACACCTGTAGTCAAAAGGGAAGTGAGCTTGAATAATCCAAATTTGTTTTTTTTTTAAATTTATTTTGTTTCTGCCTTAAGCGAGCTGTAATGAGTTAGTCGTGCCCTAGCCCTTCTTCTGGAATGACTGAGGTCAGAGGTAGTTCTTAACGAATGGAGACTTCAAGTTCTTTAAGTGCTACAATTATTTTTTCCAACTGTACTGATGTATGGTATTAACGGAATTTAATATTGTATTTTTAGTTCTGCTTCAATACCCATAGACGATTTTGTCTTCTTCATGGTGAGCGTAGTCTTGGAAGTTATTTACCACCTGTTGTCAAACCGAAAGTGAGCTTGTATGATCTAAATTTGTTTTTTTTATCAAGGTTTTTTTTACTTAATTTAGCCTCGTCTTGTGGAATTAAAAGCAAGCTTTAATTAATCTGACGCCCCCTGACACTTCTTCTGGAATAACTGAGGTCAGAGTAGACTTGAGGTAGTTCTTGATGAATAGAGACTTCAAATTCTTAAGTGCTACAATTATTGTTTAATTAAAACTACTCTAATATATGGTGGCCTTGATTTCGTCACATTTTTCCTGCCTTTTTGATTTTCCCAACCGAATATTTTTTCATCTTTAGCTCTGATTCGACGCCCAGTTTTAGCTGTACCCATAGATGGTTTTGCCTCGTTCTTGGTGACCCTAGCTTAGCAGTTATTTTAGCACATATTGTCGGACCCGAATTTGGGTTTTCCTGTCAAGGTTTATTTATCTCTTTTGGCCCCACCTTGAGAAATAAAAAGCGAGCTTTAATGAATCAGATGCCCCATGCCCCTTGTTTGAAATTACTGAGGTCAGAGTAGACTTGAGGTAGTTCTTGATGAATGCAGACTTCAAGTTCTTAAGTGCTACAATTGTTTTTTAATCAACATTAAAACTACACTTAAATGTATGGTGGCAAAAACGGACTTCGCCTTTAATTTTGTCACATTTTTCCTGCCCTTTTGGCCTTTCTAACCAAAGACTTTTTTCATCTTCATCGGCCTTTTTATCTTCGCCTCGATACCCAATTTTATCTGTACGCATAGATGATAGTGCCTCCTGTTTGGTAAGCGTAGTCTTGGCAGTAATTTTTGCACATGTTGTCGAATTGAAAGCGAGATTTTATGATCCGAATTTGGGTTTTCCGGTCAAGATTTTTTTATTTTGGCCCCGACTTGGTTTAAAATTAATAAACTTTTACTGAATGATAGTAAATCTATAAAGATGCTATTTTTGTTTGTGGCATATTAACCTTGGATTTGCTAGTGACTTCATGTCGATTTTAAATTAACTTGGAAAATACACACTTGAATTGGAAACAAGCTTATTTTTATTGCACAACATAGATTGTTTCGCCAGAAATTCTTAGAACAACACATATATCTCATATAGAGTTATACATTAGGTATGAAATTCTTCTGTGGGGTCACTCATCAGGAGCATACCTATATTCTCAACGCAAGAAGTTTACGAATTATAAAGATATTAGCATATAAAGAGATTGTAGAGTGTTTCTTATTAAATTAAATGTGCTGATGGTTCCCTGCATTTACATAATGGAATGTCTTATATACATTTACTACAAGAAGTGCAAATCAAATCAGATCACTATATAACCGCCTCAAACTCTCTATTTTGGTATTAACATATATAATGTACTAGCTGAATACTTCAAAAAAATACCTATAAATACATATAAGAAAGATGTTAAAGCGTTTTTAGAATTAAAGGCGTTTTATTCAATAGAAGAATTTTTTAATTTTAATTTATTGTGTTATTACATTTATTTTTGACATATGTATCCTAGAACGATTTAAGTCAGAGTAGACTTAAGATGGTTCTTAATGAATGGCAACAATTATTTTTTCATCAACAATAAAACTACATTACATAACGTACATATTTTATCTATTAATTTGTAATCATTTCGTTTATTCTTAGAGGAAAAAAACCATTAATATACAAATATATGACAATATATTAAATATGGGTAAGTGCCTCAACTTTACCCCTAAAGACAAAAGACTCTTTTAATAGCCTTAGAAAATGTGAGAATAGAATTTTTTTTTCTGTCAATGTAAAAATGACAAAATTTTATTATATCACACAATAAGCTGAAAATAAGTATGTAAATACTCTAAATATATGTATCTAAAGCTGGTGTTGTATGAACAGCGGAATAGAGGATTTGGGTTTGTGTGGAAGAACACCTACAAGCGTGAACTCCGCCCGCCAGCATGGTGTTAAAATTATTTGTATGCTTTTTTCCATCAATTTTCTAAATATCTATATTGTAACCATGTTTTGATAAAGCTTAAATAAAGATAAAGATAAAGATCAATCAAATTTTCAGGAAGAAACATTTTTGAAAAATTATAGAACCATCAAAAGATATTTGATAATATTAATAAAGACAAAAACATATTTTCTTAAACTGAGAATAAAACACTAACACTTTCTCCACAAATAATTTTTATTTGAGCTAGATGTATATTTCGTGTAATATGTACTCATAGTTAGTAATAAAAATGTATTAAAGTCGTTTACGTTGTAGAAAAGTAAATAATCATTAGATAAACACGAAAACATTTCGTATTAAGCCTTATTAAGACTCAGTTATTGTAGATTTGCGAAATGTTTTCGTGTTTTTCTAAGTATTTATTACCAACAGTTTATTTGTGGAGAAAGTATTAGTTTTTTATTCCAAGTTTATCAATCAAATCATATGTAACTCGAGAACAAATCTGTGTGCCCCATAAACATGAAAGTATGGAAATTTATTCTTGAAATACGTGAAGATTGGAATCGGTAAATACTCTGTTCACTGCTCTTTTGATAAAACAAAATAGGAGAATGTTAAGTTAATTTTGTAATTCCTCTCAGAATAATCGTCATTGGTCGAAACACGCGTCAGAAAACTGAATATAGCAATATGAAACCAAATATAGTCTGTTCGTTGGATCTTTCGTCGTACGTCACAAATTATCGCTTCGAGAAACGACGCAAAAACATTCAGTCTGATAAAGTAAACCAAATGCGTTAGAAAAAGAACGCACTGTAAAACTTTTGTCGTTTTTTGAAGCGTTAGTTGGTGACGTACGACGAAAGATCCAACGAACAGACTTTAAGTGTCTTGTTTTAAAATCAGAGAAGATTTGATTGATAAAATAATATCAGCATATGATTATTATATAATTTATTTCATTCGTATTCTTCATTGTGTCATTTTTAATTCTTGAATTATCTTTCCAAATACAAAAGGATGGATTATATAGCACCTTTATGGTTTTATTGTAACAAAAGGATTGGTTAATGACTTCTTAGCTACCTTACCTATGAATTATATTTTAAAGAGAAATATTACTTTTGAAAAAAGTTAATATCAACGCTATTTAAAACTTGATGGACAGAAAATTTATATTTAATGTATTGTTAATTATACAGCAGGTGTTCTTCAAGGATCGATGCTGGCTCCTATATGATTCATCATGTATAGAAATTATTTACCAAAAGAATTGGAATAGCAAAATCATTTTTCTTATAAGCACATGGTGTATTAAAAGGCTTGTTTTAAATTAGGCAAAAACAACAATTAATTTCGCACTAAAACCGCACAATTTAAAATGTGGCAGAACTAGTTATTTTTCTAGAAAACAACTGGATCCGACTCTTAAATAAGATAAACATGAAGAAGCTTTAGCTAAAATTCTAGTGTAAAATATATTCTACAAGAAATGGCGAAACGAGTTGCGTAAACTCTAAATGGCATAATGTATATTATTTGATTCCCAAATTTGATATGAAATCAATTTTTGACGGAATTCTTTTTACAGGCACCGAATATTTAGACTATAAAGCCAAGCAATTCGAATTGGTTGTAAGATTATCGTTTCGAAATCACTAATGATGGTTATTTATACAATATTTTACTGTTTTTTATAACAAAAAGATTCATTTATAATAATATTTCTGTTCAGTTAAAATTGTCACAAAAAACATCCATTTAAGGCCAAAAGACCGAAATAGTTTCTTTAGATTTCACTCCATTTACTCCAAATAATCGACGGTTTTCTAACAAGAAGGTTTCTGACGGTTAGAGTTCTATTTCCCTCAACAAGGTTTCCCTAAGGTTCTCTATCATTGCTCGCCATTCATATACAATGTTATTGTTCATGTTATTTATGATCCTAATTCTAACGACATAAATCCATTGGCTTATCCAATATTAAATGCAGATGATATTGAATTAATAGAATCACCCTTCACCTTAATTAGGGCCCTCTTCAAGAGGGCTGCGAACAATACCTTACAATTGCAGTTTATTAACTCGAAATCACATATAAACATAAAAAATCATCATATATGGCCCTTATTTACATGCAAATAGCTAGTTTATTACATTTGACACTAAAATATCTTTATGACCAGAATCTTATAGCAAAAATCAAGAATAGCACTCAACATTTTATTTACAAAACTTAAGGTATAACTACCAAATAAGCAGTTTACATTGATAAGATGATTTTTTTGGCCATTACTTAACTATGCAGATGTACTTTTTTGTAACCCCTTCCTAATTGTTGTGAAGATCATGAAAATATGCATAAAAATTGCTACAAACAAAACTCAGCACAACTATTTTATATTAATTCATCTCAACAGTAAACAAAAACTAGTTATGAAAATAAAAGTAATTACTTTAATACTGCACCTGTGAATCAACATTTAATTTACACTAAAAAAGGATTTATGTTGGTTTATTTCTTGAGTTATGTTAGGAGAATTATATAAGTCTTCACATTGAAGAAAGTGAATTCTTTATTATTTAAAAAGGATGTAAATGACCGATAAAAATAGACCTAATAGGCTTAATAAAGTTATCAGAAAAACCCCACGTCCAGTTAGAAGAACTTTTTAAAAAAGATTTATTTGTTTTTGTGAATTTCTGACTAAACGCAACCCTAATGTTTAATGTTTAAGTTAATGTATGGTGGGAATTCTTTTTAAACCAAATTAATAATTCACTAAATAAACAACGGCGGACGTGTTCAACATCATCCAAGGTCCTAATTAAAAATTAAACACCCCCTTTTATGCGCCATACATGAAATGTATGCTTAATTAAAGTTTCCCCGCTGCAATTTTAATACAATCAGTAATAAAATATTAATTTTCATGACTGATGCGGGCGTTATTAGGCCCGGCGTCTATCCGAAGTTTACCGGATTTCTATGTAAATTTATGCTAATTAATTAAAAGCAGTCGGTTGTTCATTATGTAAATCGTGCGAAATCTATAAATTAGGTAAACTCGGGGCGACACGTTTTGTGCGAATCGTATCAGTTTAGACAGCACTTATATAAATAAAAAGTAAAATATGTTTATGGTTTATTCCCCTTTACTTATAGTTTTCTTCAAGTTCTTTGTTTTATAAAAATAAAAATATACAATATAGAATTAATATTTCCGCTGCTACATTCTTGATGAAACATGTACATTACAGGAAACTGAAAAGTAATTATGAAACCTAACAAGGTATTTTATTTATAAATCCACCCCTGTAATATATCTTAGTACATATCTGAACAAAATGTGTTTTATGTTTGTTTGCACTAATCTATATTTAGGATATTGAAATAAATAAATTTAAAAAAAACATGTAATTTATATTTGTATTCTGTTATAAAGAAAATTAAATTATTATTATTATCTTAACCTTTCAATTTATTTTAATTAAAACCTCTGGATTAGTTTAAACCTTTCGTAATCTTTATTTCAATTGGAAAATAATAATAAAAACATTTTAATTGTGAGCGGGGTGAAAAATTGCCCGTCCACTTCATCTTCAGCTAGCAGCTGAACCCTACGTTCGTAATACCTTTTACGGAGATCGGCGATATTTCAACGTTCCTTCTCTTTAAAACCGCGCCTCGGGAAAGCTGAAAAATTCGATCATTTCCATCGCCAATCAATTCCGCAGACCGTCCACCGGAAGTAAACAGGAGAGTCATAATTTAAGGGAGCGCGTCGCCCGGCCCTTTTTTTGCCATCGCCCTCGAGGAATCACCACTGAAAAGTTCTCCAGGATGGCGGCAATAAATTAAAATCGACAAATTGCACTGCCCGAAATGGAAATTTACCGATCGGATGGAATTGCGCTGAGTAATATTGGCGAAATGCATTTAGAATAATTTCGGTCTACATTGAGTATAACTGTAAAACATTTAGAAAATTGTTACATTTAAAAATGTACTCTAATTAATTTTACAATAATATTATAAGCAAAAGTTGACTTGAAATAATGTACATATCGATATAATTTTTGCAGGTTTAAAATAGTTTGCATTTTATATTATTGAAACGAGCATGAATATTAATAATCAGAGTAAACACATATCACATCACATCATTCATAGGTGACCAATGTCGAATTTCATTACGACCAGTGGCCAGCAATTATTCCTATGTATTTACATGGTGTATACGTGTGTGTGTGTGTGTGATGTTGCCGTTTTATCCGGTAATTTATGCGCGAATTAATTACATCCGGCCAGGGGAAAAAAGGGGGCGTCTAATTAAACATCGATTGCGGGTAAAGTTGAATAATTGTTTGTCGCCCTCGAAAACTTGTTTGTTCGCGTGAATTTTACCGAAACTTGCCTGAAACGGTCGTTAATGAATTTATCGTTTCGTCAAACTATGTTAACACAGATTTTAATTAATCGATCGTTTTGGAACAATTGCGATTACGGTAAAAATACAGGTGTGTGTACTTGGTGAACTTTAATAATTATATTACATAGTTTCGATGATTAATTACTCTGGAGAGTTGATGAAAACTAAATATTTACTTTGGCCGGCGATCGATTTTCGCTCAGGTTTCTGGGGGGATGGATTTAAAGTCGCCGGATCTAATAAATCAGAGCAGATGACGGCGGTGACTTCAGTTATCGGGGAGAGAGGGCTTAATTAGTAAACATATTACATTCCGATGGCCAGATGGCATCGCTACCGTAATTAGTTTGATTAGGCTCGTTCTCGGATGTAACTCAATTAATTGTATTCGTATTGTTTCTAATTATTAAATTATAACAAGTTAATTCCTTAAAAGATATTGATAAATCAAATAAAATTAATGTACAACCTTTCACTGCCATAAAACATACGATTCTAATTTCATTTTTGAAAAATTTTGCTCTGTTTACAATCATTGTTTAGAAGCGCTGAAGAATATTTCTGTCCAGTTTCTCTAATTACTTCTTCGAATCATTACCTAGCTTAGGTAACCTAATAATTAGCCTAATTTAAAATCAACAAATTGAAGATAATTAAATTCGAAAGTAATTAAAAATCACCAATTGAAGCTATGTCATTATTTGATGACCGCATCAACCACTCAAGCAAACAACAAGTTGAACAATTTTAATCACGATAAGCGTAATTACTCTCTCGTACTGTTTTAATTGCAGTAGTTCTGACCGGACGGACGGACGGACAGAAGGACGAAAGGGTCTCCGGAGACCTCAAGTGTCAGTAAAAACAGTTGTCATGGCTCAATGTTTGTTAATATTTGTGTGTGTGTGTGTGTGTGTGGGTGTAGGTCGGACTCCGCCTTCAAGTTTTATCATAACACAAATGAAGGGCCCGACAAAGGGCCCGGAATAGGCGCGTGTATACATCCTGCAAACCAACAAGAGCAATTACAAAGAGCGTGGGGTGGGTGGGGTGTGTGGTTTGGCCGAGGAGTTGACGCCGGTATTTTTCCTGTCAGCACAAGGGAATCTTAAAAATTCCAATAAAGCGCCCTAATTCTCTTCATGTAATGTAATCATTTCATTCCGCCCTCTCGAAATTGCCCGCGGAAAAATTTAGTGGTCACATAAATTACTTTACACGGCGATTAAATTTAATCAACAAAAGGATTACTTTGGGTTTTTAATTTTCTTAATTATTTCAAAATAAAGTATATAAAAACATATAAATTTAAAAACTCTATAATAGAAATACTATGTTTGGACTTTTTAGATAACTCTTAATAGTAGAAAGAGAAATCACTCATATCAAAAATAAAATTGATTCTTATTACTTAACTCTTACAAAGGCAGAAAAAAGTAATTCATTGGTACCTTTTTACACAAGGCACTGTATTCAAAAGAATCAAAATTTAATCACCAGGCCATTTTTTACAAAAAAGTGAAATTCATAATAATAAATTCATAAAATTTGTCTCATAGGTAAGCTAATTGGATTATAACATATTAAGAAAATTATTTATTTATTCATTTTACTTTACATGTAAACCTTAAACAATTAATATACATTTTCAATCTACTTAAAAATTTAGAGCAGGGAAAATGCAGGTGGATTTCACGTAGGGTTCTTCCACTCAGACCCACATTGCTCAATGATGGTATCCTCACCAGTAGTATATTTTAGCTATTTTAGGCAATATTTTGGCTATTACTGGCTTATTTTTTATATTTTTTATATGAGACTCTTTTATGTGACTTTATATTTCATTTAAATTTAATATTTAGATTTATGAATACATGAACACCCAGGCAAAACTCATCTGATTGGAGGATGGGTTAGAGGCTACCCAGCTACCCTTCATACATAAATAAAGTTCAATTGCAATACCCTTTTATGGTCTTAGACATTAGCAATAATATAATTGAAACATAGCGATTTTTGGAGTATATATATATATATATATATATATATATATATATATATATATATATATATATATATATATGTATATGTAGGGTGGGTGGGTGGCCTCTAACCCGCCCTCCAATTCTTAAAACCCACGCGGCAATTTAACTAAAATTAAAAATATTCTTATGTAGATAACAGTACATAAATGTATTCAATAAAAAATTTACTGTATGCACATTATTTTATCTAAAAGTTAGCTTATAATATGAAAAATGGAGGGTACATTAGAGGCCACCCACCCGAAGCTTGTAGTTTTGACTTTAGTAATAATGCTAAATATTGAAAATAATTTTATTGTAGTTTGTAGGACGAATACGTTAAAAGAAGAGGTTTTGAAGTTTTTCTTTGAGGTGATTGGTACATATTCCAAATTTGCTTATAATATTTTTATTTAATTCCCACTCAACTGACCTTATAATGTTCAGCACTCCTAAAATTTAAAATAAATTCTATAAATATCAACTTTCGACTAATTAAATTTAAATAACAGTTATATTGAGACATATTTAAGTAAGTGACTAAAAAACTAGCTGCCTTATTCTTGTTACAAACATTGTTTGCTATTTTTATTATGATCATAAATTTCCTTTACCAAATAATATAAATATTTATTTTTGAAATCAGAAGAAAATTACACAATCAATGAGTAGTTTTTGTACATTAAATTTTAAATACAAAGTTTCTACTATAAAGTTTTGAAGATATCCATTTTAGATTTAGCATTTAAGTTTTCATAAATTTGGCTACTTATTTTAATAAAATGAAATCTCTATATTCATGTTTATCTTCTTAAGTTATATTTTTTTAAACATTTTTGCTTATAACTTTTGGTTTTTATCACAAATATCATTCGAGTTAGGCGCCTACCATCCAAACTTTGTAATATCAATTTTCTCTCAAAACCAGTTGATATTTTTAGTAGGCATTAGTTATAAATTACCAATTTATTTAAAATATGCTTAAATAATATTCAACGGCTTTTTAATTATTGTTCATTAATATGAATGTTTAAAAAGAAAATACTTGATGAATGTATAAAAATCACTGTAACCACTTAATATTATCTTCAGTACAAAACTGTTATTTGGTTTTAGTCAAATTATTTAGTTGTTCGAACCTTCCACTTTAAAATTATGTTCACTTTAAAATGTTAGATCAAACAGCGTATCTATTGGCTTAAAATATTCCATATATTTTTATTGTTGTGCTATGCATTATATTAGCCACAGAAAAGTATTGAATCGATATTAATAAAATTTTATCGAACGAAAATATACGTTTTTAGATACCATTGTAACATTTTTTAGAAATGGATAAGTCTGTTAATGTCAATAAATAATAGAGACGGTACATTCTTTATTTTTTTATTATTCATCTGAAAAACTGGAACACTTTTTTTTTGCTAAAACACCAGAAGTAGATGGTTCCTTTATAATATGGACATTTTGAGAAAACTTATCAAACAAATATACTTGATGTTTGAAGCCATTACTTTGTGATAAATTTTTGAAAATTAGGACGATAAATGAAAACCGTGCGTGATAACAACAAAGTGAGCTTCATTTATCGTCTTAATTATCAAACAAAAGTTTAAGACACTCAACTTTTGTTAGAAAAATTTCCATGTTTATAAAAGAAGCATCTTGCTTGTAGTGTTTTAACAAAAGTGTAAAAATCATTATGTTTTAACCATTTATGGATTACCACGTCGCAATCTTTATCTTAAAAAAGTTAAAGATAATAAAACTTTCATTAAAACAAAACTTTCATTTAAATAACACTGCTTATCCTTTCATCTCACTTTATTTTCTAATGATTAGATATATATATTTCTATATATTTAAGTGAATGGCATCAAACATCGTTTGATAGTATGCACGGTATTTTAAGTAAAGGTTAGCTTATAATAATAAAATTGGAAGGTGGAATAGAAGACGCCCACCGACCCTACATATTAAAGTCCTTAGCAATAATATTAATATTAAAATTTATGGAAACTAAAATAGTGATAGTAATAAAATATATATGTATATGTAGGGTGGGTGGGTGGCCTCTGACCCACCCTCCAATTCTTCAAACCCACGCGAGAGTTTAACTAAAATAATAAAAATTTTCTTACGTAATAATGTAATAGTATATTACATAACGAGAGTTGTAAGTCATATATTACGTACGAGTGGAAAAGTTGCGCACGAGCCGTTAGGCGAGTGCAGTAATTCCACGAGTACGTAAGTGACATACAACTCGAGTTGTGTACTATACTTTTTCTACTCCCATTCATTATAATTTGGAATACTTTGCAATATTGAGGTTATTAAAACACTTCGCAGCATCAAATACATGGCCCAAAGAGATGAGGGTTTGTATTTCTTACTTATTTCCCCAAAATAGGCTAATAACACATTTTCCGAATACTGAACACTATTCATACGCCAATCTATGAATTTACGGTAAACCACTTCATAACGCTCTTTGGATTTTTCCGGGAGAAGATCCGCTGCGGTATGTTCTGCTAGTTGCCTAATTTCTGGTGGAGTTCCAACAATTTCTTCTGTGGAGTCACTTTCACTCATTTTAACGATGAATAAATGAATTATTAACAATAATTAAACCAAAAAAACGTCAATGTAATATGTATTCAACAACGATAAATGTCAAATTCATTTGTCTAGGCTACTTGATTTGAATAATATAGTTACGTAATATATTACGTGCTAGTTTTTTCTTCATTACGTGCATGTATCATAATGCCATGGTTACTAATCAACAAACGATTGCGTTATTGCTTACTTACTACTATGGGAGTAGAAAAAATTTTATTACAAAATAGTTTCAACTATGCAGATTATTTTAAGCAAAGGTTCACTTATAATATAAACATTGGAGGGTGGGTTAGAGGCTAACCACCCACCCTACATACATAAATAAACATAAATTACAATATTTTTTATTGCCTGGGCATTAGCAATAACATTAATGTAATGTTTACTGGAAACTAAAACAGTGATAGTGATAAATTACAAATGTATATGAAGGGTGGGTGGGTGGCCACTAATCCATCCTCCAATTATTTAAACCTACGCGATAGTTTAACTAAAATTAAAACTATTCTCATGTATGTAATAGTGCATAAATTTATTCAATAAAAATTTTGATGTATGGACATTATTATTATTATATTATTTTATTTAAAAGTTTGCTTACAGTATAAAAAATAGAGGGTAAGTTGGAGGCCACCCATCCACCCTACATTTAAAAAGAAACTTAAATTGCAATATACTTTTTTATGATCTTCGGCATGTTTTAATTTTTGGAACCTACACTGGCAATAAAATATAATTTTATATATATAGGGTGAGTGGGGGGTCTTCTCATCCATCCTCCAATTGTTCGAAACGACGCAAACTTAATTTAATTTAATTTAAAACTATTCTTATGAGCGCAATAAAGTATTATTTCTAATGCTGGAGACCATAAAAAGTATTACAATTTAAGTTTATTTATATATGTAGAGTGGATGTGTAGCCTCTAACCTTCCCTCCAATTTAAATTTTATAAGCTAACCTTTAGTTAAAATAATGAACATATAGTTAAAACTTTTTTAGAATCAAGTTTTACATTATTACGCAAATAAGAATAGTTTTAATTTTAGTCAAACTCTCGCGTAGGTTTCGACAATTGGAACGTGTTTAGGGGGCCACCCTCCCACTCTACATATGTACTTACATTTCATCACTATCACGGTTTTAGTTTATTTATCGTATAAGCTAATCTTTAGTTAAAATAATACGCCTACAGTTAAAACTGTTTTAGAAACAAATCATATATTATCTGATACCTCGGAATAATTTACTTTTAATTAAACTCTCGCGTAGGTTTAAACAATTGAATGGTGGAGATTATAGGTCACCTACACACGCTACATATATTGATTTATTTATTTATTTATTTATTTAACGGGAAATACTTAACACCAGGTACATTTATTAATACAAACGATAAATATAATACTTAAAACAATAATCTATACAACTAGAATAATTATAGCAGTTTAAAAAAAAGACAAATGGCGTTTAAAATTAGATTTGAAGCCGTTGTATGAAGGATTAAAAATATGAAAACAATTATAGCAATTAAATAAGTTTACTAATCTCATAATTCGGTCAATAGGGTTATTACTACTAATATTTGAATGAAATGTATTTATGGGAAACAACCAATTTTATATTCAATTGCCCTAAAAAAATTATTTTGAACGCTTTCTAGTGATTTAACATTAGATAATGTATGAGGTGACCAAATAACAGACGCATATTCCAAATGGCAAAGAACTAAACCGCAGTGCAAAGCTTTAATGCAAACAACGTTAAGCTGCCGACCAATAAACCAAACAAAACCCCACTTTCTCCTTGCCTTACCACAAATAATTGCTATATGCGAATTGAAAGACAGCTTATAGTCAAATAAAACACCCAAGTCTATTACCTCCGATACTCTTTCCAATTGTAACAAATCAATGGAGTAGATAAAATCGATACATTGAGATCTTCTGCAGAAAGAAATAGAGGAACATTTATTAACATTTAAAAATAATCTATTTAAACTACACCACTCCTTGATATTATTAATATCATCTTGGATTAGTTTGCAGTCAGTGATTGAATTACCCACTTAAATAATTTGAGATCATCCGCGTATAATAGAAATGAGACCCTTGAGGTACACCTGAACTTACATTAATAGAGTTAGAAATAAAACCAATAATACATACCCTATGTGTTCTATTTTGTAAAAATGACTGGATACAAGATAGTGTTGCTTTGTTGAATCCAAGAGCGCTAAGTTTCTTTAGAAGAATAGAATGGTTAACTTGATCAAACACCTTGAAGAAATCAGTGTAAATTGAGTCAACTTAGTGGGACGTATCCAAAGCCTTTGATAAATATGGTTTATAACATAATAAAGTACGCTGAAGAGATTTGTAAATAGGTATGACGTAACTTGTTTTCCAAATTTTGAGAACAATTCCCAATTGTAGAGATTTTAACATTAGATCATAAATTATACTACATAATGAATAAATCCAATTTAACACTAAGCAGCTTGATATACCATCAGGGCCAGATGATTTACTAAATTTTAATTGAAGAATAAAATTAAATACTTATTTTTTATACCCTACACGTATTGAATCATTAACAGAATTACTAATGTTTGAGGTACAGGTGTCATAATGAATATTCTCAGTGTACACCCTTGAAAAAAACATTTACTATATCATAACCGCTTGAAAATTTACCATCATTATATTCCATTAGATTTGGTATACCATTTTCATTCTTTTGGCCACGAGCATATGCCCAAAATTCGCTTGGATCAGCTGTGAGTTTAGATTTAACTGTGGCTAAATAATTTCTATAAAGATAGTGAAATAGTAACTTACATTATGGACGTATGTTAGAAAATAGTTCAGTATCATTAAATGAACCACTTTCTTTGAACCTTTATGAGCCAGTTTTTATTTCTGCATATTAAATTTTCAGTTCAGCAGTCATCCATTTAGGATAAGTGCTACAAGTTAGGTTAACAAATTTGGAAGGAATAAATAAATCCAAATCCAAACCAGACTGAACTACCTGTTTCGTGTACAACTGTTGAAAGTGTACGAATAGCAAAGAAATATCATAGGCTGAATGGTGTTCACTTAAATTTAGTAATACGTTGTCAGAGAGAGTTACGTCCGCACCAGGGATGTTACAAAAAAGTAAATCTAAAAATACCTCTGTAGAATTTGGAATTATATTTATTTGAGACAAATTTAAAAAAATATAGGCATCAACAATGCACTTAGCCTTTGTGTCGGATGGTTTCAAAGTATGAGTAATTATACCACCATTATTTCATTTAATACATGGCAAAATGGCAAATTATAATCTCCGCATATTAATATTTTATCAATATTACAATGCTGATAAAGATTTTCCAACGTCGAACAGTGATTTAAGTAACACTAGACAGAAGAACTAGGCGGAACGTAACCCAAAGAAGAAGGAAATCAATGGAATGTCATTATTAAACTGAATCACCAAATTTGCTTCTCCATTTGATATTCTTGCATTAAGTTCATTTTTAATCTTCTTAAAGTAAGCCAGTTGCTTTTTAGTTCGGTCTGCATGAAATTGGTAGTTGGAAGAAGAGTTAAGGGCATTACTTCTTAAAACATCCTTAGCTTCCGATTCTTAATGCCGGTGAAATCATCTTTAATCCTTGTAACAATATCAAGAGCGGACGATTCAGGTAAATTACAAAGCATAACATTGCACATTCTTTTACGTCTCTCGTCCACTTCTTTCAAAATATTTTCATAGTGATTATAGTTGATCATCATTGGCAGAGATGTACTATATTCCTCATTAGACACGAAGTGAACTTGAGAATTTTCTAACTTTTCAATACGATCTTTCAATTTATCCGTGGGTTTGGTGGCAGTGTTTATAATTTCTTCTTTAAACTCACAAAATGTTTCTGTTACGATACGATTAAGCGACTCGACAGTAATTACATCAATATTAGTACTTGAAATAGGATCAACACACTTTTGGCAAACCCAATTCTGTTTTGCATTATTATTAATAAACGCAATCTCAATTTCTTTCAGTCCCTTGCATTTAATATGAATAATTTTTTTACACTTACCAAGGCATTTAATTTATATTTAACTGCTATAACTGTTCTAGTTTTCAAAAATAGTTACATTCATATTATTGCTAATGTCCACGATCAGAAATAATATTGCAATGTAAGTTTATTTACATATGTAGGATGGGAGGGTGGCATCTAACCCGCCCTCCAATTTTTAGATTTTAAATGAACCCCTACTTTATATGCATTCGGTTAAAACTTTTTTAGAATAAAATTATGTATCCATTATTCATACATAAGAAAAATTTCATTTTGGATCTTGCGTAAGTGTACTCTAACCCACCCTCCAATTATTCGAACCTACGCCAGAGTTTAACCAAAATTAAATTATTCTTCAATTGACCCTAGTTTTCATCAAAAAATAAGCTTCAGTGATGAGGTCCATTTCTAGATGAACGAGTATTTCAACAAACAAAATTCTAGTATTTGATTGATGATTATTATTACTACTTCTTTTGGCCTGAATTGGATGATATGTGATTTCAACAGGAAGGCGCTATGTCCACAAAGATATGCGACGTTATAAATTTTGCACGAGCGATTTGTGGGCATGATCATCTCACGTAGAGGTGGTGTAAAGTGGCCACCGAGATTGAGCGATTTGACTCCGTTAGACTTTTTTCTTGTAGAGTTTTCTTAAGTCGTAGGTCTAAGCAAATAAGCCACAAATCAGAGCGGCCCTCAAAGCCAAAATAACCCATTCCTTTCAAATTCAGCCTGATTAATACGCCAAAGTATTGGCATATTGGATATTTTGGACATAATAGCATAGATTGGTCTTTCAAGCGAATAAAAAAATTGCGATGATATCTCACATGTACTTTATTTTATTTAAATTTAAAAATAGAAAGCACTTAATAAAAAATCCTAAAGTATGGACTTGACAATTTCTATCGAAGGACGTTTATATTATTAAAATAAAAAATGCCATACAGAACGTTCTTACCTATAGGATGGAACATTAATTCAGAATCGAGTGAGGAGATTTTCACACGCAACAATAAATCCCGCTGGAAATCTACAAGAGACACGAGACAGAGGGCAATAAATAATAAGGGGAAACCGCCGCTTCTGTCCCGATTAATATCGATACACGTATGTAACATAAAAGTCGATTTGCATACGTTCCTCCCCCTAAATTTTATCCGCTCTCGTATTTTTTTTCATGGCTCTCGTTATATAAAATCGCACCGTGGGAAATAAATTCATATAAATTTTGGATGGGGTTTGTTACGCGCGATTTAGTTGTGCGACGTCCATAAATTCCGCGTCGGTGTCAGGGTTTTTCGAAATTTATTTCGCGACCGCGATTTTGCGCTATTTTATATACATTCTCTTTTTTTTAATTCCAATTCCGACACACTATTTCCAATTAAAATGTTTGACGAGGAATGTGAAAACTCTCAGTTTTATAGACTCGAAATAATTTTATATGGTGTATTAATACAATGTATAAAGCACCTTCGAGGGGGATCGAAAAGAGGTTTCCCGGAATCAATGTGCTTATTAAGTCGTTTGCGCTTTTACGGTTGAATTTCCGCCCGTATAAACCGGCGATTTCATGCATGTGGGATTTTATGGTTATTAAATGCGCGCGTTATAGGTTAATGGGTCATATTTGATGGAACTTTAATTCGGGATTTTAATATATTTTATTAGTACGTTACGACATAGAAATTTATTATCTCATAAGATTAATATTTAAAAAAAAATTAAATTAAGTTCTTTTGTATTTAAATACAAGGTTTTTTTGCATATTGCACACAATATTTTTAATAATAAGTAGTTAATTAATAATTCACATAATATTTTACCAAGTGATAAATGAGAAATAAATACAAGAAATATTTTTAATCATGAATATTCAAAAAGCAATTATTTATTACTTTTATTTAATTAAAATGATTAATAATGTAGTCTATAAATTTGATATATATATATTCATTATTATTATTATTTTAATTAACCTTTACGCGTTCATTGTGCTATCTAAATTAAACGCTATCGAAAATATTCAATTCGTATAAAATTTGATAATAAATCGGACGTATCTAGATGTGTCCGAAAATGTTTGCGCACGTATCAGATCGGATTATATCCGTAAATTTTAAATTAAAATTATTCCAGGCGACGGCATCGTAAAATATGATGTTGCTGAACAGTCAATGGAACGAATGGAATTTCCCATTTTCCAAAACGAAAGAGCAGCAGGGGGTGGGGAAGGGGCGCGCTTTGTTTCCGCGTATGCGATTCATTCGATTATGGCGGGCGTAAACTATTTCCACCGATAGGAAATCGATGTCAACCTAATTAAATCCTTAAGTTAAGGTATTGTTCTCAAACAATGCATATTATTAATATTTTTCTTAACGTCCAAACATGTTTAATAATAAAATTCGGCCTAAAAAAGTTAATCATTTCTTTATTTATGGTATATATAATCATCAATATAATAATTGAGTTTAATTATATTTAATTAAAAAAAGTATCTAATAACCTGTTATTTTCGAAATATAAGATTCAATTATTTTTTTCATACGTGTAGAAGAAATTAAAGACTAATATCATTTCAACCTTAGGGATACTATTACACGTCGAAATTAGAGACGCAAAAAAACTAAGGCAAACATATTCCATTAACATCGCCCGCCTTCGCCGTCTGGCTTAAGCATTTTCGCTGCCCCCGCCTCCCCGAAAAGTTTTTGCCCTTTTCGCCAATTTCTGCTCGACCCTTACGAAAACGAGTTAGTTACACGAACTTGTTATCGGCCGATCCGCCTTATTGATTGTTTAATAGCATAATAGAACTTTTCTCCTACGCTAATTAACAGCTAGCTGGCTAGGCTATTGCCTTACACGTGTAACCTTATAACGCGCCGGTAATTAACGTTTATAATTTTCATCTAAAGGTTATATTACGTATTAATTATATAATGGAAAAATATTAAACCCGATTAATTCAATATTTACTAGCATAAACCCGGCGCATCCACCATAATGATAATCAACTCGTGTAAATAAAATCCTATGAAACGAAAGAGGGATAAATAATTTAAGGAATACTCTTCTTTTATAAGAGAACGAATATAAAGAGAACTATTGAATTATCGTTAGAACACCGATTATTCTGTGGAAAAGGGGGTACATTTGTATGCGGAAAATCTAATGGATTTCTCGTGTGGAGCTCGACACTCCATCGAAATGGACACTTTTAGGGTGGTGTTTGATCCAGATCATTCGTTACGACCATTTTGAAATTTGCATTTTACAAGTCCGATGAGCTCGAGTTTATTGTTTTAGGAATTTCCACTCCGCACACCGAAAACGTTAGGAAATTATATAGCAAAAATAAAACATTTGTTTTTTGTATTCCATTTTCTTTCATATAACAGATTTATTATTCGTTTATGAAATGCCCTCCTTTTGGTTTTAGTAGGATTAAATTTTTAAACAGTACAGACTCCCTACTAATACCATTTACTTACTTGTTAAGGAAGTTTTCACGTGAACTTTTCGGCAAGCGGAGGGGAAAAAAGGAGCGAAACTTTCAACGTTCTAGCGTTGCACCACACTGGAATTCCTCGCTTGCATTCGAAAGAACTCACCCGACACCTAATTTCAGTTAAATTAGTTCGGAAACTAGAGTACTGCAACAAAAATTTTATGGACGAGGATCTCCACTTTTTCATTCTCATTTACATTATCACACTCAATCTTCCAATTATGGTAATCACTGATATTACCTTTAAAAAAATTCCTTTAATATATGCAAACATCTAAATGACAAGAGAAAAAAAAATTACACAAGATTTTTAATTGTATTGTGTATTTAATACAGGTATTGACTATACAATTGAAAATCTTGTGTAAAATTTTTATTTAATAATAATTGCTAATATAAATTACAAAAGAACAAAGTTATTCATATTTTTAATTTATAAAATGTGCAAACCTCAACAATTACTTATTTAATTGCTTACAGATTTAATTTGGTGTATTAAGTAATATATATTTATGTTATATATATTGGAGGCTTTTACTTCGTTATACATTTTTGTAAATTGAATAAAACACAATAACTTTGTTTGTATAACTTGATACAAACAAAGTTATCGTGTTTTATTCAATATATATTTATAAAAAATGTTATGAGCACATAAATATCTGTAAGTTAAATTGAAATAATTTCATGTATGAGCGCATGTATATTTACGAAACAACTGTCAACAGTTTAGTACGAAAGTTCAACCTTAAAATTTCAATAAGAACTAGTTAATAAGTTCCTCGGTCGGACCGGAGAAGACTGCCGAAGTAGTTCCCGGAACTTGCCCGTCTTCTTATTGAAGTTTTCCGATTATGCAGAAATATCAACACTTCGGATCATGAAAAACTTCTTTATTAAAAGTGTAACAAATATTTTCATGAGGAAATTATATATTTTTTCCCTTAATGATACAATATATATATTCATTAATAATTCGTTTCGTAAATAATAATGAGTTCATTTTACGTTCGTTAATAGAAGGAAAAACTATTAAAAATTAATACTAAACATTTTAATAATAAAAATACTCTTCATTATTCTTAATGGAAATTTATTTTCAGCCTTTTCAAGGGGATTAACTGTACACTGTTCAAGATTAAAGGCAATAGTGTTTTAATATTAAATATATACATCAAATATGTTTAATAAATGAACAAAACATCACAGTCGAATGGATTTTTTTATCTTTAATAATTGTTAAGCTTTTATATTGAAAAATAAAACTAATAGTTATTTGTAAATTTAAATTATGTAAAATAAATAGTTAGATAAATTCTGATGATGAGTAATTAACATTCAAATTTGCATTAATAATGATGCTGACGCACTAATTAACTTTCTATATATTTGCAATAGGTCAGCCTATATTTTCGGTAGTAAATGGAAATCGAATGGATTTATCGCGGTTACTCCGTTTATATCAATATTGTTATCGGGCAAATAGAGTGAGTTCGAAATTTTTGAATCCGCTGTTGATCCACGCACAGCCAACCGTGTTTATCGTTTATTAATTATCTGCGAATATTTACGCGGTTGGCTATATAAAAAAAAATTAAATTGGATTATTTCATGTTGATTAAAAGTGGTGTTCATTATATTTTCGTCAATTTTTGTTTACTTTTTGGTACATTGTGTTTTTTTTTACAATGAAAATATAAATCTATTCTACCGAACTAGAATAGAGCATGTAAAAATATTGCTTTTTTTGTTTTTATTGCATAAACAATATTATTAAACATCAAATACAATTGGAATTGTGGATACACGCATTTATGATAAAAGCACCATTTACGGATTAACAATAAAAACGTTCATGAATAAAGCAATACAGACAATAAAAAACGTAATAAAAATGTAATTGTCATATGTATAATTTAATTATGATACTCTATTCAAATGGCTAGAACTTTTTAAATAATACAAGATGCATAAATTGTTAACTATATCAATTAAAACTTTAATTTATGCCTTTTCTCACCTGCAAAAAATCATAACAAATATGTAATATTCTGAAAACAAAAATTGAAAAAGTCAATATAGCAAATAACAAGTTACAGATAAAACTAAGGAATTTCTGAAAATATATTACTGAAATTAGAATGAAAAAACATTCAAAAAAATAAATGTTCAAGTTAAAAAATGTAAACTATTAAACCATGCAATAAACAAAAAATAAAATAAATCTCTTAAATCAATTTTCTATATTAAAAATGATAGATGACAGATGATAATTGACAGTAATTTGATGACAAATAATTATCGGATAATAATTATCATTATTATAAGATGCCAACAACCACAGTAATAAAAAATAAGCAAGAGTAAACTGTCAACAAGTGACAGCTTACTGTTTACACAGGGCAGTTTATAGATGATAGTTGTCGTATGAAAGGAAACAGTTGACGTATGAAAATTGATCATCAAAATTATCAGGTGCCAGATGATAATGACTATAGTTACAAAACAAGAAAGACATGCAATCCGTATTTTTTGTCATTTTTGACAATTATATCATGACAAATGGTAGTTGACAGTTAACAGATAACATATTATAGATGACACTTGAGAGATGACAGATGACAAAAGACATATGACAATTGGCAGGTTACAATTGACAGTTGACAGATAGTTGAAGAATCATATACGACAAATGGTAATAACAAATAACAGATAACAATTAACCTATCATAGTTAACAGATGACAGTTGCCAACAACTACATGAACAATATAATCAAATCAATAATCAAAGTCTTCTTTTTGCTACTGTTTAATTTTTTAATTATCTACAAAAACATTATAAAATATGTGACGGAGGCGATCCTTTAAAGTAACAAGCTCGTTTACGCACACACAAATACACAAATCACACGGCAGAAAGGCCACGTGGTCGATAGCCAAATACTACTACTACTATAAAATATTATGGTTAGGAGAAACAATACGAAAAATTTTCCAAAAGAACACAATATTCCGATAATTAAAAGATGATAGATAACAGATGATTATTGACAGTCATCTGATGACAAATGACAGTAAACAGATGTTTACTAATTATCATAGTTATCAGATGCCAGACGACAACAACTGTAGTAACAAAACAAACAAGAGATCAAACTTTTTTTTGTCATTTTTGACAATTATCTGGTGACATTTGACAGTTGAGAGTTTACACATGACAATTTATAGTTGACAGATGACAGAAAACATGACAATTGATAGTTGATGGTTGACAGATTTCAATTAATAGTTGACAAATGATAATTGGCAGTGAAAATGATAAATGCCAATTAAAAGTTTACAAATTAAAGAATATAAAAAAAGATAACCGTTGACTACTGACAAATAAAAAATGACAATTAACAAGTGATAGTTTACAAATGACTTAGAAATTGTATCTTCCAATTGTGATGTGTTAACTATCACGTGTTAATTGTCATTTGCTATCTGTCACTAAAATATTTCAAAAGAATAATAAAATAATCCGATAATTAAAATATGATAGACAATTATCTGATGACAAAGGGCAATCGACTGTGTACACATGGCAGTTTATAGATGACAGTTGTCATATGAAAGAAGTCAGATGAAAAATGACAGTTGACAATTTACAGACGATAGTTGACAAATGACAAATGACAATTGATAAAAGATAGATGACAGTTGACAGTTTACGAAAGCACACCAAACTTACATGTTTAAAGATAAAATACTAAAAGAATTCTAAATAAAACGATATTCTGATACTTGAAAGCTAATAGCTAACAGATGATAATTGACAGTTGTCTAATGACAAGTGACAGACAACAGTTTACAAATGGCAGTTTATAAATGTTAATTCACAGATTATCGTTGACAGATGACAATTGATAGTTGTCAAATGATTGAAAGATGGTATATTGCAGATAATGTTTGGCAATTGGCATGACAAACGACAGTTGTTTGCTGAAAGATAGCAGATGACAATTAACAGATTATAGTTTGCAGATGACAGTTATCAGCAACTACATTCAAGACAATATCTGCAAATACTAAAACCTTCCAAAAAAAAGTACAATAATTCGATGTTTAAAAGATGATAGATTACAGATAATAATTGGCAGTTATCTGAAGACAAATAAAAAGATGCCAGATGACAACTACAATAATAAAACAAGCAAGAGTAAACTGTCAACAAATGGCAGTTTACAGTTTACACATGGCAGTTTATAGATGGCAGTTATCCTATGAAAGAATAAAAACGATAGTTGACAGATATCAAATGACAGTTGACATTTGATAATTAATCATCATAGTTATCAGATGCCAGATAATAACAAATACAGAAAAAATAAAAAGCAAATGATGAAAACAGTTTGAGAGATAATAGAAGACAAAATACATACGACAATTGACAGATGCCAATTGATAGTTCACAATGGTTGAAAAATAATATATGATAAATGGTAATTAGAAGTTGACAACTGACAGTTAAAAGTTTACATATGATAGTTTGAAGATAATCGTTGACTACTAACAAATAACAATTAACAGATCATAGTTTATAGATGTCAGTTGTCAATAACTGCATGAATAAAATAATCAAATCAAAGATCTTGTCAAAAGTTTTCTTTTTGTTTTTTTTTGTTTTTGAATATCTGCAAAAATGTTATGGTTAGGAGAAACAATACGAAAACATTCCGAAAGCGCACAATATTCCGATAATTAAAAGATGATAGATGACAGATGATAATTGACAATCATCTGATGACAAATGACAGTTAACAGATGATAATTGATAATCATCTGATGACAAATGACAGTTAACAGATGATTACTAATTATCATAGTTATCAGATGTCAGATGACAACAACTATAAACAACAAAACAAACAAGACATCAAACTCGTTTTTATCATTTTTGACTATTATTTGGTGACATTTGACAGTTGACAGTTTACACATGGCAATTTATAGTTGACAGTTGACAGATGACAATTGACAAATAATAGTTGACAGATTTCAATTAATAGTTGAAAAATTATATATGACAAATGGTAATTAGCAGTGGACATGACAAATGCCAATTAAATGTTTAGAGATAATCGTTGACTACTGACGGATAACAAATGACAATTAAAAAGTGATAATTTACAGATGACAGTTAGAAGATAAAGAACTAAATCATTCCAAAAGAGGACAATAATTTGATAGTTAAAAGATGATAGATGGCAAATGAAAATTGACAATTATCTGTTGACAAATGACAATTAATAGATGATAACTAAATATCGTAGTAAGCAGATTCCAGATAACACAACACTATAGTAAAAAAAAACAACCAAGACATCAAAAACTTTTTTCCTGTCATTTTTGACAATTGTCTAATAATAAAAAGGCAATTTACACATGGAAGTTTTTATATGACAGTTGTCATATGAAAGAAGTCAGGTGATAATTGACAGATGACAAATAGCAGTTGACAATTTACAGATGATAGCTGACAAATTACAATTGACAAATGATAAATGACAGTTGACAAATCTATATACCAAAATTACATGTCAAAACATACAATACTCAAACATTTTAAACAATACGATATTCTGATAATTGATAGCTATATAGTAAATAGTGACAGATGATAATTGTCAGTTGTCTAATGACAAATGGTACACAGTAGTTTACAAATGACAGTTTGTACATGATATTTGGCAGATTATAGTTTACAGATGATAATTGGCAATTGTCATGACAAATGACAGTTGAAAGTTTACAGTTAGTTACTTAGAGATAACAGATGCCCATTAACAGTTTACAGTTTACAGATGCCAGTTGTCAGCAACTAAATTCAAATCAAATCAAAGATAAAGAAAGAGTCTTGTTCTTGTTTTGTTTTTCTTTTTGAACATCTTCAAATATTAAAACCTTCCAAATGGGCACAATAATCCGATGGTTAAAAAATTACAGATGGCAGATGATAATTGGAAGTTATCTGACGACAAATGACAACAACAGATAATTATTATCATTATTATCAGTTTCCAGACGACAACAACTACGCTAATAAAAAAAGCAAATGGCAATTGACAGTTTACACATGGCAGTTAATAGATGACAGCTGTTATGTGAAAGAAGACAGATATAATAGTTGACAGATTACAAATGACAAAGCACCTTTGACAATTAATCATCATCGTTATCAGATGCGAGATGATAACAACTAGAATAAGAAAACAAACAAGAGATAAAAACATTTGTCATTTTTGACAATTATATGATGACAAATGGCAATTGACAGTTTACAGGTAACCGTTTGTAGATAATAGTTTATAGATGTAAGTTGACAAATAACAGATGCCAAATGATAACAACTAGAGTAAGAAAACAAATAAGAGATGAAAATATTGTTTTTGACATTTTTGACAATTATATCATGACAAATGGCCGTTGACAGTTTACAGATAACAGTTTATAGATAATAGTTTATAAATGTAAGTTTACAAATAAAAGATGACAAAAGACATATGACAATCAACAGATTACAAATGACAATTGGCAAACAGTAATTAACAGATGTTAGTTTTAACATTGTACAAGATGAACTCCGCCCTTCAACTTGCTGTCAAAATTGGTTTGTATATTTTTAATATTTTGTATTATCTATTTCGTATTAACTACAGTTTTTTGCGCAAGTGCGATAAATAATAAATAAATAAATAAAGATAATTGTTGACTATTGACAAATAACAGAAGATAATTAACAGATCATAGCTTACAGGCTTACAGATATCATTTGTCAACAATTGACAAATGACCAAGACAAAAGACTTCTTTTAGTTATTTTTTTGTCTTTTTGAATACCTGCAAAAATATTATGGTTAGAAGAAACAATACGAAAACATGCCAAAAGAGTGCACTATTCCGATAATTAAAAGACGATAGACGACAGATGATAATTGACAGTCATCTGATGACAAATAATAGTTATCAGAAGTTATATGACAATAACTACAGTAACAGCACAAGCAAAGCATCAAACTTTTCTTTTCTGTCATTTTTGACAATTAGCCCGTGTCAATTAGCAGTTGACAGTTTACTCCTCAAGGATCACATCTAGGTCCACTCCTCTTTAACATTTTCATAAATGATGTGGTAAGTTGTTTCACGAAAGCACAATGTTTATTGTTTGCTGACGACATGAAAATCTTTTTAAAAATTCGCACAATGGAAGATGCTGAGTTACTCCAGGCTGATTTACACTCATTCGGCGAATGGTGTAATGAGAATAAACTTGCACTTAATCTTAGTAAATGCAGGGTGATCACTTTTTCAAAGCGTGTATTTACTGTGAGTTATGCGTACTCCCTTTTCGGCGAACTTCTACCACGAGTAGATTGTATTAAAGACCTTGGTGTCACTTTTAATTCCAATTTATCATTTTCTACTCATATTACTAACATTGTGGCCAAATCCTATCGGCTTTTAGGATTTGTTAAACGAAATGGGAATGAATTTCGCGACTATCGCACCTTGATCCTGCTTTACAATGCTCTTGTTCGCCCACACCTTGAATATTGTTCCAGTGTTTGGTCCCCTTATACTAAGGTTGATATAGAGAAGATCGAGCAGGTTCAGAAAAAATTTGTGAGCTATTTATCATACAAGTGTAACATCGTCTTCAGTTATCAAAATTGTTTGTCCATCTTTAATATTACAAGTCTTGCTTCTAGACGTTTCAATTCCGATGTTTTACTTGTATGTAAAATTGTGCAAAATATTATAGATTGTCCTGACCTGCTCAATTTAATAGGCATTCATGTACCATCTCGTCGTCTGCGTGATACTACCGCATTCAGTATCCCTTTCCAAAGGACGGATTATGCCCTGCACTCGGCTGCAACAAGGATTTTAAGGCACGCTAACACAGTCACTCATTTTGATTTTTTTGCGGACTCGATCAATAGTTTGCGTCGATTACTTAATTAAGTTGTTATCTTCGATTTTTATGTATTTTAACTATTTTAATTATTTATATTTTATGTATTTTAACTATTTTAATTATTTATATTTTAATTGTTATTTTAACTATTTAAGTATTCTATTGTAATTGTTTTTTAACTTTTAATTATTTATATTGTAATTGTTTTAATCAGCAATTGTATTTTAAATGGCTTCCGTGAATAAACATTATTATTATTATTATTATTACACATGGCAGTTTATAGTTGACAGTTGACAGTTGACAGTTGACAGTTGACAGATGACAGAAAACATGACAATTGACAGGTGATAGTTTACAGGTGACAAGTAGTTGGAAAATGCTAAATGACATATGGTAATTGGCAGTTGACGTGATAAATGTCAGTTATAAGTTTACAGATAAAAGTTTTAACCATTGACTACTGACAAATAACAAATGACAATTTAAAGGTGATAGTTCACATACAATTAGAAGATACAATACTAAAACATTCCAAACCAATAATAGAATAATCTGATAATTAAAAGATTATAGACGGCAGATGATAATTGACAGTCTGATGACAAATGACAGTTAACAGATTGTTACTAAATATCATAGTTATCAGACTACAAATAACATAACACTACAGTAACAAAACAACCAAAAGATCAAAATCTTCTTTTTGTCATTTTTGACAATTATTTGGTGACAATAAAATGTATTAAGTTGACAGTTTATATAGTTTACAGTTGACAGTTGACAGAAAACATGACATTTGACAGATGATAGTTGACAGATTTCAATTGACAGTTGACAAATAGTTAAAAAATGATGTATGACAAAAGAGGACAATAATCTGATAGTTAAAAGATGATAGATGACAGATGATAATTGATAATTATCTGATGACAAATGACAGTTAAGAGAAAGTAACTAAATATCGTAGTTATCAGATCTCAGATGGAAACAACTACAACAACAAAACAAGCATGAGATCAAAATCTTCCTTTTTATTATTTTTGACAATTATCTGATTACAATTTGTCATATGATAGTTGACAGTTGATAATTTGCAGACGATAGTTGACAAATGATAAATGGCAGTTGATAAATTACGGAGTACTAGAATAATAGAATAATCCGATAATTAAAAGATTATAGACGACAGATGATAATTAACAGTCTGATGACAAATGACAGTTAACAGATGTTAACTAAATATCAGATTACAGATAACATAATACTACAGTAACAAAAAAACCAAGAGATCAAAATCTTCTTTTTGTCATTTTTGACAATTATTTGGTGACAATTCGGCAGTTTACAGTTTACTATACACATGACAGTTTATAGTTTACAGTTGACAGAAAACATGACAATTGACAGATGATATTTGACAGATTTCAATTGACAGTTGACAATAATCTGAGAGTAAAAGATGACAAATGACATTAAGAGATAATAACTAAATATCGTAGTTATCAGATTCCAGATGGAAACAACTACAGCAACAAAACAAGCATGAGGTCAAAATCTTCCTTTTCATCATTTTTGAAAATTATATGATTACAAGTTGTCATATGAATGAAGTCAGGTGATAGTTGACAGTTGACAATTTTCAGACGATAGTTGACAAATGACAGTTGACAAATTACAGAGTTCTATGTGAAATATAAATAATTTTAACAATAACAATAATGATATCAAATCAACAATATGTAAAATTTTTAAAAATTTGATAATCTTGAAGTAACAATTGACAAAAACAGTTAAATGAGAAGTGACAGTTAATAGATGACAAATGATAGATACGATTGATATCACGGTTGATAGATAACTGATCACAGTATATAGATGGCAGATTATAGAAGGTAGATTATATACGACAAATGAGAAATATAAAAGTAAATTTCCAAAAAAATACTTTTTTGGAAACCCCGGAGAAAAATTTTAGTTTCTACTAAAAATTAGAGTGTAAGAAGTAATATTTCAAAATGACAATAAAACAACTCCACTGCCAATGTGAGCTATAAATAAAAATTTCAATGAATTGAAATTATTCATATAGTAGTCCTTTTTTTGTTATAAAATTTTTAGAGAAAACACAGAGAAAATGTTAACGAATAATATATGCTATTTAAGAACTGCTAAATGGCAGATAATAATTGACAGGTAATATTACAGATGCCATATAGCAAATGGCAGATAACAGTTGACATATGACATATGGCAAAAATATGCTATTTAAGAACTGCAAAATGACAGATAATATTACAGATGTCATATAGCAGATGACAGATGACAGATGACAGATGACAGATGACAGATGACAGATGACAGATGACAGATGACAGATGACAGATGACAGATGACAGATGACAGATGACAGATGACAGATGACAGATGACAGATGACAGATGACAGATGACAGATGACAGATTACAGCTTACAGATTACAGATTACAGATGACAGAAAACAGAAAACAGATGATAAATGACAGAAGACAGAAAACAGATGATAGATGACAGATGACAGATACACACAACAGATGACGGATGACAGATGACATCTGGTGAAACGCTTAGACAATAGATGACACCTTTATAATAATACCTTTATTGGTGGTTTATTTGGAGAGTTAAATACTCCAAACTAAATCTAGTTTTCCCGTCTTAATTTGCGCTACGCTGGTGAGATCTAAAAAGGTCGAAACCGATCCGTGACTTGTTGTTAACAGGCAACAATAATTAAAAGATTTTTAAACATTAAATTAACTATACATAAGTTTCCAACTGCTTTCAATACATTAATGTTTTAATAATTGAATCTAACTAAAAATTCGAAGGCATAAATATAATTATTATTGCAAAGGGGTGTTTTATTTATTTATTTATTTTATATACGGGTGTGTTTCTTTATTGGTTTACTACATTATTGCTTTTGTTTTTTATGTGTGTGTGTGTACGTATGAGCGTGGTGCTTTCTGGTGTGGAACAAACATTCGCAATTAACAATGTATAATAATAATAATGGTGGTGGTGTGTGCATGTAAAATTAATTCCGTGAAAAAACTAATAGCTGCGGCGAGGGTCGCGTCATGTCGCCAGATAGCAAGGACTGCATGGACAAGGACGAGTGTCTCGACTTGCCCTGTCTAAATGGTGGGACTTGCATCAACCAGGAGCCCCGGCTGCGCTACAGATGCATTTGTCCGGACGGCTTCTGGGGCGAGAACTGCGAACTGATCCAAGAAGGACAAACACTTAAGCTCAGCATGGGCGCCCTCGCGGCCATCCTCGTCTGCTTGCTCATCATTCTCAGTGAGCATCAGTCAATCTCATTTCTCTCTCTCTCTATCTCTTTAGCTCTATGTAGTTGCACTTAGTCGATGTGTTATGCGCATGCTTATGCCTAGTACGCATGTCTCACTTATTAGATTGTAGTTAACGTAGCTTTAAGCATCGCCAAATCGTTAATTTCAGATACTTTTACACTGAGTAAGTATTAAAATATGTTTACAACCAAAGTATAGCTCAGATATAAAAGAAATACTAAGACAATGAGGTTTTTATAAACAGTTTCTACTTTATTTTAGAAACTGTATGCTGTTAAATATCCAAATACGTTTAAAATTAATATGTCTGTCTAATTAGATCACTATATTCAAATTAACTATATCTATGACAGAATATACATTCTAATACGAAATTTATTAATCAATTTATAATTTTTATTCTGCAAGGTCAAGGTCATATTTTTCATTGTATTATCTGGGTGACAATTTGGTATTAATTATTTTAATTCCTTTGATACTTACTTTGAAATAAAAAGTAGAAATTAAATTTGGCACATTTTCCCCACAACACATTTCCATACTCACACTCAAACTAAAAAGTATACCACTTGAATTTAACAGACAAACAAAAAAAATGCTAATAACAATAACACACCGTTCGACGCAATCTCCCGTTTTCCCGGCCACCAAGAATAATATAAACAAATTACTCCCGCGGTTACAGTCGCGCGTTTATTTTAATTGTTTTCATCGCCGGAGATAACTAACTAGCGTTATAAACATTTTCCTGCGGACGTGTCCGACCCATCCGCTGAATTACACCGACAACACTTTGCTTCCACAATTGAAACGTTCAAAAGCGACACTAGAAATTTCATGCATTTTCTCATAACAAGCCGGACCATTTGCATACTAAAATGTAAGTACACGTTTGCAAACTAGTTATTAGTGTTGTTCCACCATTAGTTGAATAAATAATTTGACAGGTTTTTAGTATGTAAAATTATTAATTACCTAATTATTAATTTGGTTTAATTCAAACAAATATTGGAATGCACTATGTAATCAAAGTATACATTATTTTAGTTAATCAGTTGCTTAAATTTATATACAATTATTTGTAAGATATTTTATAGAATTTACTCTATTAGTATAATATTTAGTTAGAAACATATTCTAGTAATTAGAGATATAATTATTTAAAACCTATATATAAATTTAGAATCCGTTGAAATATAAAATATTAAAGATTTTAATAAGGACGCTCAACTATTATATATAATAAGAGATAAATAAGGTTTTAACCACCTTTTAAAACTTAACTGGTGTACCTCAAGGTTCAGACTTTGATCCATTATTGATTTATCAATTACTACTTAACTGGAATTATTTTTCTAAAATTAATATGTTGGATACTTGAAGCCATAACTTAGTGATACCTCTTGAATGAGAAACTTTATCCGACGATAAATAACTGTACTTTGTTAATATCACAAAAAAATTCTTCAAGAAGAAATTGAAATCGGCAATAAAACAGTTGTGTATTTTAGAAAATACTTCAGAAATAACTTGAATAATTAAAATTCCAAAAAACAATAAGAATCTATAAAAAGACATTTTTTAATTTAAAAAACAATTGAAATTTTACAGGAAGAAAATTAAAAGAAAGATTAAAGTTAAAAACATTTGAACTAATTGGAATTTTACAAAAATTAATTGAAATCAGTAATTGAGCCATTTTAAGTTTTCTGAAAATAAAAATATTCACCTAGCACAATTAAAATGTTACACAAAAGTTGTCTGAAATAAAAATATTTGTAAATTTACGAAAATCAATTGAAATTTTACACGAAAAATTTGAATGAACAGTTGAAATTTGTAATTAAAAACTTACAAAAGCAATTAAATAAAATAATTTTGAATTTCTTTTCAAAATAAGCTTTTGTTTTTTTTCTAAAATACAATTCATTGAAAACGGCAATAAAACAGTTGAAATAATATACATTTTACAAAAAACACAAATAATTGTAACAGAAAGTAAAAATTGAAGTCGTCTAAAAAATAAAGTAATTGAAAATTTACGAAAAACAATTGAAATTTTACAATAAACAATTGAAATTTGTAATTTATATTTAAAAACAACTGAGGTATGTAAAAAAATATAATTCTGTTTTTAAAACTACCTAAATTAATTTAAATTTTTCAAAAAATATTCAAAAGAGACATTGAAATTTGTAAGAAAGCAATTGAAACAATTAAAATTATCAAAAAAACATAATTGATTTTAGTAGAATTTCCAAAAATAAAATTAGTTATTAATAATGGGTACATAGTGCCCGAAATGTACATTTAGTTGTGAAAAAATTAAAAGTGAAGAAAGGAATATAAATGTGTTTTAATTAAGTGAAATAAAGGAATATTTATTAAAACATTACTTAAAACAAGTAAAGAGTAATTGAATATTTACCAAAACCAATTAAAATTTTACAATCATTAAACAATTGAAATTTTAATTTATATTTAATAAAAACAACTGATGTATGTAAAAAAAATATAATTTTCTTATTAAAAATACCTAAAACAATTAAAATTTTCCAAAAATTATTGAAAAACAATTGAAATTTGTAATAAAACAGTGGAAACAATTGAAATTAAAAAAAAAACAATTGATTTTAAGTTGAGTTTTATAAACTAAAGAATATTTAAAAAGTTACCGAAAACAAGTGAAAATTTTCAAGAGAATATATTAAAATTAAAAATTCTGGAAAAAAAAAACTTTAAACAATTAAATTTCTACAAAAACTGCAAAACAATTGTATTACTTAATAAGAGATATTTTGTTTCAATTTTCTAAAGAAAAGAACATTTGATAATTCACCCAAAACAATTGAATATTTCACAGTTAACAAAAAACAATTGTAATCTGTTAATTAATTATTTAATTTATAAACTTTTTAACTAACGTTTTTAAATCTAAAATAATTCAATTGTACATTTTCTCAAAAAAAAAACATTTAAAATTTAAAACAATTGAAATTTTACAAAAAAATAAAACTTAAAATTCTGTTATAAAAAATTCACTAATAAAACCAAACAAAACAATTTAAATCCATAATAAATCAATAGTTCTTTCATTATTTTTCTTTTATCTTTGAATTATTTCAGGTAGATTTTCAAATATAGTTAGAATAGTTAAAAAAAAAACTTATAATTGTTCTATTACAGTTTTCAGTTGCTTTTGTTTTGTAAATTTCCAATTATTTCAACTGTTTTATTACAACAATCTCAAATTGTTTAAATAAGTTTATGATTTTGCTAGAAAATTTACAAAAAAAGTAAAATTATTACAGATTTTATTTTTTTCCGAAAAATTTTCATTATTCTAAGTGAATTTTAGAATCTTTTGGATTTCAAAGTGTTTTGTTAATTTCAATTGTTTTAACTATTTTAATACAGATGTAATATTAGAGATTTTTATCGTTTCTTTACTTTCTTTTTCTAACTTTCAATAATGTTAAGTGAATTGTAAATGTTTAATTTTAGAAAATTTACAATTATTTTGTTTTAAATTTGAATTATTTATTCGGTGTTTATAAAATTTCAATTATTGCATCGATGTCGCTGTTTATGGTATCACTTAAAAAAATTTGTTTTAATCGTTTTAATTGTCTTCTACCTGATAAAACCACTGTGTGGCGAAATAATTAAACAATAAAAACATTTTTTTGAAACAGTTACATTTTATCAGTGTTTTTCTAAAATTTCAATTGTTTTAACTAAATTTTAAATGTTTTTTTGAGAACATATACAATTGTTTTATTTTAGATTTTTAATGTTTTTTCAATTTTTTTGTTACATCTAATTTATATTAACTAATTACAAAATTAATTAACAGATTACACTTGTTTTCTTTTTTTAATTTTTTTACTGTAAAATGTATGTTTTAAGTAAATTTTCAAATGTTCTTTTCTTTATAAAATGAAGTGAAAAAATACATATTTTAAAATTGCTTTACAGTTTTTGTAGAAATTTATTAGATTGTTTAAAGTGTTTATTACAAATTTCACTTATTTTTTCATGTGTAATTTCATATTTTATAATTGTGTTTTAGTTTTTGTAAAAAATTATTAGATTGTTTAAAGTTTTTATTACAAATTTCAGTTGTTTTTTTTATATTCTTGTGAAATTTCACTTGTTTTAAGTAATCTTTTAAAAATTCTTCTCTTTAGAAAATTCTATTGCAATCAATTGTTTCTTTTTTACAATATAAATTAGATATTTCAATTGCTTTTCGTAAGGTTTCAAATACACTTTTTTAATTTAGAAAACTTTTCAATTTTTTTCCTATTACAAATTTCAAAATTTACTTAAACGAACTGAAATTTTAGAAGAAAAATTTAAAAGAACAATTGAAATTCCTAAAAACTAACATTTTACAAAAAAAAACGATTGAATTATATAATGAACCAATTTCAAATTTTCTAAAGACGAGAACATTTAAAATTTAAGCTAAAACAATTAAAAAAGTACATAAATTTAAAAAACAATTGAAATATATTACTCGACAGTTACAACTATTAAAATAAAACAAAACATTAAAAAAATCAATTTTTATTTATAGACTAAGACTACTTTGTAATATACTGACGTTCACATCCACTACAATTGTATATTTTGTTTATAACTGTTATATTTTTCTACATGGTGGCTTTAGTAAATAAAGAATTGAATTGAATTGAATTGAAACCTGAAATAAAATAGTTGAAAATGTTGAAAAATAATAAATTGAATAAACAAATGAAATTATTGAAATTTTATGAAAATAAAAACGAGAAACAATTGAAATGTGCAATAAAACACTATTTTTTTAAGAAAGCATTTAAAAATTCACTTGAAACAATTGAAATTTTACAAAAAAACAAACGAAAAAACAGCTGAAATCTGGTATAAAACAGTTGAAAATGTAAAAAAATATAAATTGAATCAACAATTGAAATCTGTAATAAAAACGGTTGAAATTCTACAAAACTAAAAACGAAGAAACAATTGAAACGTGCAATAAAACTGTTGTAACTTTTTTAAGAAAACATTTAAAAATTCAATTGAAACAATTGAAATTTTACGAAAAAAAAAAACTAAGAAACAATTGAAATATTGCGGAAAAAACTAAGAAACAATAATCTGGAATAAAGCAGCAGTTTACAAAAAATTTTATTTTCATTTTAAAAAGACCCACACTAATTAAAAAAAAAATCAAAAGGAATTGAAAAAACAATTAATTGTAATATAATTTTCTAAAATAAAGAATATTTAAAAAATTACTTAAAACAAGTGAACATTTTCAAGAGGATATGTTAAAAAAACAATGGAAATTTGTAAAAAATACTTTAAACAATTAAATTTTTACAAAAACGGCAAAACAATAATTTGTTTTTTAATTTCCTAAAGAAAAGAACATTTGGAAATGTACCTAAAACAATTTAATATTTGACTGTAAAGAAACAATTGAAATCTGTTAATTACCTTTTAAATTAGTTAATACAATTAAAATATTACAAACAATTTAATAAGCAATTAAAATCTAAAATAAAATAATTGTACATTTTCTCAACAAAAAAATATTTACAATTTATTTAAAAGTATTGAAACTTTATAAAAAAAAATAAAAATTAAAACTTAAAATTCTATTATCAAATTTCACTAAACACAATTTAAATTTTCAAAACAAACTTAGAGAAACAATTGAAATCCATAATAAATCAATTGTTATAGTTACTCATTGTTCTTTCAATTTTTTCTTTTAACTTTTTTGTTACAAAATTTACAAAAAAAAACTAAAACAGTTTTTACAGATTTCGTTTTTTTTTTGAAAATTTTTATTTGTTATAAGTTTTAGAATGTTTTGGTTTTCAATTATTTTTTTTGTTCATATCAATTGTTTTAACGGTTTTATTACAGATTTAAGTGTTGAAATGTTTTTTTAATTAAAATTGTTACAGATTTTGAATGCTTTTTTTAACTTTCTTTTTCAATTGTTTTAAGTAAATTACAAACTTTTACAAAATTTAATTGTTTCTTCAGGTTTTGTAAAATTTCAATTGTTTTAACTAAATGTTAAATGCTTTTTTAGTACATGTACAATCAATTTTTTTAAGTAAATTTTCGATTTTGTTACAAAATTAACAAAAAAATTACAGATTTCTTTTTTTTTCGAAAAATTTTAATTACTCCAAGTGAATTTTAGAATGTTTTAGATTTCAATTCAATTGTTTCAACTATTTTATTACATATTCAACACTTGCATGTTACAGATTTTGATTGTTTTTTTTAGGTTTTTTTAAATTTCAATTGTTTTAAGTGAATTGTAAATGTTTTTTTTTATAAAATTTACATTTTATTGCAGAATTTAATTTTTTATTCAGTGTTTTATAAACTCCAATTGTTTTAAGATTTTTGTTGTTTTTCTTAAATTTTTGTGTAATATTTAAATTATATTAACTGATCAAATAATTAACAGATTTAAATTCATTTTTATTTTTCTCTGTTATATTTTCAATTGTTTCAAATAAATTTTCAATTGTTTCAAGTAAATTGTTAATTCTTCTTTTCTTTGGAAAATGAAGAAGAAAAAATTACATATTTTAATATTGTTTCACAGTTTTTGTAGAAATTTAATTGTTTGTTTAAAGCGTTTATTACAAATTCCAATTGTTTTTTAAAAAATTTCTTGTGAAATTTCACTTGTTTTAAGGAATCTTTTAAATATTCGTTTTGTTAGAAAATTCTATTAGAATCAATTGTTTTTGTTGAAAATTTCTACTGTTTCAACTGTTTTATTACAAATTTCAATTGTTTTTCAGTTCTATTTTGAAAAATTTTAATTGTTTTAGGTAAATTTTTAAAAGTTCATCATTTAACAAAATTAAAAATTATTTTATTACATATCTCAATTGTTTTTGTAAAATATAAATTACAAAATTCAATTTTTGATTGTAAAATTTCAATTGCTTTTCCGAATTTTTCAAATATTCTTTTTTTTTAGAAAACTTTTTCTTTCTAAATATAATCTATTGTGCGCGTGTTTATTTTTGAAATTTTAAAATTTACTTAAAGGAATTGAAATTTTAGAAGAAAAATTTAAAAGAACAATTTCTAAAAAAAAAATTAAACAATTTTACAGGAAAAAAAACAATTGAATTATGCTATGAAATCATTTTGAATTTTCTAAAGACGAGAACATTTAAAATTTAACCTAAAACAATTAAAATTTTAAAAGTACTTAAATTTAAAAAACAATTGAAATATATAATTCAACAGTTACAACTATTAAAATAAAACAAAATTTAAAAATAACAATTGAAACCTGAAATGAAACAGTTGACAATGTTCAAAAATAATAAATTGAATAAACAAATGAAATTATTGAAATTTTATAAAAATAAAAACGAAAAACAATTTAAATGTGCAATAAAACACTATTTTTTTTAAGAAAGCATTTAAAAATTCACTTGACACAATTGAAATTTTACACAAAAAAAAGAAAACAATAGAAATCTGGAATAAAACAGTTGAAAATGTTAAAAAATAAATTGAATCAACAATTGAAATCTATAACAAAGGGTTAATAATAATAATAATTGAAATTTTACAAAACTAAAAACAAAGAAACAATTGAAATATGCAATAATACACTTATTTTTTTAAGAAAACATTTAAAAATTCACTTGACAATTGAAATTTTACACAAAACCGAGAAAACAATAGAAATCTGGAATAAAACAGTTGAAAATATTTAAAAAAATAAATTGAATAAACAATTAAAATCTATAATAAAACGTTTGAATTAATTGAAATTTTACAAAACCAAAAACGAAAAAACAATTGAAATATGCAATGAAACAGTTGTATTTTTTTAAGAAAACATTTAAACATAAATAATTGAAATTTTGCAAAACTAAAAACGAAAAAACAATTGAAATTTGCAATAAAACAATTGTAATTTTTTTTAAGAAACAATTTAAGAATTCAATTGAAACAATTGAAATTTTACCAAAGGAAATACGAAAAACAATTGAAATCTGGAATAAAATAGTTGAAAATGTTAAAAAAATAAATTGAATAAACAAATGAAATCATCAAAACTAAAAACGAAATAACAATTGAAATATGCAATGAAACAGTTGTATTTTTTTAAGAAAACATTTAAACATTCACTTGAAACAATTGACATTTTACAAAAAAAAACAGTTAAAATCTGGAATGAAAATGTAAAAAAAAAGCAATTGAAATCAGTAATAAAACGGTTGAAATAATTAAAATTTTACAAAACTAAAAACGAAGAAACAATTGAAATATGCAATAAAACAGTTGTATTTTTTAAAGAAAACATTTAAAAATTCACTTGACAATTGAAATTTTACACAAAACGAGAAAACAATAGAAATCTGGAATAAAACAGTTGAAAATATTTAAAAAATAAATTGAATAAACAATTAAAATCTATAATAAAACGTTTGAATTAATTGAAATTTTACAAAACTAAAAACGAAAAAACAATTGAAATATGCAATGAAACAGTTGCATTTTTTTAAGAAAACATTTAAACATAAATAATTGAAATTTTGCAAACTAAAAACGAAAAAACAATTGAAATTTGCAATAAAACAATTGTAATTTTTTTTAAGAAACAATTTAAGAATTCAATTGAAACAATTGAAATTTTACCAAAGGAAATACGAAAAACAATTGAAATCTGGAATAAAATAGTTGAAAATGTTAAAAAAATAAATAAACAATTGAAATCTTACAAAACTAAAAATAATATATAATATAATAATAATAATAACAATTGAAATATGCAATGAAACAGTTGTGTTTTTTTAAGAAAACATTTAAACATTCACTTGAAACAACTGAAATTTTACAAAAAAAAACAGTTAAAATCTGGAATGAAAATGCAATTGAAATCAGTAATAAAACGGTTGAAATAATTGAAATTTTACAAAACTAAAAACGAAAAAACAATTGAAATATGCAATAAAACAGTTATATTCTTTTAAGAAAACATTTAAACATTCACTTGAAACAATTGAAAAATTTTACAAAAAAAAACTAAAAACAATTGAAATTTGGAATGAAGCAGTTGAAAATGTTTAAAAATAAATTGAATCAACAAATCTATAACAAAAGGGTTAAAATAATTGAAATTTTACAAAACTAAAAACGAAGAAACAATTGCAATATGCAATAAAACAGTTGTATTTTTTAAGAAAACATTTAAAAATTCACTTGATATTTGAAATTTTACACAAAACGAGAAAACAATAGAAATCTGGAATAAAACAGTTGAAAATATTAAAAAATAAATTGAATAAACAATTGAAATCTATAATAAAACGTTTGAATTAATTGAAATTTTACAAAACCAAAAACGAAAAAACAATTGAAATATGCAATGAAACAGTTTTTTAAGAAAACATTTAAACATAAATAATTGAAATTTTACAAAATTAAAAACGAAAAACAATTGAAATATACAAAGAATAGTTTTTTTTAAGAAAACGTTTAAAAATTTATTGAAAATCATTGAAATTTTACAAAAAATTGAAATCTGGAATAAAACAGTAGAAAATATTGAAAAATTAACAATTGAAATATGTAATAAAACGATTGAAATAATTGATACTTTACAAAAATAAAAACGAAGAAACAATTGAAATATGCAATAAAACAGTTGTATTTTTTTAAGAAAACATTTAAAAATTCACTTAAAACAATTGAAATTTTACAAAAAAAAACGAAAAACAATTGAAAAAATAAAACAGCAATTTAAAAATTCATTTGAAACGATTAAATTTTTTTCAAAAACAACCTTTAAAAAACTATAATAAATCAATTGTAAATTTCAAAAAAATTGCATCAATTAAAATCTGCATTTCACTTACAGTTGAAATAATTTAAATTTTACAAATAAAAACAACAGAAATCTGCAATACAACAATTTTGATATTTGAAATACTATACAATTCAAAATTGCAATAAAAACAAATTGAAATTTTGTAAAATATAAAACAAACGTTTAAAAACATTTGAAAACTAACATAAAACAATTAAAATTTTACAAAAAACAATTGAAATCTCTAATCAAACAATTGTAGATTTTAAAAGAATAATTTTAAAGCTTACTTAAAACAATAGGAAATTTACACAAAAAAAAAACAATTTAAAATAATTTTATAAACAATAGAAACAAACAAAACGAAAAAAGTTAAAAGCAGAAGTCTGCAGTAAAACAATTCTAAGTTTTCTAAAAAAAAATTTAAAAACTTAATTCTGTAATAGAACAGTTTAACAATTAAATTAAAAAAAAAAAAAAACAATGAGAAACAATAGAAATCTGCAATGAAACGGTTGATTTAAATCTTTTAAGATAATTTACAACCGATTTATTGCAGATTTCAATTATTTTTTCAAATTAAATCAGTTTAAATTTCACAAAAACAGCTAAAAAAAAAACAATTGAAATCTCTAATAAAATAATTGTAAATTGAATTTAAAAAACTATTAAAAAATTTACAATTGAAAATAATATAGCAATTGAAATCTGTAATAAAAAAAATCCCAAATTAAAAAAAAACATATAAATGTTAAATTTATAATAATAATTTAATAGAAACAATAAAAAAATGAAATCTCTTATGAAGTCAATTCAAAATTTATTTAGAACAATTAAAGTTTTGCCAAAAAGAAATTTAAAAAAAAAACTTTTGAAGCCTGTAACAGTGGTTGTAAATTAAAAAATTGATAAAAACATTCGTATATTAATTAAATTAATTGAAATTTTCAAGGAAGAAAACTAAAAAAAAAACATTTGAAAATTTATTTAAAACAATTGAAATGAAATAAAACAATTGTAAATTTAAAAAAAAATATTTGACTTAAAACAATTAACAATTAACAAAAAAAATGATAAAGGCAATTGAACAGATTTCAAATAAACAGTTCTAAACTTTCTAAAAATATATTTTAAAATTTAAATGCAAATATTTTATTACATAACAGTATTTTCAAGAAAGAAAACTAAAAAAAACATTTGAAATTTCATTTAAAACAACTGAAATGTAATGTACATTTTAAAAAATTTGACTTAAAACAATTCAAAATTGACAAAAAAATTTAAAAAAAAGCAATTGAACAGATTTCAAGAAAGTAAAGTTCTAAACTTTCTAAAAATAGATTTTAAACAGTAAATGCAAATATTTTATTACAGAATAGTTAACGTAATGGAATTTTTTTTAAAAACTAACATAAAAATTAATTGAAATCTGTAATAAAGCTAAGAATATTTAAAGTATTAGGGAAAGAAATGAAATCTGAAATAAAATAGTTAACATTTTTTTTGATAATTCGTTTAAAACAATAAAATAATTAAAAGAATTGAAATTATGCAAAAAATGAACAGTTGAATTCTGGCATAAATAGTTGTAAATTATTGAAAAAAGTGAAATTTTACAATTGAAATCTGTAATAAAATAATTGTAAATAAAAAAATGAAAATGTACTTAAGACAATTTACAAAAAAAACTGAAAGAAGCAATTGAAATCTGTTATAGTAAATTGTATTGTATAAGAAAAAACTTAGATCAATTGAATTTTGTAATAAAAACAGTCGAAATAATTAAAATTTTACAAAAAAAATTAAAATTGTGATAAAACAGTTGAAAATTTTCTATAAAATGAGTTTGAAACTTCACTTTAAATAATTGAAATAAAACTTTTTTTAAAGCAGATGCAAATTAAAAAAATCTCTTTTGAAAATTTAAAACTCACTTAAAACATTTGGAATTTTACAAAAAAAAAACAATTGAAATCTGTAATAATACAATTGAAAATTTGCAAAATAAAATTAATACAGCAATTCTGAAGCAATTGAAATCTGTAGTAAAACAATTCTAAATTTACAAAATACATTTGAAAACTCAAAATCTGTAATGAAACAATTAAAAATTTATAAAAAAAGCATTAAAATTGTTATAAAATTGTTGTAAATTATTCTAAAAAAGACAATTTATAGATAACTTCAAATAATTAAAATTTTACATTAAAATCAATAAATGAAACAATTTAAATTGTACAATTAAAATTGGTAATAAAGCAATTTAAACAATTTATATATAATTTACAAATAATGAAAAATATAATTGAAATCTATGATAAAACAATACAATACAAAATTGTATATTTAAATCATTTATAGTTTAATAATGAAAAGTCAATTTTGTGTACTTTTTAATTTTTTAGACTAATTTTTTCCAAGTACATCAACTAAACTATTCAGCTTTAATTCAAACTTAACTCAATCCATATGAGACGATTTACTGTAAATTAAGATAAGATATGATAATTCATTAGTGCTAGAAATTGTAACAATTTTTACACAATTGTAATTGTTTGCTTAAAGAAAAAAATTAAACTAATAAATTAATGATAAAAATGTCTTATTATATGTAACAATTGATCATTTTTATTAAAAGCTCCTTTATCACATCAAAAATTTACATACACTTTACACAATAACCATCTGCGGATTACCCGACCCTTAAAACTTTGCGGCATATTTAAGACACACCATAACACCCCGAGAACGTTCGGCCCACATTTTAGGGCGGCTGAAATATTCACGCCCTCGCCCCTCGGATGCCCAAGGTAAGATCCCTTTGAGTAGTACACACAAATAAATGTATTTCTATGGCGTTTTCCGATTCACGGTAATAAATCGCCGCGCATTATTCAACCCCTTTTTGCGGCAAGACGAATCGCTTCAGATAAATATTTTTTAATTCTCGAGACCGCGATTTATCGCCGTCCTGTAATTAACGCGCTTAATTGAAATGAGGGAAGATAATTTTTCGGCTCTGCCACTCCATGAATTCGCGGTTAATTATATTTTTGCCGCGCAACGGGAAATTGCGTATTAATTGCTTTGTCTTTAAGCCTTTTAATTAATGTTATTTATATTGAATTAAATATATAATTTCTGCGAGTTTAAAAGGGAACGTAATTTTGTGTTAATTTAAGGAGGTGAAATGTTTCTTTACGAAAAAATAAGTCCTAATTCTACAATTTGTTTTTTCTTGTAAATTAAGGAAATTAAATTGGAGAAGGTATTGAAAGTACTTGCTGTAATATTCCTTTTTACTGGGTAGTAAAGCTCTTTTTAATTATTCAAGATAATTTCAATTCGTTGATTCCTTGAAATGACAAGTGTCTTGTCGAAACTGTTAAAAGATTAAATCTTGTTATACAGACGAACTATTAAGTATTTTTATTGTATAATTTCAATCAATAAATCTTTAAAATTATAAATTATTAATTAATCCTCAGAGATAATATTGATAAGTAAGAATCAGAATATTACAAAAAATGATTTTCAATAAGGCAACTAAGTTTCTTTAACAATCATGCAAAATGTTAATCTGCTACTATTATCTGCATTTGAACTCGTATAACTCATAAATCGTAATAAAACAAATTTTCCTATTTGTATCACCGCCGAAACGAAAAAAATTGATGCGAAAACTTTCCACCATCTGTATGTTAAAATTTTCGGTCAGCTTGGCCCGTGATAATCGGTGTGTTGGAAATGAAATAGCGATGTTTCATAGTGCAAAAAAAAATGTAGGAAGGGAAAAACAGAAAACCACACTCGAATTTCATTACCTTTTTACGAGTTTTCGCGAGAAGTGCGCGGAACAAAAGCGGCCACAATAAAATAATCGATTGTAAAAATAATGCGAAAAGCGTATATATCCCGACGATAAATATGATGTCTACGTTTATTACCGAAATTTCGAGTGATACATACATTTCATAGTGAGCTTATGAGCTTTATAATTATATACTTTAGCTTACTTACAAAATAAAATGAATAATATTATCAATAGCCTACAAGGCTGAAAAAAATTAATAAATCCTTACAAATAGTTAAAAGGTGATGGATAAACAATTTTTGTGTCTTAAGAGTATCTCAGTGTGTGCTTTCACTTTCTTACAAATATATAAATAATGAGAATATTAAAGTACTTTTGGATGTTAAGAAAATGTATCATAATGATGAAAAAGATGTTTACGTTTACACGAACATTCAGTAGATATTTCATTTAATGCAATGCAGCCGTATCGTATTTATAGCCCAGAAACTGGCGTATCAAAAGATAACACGGTTGTGATAGATGATACGTGTGCTCTCAGAAACGCAATTCGTTTGTGTGTAATGTGTTGTCTCCATTCCACAATGACTACTATCAAAGAACATTTCATAGAACTGTAGATCCTTTATATTTTTTTATACCTAAACTTGCAAGTTTATACATAACAACTAAAATATACGTTTTTGTTTTAAACTTATGCATTAGCATAAACGACGAATAAATTTCTGATTTTAATTCACTTAACAGCATGGGTTGGCCATTAAGAGATTTTACAAGGGTATAGTTATTAAATGTATTTTACGTACTGATAATTAAAATAATTCCCCATTAATAAATAGGATTCTATTAATTGTGGTTATTTTCATTAAACCAATATTTGAGGAATAACAATCAATTAATTGTAAGTGTGTATTTTATGGCTTTGTTTAAAAGGGTGGCGAAATACCAGAATGAAAAAAATTAATTGTGCACCTCGCCGCGTTTAAACACTAATTAATTGCATTTATTATGTATGTGTGAGGAGTGAGGGGAGGAGAATGAGGGGTGTTTTGAATTTACGGCCACTGTCGGTTTGTTTACCTGTTTGCGGTGTAATTAATCGCCTCGGCTCAACGTGTCCTCACTTATTCATTCTATTAACAAATTAACAGAGAAATAAGATTGTTTAATTGGAACGTGCATATTAAATGAAAACTATATTATACAAAGTTTTTTAAAATAAACCACCAAAATTGATACTTTAATCCATTACGATGAATTAAATTCTAACATTGTATCCATTAGTTAGGCAAATCATAAAGAAAAGTAGATCTACCAAGTAAAAAATTTTAAGTAGTTACATAAATTATCAATCTTTTAGTATAAACCTTAAATACTTTCCCTATGATATGCACATAAAAAAATTAATTAAAAAATCTTTTTTGAGGTCCTTACATATCGTATTAACAAATTTTAAAAAATGTCTGTGTCTACCAATTAGATATTTTAAACTAAAACTCATCGATCACTTGATATAACATAATTTTACGATAAAGTTAATCAACTTAAGATTGATTAATTAGATTTACTTGTTTAGCAATTTATTTCTACAGGTTCGTTTATACAACTTTTTTGTCTGATTTCGATCATACGATTTGTATCTTTATCTTTATTGTATCTGACAAAATGTCACAAAAAATATATTAAAAATCGTTTCTAATGAGTTATTAAAACTATTACAAAACTTAAACTTTTATTCCTTATCTAAAGAAATGTAAAGTTTTCGGTAAAAACTCGCAAAGCGTTTTTGTTTTCGAATTTCTAGACATTCCTTTAAAAAATAAAATACATTCCTACAATTAAAACTTATAGCTACGAAAAAACTAATCAATTTTTATCATTAGAATTTTATAAACAATTATAACATATGAATATTATAAATAACAATAATGGATTGTAATTGATACTGGTTGAGCTACACTCTTGATGTAATGAGAAATTTACAAATTCGATTAGGTAAAACACTTGTTAATTTCCATAATATTTTTATTTTCAGTTTCAGTAATGATCGAAACACGTTTCAGGCAACTGAAAATAAAAATATTATGGAACTTAACAAGTGTTTTACCTCATCGAATTTATAGCAGATTATAGTTCTTTTTTATCTTTTATTTTTCATTTAAATAAATTGTTTCTTCTTGGATCTTAAAAGCATTCATTCCGTGGTACATTTCGATATTAAGAATAAAGAAAACACTAAATTTGATAATGATGCCCTAATAGTCGAAACCCGTCACTGCAAATAATGTTTTAAGTGGTATAAAAAAGTAAACGCGTTTTCTTTATTCTCTCTTATTTCCAGCTTTTTTCGTTTCTTCCAATTGTTATAATTAAAACTGTATACTGTTACATCATTTTATCAATTTGATCTTTTTTGGAATCTTTAATTAAAATGGTAGTAGATAAATTTAAATTTATTTTTTTAAAGCTTTTAAATGATGTTTTACTTTTTTTAATATGTTGATAAAATTCATGGTTTTTCTTAGTACATCTCAATTAATATTAAAAATTTATAAAATCATTGTTTTTAACTTGTTAGCAGTTTTTGATGCAAAATTCCTTTTGGCAAATTTTCTAATGATTAAAAAAAATATTGAACTTTTTTGCTTTTTTCAAGTTTAAAAAAAAATTTCCATTTCAAATATTTTTTAAATTGATTTTTTCTTGAGAAACATTTAATACTCTTATTGAAATATGTTTTTTTTTTCTTTCAAGCAAATTAAAAATATTTATAGAAAGTTTACAAATATTTTTTTTCTAATAAAATTCTATTGATTGATTTGAAGAAATGATTTTAACTGTTTTTTAAGGAAATTTCAATTGTTTCGCCACTCCTTTGTTAATAAACCTCTGAGCTGGATTTCGTAAAAATATTTATAAAATTGAAACTTTTACATTTTCTTGTAACCATTTTAAAATTTCTGAATGTTTAATTGTTTCATAGACAAAATATCAACTTAATTTAAAACGACTTCTCTCAAATCTATTTACTTTTGATTATAAGTGAATATTTTTTAGAAAATTCCTAAATATTCTTTTAAAAAACGCAATTGTTGTTTCGGAAAAAACATTTCTTAAAAAAGTATTTTTCTAAAAAAGACAATTTTTAAATTTATAACATTAAATACAACGATTTGTAATTATATTTCAATTACTTTTAGCAGTTTTTCTTAATAAAGTATATAAAAATATTTTATTTTTTAAATCTAATTTCCAATTTTTTTCTGTGAGAATTGTTCTTTATTTTGGCTTTGTTAATTTTTTAACAGTTTTTAGGAAAACAGTTATTTTAACGTTTTATAATTTTTATTAATTGAAATATTAATTTAGGTGTACCTTTTTTAAATCAACTTTTCAGATTCTAGAAAATTGTTTCGTGTTATATTTTGAAACAAATTTTAATTGTTTTAATTTTATAATTGAACTCTTAACTGTTTTCGTTAAGCAAGATTCAAAATTTACTTTTGCTATATTTTGACAAAGTCTTTTATTTTAAACATTTTATATTTTTTTGGACAATTTCCCCTTCCTTAACCATTAGACGGATGTATATTTTTAGAATACTTGTAACTGTTTAAACTAAAATTCAGTTGTTTTTTTTAAATTTCATTTTATTGGTTTTAGTAAAATTTCAACAAGGAAATAATGATTTTAACCTTGTTTCTTAATTAGCAATCTTTTTTTAACTTATTGATATATTTACCAAAAAATTTTCTTAATCTGTTAAAACAGTTGAAGTTTAATTTATTTAACAGTTGTAAATTTCTAAAATTACATATGTAATTACTCAGAAAAATAGAAAAGTTTACAAAAAACACTAATTGAGAAATAAGTTAAAACCTTTTAATAAATAAATGCAAGCATAATTTAGTCAAAATATAGCTAAACGCTTTGTAAAAACAAATATTTCCAAACTTACTTAACAAACACAGTTATAAATTGCTTACGTGTGGTTAGAATAAAAAATAATAACTTAAATACCGGCTTACACCGAAAGCTAAAAAGGAGTAACAAAATAACAAATTTTCTGCAAAATTTAAAGGTAACAAATTTCTCAGGCAAGAGAAAAATGATTCAAAAAACCACAACACGTCTAAAATGTAAATAAAAAATTATATTGACTAACAAAAAAATTATTACTCTCTTAAAAATTTTGGAGATATTTTATTACCAAGAACAAAAATCAACATTTGAAAATCAATTAAAACAATAAACATAAACGGTTAATCAATTATTTTTTTAATGCACCTTAAAATATACTTTTTTCTTAAAAATATAATAAATTAAATAAAAACAAATAATTCAACAATCAAAAAAGTGTTTATCAATTCTCTACCTAATATTTCATAATGTTTTACCAAGAAATAAGTGAGACAATTCAAGAAATACAAATATTCCCGCTTTTGTAGGACAGTTAAAGTATACACTTAAACCATCAAGAAATTATGTCTATAAAGAAGCCTTTTTTCACTTATGATGAAAAATAGTGCAAGAAAACCAAGTGTTTATTTAACCTTCTAATTGTTTAATGTAGTTAATGACTGACAAAATCATTTGATTATTCAATATTACTCTCTGGTAAAAAATCATCTCTAGGTCATGATAAAATGAAATGCACTTATGACAATATTTCCCTCCCAAATAGACAAATGGCATAATTATTTGTATCCCCAAACCTACAAATGATCCTACACTTATTTCTAGCTTTTGTGGGAAGAAGCGTGATGCTTCCTGTAATTGGAAAACTCTATGAATCCCTCATTAAACAAAAACTTCTACACGCTTCTATTAAATACATTCCTGATTACCAGTTTGATTTTCTTCCCAAAAAGTCTACCATCCTTTCTCCATCCTAACGTTCAATTTGGAAACTAAACACCTCAAAGGTTAAAAGTGAGCAAAACTTTTTTTAGATATACAAAAAGCATTTGATTCAGTTTGGCATATTGGGCTGTTACCTATTGAAAAATCATTTTCATTTAATTATCCTAGTATACAACTTCATCTCTAATAGATAGATAGCCAAGTAAGAACGTGACAAACACTTTCTCATTCCTTCCCAATCGTACAAGTCGTCCCTCAGGGCTCTCACTTACCTCCCCTCATGTATAATATATATTGTCATTGAAACAAAATAACACAGTTGAGATGGATTCACATTTATTGTTGAACACAGCAACATGTTTAACCCCACAGTGGCTTCATCAATGTGTTATGAATTTCATTATGTATCCGCATAGTTCAATATATATTGTCATGTTACCTATTTCTGAAATTACTTAACTGTTATTTCTTAATAAATTTTATTTATTTATTTAGAAAAAAACTCCTTAAACTATTCAATTAATGTGTATTTTTAGCCTTTTTGATTTTGTTTTATTTTTTATTTCATAAAGGGTTTTATTGTTTTTAGCAGCAAAATCATGAACGATTAGCAATTTAAGTCATCATGTATATGTAGGGTGGGTGGGTGGCCTCTATCCACCCCCCAATCAGTAAAACATAAGGGAGGGTTTTAATTAAAAGTTGTACAACTTAAATGAACATAATATTATTGTCAATTTTGTAAGAATTATTCAAACAAATTATTCAAATAATGTTTGATGATATTTTACTGATTGAAGGGTGAGATGGGGGTGGGTGGCCTCTATATATACCCAATAACTTTAAATACTAATCGTTGATGATTTTGCTGCTTAAAAACAATACAACCTTGGATGTAATGAAAATTAAACATAAGCCAAATTTAAGTTTAAATATAAATGACTTCCTATAGCTAATCTTATCTAATTTAGATTTAAAGTCTTTCCACCCATCAAGTGGATTTTAATTTTTAATATTTTTGTCGCAAGTTAAGAACGTTATGATATATATGTTTTGATAAAACGTATTCAGTTTTTCATTCTTTTTAACCTTTGTTTAAAAAGTTATGTAATTTTTTCCAATTTAGAAAAACATCGAGAAAAAACAAACTTCCAGTTTAGTTTTTTGTTTTACGTATATAAATATATATAATATAATATTATTACGCCTAAGAATTTTTCTTTAATTAGATGTTATGTAATTTATTAACATTATATTCATTTTCATATAGTTTCTTTTGGCGGAGGCGCCGGGCTAAAATTAACCTAAAATATAATAGTTGTTTTTACCAAGAAAAAAATCCATTGAAAATCTATTAAAAACAGTTGAGAAAAATTAATTAAATTTTTTTTTTTCAAAAGTTGCAAGCTTTCTAAAAAAAACACATTAGTTTAATGATATAAAGCAGTTGAAGGCATTTTGCCAAAAACGAAATAAGTAAATAAATAGAATTTGTTAAGAAATAATAGTTAAAAACAAAAAATTAAAATTTCGACGAAATGTTACTAATAACCTTATAAAAAACCTTCTTTTAAACTTGCTTTATGACAACAATTAAAAATTGCATAGATATGCATAAAAATCTTGTCAAACAAAAAGGAAATCATTTGAAAAGCACAGCACTACTAAAAATAAAATAAAATAAACTAATATGTTATATATGTTAAAGGCTTCTACTTCGTTATACATTTTTGTAAATTGAAAAAAACACGATAACTTTGTTTATATAACTTGAAAACTTTTTTATTGTGACTAGTTTCGACAAATTTAGCTTTTCATTATCAAACACAAATGTTTTTTTGTCGAAACTAGTTACAATAAAAAAGTTTTCAAAGTTATCGTGTTGTATTCAATTTAAAAATAACTAAATTCATTAACAAAAAAAGTAGACAGACGTCATTAGTTCCTTTAACAAAGGAAACATTTGAAAATCAGTATAAAACTATAACACATACAAACCCGTTTGAATAAAAGAACAGTTGAATTTTATTTTAAGCAATTTTAAATGTTAGACAAATTACATGTAGTAATTTTCTTTAAAAAAATATTAAATTTAATAAGTAATTGTGGAGGCTTGAACTTTGTGATACATTTTCATAATTCAGAATAAATAAAACTATTAACTTTGTTGGTGATCTTTATTTATTTCGAAATATTAAATTTAATTTAAAAAATATAATTTAAAATCTGTTAAGATCAGTTGCAAATATTCTTCTTCAAACAAGAGTTGGCGAAATTTTAAAAATTCAAGCTAGATTAATGGTTAAAACAGTAAGAGAAATTATATTTAAAAAAATAAATCAATAAATAAAATTTGCTAAGAAATAACAGTTAAAAACTTTTAGAAAAATAAAACAATTGAAATTTTGTCAAAATACAGCTGAAAACATTCAAACAACAAATTTAAACTTGCTTAATAAAAACAGTTTAAAATTGCTAAAATAGGGTTTAAATTAAAAGAAGGAAACAAATTAAAATGTCTTCAAAATATAACAGTAAAAAATTTCTCAAATGAAAAATATTTGATTTAAGACGATACAGTCCAATATTTTTTACGATTACAGTTATAAATGAAATTATTTATTTATTTAAAAATCAAGAAGTTCTTAGAAGAATTAAGATCAAATAAAACAAACAATTAAAAATCTACAAATCTGTCAAAAACACTAATAAAACACGATTTGATTTCCTTTCTTCACTAATTTATTTTTACACGTTAAATGTACATTTCGAGCACCATGTGCTCATTTTCAATAACTGAATGAGCACATGGTGCTCGAAATGTACATTTAACGTGTAAAAATAAATTAGTGAAGAAAGGAAATCAAATCGTGTTTTATTAGTGATTATTACTTCACATAACTCAAAACAAATAGTGAATATACTGTCAAAAACAGTTGAAAAAAAAATAATTGAATTTTATTTTATTCATCAATAATAACTTTCTGAAGACATAAATAGGATAATGGTTATTTTAGAAGAATATTTTTACTAAAAAAATACATAAAAACAATTGAAATTTAAAAAGTCTTGAAACTTTCTTAAAATGTACAATAAAATCTTCTTAAAAGCTGATTTAAAAATATATGAAATGAAAAAGATAAAATTGAAAATCTGCTAAAGACAATTGAACAAAAAAAATGTTTAACAAAAAAACGTTTAACTTTTTTATACTACTTTTTATTTTTATACAACACTTTGTGACTAGTTTCGAATTACACAGTTTGATAATGATTACTGTGTAATTCGAAACTAGTCACAAAGTGTTGTATACAAATAAAAAGTAGTATAAAAAAGTTAAACGTTTTTTTGTTATTCATTAAAAATGTACTACGAAGTGAACGCCTCCAAAATTCAAGATATAAAAAAAATGTTATGTATTCCAAACAACAGTTAACCCATTAGGATAATGGTTAAAGCAGTAAAAGGATTTTATAAAAGATGGTTAAGAAATTACAGTTGAAAACATTTAGAAAAAGTAAAACAATTATAATTTTGTCAAAATTCAGCTGAATACTTTCTAAACAATATTTTTAAAGCTAAAAACAGTTAAAATTTGCTTAAATATAGTTAAAATTGAAAAAGCAATTCAAATTTCCCAAATGAAACAAAATTAATATAAAAACACAGCTAAAAACAAAATGAAATAATTAAAATTTACTTACCAAAAAACAGGTTTTATTTCATTTAACAGTTTTAAACTTTCTAAAAATATACATTAATATAATCGTTAGAACAGTAGAAGAAAATTTACAAAAACAATAATCAAATTTGCTGAGAAATTAACAGTTAAAAAATTTTCAGAAACAATTGTAATTTTAAAAATGTTTAACCACTTTTAAACTTGCTTGATGAAAACAATTGAAAATATCTTTATTTATTACAAAAAAATTCTTAAATGAGAAAAAATTATAAGCACATTGTTAAAAATTTACTAATCATATAGTTTGGGAAATAAAGACTTTGTGAGGTGAATTATTGGTTCGATGATGAGGAATTAGCAGCTGTAATTTGAGGGGTTTAATTTAACACGTCATTTTGTAAACCAACGTTAAAGGAAGTCAATAAGCTCTTGAAGGAATTGAAGAGCTTTTGGTAATGTGAGAGCATGTGTATCATCTACAAATTGAAGAAGATATTATTAAGAATTAAAGTAGAGAGGAGCAGATATTATAAAAATTATCAATGCAACAATGTTATATAATATAGGGGGAGAGAAGGGCTTTGGGGGAGTTTTGTTCGGAAGTAAAGGAAGAAGAGAATGAGTCGATTTTAACTCTTAGGGATCTATTAAAGAGAAATTGGTTAATATTGAATATAATATGAAGTGGTATTCAGGTGGTCGTACTTGTACAAAAAGCCTTGATGCCAGACAGAGTCAAAAGCTATCTGGGCATCCAAAAATAGAACTGCAGAAACTCTGTCTTCAAGGTGAGAAGTTTGTATATTTGAGACTAGAATACTGAGTAGAAGTGAAGTTGATCGACGGGGAAGAAATCCAAATTGGTATTTGGAGATGTGGTTAGAAATTAGAGAAAGGTTTTGTTTTTAAGGAAGAATTCATAGATTTTTTCAGGTAACCATCTAACGTCCCATCACACTCCTACCTGTTTTAACTTATTTTAAATAATATTCCAATTGATTTTTGGCAAATTTAAGTAAATTGTTACTTAACATACTAAATAAAGCACATTTTAATTTTTCTGATTAACTTATATAAACTATGTTAAATGTTTAATGTTTCTTTAACCATTTTTTGTGACGAAATTTCTTTTGTTCTTCTTAAAAATTGTTACCTTTTCTTCAACTAAATATTAAGTAATTTTTAAAGTAAAGTTTTTCCTTCGTAAAAAACTTTTCGTTTTCCTTTTCTTAAAAAAATTATAAACTTGTAAAAGTTTCATTTTCTTACTTAATCAATTTTATTATTTTTTTGCAAATTTTAATTGTTTTTAATTTTAACTGATCCCATGCAAATTAAAATAAATAGGCAGTTTACAGTTTTTTGTGTTTTAAGTGTTTAATCACTTTTTGTAATAAACTTTTTAAAAAATTTCTTGTAAAATTTTCATTTGTTTAAATAAATGGTTTCTCAGACGTTTTTTTTTAAACTTTTATTCATATTGTTTTAAATTTAAATTTCTAATTTCATCTGCTCTTAAACAAATTAAAACTATTTTTAAAAGCTTACATATAGTTTTATTAATAGTGTGGAAATTGATTTTTTGGAAAAAATATTTTAATAGTTTTTTAAAGTATTAAAGTGAATATCAATTATTTTACGGCTAATTTTTAACCCTTAACTGCACAGTGTTGCAACACTTTTTATTTCTATCCTGTGGCGCCCTTTTGGATTCAGTTAGAGGAAACATTGTGTAAAATGGGAACATCATTAACACCGAAGAAAGGACGTCCTTCTTCTACTGATGCCAAACATTATTTTTCCTGTGACTTAAAAGCAAAACAAAACAATAATTTTAAATCAAAATTCAACAAAAAATCATGCAATTAAGGGTTAATAAACCTTTAAAATGTGTTTTAGTTGTCAAATTTTAACTATTGGTCCTTAATTTTTTAGAAGAAGAATTTTATTGAATTTTAATTGTTTTAAAGCAAAATTATTAATGGAAAATTTGCAAAAATTAATCATGTGTATTTTTTAGCCTAAGTTTTTACCAAGAAGAAATTCAATTGAAAATCTGTTAAAAATAGTTGAGAAGAGTTAATTAAAATTTATTTTATTCAAAAGTTGTAAGCTTTTAAAAAAGCACATTCGTTTAATGATTAAAACAGTAGAAGATATTTTATCAGAAACAAAATAAGTAAATACATAGAATTTGTTAAGAAATAACAGTTGAAAACAAAAAAAATCCACGGAATGTTACTGAATACCTTAAAAAAACCTTTTTCTAAACTTGTTATACGACAGCAGTTTAAAATTGCTTATATATGCTTAAAATTTTGACAAATAAAAAGAAACTAAATTAAAAAAGCTAAAAATAAAATTAAAAAATTCAATTAAGACAAATTGGAAAAAAGGACTTGGATTCTTCTTCAAAGAGAATCTAAACATTTAGCCTAGTTTAATGGTTAAAAAACTGTAAGAGAAATTGTATTTAAAAACAATAAATCAAAAAATAAAATTTGCTAAGAAATAACAGTTGAAAACTTTTAGAAAAAGTAAACAATTAAAATTTTGTCAAAATACAGCTGAATACATTCAAACAAATAATTTTAACTTGCTTAATAAAAACAGTTTAAAAGTGCTAAAATAGAGTTGGAATAAAAGATAAAGTAAATTAAAATATTTTCAAAATATACAGTAAAAAATTTTTCAAATGGAAAATAATTGATTTAAGAAGGCAGAAAGACCTCCGGTTATGGCAGTATAAGGATTTTACAAATAAAATTACTTAGAAATCACAGTTGAAAACAACATTTTTTAACCTAAACACAGTTAAAATTTTCTTAAACATAGTTGAAATTAAAAAAAGCAATTAAAATCTTTAAAATCTCAAATCCCAAATGAAACAAAATTAATTTAAGGATCAGAACTAAAAATTTAATTAAATAATTTACAACAGGTTGTATTTCATTTAACAGTTTTAAACTTTCTAAAAATATACATTAATGTAATTGTTAAAGCAGGAGAAGACAATTTAGAAAAAAAAATTGCTAAGAAATAGCAGTTGAAAGTTTTCAGAAAAAGAAAACAATTGGAATGTTAGAAATGTTTAACCACTTTTAAACTTGCTTGATAAAAACAATTGAAAATATCTTTATAGCAGTAAAAAAAATTCTCAAATGAGAAAAAATTTATTTCAAAGGGCACAGTTTAAAATTTACTAATCAAAACACAGGTGAAAATAATTAGAGAGAGAAAAGATTTTTATTGAAGATAGTAGTGATATATAATTATAACAATTTTTGCGATCCTTCGTCTTCTTCTTTTTCTTTTTCTTCATGTCTTTTAGCCTAGAAAGTAATTATTTTCACTATTTTTTAATTGTTAAAATTGTACTAACAGTAAAAAACAGTTAAAAATCAATTTAAAAAAACTGAAAAAAGAATTTTTATTAAGAAGAACAAAAGAGTTGGAATTAAAATCAACCATTCAATTTTAAACAGTTATAAATTTTCTAAAAATACACATTTAAATTTATTTAAAAAGAAGATATTTCACTAAAAATAATATAGATCTAGGAAGTAAAATATTCGTTATAAAATTTTTCACATTCTTTTAAAAAAAACATTAAAGATCTTTTCTATTTTTGTTTTAATTATTAAATTCATTCAAATCATTTTAAAGTTTTTCAGAAAAAAACAATTAAATTAAAATAGAGTGGAATTTTATATTTTAATTAAAACTAATAAAAAATACAATTGATTATTAAAAAATAGCAATAACAGATTTGAAAATCTCTTACTAAAAGAATAATAACAAATTTCTAAGAATAGAAAGAAAACAACTCAATACTTGTTTAGGTAAAAATATGAAGAATTTATAAAGAATAATCTTTTAGAGGAAACTCCATGGTAATAAAGTTTTTATATGTTAAAGAAAAAACATTTAAAATATATTAAAAAAAACTTAGATTCGCAAGCCATATTTACAATTTAATAATAACAATGTATTAAAGTCCTTTACGTTGTAGAAAATGAACTAATAATTAGAAAAACATGAAAATGTTTCGTAAATCTACAACAAATGAGTCTTATTAAGACTACAAAAACAAATCAACAACTACTTTTCTAGTTAATACCTCAACAGACATTAAATTATTTCTGATTTCTTCTCCATTAAAAAAAATATTTGTTTTAATCTTTGATTTATTAGAAGAGAGAGAGATGAACATCTTAATTGAATGTAGTCTCAGAGTAATAAGACATAACAATTTTTATGCTGATCCTCTTCTTCATTGGCCATCGACATATGGTAATTTTGCTCTAATTATTAATTTTCAAATTTCGGAATTTACGATGGTGATTTGTATTGTTTGAATTCAAACACATCCTCAAAAACAAAAGAAATTTGATTACACTGAATTCACTATGTTTTAACCACAAATATTTGTTCTTAAAATTAATTTTTCAATTCAGTGTAAGTATGGTAATCCGTAATCGCAATAATTCTCTTTATAAAATTCGATTAAATCATTTATAGTAGAATTTGTTTAATACGCTTTATAAATTAACGTATAATAGAATTGTGTTATTTTAAGCGTTAACAAAATCCTACTTCATTAAATTCAATCGTCTTTCTTTTGTTTCTTTTGTTTGTTAAATACTCATTTAACGAAGTAATAATATAAATAAATATAAACCAAATAAAAAGTCATATTCATAAATCAAGTACACAACTATGCGGCTTGTCGAAATTACGTTCGTTCCATAACAATTCCCACTAATTACATCACCCTCCCCCCACATCCTTGATGTAATAACATCTAGAAACGGGCGGGAATGGCGTTTAATTACACGCCCTTTATTTTTAATGTTTTCGATCCTCTCAGTGTGTTACACAAACAAATTAAATATGTAGGGCTCGCGGTGCGCGAGTTATTCGCAATTTAATTCGCGCGTATATATTTCACGCGAAAAAAAAAAACAACAACAACAGTAAAACGTACCTCCACCTCGGATTAATTGCCGAACCGCCTCGGAAAAATAGAAGTGCACGTACATGCGCAGAAATTGTTTGATCGTATATAGAGTTGAAATTGATTTCCTCCCTCAAAAAAAATAAATAAAAGAATATATAAAACAATATGTACGCGATGTATCGAGTTTTAATTTGTAAAAATAAACAACGTGCTTGTGTATATGGTTTTGTTTTTCCTTCAACCGACAGATTTTCATAATTAGATTTTCGCTTAGGTAACGCAGTGTTGGTGGTAATGGGATTATAATCGAAATTTCTGTTAAGTACTTTTAAAATGTAATTAGTTTTAATAATAAAAAAAATCGAGATTTAATTATTTTACTTTAAAAAAAATATAAAATTATAAACATTTCAATATTTTTTATTTAATTAAAGTGTGTAATAATAATAATACTATATTTCAAATTTTTTAAACTGCTTTTCTAGAGTTGACAGTCTGTGGCAGATATATTGCTTTGGCTGGCAGCATCTGTTAAATCTGTTGCTAGATTTTTCTTGTGAAGTTTTCTTAAGTTGGAGGTCGTCATCGACCAATTCTTTTTATAAAAATGACGAATCAACACAACCTATAGCTACAGAACACTAAAACACTAAGCAGAAGAGCAAATAGAAAGCATAAAAATAATTTTAAAAAAATATATATTGCAATTTAAAGATATTAGCACAGTAATACAATATTAAAGCAAGAATAAAAATCTATGGTAAATGTTTTATTCATTGATAATTATTAATCAATCAATATTCATTTCGTTTTCAATTCCATTTGCATTTGAAAAACCTGTTACATTAAATCCTTTACAAATAAAAAAAAATATATAGAGCCATCCGTTTTAAATCCAGACAAATTAGGGATTTGTCGGTATTGGCGGCTCGGACTGAAAGGTCGCCCCCATTCCATACCCCAAACAAGTTGTGGATGCAAACACTTGCGCCCCCAAATTGGAACGGTCGGTCGAACGTTCGAATGTGTGGGGTGGGCAGGAGGGTGCGGCAGTTATGAAGTGGCAATACAGTGGCCGATTAAATTTGACGTGCTGCACCTGAACTGCACATGACGTTGACATCTTATTAGCGGGTTCATTCGGTCCAATTAAACACAATAATCGACATTGCAATCGAGATGGGTTTCAGGTGGTGGTGAATTAAAAATTTTAATTACACCCTCGACGCTTGTTGCTCTACATTCTTAATCGAAAACGTAATTCAACGAAATTAAGTTTCATCATTGTCAATTCATAATTTCACCGAATTAATTGTATTAATTTAACGTTGAAAAATTTGTTACGTATTTATTTTATTTTTGGTTGCAACAACTTCCCACTTATTGCAACGGAAGTTCCGCAGACAGGCGGCGTCAAACTTCCTCCCTCCCCGGCAAATCACACGCTCGCCTCCAGAATTACACTTTGCTATAATTTAAAGTTGGAACTTTAATTTTTCTATCTCTTACGCTCGTAACTAATGCGTCCTATTGTACGATCACAATGGCCTCATAACGAACAATGGATTTTCCAAGAGGCAACACCTTTCAACCGACACAAAGCCACTATCAAAATTCGATTTCTCCACTTAAATGGTGATAATGCACTAATTAGACTCAAGTTTTTTTAACCGCCGAGTCACTAACTTTAATAAAAAGTAAATATACTTTTCTAATAATTTCAATTCTCTTGATTTTTTTAACTGTTGTCAAAGCCCCATATTCTTAATGCCTTACCACAAATGTTTCTACTATGTGAATTAATATGAACCTTGTGTTTATTTGCAAGTGGTATTATATCAATGGTGAAAGTAAAGTCCATGCAATAAGTACGTCTACAAATGAGTGACATTTTTTCTTATTTCAAAATAATCTTATCAAAGTAAAACATTGATACATTTCGTTTTTCATTGGAATTGTACTTTCATTCCTTTGCTTCCTAGCATACTTCCAAAAACCACTTGAATCTGTAATGGGTTTAGTTCTATAGAGCGATTCAGAAATTGCCTTGCACTGACGACGAAGGTTAGAAAAATTTCATAATCATCCGATCAACAGCTTTCCTTAAAAAGCTTGTAAGCTGTTTTTTATTAACTAATGGGTTTTTAAGTTCGAAAGACATCCATTTAGGATAAGTTTTACCAGTTAGATAAGTAATTTTAAAGGAACGTACGTACGTACGTATGCCGAATTGAATGACACTATAAAAATTGTCAATTTTTAATCATTCATTAGTTCAGACCAGACAAAATACGTGTTAAGAGCCTCGAAGTCTACAAGTTGGTTTTATACATGTAGATCTTAAGAATTGAATATAATTTTTTAAAAGTTTTGATATCATTTCGATTTTTATCTTCCAGATTTAAATACATCATTTCTAAATCTGAAGGATTTTCTGATCAAAAATTTTTCATCAATTCTTCTTTGATGTTATCTCGCTTATTTTTCTGGAAATATTTACACATTTCTTCTTTGTGGTTTCTAAAATTTTCTTAGAAAAAATGAGATAAAATAAGGCAAACTATAATATTCTAGAAACATCACTGAAATTTTGTCTAAACCTATTCAGATTTTTGAATAAACGATTTTTTTCTTCCAGATTTCAAGAATTAAAAATAATCATCTCTAATTTTGAAGAATTTTTTTATTAAAATTTTTTCATCAATTCTTCTTTGATTGCTTATTTTTCTGGAAATATTTACACATTTCTTCTTTGTGGTTTCTAAATTTTGGTTTGAAAAATTGAGATAAAATAAGGCAAACAAACAAGAAAATTTTAGAAGCATCACTGAAAATTTGTTCAAACCTATTCAGAAATTTGAATGAGATTTTAAAAACTTCTTTGCAAAATCAATCTAAAAGACTGGAAGAAAAATTGCTGTAAACTGAGGAAACATTCCAGAAATTGAGAAAGAAATTGCAGCAAAAATAATAATAATAATAAAATAGTTGTACAAGTTTTAGGAAATAGTTTAGTTATTTTCCAAGTGGCCTCATGAAAAATATAAACAATTAAAAACTCCGAACTAGCGATGGCAAGACTACAGCATCGCTATTTCGGGTCAGCAATATGATGGGTGATCTGTACCATTCGCCGTTGGGATATAATTAAAGGCACTTTTTAGTGACCGAAGCGATTCTTTGAAGTACAAGCTCATTTATACACACTCACACAAATACACAAATAATACTGTGAGAGGACCACGTGGTCAATAGCCTATATAATATATTATAAACAGTTATTGGATTTCGATGTTAGAAAATTATATAAGTCTGGAAGAAAATGTTCATAATTTAGCAGATAAATGGTTAGAAATATCTAAAATCTCAGAAAAATTGATTGGAAATTCTAAAATTATCAATGAAAATTGCAATAATTTAGAACAATTAATTTTTTAATAATATTTATAAATATTAAAACATTTTTATAACGTTTTTAATAATTTTCATTTTTGTTTTTGACAAATTTAAAGTGCTTTATGACAGTTTTAAGTGGTTTATATTTTAAACCTTCTTAATTGTTTTAATAAATAAATATTTTAGTGTTTTTAGTGAAAATATTTGAAAACTCAAAAAAGAAAAAATTGTTGGAATAGAGAAATATGATTAATATTTTCTTATAATGTGAAAAGCTTCTCAAAAGAACCAATTGGTTGTGAAAAATTGTCAAAAAAAATCCATTTGAAAATTATTCAAGAAAAGAAAAACGCTTATAAACATTCTAAAAAAATATTTGTTTAAAATTAGCTCCTATCAAAAACAAACTAAAAATCTATTCAAAGCAACTTTTTAAAAATCATTTTCACATCCTCTTAAAACAGTTTAAAGTTTATTAGGATTTGTTTAAGAAAAATCTATTGTAATTACCTAAAAATAATTTAAAGTTTACATAAACCCACAATTGTAAATCTGTTGAGCATTAAGTGTCCGTAATAAAAAATAACAAAGAAGAAAAAGGTAAAAAAATCATTTGTTTAAAGGCTGCCCGTATTTAAGAAACACAATTTAAAAATATTGTAAGAATAAACAATAAATTAAGAAAATGTTAAGAGAAAACAATTTCAAAAAAATTATCGCCCACGGAATTAACTCAAAAATTTGTAGGTGTATTTAGAAAAAAATACAAAGAAAAATATTGATATATTATGGCTAGAAAATAAATGGCAGCCTAAACTTAATTTTGGACGAAACGAAAATTAAAAAACTTGCCTTTAAATAACTGCAAAATGGAATTAACATAAAGAATTCGTAGATATATTAAGAAATAGCGTGTTTATAATACACAATAAAAAAAATCATGTATTTTGGATTTAAAAAGTAACATCAGCCTAAATCTAATTTTGGTCGAAACGAAAATTACACCCTTGCCTTCTAAACAACTGCAAATAAATTATCGCCCACGAAATTAACCTAAAATCTGCGTAGGTATGTTTAGAAACAACGTGTTTTTAATATACAATGAAAAAAAATGATGTATTTTGGCTAAAAAAAAATGACAGAAGCCTAAACCTAATCTAAAATTGTTTCGATCAAAGAAAAAGTAATTATCCTAAGTCAAAATTTTTGAAAACTTAAAGGATAAATAATAGAAAAAAACTGTTCATTTTTTTTAAGAATAGAAATTTTCTCAAAGAAAAAACAATTGATTGCAAATATTTGCAAATAAATATATTTAAAAATTGATTAAGAAAATGCAAACGCTTTTAACGATTCTAAGAAGAATATTGGGTTGAAAATCAGCTAATAAATTAACAAAAACAAATGACAAATTAAAAATCTATTAAAAATAATTGAGTACTTTTTAAAAATGTTCACACTTTCTTAAAACAATTGAAGTTTTATTAAGATAAAAAAATATTCAAATTGTCTAAAATTAAATAGTTTAAAATTTGCATTAAAAAAAACAGTTGTAAATCTGTTAAACCTTAAAATTTTGTTAAAAAAATAACAGTGTTCAAATTCTCGGATAAGCAAAAAGAACTTAAAAACTATAAACAAATTGTTTAAAAATTATTAATATATTAATAATAATTGATTAGGTAAAATATGAATAAAATTCCCAATATAATTGAAAAGCTTTAAATTTTACTGAAATTATATTTAAAAAAAAATAAAATAGGTTTAAAGGTATTTAAAAAGAAACAATTAAAAATTTACTAAAAATCGATATAAAACTGTGTTGAAACAACAGAATTTTTATTTAAAAATTCTATTGAATTTCAAAAAAACAAACGCTATAAAAATTCCCAAAATAGTTTAAAGTTTACCATAAAAGCAATTGCAAGTTTACTACGAAGTAGTTAAATATGTTTAAAAAAAACATTTTAAAAATTACTTCCGGACACTTGGGATTTGAAAAGAACATCTGAATTTAACTAAGAAACACATATTTCAAAAATTTACCAATAATATGTAGATGATTCAGTCATTTAAAATAGTTTAAACTCTACAGAAAATACAATTAAATTTTTTTACAAAACAGTTTAAAAAAAACTTTAAAAGCTAACCTAAATTTGGTTCAATTTTTTTGATTATAAATGAACTTTATTAATAATAAGCTATCGAACATACGGTACGACTTGTTCAAAAAAAAGAACGTTCTTAAGTAAAAATATCTAAAAACTCAAAGAATAGTTAATTAATATTTGTTTAAAAGAACAGTAGCAAGCATTCTTAAAAATCTCTCCTGACCTAAATTTGATTTAATTTTTCTGATAAAAAAGAACTTTTCTAATAAACTGACGAAACTATAAATACTTTCCTAAGTAAAAATATTTAAAAACTAAACTAAATTAATATTTTTTAAAGAACAGTAGCACGCTTTCTATAATATTTCTTCTAAAATAGTTTGTGTTCTAAAAAAAAATAAAAATTATAAAGTTATTACAAAACACTTACGTTAACCTAAATGTGGTTCGATTTTTTCAAAAGCTCAATGAAAAAAAAACGTAATAGAAATAATTATTAAATGTTTCTCTTTTCTTAAGAAAAAAGAGTGAAGAAAAACTAATTCATTGTGAAAAAAACATTTAAAAATTGTTCAAGAAAAGACGAAGGATTGTAAAAAAACTGTTCTGTTTTAAATTAGTTGGTAAAAGCAATTAAAAATCTTTTAAAATAATTGAAAGCTTTAAAAAAATATTCTATTATAACAGTTGAAATTTTATTAAGATTTTCCAAAAAAAAAAATGTAATCTAATATAATTCTCTCATGGCAAAATACAGTGGGAATTAATCATGATCAATCATTCATAATCAAATTGCCTAAAAGAAGTCTAAAATGTACATAAAAAAACAATTAAATATCTGTTGAAAGTTAGAAAAGTGTTAATAACTAACAAATGTTCAAAAGGTAAAACGGTTAAAAACTTTATTAAAAAAATAATTTGTTTAAAAGTAACTGATATTTATCAAACAAAACAAACTAAAAACAAAAGTATAACAATTAATTAAGGAAAACTTAAAAAGAATTAACCATTAAAAGCAATTAAAATTTTCGTTGATTCCTGAAACATCTAATTCGTTATACATTTTGTAGTATATAATGAAAACACTTTATAACTTGTTAAAAAAACAGTTGTACAAACAAGGTATAAAGTGTTTTCATTGTAATTAAAAATGTAGTGCAAAATAGTTGAAAACATGTTTAAATGGCAATTAAACCTACCTGGCAAACATTTTTTTAAAATGACTAGAAATTTAAAAAATAAACTCACTCCTTGTTTGTTTTCAAAAAAAATATATATTTATTACTAAACGGTTAAAAAGAAAACTATAAAGCTTACCTAAATTTGGTTCGTTTTTTCGTTAAAAAAGAACTTTATTAATGTCCAGTTACAGAACAAATCATTAGCTAATGCAGTTTGCTAAGTAATACCCAAAAAAAAAAAAACGATTCAAAAAAATGTTTATTTATAAAGACGTTTGCTATTGAATACAATTAAGAAGAAATACGATGACTTTGTTTTACTATTTAGTACTTTTAAATAAAGTAGCAAAACAAAGTCTTCATCAAGTTAAAAAAATGTTTATAATTTCTTAAAATATAGAGTACACAATGTTTTTATTTACTCTTTTTTTGGTGGTGCAATTCAAAGATAAATTATGAAAAAATAAAGAAATTTGCCACAAAAAAACCGTTATAAACTTTCTAAAATAACATTTTTTTTAATTCGCTGATATATCATCAAATTAAAAATTTATTAAAAGCAACTGAAAGCTTTCTAAAAATTATTTTTTCATTTATAAAATCTATTAAAATTTTATTAATAATTGCTAACAAATCAAATATCTATTAAAAACAATTGAAACACTTTCTAAAAATTATTTTTTTCATTATCTTAAATCCGTTAAAATTTTATTAATATTTGCTAAAAAATTATTAAAATTGCCTAAACATTCAAAAAATAATTGAAAATCTTTTAAAGATTAGAAGTTTTGTTAAAAAATAAAAGTGATTAAATTCTATAGAAAAAAGGTTAGAAAAATAATTTGTTTATTTATTTGTTTGCTGTTTTTTGTCATTTCTTGTAATATTATGCAAATATTATTGTTGTAAAAGGAGATTCCGTTAAATAAATTATTATTATTATTATTATTATTATTATTTATTTATTTACCCAATATTAAAAATATTTTAAGAAGGAACAATAAATTAAGAAAACGTTAAGAAAATTTGCCAAAAGTAATTAAAAAACTTGAAATTTATTTGAAATTTTAGAAACTTTATAAAGTATTATATTAAGTCAATTGAATTTACCTTATAAAAATATTTTGAAACATTTGCAAATGAGTAGATTTGTTTCTAAAACACTCCATATCTTTTAAAATATTCATCTTTTTAGATTTTATTTCTATTTTATTTATTATCTCGTAAGTTTTATAAAAAAAATTGTCAAATTTCATAACAAGTTTTTACATCTTTTTAAATTTATCTTCATATCTTTTGCAACAATTTCCCTTTCAGTTATCTAATCAAAAATTTTGAGGAATTTCTCTTAAAAAAATCTAAGATAAAACTTTTAAAAACATAGAATTTATAAATTTCTAGATTCTTTATTTTTTGGTTCATTTCTAAAAACTCTTTTGTGAAATTTCTAAATATTTCCAACATCGCTTACCTCTTATCTTAGAGCAATTACCATTTGAGAATGTTTTAATATTTATTCCTATATCCGATAATATGTTTTCCAGGAATATCTCTACCAACTTTCTAAAAGAAAGTTATTCGAAAACAATTTCTTTTAGATTGGAAACTTTTATGTTTCTAGTATTTAAATTTTATCCAGTCTGTCAGAATTTTTTCTAGAATTTTTTTTTCCTCTAGATTTCTTATTTTACTTTTGTAATAATAATTCTTAAATAAATAGCATATCTTTGTTTATTAGCAATTTATTGTTACTGAACGACTCACTGCATTTATTGTTAGCTAGTATCATCGGCATATATAACCTCGAAAGTATTATTAACGTACGGTGGAAAATCGAAAATAAATAACAGTGGTTCCAAAACCGAACCCTGAGGAACACCACATTCTATAGGCAACGTACCCAAATTGACACTTCCAGAATGATGTAGGTGAGAGTTCCTTGTAATCCATTGAGGAATTATGAGACTCTTGGGTTGGTGGGAGCCTTTGTAAATATATATCTGCTACTTGAAACACCTGATGGCCAGTTCGCTGAATCTGTTAGGTTTGTACTTAACTTGAAACTATTGTTTTTGTTCGCTGAGAAATTCCGCATTATTTAATTTATATATTTGAGGTTTTTGTACGCTGGGGAATTCCACATTTTTCGATTTGTTTGTTTGTGATTTTTACCCGGTGATTTTTTCTCGAGTCTCATGGTTAAACATTTTTATGACTGGTTCTGCCACCTGTTGGTTTTTAATTATATTTGCCGGCTTATGCATTGGTTTGTTGCTTTAGTTATTTTATATGAAATATATTTTCTCTTTCAGAAGGTTAATAATCTCTCTCTAAAAAAAGTTTTATAAAAAGTTCTTGATATTTTTGCTTTAATATTCTTAAATTGTTAATTTTTTAATTTTCTTCTGAAGATTTCTAAATATGTTCCAAAATATCTTGCCAATATTTGTTGAAGTTTTTATTAATCTGTTGCAACACATTTTTTTTCGTGTTCGAAATGTGCATCTAGTCAATAAAAACAATTTTGTGAAGAAAGTGATAATACTTTAATTACAATTTGCTATTGCTAGTTTATCTATGATAAAGTTATATACAATTTTTCAAGAATTTCTTTTCTAAATTTCCAGAAATTTTGGCGGAAACATTTTTATTTATCTTGCAATAATTCCTCTTTCATTTAAAGATATTTTTATGCCATGTCTTACTATATACTATTAGAAATTTCTAAGAATTTCTCTTTACAGAATAATCCTTGATAAAGTTTTAAATTTTCTATTTTCTTAAACATTATACCATTTCTATCGCAATTTTCAGGAATTCGTTTTCCAAACACCTAGAAAAAATGCTTGGCAATTTTTATATTCTTATAATTTTCTTACCATTTCTAGGTTTATAGAATTTTAATTGTATTTATTCTCCCGGAATTTTCATATAAACTTTTTCTCGAGATTTCTAGAAATTTTCAGCATCTCTTTAATCGCAGTTTTATGAAAACATTTCTTCCTTCTTACAACGATTTCTCTTAGATCTAACTTTGATAATGATTCGTAAGGATGGAAACGCGTGTCAGTTACTTAAGAATAAAGACATTTTTTTAATTTGTTGTTATCGTTTCTTTGTTTTATCAATGAATGAAAAAAAAGTTGAAAAATTCTTACAACAAACTCTTGAAATTTTCTTAAAATCAACAGTGAAAAGTTTCTGAAAGCAAAAACAATTGATTTCAGAATTAATTTTAATTGGTTAGTAATTAATCTAACAATTCATCAAATGTTAATTAATAATTTTACTATTTTTAAACAAATGTGCAATATTTTCATTATTTTTTTTGTTGTAGTTAATTACGAAAAATATCTTCCTTGTCTCTTATTTTTTAATTATCTTAAATAAGTGTACCTTTTAGTTCTCAATATTAATTTACTTTTAATTACGAACGTAAATGCTTCTTAAATATTTTGTGTATACAAATTATACGCTTTGATAAAATCATTTTAATGTAACGTATTAAAACACAATTTTAGTTTAAATTTAAATTTATTAGTTCGCAATAGATTTAATTGGCGAAAGTAGTAATCATCAATAAAATACCTTTTTGATGTCGTGAAGAATAATATATTCCCTTTGAGTAACCCCCGCGTATTACGCGGAGAGCGTGTTTGATGTTATTTTCAACGTTGAAAAGAAAATTTCGAGCGGAGAATATACAAAACTACATAATTTAAATTAACATCATGAAAGTGCTCCCGCGCTCAGCCCGGAACATTATGGCAGGGGGGCGGGGGGTGGCGGCGGTTCCAGGAAACTTCGCGTACCGCAGCCCATTAAACGCACAGGCACATTTTAATAATAAAAAAATCCCATACACGCTTACGTAATTAAAAACTTATGATCTACTACACTCCAACCATTGTGTGTGCGTGTAACAGGGAATGAGCGGTTACTTAAGGGGCTGAAGGATGAAAAAAAAAATAACGCAATAAATATTTCACTGTCGGACGGAAGCAATTGACAAATATTCCATAAGAAACCCGTCGGAAACTCGCCAGAGATTAATGGGGTCAGCACAAATAAATAAAAAGTAAGAATATCAACAGTGTTAATGATTAAATCTGTTTTAAGGTGTCCCCATCCTCACCAGCATAGTGCATTAATCCAGATAACAGGGATTTAATGAGTGATGTTGAACAAACACGTTTTATTGCCGCCCCAGATAATCTGCACTAAGTTGTCGACCCTGGCTCTAATTACACACCATGTATATTAATGTCACGAGATAATACCCCATCGCTGATGAAATTCTTAACCCTAATTAAGTTTGGTTATATGTATTTATAAGTTATTAAAACCTGAAACGCAAATTTCAGCGCGAAGAGGTTTGTTATGCTTGTATGAACTTAATTAACCGTTTTACGGGTGCGAGGGGATTTCGTAAATAAAAAATAATTATATGATCATCAACAAACGAGCAAGTAATAAGTTATTTCATTATTACGTGTTTATCTTTGTAGACGTGAAAATAAAACAATTTATTTATTTCGCGGAGAGAACGTGAATTCCCGACGGTATGCATGTGTGTGCGCGGGTGTGATTTGGGCCCTTTGTGCACCCGGGGCACGTAGACCTTAAAGGGGCCGTCGATTCCCGATCAGAATTCTAGAATATATTAAATTTCTTGGTGTGCAAACATACCGGGCAAACTTTAACCCGCGTTTTTTTTCGTCCTGATTCATGAACTCCATATCTATCGAACAAACACGGTTTTCTTCTGTATAACACAGCAACGAAAAATATATTGTTTTCATATTTTTCTAATACTGATTTTACTATTATTAAAACTTTACTTTATATTAATGTGTTGTTTTCCAGCTGAGATTAAATTTAAACAATTTTGATTGACTTTTTTCTAAATAATCTACTTATCTTCTGCAACTTCTAGCTATGTTAATTAAGTGACTTTATGTTTATGATTTAGTTGAATCTATTCATAAAAAATAAAGACTGCTTGAATGAACTCTAAAAGAATATCAACTGATGATGCGAAAATACTTCAAAAAAACTTCAACAAAACAATGTTATCGCTTAATGACAATTTATATAATAAGTAAACTAAAATGTAGTTCGTTGCCAGTTTCCTCTAGTCCTTGTAGTTGTTCCAAAAGTCCATTCTCCTCTGACGTCAGCACTTCCACTTTGTATTCGAGCTCGAATTTCCTAAGGATAAAACGAAACCAATTTGATTATAAATTAAGACAAACTACAATAAGGCAATACAATTATTTAAGGTATTAAACATTTTAAACTTCATTTGCGTTGAAGCAGCATAAGGATGTTGTCCTTAACATTATTACTTTGATTGATATCGATCTTTATATTGGCCAAAAAAGTGTTCTTATATAACATTAATCAATGAATTTTTTATTTACCTTATAATTAAAATATAAATATGATTGATAACAATTGCTGAAAATATCATATTGACTTCATTGTATTTACCTTTGAGGATATTATTATCCTCATCTTTATTTAAGTGCTTTTATAATAACGCATTTCTTTTTGTAAAAAAATGTAAATTTCGACGTAATATATCGGAATTCCGCGCGAAAAAAATAAAAGATTCGTTTAATAATATTCCGCGGACATTAAATTCCGAGTGTGCGAAATCTCTCTCTCTCTTTGTGTAATGGAGGGTAATTTTATGAAAAATGTAGTCCCGACGGGAGCGACTATAAATGTTTTACCACTAAAGCGTTCATTTTTCTTTAAAAAAAAGCGCGGCACCTTTTAAGGAAAGTCGACAGCTTCACACGTCCTCGACTGCGGACCATTTATATACATCTTGTTTATCACGAGGTGACTTTCTGCAAATGAAACACAGGAAAAACAAGATGGGGAAAGCGCTCGAGATAAATTATTGCGATGTTTTTATTATTATTTCGGAGTAAATTAGGTTTTATTCCGTAAATATTCTCTAAATTAATTTTCATGATTTAATATTTTAATCTATATAGTCATGATAATAAATAAATACATTATATGTGCTAAAGAGATAAACAAGTGGACGTAATACGGACGATCACTGATAATAATCTAGCTGGCCTTAAGGGATTACGACCACTTTTATATTTCTATTTTCCCATTACACAACTAATTTCACTACTTTTCTAATTAAACTTTCTTCGATGGCAATTTTATATAGGTTGATAGAGTTAGCGTACAATCGAATCCGAGCGACTGACGCAGTCGAAAAAAAAAGAAAGAAAATAATTGCCATCGCGTTCTAATTTATTTTTGTATAATCATTATATATTTTATTTTGTATATACACATAACATTAAAAAAACTACTAAAATAAATAACCTATATAATTTTAAAGCATTGATTCATTTAAATTAATTAAATTTCAGCAAATTGCGAGAAGCAACTCTATTTTTTTTTTTGATCATCCAAAGGCAATTTCAATTAAAAAAGGCACACACACACACAAACACATATATACCTGCACATCAAAAGCTCGAGTTAATTAAATCCGATCCCGGGCATAACTCATTCTCAAGGGTCCGTGAATTATTGCGAAATTTCGTTAACGTCACTAACACGACGGGCAAATATTTAGAAAGAAAATAAATCGCGCTGGAGGACCTCGTTTTCGCAATAATTAACGTCGCTTCAAATAACGGAATGTGTTGTTTTTTTTTTCTCTCTCACCAATTTCTGATGTCGTTTGTTGCAAATTATTCGGTAATTACGCGCGATGATTCGAATGTAAAAAGTCCCTCCCCTATATATATATATATAAAAAAAAGTTACCGTTAAATTAGGGGATCGTTTTGAAAATGCAAATTGCCGTTTACGAACCCTCGGAGCGATTGTCGCGTCAATCAGTCGTCGCGTCCCCGAGGATAATCAATTTTTGAAATCGTAGGGGGAGAATGAAAATAATTACACGCATTGTTACCACACGCGAAATTTTAATTTTAATTTTAATTCCAATCAATCAAATCATCAGGTACAAATGTGCCGGTTATTAAAAATGTATGATTATAAATGGATGTATTTCATATTTGAACGCGAAGCAGAGGTTTCTTTCGCTACATTAAAACAAAAATATAACCAGAGGAGATCGTTTCACGGATGATGCCGACGCATCAGAGGGATTTATGTATCAAATACTCTTTAAAACTGCACGCGAAAATCCTTATTCCTCGTATGATCGTAAAGGATTTCTCTCTACCGTCCTTAATAATTCATCTTCAGATACATGTGTTTTATTTTAATGCCATTTGATTCGTACAAGCTTAAAATAGTTCAATAATTTTATCAAGCTTTTTTTAAAAACAGTAATATTGCGTTTAATATAAAAAAAATAATTGTAATATTATATAATCGCATTGCTTAATAATGTTTGCCCGGCGCATCCACCATATATTACACCTACGCTTTACTAAAAACGGCAGTATTCATTTTGCCTTTAAATATACTTTACTCTAACAATACAAATTGGATTTCACTTTTTACGTAACTTAATAAATAAACCATCAGAAATACACGTTATATTACAGTGTAGGATATTTAAACAAGAATAATATAAAATTACTAATGTAAATTTTTACAGTATAGAATTTATTAACATAAATATTTTCATAAAGATCTCTTGAGAATGTTTTACTGATTCGAGGGTGGGATAGAGGCCACCCATCCACCCTACATATACATGACAACTTTAATTGCTAATCGTTGATGATTTTGGTGCTAAAAACAGTCAAACCCTTTATGCAATAAAAAATAGAACAAAATCAAAGTTTAAGTTTAAAAATAAATGACTTTCTATAAATAATCTTATCTAATTTAGATTTAAGTCTGTTTACCCATCATGCATAAAATTTTTATTAATTTACACATTCGAAAATTTAACCTTTTGATTTCTTTTTTATTCAAAAAGTTTTGTAATAATTTTATTGGAAACCGCGCGACGATAAGGATTTAAAGTTTATATGTATATGTAGGGTGGGTGGGCGGCCTCTATCCCACCCTCTAATCAGTAAAGCATCATCAAAAATTATTTGAAAATTTTTATGAATAAATCTTTAAGAATTGCAATTATTTTGTGTTTATTTATATTTTACAACTTTAATTAAAACCCTCGTTTATTTTTTAGTGATTGGAGGGTGAATAGAGGCCTCCCACCCACCCTACATATACATGATAACTTTAATTGCTAATCGTTGATGATTTTGCTGCTAAAAACAATAAAACCCTTTAAGTACAAAAAAATAAAACAAATACAACCCACCCACCCTACATATACATGGTAACTTTAATTGCAAATCGTTGATGATTTTTCTGCTTAAAAAAATAAAACCCTTTATGCAATAAAAAAACAAACAAAATCAAAATTTAAGTTTAAAAATAAATCACTTTCTATAGCTAATCTCTTCTAATTTAAATATTTGAAGTCTGCCCACCCATCATGCATCAAATTTTTACAAATTTACTCACTCAAAAATTTTACCGTTTTAATTTCTTTTTTATTCAAAAAGTTTTGTAATTAATTTTATTGGAAACCACGAGACGATAAGAAATTAAAGTTTATATGTATATGTAATGTGGGTGGCCTCTATCCCATCCTGCAATCAGTAAAATATCATCAAAAATTATTTAAATTTATTTATGAATAAGTCTTAAAAAATTGCAATTTATTTTGTGTTTATTTATATTTTACAACTTTAATTAAAACCCTCGCTTATGATTTATTGATTGCAGGGTGGGATAGAGGCCACCCACCCACCCTACATATACATGATGACTATAAATACTAATCGTTGATGATTTTGCTGTAATAAAAATTAAACCATAATCCAAATTAATGTTTAGATATTAATAACATTTCATACGTAATCTTATCTAATTTAGATTTAAAGTCTGTCCACCCATCATGCATCAAATTTGATTAATTTACACACTCATAAATTTTACCTTTTGAATTTCTTTTTTATTCAAAAAATTTTGTAATTAATTTTACTCCAAACCGCAAGACGATCAGTAATTAAAATTTATATGTAAATGTAGGGTGGGTGGGTGGCCTCTATCCCACCCTCCAATCAGTAAAACATCATCAAAAATTATTTGAAAAATTTTATGAATAAATCTCTAAAAATTGCAATTATTTTGTGTTTATTTTATTTTGCAACTTTAATTAAAACCCTCGCTTATGTTTTACTGATTGAATAGTGGGATAGAGGCCACCCACCCACCCTACATATACATGATAACTTTAATTGCTAATCGTTGATGATTTTGCTGCTAAAAACAATAAAACCCTTTAAGTACAAAAAAATAAAACAAAATCAAAATTTAAGTTTAAATATAAATGACTTCCTATAACTAATCTTATCTAATTTAAATTTCAAATCTATCCACCCATCAAGCATCAATTGTTTACTGATTTACTCACTCAAAAATTTTACCGTTTTAATTTCTCTTTTATTAAAAAAGTTTTGTAATTAATTTTATTGGAAACCGCAAGACGATAAGGAATTGAAGTTTATATGTATATGCAGAGTGGGTGGGTGGCTTCGATCCCATCCTCCAATCAGTAAAACATCAACAAAAATTATATAAATTTGTATGAATAAATCTCTAAGAATTGCAATTATTTTCTGTTTATTTATATTTTACAACTTTAGTTAAAACCCTCGTTTATGTTTTACTGAATGGAGAGTGGGATAGAGGCCACCCACCCACCCTACATATACATGATAACTTTAATTACAAATCGTTTATGATTTTGCTGCTAAAAACAATTAAACCCTTAATGCAATAAAAAAATAAACAAAATCAAAATTAGTGTTTAAATATAAATGACTTTCTATAGCTAATCTTATCTAATTTAAATTTAAAGTCTACCCACCCATCATGCATCAATTTTTTACTAATTTACTCACTGAAAATTTTTACCTTTTTAATTTCTTTTTTATTCAAAAAGTTTTGTAATTAATTTTATTGGAAACCGCAAGACGATAAGGAATTAAAGTTTATATGTATATGTAGGGTGGGTGGGTGGCCTCTATCCCACCCTTCAATCAGTAAAACAGGATCAAAAATTATTTGAAAAATTTTATGAATAAATTTTTAAAAATTGCAATTATTTTGTGTTTATTTATATTTTACAACTTTAATTAAAACCCTCGTTTATGTTTTACTGATTGGAGGATGAGATAGAGGTCACCCACCCACCCTACATATACATAATTATTTTAATTGCAAATCGTTGATGATTTTGCTGCTAAAAACAATTAAACCCTTAATGCAATTAAAAAAAATAAACAAAATCAAAATTAGTGTTTAAATATAAATGACTTTTTATAGCTAACCTTATGTAACTTAAATTTAAAGCCTGTCCACCCATCATATATAAAATTTTTACTAATTTACTCACTCAAAAATTTTACCGTTTTAATTTTTTTCTATTCAAAAAGTTTTGTAATTAATTTTATTAGAAACTGGGAGACGATAAGGAATTAAAGTTTATATGTATATGTAGGGTGGGTGGGTGTCCTCCATCCCACCCTCCAATCAGTAAAACATCGTTCAAAAATTATTTGAAAAATTTGTATGAATAAATCTCTAAAAAATTGCAATTATTTTGTCTTTAGTTATATTTTACAACATTAATTAAAGCCCTCGCTTATGTTTTACTGGATAGAGGCCACCCACCCACCCTACATATAAATGATAACTTTAATTACAAATCGTTGATGATTATGCTACTAAAAACAATAAAACCCTTTATGCAATAAAAAAATAAAACAAAATCAGAATTTTAGTTTAAATATAAATAACGTTCTATAGCTAATCTTATCTAATTTAGATTTAAGATTGCCCACCCATCATTCATCAAATTTTTACTAATTTACTCTCTCAAAAATTTTACCGTTTTAATTTCTTTTTTATTTAAAAAGTTTTATAATAAATTTTATTAGAAACCGCGCGACGATAAGGAATTGAAGTTTATATGTATATGTAGGGTGGGTGGGTGGCCTCTATCCTACCCTCCAATCAGTAAAACATCATCAAAAATTATTTGAAATTTTTTATGAATAAGTCTTAAGAAATTGCAATTATTTTGTGTTTATTTATATTTTACATCTTTAATTAAAAGCCTCGCTTATGTTTTACTGCTTGGAGAGTGGGATAGAGGCCACCCACCCACGCTACATATATATGATTACTTTAATTATTAATTTCGATGATTTTGCTGCTAAAAAATAAAGCAAATAAAAACCAATAAAAAATTAAATAAAATCAAAATTTAAGTTTAAAAATAAATGACTTTCTATAGCTAATCTTATCTAATTTAAATATTTAAAGTCTGCCCACCCATCATGCATCAAATTTTTACAAATTTACTTACTTTTTAATTTCTTTTTTATTCAAAAAGTTTTGTAATAATTTTATTGGAAACCGCACGACGATAAGGAATTATAGTTTATATATATATGTAGGGTGGGTGGGTGTCCTCTATCCCACCCTTCAATCAGTACATCATCAAACATTATGCATACAAGTTTTATTAATTTACTCATTCAAAAATTTTACCTTTTGATTTTCTCTTTTATTAAAAAAGTTTTGTAATTAATTTTATTGGAAACCGCGCGACGTTAAGGAATTGAAGTTTATATGTATATGTAGGGTGGGTGGGTGGCCTCTATCCCACCCTCCAATCAGTAAAACATCATCAAAAATTATTTGAAAAATTTGTTTGAATAAATCTATTAAAATTTGCAATAAAGTTATGTTTGTTTACGTTTTACAACTTTTAATTAAAACCCTGGCTTATGTTTTATTGATTGAAGGGTGGATTACAGGCCACCCATTGACCTTACATATACATATTAACTTTAATTACTGATTGCCTCCTGGTGTGCAATAACTTTAATTACAAAATTTGAATAAAAGAATTGTGAGTGATGAAGTGTAAAATCAGATAAATTATTTATAATTTGTTTCATTTCTTACATTTCAAAAATCCTTTTATCACCATATTATTAGTGTATATTTGGAATATAAGAAAAATTCAGCGACCAGTTATGACTTGGAAAAATATATGACTTTTTTCATTAAGAAACATATTCTATTTCCTAATTACTAACCTTATTTCTAAATACCAATTTGAAAATTTTCAAATAACATACTTTGAAGCAAACCTTTATTTCTACATGTTCTTTGGCATAAACGAAACATTTTCAAAATTCCTTTACATATCCCATTCATCCTCAAATAAAAATCAAAATAATAACTTTCTTTTTCTTTCTACTTTAGAAGAAGGTTCTCCACTCTTATCCCACTATTTAACATTTTCTGTCTTGGTATTTATAACCTTTATCACTCTTTTTACTTTGATACCTCTAAATACCTACAATTTGCAGATGTTACTGTATTAATCACTCCTGCTGCAATACTCCAGAAATCAAATACAATCCCACACAAATACCAACTCTTTTAGCCGAAAAACTCTCCTCTAAATTAAGGCTTATTATAATTTACTAAAACTTGAAAGATTTTTTTAGTTTACAATTGTTTTCTAATCGAATTTGAAAGGCATTTTTCTTTCTTAAATTTTAACTATTAACTAAATATTTATTAAGTGCCGGAAACTTAAATTATAATTGAAAAAATCCAAAATACGAAGTACTATAGTAAGCATAATGAGAATAATGAAAATCATGAAAAAAGAAGAAATTCTGTACAAAAAGTTTACTATTTTTTTTAGCGTAATTTTTAAGCATTATAAAATCTCAACTATTTCTTTCAATGCATATTCACCCTAAAAAAATCGGGTTTTTAATAATACTCTCCAATATTTCCTATGAATATTATCATTTTGCTCATACGAAATATTGAAGAGTATTATTATAAACCTGATTTTTTAGGATGAATATCCATTTTGGTAACATAGATTCGATAAAATTTGCATATCGCAGTAAAAGCCTTTATGAAAAACTAATATAGGAACACTAGTTATTAATACAGTAGAGTTTTAATATAGTAATTTAAAATAAAATTAATATTGTAACTTAATTAAAAATTATTTTATTATTTCATCAAAACTCAAATATAATGTATGATAATTACAGAATATATGTACATTTTGAACGTGATCGAAAGCAAACGCAATCAATTTATATTGGCTTATTATGTTTAGTAACGCTGCAACAGGACGGAACTAATTATAATTAAAATCCGTAATTGATACTAACATGCTGTGGAGGTAGTAAAGAATGGATGGACTAGTGGAACTAATCATAATTAAGATAATTTGTTTGTGTATGAAAATGTTATTTGCATTTTCCACCGAGTCTTATTTACGAAAGTTATTACGCTGAGACGTAGTAATTCTTTATTATTTTATTAAATTACTTCTTGTTAAGGGTAATGTACGCTGACGAGACACGCCTCGGTGTGGTGTGGTAGCGTAAATTGGAAAACTTTACCTCCCCGAGACAAAGATCGCACCCTTCGCTTTTATTTTAATCACCGGCAAATATTTGCCTCGTTTAAAGGCCATTCCGCGATTTGTTTTTCAGTCGAGGAGTCGGTCGTCAGTCTTGAACCAACCCCTCTCTACGCGCAGTGTGTTTATTCAAGGGAATATTCCCAACTAATACTTGTAGATGTACACATTAATACAACGGGCGCAAATATTATTACGGCGGAATAGGTCTGAATATTTCAAAGGCCAAATAATCCTAGAGCGCAAAGTCGTCGCCGCCGTCGTCTCCGAGTTTCCATTTCGTCCCATTGTTCCCCGGGGCGAGATAATTTATTAAAGTTTGGGACAAATCGCCCGACGTCAGATACATTCCTCCAGTGTGTCGATTCAGAATGGAACATTTTTACCGACACCTACGTCGGAGATTTATTTCATTTCCCGCACAGGCTTATAATGCCCAATCATTCAATTCAAACTTTCCGACTTGTTCCCTTATATATCGCCAACCATATTTTATAATAAATAATATATCAAATAGAAATTAACTTAAATATTCATTTTTCAATCTTCAACCAACCACCCTATAATCCAGACAATACTTCTTCAGATAACCATCTGTGCTAATCCATTGATAATAGTCACTTTGTGTCCGAAATATACATTTAGTAATCCAAATAAAATTGTGAAGAAAGTACTGTATTCGTCAAAGATTACGTATCTTTTCAGACAATAATATTTGAATTCTCCATGGGAAACAATTGAACAATCGCACATTTTCTGTGTTATTATTATCATCAAAACTACGTAATTTTAACAACTATGGCGTAATTCGCGGACATTTTAACGTCTAAAACGTTTAGTGTAAATACGGTTTTAAAAGCGATAGAAACGTCCGCAAAAGTATCAAATTGAGGACAGAGTTATTAAATACAATGCTGGGGGAATAAGAGGAATTTCAATTCCGCTTTTGGGAACGAGTGGGACGGAACGTTGGCCGTAATTAATTTGATGAAGCAATCCGTCCTGTGTCAAACTTGTGTTGTATGGAAAAGCGGGCCTCGTGATTTTTCATTTCAGCCCGAACCCCGAATGGCCGCTTTTATTTGTAAATTATTTCGTCTGGACAATTCCTTACCATTGACAAACAACATTATCGATTAGTGTGCTCGAGGTCATCCGAAAACAACTTACTTAAAATATAGATTGCAATTAATCAATTAAGTACATATGGTGGAGGCGCCGGGGAAAATTATTAGATTATAATAATATTATCATATTATTACTGTATTAATTATAATAATAATATGGTAATATTAGCATCAGTTACTATTAATTTTAATGATTTAATTTTGGTAATGATTTATTACCTTTTTACAAAAATTAAATTAAAAATTAATTAGAAACCCGTTACTATATGTTAATCATCCTAACGTTTATAAAGTGATTATAGGTTAATTCTACAATTAGAAGGATAGATTAGAGGCTAATAACCATAGATATAATTATAATATTATATATTATATTATATTAAAAACCATAGATATATTTAAGGTATATTATGTTGTAATTAAATAATTAATAATTATGGAGAGAAAAAAAATCACCAATATGGATAATAGTCTATTTATACACAAATCATTTAGTGTATTTGAATTGATTGGCTGCGAGTACAGTTGTTGAAAAACGCGTCATCATATTTAAATTTTAATTGAAATTCATTATTTAATGAATTCGTGGGAAATATAATTGAAATAAAACCTACGTTTCGGAAATCAGTAATTGGAAATTTTATAATGAAACACAAACACCAATTAAATATTTTATCGATGTGATTTTTTATTATAATATGGAAAAATGTGACATTAAAAATACTAAAAGGAAAAAAAGGAAAAAAGAAAAAATTAAAACAAAAATAAAATACGGTTAATATTCAAACGTGTTTTATCTGAACCAAAAAATTACATTTTAATATTAGTTGTAAATGTTATTGATAGAAAATAAACAAATAAGACACTTTTCAGCATTTAAAAGTTTATTATTTTTCTTATAAAACGTAAATGATCAAAAAACGTAATAGGTTTTTTTGATCATTTATGTTTTATAAGAACAATAATAAACTTTTAAATGTTGAAAAGTATCTTATTTGTTTATTTGTTATTTTTAAATTATTGAATTATTAAGGACCTTTTATGTTATTAATCGTTATTATTTAATCGCCTTCTTGTTACGAATTCAACACATATAAATAGTACGAAAATAAATGAAACCGAATATAGGTTTCAATTAAAAGTGTTTGAAATATTCATCCAAAACCGAATAATTGTTGTTTTTTCGCAACTGTTGAACCATCGCGGAATTTCCAATCTGCGTGAATATTCATGAACGATATATTTCATTGCGAGCACCATTTTTTCAGCCAGTAAACGCAATTGTAATGAAATTTTTACATGGTTTTTTTTTTCATATGAACTCATTTATTTAGACAATCATAAATAAATTTGGAACAAATTGATATTAATTTAAGATAAGGGTTAGTCCTTCGATCATCGGTCTTTCTGCAAAAAATTTCTGATTATCCTGTTTTAATTTAAATATTTATTACGAAAACTACCATAATATTATAAATTAATAAATTATATTTGCGAGGCTGAAAAACCAGTCGATAGCCAAGAGAAGAAGGACGAAGAAACGTAATAATTCTTATGTCCTATAATTGTAATATTATCTTCAATAAAGATGTTTATCTTTCTTATATTTGTCATGATTTAATGAATAATTAATAAAATCTGAAAACAAATATTTATCAGTTGAAAATAATATTTTTGTGTTTAATCTACTTAAAGCAATATATAAAAGTAATCAAAACAAATGAACACTCTATAGCTACGATGAAATGATTTACATTTATATTGTTAAATAACATTCATTTAATTGTAATTGTTATTATTATTATTATTGTTTGTATTGTACCATTATTATTGTTATTATTATAGTAGTTTTTCATCAGATAAAAAATAACATTTCCCTTTATTTTGTTAACATTACACAGATTGCTAGCTACGTTATATTCTCGTGTATATATGTATGTGTATATATATATATATATATATATATATAGCAATATAAATAACGAGAAGGTCATCTTTTCGATGTTTTATTGGGTCCATTTAACGTTCAGAATAAGGGAGATATGGCGGAAAGTACGGCAATTTATTTCATATGTCTACCCTATGATCAGCGAGAGAAAAAAAGACGAAGTCGTTTATGATATTAAATACGTTACAGTTTATAATAAAATGAAAAAAATTGTATGAAATATAAGGCACAATAATTTTTAAGTCGATTGTGTTTAGTTTAATATTCAGAGGAAACAAACTTATATAAAAGTTATTGACCTGTTATACCAGAAAATAACAATATTTTAATGATCAAACGTATATTTATTTTTATTCTAAAAAGTTAATAATAATGGTATATAAAAGTATTGTTCAAATCATTTTTTGTAATAGTTATATTTCATACAACCAATTACACACCAGGTAAACATCACAATATCGATTGTTGTTTTTTTTTTCTGCTCGACAGATAAAATATTATTATCGTTGTTATCAAATAAACGTCCTTTTGCAATCGAATCGACAAGAAAACACACGGGAAATAACAGCGACGGCGTTTCTCTGTTGACTTTTCTGTATAAAGGTGTAATCTCATTAGGGCGGCATCCGCCCGAAAATAAATATTTCCGTAATCCTTTTTAAATTGTCGCTTTATTGCCGAAAACCTAATCCCCTTTAATATTATTTATACAAATACAGGGTGTGCGATCCTTAATCTCGTTAAAGCCACGACACGCGGAATCCACTCTTCCGGCTTATCCTCGCTCGAATGTCGCTTGTTGTTTCACGTTTATATATTTTTTTATTGCCGAAATTAATAACTGTTTCTTTATGTACTGCCAGAATTTACATGCATATTACAAATTTGTAATGCGCGAAAAGTTTTCCCCGGTGATGAGAAAAAATTGCGGTCTTTTATCGCTGCTTTTAAAAACATTTTATTACCAAAAAAGTAAACTGTTATAACTAATAATTACATCTCAAATAAAATACCTTTAATACTAAATAAATCAAACAATTAATTGTATTGATACCAACAAACTTTAAAATTTTAATACTAGTTTGTTAGGAAAATGTTTTAAAGTAAGCAATTAAAATATGAATAATTTCTGTAGAAATTTTATTATGAAAGCTTAAATGGAATTAATGAAATGCATGTTTGAATAGATTAAAAAAATAAAATAAAAACGACTCGTTTTGAATCAAACTTCAGTCGACTCGTAATTTACGACACAGTCAACTAAATACGAGTAGCACTTACAATCTGGATAATTCAATAGAAATTTTATTCGTTTTAATGTGATTATTTGTTTCTTTCCCCCGTAATAAAGCCTAGAGCGGTGTGCCCTTTCCTAATTCTCTTTATTTGCGCGGCCATTCTTCGGTAAACGAGGACTTATATGTACTTAAAGGATTCTGGCCAAAGTAAGCGGCTCAGGATGCCAATTTAGGCAGCAAATAAAAGTTATGTGTGTCCAGAATTTTCCCCCCAAATTCTTTTCCACTATGTGGATAAATTCACGTCGTGATTTAATATATATTCAAATAGCTATTGGAAGTTATTAGGACCAAAGAACATTAATATCATTAAATGCGTCCTCGGGTTTCATTCATTTCAATTAAACAATCATATTTAAATTATTACAATTCTGCAGTACGCCGCAGGGTAACCACGTAATGGACGTAATAATTCACACAATAAGGAAAGGAAATTGTACACTCCATTATTCATCTCGGCTTTAATTGTACCGTAATAGATAATTCATTGGAAAATAATTAAAATATTCATGGAGGCTTTTATTTTTGAGGGCAGAGTCTGTACGGCATTATTTCCTTCATTCTAGTTGTTAGCCGATAATAAAGAAATTTCCCATTCCCTTTGCAAGTGGAAACGTAAAAAGGCACCGACTGTCAAGAGTGTACTTTATGGATGCAGCTTAAAAGCTTTTTAAGTAAAGCGGAAAAACAAAAATATTGGCTTTGATCATTCGTAGGTAGAAAAACACATCCGCCCATGTATTAATAATAAATGTGAATGCGTCTAATTAATTATTGACTGTACGAATATTTTTACCGATTTAAAATTCACATAAAAAATCATTTAATACTATGTAGAAGAACAAATCAACAAAATTAAATTAATTAAAATTACTTACAATATATAATTCCCGGCGCATCCACCAAAACTTTATAAAAGAATTTATTACGGTTAGTGATTTCATCATATATCTTACTATATAAAATTGAATTATAATAATATGAAAAATCGATTGTTCTTTAATACCGTGTAATAAATACAGCTCTTCCCTTTAAATTCTCTTTAATAATTCAATTTGATACGAGCGGAATTACTAAGAAAATACGTCGTGGTATACCTTTGTGAAATATAAATGCGTAATGTCTACTAAACCGTATTTCAACCGTATATTATACTGGAATTAAATCTTAAAAGCATTGAAATATGATATTTCTAGTTATTATTATTTTTTTATAATTAATTATAATTATCATTCGCATCCCCTTAATTCCTACACCCTTAAAATGATCTCAGTGCTGGAGCGGATTATATTCAACATTTTGGTAAGTAATATTTATGTGTAATACAGATGCCCGCAAGGTTACAAGTTCCTAGAAAATACGTGCATTAACGAAAACGAGTGCATGTGGATGCCGTGCATCAACGGGGGTATATGCAAGGATTACGAACCACCGCTGAGGTACGAGTGCGTCTGTCCCCTAGGGTATACGGGAGGTCACTGCGAGCTGGAGCTGTTATCCGCCGGCGCCATAATGCCTTCGAAAGACTTCATCATAGCCATAATCATATGCCTATTCGTGTTGCTGGGTAAGTTACATGAAATAATGCAGGAATCAAGAAACTATTCAGTCCGGTCGGTCTATATAAGAGCTGAATTCCATTTCCACTATAATTTCGCTAAAACTAACTCCATTGTCTAACTATATCATCCCCTGTCTTTCCCCCCGACATTCGATTTCCGTTCGGTGATGACGTTCGTTCCGTCGGAAGGATGAGAGACCAACCACCGTCACACTTTAATTAACATTCATCGAACCACGTAGAGACTAATTTTATTTCGCACTAAATTTTGTGCATGCTTGATTAGATGCATGTGTATTATTCAACAAAATAACTTGATAGTAATCGAAGATCTATATTTTACAGTTTTAGTCCTCGTATTCGTGGTGTACAACAGACGCAGAGAAGCGCACATCAAATATCCAGGACCGGACGATGACGTGCGTGAAAATATCATCAATTACGATGACGAAGGAGGCGGCGAGGACGACATGACCGCCTTCGATATCACTCCGCTGCAGATACCGATCGGCGGACCTCTACCAGAACTAGCGCCGCCGAAGATGTCATGTAAGTAGGACGTCGGATTAATATTAATGGTCCGTCGGATTTATCTATCTCCCAAATTAAAAAAAAAACTACTCGTACGTGGTGTGATAAAATATAGGACGATCAGAATCAAGCACGCTTTGAGTAATTAACTAATTACACTGATCTACAAGAACGTACCTTTATTTATTTAGATTTATTTATCGACTATATAAATTGAAGGCCGGATTTAATTCGAAATTTTTAATAAAGCCCGCCCGTAAAAATATTCTCCATATGCTGACAAAGAAAAAGAGTCGCGTATTATTGTTATTGTAAAATTTTCTATGTAGAAATACGTTCCGACGGAAAATATTTTCATCGGAACCGAATAAATATTTCAGCGCGGCGCGAACGGGAAAAGCCCTTTCGGTAACGGAATACAAAGCCTACGGGTGTCATTAGGCCGAGTGCTGCGGAATATGAGAATTTCAAAATTTCATTTCACCTTTACCCACAAGCGCATTATTATAGTGATGGTATTTGTATAATATAATCTTAGATTTATAGATATTAAACATTTTATAACTGTTTTTTATATTTATATTTTGTAGGTCTTAACTAATCAAGCCTAAGTTTATTTGTTCAAAAAAGTTGCAAAAAAATATAAGGAAAGTATTCCAATCAGTAAAATATGGATACATCAATTAAAACATGCAATTATTTAATGTTTGTTTACATTTTAAACTTTTAATTCAAACCCTCGCTTATGTTTTAATGATTGGAGGGTGGATAGAGGCCACCCACCCACCCTACATATACATGATAACTTGAATTGCTAATCGTCGATGATTTTGCTGCTAAAAACAATCAAACTCTTTATGTAATAAAAATAAAACAAAATCAAAATCTAAGTTTAAATATTAATAACTTATCTTATCTAATTTAGATATAAAGTATACCCACCCATCATGCATAAATTTTTTACTAGTTTAGTTACTCAAAAATTTTACCTTTTTTATTTCCTTTTTTATTCAAAAAGTTTTGTAATTAATTTTATTGGAAACCGCGAGACGATAAGGAATTATAGTTTATATGTATATGTAGGGTGGGTGGGTAGCCTCTGTCCCACCCTCCAATCAGTAAAACATCATCAAAATTTATTTGTTAAATTGGTTTGAATAAATCTATTAAAATTTGCAATATTGTTATGTTTATTTACGTACAACTTTTAATTAAAATCCTCGCTTATGTTTTACTGATTGGAGGGTGGATAGAGGCCACCCACCCACCCTACATATGCATAGTAACATAAATGGCTAATCGTCGATGATTTTGCTGCTAAAAACCATAAAACCCTTTATGTAATAAAAAATAAAACAAAATCAAAACTTAAGTTTAAATATAAATAACTTTCTATAGCTAATCTTATCTAATTTAGATTTAAAGTCTACCCACCCAGCATGCATCAAGTTTTTACTAATTTACTCACTCAAAAATTTTACATTTTTAATTCCTATTTTATTCAAAAAGTTTTGTAATTAATTTTATTGGAAACCGCGAGACGATAAGGAACTAAAGTTTATATGTATATGTAGGGTGGGTAGGTGGCCTCTATCCCACCCTCCAATCAATGAAACATCATCAAGTTATTTGAAAAAAAATTGTATGAATAAATCTCTAAAAAATGCAATTATTTAATGTTGATTTATATTTTAAAACTTTTAATTAAAACCATCACTTGTGTTTTACTGATGGGAGGGTGGATAGAGGCCACCCACCCACCTTACATATACATGAAAACATTAATTGCTAATCGTCGATGATTTTGCTGCTAAAAACCATAAAACACTTTATGTAATAAAAAATTAAACAAAATCAAAATTTAAGATTAAACATAAATGATTTTCTATAGCTAATCTTATCTAATTTAGATTTAAAGTCTACCCACCCATCATGCATCAAATATTTACTTACTCAAAAATTTTACCTTTTTTAGGGTGGGTGGGTGGCCTCTATCCCACCCTCCAACCAGTAAAACATCATCAAAAATTGTTTGAAATATTTGTATAAATTCATCAATTAAAAAATCCAATTAATTTGTGTTTGTTTACATTTACAGCTTTTAACTAAAACCCTCGCTTATGTTTTACTGATTGGAGGATGAATAGAGGCCACCCACCCACCCTACATACGCATGGTAACATAACTGGCTAATCGTCGATGATTTTGCTGCTAAAAAAAATCAAACCCTTTATGTAATAAAAGTACAACAAAATCAAAATTTAAGTTTAAATATAAATGACTTTCTATAGCTAATCTTATCTAATTTAGATTTAGAATCTGCAAAAATTTTACTTTTTAATTTCTTTTTTATTCAAAAAGTTTTTTAATTAATTTTATTGGAAACCGCGAATCGATAAGGAATTATAGTTTATATATATATATGTAGGGTGGGTGGGTGGCCTCTATCCCACCCTCCAACCAGTAAAACATCATCAAAAATTATTTGAAAAATTTGTATGAATAAATCTATTAAAATTTGCAATATTGTTATGTTTATTTACGTTTTACAACTTTTAATTAAAACCCTCGCTTATGTTTTACTGATTGGAAAGTGAATAGAGGCCACCCACCCACCCTACATATATATGATAACATTAATTGCTAATCGTCGATGATTTTGTTACTAAAAACAATAAAACCCTTTATGTAATAAAAAATAAAACAAAATCAAAACTTAAGTTTAAATATAAATGACTTTCTATAGCTAATCTAATTTAGATTTAAAGTCTGCCCACCCATCATGCATCAAATTTTCACTAATTGACTCACTTAAATATTTTACCCTTTTAATTTCTTTTTTTATTCAATTAATTTTATTGGAAACCGCAAAACGATAAGGAATTAAAGTTTACATGTATATGTAGGGTGGGTGGGTGGCCTCTATCCCACCCTCCAATCAGTAGGACATCATCAAAAGTTATTTGAATTTTTCTTTTGAATAAATTTATTATAATTTGCATTAATCTTATGTTTATTTACGTTTTACAACTTTTAATTAATTAAACATTATAATTTATTATTGTCAATTGACAGATGATAGATGCATTGTCAATTATTTTATATCATCTATCATGTAAAATATTTTATTTGTCTTCTTTACAACTTCCACATATCAACTAAAAATTACCTATTTAGACATCAAAGATAACAACTCACTAAGCAATATTATCTGTCATCTATTAATTGTCAATTTTTATATATCATTTATTAATAATCATCTATCGTGCAACATTTTTTATCTCGTCAATTTAGGATTTAAAGAAAACGTATTAAGAAAATATACGGCAGCAAATGATAGATTGTATTTGATAAATATCAGTTGAAAAATGACAATTGACAGATGGTAATTAACAGATGAATTAATTTTTTTTAATGTCAGTTCAGAAGTAGAGAAGGGATAATAATTGATAGATCTCAGTTAACAGATGATAAATGACACAATTTAGATAACATTTGTCAATAATAACAAAAGCTGTCTAAACGAATCATATTTTGGATTTGACAAATATAATTGACAAATGACAATTGGCAGACGGTAATTAAAATATAAAAGTTTAAAAATTAATATTTAGAGATATGTAATAGATGATAAATTTATAGATCTCAATTAATAGATTGAAAAAAAGACACACGTTATAGATAATGATTGTCAATAAATGACAGTTATTAGTCAAATTAGTGGAGTCAATGAATATTCTATTAAAATCATTCAATTTTAAATGAACAGTTCAAAAAATTAATTATATAATCTTAAATAGAAAATTAGTGTTGACAAATAATAGTTGACCGGTGACAATTGACAATTGACATATGTCAAACGATGATAAAAACTGACAATTGATAAATGGCATGCATTGTGTTTTTTTTTTGATAAAAATAAACAGTTTACAGTTGACTTAAGATAGTTTTCAAGCTGTTTATTGTTGTTTGTCATATGACAAGTAAAAATTGACAGATTATATACAATACGTAACCATTGATAGAAGAGAGATACATTTATTAAATGACCTGTGATATTTATAATACATTTAACAGTTGCTGTATGACTGTATTCCCAAAATGACAATATGCACATGATGTATAATAATTGATTTATTGTCATATGGCAGATAAATTGTCAAGTATTAAATTTATTATCTGTCATCTTGTCAATTTATCATCTGTCAATTATTATTTATCATATGACATTTATCATCTGCCGTCTCATAAACTATAATTATCTATTTAGTAACCTGTTATCTTTGAATCCAAAATAAGCAATTATAGGTGTCGTGTGACAGTCGATATGATTATAAATGATAGTTATCACATGATAGATGATATATAAGATATATATTCATTAACAATTGACAGATAAATGTGTTTAGTAACCTAAATAGACAATTATAAGTTGCTATTTAGTAATATAGCATTTTACATGATAGCAATTAATAAATGATATAAACACGCCGGTGGTGGCGCATCGGTTACGGCCCCGAACTGACGTGCAGCAACGTTGATTCGGGTCAGTAGTCGGATGGGTGACCGGTACCATTCACCATTGGGATACAATTAATGGTGCTTTAGAGTGACGGGGGCAATCCTTTAAAGTAACAAGCTCATTTACACACACAAATACACAAATGACACATGGCGGAAGGACCACGTGGTCGATAGCCTAACACTACTACTACTAAATGATATAAATAATGAGTAACTATAAGTTGGCTTATGACAGCTGAAAGATAACAAATTTATACCACATGATAGATGATATTTGATTGAAAATTGACAAAGACATATTTTTTGATTATAAGTTAGCATATGAAAATCAACTAGATGGCAGATAATAAATGTGACAAGATAGATGACAGATGATAAATCACAGATAACAGGTGACAGATGGCAAAATGAAAATTGACAAAGACATATTTTTTGATTTAAGTTAGCACATGAAAATTAACTAGATGGCAGATAATAAATGTGACAAGATAGATGACAGATGACAGATGCTGGATCACAGATGACAGGTGACAGATGACAGATGACAGATGACAGATGACAGATGACAGATGACAGATGACAGATGACAGATGACAGATGACAGATGACAGATGACAGATGACAGATGACAGATGACAGATGACAGATGACAGATGACAGATGACAGATGACAGATGACAGATGACAGATGACAGATGACAGATGACAGATGACAGATGTCAGTTAGCAGATGACAGGTGACATCTGATAATTAACAAATAATAGGTGTCAGACAAATTTACTTTGTGACCTATAAATATTAAATCCTAAATAGACAATTATCACAGATGGGCAAGATGACAAATGAATAATACATGAAAATTAATAATGTTACAGATGATGTATAATAACTGACAATTGACTAATGACAATTACTTAGTGACTAGTGACATTTACTTAGTGACATAGATTATTATAAGTTATTTTATGACAGTTAAAATGTGGCATCATATGACAGTAGACAAATGTCACATAAAAGATAATAGTTGACAGATGATATGTAATAATTGACAATTAACAGATGATAAATAAATTTATTAAATGACTTGTTATCTTTAAATTTTATATAAATAATTATAAAGTGTCATAAATAATTGATAGAAGACAACTGACAGAAAAATGAAATCTCTATTTAATAACAATCAAAATTAATAATAATAATTTTAAAGTTGACAAGATGTCAAATGACAAATGCTACATGATATCACATTAACAATTGACAGTTAAGTATTTAATAACCTGCCATCTTTAAATCCAAAATTGATAATTTTGAAATTGCCATTATTGCAGGTTATAATTATTGACGAATAATATACTTTAATTAGCAATATATAGATGGCTGATAAATTTATTTCGTAACCTCAATAAACAATTATTAGTCGGCATATGACAGTTGCCAAGATGCCAATTAAAAAAATATTATACTAATTGACAAAAGATATATGACAGATGACAGATGACAGATGACAAATGACAAAAATTGACAAATAAATCCTAAATAGACAATAAAAAGTTTTACAAGATGACAGTTGATACATGTCATATGATTGGTAATAATTGACAGATGATATACAATAATTTACAACTGACAAATAGCTGTTAAATGTATTTTATGACCTGTTATCTTTAAATTATAATTAGATAATTACAATTTGGCATATGACAGTTGTAAAGGGCAATTAGTAATTTACACTTAAAAGGAAAAATAATTGACAGATGACAGAGAAGAAAAACAATAATTAATAATTGACATTTGGCAAATAAATTTATCTTTTAATCCTAAATCAGTAATTATAAGATGATATTTAACAGTTAACAAGATAGCAAATGATAGAAGTCGAATGATTAAGATGAATTGAGAGTTGATTGATAATTATTGACAATTAACAGATGGCCAATAAATTTATTTAATGATCTGTTATTTTTAAATTCTATATAGACAATTATAAGTTGACCTATGATAATTTATTAATTATCATCTATCAGATGGTAAATGTCATATGATAGATGATAATTAACAAATGATATACAGTTATGGCCAATTGACAAATGACAGAAAAAATTATTTAGTGAATTATCTTCACATTCTAAATAGATAATGATAAGCTAATATTTTGTGACCTATTATCTTAAAATCCTGAATATACAATTAAAATTTGACATATGACAGTTGTTAAGGTGAAAATTGATACATGTCACATAAAAAGTAATAATTGACAGATGACACCATGTTGATGAGAAATTTATTTAGTAACTATTTATCTTCAAAACTTAAATAGACAATGGTAGGTTAATGTATAATAGCTAAGAACCTAGCAAATGACAAATATCACATTAGAGATGATAATTGGCAGTTTATTGATAATTATTGACAATTAACAGATGACCAATAAATTTATTTCATGATCTGTTACCTTTAAATTCTACATAGACAAATATAAATTGGAATATGATAATCGACAAGATATCAGATGGTAACTGTCATGATAGGTGATAGATGATAATGAATAATTGATATACAATAATTGACAATTGACAGATGACAGAAAAATTTATTAAGTTACCTGTTATCTTCACATCCTAAACAGATTGGCTTATGGTATTTGATAGTTAACAAATGATAATTGTCATATGATAATTGGAAGATGGTAGATGATAATTCAAATTGACAAATGACAGATGTTCTTTTGATGACCAATTAATTTTAAATCCAAAATAGACAATTAAGTGTTGGCATATGACAGTTACAAAATTATGTTGACCTATAAAAGTTGACAGGATTCCATTAAATAATAACCAAAATAATGTAGCGAATAGACAATTAAATATTGGCATATGACAGTTGACAAGATGGCAAATGATAAATATCACATGATTGACAAATGACATATAATTTTATTTAGTGCACATATTCTATTTAAATTTTTAAATAGACAATTATCTGTTTGTACCTATATTTTTCATTCATATCTATTAACAGATAAACATAACAAAGTTAGCTATTGATAATGAGCACTCGAAAGTACATCTAGTAAATACAAAATAAATTGTGAAGTAAGTGAATTCTAACGTGTTTTATTAATTGAATAAAAAATAAGTTTACTTATTAGATTAAATATTAAATATCAAAGATAATATCGAGTAAAGTTATGCATATTTATATATAGTAATAAGAAAATCACGTATAATTGGGTCATTCTAAACGCATTCTATATTTATATTTTTATTATTTAATATATGGGGAATTTTCTGTTAGGCATTAAACACGGCTGTAAAACTAGCGTAAAAGTTGGGTCCGTAAAAGCTCGGAAAATCCGTGAATAAAAGAAGGACATGAAAAATGCATCCGGCGTCCTTAAGGGTGTCAGGCTCACTTATTTATTTAGTCCACTTTTCCTTATTAATAAGCGCCGTGCGCGTCATAAAGCGACGCAATGTCGTCGTCGTTTGTTTTTTTTTTTCTATATATTTAATATAATGGACATTAAATCGAGCATTGTATATTACGAAGGAGCGCGTGTATATGTTTAGGGCCATTTTTCCGCGGCATTATCGTGTATATTAAATAAAGTGCTAAGGGTTGCGTCGCATAGTAAATTGCGAATTTTTATTTCCGCCACGTAATTCCCGGGAAGATATAGCGGGGGCGGCGTGTCGCGATAAATATATCTCCTCTATCTGGTCGGATTGCTAAATAGTTTATAATTTTCGGTGGGTTGTGTGTTCGCCTGGGTGTGTGTGTGTGTGCATGTCGCAGAAGTTTTGGACTGGTGTGGAAATAAATAAAGCGGGGGCGTAATGTGCACACGTGTCCGTGTAGGGTTGCAGATGGTGCAGTGCTTTGAAAGCCTACGGCGCGACGGTTTCGTCATTTATTCTTCTCAGACGAACTACACGTCGCTGAGAAATGCACTTTTAAAATTTTATTTAGAGCGTATGCACACGTATTACGGCCATTTTGGTTATTTATGGATGCACGGAACATAAATAACGAAAATTGTTTTTTTTTTCTTTTATAAGTAAATATACTTTTAAGTACTATGTATGTAGGGTGAAATAATAAATTTCTTAATGTTTAATCTACTTTAATGATTGTTGAGTTACGTGAAGATGTACTGTACTATAAATGAAAGATTGAGTCTCCTTTCTTCACAAAATTTATTGATCGCAAATGTACATTTCGGTCACAATGTGACCGAAATGTACATTTGCGATCAATAAATTTTGTGAAGAAAGGAGACTCAATCTTTCATTTATAGTTTAATCTACTTAAAATCATTAAATCATTATTGTAGATACCATTAAAAACTTAAATGAATACTTTTTTAATAATTTGTAACTTCTTAAATAAGAGCTCAAAAAATCAAATTAATAAGTGTGTAAACAATAAATTATTTTTAACAGGGGAATTTATTTAAGAAGTTACAAATTATTTAAAAAAAATGTTCCTCTAATTTTAGGCCAGTTTCGATCTATTTTGACTCTCGTAGCCTAGCGCTTTTGAAAACAAGGAAATGAAATTTTACAGTGGATTTTTATAACTGCAAGAATGAGTAAAGCAGTTGAATTCCACTCGATTAATTAAATTTAGTACAAAGTATAGCTTAAAAATTTATTCATTGCACTGCAATTTAGAATTATCTGATGATATCTGTTAAAGTTTTGATGTTTACATTATTTTTAGTATTTAAAGACCTTCCTTTTTTTAAAGAACTTCCCCTCACTGAAACAATCGTACATTTATTGGACGTGGTGGATTGTAAAACCCAACACACTAAAAGTGTATATGGGAAGTTTTTAAAACTATAGTCGTAAAAATAACGACGGTTACGCTCATCCCCCCCCTAGGCTTCAATGGTCGTTCTACGAAATTTCAGTCATTATCTTAAACCCTGAATTATATAATCGATACGATCTCGATGAATGCGCCGGTGTGTATGTGTTTTTTTTAAACAATTTTAAACCAAATAAATGAAATGAGACATGTGCTTGTAAATAATGCATCGATCTGCTTAATGCTTACGGTTGTACTATTTCCGATAAAATAAGAATATATAAATAATTCATGGCTGACGAAGCCACCGTGTGTCGCAGTATTCAACGTTAAATCCGTAAAAATCTGGAAATGTTTATTTTTCTGCACAAAACTACAACACTAAAAAGTTATGTACAAAAACACAAAGTTTGAATGTTATTATCAAATGAAGCAAATTAATAAAAATACATTTTTACCGGTGTATAAAGCTAAAAGATTAAACATTATTGTTATTTTATTTATAAACAAAAAAATTGTATGTTTTTACTAAATGAAAATTAAAATGTGCAATTATTCAGTTAATCAATTTAATTGCGAAAAACGTGTTTAATCCACTCTAGTCTTAATTAATCCGGGGTCTGGAGAAAAGTGAAAACACAGATTTATACGTTTACGCGCGTTTCGCTTCGTTAAGAATTTAATCTCGCCGCAGTGAAATAATTTTCTGGCCCGGGATGATTTCGCGTGTTCTTTTTTATTTTCCTTCTTCTGGTTTTAAAGGCGGTTCGATTTAATTCATACTCCGGATTAAATAACACTGCATCATCCCCACGACCCGGATGGGCTTCTTTTAATAATAGATTAATCGCCCCTGCGGCGCGATTTATCACCGCCTCCCCCGGTGTCAATACATTATTTAAATTGAATGGTAGAAAGAAACCCTTTTCGCCGATTAATTAATCCCCCGGCGAAAATTTACAATGAGCGAGTAATTGTTAACGAGGCGATGATTTAAATTAAAATAAGAAACGATATTTCGAATTTGCTCGGTAGGAAAATATTATTATTATTATTATATCCGACCGGAAATGATAAATTAAAACGCGCCCTCATTAAACCAACAAATGCGGAATTGTTCGGTAATTAACAGTAACGGCGAAAAAATGGGTCGCAATTAATTAGACACAACAAACGGTTTCGGGTTTAATGGCCGGCAATTATCCCGGAAGAAAGTGTCACAATCGAAGTTATTATTATTATTCGAGAGTGCCGAACTAAAAGCAATAATAACATTATAATGATCGCGCACAATGGAAACTAGTTACTACACGCCACGGAATTCCGGGCTGTTAATTAAGCCCCGGGGGAGTTTAATCCCGAAATAAGGAACCTGTTAAGTGGGTGCCTTTATATTCCATTCAAACTTAAACGCCCCCGACACGACAGTTTTCAGAATTAGTGCGCACTAAAAGTTATTGTTGGTTTTCCTTTTCGTGCCATGTTAAGAACATTAACTGCTTTGATTATATAATAATAACCAATGATTTTACACATTTTACAAACACTTAAGTTTCTAAAATATAAAAGTGTTATATTTCATGTATATTACTTATACTTATATATAACATACATTACATTATTGTTTGGTGTTAGTACATAAAAAGTATTATAATTATAATGAATTTTCACAAAATGATTCATTATTATGTATATTTATTTTTAATTTTATTTCTGTCGTTAGACATTTTGAAGACACGGTTAAAATGTTTGCGGAAAATATATACATTAAATCGAATTAACATTTTAATTAAGTTTCAGCTTTTCCGTTAATTAAAATGTAAATAAAAATCGGGGGGGTGGGTGGTGTACCACCCACGTTCTCGTTTGTTTTCCCGTGTTTTATTCGATTTTTTTTTTACTTTCTTCTGCATGACGATGGTTGTTGTGTTCGTTTAATTAAACCGACCCTTCCTTATTTTGCAGTTAATATAATGAGCATGCCCCCCGGACAAGAGCCCAATGTAGGGATATTTATAGATGAGCACAAGAAGAGGGCGGACAGCGATCCCAACGCACCGCCCTTCGACGACCTGAGGAACTATGCCTACGAGGGAGGCGGCAGCACGGCAGGGTCCCTAAGCTCCCTCGCTTCAGGTAAGGACAGTAAGGATCTTTTTTATATATATTAATACTATAGAGAAGCAAAAAATTGCACGAGTAATAAATACAATTTTTTGGTGATTTTATTAATAGCAATAAAAGATAAAACTTTATATTTCAAAGATACAAGAATATTTATGTCAATTATTACAATTACAATTCTTTATTGGTACATCAACAAAAAAAATGTTTTGTTAATAATTTAATGAAACAAATTATAGATGTTTATTGTTATTAATAACATTACTATTGTAAATTGGATAATTTTAAAATTATCAATAAAAAGATTATATTTATTACTACATTTACACTCGCACATCTAATATAATAAATTAATCATATAACAAAGTTGTCTATTATATTATATTTTTATTAATTTCCTTGACTTTCGCCACAGTGTGGCGAAACAATTGTAGCGTCTTACAATATATTTTTGAAAGTAACTATATAGTTTTATTCATAGTGAAGATGAACTTTCAACATTTATCAGCCTCATCAATCAATTAATTATTATCTATTTATTTTCTTAATTTTAAATGCATTTTGGTAATATTAAACTATTTTATATTCAATATTATTTATGGATAATACTTAACTATTTGTTTATTTTTATTTCTTCAACTTCAATTACTTTATATAAACATGTTTTTTATTTCACTTTCTTAATTACTTATGGATAATTTAAATCCAGAAAAACACGATCATTACCTTATATTTAAGGCAATCATTATCACACACCAATTTATTTAATATGAATATCAATTTCAAATCTAGTTAACGCATTTAATCACCCTCAACTAGACAATAGCGTATGCATTATAATTAACGAACAAATTTATAACAGAATGGATCCTTTCATTCATTCCATTCTCGAAATTATAAACTTTCCCGTTCGCATCAACGTAGATAAAACGTATTCAATTTCATGCCCGCAAGGACCGAGTTTTGAATTTGCATTGTAATAAAAGCAATATTAGTATTACGTCTATTGTACGCATTTATTTCAATATATTTATTTTTTTAATCCAGGTACTGATGACGAACAACAGGAGTACGACTATTTGGGCGCATGGGGTCCACGGTTCGACAAACTGGCGGATATGTACGGTCCGGGCGAAGAGACTGAACAAGAAGATTAAAACTTAAACCAAAACAAAGTGTGTTTCTTTTATTAATCTTAAGTGAAACCAAAAAAAAGTAAATAATAAAGTAAATAAAGTAAACGAATGAACATTCCTCCATCTCCGTTGACGAAGAAGATAAAAAATGCTTTCCACGTGTCTAAAACGCACACGTGTTCCATAAGACTGTTCTAGCAGTGTCTACTGCCTAATATACAATTGTAGAAAATTATATGCAGACCACAACGTTAACATTATGATTTCATAAGCTCTATTTAATTAATATAATCCACTGCCATACGCGCTCTTTAAAATCTTTTGTTTATTCTCTTAGTAGTATTTCGGTTCACCCACATTTCATCCGATCGATTGGTCTTAAGATATGAATATAATATTATAGTTGTGGGTCTGTGATGTTGCGTATGTTAAAGTATTTGGTAAAGAAAACACAGAAATAACCACGTCATGTATCGTTAAAGCCAGTATTCCTACCAACAGTTTAGTTGTAGGTGAAGTCACTACATTCTAGGTCAAATTACAGGTGTAGATTAGTTTAATAAGAGAAGCTGTGTGTATCTACTTGTACGAATGTAAATTTAAAGAAAAAATTATATATATAAAGTGCGAACACTCGTATGCATGCGTTTATTGTATATAGCTCACAAGTCACATCGTTTTGATATAGCACTGCGCATCCTGCAACGTTGCCATATGATATTTGAAAATAATATTGGACAGATATTTTTGAATTATGATTTTTCATTTATCGGCTCACTAGTATTTTTCAGTGTTGTAGTTATGTATATAGTTTCGGTATGGGTGCGTTAATGATCGCGTGAACGGGATGAGAGTCCGTGCCAATTATCCTATAACTTATACATGTAAAACTTCTTGAATGCTGTGTATTAATTAAATTAAATTTAAACAAAAAATAATAATATATTATGTGTTTGCACTTGTGTATTGTTTTTCAAAAGATGTATACTTAATATTTATATATAATTCTTATGAAATTCGCACTGTACACTGTCATAAACGGAGCGAGTCATTTGTCCATAAATTCATTCTCATTGTTTTAAGTTTTTAGTTATTAAATTATTAATAAATCAATCGAGTGTATTCTAGTGATTGTTTCTTTTTTCGAAATGTTTTTATTTTTCTCAAAAGAATTGTAGAGCGTCATTATGGAAGATTTCATTTGTAAAATTTTTAATTTAATACTACTTTTATTTAAATAAATAAAAATAAACTTGACTTGTGTTTTATTTTACAATCCACTACACTATTTCACTAAAAATCCACGCATAAGTAATTAAAGACTATCAAAAATATGCCATACCTTAAAAACATAATGTCAGAACCCTAAACTCAAATTACATTCAGAAAATTGATTAATGATTGAAGCGTTAACTTAGTGATACATTTTGGAAATTTAAAAAAAAAACTTTTAGAATATTATCTTGAAAATTCTAAAATCTATTTATTCCTTTTAACACCTAATCAAAATACACACCCTAATTATAAATGGATTCGTAGTAAATTTAAAATGAAATAGATGAAACTTAAAAATTTTGATAATTGTAGAAAAATTAACCACTGTTACAATTTTTTCAATATCTTCAACGCTGTAAACTCAAAGGAAAATACATAAATAAATTATATTCAACTGAGCTTTGAAATTATCTTAATCTATTATCAGGAATCTAAAAAGATTTCAGAAAAATCTAAGAAATACCTCAAGGATCGGTTCTTAGCCTAATTCAAAAATAAAGTTTTATAACTGATAAATTTCAACGTGGTGCTATTTTTAATGTAGATATTAAGTTTCTTGACGTATTGGGTTGTCTATTAAAACGTATGCATAACTAAATCATATGTTGTAGCACGATTTTTGTAAATATAAAAGAAAAAATTACAGTTGACTAAGATAAGAATTCATGTAATTGTTTAATTTTTACGAGTAAATAATCTAAAAATGAGAGAAGCGAAAGTATCGAAATTCTGCGCTACTTATAAAATTACTGTAATTTTTATAAGCGGAAAACTACGAAACGCATAAAGTAAGTCTGATCATTCAAATGCAGAAATCTGCAAAAATTAAAATTCTTTAAGAAGATAGGAAGATTTTTCTAAAAATTACAATAACTCTTTAAATTTTGGATTTCTTAACAAAATAAGTATATATTTTTTATTTTTTAAAGCTCGATGTACGTGGAACACTTAAAAAAATTTAATCATCCAAATATGCATAAGTTAACACCCTTCGTGAAATATTTAAATAATTTTTATTTAATAATCCCCAGAAAGTTTTGAAAATTCCAATTTCTCTCTAATTAAAAAGCTTGGTTTATTTTTACCAAGAGATTTTTAGATCTACAGATAAAGAATAAAAGCTTAAGTTTAAAGTCGCAATTAAAATACATTATTGATACTAAAGACATAAATTTGAAAAAAAAAATAGAAATTAAGATCATAATATGCACATGAATCGTAAAAAAATTATATTACAAATTATCACGAATAAAAAATACTGCAACATGTTTCGCTGCACATTAGCTTCACCAGGCTGATGTATAATGAAACATTTAAATGAAAAATCAGATACATCAACGAGAATCTGGTGATATGTAAAAAAAAACCTGTCATTTGACAAAAAATGTTTAAACCTAACATGTTGAATATTATCGATTATCCGATTATGATAACGTAGGTACAATTTAGAAGAGCAAAAAACTCGTCCCTGAAATCTGCGCATTACATAGTTTTTTTCTGTTAGCTTTATCCACACCGACCGTAAAATTATTCCCCTGTAAATGCATACACATTTATAAAGGATTCAGATTAGTTTTCTTAAGTTACCTTTTGTAAATTTTAAAATCATGCTTATAAGAAGTATTTGGTGTATATTTTCGTTTAACAAACAATGGAATATATTAAAAAAACCAATTTGTCGTAGATAATTTACTTGACTAATATAAACCTCAAACGAAACTTTTATTCTTAACGCAAAATATAAAATATTTAACAAATTATTTTGCAAAAATATCGCTCATACAATTTTTAGAATTATATTATTTATTTATTGTATTCTTTGGACATTTTTCTTTAAAGTATCATATAAAAACAAACAAATAGAATAAAAACATACATACAATTTTGGACGAATGAAGCACTGGCGGAGTTCATATTTATATACGTTCTTCCACTCAAACCCTTGTTGCACCATCATATTATGAAGCTGGTATCATCTTCTACACATTATTAATACAAATGTTTATTTATACTATTTAAAAAAAACATAATACGGCAATTTAAAAATAAATTACTTATAATGAAGAAGGAGGCGCGATTACTTTGTTTTACCACTTTAATCCTGTGTAGACGTACATACTACTATGAAAACTATTACTTACTTAATATCTATAATGAAACAATTTTTTCATTATATTCAAAACAGTAAATAAGTAAATAATGAAAAAGGAGTTTTTCATTATATTCAAGATAGTAAGTAAATAAACGCCTCCACAATTAAACATAAATTACTTACAAGTACATTATTAAAAAAAAATAAATATACTCACGTGATTTGATAAAACTGAAACACCGAATAACTTCGTTTAAAATTTACCAACTTCAATTAATAATTAGAAAAAACATGAAAATATTTCGTAAAATCTACAACAAATGAGTCTTATTATTAAGACTACAAGAACAAACCACTTTTGAAACAACTACTTCTCTAGCTAATACTTCGACAGACATTGAATGATACAAAAGTAATTTGCGTGTTACAAAATATCAAGGCTATCAAAGCAACACTAGTTTGAACGTATTTCTTTCTGTAAAATGAACTACAAATGATTGAATGCACGTTAAATAATTTGTGAGTGACTATATTATGATAAATTTGGAATAAAAATTTAATTAGTTATTATCTATGAAATAAATATTCATCTCAACCGCGTGTAGCGCTAGTATCGCTTTATGAATATTTAGTTGCCTATATTAAATCAATCAAAAATAGAACCGTAAATGGTTATAAAAGCCATGTCCACGTCAGAATAAAAGAGGGAAATTTAAATTTTCACAGTTGTCACCCTGAAACCGACAACGAGTACAATCGCCAACTTCACGTTGATTGTCGGTGCCTGTAACCAACAACGCAATGTAATGTAAATTTCTACAATAAACGTCAAAATCGACTGATACATATTTAGGCACCGATTTAACGCACCGAACATTGTCCCGCAGTAAATATCGTAAGCGATTTTCGTATCTCAAGCCAGCACCGACACAACGACGAACGGAGCGGTGGCATTTCGTGGTGACGTCTCCCGTTTCTTTATCTCTCCAGTTTTGGAATTGCTCACATGCCAGAGATGCACTAATATATACACCACTTCCCACCTGACGAATTCACGGCTCTCCGAAAGATGCGTACTGAAAGCTTGATAATCATACTCGTTTCAAACGTGCTCGTCTCCAGGGGCTTTTACCTGCCCGGACTGGCACCTGTTAATTATTGCAAGAAGGAGGATGAGGATTCATCGTGCAAGGTGAGTCTTTAATGTATGCAGCGTACTCCATTCGTTCGTGTCGGAATGTAAGGTTTTTATTTTTAGAAGTTGTTTACAATGTCTTGAAAATAAGAAAAGTTGTTTTGTAATTAAATGTTTGATTTGCTTATATTTTATCATATGGTATTTTGTTAATATATAGGTTTAAAATTACTTGAATTGTTTTACCAATACAAAATTATTTAACTATTAATATAAGTAAAGCAACAAGCTCATTTACACACACACACAAATAACACAGTAGAAGGACCACTAAACACTACTATTACAATGAGTAAACTAAATGATTAAATTTTATTACACCGATGAGACCCAAAATAGGTCAAAACCGGTCCGTGACTGTTGTTGACAGGGAATCAATCATTTGATGAATTTTTATTTTGAACATATTTATTATCTAAACGTTTACACTAAGTAATTAAACGGAATTAAATAAATGGTATGTAATTTATGAATGAATTATACAATGTTCTTTTCTTGACTGTAGATGAAACGACTAATAAAATTGAAAATTAAAATAGTTAAAATTAAATTTTTATAGTAAATTAATTATTGAAATAAAACAACACAGTTGTGAAGGTTTTACTTTTATTGTTGATCACTGCAACATATTTATATTAATGTATTATGGAGTTTCGTCATGTATAATTATTACCAAATTTTACTTTTTTTGTAAGTCTACAACTTGAATTTAATTTTAATAGGACCTAATATATTACTAAACTTATTTAAACTAGGATGAATCTTATTTGATGGTGAGAATCTTTTGAATAACATCAACACTAATTAATGACTAGCTTAAAGTCGAAACTATAGTTACTGTGTAATTCTAAAAAATATAGTGGTAAAACAAAGTTATCACGTTTTAATTACAGCTCATTCAAGATGTACCACAAAGTAAATGCCTCTACCATCAATCAAATAATAATAAATAATTGTCATTGAATTTTAATACTCTGAATTAATTAATTGAGATTTTCAAACATACAGTTTTTTTATTAGCAATTTCATACAAAATTATTGAAGAGGAGCACATTAAGTCAGTCTGTTATTTCTAGAATGTATTTGAATGTATCATTTCTGGTAAATTCGATTTGTGGAAATTTTGCCAATAGAATATCAAAAGAATTTTAATTATAAGTATATTTAGTTACCATTTACAACTAAAACTACGTATTACATTATAATTTTTAAAATGGAAATAGCAAAATAATTTGAAATATGCATACAGGATACATTAATACATTTATTTCAAATGGAATATTTATTGAATAACTTTCATGTTATGTACTACGCAGTCAACAATTTACTTTATTCTCCTATTAATTGCTTTAATCATTTATATGTGGGAAATATATTTATTTTTAATTTTATTGATTTTATTTTCCACATATGTTACGTGTCACCAAGTAAAAGCCTTGCCCATTATACCAGGTGTAATCCAAAACAATCCAATTATTATTTAGAATATCAATTTGAAATTTTGTAAGGTCATATTATTAATAATGTGGATATTCTTTCAGAATATTTAGTTGAAATTCTGGTTTGACTGGAATAATAATAAATTTAAAAAAAAAACAAGTAGGAGTAAGCTTTTGCATTACACCCAGTATATTTAAAACATGAGTGTGTTTATTACAAATATTATATTTAATTTCAAAACAGTTTTGTATCAATTAAAGCAATGTAGTTTTCAGTTGACTTAGTCCTTTAGAGTAAATAATTTAAGTATAATTGTTTATTAATAATCAATAAGTTGAAGGGTTGTAATAGTGGTCACTCGATCATAATAAATATGTTTTTCTGTTCTCAAAAATTTAAACAAAAGTGCATATTTGTAAATAATTTATTTTCGAGTTACATTAAAGTGCAAATGAATGTGTAGGGTGTATGGGTGGCCACTATCATTTAAAAGTGCAATGGCTTAACATTTTTTCTTGATATAGATATTTAAATTAATTTCTTTTCAATAAATGAATAAAGGAAATGTTTTCATATTATTAAATTATGAATTAATTTTTAGGCAATACATTTTTAATGGTAAATGAATTGGAAAGTGTTATAGTAGCCACGTATATTAGACAATAAATATTAAAGGTGGGTGGTCACTATGACACCTTTCAATTTATGAATTAATTGTTTTACTTAATTTCAAAAATATGTAATTATAAATATCTATTGAATACATAATTTGCGTAAGACGCAAGAATTTCCGAGATGATAAGTGCCGCAAAAGTGACATTTTTCGATTGTCTATTCTTTGAGAAAATGTTTGCTCTTTTTTTCAAGGCTGTTTCACTTGTTTCTGTTTAATAAAACTCAGCCATTTTTAAGCAAATTGTGAACTGTTTCTTCTTAAAGTTTTCAACCTGCTATTAGTAGCAAATTTTAATTATAGTTTCTTGTAAACTTTACAGAGTTACTGGGAAAGTTTTTAAATGCTTTTTTTCAATTGTTGACAGTTTTTGAAATAAAAATCAATAGTTTTTTTTAGAAATATCCCAAATGCAAAAAAAATATTTGCTTTAATTACAATTACTTTTAAGCAAATGTTTTTGGCTATTATTTTTTTTATTGACTTAGGTGTTAACCATTCAGTCAAGAACTATTATTTTTAATCAAATTTAAAACTGTGTTTTCTCAAAGTTTCTTGGCAGAAATTAAAGGTTTTTTTACTTATAAAATTTCAAACTGTATTAAATGAAATTAATTAATTGTTGAAAATGATGACCGTTACTTTACACATTTAATTAATTGTTTCTTTTATGGAGTTTTCAATTGGTTTCTAGTTGTTTTTTGGGTAAAATTTCAACTATTTTGTACACATTAAATCCTTATAGTATCAACTGTACTGTATTTAGTTTTTTTTTTTATTAAGAAATTTTTAATTGTTTTTGAGAAAACAGCTTTTTTTAATTATGTAGTTACTTTTCTTTAAGACATTTTCTGTTCTTAAAAAATCAATATTTTTATATATTTTTGAAATGATTTTCCGTAACAAATATAAATTGTTTTTCTTTAAAAATTTAAATGGTTTTAAATATTATAAACTTCTTTTATTGTATTGATAAAAGCTTTTCTTAACAATTTTAATATTTTTCTCGTAAAATATAAATTATTTTTTTTATAAGAATATAAATAGTTTTAAACACTTTTACACTTGTTTTATTATATTGATAAAAACTCTTCTTAACCATATTAATAATATTCTCGTAAATTAAATATAAAATAATACAAAGCAAAATTTCTATAATTTGATTTATTAAACGGATTTACCTTTTTAGTTATTTTTTAGGAAGAATCCAATTTTTTTTTTTAGTATTTTTGCTTTAATTTAAATTGTTTTTATCTGTTTTAAGTGAATAATTCAAAATGTTTCTTTTATAAAGTTTTCAACTGTTTCCTTGTTGTTTTATTTTTTTAAATAAAATTTCAACTGCTTTCTGGAAAATATTCAATTTTATAATATCAACTGTTTTATTTAAATTTTTTAGTGTTTTTAAAAATTTAATCTGTATTAAACAGACTTAAAATACTTCTTTAGATTTTTAACAGCTTTTCTTGACAATTTCTATATTTTTTTCTAGTATAATTAACTATTTTTAAACAAATTTGAAACTTTTTGTAAAAACTTTTTAACTGTGAATTAACTTTTAATTGCCGTTTGTTAAAATTGCAACTTTTTTAAGGAAATCTTTAATATTTTTTACTTTATCCAATTTCAAGTCTTTGTTTTTACAACTTTTTTTAAATTTTATTGTAAAATTCTATTTCAAACTTTTCAAATGAGGGACAAAAATGCCTCAATATAAGGCAAAAATAAACTTAAATATGGATCGCTTATTCATTCTGGTGCGTTCCTGTTCAGCAGTAGCGTTGGCAGAAGAATTTACTCCTTCAGGGTATGAGTGGAAGATCATCTAAGATGAACTACGCCCAATTGTGCAGTCTAAATTATTGTGAATATTGTTTATATTATTTTTGTTTGTATTAGATTTTTTTGTTAACGCTGAATTTAAACAGATAAATAAATAAATAAATGTTTTTATAATTAAAATTTCAATTTTTCTTTTTTTATTATTTTAATTTTTCTTTAGTAAAATATTAAGCCTATATTCAAGCAAGTTTTTGTAATTCAATAGTATTAAAAATAATTGTTTCAATATTTTTTTTGCAATATTTTCAATTGCTGTTTTACTTTTTTGTGAATTTTCAGTTTTTAGAGTTACTAATTGATTATTTCTTAGCTTATTATAATTTTCCACACTTTTTTAAGAAATTTTCAATTGTTTCTAATTTTTAGCAAATTTCAAATGTTTTTTTTAGAAATCACAATGTGTGTATTTGTATATATTTAGGTTGTTGTTACTTTTGGTTTTAATATGTTAATAATATTGTACATTTGTATCCTATGTTGTAATGACCCTCCGTAAAATAAATAAATAAATAAATTTGGTGAACAACTGCTACCAAAAAAATAAACAATAAATTTAAAAAAAAATGGATGTTTATTGAAATTATTCTAATGGCATTTTTCTTTAAATTTAAATTGTTTTTATGCAAATTTCCACACATTTTAACACATTTGGAACTAAAATAACAGCCACGGATAGGTTATGATCTATTTTGGATCTCATCAGCGTAGTGTAGTTAGAGACAGGGAGTCAAGATCGACTGACTTTTTAAACTCTTTGGGTTAACCATATATCTAAAATAATTTTATCCGTTATATAAAAATTTTCACGGTTAAAAAGAAATAGTGTAGAACACTAAAAGTCATGAAACAATATTAAAAAAATGGTAAAATTAGGTTTTGATTTTGAAAATTTAACCAACTTTTTTTTTATATACGATTTAATTTCGAGAAAATATATAAAGGGAAAAGTTAATATTAGATTAGATAATAGATAAGATAGAAATTGAGCAACTTCTTATTCTAATGAAACCCTACGATAAAAGCAAAATACAAGGTCATCGCCATTTTATTTAATTTTTTTTCAACGTTTTTAATTTTTTAATAATTTTTTTAGAGTTCCAATTATTTTTGACTTTGATAGCCTTAGCAAACATTTAATCGTAAATTTTGGCAGTTTTTGCTTTTAACTAATTTTATAATACAATTTAATTTCAAATTGTATTGTTTTTAGAAATATTTGTGATACTTTGCATAATATATTTGTAGTTTCAAATATTTTTGGAAACTTGCGCCCTTTTTTTGGTAATATTTATATTTTTTGGTATTGTTAAATTATTTTTGACGATTTTAACAATTGCACATCCTAATTTTAACTGTTTCATTAAAATTATTTTTATATACGTTTTGGCGGTTTTTTTTAATTTAAAAAATCTCCATTAATACTTATACGCATGGATAATGAATAAATTATTGAGATAGGTCAGGGATATGCAAGGTCAATGTACCGCTTATTAATATAGGTCAAGAGTGCGCTATGGCAATGAATAATTTATTGGGATAGGCCAAGAGAACGTTGGGTAATAAATAATACATTAGCCTAGGTCAAGAGTACGCTATGGCAATGAATAATTAATTTGGGGTAGGTCAAGGGAACGCTAGGATAATGAATAACTTATTGGGATAGGTCAAGAGTACGCTCGTGCAATAAATAATTTATTAACTTAGATCAATAGTAGTTAATTGAAATAGGTCACTAGTAGGCTGAAACAATAAATCATTTATTAGCCTAGATCAAACAACAGTAGGATAATGAATAATTTTAACTGTAACCTGTTAAAAGTACGATAGGACATCATAAGATTTATTGAAATAGATAATGAGAATAATAAATAATTTATTGGCATAGGTCAAGAGTATGCTGAGATAATGAATAATTTCTTTTCACAGTTATATTCCTTTCTTCACAAGTTTATTTGTTAGCTGAATGTAGATTTAGATTACAAATAAACTTGTAAAAAAAAGATTATATCTGTGTTTTCATTAATTATCTAAATGGTGCGTAACTCTAGGCTACTTCAATTTTCTTGGATGAAGTCCGAAGTGTTATTATTTTTTACAAACAAAACTACTCAAAGCAAAAAAAAAATATATTTCTTTAATTGAGGGTGTATTATACTTGTTTAGTTGTTGCAGTAAAACACTTAAATTTTCAAAACACCTTATTATTGCTTTTTTTTTGAAAACGCAACAATTGTTTCGCCACACTGTGGCTTCTTCGCCTCAACAACTAAACAAGTGAATATGAATATTCAACATATAACAGCCTCATCAGTTAATATGGTGTATGATAGTAAAAACTTATGAAGAATAGTTTAAAACCAGCACCAACTAAATACATACTGCGAAGGTGATGAGTTTTTTTTAAATGCACAAAAACAAGGAAATATTATTTTTTTATCAGAAGTATTTTTTATTTTTAGTTTCAATTGTTTCAGAAATAATTAATTTTTTAGAAAATTATTTTGTTAAAATTTTTTATTCTTGTTTGAAAAAAAGAATACATTACAAATGAAAATAAATAATTTTCTTATTGATTTTTGTGTGTTTCTTTTGTATTATTTCCAGAATATGAATGGAGAAAACGTAAGTTTTTTTAATTCTTATTATTTCGTTCTAGTTCACATGTTTTCATTTGGTGAAACTTATTTGTTTTGTTTTAAACAAATGACAAGAAAAAGATATATATTCTACAAATATTAATTGTTTTCTTTCACCTTCATGTTTGGAATAAGTATTGTGATTGCGATTTTTTTTAAATTTGTACAGAAATATCCGTTAGATATTTTTAGAGAGAAAAAAATATCTGGGTTTTGGTAGTCAAAAATGGCTACTTTACAGAAGATAATAAAATTTCGTACACTGGAAATGGTGTTGCTCCTCATGGCTGTAAAGGTCTATTAATTGTGTTTTGCTTCTGATATTTAAAAAAAACACACCAAAATGTTTTTTGTTATTATTTAACAACCCTGCTTTATTTATGTGTAGAAATAAAAGAATTTATGTGATATTAATGTGTTTTTTAAAAGTAAAAACCTGCTATTAATTTAAAATAAGAATTTTCAGTATATTATTGGAGGAAGTATTGTGATCGTGACGTTTTTATAAAAAAAAGATATTCATTAGTTCTCTGAATTGCAATATTTACAAAAAGAATATCTGTGCGTTTTAATTAATTTTTTTATGAATTTTATTTTTCAGTCTGATGTTTTATTGTACGTCAACCGTCTAAACACGGAAGAATCGGTCATACCGTACGAGTACAATGCCTTCGACTTTTGCGCCCCTCCCAAGGACTTAAAGTCGCCCGTCGAGAATCTGGGCCAGGTCGTTTTCGGCGAACGCATTCGACCGTCGAACTACAAAATAGACTTCATGAAAAATGAGACCTGCCAGCTGCTCTGCACAAAGACCTACACGAAAACGCCGGAGTCCGAGAAGAAGCTGAGCTTCATCAGAAAGGCGATCAGCCTGAATTACCAGCATCACTGGATCGTCGACAATATGCCCGTGACCAGCTGTTACATTACGGAGGAGGAGAAACTTTACTGCACCACCGGTTTTCCGATGGGATGCTACATGAGATACGGCAAATCGCTGTGCAATAATAATCACGTGACTAAAGACGGCCTGTACATCTATAATCATGTGGATTTGACCATTACCTATCATTCTGGCGCTCAGGAGGAATGGGGGTCGTCGTTTGGTGAGAACGGTGGGAGGATAATATCGGTTAAAGTTGTGCCTAGAACAATCAAACATCAAGGGTGAGTGTGTGTGTATGTAATAAATTCCTTTTATGTTAATTTTAATACTTGTAGAAAACCAGATTGTATGAATCTAAATCCGATGGAGATTCCGCAAAATATCGATGATAAACTTGATGTTATGTACACCTATTCCGTTACCTTCATACAGAATAATACGATAAAGTGGTCGTCGCGCTGGGATTACATCCTCGAATCGATGCCGCACACTAATATCCAGTGGTTCAGTATTTTGAACTCGCTTGTAATAGTGCTGTTCTTATCTGGGATGGTCGCTATGATATTATTGCGGACGTTGCATAAGGATATTGCTCGTTACAATCAAATTGATAGTGGAGAAGATGCGCAGGTAAGTTTTATGCCTTTAGAAATTGTGATAGATGTTTAGACACTTTTTTGATTTTAATAGGAGGAATTTGGATGGAAATTGGTGCACGGTGACGTTTTCAGGCCGCCGCGAAAAGGAATGCTTCTCTCCGTTCTTCTAGGCTCTGGTGTTCAGGTGTTTTGTATGACTCTCGTCACTTTAGCGTTTGCGTGTCTCGGATTTTTAAGTCCGGCAAATAGAGGGGCTCTAATGACCTGCGCTATGGTTCTATACGTTCTCCTCGGCACTCCTGCTGGGTACGTATCCGCCAGGATATACAAGAGTTTCGGTGGAGAGAAATGGAAATCCAATGTACTCCTGACTTCAATGCTGAGTCCTGGGTAAGTACAAACGATAACATTTTTTAAAAAATTGAAAAACTCTTATTAACTAATAATTGGGTTGATGAAGTTACTTGAAGATAATAATAACTTTGATTAAATCACCTCGAACCTTTCTTTAATATTTTATTTTGATCCAGATGTACATTTCAGACACCAAGTGTCCATTATCTATGGTTTGATATCAAATCCAAAATGTGGATCAAAATAAAATTTTGAAGAAAGGTTCTAAGTGTTTTAATTTTAATCAAAGTAACTCTTATTGACACTAAATCCTTAGTTCTTAATAATATACTAAATATACACTTGATTAAAACAATTAGAAACCTTTCTTCATTATTTTGTGCATTTCGAACAAAAAGTTGCCTTTATATTATCAATTATAATATTTTTTTCAGAAAAAAATTATAAAGCAATAATTTTTTCCATTTTTAAACAAATATTTAAACGAATAAATTTAAAATCACATACCGTGTGATAACGGGCTATTATTTTAAAATTTATGAAACGAGCGATAACAAATTTTTACAATGCACTTAACGAACAAAAAATGTACTAACTGTTTCCATATTTATTTCGCCTTAAAGTAGGAAAAAAAAACCGTTAAAAACAAGTCACAATGGGATTATAAATTCCATCCCATCCAATCAGTTTGTAATATTTTTTTGTATTAATTGCTTTCATTTTTCATGAGTGAGACTTTCTCTGAATAATTTTCTATTATTTTCCTTGTTTTTAATAAAAAATTGTACTAAAATTTTTCGAAAATTCTAATTTTTAATTTCCCAAACTTATCTCTTATAACACGCTTAGGTTTCTTCTGTATCCAACACTTTGCACTGTTAAAAAAAATACAAAAAATAGTTTTTTAGCCTAGAGAAATAATTGTATTTTATAGAAAAACTTATTTCAAGAAAAATCACAGTTTTGAGAAAAATTTCATTTTGAATAAATAGTTATTATATCACAAAAAAACAGGCATTTATTTGAATTTGTTTTCAAATTATATCATAAAATGAAAGCCTACATGAACTTGTTAAAATGCTGGTTAATAAATTAAAATTTTTAAAAGATATTTATAAAATGTACACAATATTGCAAGAAATTCAATAATAATCAAAATATTTTTATGTTTTAGAATTGTATTTGGACTATTTTTCATCATGAATTTAGTATTGTGGAGCAAGGGAAGTTCAGCAGCAGTGCCTTTTACCACCTTATTAGCGTTACTAGCGCTTTGGTTCTTAGTTTCTGTACCACTTACATTCGTAGGAGCATACTTTGGATTTAGAAAAAGGGTAAGACATATTATTATTGTACATTATTTAAATGTGTACCAATTTATTATGATGTTATAGGCTTTGGAGCATCCAGTCCGCACAAACCAGATCCCCAGACTAATTCCAGAGCAGTCAGTGTACACACAACCGATCCCCGGTATACTGATGGGCGGAGTCTTACCGTTCGGTTGTATTTTCATCCAGCTGTTCTTCATATTGAACTCGATATGGTCCTCGCAGATGTATTACATGTTCGGATTCCTCTTTCTGGTCTTCATCATCCTCGTGATCACCTGTGCAGAAACAACGGTGCTGCTCTGCTATTTTCACCTCTGCGCGGAGGACTACCACTGGTGGTGGCGTTCCTACTTAACGTCGGGATTCACCGCCGTTTACCTGTTTCTCTACTGCTGTCACTATTTCTACTCGAAATTGCAAATAGAGGGAGCCGCCTCCGAGTTCTTGTACTTCGGCTACACCCTCATAATGGTGTTCTTATTTAACCTACTCACTGGCACAATAGGGTTCTTCGCCTGCTTCTGGTTCATCAGGAAAATCTACAGTGTTGTAAAAGTGGACTAAACGGTGTAACCATGTGATTTATAGTATTAATTAATATGTTTGTCTCACACATCTAATTTTGTACATATTTTTATTGAATTTGCGAAAATAATTATTAATTCATTTGGATCAATTTATTATTATTTTAAATTGTGGAATAACTGGATTATAACTTCTAGTCTTATATATTCCACAGTTGTTTCTGGCTATCTGTTTATTCCCCACATATTCTAAACCAGCAATATTTTGTTAGTATGGTGTGAAATAGTTGTATAATATAAATATACTGAAGGTAGTTAAAAAATTTATTACTGTAAATTTATTTGTCTATCGATATGATCACCACGAAGGTCATAATTAGAAAACGGAAAATTCACTACAAATTAAAAACCAACATCTATGTTCTTGTATTTATAATATTTTTAAAACATTGTTTGATATTTTATTCTTAACTTTGTAATGAATTTTTCGTTTTTATTTATCTTTTATGTATGTAACATGTATTCTTTGAATAAAAAAAAAAATAAAGGATGCACTATTTTCCTTTTCTTTTTAATTTCGAGGATCTCATATCACATATTTTTTGCAATCGTATATTTATCATACAAACTTATTACAAATAAAAATAAGGATTCATTTTAGTAAATGTATTTATATAATGATTTCTCATTCGTGTAAAATTGATAATCACGATTCTATGGCCGGCTCCAGTACGGCGCCACTGTACGCCAGATCCCAATAGTGCTCCACTTTGTGCTTTTTAAAGTGTTCCCGCGCCATTTTCTCGGTCGGGCACACTTTGAACTTCACCTCGCCGAAATTACGTTGCTTACTCGTACCCTCCCACACGAGCGTACATTTATTTGGCACCTCGTTTCCATCGGGGTCTTTCACCAAATCCTCTTCCCACTTTATCCTATGGAGCATTAATCTACAAAGAAAAGAAAGAGTAATGACACAATCACAAAACATTTTAAATTAAAAAGTGTGTGATATATGAAAAGGTATTTACAATCATTTATAATAATAATGTATCACAAAGTAGAGGCCTCCACAATTACATTTTAAATTCTTTGAACCTTTACTGTTTTATAACTTGGATTTATATAGAATGTCAAAATAATCTTGTGGTCAATTACAATTTCCTTTTAAGCGAGCTTTTGAGGAAAACTGAACAAATCTGGCAAAAGAATGTTATTAACAAGAAACAAACAATAACTTCCTGAATGAGATAAGCTGACAGAAATTGTTATTCTGAAAAATACTATAATGTAATGTTTCACCTTTTATATTTCTTTTGTTGTTTTGGTCCTCCTTCCACGACAACGACAGAACAATCTGGATACAACATAACACACCCAGTCATAAATAGTTGCTTGGCGTTCGTCTCCAACTTGAACTTTTTAGAGGCCAACTCGTGCAAGTCCCTAATTCTAAATATCGAAACGTAGACGCCGAGGGAGGTGTCCTCTTTGATCTTCTTAATTTTCTTGTCACGTTTCTGTTCGACGGTCAGCTGGCGGGCGGCGTTCGCCTCCTCGTGGGCCTTCTGCCGTTTCGCCATTTGCTCGCGCACGTGCGCCTCAATTTTCGTGGGATCTTGCACCGCCTCGGTGCCGAGGACACGCATCAAATTGGAAATGCGCAGCTTCGGCTCTGGCGGCGCCTCTAGACCCAAACGGATCTTCTCCTGTTCCTCCTTCCACATCTCTCGTCGGTTTTGCCTTCGCAGTTTCTTTCGCTCCTTCTTCGTCAGGAACACCGGCATATAGACTGGTTTTATTGGATCAGCTATAAAAATTATTTCATAAATATTCAAAACTTTACTAGACCCCAATAAGTAAATAAGTAATAATATTATTGCAGATGCTAAGAAAAAAATGAAGAAAAATAAACAGTGGATTAAATAATAACAGACTGCTTCATTATTTATTATAATAATAGTCATGTAACTCAATAAACAATATTAACTAAATAAGTGAATCAATGAATTTTAAAAGAATTAAACATGTTATGATAAGATATGTATTTCTTTTTTAGTAGCATTAATTTTAATAAATTTAAAAATACGAAAACATTTCGTGAATCTACAACAATGAGTCTTACTAAGACTACAAAACAAATTAATTTGAAACAACTACTTCTCTAGCTAATACTTCGACAGACATTGAATAATACAAATTAATTTGCGTGTTACAAATAGTACAACTATTAAAGCAACACTAATTTGAATGAAATTATTTCTGTTGAACAAACTAATAAATGATAAAATGTACTTTAGATTGTTTAAATGTAACTATAACATGAAAAATTATGAAAAATGAATTTTAAACTGATTTCATTAAATTAAATTAGCAAAAGCAATTAAAAAATCTAGCATTCAAGTTTATAATCATCTGCAGACACGTGTTTCGAACTTTCGCTCTCTTAGTAAGACTCATTGTTGTAGATTCACGAAATGTTTTCGTATTTTTAAATTTATTATTTAATTTTCTACAACGAACTAAAGGATTTTAATACATTTTATTATTCAATTATGCTCCAAGTGGGTATTTTTCCTTAATCCCGAACGTAATGATTTCTGTAGAACTCACTAATCCACCTCAGGTATAAAATCAGACCTTCAGTCGATTATATTTCATTCTTGTGTCAGTTGCCGTACATATCTGAGTAAGTTATTTATATTTCATTATATTTATTATCATATTTCATTATATTTATTTTAGTAAGTGTTTTTATTTGTATTTAAGATCAATTTTATAATAAAGCTGTACTGAAGAGAGCGAAAGTTCGAAACACGTGTCTGCAGATGATTATAAACTTGAATGCTAGATTTTTTAATTGCTTTTGCTAATTTAATTTAATGAAATCAGTTTAAAATTCATTTTTCATAATTTTTCATGTTATAGTTACATTTAAACAATCTAAAGTACATTTTATCATTTATTAGTTTGTTCAACAGAAATAATTTCATTCAAATTAGTGTTGCTTTAATAGTTGTACTATTTGTAACACGCAAATTAATTTGTATTATTCAATGTCTGTCGAAGTATTAGCTAGAGAAGTAGTTGTTTCAAATTAATTTGTTTTGTAGTCTTAGTAAGACTCATTGTTGTAGATTCACGAAATGTTTTCGTATTTTTAAATTTATTATTTAATTTTCTACAACGAACTAAAGGATTTTAATACATTGCATTAATTTTAACCATTTATTTATTATATTATTTCATTTTTAATAAAATAATTAAATTGAACTACATGAAATAATACTTTTCTTTTACACTTTCACATATACATACTGAATTTTAGACTTTATGCTTATATTTTCTCATAATTCAACCTTCTGTTTTACTTACTTGGACACCGCATTTGTGTGGGATGCTCTACCAAATTATTTATAACCTGCGGCTTGACGGCGATTTTTCCATCTCGTATCGTATCTAAGTTGTCCTCTAAAATGACCGAATCCCACCATTCCATCTCAGGAATGTCTTCACACAAACCCTCAGATTTTGCAATGAGTGCCAATTTGGTAGCAGAGGAAATTCCCGTCTTCTTGGCAATTTGAGAAATTTCATTTTGCAACTTTTCTAATTGGGCCTGGAAAAGCAAACAGTTTGCATTTTTTTTCTTCCACACTCAATATTCAAAAATCACCCAAAACAAAAAATGCTATTCTAATGAAATGTTTATCAAAACAAGAAAAATAAAATTACTAACAACATATGAATATTAAAGAGGTTGAATTAAATTTTGTAATCAATAAATCAAAATATTTCGAAACAAAACAAAATTTACAATATTATTACATTATAAGGTAATATTAAAATTTAAAGTAATCAATTGTTTTCAATAATAATTTATGATAAGTAAGTCTTTAATCTTGGATGCCTTTACTTAATGGTACACTTTTAATAAACAAATAGGAAAAACTATTATTTTTAAAACTTCTGGTTTGAGAAAGCTTAATAAAAATTGTTTATTTTGAAGTGGTATAAAAAATTAAGTATTTGCCTTTAATATATATTATTAAATAAATACCTTCATCCGTAATCTTTCAGCCAACTGTTGAAACTTTCCTGGTTCGTGAAATCTAAGTGCACGTTTTCCTCTAGTTGGGGGCTTAACTCCAATCCTACTGTCATAAAAATTAGCTTCCCCAGAATCGTCATGATGCTTATCATTCAACTGCGATTTAAACTGCTCACGTTTCTGAGCCCTAATGTTGGCCTTCAAAGTCGGTGCCACATGAGTCAACTGCACAGCTTTACCAGTCTTATCCACAGTCCTACCCTCCTCATCAAGAATCAAAGGTGTCGGCTTATTCGAAGGCGGAAGCTGCTGTATCACCGACCCCAGAATCCCGGTTGATAGCTTATTCTTAATCTGCGCTTGTAACTGTGCGATCTTCCTGGCTTTCTCCGCGTCACCCCTGTTAATCAGTCCCACCGGTATTCCGTAAATACTGGCCGGCGGTATTGGTATATGCGCTATGCTGGCAGCCGCCGCACTCTTTGACGTCGTGTCCAAGCTCCTCTTTCTCTCCTCGATCTGTTTCTGTGCCGACTCCATCATCTCTTTGATCCTACTACTCGACAACTTCTTGTCGTCGTCCCTGCTGCTCGACGACGTCTTCGAGCGCTTCGAGTCCTTCTCCCTGTCCCTGTCCCGGTCCTTCGTGTCATCGTGCGACCTCTTTTTCGATCTGTACCTAACATCGTCTACCAGGTCAAATAGCTTATCGGCTAACCTGGAAGCCTTTTTACTATCTACATAGGACGAAAGTTTATCAATAGTTTTGCGCCTATCATAATTAGAATCTAAACAGTCAATGGCTTTACTGACCAGTGAGGAATCGCTAGTGCCCAGTAATTTATATACGGCTTTATCTACCGACGGTTTTAGTTCTTCGAGTTCCTTTCTCGTGAGGTAGGACATTTTCGCTCGGGCGTATTTTATGCAATTTTTTTTGGTGATATTAACTCGTTAACGCCAAACAAACGTAACTGGGCTTCGAGGTTATGTGTTTTGTCATTGATGCTATATTTGTAAGATCTGATTAAAGAAATGTTGGCCACACTGGCGAGTTAGTGGAAAAAGCGGAATATTTAAAAACTTACATCCTTTAATTGGCGACACTTTTGAGAGTAGAAATTAAACTTTTTTAAACCTTTATTAAAACAAAACAAACACTTTTAAAGTGATTTATACCTAATATTATTCAAAATATGGAAATAAGATAAAATGTTATCTAATGAATTGTAATGGTTTGGAGTTACGCTTTTCGTCCTGATGTTTCATTGGTTTGTTATTAGTCCTCAATTTTCATAACTTATAGGTTATATAAAATGCTATAATTCTTTCTTTGGCCTTTACGTCCTTCATAGGGATTTTGCCTCCAAAACTATCCTCTTCCATCCCTTGTATAATTAATTCAGCAAAAGATTATTCCATTTTTATATTTATTTTACGTATTATAATTATTTATTATATATTTTCTGTTGGCGAATTTTCATTTACTAATTTTTAATTATTACTGACATGTTTGAAAAAATAATCTTATTTCAATAATTTGCTAAACATTCTAAAAAATGTTTTAACAATGATTAACAAAACATTTTTATAATGTAATAAACAATATTAATTTTATATATTTCTAATAATGCTCTCTTAAGTATTGAATCAAATGTTATAATGTAGGACAGTAAATTTTAACTCATTGACGATGGAGGCTTCTACTTCGTTATACATATTTAATGATAAAATTAAACACAATAACGGTTATACAAAACAAAGTGATTATTCTGTTTAATTTTATTAGTAAATTTTAACTAATTACATACTCACCATTTAGAATACTTAAAAAAAAAATAGGGATATTTATTATGAAAAAATTAAATTTATTTTACTGCTAAAAACAACGAAATATACATAAAACACTACATAAATTAAGCGTTAAGAAAGTTTGTATCTTCTCCTCTCCATCTATCCTGTTACTTGTTAAAAAAAAAATTAATACAATCTTTGAGGTTGTTAAGCTACCGTAGCTTCCAATGAAATTACTATTTGTGCAAATTTAAAATCATTAAAAAAAAAAAACAACTAATAATACTATACAATCAGACTAGTTTGTACAAGTATGTCGACCATGAACACACGCCTGCTGTGTGTGGTACTACTCCGGCTTCACATGAGTATAAACGTTTATTTTATATATATGCACTTTTCTTTCAAGAGTTAATACACCAAGATTACTACATACATACAAATCATCAATAAAAAATATAAATATATATATTAATATTTACAAAACGACTTTTCTCTTGAACGAATTAATGCTGAGGCATATATAGGATCACAATTTCACTTGAATTATATATATATATAAAAGAATATTTAGTGTTAGTATGAGGAATCATTTTGGTCCCTGGAGCATCTGCCGCTGAAACACTAACCTAATTTGGCTTCCCCGTGTACGGCCTGTCCGGAATTCTAGGGGGAATATTGGGCACTGGCCGACTGGAATTCATAACCAAATAAAAAACAAATAATAATTGGTGTTAACCGAATATAAAGCTAGCATAAAATAAAATTTATTTATTTATTTTTTTCAATAGATTGTGCCATTAAAAAATTAATGTAATAAACATTAAAACAAGCATATTGTGCAAGTGTTAATGAAAATAGTAAACAAAAAACAAACACATTCAATACAAAGAGGATTTAAATATTTAAAAAAAAATGCAGAAAAGGATAAACGACGAAAAAGGCATTAATAAATTAGTACCAACACTTGTTAATAGTATAGTTCCTATATTTACACATATTTATTTCTCATGTTTATTTATTTATATATATTTATGTATTTATATTTCTTTTTTATAATCATCGTATATAACTACATCTTCTGAGTGCATTTAATTACAACATCGCACCATCTACAGAGTAGGATGAGTATGTATTTTTTTTTTACATTTTATGTACATACATTCAGATTGTTTGGATTAAACTTAACAAGTACACAAATTCGTGTTTGTGTGTGTGCATGGGTATTGGTGATTGGGTTTTTATTTTGAGGAGAAGAGACGCCGCTCACTATTATAATTTCTTAATTATCAACAAGTACCCAATTTTGTAATATATATATTAACTTACAACTAGTGTTTATATATTGCATTTAACAACATTATTATACGAATTCAATTGACTTGTACTAAAATTTCAACCGCGCACGACCTTTTTTTTTGTTTTGGTGATAATTTCATTCTTTTTGTGTGTGAGCAAAAAAAATCATTAATTTTTAACTAGTAGATTATATAGATATTATAGAAAGAAGATTACAGTTATATAGACATAGAGATTTTAGCTACTCGGAAGATCTTAAACACTGGTAAATGTGCGTGGCGAACATTAGCACATTGTTTTTCTTAACGTGTGTGTTTTGGTCTAAATAAAAATCTTATCAGATGAAAGATTAATTTTCATGTTAGAAATGCACAATTTTAATACTTTATTCTACTTCTAATAAAATGAATGGAATGAATAAATATAAATGATATTAGATTTGAAAGTGCATTTCCCACAAAGATTTGGAGATTGATCTTCACTGAGGAAATCCAATAAGAATTCAATTTAAGACACTGCAGAATGTGTAATACTAAAACCCTAAAAGCAGTTACATATACATATCTCCTTATTCATATAAATATATATAAACGAGTTATTATTATTAATAATATTTTTTCTCAACAACAACGATTATTAAGTGTGTGTGTGTTATATGTGTTCCATCCTCGTTCGGTTGTGTTGTTAATGGATTAGTTGCGGGGACCTAAAACACGTGTTCGTGTTGTGTGAGGCTGGCATATTTACTTGTGAAACTTGAAGGCGTTGGAGAGCTCGCTGACAGCCGCCTGAGTAACGGCCCGTCCGACTGCCATCTGCACTTGCTGGGGAACTTGGACGCCCCCGCCCGGTCGGCTGTACAGATCATATATAACTCTTACCCCCACAGAACATCTCAACATACAATCTCAAATTTACATACGTTTACAAACTAAATCGGGCTTCTTTCGTTATTCATATATATATAAATATATTCAACAGTGATAATAATGTACACATCTCTGAACAATCTAAGCCTACATAAAAATTACAACAAACAACTAGCCCCTTTTCGTTATTTTTTTTTAAATTTTACTTTTTACAATGACACAGTAAAGCTGAATCTTTCACACACACGCACGCGTGTGTAATTCTTTTCAAGTTATGCGGCTAAGTAGCGTTAATTTTTTTTTTACTCTTTAAAGAAGATGTAGATTATATTATAGTCGAACTACTACTAGTTATGTGTGAGTTAGTGATGGTTAGTAGATGTCGTTTAGCGTCTCCTGCAAACAAAACCACAACCTCAGACTCGGGCTATGGCGATTCACAGCTATTTTGAGAGAGAACACCACGGGAAGCGTGGTTCAGTTTATTGATTGAAATCAGTTAGTGGGATTTTAGATTAGGTCCGGGGGGAGGAATTTTCTTACAAGGTGGATTCATACTCACGTTGGAATTAATGGGGCCGGCAGCGCCTGTCCCTGGGGTCTGCCCGGCGGCATGGGGGGTGCGCCGCCGCCGGGTCGGTTCGGAATCGCCGGCGCCGGCCTGCCCGAACTTGGTGGCGGCGGTGGAGCTCTCGATCCACCTTAAATATAAATATTAGTATAAAATGTATACTTAATCCTTGCAATTATTTAAATCATAATATGTACTAATAATAATATATGATAATATAATAGATCGCTTATTTTTCTTTAATATAATTAAAGGCAATAAAAAACTCTTTTTTTTTAAATTTAGCGATTCAAGACAAAAGAATAGTCATTTTGTGAAGAAAAACCGGACATGTTTAAAATTGAAAATTGTTTAATTACAACTGTTTTTTTAATTGTTCTACATAAAATTTTATACCATTTTAAACAAAAATATTTTCCTGTAATTTAATGTTAAAAAGAACCAATAGTTATTAAGGCAAGTGAATGCATCAATTTCAATTAAAACCTGCATTGAATAAATTAATACTGTAATAAATAAATTACCTGTAAAATAAACTAAACTCTCTTGCAACAGAAAAAATTATTCAGGATCATATCTCAAGCAATTAAAAATATTCTTCTATAATATAATGCAGTTTCTGCGACCAATCTTCATAGCTAGGAGAGATGGGTGGAGGTTATTGGTACAAAATGATATCGAAAAATATATGTAAAGCATTTGAATTAGTTTTAAAAACTATTAAAATATCTTTCAAAAACAATGATAATATTTTTGTATTTTTTGATATCACTTGGAAAACATTGAATAAACTTTTTTTTACCTGAAGACGCCACTGAACTCATCGGAGGCGTCCCTTTCCTAGGTCCACCCGGACTAGGCGGCGAGAGTCTCGGATTGTCCAGGCTACTCGCCAGCCAATCATTCTTAACTGGCGGAGGTACCGGGGTTGAAACGGTCGCCATGGATACATCACCGATGATCCTCAACGCCTCCTTGCAAGCGTGGTACATCCTGAGCATTTCCTCCCGCTTTTGCGCCTCCTCTGGCGACTCTTCCATCATCGAAGCCTGCATTTAATAAAATTTAGCAATGCAAAGAGAAGCAAACAGCAATTCGACTCACTTGGTCTCCACTGGCGTAAAGATGGGCCAATAGCTCGCTATTGATGAAATCTTTGGCATTGTTTATTATGAGGTGCATGATGGTCTTGGGCACGAGATCTCTAGTCGTCTTGGTCACAATGCGCATGTAACTGTCGACCAAATTCCTGATGGTCTCCACCTGCCTCTCCAGCTGTGGATCCATCGAGCTCTGGCTGCTCTCATTCGACTGTTCCCCCAAAAAAATTAAAACGGAGAAAATTACAAACCAACCACATACAAGTTGCAATATCACACAAACAAATAAAAAAAAAAAAAACACTACATAACAAACACACAGTGCAATAACTAAAAAAGGAAAACGATAAATCTGTGCTAATTCAAAATAAATTTTGAACATGGCACAAACCTGGTAGTTATCGCCCTGTTGTAACGATTGAAAGACAGAAAAACAATTAATTCAGGTTAATTCAACAAAACAGAAAAGGAAACAGCAACACACACATTAATGTTTGTTTCGTCAACACCTGCAAACAACTCATCCTGACCTTCACAAGGTAAGACATTTCAAAAGACAATTCACAACATTTAACAAAATATAAATATAAGTATGTAAATCACTTAATTTTTCTATAAAATTCTCATTTTACTTTTTTGCAATATGACTTAATCAGGGAATAATTGCTTTGTACTTGAATTTAGTCACAAAATATAAAAGTAGTAATTTTTTAAAAATTTATTGATATTTGAAAAATATCATTAAGTGAATTCTGCTTGATTGAAGAGTTAAATGGAAATGTTGTGAATTATGTTGGCCTTCACAATTCCACAGGTGGGGAACCTAATTTACTTGCCTTGGGGGGCTTCTGGAAAGGAAAGAAGATCTTCTCTTAAATCACTAGAGCTCAATTATTACAGACAGCAGTAACACCCACCGCAAATTTTGAAATACACATTTTAAAAACTCTGACAGAAAAAATAAATGCATGCAGAAGTATGTGATCCAGACTGTATACAGACAGATAAATGATCTAATGTTTACATGTACAGGTGCATATCGTCTTATTTATATCAGATGTTCATCTAATAAAGATAAACTTTTTATATATGATATATAAAAATATAAAACAATTATAGTATTGTAAGTTATGTAAACAAAATAAATTTTTTTTGTTTATTAATGTAAGTAAATTACTAAATTATCCACCAATAAATTAAGAATAATCGCGTTTTTGCATGCTTTTTCTTTTTCTTTTTTACAATACTGATGCACTGTATTGTATTGTAATAAATAAATCTTCATATATTTTAAAAGAATAATATTTATTACTAAATGGCACAATAGTCTGAGAACTTGAGGCAAGCCTAGCAATTAATTTAATAATGGGATAAATTATTTAAAAGCAATGGCAGTATCACTTTGAAAAATCCAGTTTTCATCAATTTCCGATAGTGCAAATAGTATTCTTAAAATAAACACACGTATAAGGTAAAATCAGCGAAGCTGAGATAGCGATAGAGTGTATACAACTACTGATCCAAAATACTACATATCTTCAAATGCACTAAACATCGAAACAATTACGATATGATTAAATTTAAGAAATAAAAGGGGACAACTAGTAACACACTCACTTGTACGTTCTTGGATAGATTGAAACAAAGCAAGCATTTATTTCACACAACTAAACAACGATTCATGTCAAGACAGAATTCTGTGTGGAGAAGAGAAATGTAGTAGGGTGTTAATGTCTGATATTTATCTGTTCATTGTTTTTTATGTACAAGAATGTGTCACAAAATTTAAATATGTTACAGCTAATTGCGGTTGAGAAGATTTTAATAATTTTATACTACAAATATTGAAGATATATGTCAAAATCTTAATCATTTGTACAAATTACATAACCTCAAAATAGTGGTAAGGTAATAATTGTTGACACACCCTCGCACATAAACTTAATGAAGCAAATATTATGGAAAACATATTTTGACAGCAACCAATAAGAATAATAATTTATAAAATCACATTAACTATTTGAGGTAATTACAATGTTTTTATCTGACAAATGCAAATAACCTGCATTCAAAAATGAATTAATGAAAAATTAATATTATTAATTGGCCTAGTGCACACAGTAAAATTTTAGTCATCATACTATATTTTATATAATTCTGATGTAATATATTAAAATTAAATAGTTTTTGGCAAATAAATCTCTTTTCGGGCAAAATTAAAGCTAGAATTTGACTGCTCAATTCAAGTGATTAAACGGTAAAATATTTCTATTTCAGACTTTTTTTAATGTATCTTTTTTGAATGCACTTTATTTTAAAGTAAATTTCCATGTATGAGGAAAACATGTGTCTATTTACATGTTTCCGTGTTCTTATGTCTGAAAATACTGAAGCTTTTGAATAATAGAAAAGAGAACTATAAATACCTCCTCTCCATTGACCTGATCAGTCTGTTTTTCCGGGTACACGCCGGCCCTAAGGAAAGAGGCCTTCCATGAGTCGACCTCATCTAATGTCTCACAGCTCAATTCCAATTGCTTGAAATCCTGTGAAAAGAAGAGCAAGTAGAACATAGTAACATTTGTGAAGTTTTATTCTATTCACTTTATTGTCATTAATATAAAGGTAAACAAAATATGACCATTGTTTATTTGATAGTTTGTTATTATTCCTGAAGTAACTTTCCAGAATAAAAATACACGCATATTAAAAAAGAAAACAAGTAACTCCCACTTTTTAAAATCAACCTTAACAAACATTTAAAGATAGATAATACAATACCTTATATACATTCCTTCCGTCCGGATTGAACAAGGCGAACATGTGCCTCCTGGACATAAATCCCTGCTCGATATCCCTGAGCTTGAGCCCGTCTAAGGGCAGCATGTACTTCTTATCGCGCTCCTCCTCGTCCTTGAACCAAGAGATGCTCTCGGACGTGAGGACGAACCAGTAGTCGCGCGAGCCGCCCTTCATGATGCCCAAATTGTGGATGCACATGTATCCCTTTCTGATCACCTGATTGCCGAGCGGGTGGCGCGTGCCCGCCTTGACCGCGTTCTCGGACTGATTCTGAGCACTGGAAAAACGTATCGCATAAAGAATAAATTGAACGGCCGGCCAGTTTAAGTGTGTGTACTAACTTTTGAACATTGACCAGCACAGTACTGTAAGAGAATGGATGGTTTAGAATGTTTCGTTTCATCAATCGTTCGAAAACAAAAGGGTAGTCAACAATAATAAAAAAAACATTGAAAGAAACACATGCAAATAATAAAATTCGGAAAGAAATCGGGCCAGTGCCTATGAAAATTATTCAGTGACTTAAATATGGTTTTTAATTCAATAAATTAATAGATAGAGGATATAGTAGATCCCAATAATTATTCAGAATATATAAGTAGAAATGCAATTCATTTCCTAAAATATTTTCAAATAAAGATTCTGTATATGTTCATTATGATAAGAAGGCTATGCCCTTTGAAAATACAAGTTTTGGTGGCTCTGAAAAATACCCATCCCACATTTACACCAAATTGTATTGGACTTTTAAGCAACTGTCACTGCAGACCCAGTATAACTTACATATTCAAAGGGTATAGCTAACTTTTCATATTAATTGCAAATTAATATTTTTTTGGATACATTTTAGTTTAAATTAAATTGAAAACTGAGTTTTTAAGCAATAAAAGGATATACAGGTGTATAGAAATTTATACCATATTTAAATATCACATGAATATATTCTCTTAGGTCTGCAAACGAACGAAAAAATAAAAACAAAACTAGCCTAAACTATAATAAACCAAAAATAATTCAACCACAAGTTTAAAACATTATTTGTTATATTAAGTTTGTATTTTTTCAAGTTTAAACTTTTAAAATACATGCATTTAATTATCAAAATAAACTAAATCTATTCTGCAATCAGCCTTATATTCCTTACTAAACTATGCAGTGTTTTTTTTTTAGAGAGAGAGAAAGAGAATTAAGAGTGATGCACACACTTGACTTACAAATTGATGTAAAAGATAAAAATAAGTGGGCGAGTCTATGTATATAAAAAATTAAGCTACAAGATAATCATTTTATACTTAAACAATGTTAAAACTGTTTGAAAATTAAAGAAATGTCAATAATGTAAAATATTATATATTTAGAGTCCTACCCACAAAAAATATCTCGTTTTTTTAAAAATTAAAATCTAATTCATTTCTTTGTGTAAAGAATTTGTATTTGATAAATAATTAAAATTTAATCTCTTTAAGCAGTCAAACACTAAGGGATGAGATAAAAAAACTGAGGGTGATAGCATGATTATTGAAAGAAAAAAGAAAGCGTCTTGCGGACGGAAGCGCGCATACGTACTTCGCGAATCCGATGAAGTCCTCGTGGTTCGTATTCATGTAGGCCAGTTCGCAGTCGACGAGCAGCAACAGTTGCTCCTTGCAGAGTTGGTCGCGCTGTCGCACATAGGAGGTGATGATGCGCTCAGTTTCTTCCCTCAGGCGCGGATATCTGTTCATGCGCTCGGTGCAGATGCGCACCACGTTCGACAGCTCCTGTACAACCAAGTCCACGCACTTGATCGACGGCTCCTTCAGGCGGTTTATCTGCTTCTTGACTATCGCCTCGAAGGCCATGTCGGGCGTAAACAGGCCGACCTAATGAAGGAAAATAATTATTCTTATGTATTCTGTACAGTTGTTTAATTTATATTTATTAATTGCCAAAAATACCCACCCTGATACCATGAATATTTCTAATAGCAAACGCTATCTCGCGCCTCAGCTCCTTCTCATCAATTTCCATCTTGACGATCTCAAATGGGAACCGCTCGTGGAACAAACGGTTTATTTTGGCACCACCTGAGAGCTCCATCGTGTTAATCTGCGCCGATCCCGACCCCTCAATCGTCCTCTCGAAATCTGACTGTAACTGCTGGATCATTCTGAAAAGATTATTATCAACAATGAGAAGAAACATATACTTATTTCTTTTGTGATGAAGACAAGCAGCAGTAATTTTAAATTTATCGCATTGGTACAAACTTACTGTAACATGGCTTTGGTTTTAATAGACGGATCGTCGGGCCGGAAATATTTGAACTGCTCTACGTCCTTCTCGAGGGTGAGGAGCTGTTTCTGGAGTTTATCTCGAAGGCCCGGCAGAGTATCCCTGATATGATTGGTGAGTTGCTGGTTGAGGACTCTCTGTAGGTAAGGGGTGCCCAGACGATCGGCCATGTGTCTGTACGACGGGTGACTGGTAACAAAAAATAAATCATCAACATCGGTTTATCGTATTGATACACAATATTCTTGTAGTAGTGGAATTTTTCCCTGAATACAGTGATCATTTTTATTAATGTGTAATTACCTTAAAAAGAACTTTCTTTCAGCAGCGAGAGCGGCAGTAATATCCTTGCGTCCCTCAATGTCCCTTTGCGACCTGTTCACAACACCGATGTAGCCTCTCCGAAGCGGCAACAGTTTGTTCTCCAAAGTGTCGCGAGCGTCGGTGCCGTCGTCCATAAGATCCAGCTTCGTAATGACACCGATCGTTCTTATACCTAAACAGGAAAATCAAGAAAGATATTTTAGTTTTCAGTTCGATTTTCACAACAGCATCTTTACTTGCAGAAAATGTAAACTTTTACCTTGAGGATCGACTTCCTTCGCCAACTTCAGGGCGTCAGAATTGGCCAAGTCGGTATTGGCGGGTGTGACGGCTAAAATTAGGCAGGACTCCCTCTTGATGAACTGCATGATCATCCCCTTGATCTGCTGCTCGATGTCTAGGGGCTGGTCGCCGATGGGCACCTTCGTTAAACCCGGCAAATCGATCAGCGTCAGGTTAAGAACTGAAAAATGTAAAGTGTTTAAAGCTTGACAAAACAGTACCTAAATTCGTAAATAACATACAATAATTTTAGATATGCGAGAAAGTTCTTAAAAAGCTTATGTTATTCGAAAATGAAAATATGGCTTTATTATTTATTATTAAAATTTAGGACAGTTGTCTAATCAAATGATATGTTTGTAGTACGCAGTAAGGCATATAGATGGCGCCACCACGTTAATTCTTTTACTTACCATTGGGTGAATAAACTCGCAAGTTGATTGGAATGTTTGAAATACCCTTGTTACTACCGGTAACCCTGTCAGTCTCAGCCTCGATCTCCAACCGAACTTCATTGAAATCCACGAACTTCTTTCCCTTTTGGTGCAGAAACTCGGCATGTTCTTTAAGGGAAAATTAAAATAAAATAATTGAAGATTAGACATCTACTAAATTAAGTCACGTCTGCAGTACAAACGCTATCTATGGCCAATTATGTAAAATTATTGCGATTTAATTGCATTTTAACTTAATGCAGCAATATTATTATTATTTGATTCAGTCTCTGTTGAATGAATAGTTAAAATAGAGAAACAAGAACGGAGAATTTATTTTACATATAAAAATCGAAGGTAAACCGGAAAATGGCATTTCATTGATTCAATTAGTGTTTTACTACTAAATATAACTTTAAAAATAACAGTACACATTTGAGGGATAGATTATCTCTCCGTGTAATAATTCCCGCGCTGAATGCAATGGTGCAGTTTGAATACATGCATTCATTAATTAATCGAATCAAATTATTAGGGGGGCAAGAGAATTAAACGGTTTAATAAAAACCGTCGTCCGCCAGACATTACCAGTTGGCGAGTTAATGAGCTGCAAGATAAGAGGCCTTCTGGTGACGATGCCCGAGCCTCTGGGAAGGAAGTCCCTGCAACAGAAAAACAGATAGAGATAAAAAAAGAACAGTGTCAACAAACTGCAATTGTTTTCGGACTGTATGTAAACCGCGCACACGACGCCCACACACTCAAATTAATCAAATAATAACACATCCAATTATTCTAGACTGAATTAGCAATACAATACAAATGGTTGACGCATTTGTGCGATTTTATACGACAAACTAATTTTCCTTCATAAATTAATTATGCGTTGCACAACAATAGAGGGAAATGGGATTATTAAATGTACTTATGTAGAAATTATAGATAATTATATTAAAAACATGTGTGGCAGAATAGAACAACAATACCTCTTATTAAAAGTGCAATGTATTAATTGTCTACCTTGGATTAATTTATAGTTACTTGCGATTTTACAAAAAATATTGGTAAAACAAAGTTAATTAGTTTAATTTTATTATATTCAAAAGCAAACTCCTCAGCGGTCATTAACATTTAAGTGTTAATTATCTTGATAAATTAAAATACTTGGCTTTTGTTTTATACTTTTGCATGAAACATGTTTATAAAAAAAGAAACCCTTGGTTATAATATAGATTATATACATAAAAAATCAATACATCAAAAAGTCATTGCATCAAAAAACTGCAGTTTCTTATTATTCAAAATTCAATTAAGAAAAAATCGAGCAGTTAGCATACAAAACAAAAAGTTACAAGAAAAATGTAGAAATAATAATTTTAACATTAAACAATCCCGAAAAAGAAAATGTTAATTCTGCCATTAAATAATCACGACATAAAAACTGACATCAAACAATTTTGACAAAGAAAAATTTCAATTTTAACATTAGGAAATCAAGAAGGAAAAAAATCAATTTTGATATTTGACGTAGTTTAAAATTTGACATCATAAAAGAATGCCATTTTGATGTTAGATAATCATGAAAAATGTCAATTTTTACACAATCACTAATGTTAGATTAGAAGAACAAACCGTCAATTTTGACATTAATGTAAGAAAGAAATATTAATTTTGACATTAAACAATTATGAAACATTTTATAATTTGGATTTTTAAAGGCAGAATGTGTCGGGTTTTGGCAATAACGTAGAAATAATAGTTTCTAAAAAATGACAATTTTGACAATTAATAATTTCGTGTTTTTGATGTCAACAAAGAAATTGTAAGAAACGTCGGTTCACATAAGAGTTGGTGTCAATTTTGGCTGATTTATTTGTTGAATTTTACCAATAAAAATGAAAGAAATGTCAATTTTGACAATGGCGAATTTTTATATTTAAAAGCAAAAATGTCTATTTTTAACAGTATAATTTAATAATGCCAATGTTGACAATAGACAGATTTTATTCAATAGCAAGAAGCGTCAGTTTTGGCAGAAGATATATTGATTTTTGGCAGTAGAGGATGATTTTAAAATTAGAAAAATAATTTTAGTCAACGGTAACATGATTTTTTTGAAAGAAAAAACTACTTTCTGACAAAAGTCTCAAATTTTACACAAACAATTTTACATTATTTAAAAGTAAATTCTGTTTATCTATAATTGATAGCAAATTTCAAACAATTTCTTTATTTATCTACACAATTCAAACACAGTACAGTCCAGATAATATTTTATTGATAGATAGTAACGTTATCATCATATAGATAAAATTATTTGTTGCATATTCCAATTCAATTATTAGATGTTTTGTTTATTTATCACAAATTGCATGGTCATCAAGTAAAATAAATAGTTTATTGAATCTTCCAAAACATAATAATAAAATACAAGTTTTATTCATAATTATAAAAATAAAAGTAATAATTAAAATTAATTATTTTGAGCGCTTCTGCACTGTAGTTTTACATTATTACAATGTAAAAACTACATAAAAACCAACTAACAAATAAAACAATTGCTTGAATTACTATCAATATTTAATTTACGTTTTTATTCATAATGGTTTTCTAAACTATTAGACAATTACAGTATTTTTTTATCCTTAGCTATGTTTAATCTACTAACAAATAACAAAATACTATTATTAACTCTAGTCGATGAAACAATCAATGACTAACCTTATGGTTAAATCATCGGATCATTCAGACATAAAAATACACATTTCATTTTATTTTTATGTATTTGTATATAACTTGATGTAGTTGATATAATTAAGACAATGCAACTCGTACTTTTACCCTACAGATAATAAACCACAATTTCCTGCCTGCAAAGATATAGTGTAATCCTGCTCACACTCTCCTGAACATGTAATGATGTCTGCTGGTGGCACCACAACAAACAAATTCATCGACACCAATCAATTTGTGGATGTAAACAGGAAACTATAAAATGAACCTACATGGCTGAATCATATGTTTTAATGTGGTTCTCAGAAATTTATTAAATTAATGATTCACAGACAGGCTGGGTTTTTAATGAGGATAACCTATAATTACAGACAATAAAATAAAAATGATGACCTTTTTTGGTTGTACATTTTTAAATTTTATATAATATGAGATGTGCTGTTTTATTTATAATTATAAACATTTACCCTTATGTGTGAGAATTTCTGTTCATGTTTTATCACACAAATAACTTGTATAATCGATACTTGTTCTGCTACTCTCTTGATGGAACCAAACAAGAGTTTTACTTCTCCCAATTTGAACTCGATTGTTTCCCGAAAAATTGTTTTATACATTCTTACAAGTCGACTATGTTCTTTGAATAGTGTACATCGTAGGTTTTCAACGTGGGCGATAACGCCCCCTTGTGGGCGTTTTAGACTTTCGAGGGGAGCAGTAGAAGACCCTGAGAAAAATAGGGGGCATTGAGGTGGCGCAGAGGGGACAATAGCTGTTTTAAAATCACGACAGATGGCAAGTAAAATTAAGATGAAAAAAAACATATTCTCAAAGTGGGTGGTGAGCAAAATTGAGAAACTATGGTGTACATTTTAGCAACTTTGAAATGAAACACATGCGACACACAAAAGGGCAAATGGAAAGGCCGAAAGAAAGAAAAATTGAGATGCTCTTAAAATTACATATATGTTTGAATGTGTATACATTTATACGATTAAAAATTCGTTATGGACTTTTTATTCTATTGTTTTTTGTAATTGCTATCAATTCGTTAATTAGGTAAACATTTGCATTCACTGAAACGTATAAACACCTGCCGCACAATAGCTTTTGGCTGTTCGTTCAAGTAGGCTCGTAGTGATAAGAAATGATAAGGGGATAACGCAAATTCAATGAAACTATTGAAAAAAAATATATATTCAGTTGAAACGATTAATATGTACATATAGAAGGTAGAAATAAAAACAATCAATCGATGTTTTGTACACTGTATCACTTAAAAAGCAATATTTCTGCTAAAATAAACTTTAGTAAATGTTTTTTTGAAGATTAAAACTACACAATTATCTAACCATTAAAGCGTCTATACAATAAAAGAGAAAATAAATCATAGCAACAATGACTGGTTATTGAACACGTGGTTCTTCTGCTATGTTATTTGTGTATTTATATATGTGTAAATATACTTGTTACTTTAAAAGTTCAGCCTTAGTGATATTAATTATATCCAAGTAGCCAACAGATTTGCTGATAGATAGTAAATGCAAATTAAAATAAGTTTTTTTATAAGGATTTAGATTAAATAAATTTGTCGTAATAAAACTCATATCTAAAAATTAAAATTTTATTCATGCAAGGAGAGTGGAGTAGCGGAATATAAATAATGATTTTATTTTATAAAATTTAGTTATGTATGTATTATATTGAGTATGTAGAGTATGCCAAAACAATGTTGTTTTTATTTTAAATTTTTTATTCGTACAAGTACAAAATGGAGTTTTGATGAAAAAAAGTCAACCTTGTCGTATCATACGTAATTAATATTGTTTGACATAATAAAAAAGTACTTTCCATCAAACAATAAACACAAAGCTTGTAATTATAATTTTCAATCAATATATAAATACATATTCAATGCTCATTTTGTATTGTTAGCATTTTTATCGTTGCGCTAATAATTTTATTTTATTGCGGGCAACAATAAAGATTGGCCAACTTTCAGTCGTTATCGCATGCTACAAGGTGAACGTACGTAATCCGCATGAAGATGAACGAAATCATTAGGAGAAAGTGTATACACAAGTGAACGTGTTAATTGGCACGAGTCAAGAATTACCCAACGAATTAATTGATGCAGGTGATTGCCACAATAATATTATTTTAGTCATATTTTTACATTATTGGGTATTATTTATTTATCCATTTTTTAATTTTTTTTTTAAGAAATTCAACACGATAACCTTTTTTTACCATTGTATTTGTAGAATCACAAGTAGTAACAGTTTCGACTAATAAATATACACTGTCAAACTTACAGTAACCTCAAAATATCAAAATATGAATTATTTCCTTATTTATATGAAACATTTGAAAAAGGGTTGTGTCGTTCTGATCGTTTAATGATCACTTACCTATCGATGATGAGCACCTAGTACCCCAAATGAACATTTGTTGATAAAAAAAAAAGAATTTTGAACAAAGGAATTCTAACATGTATAATTAAATTGTTGCCAAAATAATAAACAAAATAAAAACAAAACACAGGCAATATTCCCCGGTTTTAATCAATTAGATAACCTCAAACCTAATGTTGCATTTGAAAATTCAGCCTAGTCAAAGATTTTGTATTAGTCGAGACAGGTTTGAAGTCACTTTACGTACTTAATCTATAAAAATTGTTAAGAAGCCTTATAAACTTACTGTGAACATAATTACGTAACTGGCAAACTTTTTACTTATAGTTACAGATAACCAATAAACATTGATTGTTCGTGATTTGATATATATTACATAATCTGATGAGCAAATGCAATGAAAACAAATACATACATAATCTATTCATATTAAGGTTAATTTAATACAACTTACAAATCTATACATAACAAAAAAAATGATGTATAACTGGTAAAAAATAATTAAGAAATACATAAGCTATAAAAATTGACATCATATTTTGTAAAATTTCACTAACAAAATGGTGCTAAATATAGCAAAAGACAATTAGTGCAGAACGTAAAACTAAATGTGAGACCATTAAATATAACCTACAAAATATTAATACAGTAAATGTTATGTCAGATGATGAATCAGAGGAAAAAAGCAAGAACTAGATATATATTCAATGAAGAAAAAGAAAAGGCTGGACGTAACTTCAAGAAAAGAAATCCTTAAAGCTTTTAAAAAGGTTGCTGTGAAAGTTATTAAAGATACCCCTATTCAAAAACTAAAACAATAACTTAATATTGCAATTTGGCTAAAACAAAATTGGAGGAAATTCAAATACCAGTTAAAGCTGAGCTGAGTAAAGATTTGTGTTTTAATGCGAAAAATTAATTTAAAAAAAACGCCTGAAATATATATCCCTTCGGACGTATTAAGTGCTATTTAAGACTACAGATTAAAGAATTTTGTGAACTTAAAGAAAGATTACAAAAACCAAGAAACTGAAATTCCTAAAGAAAAAATGAGAAGCTATATTACAAAATATAGAAAAGAGGGAAACAGCAGATAACTATAGGAAGAAAGAATATTGCTTGAATAATAAAGGGAGGATGATGCTGAAAAGAGAAAATAATTGTTAAAAGAAAAGATAGAGGAGAACTGAAGAAGATACATTAAAACAATTGCAGAAGAGTTCAGCAAAAGAAAACTGCAAGAAAAACTCCTAAAAAATATAGTGTGATTGAAAAGACTTCTCTTCTTCCAAACTATGTTTGTTAAGTAACTGATAATCCTGAAGCAAACATATCAAGTATAGCTTTGCATAGTCCTGATTGGACAAAAAGGGTTATAATGCACATATCATTGAAAACAATGTTACATACTGATGATAAATTGAAGAATACATTGTTTTCTCCCAAATTCCAAACTATGATTGATATGTATCTGATGATCCTGAAGCAAACATATCAATTATAGCTTTGCATAGTCCTGACTTATTTATTTATCCAATATGCTTACACAATTCTTCTCCTAAATAAAACATAATTCTATAAGTATTCACAAGAATATTAAAGATTGGAAAAGAAGGGTGAAAACCATGTTACATATTGATGATAAATTGAAGAATACATTGTTTTTCCCAAATTCCAAAGCTTTAAGTTATCTAAAAGACAATTAATAACTGAACTTAACTACTGAACCTATTTTTTGCAATTTTAAAATAATTTTAAAATCCTTGGTAATGTTTCAATAATACAACAAATAAAAACACTGTTACTCCTTACTCGACTTATTTATTTTTAAATCTTATGTACCTTTATATTATAAACTTGTGGAGAACATAACCTACAAATGATGTTTCGTTAATTAAAACAACCCCAAAAATAGAAGAGTAGCTTTAAAAAAGTTGTTGCCGAGAACTGTCTGCAACACATCGCTCTATTTTGAAGCAATCAGACACACATTCCTCTTTAATTTCATTCTATCCTGGTCATTCTAGGATGATGATAGAACAAGATAGATATTAATTACTATACGATTCTTAATACGAAAATGCATGAGTCACAGTCAGCTATCGACAGCTCGACTATAGCCTTAAAACAAACATTTATTTAACATTTTTCAGTTGTGTGAAGATTTGATTAATTTTAATTCAGCCATGTACTTTATATTTTTTAATATTATATAATCATTATCAATTGTTTATTGCTCTCCATGTTAATGCATATTTAACATAAACTATAAAAATCGTGTATTCTTAAAAACTTGTTGCAAATATAAACCTACATAACCTATAAATAGTTATGTAACACTTTATTTTAACAATATGTGAAGACTTGACTAAATTGTAAGTCAAAAAATAAAACACATTATCCATTCTTTATTTTTATCTACGATCGTACAGAAAGTAGACGTTTTTTGCACCATTTTTCATTGTAAAAGTGGCTTTTTAAAGCACTAGTGCTTTTTTACGTTTTTATTGCACGGTAATGTCAAACTGCTTTTATTGCACAGAAATGTCAAATTTGACAGATGAATATATTATACACAAATTTTCGACGAAAAACTTATTTTTTTATTAATTGACACAAATAACTAATAAACTATAAATAAAATATATAATACAAACGAAATGGCAGATTTAAGAACTCTGAAAATTTCATTTAATGCAAGTCGAAGCGATTACAATAAAGCGAACATTTTTTCCATAAATAATAATGGCGGCCGACATTTGTGCAACTTGTTTACTGGTTGCTAAGTAACGCTTTCATTAGTGCACTGCGGGTAAAATATGTTTTCATTAGTTGAATTATTGAAACGACATTAAAATATTACTCATAAGAATATAGTCTTTGAAATCCTTTACGATCGAAGATAAAATTTTGTAAGGCACACGTGTAAAAAGTTTCTTTATTGCACTCCTGGCTTTAAAAAAACTCGCTCGTTCCTCGCTCGTGTTTTTAAACGCCAGTTCGTGCAATAAAGCATCACTTTTTACACTTGTACCTTAAATAACTATTAACAATTTATCATGAACTTATCAGTCAATAAATAAACACAGATATATTCCTTAATTTGTCAACAGTAAATGTAAAAATAGTTAACTATTGATAATGAACGTATAGTGTTTGAAAAATGCACCTGTAGTGTTGAAGTACAACAGTAACAGTACGTTATTTAATTATTAATTTAATAAACATAATTCACTATTATAAATTAGTATAAATGAAAGAGTCTCCTTCACAAATTTTGTGAAGAAAGGAGACTCAATCTTTTATTTATAGTACAGTACATCTTCACATAACTCAACAATCATTAAAGATTATAAATTAGGTTGATGCACAATTACTATGGCTTTTTTGGTGCTTATTTTTCGTTGAAAAGAAATGGTTTATTGTGTATAAAATAATCAAAATTTGTTGATAAAAAACTGCAATCATTATCCATCAAGCTAATGTAAATAACTTTAAAATTAAGTGATTCTAAAAACTTGAAAAAATAGAAGTCCTAACAATGATATAACCTGAAAATTGATAAGCGCTTAACCACAGAATAAAACAAACAAAAAAATCAACATTTTGGAAACTTCAATAACCTTTATTCAAATTCATATTTAATACTAAATTAAAACTTATTTATTCCTCACTTCACCTATTTATTTAAACGTTATATGTATATTTCGAACACAATGTGTTCATTATCAATAACCAACGAGCCAGTTATTGTGTACAAAATTTACATACAACATTTAAATAAATAAGTGATATATGGAATAAACTCAGTTCTAATTTGGTTGAAAACCATTTAGGTAAACTAAAAACTAATTTAAAGTAATATTAAATATAACAAGAAACAGTTATTGTTGAATGTCAACCTAACTTAATGAAAATAACCAATAAAAATTTAATAACAAAACTTGCCGAGAACTGTACTTAACCCTAAACGATAGAAGCCAATTAGATTTAATCCAATTCTATGATGAACAGCCTTATAAACTTGTTGAGAATGTATACATACATAACCTGTAAACATTGTTATCAATCGTTATTTGTTTTTTGGGTTTCATGAAGAGTATATCAATATAAATAACACTGTTTATTCACATTTTATTTCTATGTTTAGATATATGTATATAACAAGTTCTTATAGATAATAAGCGCCTAGCACTAGAAATATACAGAGTTGGGACCAATTATGGAACCAAGTAAATATTTTTAAAACAAAACGGACGATATCTTTGAAATTTAGCATGTAAATTTTTTGTTAATTGGAAATATTTTAATTTAAATGGGACATCCTGTATATTTCTGCAGATTTTTAAAGAGTGTGTTATTTCCTGCACTTCAACAGAATGAACAGTTTGCATAAAATATTTAGTTTCAACAATATGGAGCACCTCCTCACTATGATAGACGGGTAAGGAATTTTCTAGATGCAAATTTTCCAAATCGATTGATTGGACGTAGAGGATTGATAGAGTGGCCTGCTCGTTCTCAGGAGCTTGTAGGAATTGAGACAAAGAATTATTGATAAATGTGAACTAATACATAAAGACGTCTTGGAAAGAGTGATTCAAGAATTTGTTAATAGGCTGGCATATTGTCTGGAGGAGAACGGCAAGCAATTTGAACATTTGATTTCATTTTGTTTAAATTATTATTCTCATTAGTTTAAAGTAAATAAATTTACTTACTCTATAACTAAAAGTGAGATTTCTACAATTTTACAGTAAACCCAGTATGTACAAATTCGAAATAATATGTTCTTTAAAAATCTGCAGAAATATACAGGATGTCCCATTTAAATTAAAAAAAGTTAAGTGTATTTCCGGTTAAACTAGATGTATATTATTAACAAAAAAAATGTATATCTGATACAAAATTTCAAAGATAGTGTCTGTTTTGTTTTAAAGATAGTTACTTGGTTCCATACTTTATCCCAACTATGTATATCTAAGCATAGAAATAAAGTGTGAAGACAGGATACAACAGTGTTATTTATATTGTTATCAATGTTTATATTTAATAACCTTTAAAACAAGATGAGCAACCTTAGAAACTTGCTGAGCAAATATGAATACATCATCCTTTAATATTGTTCTAAATGTTTGTTCTTTAGTTATGTGAAGATTTTATTAACAATCTTGAGATACAATTATTTGCTATTGCTTGTTATAACCTATAAAAATGTACGAGTTATTATTAAAACATACACATACATAACCTCTAAATTTTAATACCATTTTTTGAATAATATTTCACATTTATATTTTATTAAAAGCAGAAAAAGCTAATGATTTGATTAATATTATAAACCGGCGAGTTTTCTTTATGTTTTATTTACCATATTTTATGAAATTTCACAAAACAGTGTCATCAGTGCAAGATCCAATTGATGTGTATATATTTAGCTCACTACATTATTTAATTTACAGTATACTTCACTTAATTAAGCAATGACATCATCACCAATATTTACCTCAATAAAGAAAAATTGTACAATAGTCGTCTTTAATTCCTTACCATCTGTTTATTTTAATCAAAAAATTAATATAAAAATGTTTCACCAAAGGCTGAGGGAGAAATTAACTCAGTATTTTTGTATGTCTTTATTTAAACACAAAATTTAATTAAATAGTTTGACAAAGCCATTTAACAAACTAACTCATTAACATTCATTGTATCATACACGTATTATATTTAGTTTATTTGTATATTTGTTTGTAAAGATGTTGTATATATATAGTTTGACAATTAAATAAAAAGAGAGCAACTTTGTTGGTATCTATAGGGTAGACATAAAATTTAGATGAAACAGACCTACCGAAGTACTTGTTTGTTTTGAACTGTCCAAAGTTTTGAAAGAAATGATAATAATAAAATAAGCTGATATTTCAACTCATTACAATATAAGTTAAAGTGTTTTTTTTTATTATTCTTTTGTTTAAAACTAGTCATTTGTATTTGGCTCGTTATTATATATATATATATATATATATATATATAAATCTATTCCGTAAGTTTGAATAAAAAATCACTACAAATAAAGTCACTTTGTTGTGAGTTATCAAAAATGTATTACAAAGTGACAGCCATTAAAATAAGTTCTCAATTCTAGCACTTTTTATAAAAGCAATAAGAAAATATATTTTTAGTTAAGAATTTTCACAGACTATTAATGTCTAAAACACTGCAATAATTATTTTTCCACATGGAGGCTTCATCTCACGGATGAATAATCATCATAATTGCCATTAAATATCTGCGAATGTTCTCAAGCAAAAAGTTTCCTTAATTACTTTATTTTATTTACTGCATATTATTTATTTATTTATATCTCTGCACTCCATTAAAAAAAAAATAAGACAAGATATATATTACAAAATATGAAAATATACTTAAAATTTTAGTCCAAAGGATGACGGGTAGAGTTCTCTTCATCGAAGGATCTTCCACTCAAACCCTAGATTATATACCATCTATACTTCTTCAGAATACCATCTGTAGTATCGTTTTATAATTAAAATGCTTGAATAAAGCAGATTTTAGTCTTTTATTAGACTTATTTTAATGATATGCGTGTCAAAAATAATAAAACGTCAGTCAAGTTGACATTGAATTCCCAAATTAGGGACAAACATGCCTAGAGCAAAAATTAACTTAAATATGGATCGTTTACTCATTCTGGTGTGTTCCTGTTTGGCAGTAGCGTTGACAGAAGAATTTACTCTTTCAGGGTACGAGTGGATGATCATTTAGGATGAACTCTGCCTAATTCTTGTGCAGTCTAAATTATTGTGAATATTATTTATATTATTTTTGTATGAATTAGGTTTTTTTGTTAGCACTGAATTAAAACAGATAAATAAATAAATAAACAATTGTAGCTTAAATAAAGCATTGACAACATCAGCAAAAAAAATTTAGTAGAAAAGACTTTTGGTCCTGGGCTAGTCACAACCATATAAACATCGTCAGAAAAATTTACCTTAATCAATATAAAGGAGTTTATCTCTGCCACGATTATAAAAAATTCACAGATACTTTAAGATTTGGTATTAATTAATAGAGCATCATTCATAAATAATGTTTTTTGACTGTAGTCATACATTTTGGTAAAGGTTTGGTATTATGAAAAATTTATAACGATCATAAAAACATAAAATAACAATCAGAATATTTTCCCATACATCGCACAGTAGAAATAAATCTCAAAACACTAAAAGTTGAAAATTGTCTCTCTCAGATTTCAATTGTTTTTTATCACATTCATTATTCAGTAAAGAATACTTTCCCATACATTTGTGACAATGACAGATAGCTATTTTAAAAACAATGACTTGTATTTAACGGATATCAAACAAGTAACTGCTATAGTAGAAAAAGGAAAAATTGACAATTGACCTAAATTGTTAAAGAATTTATTGTATTCCAACGGTTTTGTACACTCATCCACTACAGTCTTAGATCAGAGATTTAAATAAAGTGAGTTTTTTTACTGTATTTAAATATTCAAGATATATATCACGAAGTGAACGCCTCAACCATTAATCAATTAGATCAAAGATGTTTATTTTCACAAAGACTTTTTAAGTGCTGCAATCATATACATCAGACATAAAGTTTCTTATCAATTAATTAACATTAATTCTTCAGTAATGTATACTCTCCTGTACTTCATACAGATGAAGTCAAAATTTGTCTCAAAATTAATTTGTTTATATTTTCCTTTATTTGTCTTGACAAATAAAGGAAAGACAAATTTCGACTCGTCATTATTTTCCCTTTTTCTGTATGAATTGCAAAGTCTAATATGACATTCTTTTTAAAATAGTTATTTGTCATTGCCACAAAGGCCTGGTGGAAAAAGCACCATGCAGATTCTGCTTAGAGGAAGGAGAGGACTCCTTCCACATCCTATGCCACAGTGAGGGACTAGCAAGGATTAGATATCAAAAGCGCGGCACTACAAACCGCAGAGACCTATACCCAAGCCCCTCTGGTAGGGCTAATAGGACTAAACAAAGAGGCCCATATAACATCTATCTATCTATCATTGTCACAAAGGAAAATATAAACAACTGAATTTTGAGACAAATTTCGACTCGTCATTATTTTCCCCTTTTCAGTAGTTATTTATATTTTACTTTGTGACAATGACAAATGACTATTTTAAAATCAATGTTATATTAGTCTTTGCAATTCGTTGTCGCAAATATTGTGACATTTAAAATAATTTCTAGGTTAGAAAAAAGAAAAACTGACAAAAATTGTTACTTAAGAATGTATTGTATTTCAATAATCTTGTAAATTCAGATCTGGAATCATATGTGCCAACATTTTTTATCTCAATAATCTTTTTATCAATATGAATGATGTCAAGGTTTTATTTGACAAAATTAATAATAAATTAATTCTTTATTCTATACGCAACTGTTTCTTTTAAGTCTAAATTTTTATTTCATTGTCCAAACTTACATTTAATTGAATACTCAAGTTTATATAGATTGATCAAAATATCTTTGCATGCATGGCATACGGAATCAAATCTATTTTTGATAGTAGGTATACATTGTGTATTAAATTTATCGCATACGAAACCTTATTTATTATGTAAATAGAAAGATCTGTTGATGGAAACATATTCGTGTTAAAATAAAAATTATTTCATTCAAGAAAATTGAATGCCAATCATTTGTTTATTTCTTTCTTAAAAGTGACTATAGTTACGATTAAATAGGCGGGGTCTAAGTTTTTATTACGGTATTGATTTTTTATGTAATTTTTATAATCGTGTAATAGATGTATCATAATTAATTACCCACTTCGTTTGAATTATATTTATAACCTAGATTTAAAACAATCGATGTGTGGACAATGGGTGATCGAGGATTGTTGTGGTTGATGATGTGATTAATTGTATGAGTAATAATTGACCTGGGGGGCTCAACCGAATCACGCTGAAAGAGCCCAAGAGGAACGGACGTCACCTAAATGTCAGTTTGAAAAATGTCTCGCGCAGGTCGATAATCGGCGAGATTTGGTTGGTGTGTGTGCGTGGGAATCGAGGGGGCCGCGACATACGACGTTACCGGATTGTAAAGGGGTTTTCTTATAGCGTTAATTACCTGCCGACGAAGTTCTCCAAGACGGAACTCTTGCCCGCCGACTGTCCGCCCACCACGGCTATCTGTGGCAGGTCTAGGGTCATATGCACGCCGAGCTGCGTGAACGCATCTTGCAGCTTATTCACGATGGGAATAAGCTGCTCCATTCCCATGTTTCCCGACATTTTCGGTCAGGTGTGCCTCCGCCGGCTGCACGCACGATAACCACGATTTTTCCACGCACTGCCTTCAAGAATCTACACCAACGAACATGGCCGTGACGGACTGAGTGCGCATGACAGCCCAATCGTTATCGGCACGGAGTTTTCCCTTTTTGTCCAAGGGGGCCGACCAGCGGGTACGAATCGGCTTGAGACACTCTTTATTATTTTTGCAACGGCGAAAACTGTACACGATGCACCGGGTCGGACGGTCGCGGCGGAATTACTCTGCACGGACTGATTTTCCTCGAGATTTTTCAACGTCAATAGAAGTAGGCGTGCGCGGTCGCAGGGGCGCATGTTATGTTGCCTATATTCGCGGTCCGTGCGCCAATTCGCTCGATAGATCAATTATGCGCGCGGCCACTGCACAGAATTTTCTTCACCATTTCCAGCATTTCACAATTACATAATACGCGAGAAATGCGATTTTTACACTCATTGGATGAACATTATATCCAACAATTAATTAACGCGAAGAATTGCATTTATTATTAGCGTGTTCATTTAATGTAATTAAATAATCTTAAACGTATAATTTCTAAATAAAATTAAAACTATAACTGGTTAAAACAAATACTATAAGAAGTAACAAAAGGCTAAAGTATTACAAATTAAATTAAATTAATACAATATATTCATACATGTATAAAATAAATTTTATTTATTATTTTGTTTGGATTAAATAAATAATAATTAAAATTGCACGGTATTAAGAACATTAAATATTTTATAAGTTTCTTTAAGATCAACAACAGCCCTTATATTTTATTGATTGGCTAAGGTTTTACTTGTTGAAACTGCATTGTGCTAGAATGTGTTAAAACGTTTATATTTTATGGGTACATTACATAAACCAGTTATTTTACTTCTTATAGTTATAATAAAACGTATTTTTATTGGGCATGTAAACCAACACGGCAAAAAAGAATAATCACGTCAATAGTTTTACGTGAGGCGGAAATGGATATTTTTATTTCTGTCCATGAACAAAAAGGAACAATTTTTCCTGTTATTATCATCATTATAGTATTTACCTTCCTGCGGTATTAGCCATTCATAATCGCTACAAGGAAGTAGAAAAAGAAACAGTGCTTAAACATATAGATACGATGAAATTACTAGTTTATAATTAGTGTTCATGAATATACAGTGTGATAACGTTATTAGTTAAATCGTGTATTAATTTGTGAGACCATAGAATCTAATTTATCGCATGTTATTATTTATGGTATAGTAAATCTACTTTATAGTTTATAGCATGTTTGGGTAAATCGTGTACAACTTCGTTATCTATCAAACTATTTCTACAATGAATAAACACGCATACAATTAAATTTAACGTACGTTATTTACATTATGATATTTATTATTCATTTGCTTTACCAATCAGTAACGAACGCGACCATTCCATTCAAACAACCAATATGAAATTTACGTCCTCGTTATGATCGAATCAAACACTTCTTTTTCGACGCTTTATTCCGAATCGTTATATTTTATTCAACGCCACGACCTCAATACCGAAAAAGGTAAACTCGTTCTTTAATTATTAATAAAGTGTCCACGTGTGGGTTTCATGCCAATCTAATATTAACAATAATAAAATCATTCATATACTTTATCCATTGTATTTTAATAATAATACTATCAATTTGTAATCATTAATCTAGCAATTGATCACAATTAGTTTTAAACAATAAGGCTGATTTCTAAATAATATTTCTACTAAATACGTAATGTTTAGAAGAAAAAATATGTAATAGTTTCAATGCATTGCGTCTAATTTCCTCAATTGATTGCAAAACCGTGAAAATGTGTTTTTCCTGCCTATTTGAGCGTTAAATGATATAAAGAATAACGAGTTGCGATCAAGCTAAATGAGGCCAACTGTATTTGAGTGATTTTCATTATGCGAAATCTTGTTCAGATCTTTGTATTAAGCATAAAAAGTTTCAATTGATTGATTTTTGAGGACTTAAGTGTTGAAAATCCATATTTATTAGTTAACTAACAGTTTTGTTATCTAAATAGTGAATAAAAAGTTTCGTTAAAAATATTTCGTAGTTTTATAATCCTTAAAACTATAATTAGGGACTTCAAGATAGCAATTTTCAATTGAAATTCATTATGTTTTGAAAGTAGTAAATTTATAATCTATTGGAATTTTGTTTAGTACTTTGATTTTTATATTACTTAATTCTATTTTACATGCATTTTGGCATGTGATTCCATGCTTGTTCTCAATTGTATTACACTGGAATTGGATTTATCTGTTGGGTAAATAAATAAAATATTATATTCAAAATCTTGAATAACTAAATATGTATTTGCCTAATAATCAAACTCTGTGTGTTGTTGAATAATTTTCATCTCAATGTGCTTAAAATTAGCCTTGACAGAGGCGATACTCAGAATCTCGGCGCTCTCGGGGAATAAAGGGAAAATCAATAGTTTGGGGGGCAATAGGTCAACGAATCCCGCAACAATGCCAAAGAAAAATACGCGAAACCGAATCTATACACTGCGTGTTCTCAAAACTAGCACAAACTCAACGATATACATGTAATTGTTGAATAACTAACATCAAAGAGATTATCGATGAGCAGCGAAAATAATGTTGCATAACAATGCGAATATTTTAAGTCCTGTTGCCATTCAAAACTTTAGTAATACTCTTAGTTATTTGTGGGAAATTTACTTACCAATTGTAAAATTTTAAAGTATCTTCTGTAATAATTCAGAAGTTTGGATAGGAGTGGATTTAAATATTTTGATATTATATATTTTTATTTAAATAAAGTTGTATTTATCATTAATGACGTTTATGTTTAAACAGGTATTTATAACCTTATATTATAAAAATGATTAATTGTCAAATCAAATTTTTTTTTCGTGCATTCTAACCTTACTAATTCAGTGTTAATTATCAACCTCCACGTTTATCGAATTTTGTATTGCAGCGAATCCAATTAATCTAACTATTTCACAATAAAATGTATTGATTACACCTTTTTAAAATATATAGAATTGGAAAAGGACGAAACAGTTCAAAAGTGATAACTATGGAAGGTAACAAATGCATTAAATATACATAGTGTTCAAAGGATATGTGGCAGCTAACTTGTACGCTAATGACAAATGAAAAGTTAAAGTGTTTAACAATTCTTGTTATTATCAAATGATAATAGGTGATATCTATTACAGTTGGCAGACATCAAATACTTAAAAAAATGCAGTTGACAAATGACAAGATGACAGGAGACAACTGTAACAAATGAACTATGTACCACATAGTAACGGTCGCTACCGTCATTTTCATCTAACAAATGATTTAGAAATAAAAACAACAAATATTTAATTATTTACATAACTGTCAAATGATAGCTGATTGTAAGATTTATGACAGATATCAAACAAATGAGCTTAAACTCTTTAAAAATATACAGGGTGGAAACAAAAAAAAAACATGAGAGATACAATGTTATCATCGATTTGCACTTTGCCAAAAAAGAAACGGTGCCCATTTTGAACAATTGTTCAAAAAATAATAATAAATAATATAATATTCAAGTTATAGATTTGGTTTTCATTTTTATCACGTAGGCTTGGGAAATGTTCAAGAAATAAATAGTGTGTATTACTTGCGAAGAGATCTTTCAAACGAGGTGTCACTTGACATATCTTTCCATTTAAAAAAAAAGTTGGTGGTGGGTGGGCACTTCTTTTATTATTTTATCTACGATCGTACAGAAAGTAGACGCTTTTTGCATCATTTTTCATTGTAAAAGTGGCTTTTTAAAGCACTAGTGCTTTTTCACGTTTTTATTGCACGGTAATGTCAAAGTGTTTTTATTGCACAGAATTGTCAAATTTGACAGATGAATATATTTCGACGAGAAACTTAATTTTTTATTAATTGATACAAATAACTAATAAACTATAAATAAAATATATAATATATAATACAAACCAAATGGCAGATTTAAGAACTCTGAAGATTTCATTTAATGAAAGTCGAAGCGATTACAATAAAGCGAACATTTTTTCCATAAATAATAATGGCGGCCGACATTCGTGCAACTTGTTTACTGGTTGCTAAGTAACGCTTTCATTAGTGCACTGCGGGTAAAATATGTTTTCATTAATTGAATTATTGAAATGACATTAAAATATTACTCATAAGAATATATTCTTTGAAATCCTTTACGATCGAAGATAAAATTTTGTAAGGCACACGTGTAAAAAGTTTCTTTATTGCACTCCTGGCTTTAAAAAACTCGCTCGTTCCTCGCTCGTGTTTTTAAACGCCAGTTCGTGCAATAAAGCATCACTTTTTACACTTGTACCTTAAATAACTATTATTCTTTATAACTTTGTTTTTCTTGCTTATAATACATTTTCAAAAATATACACAAAACACGTACAGAAATTTAGACAACAAGAATCACGGGCGGAGTTCACTAGTTTCCAATGTTCTTCCACTCAGACCCACATCCTTCCACTGTTCAGTAAATTTGTCCCTTTCTGGGAGATTTAATTGACATTAGTCTGTCATTGTCATTTTATAAAATATGAACAGATAAACAAACTGCATATACATAGAAATGAGGGCAAGAAAAAACAATACGTAACATGTTTCGGGATTTTTTGCAATAATCGCCTATATCGAAGTTATGAATTTTATTCCAGTTAAAGTTTCCACCCTGTATACAGACGATTGACGACAAGTGATCAACACTAAACTAAAACATTTACTATGTTTTAGTATAGTGTTCATCATGAATTACCACGTAATAACGGTCGCAACTGTTATTATGAACAAGTGATCACTTTGACAGATGGTAAATGATAAATATTTTAAAATACTTACAGTTGACAAACGAAAAGTCAAATTGCTTAGAAGTACAATAGTATATTATAGGTTATGTTTCTGTCAGCTGAACATAAACAAAATGTTTTAAAAACTAATAACAGATTACATATGACAGATGATAAGTTAAATTTTATTATAGTGCATACAATTGGAAAATTACAAACGACAAATGAGAAATTCTTTACAAATAGATATAGTTGGTAAATGACAGTTGTCAAAAAAGAAATAACAATAATGCAAAATGACAATAATCATATGATAAATAAAATTTCTGAAAAAAATTATAGTCCATTATAGTACATCAAGTTGGCAAATCACGGATAGGACGACAAAATATATCAAAATACGTGGAATTAACAATCAATAACAAGTTGACAAATGACAGATAACAGAGGACATGTGACAAAAATAAAAAAGTAAATATTATATACTCGGCAAAGGACACATAATAGATAATATGTGACAATAATGACAGATGGCACATAACTACTCAATTTAAAATAACGGGTGTCCAACAATTATCGCAGTCCCGGGTGGCGTTGGAATAAAAAACGTAGGTCGATTCTTACATGTTGCAAATAAATGAACTGACATTTTTAATGCACATTTAAGTTATGTTTGACAATTAAAATGTCAGTTCATTTATTTGGCACATGAAAGAATTGACCTACGTTTTTGATTCCAACGCCTCCCGGGACTGCAATAATTATTGGACACCCGTTATATGAAGTCACCAAGAGACAAATGACATATGACGATTAAGACAGATGACAAGTCAACTGATTTTTAATGGATAGCGTTGGAAATTTAGAAACGACAAATGACGATTTAGACAGATGAGAAAATAAATTCTTTATATATAAAAAAACATCTTTATTTGAAGATAGTATTACATCTGATAATAAGACAAATAGTATATTTCTTCTCTTCTTGTTTTCTTCATTGGCTATCGACTAAATTCTTTATAAATACATAAATTGGCAAATGACAGATGACAGATGACAAATATGCAAAATGACAGAAAACAGATGACAAATGAAATTCTTTTATAATGTATTGAGTCATATTACATGAGGTAGCAAATAACACTAAATGAAGTTGGCAATGAAAAGAAAACAATCGAATTGTATCAAAATACGTAGAACTGAATCAACAACTTGGTAAATAATATACAACAATTGTAACAAATGACAAATGTAAAAGAACTAGGTTATAAACGTAGACAAAAAAAAAATAAAAGTAAATGACAGACAACAATGACAAATGAAATATTATATATTGGCTTGTAAATACTTTAAAAATACATACAGATGCCAGAGGATAAAATATAGATGACATGAGACTACAATATATTTATTATATACAGGGTGAGTTTTTTTTTGATGATCTCAATGGTGATATCGAAAACTATAAGAGATCGAAAAATGGTTAAATGGGGAAAGAAGTGTGTAATTTTACGAGACGAATAAGCTTTTCAAAAAAAGTTAAGGGTAACTAGATATTTAAAAAAAGTGTCAATTTGTTTAAAATCATAATATCTCGGTTATTATGGCAGATAGGATAAAAGCCTTAAAGTACAAAGCTGTAGATAATTTTATGCAGATTTATAAAATATATTTAGAATTGTTATACTTTTATTTTTATCATGGCTACCTTTTTTTTGATTCTTAATAAAACTTGCAATGACTGTAATTCAATTATTTTTAAAAATAACTAGGTCATATGTTATATCGGATTAAATAGAAAAAAATAATCTATCTAATAAGACGACAACTAATTATGGTTTCCATTAAAAAATGCAAGTTTTTGTTAATTCTTGGAAAACAATGACAATAAAATATATATTTTATTTATCTGCGTAAAATTATCTACAATTTTGTACTTTACAGTTTTTTTTCTATCTGCCATAATAACCGAGATATATTGATTTGAAAAAATAACACTTTTTACTTTTCTCTTTTATCTAGTTACCCTTGACTTTTCTAAAAAACATGAAAGTGCAATTTTATTTGTCTAGTAAAACTGCAATTCTTTCCTTATTTAACCGTTTTTCTATCTCTTATAGTTTCCCAATTTACCATAGAGAACATCTAAAAAACTCTGTATATAGCAGATGATAATTTAAATGCTTAAAAATACATAAAGTTGCCAAGAGATGAATAATAGACGACAAATGACAATTGTGGCAGATGATAAGCCAAATTCTTTTATAAAAAATAGAGTTGGAGAATTAAAACAAATGACAACTTGGGTAAATAAGAATTTTTTTTTATAAATACATACAGTTGCAGATGATAGGTGACAGATGACAGATGACAGATGACAACCGTGCAAAATAACAAATAACAGATATTACATCAAATTAATTGAAAATACATATTATGTCAGATTGTAAATGTTAGGTCAAATCGTCAAAACTAAATTAGGCCAAATTATCTAAGTAGAATTGACAATCAATAATTTTGCAGAAAACAACGGACATATGGAAAATACAACCTCTTAAATGTTGACAAATGACAAAAGATAGATACAATTTGTGACAACAATTAAAAATGTGATATTGCATAATAACTTGTAAATAAATATAAAATATGACTTATGATTATAATAGCTGATGATATATGATAGATGTAATGTCAAATGCTTTAAAAAATAGACAAATTACCAAAGCTTAAATAACAGATAAGGTATGGCAACAGTGACAGATGACATATAAGTAAAATTATTTAAAATATATATGGATTGCCAAGAGATTTATTATAGATGACATTTGAAAGAAGTCAAGTCAAATTTTACAGTTGAAAAACTATAAACGACTTGGACGAATAAAAACATAAATTTATAAAGAATTTATTTTTTTAATATTTACATGCAGTTGGTAAATAATAACTATGCAAAATAATAGATTATTTTTTTAAATATACACACTATTATGTCATATTGCACATCTTTAAAACAGCATCAAGTTGATAAACGTCAAGTCAAGAGATAATAAGTAGAATTATCTCAAAATTTATGGAATAAACAATGAACAGACATTGACAGATAACGTTTTAAAAAAAGACAATTGCAAAATAGAAACAAATCAAATGAAGGCAAGATGTGAAAACAATGAATTAGATATTATTAATTCAGTTGTAAATATTTGAAACTAATATAGATAGATGGATAGATAGTATTTATTTATCCATTGTACTAAAATAAAATTAAAAATACATATATAAAAAATACTGTTTGCACATGGAAAGTCTCGAGTTCATAAAAATATGATCTACCACTCTTGCCTACTGTTGCCTCGAAGACACTGCTGCCACATGAGGTTTCTTTCGTGGAGGTTGTTCCATCATTTTCTTGCCACGATTGGCTTATATTCCTCTGAAGAGAGGACTTCAATTATATTAGTTATGTCATATTTGACAGTTGATAGAAATATATAAATGATGGATGACGAAAACAATAGCTGATGACAAGTCAAATGACTAATGAATGACAGTTGTCAAAAGGACAGATAGAAATTTGAATTATTTAATAATATTTTTAAAATGACGGAAAAGAACTAATAATTATAACAAATAAAATGTGACAAACCAAATTGCTAAGAAATTATTTACAGTTAGCAGCTAATAAAAAATTATAGACGGCAGTTGTAACAGATACATAATACTTACCGTTGGAAAAGGAAACATCTTTGACAATAATAGTAAATGCCATGTTAAATACTTTAGAAAAATAAAGTGTTTCCAAATTATAGATGCTTACGACAATTAAGAAAACAGATAAGATACAGATAGGTTAAATTATTTATTTAGAGTTAACTAAACTATGTGAGACCTTTGATGGATCAATAAAATGTATTCATTATTCTTTAAAAACATATATAAAATTAGCAAAATGAAAATTGAAACTAAGATTTAATAGCTGTGATAAATACGTCGAGTTAAATTCTTTAAAAAATTACAAATTACTGTAGAAAAACGACTCGCCAAATTATTAACAATTCGTGCAGTTGGCAAACGACAAGTGATAACAAGAGACCTTTATAATCAATCAAAACAGATAAATTATTCAAAAAAGTTAAATACTGATCAATTACTATCTTTAGTTAATTAAATAAAACACTAGTTTGGCACTTTTTTCACTTGGTTTATTTTATAGCTAAATGTACATTTCGGTCACAAAGTGACCATTATCAATAGCAAACTAAATAAATAACAGAAAATCAATCTAATATATACCTGCTCGGATTAGGGAAATGAGGAGAAGGTTAACAATTTTGTTAGTAATTGGGTTTTTTCGGGATTAGTGTTTCTAGTAATGGATTATTTAAAGCGGTTAAGTCGAAATTCAATAATTTGTTTTGATGCTTTTTCATATAGATTGCTTCTAACATGTTTAAATTGTAATTATTGGACATTTTTAATAATTTTACACTGTCTACCGAAAATTTATGACCTGTTCTTAACGAATGATGGGCAACTGCTGACTTTTCCTCATTTAAATTTTTTATATGATACATATGTTCTTTAAATCTGGTCATTACGTTTCTCCGGGTTTGGCCTACGTACAGTTTGTCGCAATGGGAACATTGTATTGAGTAAATACCGGATTGTTCTAATTTATTTGTTTTCGAAAATGTGTTTCCTAAAAGTATTTTTAATTTTGAAGTTGTGTAGTGAGCTGGTTGTAAATTAAATTTTTTAAATAGTTTGTTAAGGTTTTGGTTTAATTCAGGGACATATTGGAGTTTGACGAAATTTTTACTATTTAATTTTTCAATGGGTTCTAAGCGGGAGGCTGAATGGAGAGTGTATCTAAATAATTGTTTATTAATTAATTTTTTGATTGTAAATCTCGGGTAATTCAGTGATTCTGCTATTTGATATATTAATTTAATTTCGTTGTTTCTGTTGGTGTCAGTCAAAGGTAGGGAAAAGGCTCGATAAATCATACTATTAAATGCTGCAAGTTTATGTTTCATAGGGGAATTAGAGTGGAAGTGTATGTAGTTAAAGGTGTGAGTGGCTTTCCTATATATATCAAATTCTAGTTTATTATCTTTTTTAATGATTAAAATATCTAAAAATGGCAGTTGTTCTTTATTTTCTAATTCATACGTAAAGTTTATGCTAGGATATAAACTATTAAGTGAGGTTATGAAATTATCTAAGTTTAAGTCTTCTTTAACAATTGCGAAAATATCATCTACATATCTGAACCATGTCGAAGGAAAGTGTGGAGTAGAATTTTTTGCTTTGTTTTCTAAATGATTTAGGAAGATGTTGGCAAGAAAAGGTGATAAAGGGTTTCCCATTGCGGTACCAAATGTCTGTTTGTAGAAAGAGTTGTTGAATTCAAAAACATTGCATTCCATTACTAATTTTGTGAGTTCTAAATATTGTTCTATATGTTCGAGGGGTATCTGATTATCTATTAATAAATGTTTTAAAATATCTACTGTTTCTTCAATTGGAATGCTTGGGAATAAGGATATTACGTCAAAAGATACAAGTTTTTCATCATATAGAACAATATTTAGAACTCACAAAATTAGTAATGGAATGCAATGTTTTTGAATTCAACAACTCTTTCTACAAACAGACATTTGGTACCGCAATGGGAAACCCTTTATCACCTTTTCTTGCCAACATCTTCCTAAATCATTTAGAAAACAAAGCAAAAAATTCTACTC